>CATORF010000583.1:2691333-4037000 GCA_951804975.1 Anthophora plumipes
GCGATTTCGGTGATTCTGCACATTTGTAACAGCAGAATCATGAAGATTATCACTGAAAATGCATATCTCAGCTGGAAACAACAACGATACCGAAGATATCGCAGTTTCCGCATAACAAACGCACTGTGGAGTGCTGAAAACACCAGAAAACGTGTTTTTCGCATTCAATAGCACGAAAACAGCGATTTCGGTGATTCTGAACACTTGTAACAGCAGAATCATGAAGATTATCACTGAAAATGCATATCTCAGCTGGAAACAACAACGATACCGAAGATATCGCAGCTTCCGCATATCAAACGTTCTGCGGCGTGCTGAAAACACCAGAAAACGTGTTTTTCGCATTCAAAAGCACGAAACAGCGATTTCGGTGATTCTGCACATTTGTAACAGCAGAATCATGAAGATTATCACTGAAAATGCATATCTCAGCTGGAAACAACAACGATACCGAAGATATGGCAGTTTCCGCATATCAAACGCACTGTGGAGTGCTGAAAACACCAGAAAACGTGTTTTTCGCATTCAATAGCACGAAAACAGCGATTTCGGTGATTCTGAACACTTGTAACAGCAGAATCATGAAGATTATCACTGAAAATGCATATCTCAGCTGGAAACAACGACGATACCGAAGATATCGCAGTTTCCGCATAACAAACGCACTGTGGAGTGCTGAAAACACCAGAAAACGTGTTTTTCGCATTCAATAGCACGAAAACAGCGATTTCGGTGATTCTGCACATTTGTAACAGCAGAATCATGAAGATTATCACTGAAAATGCATATCTCAGCTGGAAACAACAACGATACCGAAGATATCGCAGTTTCCGCATAACAAACGCACTGTGGAGTGCTGAAAACACCAGAAAACGTGTTTTTCGCATTCAATAGCACGAAAACAGCGATTTCGGTGATTCTGAACACTTGTAACAGCAGAATCATGAAGATTATCACTGAAAATGCATATCTCAGCTGGAAACAACAACGATACCGAAGATATCGCAGCTTCCGCATATCAAACGTTCTGCGGCGTGCTGAAAACACCAGAAAACGTGTTTTTCGCATTCAAAAGCACGAAACAGCGATTTCGGTGATTCTGCACATTTGTAACAGCAGAATCATGAAGATTATCACTGAAAATGCATATCTCAGCTGGAAACAACGACGATACCGAAGATATCGCAGCTTCCGCATATCAAACGCACTGTGGAGTGCTGAAAACACCAGAAAACGTGTTTTTCGCATTCAATAGCACGAAAACAGCGATTTCGGTGATTCTGCACACTTGTAACAGCAGAATCAAGGAGATTATCACTGAAAATGCATATCTAAGCTGGAAACAACAACGATACCGAAGATATCGCAGTTTCCGCATGTCAAACGTTCTGTGGCGTGCTGAAAACACCAGAAAACGTGTTATTCGCATTCAATAGCACGAAAACAGCGATTTCGGTGATTCTGCACACTTGTAACAGCAGAATCATGAAGATTATCACTGAAAATGCATATCTCAGCTGGAAACAACAACGATACCGAAGATATGGCAGTTTCCGCATATCAAACGCACTGTGGAGTGCTGAAAACACCAGAAAACGTGTTTTTCGCATTCAAAAGCACGAAAACAGCGATTTCGGTGATTCTGCACATTTGTAACAGCAGAATCATAAAGATTATCACTGAAAATGCATATCTCAGCTGGAAACAACAACGATACCGAAGATATCGCAGCTTCCGCATATCAAACGCACTGTGGAGTGCTGAAAACACCAGAAAACGTGTTTTTCGCATCCAATAGCACGAAAACAGCGATTTCGGTGATTCTGCACACTTGTAACAGCAGAATCAGGAAGATTATCACTGAAAATGCATATCTCAGCTGGAAACAACAACGATACCGAAGATATGGCAGTTTCCGCATATCAAACGCACTGTGGAGTGCTGAAAACACCAGAAAACGTGTTTTTCGCATTCAATAGCACGAAAACAGCGATTTCGGTGATTCTGAACACTTGTAACAGCAGAATCATGAAGATTATCACTGAAAATGCATATCTCAGCTGGAAACAACAACGATACCGAAGATATCGCAGTTTCCGCATAACAAACGCACTGTGGAGTGCTGAAAACACCAGAAAACGTGTTTTTCGCATTCAATAGCACGAAAACAGCGATTTCGGTGATTCTGAACACTTGTAACAGCAGAATCATGAAGATTATCACTGAAAATGCATATCTCAGCTGGAAACAACAACGATACCGAAGATATCGCAGCTTCCGCATATCAAACGTTCTGCGGCGTGCTGAAAACACCAGAAAACGTGTTTTTCGCATTCAAAAGCACGAAACAGCGATTTCGGTGATTCTGCACATTTGTAACAGCAGAATCATGACGATTATCACTGAAAATGCATATCTCAGCTGGAAACAACAACGATACCGAAGATATCGCAGCTTCCGCATATCAAACGCACTGTGGAGTGCTGAAAACACCAGAAAACGTGTTTTTCGCATCCAATAGCACGAAAACAGCGATTTCGGTGATTCTGCACACTTGTAACAGCAGAATCAGGAAGATTATCACTGAAAATGCATATCTCAGCTGGAAACAACAACGATACCGAAGATATCGCAGTTTCCGCATATCAAACGTTCTGCGGCGTGCTGAAAACACCAGAAAACGTGTTTTTCGCATTCAAAAGCACGAAACAGCGATTTCGGTGATTCTGCACATTTGTAACAGCAGAATCATGAAGATTATCACTGAAAATGCATATCTCAGCTGGAAACAACAACGATACCGAAGATATCGCAGCTTCCGCATATCAAACGCACTGTGGAGTGCTGAAAACACCAGAAAACGTGTTTTTCGCATCCAATAGCACGAAAACAGCGATTTCGGTGATTCTGCACACTTGTAACAGCAGAATCAGGAAGATTATCACTGCAAATGCATATCTCAGCTGGAAACAACAACGATACCGAAGATATCGCAGTTTCCGCATAACAAATGCACTGTGGAGTGCTGAAAACACCAGAAAACGTGTTTTTCGCATTCAATAGCACGAAAACAGCGATTTCGGTGATTCTGCACACTTGTAACAGCAGAATCATGAAGATTATCACTGAAAATGCATATCTCAGCTGGAAACAACAACGATACCGAAGATATGGCAGTTTCCGCATATCAAACGCACTGTGGAGTGCAGAAAACACCAGAAAACGTGTTTTTCGCATTCAAAAGCACGAAAACAGCGATTTCGGTGATTCTGCACATTTGTAACAGCAGAATCATAAAGATTATCACTGAAAATGCATATCTCAGCTGGAAACAACAACGATACCGAAGATATCGCAGCTTCCGCATATCAAACGCACTGTGGAGTGCTGAAAACACCAGAAAACGTGTTTTTCGCATTCAATAGCACGAAAACAGCGATTTCGGTGATTCTGAACACTTGTAACAGCAGAATCATGAAGATTATCACTGAAAATGCATATCTCAGCTGGAAACAACGACGATACCGAAGATATCGCAGTTTCCGCATAACAAACGCACTGTGGAGTGCTGAAAACACCAGAAAACGTGTTTTTCGCATTCAATAGCACGAAAACAGCGATTTCGGTGATTCTGCACATTTGTAACAGCAGAATCATGAAGATTATCACTGAAAATGCATATCTCAGCTGGAAACAACAACGATACCGAAGATATCGCAGTTTCCGCATAACAAACGCACTGTTGAGTGCTGAAAACACCAGAAAACGTGTTTTTCGCATTCAATAGCACGAAAACAGCGATTTCGGTGATTCTGAACACCTGTAACAGCAGAATCATGAAGATTATCACTGAAAATGCATATCTCAGCTGGAAACAACAACGATACCGAAGATATCGCAGCTTCCGCATATCAAACGCACTGTGGAGTGCTGAAAACACCAGAAAACGTGTTTTCGCATCCAATAGCACGAAAACAGCGATTTCGGTGATTCTGAACACTTGTAACAGCAGAATCATGAAGATTATCACTGAAAATGCATATCTCAGCTGGAAACAACAACGATACCGAAGATATCGCAGCTTCCGCATATCAAACGCTCTGTGGAGTGCTGAAAACACCAGAAAACGTGTTTTTCGCATCCAATAGCACGAAAACAGCGATTTCGGTGATTCTGCACACTTGTAACAGCAGAATCAGGAAGATTATCACTGAAAATGCATATCTGAGCTGGAAACAACAACGATACCGAAGATATTGCAGTTTCCGCATAACAAACGCACTGTGGAGTGCTGAAAACACCAGAAAACGTGTTTTTCGCATTCAATAGCACGAAAACAGCGATTTCGGTGATTCTGAACACTTGTAACAGCAGAATCATGAAGATTATCACTGAAAATGCATATCTCAGCTGGAAACAACGACGATACCGAAGATATCGCAGTTTCCGCATAACAAACGCACTGTGGAGTGCTGAAAACACCAGAAAACGTGTTTTTCGCATTCAATAGCACGAAAACAGCGATTTCGGTGATTCTGCACATTTGTAACAGCAGAATCATGAAGATTATCACTGAAAATGCATATCTCAGCTGGAAACAACAACGATACCGAAGATATCGCAGTTTCCGCATAACAAACGCACTGTGGAGTGCTGAAAACACCAGAAAACGTGTTTTTCGCATTCAATAGCACGAAAACAGCGATTTCGGTGATTCTGAACACTTGTAACAGCAGAATCATGAAGATTATCACTGAAAATGCATATCTCAGCTGGAAACAACAACGATACCGAAGATATCGCAGCTTCCGCATATCAAACGTTCTGCGGCGTGCTGAAAACACCAGAAAACGTGTTTTTCGCATTCAAAAGCACGAAACAGCGATTTCGGTGATTCTGCACATTTGTAACAGCAGAATCATGAAGATTATCACTGAAAATGCATATCTCAGCTGGAAACAACAACGATACCGAAGATATCGCAGCTTCCGCATATCAAACGCACTGTGGAGTGCTGAAAACACCAGAATACGTGTTTTTCGCATTCAATAGCACGAAAACAGCGATTTCGGTGATTCTGCACACTTGTAACAGCAGCATCATGAAGATTATCACTGAAAATGCATATCTCAGCTGGAAACAACAACGATACCGAAGATATCGCAGCTTCCGCATATCAAACGCACTGTGGAGTGCTGAAAACACCAGAAAACGTGTTTTTCGCATTCAATAGCACGAAAACAGCGATTTCGGTGATTCTGCACACTTGTAACAGCAGAATCAAGGAGATTATCACTGAAAATGCATATCTAAGCTGGAAACAACAACGATACCGAAGATATCGCAGTTTCCGCATGTCAAACGTTCTGTGGCGTGCTGAAAACACCAGAAAACGTGTTATTCGCATTCAATAGCACGAAAACAGCGATTTCGGTGATTCTGCACACTTGTAACAGCAGAATCATGAAGATTATCACTGAAAATGCATATCTCAGCTGGAAACAACAACGATACCGAAGATATGGCAGTTTCCGCATATCAAACGCACTGTGGAGTGCTGAAAACACCAGAAAACGTGTTTTTCGCATTCAAAAGCACGAAAACAGCGATTTCGGTGATTCTGCACATTTGTAACAGCAGAATCATAAAGATTATCACTGAAAATGCATATCTCAGCTGGAAACAACAACGATACCGAAGATATCGCAGCTTCCGCATATCAAACGCACTGTGGAGTGCTGAAAACACCAGAAAACGTGTTTTTCGCATCCAATAGCACGAAAACAGCGATTTCGGTGATTCTGCACACTTGTAACAGCAGAATCAGGAAGATTATCACTGAAAATGCATATCTCAGCTGGAAACAACAACGATACCGAAGATATGGCAGTTTCCGCATATCAAACGCACTGTGGAGTGCTGAAAACACCAGAAAACGTGTTTTTCGCATTCAATAGCACGAAAACAGCGATTTCGGTGATTCTGAACACTTGTAACAGCAGAATCATGAAGATTATCACTGAAAATGCATATCTCAGCTGGAAACAACGACGATACCGAAGATATCGCAGTTTCCGCATAACAAACGCACTGTGGAGTGCTGAAAACACCAGAAAACGTGTTTTTCGCATTCAATAGCACGAAAGCAGCGATTTCGGTGATTCTGCACATTTGTAACAGCAGAATCATGAAGATTATCACTGAAAATGCATATCTCAGCTGGAAACAACAACGATACCGAAGATATCGCAGTTTCCGCATAACAAACGCACTGTGGAGTGCTGAAAACACCAGAAAACGTGTTTTTCGCATTCAATAGCACGAAAACAGCGATTTCGGTGATTCTGAACACTTGTAACAGCAGAATCATGAAGATTATCACTGAAAATGCATATCTCAGCTGGAAACAACAACGATACCGAAGATATCGCAGCTTCCGCATATCAAACGTTCTGCGGCGTGCTGAAAACACCAGAAAACGTGTTTTTCGCATTCAAAAGCACGAAACAGCGATTTCGGTGATTCTGCACATTTGTAACAGCAGAATCATGACGATTATCACTGAAAATGCATATCTCAGCTGGAAACAACAACGATACCGAAGATATCGCAGCTTCCGCATATCAAACGCACTGTGGAGTGCTGAAAACACCAGAAAACGTGTTTTTCGCATCCAATAGCACGAAAACAGCGATTTCGGTGATTCTGCACACTTGTAACAGCAGAATCAGGAAGATTATCACTGAAAATGCATATCTCAGCTGGAAACAACAACGATACCGAAGATATCGCAGTTTCCGCATATCAAACGTTCTGCGGCGTGCTGAAAACACCAGAAAACGTGTTTTTCGCATTCAAAAGCACGAAACAGCGATTTCGGTGATTCTGCACATTTGTAACAGCAGAATCATGAAGATTATCACTGAAAATGCATATCTCAGCTGGAAACAACAACGATACCGAAGATATCGCAGCTTCCGCATATCAAACGCACTGTGGAGTGCTGAAAACACCAGAAAACGTGTTTTTCGCATCCAATAGCACGAAAACAGCGATTTCGGTGATTCTGCACACTTGTAACAGCAGAATCAGGAAGATTATCACTGCAAATGCATATCTCAGCTGGAAACAACAACGATACCGAAGATATCGCAGTTTCCGCATAACAAATGCACTGTGGAGTGCTGAAAACACCAGAAAACGTGTTTTTCGCATTCAATAGCACGAAAACAGCGATTTCGGTGATTCTGCACACTTGTAACAGCAGAATCAAGGAGATTATCACTGAAAATGCATATCTAAGCTGGAAACAACAACGATACCGAAGATATCGCAGTTTCCGCATGTCAAACGTTCTGTGGCGTGCTGAAAACACCAGAAAACGTGTTTTTCGCATTCAATAGCACGAAAACAGCGATTTCGGTGATTCTGCACACTTGTAACAGCAGAATCATGAAGATTATCACTGAAAATGCATATCTCAGCTGGAAACAACAACGATACCGAAGATATGGCAGTTTCCGCATATCAAACGCACTGTGGAGTGCTGAAAACACCAGAAAACGTGTTTTTCGCATTCAAAAGCACGAAAACAGCGATTTCGGTGATTCTGCACATTTGTAACAGCAGAATCATAAAGATTATCACTGAAAATGCATATCTCAGCTGGAAACAACAACGATACCGAAGATATCGCAGCTTCCGCATATCAAACGCACTGTGGAGTGCTGAAAACACCAGAAAACGTGTTTTTCGCATTCAATAGCACGAAAACAGCGATTTCGGTGATTCTGAACACTTGTAACAGCAGAATCATGAAGATTATCACTGAAAATGCATATCTCAGCTGGAAACAACAACGATACCGAAGATATCGCAGTTTCCGCATAACAAACGCACTGTGGAGTGCTGAAAACACCAGAAAACGTGTTTTTCGCATTCAATAGCACGAAAACAGCGATTTCGGTGATTCTGCGCACTTGTAACAGCAGAATCATGAAGATTATCACTGAAAATGCATATCTCAGCTGGAAACAACAACGATACCGAAGATATCGCAGCTTCCGCATATCAAACGTTCTGCGGCGTGCTGAAAACACCAGAAAACGTGTTTTTCGCATTCAAAAGCACGAAAACAGCGATTTCGGTGATTCTGCACATTTGTAACAGCAGAATCATGAAGATTATCACTGAAAATGCATATCTCAGCTGGAAACAACAACGATACCGAAGATATCGCAGCTTCCGCATATCAAACGCTCTGTGGAGTGCTGAAAACACCAGAAAACGTGTTTTTCGCATCCAATAGCACGAAAACAGCGATTTCGGTGATTCTGCACACTTGTAACAGCAGAATCAGGAAGATTATAACTGAAAATGCATATCTCAGCTGGAAACAACAACGATACCGAAGATATCGCAGTTTCCGCATAACAAACGCACCGTGGAGTGCTGAAAACACCAGAAAACGTGTTTTTCGCATTCAATAGCACGAAAACAGCGATTTCGGTGATTCTGAACACTTGTAACAGCAGAATCATGAAGATTATCACTCAAAATGCATATCTCAGCTGGAAACAACGACGATACCGAAGATATCGCAGTTTCCGCATAACAAACGCACTGTGGAGTGCTGAAAACACCAGAAAACGTGTTTTTCGCATTCAATAGCACGAAAACAGCGATTTCGGTGATTCTGCACATTTGTAACAGCAGAATCATGAAGATTATCACTGAAAATGCATATCTCAGCTGGAAACAACAACGATACCGAAGATATCGCAGTTTCCGCATAACAAACGCACTGTGGAGTGCTGAAAACACCAGAAAACGTGTTTTTCGCATTCAAAAGCACGAAACAGCGATTTCGGTGATTCTGCACATTTGTAACAGCAGAATCATGAAGATTATCACTGAAAATGCATATCTCAGCTGGAAACAACAACGATACCGAAGATATCGCAGCTTCCGCATATCAAACGCACTGTGGAGTGCTGAAAACACCAGAAAACGTGTTTTTCGCATCCAATAGCACGAAAACAGCGATTTCGGTGATTCTGCACACTTGTAACAGCAGAATCATGAAGATTATCACTGAAAATGCATATCTCAGCTGGAAACAACAACGATACCGAAGATATGGCAGTTTCCGCATATCAAACGCACTGTGGAGTGCTGAAAACACCAGAAAACGTGTTTTTCGCATTCAATAGCACGAAAACAGCGATTTCGGTGATTCTGCGCACTTGTAACAGCAGAATCATGAAGATTATCACTGAAAATGCATATCTCAGCTGGAAACAACAACGATACCGAAGATATCGCAGCTTCCGCATATCAAACGTTCTGCGGCGTGCTGAAAACACCAGAAAACGTGTTTTTCGCATTCAATAGCACGAAAACAGCGATTTCGGTGATTCTGCACATTTGTAACAGCAGAATCATGAAGATTATCACTGAAAATGCATATCTCAGCTGGAAACAACAACGATACCGAAGATATCGCAGCTTCCGCATATCAAACGCTCTGTGGAGTGCTGAAAACACCAGAAAACGTGTTTTTCGCATCCAATAGCACGAAAACAGCGATTTCGGTGATTCTGCACACTTGTAACAGCAGAATCAGGAAGATTATCACTGAAAATGCATATCTCAGCTGGAAACAACAACGATACCGAAGATATCGCAGTTTCCGCATAACAAACGCACTGTGGAGTGCTGAAAACACCAGAAAACGTGTTTTTCGCATTCAATAGCACGAGAACAGCGATTTCGGTGATTCTGAACACTTGTAACAGCAGAATCATGAAGATTATCACTGAAAATGCATATCTCAGCTGGAAACAACGACGATACCGAAGATATCGCAGTTTCCGCATAACAAACGCACTGTGGAGTGCTGAAAACACCAGAAAACGTGTTTTTCGCATTCAATAGCACGAAAACAGCGATTTCGGTGATTCTGCACATTTGTAACAGCAGAATCATGAAGATTATCACTGAAAATGCATATCTCAGCTGGAAACAACAACGATACCGAAGATATCGCAGTTTCCGCATAACAAACGCACTGTGGAGTGCTGAAAACACCAGAAAACGTGTTTTTCGCATTCAATAGCACGAAAACAGCGATTTCGGTGATTCTGAACACTTGTAACAGCAGAATCATGAAGATTATCACTGAAAATGCATATCTCAGCTGGAAACAACAACGATACCGAAGATATCGCAGCTTCCGCATATCAAACGCACTGTGGAGTGCTGAAAACACCAGAAAACGTGTTTTTCGCATCCAATAGCACGAAAACAGCGATTTCGGTGATTCTGCACACTTGTAACAGCAGAATCAGGAAGATTATCACTGCAAATGCATATCTCAGCTGGAAACAACAACGATACCGAAGATATCGCAGTTTCCGCATAACAAATGCACTGTGGAGTGCTGAAAACACCAGAAAACGTGTTTTTCGCATTCAATAGCACGAAAACAGCGATTTCGGTGATTCTGCACACTTGTAACAGCAGCATCATGAAGATTATCACTGAAAATGCATATCTCAGCTGGAAACAACAACGATACCGAAGATATGGCAGTTTCCGCATATCAAACGCACTGTGGAGTGATGAAAACACCAGAAAACGTGTTTTTCGCATTCAATAGCACGAAAACAGCGATTTCGGTGATTCTGCACACTTGTAACAGCAGAATCAAGGAGATTATCACTGAAAATGCATATCTAAGCTGGAAACAACAACGATACCGAAGATATCGCAGTTTCCGCATGTCAAACGTTCTGTGGCGTGCTGATAACACCAGAAAACGTGTTTTTCGCATTCAATAGCACGAAAACAGCGATTTCGGTGATTCTGCACACTTGTAACAGCAGAATCATGAAGATTATCACTGAAAATGCATATCTCAGCTGGAAACAACAACGATACCGAAGATATCGCAGCTTCCGCATATCAAACGCTCTGTGGAGTGCTGAAAACACCAGAAAACGTGTTTTTCGCATCCAATAGCACGAAAACAGCGATTTCGGTGATTCTGCACACTTGTAACAGCAGAATCAGGAAGATTATAACTGAAAATGCATATCTCAGCTGGAAACAACAACGATACCGAAGATATCGCAGTTTCCGCATAACAAACGCACCGTGGAGTGCTGAAAACACCAGAAAACGTGTTTTTCGCATTCAATAGCACGAAAACAGCGATTTCGGTGATTCTGAACACTTGTAACAGCAGAATCATGAAGATTATCACTCAAAATGCATATCTCAGCTGGAAACAACGACGATACCGAAGATATCGCAGTTTCCGCATAACAAACGCACTGTGGAGTGCTGAAAACACCAGAAAACGTGTTTTTCGCATTCAATAGCACGAAAACAGCGATTTCGGTGATTCTGCACATTTGTAACAGCAGAATCATGAAGATTATCACTGAAAATGCATATCTCAGCTGGAAACAACAACGATACCGAAGATATCGCAGTTTCCGCATAACAAACGCACTGTGGAGTGCTGAAAACACCAGAAAACGTGTTTTTCGCATTCAAAAGCACGAAACAGCGATTTCGGTGATTCTGCACATTTGTAACAGCAGAATCATGAAGATTATCACTGAAAATGCATATCTCAGCTGGAAACAACAACGATACCGAAGATATCGCAGCTTCCGCATATCAAACGCACTGTGGAGTGCTGAAAACACCAGAAAACGTGTTTTTCGCATCCAATAGCACGAAAACAGCGATTTCGGTGATTCTGCACACTTGTAACAGCAGAATCATGAAGATTATCACTGAAAATGCATATCTCAGCTGGAAACAACAACGATACCGAAGATATGGCAGTTTCCGCATATCAAACGCACTGTGGAGTGCTGAAAACACCAGAAAACGTGTTTTTCGCATTCAATAGCACGAAAACAGCGATTTCGGTGATTCTGCGCACTTGTAACAGCAGAATCATGAAGATTATCACTGAAAATGCATATCTCAGCTGGAAACAACAACGATACCGAAGATATCGCAGCTTCCGCATATCAAACGTTCTGCGGCGTGCTGAAAACACCAGAAAACGTGTTTTTCGCATTCAATAGCACGAAAACAGCGATTTCGGTGATTCTGCACATTTGTAACAGCAGAATCATGAAGATTATCACTGAAAATGCATATCTCAGCTGGAAACAACAACGATACCGAAGATATCGCAGCTTCCGCATATCAAACGCTCTGTGGAGTGCTGAAAACACCAGAAAACGTGTTTTTCGCATCCAATAGCACGAAAACAGCGATTTCGGTGATTCTGCACACTTGTAACAGCAGAATCAGGAAGATTATCACTGAAAATGCATATCTCAGCTGGAAACAACAACGATACCGAAGATATCGCAGTTTCCGCATAACAAACGCACTGTGGAGTGCTGAAAACACCAGAAAACGTGTTTTTCGCATTCAATAGCACGAGAACAGCGATTTCGGTGATTCTGAACACTTGTAACAGCAGAATCATGAAGATTATCACTGAAAATGCATATCTCAGCTGGAAACAACGACGATACCGAAGATATCGCAGTTTCCGCATAACAAACGCACTGTGGAGTGCTGAAAACACCAGAAAACGTGTTTTTCGCATTCAATAGCACGAAAACAGCGATTTCGGTGATTCTGCACATTTGTAACAGCAGAATCATGAAGATTATCACTGAAAATGCATATCTCAGCTGGAAACAACAACGATACCGAAGATATCGCAGTTTCCGCATAACAAACGCACTGTGGAGTGCTGAAAACACCAGAAAACGTGTTTTTCGCATTCAATAGCACGAAAACAGCGATTTCGGTGATTCTGAACACTTGTAACAGCAGAATCATGAAGATTATCACTGAAAATGCATATCTCAGCTGGAAACAACAACGATACCGAAGATATCGCAGCTTCCGCATATCAAACGCACTGTGGAGTGCTGAAAACACCAGAAAACGTGTTTTTCGCATCCAATAGCACGAAAACAGCGATTTCGGTGATTCTGCACACTTGTAACAGCAGAATCAGGAAGATTATCACTGCAAATGCATATCTCAGCTGGAAACAACAACGATACCGAAGATATCGCAGTTTCCGCATAACAAATGCACTGTGGAGTGCTGAAAACACCAGAAAACGTGTTTTTCGCATTCAATAGCACGAAAACAGCGATTTCGGTGATTCTGCACACTTGTAACAGCAGCATCATGAAGATTATCACTGAAAATGCATATCTCAGCTGGAAACAACAACGATACCGAAGATATGGCAGTTTCCGCATATCAAACGCACTGTGGAGTGATGAAAACACCAGAAAACGTGTTTTTCGCATTCAATAGCACGAAAACAGCGATTTCGGTGATTCTGCACACTTGTAACAGCAGAATCAAGGAGATTATCACTGAAAATGCATATCTAAGCTGGAAACAACAACGATACCGAAGATATCGCAGTTTCCGCATGTCAAACGTTCTGTGGCGTGCTGATAACACCAGAAAACGTGTTTTTCGCATTCAATAGCACGAAAACAGCGATTTCGGTGATTCTGCACACTTGTAACAGCAGAATCATGAAGATTATCACTGAAAATGCATATCTCAGCTGGAAACAACAACGATACCGAAGATATGGCAGTTTCCGCATATCAAACGCACTGTGGAGTGCTGAAAACACCAGAAAACGTGTTTTTCGCATTCAAAAGCACGAAAACAGCGATTTCGGTGATTCTGCACATTTGTAACAGCAGAATCATAAAGATTATCACTGAAAATGCATATCTCAGCTGGAAACAACAACGATACCGAAGATATCGCAGCTTCCGCATATCAAACGCACTGTGGAGTGCTGAAAACACCAGAAAACGTGTTTTTCGCATTCAATAGCACGAAAACAGCGATTTCGGTGATTCTGAACACTTGTAACAGCAGAATCATGAAGATTATCACTGAAAATGCATATCTCAGCTGGAAACAACGACGATACCGAAGATATCGCAGTTTCCGCATAACAAACGCACTGTGGAGTGCTGAAAACACCAGAAAACGTGTTTTTCGCATTCAATAGCACGAAAACAGCGATTTCGGTGATTCTGCACACTTGTAACAGCAGAATCATGAAGATTATCACTGAAAATGCATATCTCAGCTGGAAACAACAACGATACCGAAGATATGGCAGTTTCCGCATATCAAACGCACTGTGGAGTGCTGAAAACACCAGAAAACGTGTTTTTCGCATTCAAAAGCACGAAAACAGCGATTTCGGTGATTCTGCACATTTGTAACAGCAGAATCATGAAGATTATCACTGAAAATGCATATCTCAGCTGGAAACAACGACGATACCGAAGATATCGCAGTTTCCGCATAACAAACGCACTGTGGAGTGCTGAAAACACCAGAAAACGTGTTTTTCGCATTCAATAGCACGAAAACAGCGATTTCGGTGATTCTGCACATTTGTAACAGCAGAATCATGAAGATTATCACTGAAAATGCATATCTCAGCTGGAAACAACAACGATACCGAAGATATCGCAGTTTCCGCATAACAAACGCACTGTGGAGTGCTGAAAACACCAGAAAACGTGTTTTTCGCATTCAATAGCACGAAAACAGCGATTTCGGTGATTCTGAACACTTGTAACAGCAGAATCATGAAGATTATCACTGAAAATGCATATCTCAGCTGGAAACAACAACGATACCGAAGATATCGCAGCTTCCGCATATCAAACGTTCTGCGGCGTGCTGAAAACACCAGAAAACGTGTTTTTCGCATTCAAAAGCACGAAACAGCGATTTCGGTGATTCTGCACATTTGTAACAGCAGAATCATGAAGATTATCACTGAAAATGCATATCTCAGCTGGAAACAACAACGATACCGAAGATATCGCAGCTTCCGCATATCAAACGCACTGTGGAGTGCTGAAAACACCAGAAAACGTGTTTTTCGCATCCAATAGCACGAAAACAGCGATTTCGGTGATTCTGCACACTTGTAACAGCAGAATCAGGAAGATTATCACTGCAAATGCATATCTCAGCTGGAAACAACAACGATACCGAAGATATCGCAGTTTCCGCATAACAAATGCACTGTGGAGTGCTGAAAACACCAGAAATGGTGTTTTTCGCATTCAATAGCACGAAAACAGCGATTTCGGTGATTCTGCACACTTGTAACAGCAGCATCATGAAGATTATCACTGAAAATGCATATCTCAGCTGGAAACAACAACGATACCGAAGATATCGCAGTTTCCGCATAACAAACGCACTGTGGAGTGCTGAAAAAACCAGAAAACGTGTTTTTCGCATTCAATAGCACGAAAACAGCGATTTCGGTGATTCTGAACACTTGTAACACCAGAATCATGAAGATTATCACTGAAAATGCATATCTCAGCTGGAAACAACAACGATACCGAAGATATCGCAGCTTCCGCATATCAAACGCACTGTGGAGTGCTGAAAACACCAGAAAACGTGTTTTTCGCATCCAATAGCACGAAAACAGCGATTTCGGTGATTCTGCACACTTGTAACAGCAGAATCAGGAAGATTATCACTGCAAATGCATATCTCAGCTGGAAACAACAACGATACCGAAGATATCGCAGTTTCCGCATAACAAATGCACTGTGGAGTGCTGAAAACACCAGAAATGGTGTTTTTCGCATTCAATAGCACGAAAACAGCGATTTCGGTGATTCTGCACACTTGTAACAGCAGCATCATGAAGATTATCACTGAAAATGCATATCTCAGCTGGAAACAACAACGATACCGAAGATATGGCAGTTTCCGCATAACAAACGCACTGTGGAGTGCTGAAAACACCAGAAAACGTGTTTTTCGCATTCAATAGCACGAAAACAGCGATTTCGGTGATTCTGAACACTTGTAACAGCAGAATCATGAAGATTATCACTGAAAATGCATATCTCAGCTGGAAACAACAACGATACCGAAGATATCGCAGCTTCCGCATATCAAACGTTCTGCGGCGTGCTGAAAACACCAGAAAACGTGTTTTTCGCATTCAAAAGCACGAAACAGCGATTTCGGTGATTCTGCACATTTGTAACAGCAGAATCATGAAGATTATCACTGAAAATGCATATCTCAGCTGGAAACAACAACGATACCGAAGATATCGCAGCTTCCGCATATCAAACGCACTGTGGAGTGCTGAAAACACCAGAAAACGTGTTTTTCGCATCCAATAGCACGAAAACAGCGATTTCGGTGATTCTGCACACTTGTAACAGCAGAATCAGGAAGATTATCACTGCAAATGCATATCTCAGCTGGAAACAACAACGATACCGAAGATATCGCAGTTTCCGCATAACAAATGCACTGTGGAGTGCTGAAAACACCAGAAATGGTGTTTTTCGCATTCAATAGCACGAAAACAGCGATTTCGGTGATTCTGCACACTTGTAACAGCAGCATCATGAAGATTATCACTGAAAATGCATATCTCAGCTGGAAACAACAACGATACCGAAGATATGGCAGTTTCCGCATATCAAACGCACTGTGGAGTGATGAAAACACCAGAAAACGTGTTTTTCGCATTCAATAGCACGAAAACAGCGATTTCGGTGATTCTGCACACTTGTAACAGCAGAATCAAGGAGATTATCACTGAAAATGCATATCTAAGCTGGAAACAACAACGATACCGAAGATATCGCAGTTTCCGCATGTCAAACGTTCTGTGGCGTGCTGAAAACACCAGAAAACGTGTTTTTCGCATTCAATAGCACGAAAACAGCGATTTCGGTGATTCTGCACACTTGTAACAGCAGAATCATGAAGATTATCACTGAAAATGCATATCTCAGCTGGAAACAACAACGATACCGAAGATATGGCAGTTTCCGCATATCAAACGCACTGTGGAGTGCTGAAAACACCAGAAAACGTGTTTTTCGCATTCAAAAGCCCGAAAACAGCGATTTCGGTGATTCTGCACATTTGTAACAGCAGAATCATGAAGATTATCACTGAAAATGCATATCTCAGCTGGAAACAACGACGATACCGAAGATATCGCAGTTTCCGCATAACAAACGCACTGTGGAGTGCTGAAAACACCAGAAAACGTGTTTTTCGCATTCAATAGCACGAAAACAGCGATTTCGGTGATTCTGCACATTTGTAACAGCAGAATCATGAAGATTATCACTGAAAATGCATATCTCAGCTGGAAACAACAACGATACCGAAGATATCGCAGCTTCCGCATATCAAACGTTCTGCGGCGTGCTGAAAACACCAGAAAACGTGTTTTTCGCATTCAAAAGCACGAAACAGCGATTTCGGTGATTCTGCACATTTGTAACAGCAGAATCATGAAGATTATCACTGAAAATGCATATCTCAGCTGGAAACAACAACGATACCGAAGATATCGCAGCTTCCGCATATCAAACGCACTGTGGAGTGCTGAAAACACCAGAAAACGTGTTTTTCGCATCCAATAGCACGAAAACAGCGATTTCGGTGATTCTGCACACTTGTAACAGCAGAATCAGGAAGATTATCACTGCAAATGCATATCTCAGCTGGAAACAACGACGATACCGAAGATATCGCAGTTTCCGCATAACAAACGCACTGTGGAGTGCTGAAAACACCAGAAAACGTGTTTTTCGCATTCAATAGCACGAAAACAGCGATTTCGGTGATTCTATACACTTGTAACAGCAGCATCATGAAGATTATCACTGAAAATGCATATCTCAGCTGGAAACAACAACGATACCGAAGATATGGCAGTTTCCGCATATCAAACGCACTGTGGAGTGATGAAAACACCAGAAAACGTGTTTTTCGCATTCAATAGCACGAAAACAGCGATTTCGGTGATTCTGCACACTTGTAACAGCAGCATCATGAAGATTATCACTGAAAATGCATATCTCAGCTGGAAACAACAACGATACCGAAGATATGGCAGTTTCCGCATATCAAACGCACTGTGGAGTGATGAAAACACCAGAAAACGTGTTTTTCGCATTCAATAGCACGAAAACAGCGATTTCGGTGATTCTGCACACTTGTAACAGCAGAATCAAGGAGATTATCACTGAAAATGCATATCTAAGCTGGAAACAACAACGATACCGAAGATATCGCAGTTTCCGCATGTCAAACGTTCTGTGGCGTGCTGAAAACACCAGAAAACGTGTTTTTCGCATTCAATAGCACGAAAACAGCGATTTCGGTGATTCTGCACACTTGTAACAGCAGAATCATGAAGATTATCACTGAAAATGCATATCTCAGCTGGAAACAACAACGATACCGAAGATATGGCAGTTTCCGCATATCAAACGCACTGTGGAGTGCTGAAAACACCAGAAAACGTGTTTTTCGCATTCAAAAGCACGAAAACAGCGATTTCGGTGATTCTGCACATTTGTAACAGCAGAATCATGAAGATTATCACTGAAAATGCATATCTCAGCTGGAAACAACGACGATACCGAAGATATCGCAGTTTCCGCATAACAAACGCACTGTGGAGTGCTGAAAACACCAGAAAACGTGTTTTTCGCATTCAATAGCACGAAAACAGCGATTTCGGTGATTCTGCACATTTGTAACAGCAGAATCATGAAGATTATCACTGAAAATGCATATCTCAGCTGGAAACAACAACGATACCGAAGATATCGCAGTTTCCGCATAACAAACGCACTGTGGAGTGCTGAAAACACCAGAAAACGTGTTTTTCGCATTCAATAGCACGAAAACAGCGATTTCGGTGATTCTGAACACTTGTAACAGCAGAATCATGAAGATTATCACTGAAAATGCATATCTCAGCTGGAAACAACAACGATACCGAAGATATCGCAGCTTCCGCATATCAAACGTTCTGCGGCGTGCTGAAAACACCAGAAAACGTGTTTTTCGCATTCAAAAGCACGAAACAGCGATTTCGGTGATTCTGCACATTTGTAACAGCAGAATCATGAAGATTATCACTGAAAATGCATATCTCAGCTGGAAACAACAACGATACCGAAGATATCGCAGCTTCCGCATATCAAACGCACTGTGGAGTGCTGAAAACACCAGAAAACGTGTTTTTCGCATCCAATAGCACGAAAACAGCGATTTCGGTGATTCTGCACACTTGTAACAGCAGAATCAGGAAGATTATCACTGCAAATGCATATCTCAGCTGGAAACAACGACGATACCGAAGATATCGCAGTTTCCGCATAACAAACGCACTGTGGAGTGCTGAAAACACCAGAAAACGTGTTTTTCGCATTCAATAGCACGAAAACAGCGATTTCGGTGATTCTATACACTTGTAACAGCAGCATCATGAAGATTATCACTGAAAATGCATATCTC
This sequence comes from Anthophora plumipes, assembly GCA_951804975.1. Lineage (NCBI taxonomy): Eukaryota > Metazoa > Arthropoda > Insecta > Hymenoptera > Apidae > Anthophora > Anthophora plumipes. The sequence goes on from CATORF010000583.1 coordinate 2,710,756, forward strand.
AGCTGGAAACAACAACGATACCGAAGATATGGCAGTTTCCGCATATCAAACGCACTGTGGAGTGATGAAAACACCAGAAAACGTGTTTTTCGCATTCAATAGCACGAAAACAGTGATTTCGGTGATTCTGCACACTTGTAACAGCAGAATCAAGGAGATTATCTCTGAAAATGCATATCTAAGCTGGAAACAACAACGATACCGAAGATATCGCAGTTTCCGCATGTCAAACGTTCTGTGGCGTGCTGAAAACACCAGAAAACGTGTTATTCGCATTCAATAGCACGAAAACAGCGATTTCGGTGATTCTGCACACTTGTAACAGCAGAATCATGAAGATTATCACTGAAAATGCATATCTCAGCTGGAAACAACAACGATACCGAAGATATGGCAGTTTCCGCATATCAAACGCACTGTGGAGTGCTGAAAACACCAGAAAACGTGTTTTTCGCATTCAAAAGCACGAAAACAGCGATTTCGGTGATTCTGCACATTTGTAACAGCAGAATCAGGAAGATTATCACTGAAAATGCATATCTCAGCTGGAAACAACAACGATACCGAAGATATGGCAGTTTCCGCATATCAAACGCACTGTGGAGTGCTGAAAACACCAGAAAACGTGTTTTTCGCATCCAATAGCACGAAAACAGCGATTTCGGTGATTCTGAACACTTGTAACAGCAGAATCATGAAGATTATCACTGAAAATGCATATCTCAGCTGGAAACAACGACGATACCGAAGATATCGCAGTTTCCGCATAACAAACGCACTGTGGAGTGCTGAAAACACCAGAAAACGTGTTTTTCGCATTCAATAGCACGAAAACAGCGATTTCGGTGATTCTGCACATTTGCAACAGCAGAATCATGAAGATTATCACTGAAAATGCATATCTCAGCTGGAAACAACAACGATACCGAAGATATCGCAGTTTCCGCATAACAAACGCACTGTGGAGTGCTGAAAACACCAGAAAACGTGTTTGTCGCATTCAATAGCACGAAAACAGCGATTTCGGTGATTCTGAACACTTGTAACAGCAGAATCATGAAGATTATCACTGAAAATGCATATCTCAGCTGGAAACAACAACGATACCGAAGATATCGCAGCTTCCGCATATCAAACGTTCTGCGGCGTGCTGAAAACACCAGAAAACGTGTTTTTCGCATTCAATAGCACGAAAACAGCGATTTCGGTGATTCTGAACACTTGTAACAGCAGAATCATGAAGATTATCACTGAAAATGCATATCTCAGCTGGAAACAACAACGATACCGAAGATATCGCAGTTTCCGCATAACAAACGCACTGTGGAGTGCTGAAAACACCAGAAAACGTGTTTTTCGCATTCAATAGCACGAAAACAGCGATTTCGGTGATTCTGAACACTTGTAACAGCAGAATCATGAAGATTATCACTGAAAATGCATATCTAAGCTGGAAACAACAACGATACCGAAGATATCGCAGTTTCCGCATGTCAAACGTTCTGTGGCGTGCTGAAAACACCAGAAAACGTGTTTTTCGCATTCAATAGCACGAAAACAGCGATTTCGGTGATTCTGCACACTTGTAACAGCAGAATCATGAAGATTATCACTGAAAATGCATATCTCAGCTGGAAACAACAACGATACCGAAGATATGGCAGTTTCCGCATATCAAACGCACTGTGGAGTGCTGAAAACACCAGAAAACGTGTTTTTCGCATTCAAAAGCACGAAAAGAGCGATTTCGGTGATTCTGCACATTTGTAACAGCAGAATCATAAAGATTATCACTGAAAATGCATATCTCAGCTGGAAACAACAACGATACCGAAGATATCGCAGCTTCCGCATATCAAACGCACTGTGGAGTGCTGAAAACACCAGAAAACGTGTTTTTCGCATTCAATAGCACGAAAACAGCGATTTCGGTGATTCTGAACACTTGTAACAGCAGAATCATGAAGATTATCACTGAAAATGCATATCTCAGCTGGAAACAACGACGATACCGAAGATATCGCAGTTTCCGCATAACAAACGCACTGTGGAGTGCTGAAAACACCAGAAAACGTGTTTTTCGCATTCAATAACACGAAAACAGCGATTTCGGTGATTCTGCACATTTGTAACAGCAGAATCATGAAGATTATCACTGAAAATGCATATCTCAGCTGGAAACAACAACGATACCGAAGATATCGCAGTTTCCGCATAACAAACCCACTGTGGAGTGCTGAAAACACCAGAAAACGTGTTTTTCGCATTCAATAGCACGAAAACAGCGATTTCGGTGATTCTGCACATTTGTAACAGCAGAATCATGAAGATTATCACTGAAAATGCATATCTCAGCTGGAAACAACAACGATACCGAAGATATCGCAGCTTCCGCATATCAAACGTTCTGCGGCGTGCTGAAAACACCAGAAAACGTGTTTTTCGCATTCAAAAGCACGAAACAGCGATTTCGGTGATTCTGCACATTTGTAACAGCAGAATCATGAAGATTATCACTGAAAATGCATATCTCAGCTGGAAACAACAACGATACCGAAGATATCGCAGCTTCCGCATATCAAACGTTCTGCGGCGTGCTGAAAACACCAGAAAACGTGTTTTTCGCATTCAAAAGCACGAAACAGCGATTTCGGTGATTCTGCACATTTGTAACAGCAGAATCATGAAGATTATCACTGAAAATGCATATCTCAGCTGGAAACAACAACGATACCGAAGATATCGCAGCTTCCGCATATCAAACGCACTGTGGAGTGCTGAAAACACCAGAAAACGTGTTTTTCGCATTCAAAAGCACGAAAACAGCGATTTCGGTGATTCTGCACATTTGTAACAGCAGAATCAGGAAGATTATCACTGAAAATGCATATCTCAGCTGGAAACAACAACGATACCGAAGATATGGCAGTTTCCGCATATCAAACGCACTGTGGAGTGCTGAAAACACCAGAAAACGTGTTTTTCGCATCCAATAGCACGAAAACAGCGATTTCGGTGATTCTGAACACTTGTAACAGCAGAATCATGAAGATTATCACTGAAAATGCATATCTCAGCTGGAAACAACGACGATACCGAAGATATCGCAGTTTCCGCATAACAAACGCACTGTGGAGTGCTGAAAACACCAGAAAACGTGTTTTTCGCATCCAATAGCACGAAAACAGCGATTTCGGTGATTCTGCACACTTGTAACAGCAGAATCAGGAAGATTATCACTGCAAATGCATATCTCAGCTGGAAACAACAACGATACCGAAGATATCGCAGTTTCCGCATAACAAATGCACTGTGGAGTGCTGAAAACACCAGAAATGGTGTTTTTCGCATTCAATAGCACGAAAACAGCGATTTCGGTGATTCTGCACACTTGTAACAGCAGCATCATGAAGATTATCACTGAAAATGCATATCTCAGCTGGAAACAACAACGATACCGAAGATATGGCAGTTTCCGCATATCAAACGCACTGTGGAGTGATGAAAACACCAGAAAACGTGTTTTTCGCATTCAATAGCACGAAAACAGCGATTTCGGTGATTCTGCACACTTGTAACAGCAGAATCAAGGAGATTATCACTGAAAATGCATATCTAAGCTGGAAACAACAACGATACCGAAGATATCGCAGTTTCCGCATGTCAAACGTTCTGTGGCGTGCTGAAAACACCAGAAAACGTGTTTTTCGCATTCAATAGCACGAAAACAGCGATTTCGGTGATTCTGCACACTTGTAACAGCAGAATCATGAAGATTATCACTGAAAATGCATATCTCAGCTGGAAACAACAACGATACCGAAGATATGGCAGTTTCCGCATATCAAACGCACTGTGGAGTGCTGAAAACACCAGAAAACGTGTTTTTCGCATTCAAAAGCCCGAAAACAGCGATTTCGGTGATTCTGCACATTTGTAACAGCAGAATCATGAAGATTATCACTGAAAATGCATATCTCAGCTGGAAACAACGACGATACCGAAGATATCGCAGTTTCCGCATAACAAACGCACTGTGGAGTGCTGAAAACACCAGAAAACGTGTTTTTCGCATTCAATAGCACGAAAACAGCGATTTCGGTGATTCTGCACATTTGTAACAGCAGAATCATGAAGATTATCACTGAAAATGCATATCTCAGCTGGAAACAACAACGATACCGAAGATATCGCAGCTTCCGCATATCAAACGTTCTGCGGCGTGCTGAAAACACCAGAAAACGTGTTTTTCGCATTCAAAAGCACGAAACAGCGATTTCGGTGATTCTGCACATTTGTAACAGCAGAATCATGAAGATTATCACTGAAAATGCATATCTCAGCTGGAAACAACAACGATACCGAAGATATCGCAGCTTCCGCATATCAAACGCACTGTGGAGTGCTGAAAACACCAGAAAACGTGTTTTTCGCATCCAATAGCACGAAAACAGCGATTTCGGTGATTCTGCACACTTGTAACAGCAGAATCAGGAAGATTATCACTGCAAATGCATATCTCAGCTGGAAACAACGACGATACCGAAGATATCGCAGTTTCCGCATAACAAACGCACTGTGGAGTGCTGAAAACACCAGAAAACGTGTTTTTCGCATTCAATAGCACGAAAACAGCGATTTCGGTGATTCTATACACTTGTAACAGCAGCATCATGAAGATTATCACTGAAAATGCATATCTCAGCTGGAAACAACAACGATACCGAAGATATGGCAGTTTCCGCATATCAAACGCACTGTGGAGTGATGAAAACACCAGAAAACGTGTTTTTCGCATTCAATAGCACGAAAACAGCGATTTCGGTGATTCTGCACACTTGTAACAGCAGCATCATGAAGATTATCACTGAAAATGCATATCTCAGCTGGAAACAACAACGATACCGAAGATATGGCAGTTTCCGCATATCAAACGCACTGTGGAGTGATGAAAACACCAGAAAACGTGTTTTTCGCATTCAATAGCACGAAAACAGCGATTTCGGTGATTCTGCACACTTGTAACAGCAGAATCAAGGAGATTATCACTGAAAATGCATATCTAAGCTGGAAACAACAACGATACCGAAGATATCGCAGTTTCCGCATGTCAAACGTTCTGTGGCGTGCTGAAAACACCAGAAAACGTGTTTTTCGCATTCAATAGCACGAAAACAGCGATTTCGGTGATTCTGCACACTTGTAACAGCAGAATCATGAAGATTATCACTGAAAATGCATATCTCAGCTGGAAACAACAACGATACCGAAGATATGGCAGTTTCCGCATATCAAACGCACTGTGGAGTGCTGAAAACACCAGAAAACGTGTTTTTCGCATTCAAAAGCACGAAAACAGCGATTTCGGTGATTCTGCACATTTGTAACAGCAGAATCATGAAGATTATCACTGAAAATGCATATCTCAGCTGGAAACAACGACGATACCGAAGATATCGCAGTTTCCGCATAACAAACGCACTGTGGAGTGCTGAAAACACCAGAAAACGTGTTTTTCGCATTCAATAGCACGAAAACAGCGATTTCGGTGATTCTGCACATTTGTAACAGCAGAATCATGAAGATTATCACTGAAAATGCATATCTCAGCTGGAAACAACAACGATACCGAAGATATCGCAGTTTCCGCATAACAAACGCACTGTGGAGTGCTGAAAACACCAGAAAACGTGTTTTTCGCATTCAATAGCACGAAAACAGCGATTTCGGTGATTCTGAACACTTGTAACAGCAGAATCATGAAGATTATCACTGAAAATGCATATCTCAGCTGGAAACAACAACGATACCGAAGATATCGCAGCTTCCGCATATCAAACGTTCTGCGGCGTGCTGAAAACACCAGAAAACGTGTTTTTCGCATTCAAAAGCACGAAACAGCGATTTCGGTGATTCTGCACATTTGTAACAGCAGAATCATGAAGATTATCACTGAAAATGCATATCTCAGCTGGAAACAACAACGATACCGAAGATATCGCAGCTTCCGCATATCAAACGCACTGTGGAGTGCTGAAAACACCAGAAAACGTGTTTTTCGCATCCAATAGCACGAAAACAGCGATTTCGGTGATTCTGCACACTTGTAACAGCAGAATCAGGAAGATTATCACTGCAAATGCATATCTCAGCTGGAAACAACGACGATACCGAAGATATCGCAGTTTCCGCATAACAAACGCACTGTGGAGTGCTGAAAACACCAGAAAACGTGTTTTTCGCATTCAATAGCACGAAAACAGCGATTTCGGTGATTCTATACACTTGTAACAGCAGCATCATGAAGATTATCACTGAAAATGCATATCTCAGCTGGAAACAACAACGATACCGAAGATATGGCAGTTTCCGCATATCAAACGCACTGTGGAGTGATGAAAACACCAGAAAACGTGTTTTTCGCATTCAATAGCACGAAAACAGTGATTTCGGTGATTCTGCACACTTGTAACAGCAGAATCAAGGAGATTATCTCTGAAAATGCATATCTAAGCTGGAAACAACAACGATACCGAAGATATCGCAGTTTCCGCATGTCAAACGTTCTGTGGCGTGCTGAAAACACCAGAAAACGTGTTATTCGCATTCAATAGCACGAAAACAGCGATTTCGGTGATTCTGCACACTTGTAACAGCAGAATCATGAAGATTATCACTGAAAATGCATATCTCAGCTGGAAACAACAACGATACCGAAGATATGGCAGTTTCCGCATATCAAACGCACTGTGGAGTGCTGAAAACACCAGAAAACGTGTTTTTCGCATTCAAAAGCACGAAAACAGCGATTTCGGTGATTCTGCACATTTGTAACAGCAGAATCAGGAAGATTATCACTGAAAATGCATATCTCAGCTGGAAACAACAACGATACCGAAGATATGGCAGTTTCCGCATATCAAACGCACTGTGGAGTGCTGAAAACACCAGAAAACGTGTTTTTCGCATCCAATAGCACGAAAACAGCGATTTCGGTGATTCTGAACACTTGTAACAGCAGAATCATGAAGATTATCACTGAAAATGCATATCTCAGCTGGAAACAACGACGATACCGAAGATATCGCAGTTTCCGCATAACAAACGCACTGTGGAGTGCTGAAAACACCAGAAAACGTGTTTTTCGCATTCAATAGCACGAAAACAGCGATTTCGGTGATTCTGCACATTTGCAACAGCAGAATCATGAAGATTATCACTGAAAATGCATATCTCAGCTGGAAACAACAACGATACCGAAGATATCGCAGTTTCCGCATAACAAACGCACTGTGGAGTGCTGAAAACACCAGAAAACGTGTTTGTCGCATTCAATAGCACGAAAACAGCGATTTCGGTGATTCTGAACACTTGTAACAGCAGAATCATGAAGATTATCACTGAAAATGCATATCTCAGCTGGAAACAACAACGATACCGAAGATATCGCAGCTTCCGCATATCAAACGTTCTGCGGCGTGCTGAAAACACCAGAAAACGTGTTTTTCGCATTCAATAGCACGAAAACAGCGATTTCGGTGATTCTGAACACTTGTAACAGCAGAATCATGAAGATTATCACTGAAAATGCATATCTCAGCTGGAAACAACAACGATACCGAAGATATCGCAGTTTCCGCATAACAAACGCACTGTGGAGTGCTGAAAACACCAGAAAACGTGTTTTTCGCATTCAATAGCACGAAAACAGCGATTTCGGTGATTCTGAACACTTGTAACAGCAGAATCATGAAGATTATCACTGAAAATGCATATCTAAGCTGGAAACAACAACGATACCGAAGATATCGCAGTTTCCGCATGTCAAACGTTCTGTGGCGTGCTGAAAACACCAGAAAACGTGTTTTTCGCATTCAATAGCACGAAAACAGCGATTTCGGTGATTCTGCACACTTGTAACAGCAGAATCATGAAGATTATCACTGAAAATGCATATCTCAGCTGGAAACAACAACGATACCGAAGATATGGCAGTTTCCGCATATCAAACGCACTGTGGAGTGCTGAAAACACCAGAAAACGTGTTTTTCGCATTCAAAAGCACGAAAAGAGCGATTTCGGTGATTCTGCACATTTGTAACAGCAGAATCATAAAGATTATCACTGAAAATGCATATCTCAGCTGGAAACAACAACGATACCGAAGATATCGCAGCTTCCGCATATCAAACGCACTGTGGAGTGCTGAAAACACCAGAAAACGTGTTTTTCGCATTCAATAGCACGAAAACAGCGATTTCGGTGATTCTGAACACTTGTAACAGCAGAATCATGAAGATTATCACTGAAAATGCATATCTCAGCTGGAAACAACGACGATACCGAAGATATCGCAGTTTCCGCATAACAAACGCACTGTGGAGTGCTGAAAACACCAGAAAACGTGTTTTTCGCATTCAATAACACGAAAACAGCGATTTCGGTGATTCTGCACATTTGTAACAGCAGAATCATGAAGATTATCACTGAAAATGCATATCTCAGCTGGAAACAACAACGATACCGAAGATATCGCAGTTTCCGCATAACAAACCCACTGTGGAGTGCTGAAAACACCAGAAAACGTGTTTTTCGCATTCAATAGCACGAAAACAGCGATTTCGGTGATTCTGCACATTTGTAACAGCAGAATCATGAAGATTATCACTGAAAATGCATATCTCAGCTGGAAACAACAACGATACCGAAGATATCGCAGCTTCCGCATATCAAACGTTCTGCGGCGTGCTGAAAACACCAGAAAACGTGTTTTTCGCATTCAAAAGCACGAAACAGCGATTTCGGTGATTCTGCACATTTGTAACAGCAGAATCATGAAGATTATCACTGAAAATGCATATCTCAGCTGGAAACAACAACGATACCGAAGATATCGCAGCTTCCGCATATCAAACGTTCTGCGGCGTGCTGAAAACACCAGAAAACGTGTTTTTCGCATTCAAAAGCACGAAACAGCGATTTCGGTGATTCTGCACATTTGTAACAGCAGAATCATGAAGATTATCACTGAAAATGCATATCTCAGCTGGAAACAACAACGATACCGAAGATATCGCAGCTTCCGCATATCAAACGCACTGTGGAGTGCTGAAAACACCAGAAAACGTGTTTTTCGCATCCAATAGCACGAAAACAGCGATTTCGGTGATTCTGCACACTTGTAACAGCAGAATCAGGAAGATTATCACTGCAAATGCATATCTCAGCTGGAAACAACAACGATACCGAAGATATCGCAGTTTCCGCATAACAAATGCACTGTGGAGTGCTGAAAACACCAGAAAACGTGTTTTTCGCATTCAATAGCACGAAAACAGCGATTTCGGTGATTCTGCACACTTGTAACAGCAGCATCATGAAGATTATCACTGAAAATGCATATCTCAGCTGGAAACAACAACGATACCGAAGATATGGCAGTTTCCGCATATCAAACGCACTGTGGAGTGATGAAAACACCAGAAAACGTGTTTTTCGCATTCAATAGCACGAAAACAGCGATTTCGGTGATTCTGCACACTTGTAACAGCAGAATCAAGGAGATTATCACTGAAAATGCATATCTAAGCTGGAAACAACAACGATACCGAAGATATCGCAGTTTCCGCATGTCAAACGTTCTGTGGCGTGCTGAAAACACCAGAAAACGTGTTTTTCGCATTCAATAGCACGAAAACAGCGATTTCGGTGATTCTGCACACTTGTAACAGCAGAATCATGAAGATTATCACTGGAAATGCATATCTCAGCTGGAAACAACAACGATACCGAAGATATGGCAGTTTCCGCATATCAAACGCACTGTGGAGTGCTGAAAACACCAGAAAACGTGTTTTTCGCATTCAAAAGCACGAAAACAGCGATTTCGGTGATTCTGCACATTTGTAACAGCAGAATCATAAAGATTATCACTGAAAATGCTTATCTCAGCTGGAAACAACAACGATACCGATGATATCGCAGTTTCCGCATATCAAACGTTCTGCGGCGTGCTGAAAACACCAGAAAACGTGTTTTTCGCATTCAAAAGCACGAAACAGCGATTTCGGTGATTCTGCACATTTGTAACAGCAGAATCATGAAGATTATCACTGAAAATGCATATCTCAGCTGGAAACAACAACGATACCGAAGATATCGCACCTTCCGCATATCAAACGTTCTGTGGCGTGCTGAAAACACCAGAAAACGTGTTTTTCGCATTCAAAAGCACGAAAACAGCGATTTCGGTGATTCTGCACATTTGTAACAGCAGAATCATGAAGATTATCACTGAAAATGCATATCTCAGCTGGAAACAACAACGATACCGAAGATATGGCAGTTTCCGCATATCAAACGCACTGTGGAGTGATGAAAACACCAGAAAACGTGTTTTTCGCATTCAATAGCACGAAAACAGCGATTTCGGTGATTCTGCACACTTGTAACAGCAGAATCATGGAGATTATCACTGAAAATGCATATCTCAGCTGGAAACAACAACGATACCGAAGATATCGCAGTTTCCGCATGTCAAACGTTCTGTGGCGTGCTGAAAACACCAGAAAACGTGTTTTTCGCATTCAATAGCACGAAAACAGCGATTTCGGTGATTCTGCACACTTGTAACAGCAGAATCATGAAGATTATCACTGAAAATACATATCTCAGCTGGAAACAACAACGATACCGACGATATGGCAGTTTCCGCATATCAAACGCACTGTGGAGTGTTGAAAACACCAGAAAACGTGTTTTTCGCATTCAATAGCACGAAAACAGCGATTTCGGTGATTTTGAACACTTGTAACAGCAGAATCATGAAGATTATCACTGAAAATGCATATCTCAGTTGGAAACAACAACGATACCGAAGATATGGCAGTTTCCGCATATCAAACGCACTGTGGAGTGATGAAAACACCAGAAAACGTGTTTTTCGCATTCAATAGCACGAAAACAGCGATTTCGGTGATTCTGCACACTTGTAACAGCAGAATCATGGAGATTATCACTGAAAATGCATATCTCAGCTGGAAACAACAACGATACCGAAGATATCGCAGTTTCCGCATGTCAAACGTTCTGTGGCGTGCTGAAAACACCAGAAAACGTGTTTTTCGCATTCAATAGCACGAAAACAGCGATTTCGGTGATTCTGCACACTTGTAACAGCAGAATCATGAAGATTATCACTGAAAATACATATCTCAGCTGGAAACAACAACGACACCGACGATATGGCAGTTTCCGCATATCAAACGCACTGTGGAGTGTTGAAAACACCAGAAAACGTGTTTTTCGCATTCAATAGCACGAAAACAGCGATTTCGGTGATTTTGAACACTTGTAACAGCAGAATCATGAAGATTATCACTGAAAATGCATATCTCAGCTGGAAACAACAACGATACCGAAGATATCGCACCTTCCTCATATCAAACGTTCTGTGGCGTGCTGAAAACACCAGAAAACGTGTTTTTCGCATTCAAAAGCACGAAAACAGCGATTTCGGTGATTCTGCACATTTGTAACAGCAGAATCATGAAGATTATCACTGAAAATGCATATCTCAGCTGGAAACAACAAGGATACCGAAGATATGGCAGTTTCCGCATATCAAACGCACTGTGGAGTGATGAAAACACCAGAAAACGTGTTTTTCGCATTCAATAGCACGAAAACAGCGATTTCGGTGATTCTGCACACTTGTAACAGCAGAATCATGGAGATTATCACTGAAAATGCATATCTCAGCTGGAAACAACAACGATACCGAAGATATCGCAGTTTCCGCATGTCAAACGTTCTGTGGCGTGCTGAAAACACCAGAAAACGTGTTTTTCGCATTCAATAGCACGAAAACAGCGATTTCGGTGATTCTGCACATTTGTAACAGCAGAATCATGAAGATTATCACTGAAAATGCATATCTCAGCTGGAAACAGCAACGATACCGAAGATATCGCAGTTTCCGCATAACAAACGCACTGTGGAGTGCTGAAAACACCAGAAAACGTGTTTTTCGCATTCAATAGCACGAAAACAGCGATTTCGGTGATTCTGAACACTTGTAACAGCAGAATCATGAAGATTATCACTGAAAATACATATCTCAGCTGGAAACAACAACGATACCGACGATATGGCAGTTTCCGCATATCAAACGCACTGTGGAGTGTTGAAAACACCAGAAAACGTGTTTTTCGCATTCAATAGCACGAAAACAGCGATTTCGGTGATTTTGAACACTTGTAACAGCAGAATCATGAAGATTATCACTGAAAATGCATATCTCAGCTGGAAACAACAACGATACCGAAGATATCGCACCTTCCTCATATCAAACGTTCTGTGGCGTGCTGAAAACACCAGAAAACGTGTTTTTCGCATTCAAAAGCACGAAAACAGCGATTTCGGTGATTCTGCACATTTGTAACAGCAGAATCATGAAGATTATCACTGAAAATGCATATCTCAGCTGGAAACAACAAGGATACCGAAGATATGGCAGTTTCCGCATATCAAACGCACTGTGGAGTGATGAAAACACCAGAAAACGTGTTTTTCGCATTCAATAGCACGAAAACAGCGATTTCGGTGATTCTGCACACTTGTAACAGCAGAATCATGGAGATTATCACTGAAAATGCATATCTCAGCTGGAAACAACAACGATACCGAAGATATCGCAGTTTCCGCATGTCAAACGTTCTGTGGCGTGCTGAAAACACCAGAAAACGTGTTTTTCGCATTCAATAGCACGAAAACAGCGATTTCGGTGATTCTGCACATTTGTAACAGCAGAATCATGAAGATTATCACTGAAAATGCATATCTCAGCTGGAAACAGCAACGATACCGAAGATATCGCAGTTTCCGCATAACAAACGCACTGTGGAGTGCTGAAAACACCAGAAAACGTGTTTTTCGCATTCAATAGCACGAAAACAGCGATTTCGGTGATTCTGAACACTTGTAACAGCAGAATCATGAACATTATCACTGAAAATGCATATCTCAGCTGGAAACAACAACGATACCGAAGATATCGCAGCTTCCGCATATCAAACGTTCTGCGGCGTGCTGAAAACACCAGAAAACGTGTTTTTCGCATTCAAAAGCACGAAACAGCGATTTCGGTGATTCTGCACATTTGTAACAGCAGAATCATGAAGATTATCACTGAAAATGCATATCTCAGCTGGAAACAACAACGATACCGAAGATATCGCAGCTTCCGCATATCAAACGCACTGTGGAGTGCTGAAAACACCAGAAAACGTGTTTTTCGCATCCAATAGCACGAAAACAGCGATTTCGGTGATTCTGCACACTTGTAACAGCAGAATCAGGAAGATTATCACTGAAAATGCATATCTCAGCTGGAAACAACAACGATACCGAAGATATGGCAGTTTCCGCATATCAAACGCACTGTGGAGTGCTGAAAACACCAGAAAACGTGTTTTTCGCATTCAAAAGCACGAAAACAGCGATTTCGGTGATTCTGCACATTTGTAACAGCAGAATCAGGAAGATTATCACTGAAAATGCATATCTCAGCTGGAAACAACAACGATACCGAAGATATCGCAGCTTCCGCATATCAAACGCACTGTGGAGTGCTGAAAACACCAGAAAACGTGTTTTTCGCATCCAATAGCACCAAAACAGCGATTTCGGTGATTCTGCATACTTGTAACAGCAGAATCAGGAAGATTATCACTGAAAATGCATATCTCAGCTGGAAACAACAACGATACCGAAGATATGGCAGTTTCCGCATATCAAACGCACTGTGGAGTGCTGAAAACACCAGAAAACGTGTTTTTCGCATTCAATAGCACGAAAACAGCGATTTCGGTGATTCTGCGCACTTGTAACAGCAGAATCATGAAGATTATCACTGAAAATGCATATCTCAGCTGGAAACAACAACGATACCGCAGATATGGCAGTTTCCGCATATCAAACGCACTGTGGAGTGCTGAAAACACCAGAAAACGTGTTTTTCGCATTCAATAGCACGAAAACAGCGATTTCGGTGATTCTGAGCACTTGTAACAGCAGAATCATGAAGATTATCACTGAAAATGCATATCTCAGCTGGAAACAACAACGATACCGAAGATATCGCAGCTTCCGCATATCAAACGTTCTGCGGCGTGCTGAAAACACCAGAAAACGTGTTTTTCGCATTCAAAAGCACGAAAACAGCGATTTCGGTGATTCTGCACATTTGTAACAGCAGAATCATGAAGATTATCACTGAAAATGCATATCTCAGCTGGAAACAACAACGATACCGAAGATATCGCAGCTTCCGCATATCAAACGCTCTGTGGAGTGCTGAAAACACCAGAAAACGTGTTTTTCGCATCCAATAGCACGAAAACAGCGATTTCGGTGATTCTGCACACTTGTAACAGCAGAATCAGGAAGATTATCACTGAAAATGCATATCTCAGCTGGAAACAACAACGATACCGAAGATATCGCAGTTTCCGCATAACAAACGCACTGTGGAGTTTTGAAAACACCAGAAAACGTGTTTTTCGCATTCAATAGCACGAAAACAGCGATTTCGGTGATTCTGAACACTTGTAATAGCAGAATCATGAAGATTATCACTGAAAATGCATATCTCAGCTGGAAACAACGACGATACCGAAGATATCGCAGTTTCCGCATAACAAACGCACTGTGGAGTGCTGAAAACACCAGAAAACGTGTTTTTCGCATTCAATAGCACGAAAACAGCGATTTCGGTGATTCTGCACATTTGTAACAGCAGAATCATGAAGATTATCACTGAAAATGCATATCTCAGCTGGAAACAACAACGATACCGAAGATATCGCAGTTTCCGCATAACAAACGCACTGTGGAGTGCTGAAAACACCAGAAAACGTGTTTTTCGCATTCAATAGCACGAAAACAGCGAGTTCGGTGATTCTGAACACTTGTAACAGCAGAATCATGAAGATTATCACTGAAAATGCATATCTCAGCTGGAAACAACAACGATACCGAAGATATCGCAGCTTCCGCATATCAAACGTTCTGCGGCGTGCTGAAAACACCAGAAAACGTGTTTTTCGCATTCAAAAGCACGAAACAGCGATTTCGGTGATTCTGCACATTTGTAACAGCAGAATCATGAAGATTATCACTGAAAATGCATATCTCAGCTGGAAACAACAACGATACCGAAGATATCGCTGCTTCCGCATATCAAACGCACTGTGGAGTGCTGAAAACACCAGAAAACGTGTTTTTCGCATCCAATAGCACGAAAACAGCGATTTCGGTGATTTTGCACACTTGTAACAGCAGAATCAGGAAGATTATCACTGCAAATGCATATCTCAGCTGGAAACAACAACGATACCGAAGATATCGCAGTTTCCGCATAACAAATGCACTGTGGAGTGCTGAAAACACCAGAAAACGTGTTTTTCGCATTCAATAGCACGAAAACAGCGATTTCGGTGATTCTGCACACTTGTAACAGCAGCATCATGAAGATTATCACTGAAAATGCATATCTCAGCTGGAAACAACAACGATACCGAAGATATGGCAGTTTCCGCATATCAAACGCACTGTGGAGTGATGAAAACACCAGAAAACGTGTTTTTCGCATTCAATAGCACGAAAACAGCGATTTCGGTGATTCTGCACACTTGTAACAGCAGAATCAAGGAGATTATCACTGAAAATGCATATCTAAGCTGGAAACAACAACGATACCGAAGATATCGCAGTTTCCGCATGTCAAACGTTCTGTGGCGTGCTGAAAACAGCAGAAAACGTGTTTTTCGCATTCAATAGCACGAAAATGGCGATTTCGGTGATTCTGCACACTTGTAACAGCAGAATCATGAAGATTATCACTGAAAATGCATATCTCAGCTGGAAACAACAACGATACCGAAGATATGGCAGTTTCCGCATATCAAACGCACTGTGGAGTGCTGAAAACACCAGAAAACGTGTTTTTCGCATTCAAAAGCACGAAAACAGCGATTTCGGTGATTCTGCACATTTGTAACAGCAGAATCATAAAGATTATCACTGAAAATGCATATCTCAGCTGGAAACAACAACGATACCGAAGATATCGCAGCTTCCGCATATCAAACGCACTGTGGAGTGCTGAAAACACCAGAAAACGTGTTTTTCGCATCCAATAGCACGAAAACAGCGATTTCGGTGATTCTGCACAATTGTAACAGCAGAATCAGGAAGATTATCACTGAAAATGCATATCTCAGCTGGAAACAACAACGATACCGAAGATATCGCAGTTTCCGCATATCAAACGCACTGTGGAGTGCTGAAAACACCAGAAAACGTGTTTTTCGCATCCAATAGCACGAAAACAGCGATTTCGGTGATTCTGCACACTTGTAATAGCAGAATCAGGAAGATTATCACTGAAAATGCATATCTCAGCTGGAAACAACAACGATACCGAAGATATCGCAGTTTCCGCATAACAAACGCACTGTGGAGTGCTGAAAACACCAGAAAACGTGTTTTTCGCATTCAATAGCACGAAAACAGCGATTTCGGTGATTCTGCACAATTGTAACAGCAGAATCATGAAGATTATCACTGAAAATGCATATCTCAGCTGGAAACAACAACGATACCGAAGATATGGCAGTTTCCGCATATCAAACGCACTGTGGAGTGATGAAAACACCAGAAAACGTGTTTTTCGCATTCAATAGCACGAAAACAGCGATTTCGGTGATTCTGCACACTTGTAACAGCAGAATCATGGAGATTATCACTGAAAATGCATATCTCAGCTGGAAACAACAACGATCCCGAAGATATCGCAGTTTCCGCATGTCAAACGTTCTGTGGCGTGCTGAAAACACCAGAAAACGTGTTTTTCGCATTCAATAGCACGAAAACAGCGATTTCGGTGATTCTGAACACTCGTAACAGCAGAATCATGAAGATTATCACTGAAAATGCATATCTCAGCTGGAAACAACAACGATACCGAAGATATCGCACCTTCCGCATATCAAACGTTCTGTGGCGTGCTGAAAACACCAGAAAACGTGTTTTTCGCATTCAAAAGCACGAAAACAGCGATTTCGGTGATTCTGCACATTTGTAACAGCAGAATCATGAAGATTATCACTGAAAATGCATATCTCAGCTGGAAACAACAACGATACCGAAGATATGGCAGTTTCCGCATATCAAACGCACTGTGGAGTGATGAAAACACCAGAAAACGTGTTTTTCGCATTCAATAGCACGAAAACAGCGATTTCGGTGATTCTGCACACTTGTAACAGCAGAATCATGGAGATTATCACTGAAAATGCATATCTCAGCTGGAAACAACAACGATACCGAAGATATGGCAGTTTCCGCATATCAAACGCACTGTGGAGTGTTGAAAACACCAGAAAACGTGTTTTTCGCATTCAATAGCACGAAAACAGCGATTTCGGTGATTCTGAACACTTGTAACAGCAGAATCATGAAGATTATCACTGAAAATGCATATCTCAGCTGGAAACAACAACGATACCGAAGATATCGCAGTTTCCGCATGTCAAACGTTCTGTGGCGTGCTGAAAACAGCAGAAAACGTGTTTTTCGCATTCAATAGCACGAAAATGGCGATTTCGGTGATTCTGCACACTTGTAACAGCAGAATCATGAAGATTATCACTGAAAATGCATATCTCAGCTGGAAACAACAACGATACCGAAGATATGGCAGTTTCCGCATATCAAACGCACTGTGGAGTGCTGAAAACACCAGAAAACGTGTTTTTCGCATTCAAAAGCACGAAAACAGCGATTTCGGTGATTCTGCACATTTGTAACAGCAGAATCATAAAGATTATCACTGAAAATGCATATCTCAGCTGGAAACAACAACGATACCGAAGATATCGCAGCTTCCGCATATCAAACGCACTGTGGAGTGCTGAAAACACCAGAAAACGTGTTTTTCGCATCCAATAGCACGAAAACAGCGATTTCGGTGATTCTGCACACTTGTAACAGCAGAATCAGGAAGATTATCACTGAAAATGCATATCTCAGCTGGAAACAACAACGGTACCGAAGATATCGCAGTTTCCGCATAACAAACGCACTGTGGAGTGCTGAAAACACCAGAAAACGTGTTTTTCGCATTCAATAGCACGAAAACAGCGATTTCGGTGATTCTGCACAATTGTAACAGCAGAATCATGAAGATTATCACTGAAAATGCATATCTCAGCTGGAAACAACAACGATACCGAAGATATGGCAGTTTCCGCATATCAAACGCACTGTGGAGTGATGAAAACTCCAGAAAACGTGTTTTTCGCATTCAATAGCACGAAAACAGCGATTTCGGTGATTCTGCACACTTGTAACAGCAGAATCATGGAGATTATCACTGAAAATGCATATCTCAGCTGGAAACAACAACGATCCCGAAGATATCGCAGTTTCCGCATCTCAAACGTTCTGTGGCGTGCTGAAAACACCAGAAAACGTGTTTTTCGCATTCAATAGCACGAAAACAGCGATTTCGGTGATTCTGAACACTTGTAACAGCAGAATCATGAAGATTATCACTGAAAATGCATATCTCAGCTGGAAACAACAACGATACCGAAGATATCGCACCTTCCGCATATCAAACGTTCTGTGGCGTGCTGAAAACACCAGAAAACGTGTTTTTCGCATTCAAAAGCACGAAAACAGCGATTTCGGTGATTCTGCACATTTGTAACAGCAGAATCATGAAGATTATCACTGAAAATGCATATCTCAGCTGGAAACAACAACGATACCGAAGATATGGCAGTTTCCGCATATCAAACGCACTGTGGAGTGCTGAAAACACCAGAAAACGTGTTTTTCGCATTCAATAGCACGAAAACAGCGATTTCGGTGATTCTGCGCACTTGTAACAGCAGAATCATGAAGATTATCACTGAAAATGCATATCTCAGCTGGAAACAACAACGATACCGAAGATATGGCGGTTTCCGCATGTCAAACGTTCTGTGGCGTGCTGAAAACACCAGAAAACGTGTTTTTCGCATTCAATAGCACGAAAACAGCGATTTCGGTGATTCTGAACACTTGTAACAGCAGAATCATGAAGATTATCACTGAAAATGCATATCTCAGCTGGAAACAACAACGATACCGAAGATATCGCAGTTTCCGCATAACAAACGCACTGTGGAGTGCTGAAAACACCAGAAAACGTGTTTTTCGCATTCAATAGCACGAAAACAGCGATTTCGGTGATTCTGCACAATTGTAACAGCAGAATCATGAAGATTATCACTGAAAATGCATATCTCAGCTGGAAACAACAACGATACCGAAGATATGGCAGTTTCCGCATATCAAACGCACTGTGGAGTGATGAAAACACCAGAAAACGTGTTTTTCGCATTCAATAGCACGAAAACAGCGATTTCGGTGATTCTGCACACTTGTAACAGCAGAATCATGGAGATTATCACTGAAAATGCATATCTCAGCTGGAAACAACAACGATCCCGAAGATATCGCAGTTTCCGCATGTCAAACGTTCTGTGGCGTGCTGAAAACACCAGAAAACGTGTTTTTCGCATTCAATAGCACGAAAACAGCGATTTCGGTGATTCTGAACACTTGTAACAGCAGAATCATGAAGATTATCACTGAAAATGCATATCTCAGCTGGAAACAACAACGATACCGAAGATATCGCACCTTCCGCATATCAAACGTTCTGTGGCGTGCTGAAAACACCAGAAAACGTGTTTTTCGCATTCAAAAGCACGAAAACAGCGATGTCGGTGATTCTGCACATTTGTAACAGCAGAATCATGAAGATTATCACTGAAAATGCATATCTCAGCTGGAAACAACAACGATACCGAAGATATGGCAGTTTCCGCATATCAAACGCACTGTGGAGTGCTGAAAACACCAGAAAACGTGTTTTTCGCATTCAATAGCACGAAAACAGCGATTTCGGTGATTCTGCGCACTTGTAACAGCAGAATCATGAAGATTATCACTGAAAATGCATATCTCAGCTGGAAACAACAACGATACCGAAGATATGGCAGTTTCCGCATGTCAAACGTTCTGTGGCGTGCTGAAAACACCAGAAAACGTGTTTTTCGCATTCAATAGCACGAAAACAGCGATTTCGGTGATTCTGAACACTTGTAACAGCAGAATCATGAAGATTATCACTGAAAATGCATATCTCAGCTGGAAACAACAACGATACCGAAGATATCGCACCTTCCGCATATCAAACGTTCTGTGGCGTGCTGAAAACACCAGAAAACGTGTTTTTCGCATCCAATAGCACCAAAACAGCGATTTCGGTGATTCTGCATACTTGTAACAGCAGAATCAGGAAGATTATCACTGAAAATGCATATCTCAGCTGGAAACAACAACGATACCGAAGATATGGCAGTTTCCGCATATCAAACGCACTGTGGAGTGATGAAAACACCAGAAAACGTGTTTTTCGCATTCAATAGCACGAAAACAGCGATTTCGGTGATTCTGCACACTTGTAACAGCAGAATCATGGAGATTATCACTGAAAATGCATATCTCAGCTGGAAACAACAACGATCCCGAAGATATCGCAGTTTCCGCATCTCAAACGTTCTGTGGCGTGCTGAAAACACCAGAAAACGTGTTTTTCGCATTCAATAGCATGAAAACAGCGATTTCGGTGATTCTGAACACTTGTAACAGCAGAATCATGAAGATTATCACTGAAAATGCATATCTCAGCTGGAAACAACAACGATACCGAAGATATCGCACCTTCCGCATATCAAACGTTCTGTGGCGTGCTGAAAACACCAGAAAACGTGTTTTTCGCATTCAAAAGCACGAAAACAGCGATTTCGGTGATTCTGCACATTTGTAACAGCAGAATCATGAAGATTATCACTGAAAATGCATATCTCAGCTGGAAACAACAACGATACCGAAGATATCGCACCTTCCGCATATCAAACGTTCTGTGGCGTGCTGAAAACACCAGAAAACGTGTTTTTCGCATCCAATAGCACCAAAACAGCGATTTCGGTGATTCTGCATACTTGTAACAGCAGAATCAGGAAGATTATCACTGAAAATGCATATCTCAGCTGGAAACAACAACGATACCGAAGATATGGCAGTTTCCGCATATCAAACGCACTGTGGAGTGATGAAAACACCAGAAAACGTGTTTTTCGCATTCAATAGCACGAAAACAGCGATTTCGGTGATTCTGCACACTTGTAACAGCAGAATCATGGAGATTATCACTGAAAATGCATATCTCAGCTGGAAACAACAACGATCCCGAAGATATCGCAGTTTCCGCATCTCAAACGTTCTGTGGCGTGCTGAAAACACCAGAAAACGTGTTTTTCGCATTCAATAGCACGAAAACAGCGATTTCGGTGATTCTGAACACTTGTAACAGCAGAATCATGAAGATTATCACTGAAAATGCATATCTCAGCTGGAAACAACAACGATACCGAAGATATCGCACCTTCCGCATATCAAACGTTCTGTGGCGTGCTGAAAACACCAGAAAACGTGTTTTTCGCATTCAAAAGCACGAAAACAGCGATTTCGGTGATTCTGCACATTTGTAACAGCAGAATCATGAAGATTATCACTGAAAATGCATATCTCAGCTGGAAACAACAACGATACCGAAGATATGGCAGTTTCCGCATATCAAACGCACTGTGGAGTGCTGAAAACACCAGAAAACGTGTTTTTCGCATTCAATAGCACGAAAACAGCGATTTCGGTGATTCTGCGCACTTGTAACAGCAGAATCATGAAGATTATCACTGAAAATGCATATCTCAGCTGGAAACAACAACGATACCGAAGATATGGCGGTTTCCGCATGTCAAACGTTCTGTGGCGTGCTGAAAACACC
Organism: Anthophora plumipes; assembly: GCA_951804975.1. Lineage (NCBI taxonomy): Eukaryota > Metazoa > Arthropoda > Insecta > Hymenoptera > Apidae > Anthophora > Anthophora plumipes. The sequence goes on from CATORF010000583.1 coordinate 2,732,723, forward strand.
AGAAAACGTGTTTTTCGCATTCAATAGCACGAAAACAGCGATTTCGGTGATTCTGAACACTTGTAACAGCAGAATCATGAAGATTATCACTGAAAATGCATATCTCAGCTGGAAACAACAACGATACCGAAGATATCGCAGTTTCCGCATAACAAACGCACTGTGGAGTGCTGAAAACACCAGAAAACGTGTTTTTCGCATTCAATAGCACGAAAACAGCGATTTCGGTGATTCTGCACAATTGTAACAGCAGAATCATGAAGATTATCACTGAAAATGCATATCTCAGCTGGAAACAACAACGATACCGAAGATATGGCAGTTTCCGCATATCAAACGCACTGTGGAGTGATGAAAACACCAGAAAACGTGTTTTTCGCATTCAATAGCACGAAAACAGCGATTTCGGTGATTCTGCACACTTGTAACAGCAGAATCATGGAGATTATCACTGAAAATGCATATCTCAGCTGGAAACAACAACGATCCCGAAGATATCGCAGTTTCCGCATGTCAAACGTTCTGTGGCGTGCTGAAAACACCAGAAAACGTGTTTTTCGCATTCAATAGCACGAAAACAGCGATTTCGGTGATTCTGAACACTTGTAACAGCAGAATCATGAAGATTATCACTGAAAATGCATATCTCAGCTGGAAACAACAACGATACCGAAGATATCGCACCTTCCGCATATCAAACGTTCTGTGGCGTGCTGAAAACACCAGAAAACGTGTTTTTCGCATTCAAAAGCACGAAAACAGCGATGTCGGTGATTCTGCACATTTGTAACAGCAGAATCATGAAGATTATCACTGAAAATGCATATCTCAGCTGGAAACAACAACGATACCGAAGATATGGCAGTTTCCGCATATCAAACGCACTGTGGAGTGCTGAAAACACCAGAAAACGTGTTTTTCGCATTCAATAGCACGAAAACAGCGATTTCGGTGATTCTGCGCACTTGTAACAGCAGAATCATGAAGATTATCACTGAAAATGCATATCTCAGCTGGAAACAACAACGATACCGAAGATATGGCAGTTTCCGCATGTCAAACGTTCTGTGGCGTGCTGAAAACACCAGAAAACGTGTTTTTCGCATTCAATAGCACGAAAACAGCGATTTCGGTGATTCTGAACACTTGTAACAGCAGAATCATGAAGATTATCACTGAAAATGCATATCTCAGCTGGAAACAACAACGATACCGAAGATATCGCACCTTCCGCATATCAAACGTTCTGTGGCGTGCTGAAAACACCAGAAAACGTGTTTTTCGCATCCAATAGCACCAAAACAGCGATTTCGGTGATTCTGCATACTTGTAACAGCAGAATCAGGAAGATTATCACTGAAAATGCATATCTCAGCTGGAAACAACAACGATACCGAAGATATGGCAGTTTCCGCATATCAAACGCACTGTGGAGTGCTGAAAACACCAGAAAACGTGTTTTTCGCATTCAATAGCACGAAAACAGCGATTTCGGTGATTCTGCGCACATGTAACAGCAGAATCATGAAGATTATCACTGAAAATGCATATCTCAGCTGGAAACAACAACGATACCGAAGATATGGCAGTTTCCGCATATCAAACGCACTGTGGAGTGCTGAAAACACCAGAAAACGTGTTTTTCGCATTCAATAGCACGAAAACAGCGATTTCGGTGATTCTGAGCACTTGTAACAGCAGAATCATGAAGATTATCACTGAAAATGCATATCTCAGCTGGAAACAACAACGATACCGAAGATATCGCAGCTTCCGCATATCAAACGTTCTGCGGCGTGCTGAAAACACCAGAAAACGTGTTTTTCGCATTCAAAAGCACGAAAACAGCGATTTCGGTGATTCTGCACATTTGTAACAGCAGAATCATGAAGATTATCACTGAAAATGCATATCTCAGCTGGAAACCCCACGAAAACCAAGATATCGCCGGTTCTGCATATCAGACGCTCTGTGGAGTGGTGAAAACACCAGAAAACGTGTTACTCGCATTAACTAGCTCGAAAAGAGCGTTCTGGATGATTCTGCATACTTCTCGTAGATGAAACACAAAGATTATCGCAGAAAATGCATATTTCAGCTGGAAACCCCACGAAAACGAAGTTATCGGCGGCTCTACATATCAAACGCACTGTGGAGTGGTCAAAACACCAGATAACGTGTTTCGCGCATTAAATAGCTCGAAAAGAGCGATATCGATGATTCTGCATACTGCTGACAGAAGTCTCACCAATATTATCGCAGAAAATGCATATCTCAGCTTGAAACGCGACGAAAACCAAGATGTCGCCGGTTCTGCATATCAAACGCACTGTGGGGTGGTCAAAACACCAGAAAACGTGTTTCTCGCATTAAATAGCTCGAAAAGAGCGATCTAGATGATTCTGCATACTTCTGACAGAAGACTCACCAAGATTATCGCAGAAAATGCATATCTCAGCTGGAAACCCCACGAAAACCAAGATATCGCCGGATCTGCATATCAGACGCTCTGTGGAGTGGTGAAAACACCAGAAAACGTGTTACTCGCATTAACTAGCTCGAAAAGAGCGTTCTGGATGATTTTGCATACTTCTCGTAGATGAAACACAAAGATTATCGCAGAAAATGCATATCTCAGCTGGAAACCCCACAAAAACCAAGATGTCGCCGGTTCTGCATATCAAACGCACTGTGGGTTGGTGAAAACACCAGACAACGTGTTTCTCGCATTAAATAGATCGAAAAGAGCAATCTAGATGATTCTGCATACTTCTGACAGAAGACTCACCAAGATTATCGAAGAAAATACATATCTCAGCTGGAAACCCCACGAAAACCAAGGTATCGCCGGTGCTGCATATCAATCGCACTGTGAAGCGGTCAAAACACAAGAATACTTGTTTCTTCGCATTAAATAGCTCGAATAGAGCGATTTCTGTGATTCTGCAAACTTCTCACAGAAGAATATCCAAGATTATCGTAGAAAATGCATATCTCATCTGGAAATCCAATGAAACCGAAGATATCGCATTTTCCGCATATCAAACGCACTGTGGAGTGCTGAAAACACCAGAAAACGAGTTTTTCGCATTAAACAGATCGAAAAGAGCAATCTAGATGATTCTGCATACTTCTGACAGAAGACTCACCAAGATTATCGCAGAAAATGCATATCTCAGCTGGAAACCCCACGAAAACCAAGATGTCGACGGTTCTGCATATCAAACGCACTGTGGGTTGGTGAAAACACCAGACAACGTGTTTCTCGCATTAAATAGATCGAAAAGAGCAATCTAGATGATTCTGCATACTTCTGACAGAAGACTCACCAAAATTATCGCAGAAAATACATATCTCAGCTGGAAACCCCACGAAAACCAAGATATCGCCGGTTCTGCATATCAGACGCACCGTGGAGTGGTGAAAACACCAGAAAACGTGTTACTCGCATTAACTAGCTCGAAAAGAGCGTTCTGGATGATTCTGCATACTTCTCATAGATGAAACACAAAGATTATCGCAGAAAATGCATATTTCAGCTGGAAACCCCACGAAAACCAAGTTATCGGCGGCTCTACATATCAATCGCACTGTGGAGTGGTCAAAACACCAGAAAACTTGTTTTTTCGCATCAAATAGCTCGAAACGAGCGATATAGAGGATCCTGCATACTTCTGGCTGAAGTCTCACCAATATTATCGCAGAAAATGCATATCTCATCTGGAAACCCAACGAAACCGAATATGTTGCAGTTTCCGCATGTCAAACGCACTGTGGAGTGCTGAAAACACCACAAAACCTGTTTTCCGCATTCAATAGCACGAAAACAGCGATTTCGGTGATTCTGCATACTAGTCACAGAAGAATATCCAAGATTATCGCAGAAAATGCATGTCTCAGCCGGAAACCCCACGAAAACGAAGATATCGCAGTTTCCGCATATCAAACGCACTGTGTAGTGGACAAAACACCAGCTAACGTGTTTCTCGCTTTAAATAGCTCGATAAGAGCCTTCTCGATGATTCTGCATACTTCTGACAGAAGTCGCACCAATATTATCGCAGAAAATGCATTTGTCAGCTTGAAACCTGACGAAAACCAAGATGTCGCCGGTTCTGCATATCAAACGCACTGTGGGGTGGTGAAAGCACCAGAAAACGTGTTTCGCGCATTAAATAGCTCGAAAAGAGCGATCTAGATGATTCTGCATACTTCTGACAGAAGACTCAACAAGATTATCACAGAAAATGCATATCTCAGCTGGTAACCCCACGAAATCCAAGATATCGCCGGTTCTGCATATCAAACGCACTGTGGAGTGGTGAAAACACCAGATAACGTGTTTCTCGCAATAAATAGCTCGAAAAGAACGATCTAGATGATTCTGCATACTTCTGACAGGAGACTCTCCAAGATTATCGCAGAAAATGCATATCTCAGCTGGAAACCCCACGAAAATAAGATATCGCCGGTTCTGCATATCAGACGCAATGTGGAGTGGTGAAAACACCAGAAAACGTGTTACTCGCATTAAATAGCTGGAAGGGAGCGATTTAGATGATTCTGCATACTTCTGACTGAAGTCTCACCAATATTATCGCAGAAAATGCCTATCTCAGCTAGAAACCTCACGAAAATCAAGATGTCGCCGGTTCTGCATATCAAACGCACTGTGGAGTGGTGAAAACACCAGATAACGTGTTTCTCGCATTAAATAGCTCGAAAAGAACGATCTAGATGATTCTGCATACTTCTGACAGGAGACTCTCCAAGATTATCGCAGAAAATGCATATCTCAGCTGGAAACCCCACGAAAATAAGATATCGCCGGTTCTGCATATCAGACGAAATGTGGAGTGGTGAAAACACCAGAAAACGTGTTACTCGCATTAAATAGCTGGAAGGGAGCGATCTAGATGATTCTGCATACTTCGGACAGAAGTCGCACCAAGATTATCGCAGAAAATGCACACCTCAGGATGAAAAGCGACGAAAACCAAGATTTCGGCATTTCTGCATATCAAACGCACTGTGGGGTGGTGAAAACACCAGAAAACGTGTTACTCGCATTAAATAGCTGGAAGGGAGCGATCTAGATGATTCTGCATACTTCTGACTGAAGTCTCACCAATATTATCGCAGAAAATGCCTATCTCAGCTAGAAACCTCACGAAAATCAAGATGTCGCCGGTTCTGCATATCAAACGCACTGTGGAGTGGTGAAAACACCAGATAACGTGTTTCTCGCATTAAATAGCTCGAAAAGAACGATCTAGATGATTCTGCATACTTCTGACAGGAGACTCTCCAAGATTAGCGCAGAAAATGCATATCTCAGCTGGAAACCCCACGAAAATAAGATATCGCCGGTTCTGCATATCAGATGAAATGTGGAGTGGTGAAAACACCAGAAAACGTGTTACTCGCATTAAATAGCTGGAAGGGAGCGATCTAGATGATTCTGCATACTTCGGACAGAAGTCTCACCAATATTATCGCAGAAAATGAATATCTCAGCTTGAAACCTCACTAAAATCAAGATGTCGCGGTTCTGCATATCAGACGCAATGTGGAGTGGTGAAAACACCAGAAAACGTGTTACTCGCATTAAATAGCTGGAAGCGAGAGATCTAGATGATTCTGCATACTTCTGACTGAAGTCTCACCAAGATTATCGCAGAAAATGCATATCTCAGCTGGAAACACCACGAAAATCAAGATATAGCCGGTCCTGCATATCAGACGCAATGTGGAGTGGTGAAAACACCAGAAAACGTGTTACTCGCATTAAATAGCTGGAAGGGAGCGATCTAGATGATTCTGCATACTTCTGACTGAAGTCTCACCAATATTATCGCAGAAAATGCCTATCTCAGCTAGAAACCTCACGAAAATCAAGATGTCGCCGGTTCTGCATATCAAACGCACTGTGGAGTGGTGAAAAAAACCAGATAACGTGTTTCTCGCATTAAATTGCTCGAAACGAGCGATCTAGATGATTCTGCATACTTCTGACAGAACACTCACCAAGATTATCGCAGAAAATGCATATCTCTGCTAGAAACCCGACCGAAACGAAGATATCTCCGGTTCTGCATGTCTAACGTACTGTGGAGTGGCGAATACACCAGAAAACGTGTTTCTCGCATTAAATAGCTCGAAACGAGCGATCTAGACGTTTCTGCATACTACTGACTGAAGTCTCACCAAGATTATCGCAGAAAATCCATATCTCAGCTTGAAACCTCACGAAAATAAAGACGTCGCCGGTTCTGCATATGAAACGCACTGTGGAGTGGTGAAAACACCAGAAAACGTGTTTCTCGCATTAAATAGCTCGAAAAGAGCGATCTAGATGATTCTGCATACTTCTGACAGGAGACTCTCCATGATTATCGCAGAAAATGCATATCTCAGCTGGAAACCCCACGAAAACCAAGATATAGCCGGTCCTGCATATCAGACGCAATGTGGAGTGGTGAAAACACCAGAAAACGTGTTACTCGCATTAAATAGCTGGAAGGGAGCGATCTAGATGATTCTGCATACTTCTGACTGAAGTCTCACAAATATTATCGCAGAAAATGCCTATCTCAGCTAGAAACCTCACGAAAATCAAGATGTCGCCGGTTCTGCATATCAAACACACTGTGGAGTGGTGAAAACACCAGATAACGTGTTTCTCGCATTAAATAGCTCGAAAAGAACGATCTAGATGATTCTGCATACTTCTGACAGGATACTCTCCAAGATTAGCGCAGAAAATGCATATCTCAGCTGGAAACCCCACGAAAATAAGATATCGCCGGTTCTGCATATCAGACGAAATGTGGAGTGGTGAAAACACCAGAAAACGTGTTACTCGCATTAAATAGCTGGAAGGGAGCGATCTAGATGATTCTGCATACTTCGGACAGAAGTCTCACCAATATTATCGCAGAAAATGCATATCTCAGCTTGAAACCTCACGAAAACCAAGTTATCGGCGGCTCTACATATCAAACGCACTGTGGGGTGGTGAAAACACCAGATGACGTGTTTCTCGCAATAAATAGCTCGAAAAGAGCGTTCTCGATGATTCTGCATACTTCTCACAGATGAAGCACCAAGATTATCGCAACAATATGCATATTTCAGCTGGAAACCCCACGAAAACCAAGTTATCGGCAGCTCTACATATCAAACGCACTGTGGGGTGGTGAAAACACCAGATGACGTGTTTCTCGCAATAAATAGCTCGAAAAGAGCGATATCGATGATTGTGCATACTTCGGACAGAAGTCTCACCAATATTATCGCAGAAAATGCATATCTCAGCTTGAAACCTCACGAAAATCTAGATGTCGCAGGTTCTGCATATCAAACGCACTGTGGAATGTTGAAAACACCAGAAAACTGGTTTTTTCGCATTAAATAGCTCGAAACGAGCGATCTAGACGTTTCTGCATACTACTGACTGAAGTCTCACCAAGATTATCGCAGAAAATCCATATCTCAGCTTGAAACCTCACGAAAATAAAGACGTCGCCGGTTCTGCATATGAAACGCACTGTGGAGTGGTGAAAACACCAGAAAACGTGTTTCTCGCATTAAATAGCTCGAAAGGAGCGATCTAGATGATTCTGCATACTTCTGACAGGAGACTCTCCATGATTATCGCAGAAAATGCATATCTCAGCTGGAAACCCCACGAAAACCAAGATATAGCCGGTCCTGCATATCAGACGCAATGTGGAGTGGTGAAAACACCAGAAAACGTGTTACTCGCATTAAATAGCTGGAAGGGAGCGATCTAGATGATTCTGCATACTTCTGACTGAAGTCTCACCAATATTATCGCAGAAAATGCCTATCTCAGCTAGAAACCTCACGAAAATCAAGATGTCGCCGGTTCTGCATATCAAACGCACTGTGGAGTGGTGAAAACACCAGATAACGTGTTTCTCGCATTAAATAGCTCGAAAAGAACGATCTAGATGATTCTGCATACTTCTGACAGGATACTCTCCAAGATTAGCGCAGAAAATGCATATCTCAGCTGGAAACCCCACGAAAATAAGATATCGCCGGTTCTGCATATCAGACGAAATGTGGAGTGGTGAAAACACCAGAAAACGTGTTACTCGCATTAAATAGCTGGAAGGGAGCGATCTAGATGATTCTGCATACTTCGGACAGAAGTCTCACCAATATTATCGCAGAAAATGTATATCTCAGCTTGAAACCTCACGAAAACCAAGTTATCGGCGGCTCTACATATCAAACGCACTGTGGGGTGGTGAAAACACCAGATGACGTGTTTCTCGCAATAAATAGCTCGAAAAGAGCGTTCTCGATGATTCTGCATACTTCTCATAGATGAAACACCAAGATTATCGCAACAAAATGCATATTTCAGCTGGAAACCCCACGAAAACCAAGTTATCGGCGGCTCTACATATCAAACGCACTGTGGGGTGGTGAAAACACCAGATGACGTGTTTCTCGCAATAAATAGCTCGAAAAGAGCGATATCGATGATTGTGCATACTTCGGACAGAAGTCTCACCAATATTATCGCAGAAAATGCATATCTCAGCTTGAAACCTCACGAAAATCTAGATGTCGCAGGTTCTGCATATCAAACGCACTGTGGAATGTTGAAAACACCAGAAAACTGGTTTTTTCGCATTAAATAGCTCGAAAAGAGCGATCTAGTTGATTCTGCATACTTCTGACTGAAGTCTCACCAAGATTATCGCAGAAAATGCATATCTCAGCTTGAAAAATCACGAAAACCAAGATATCTCTGGTTCTGCACATCAAACTTACTGTGGAGTGGTGAAATCACCAGAAAACGTGTTTCTCGCATTAAGTAGCTCGAAAAGAGCGTTCTCGTAGATTCTGCATACTTCTGACAAAGGTCTCACCAATATTATCGTAGAAAATGCATATCTCAGCTTGTAACCCGACCGAAACGAAGATATCTCCGTTTCTGCATGTCTAACGTACTGTGGAGTGGTGAATACACCAGAAAACGTGTTTCTCGCATTAAATAGCTCGAAAAGAGCGATCTAGATGTATCTGCATACTTCTGGCAATAGTCTCACCAATATTATCGCAGAAAATGCATATCTCAGCTTGAAACCTCACGAAAATCAAGATGTCGCAGTTTCCGCATATCAAACGCACTGTGGAGTGCTGAAAACACCAGAAAACGAGTTTTTCGCATTCAATAGCACGAAAACTGCGATTTCGGTGATTCTGCATACTTCTTTCAGAAGAATATCCAAGATTATCGCAGAAAATGCATATCTCAGCGGGAAACACCACGAAAATCAAGATATCGCCGGTTCTGCATATCAAACGCACTGCGGAGTGGTGAAAACAACAGATAACGTGTTTCTCGCATTATATAGCACGAAAAGAGCGTTCTCGAAGATCCTGCATACTTCTCACCGAAGTCTCACCAAGATTATCGTAGAAAATGCATATCTCAGCTTGAAACCCGACGAAAACCGAGTTATCTCCGGTTCTGCACATCAAACGTACCGTGGAGTGGTGAAAACATCAGAAAACGTGTTTCGCGCATTAAGTAGCTCGAAAAGAGCGTTCTCCAAGATTCTGCATCCTTCTGACAGAAGTCTCACCAAGATTATCGTAGAAAATGGATATCTCAGCTTGAAACCTCACGAAAATCAAGATGTTGCCGGTTCTGCATATCAAACGCACTGTGGAGTGGTGAAAACAAGCAGAGAACGTGTTTCTCGCATTAGATAGCTCGAATAGAGCGGTCTCGATGATTCTGCATACTTCGGACAGAAGTCTCACCAAGATTATCGTAAAAAATGCATATCTCATCTTGAAACCCCACGAAAACCAAGATATCGCTGGTACTGCATATCAAACGCACTGTGGAGTGGTGAAAACACCAGATAACGTGTTTCTCGCATTAAATAGCTCGAAAAGAGCGTTCTCGAAGATCCTGCATACTTCTGACAGAAGTCTCACCAAGATTATCGTAGAAAATGCATATCTCAGCTTGAAACCTCACGAAAATCAAGATATCGCCGGTTCTGCATATCAAACGCACTGTGGAGTAGTGATAACACCAGATAACGTGTTTCTCGCATTAAATAGCTCGAAACGAGCGATCTCGGTGCTTCTGCATACTTCTAACAGAAGTCTCACCAAGATTATCGCTGAAAATGCATATCTCAGCTTGAAACCCCACGAAAACCAAGATATCGCCGGTTCTGCATATCAAACGCACTGTGGAGTGGTGAAAGCACCAGATAACGTGTTTCTCGCATTAAATAGCTCGAAACGAGCCATCTCGATGCTTCTGCATACTTCGGACAGAAGTCTCACCAAAATTATCGTAAAAAATGCATATCTCAGCTTGAAACCCCACGAAAACCAAGATATCGTTGTGCTCAGCATATCAAACGCACTGTGGAGTGGTGAAAACCCCAGAAAACGTGTTTCTGGCATTAAATAGCTCGAATAGAGCGATCTCGATGATTCTTCATACTTCGGACAGAAGTCTCAACAAGATTATCGTAAAAAATGCATATCTCAGCTTGAAACCCCACGAAAACCAAGATATCTCCGGTTCTGCATATCCAACGAACTGTGGAGTGGTGAAAACCCCAGAAAAAGAGTTTCTCGCATTAACTAGCTCGAAAAGAGCGATCTCGATGTTTCAGCATACTTCGGACAGAAGTCTCACCAAGATTATCGCAGAAAATGCATATCTCAGCTTGAAACCCCACGAAAACCAAGATATCGCCGGTTCTGCATATCATACGCACTGTGGAGTGGTGAAAACACCAGATAACGCGTTTCTCGCACTAACTAGCTCGAAAAGAGCGATCTCGATGATTCAGCATACTTCGGACAGAAGTCTCGCCAAGATTATCGCAGAAAATGCATATCTCAGCTTGAAACCCGACGAAAACCGAGTTATCTCCGGTTCTGCACATCAAACGTACTGTGGAGTGGTGAAAGCACCAGATAACGTGTTTCTCGCATTAAATAGCTCGAAACGAGCCATCTCGAAGATTCTGCACACTTCTGACAAAAGTCTCACCAGGATTATCGTAGAAAATGCATATCTCAGCTTGAAAACCGACCGAAACCAAGATATCTCCGGTTCTGCATGTCAAACGTACTGTGGAGTGGTGAAAACACCAGAAAACGTGTTTCGTGCATTAAGTAGCTCGAAAAGAGCGATCTAGTTGATTCTGCATACTTCTGACAAAAGACCCACCAAGATTATCGCAGAAAATGCATATCTCAGATGGAAACACCACGAAAATCAAGATATCGCCTGTTCTGCATATCAAACGCACTGTGGAGTGGTGAAAACAACCAGAGAACGTGTTTCTCGCATTAACTAGCTCGAAAAGAACGATCTCGATGATTCTGCATTCTTCTGACAAAAGAACCACCAAGATTATCGCAGAAAATGCATATCTCAGCTGGAAACACCACGAAAATCAAGATATCGCCTGTTCTGCATATCAAACGCACTGTGGAGTGGTGAAAACAACCAGAGAACGTGTTTCTCGCATTAACTAGCTCGAAAAAGCGATCTCGATGATTCAGCATACTTCGGACAGAAGTCTCGCCAAGATTATCGCAGAAAATGCATATCTCAGCTTGAAACCCGACGAAAACCGAGTTATCTCCGGTTCTGCACATCAAACGTACCGTGGAGTGGTGAAAACACCAGAAAACGTGTTTCGCGCATTAAGTAGCTCGAAAAGAGCGTTCTCGAAGATTCTGCACACTTCTGACAGAAGTCTCACCAGGATTATCGTAGAAAATGCATATCTCAGCTTGAAACCCGACCGAAACCAAGATATCTCCGGTTCTGCATGTCAAACGTACTGTGGAGTGGTGAAAACACCTGAAAACGGGTTTCGTGCATTAAGTAGCTCGAAAAGAGCGATCTGGAAGATTCTGCATACTTCTGACAAAAGACCCACCAAGATTATCGCAGAAAATGCATATCTCGCTTGAAACCCCACGAAAACCAAGATATCGCCGGTTCTGCATATTATACGCACTGTGGAGTGGTGAAAACACCAGATAACGTGTTCCTCGCATTAAATAGCTCGAAAAGAGCGTTCTCGAAGATCCTGCATACTTCTGACAGAAGTCTCACCAGGATTATCGTAGAAAATGCATATCTCAGCTTGAAACCCCACGAAAACCAAGATATCTACTGTTCTGCATATCCAACGAACTGTGGAGTGGTGAAAACCCCAGAAAACGTGTTTCTCGCATTAAATAGCTCGAATAGAGCGCTCTCGATGTTTCTGCATACTTTGGACAGATGTTTCACCAAGCTTATCGTAGAAAATGCATATCTCAGCTTGAAACCCCACGAAAACCAAGATATCGTTGTGTTCAGCATATCAAACGCACTGTGGAGTGGTGAAAACCCTAGAAAACGTGTTTCTCGCATTAAATAGCTCGAATAGAGCGATCTCGATGATTCTTCATACTTCGGACAGAAGTCTCAACAAAGATTATCGTAAAAAATGCATATCTCAGCTTGAAACCCCACGAAAGCCAAGATATCGATGGTTCTGCATATCAAACGCACTGTGGAGTGGTGAAAACACCGGATAAGGTTTTTCTCGCATTAACTAGCTCGAAAAGAGCGATCTCGATGTTTCAGCATTCTTCGGACAGATGTCTCACCAAGATTATCGCAGAAAATGCATATCTCAGCTTGAAACCCGACCGAAACCAAGATATCTCCGGTTCTGCATGTCAAACGTACTGTGGAGTGGTGAAAACACCAGAAAACGTGTTTCGTGCATTAAGTAGCTCGAAAAGAGCGATCTGGATGATTCTGCATACTTCTGACAAAAGACCCACCAAGATTATCGCAGAAAATGCATATCTCGCTTGAAACCCCACGAAAACCAAGATATCGCCGGTTCTGCATATCATACGCACTGTGGAGTGGTGAAAACACCAGATAACGTGTTTCTCGCATTAAATAGCTCGAAAAGAGCGTTCTCGAAGATCCTGCATACTTCTGACAGAAGTCTCACCAGGATTATCGTAGAAAATGCATATCTCAGCTTGAAACCCCACGAAAACCAAGATATCTACTGTTCTGCATATCCAACGAACTGTGGAGTGGTGAAAACCCCAGAAAACGTGTTTCTCGCATTAAATAGCTCGAATAGAGCGCTCTCGATGTTTCTGCATACTTTGGACAGATGTTTCACCAAGCTTATCGTAGAAAATGCATATCTCAGCTTGAAACACCACGAAAGCCAAGATATCGCTGGTTCTGCATATCAAACGCACTGTGGAGTGGTGAAAACACCGGATAAGGTTTTTCTCGCATTAACTAGCTCGAAAAGAGCGATCTCGATGTTTCAGCATTCTTCGGACAGATGTCTCACCAAGATTATCGCAGAAAATGCATATCTCAGCTTGAAACCCGACCGAAACCAAGATATCTCCTGTTCTGCATGTCAAACGTACTGTGGAGTGGTGAAAACTCCAGAAAACGTGTTTCGTGCATTAAGTAGCTCGAAAAGAGCCATCTAGATGATTCTGCATACTTCTGACAAAAGACCCACCAAGATTATCGCAGAAAATGCATATCTCAGCTGGAAACACCACGAAAATCGAGATATCGCCTGTTCTGCATATCAAACGCACTGTGGAGTGGTGAAAACAACCAGAGAACGTGTTTCTCGCATTAACTAGCTCGAAAAGAGCGATCTCGATGATTCAGCATACTTCGGACAGAAGTCTCGCCAAGATTATCGCAGAAAATGCATATCTCAGCTTGAAACCCGACGAAAACCGAGTTATCTCCGGTTCTGCACATCAAACGTACCGTGGAGTGGTGAAAACACCAGAAAACGTGTTTCGCGCATTAAGTAGCTCGAAAAGAGCGTTCTCGAAGATTCTGCACACTTCTGACAGAAGTCTCACCAGGATTATCGTAGAAAATGCATATCTCAGCTTGAAACCCGACCGAAACCAAGATATCTCCGGTTCTGCATGTCAAACGTACTGTGGAGTGGTGAAAACACCAGAAAACGTGTTTCGTGCATTAAGTAGCTCGAAAAGAGCGATCTGGATGATTCTGCATACTTCTGACAAAAGACCCACCAAGATTATCGCAGAAAATGCATATCTCGCTTGAAACCCCACGAAAACCAAGATATCGCCGGTTCTGCATATCATACGCACTGTGGAGTGGTGAAAACACCGGATAAGGTTTTTCTCGCATTAACTAGCTCGAAAAGAGCGATCTCGATGTATCAGCATTCTTCGGACAGATGTCTCACCAAGCTTATCGCAGAAAATGCATATCTCAGCTTGAAACCCGACCGAAACCAAGATATCTCCGGTTCTGCATGTCAAACGTACTGTGGAGTGGTGAAAACACCAGAAAACGTGTTTCGTGCATTAAGTAGCTCGAAAAGAGCGATCTGGATGATTCTGCATACTTCTGACAAAAGAAACAACCAAGATTATCGCAGAAAATGCATATCTCGCTTGAAACCCCACGAAAACCAAGATATCGCCGGTTCTGCATATCATACGCACTGTGGAGTGGTGATAACACCAGATAACGTGTTTCTCGCATTAAATAGCTCGAAACGAGCGATCTCGGAGCTTCTGCATACTTCTAACAGAAGTCTCACCAAGATTATCGCTGAAAATGCATATCTCAGCTTGAAACCCCACGAAAACCAAGATATCGCCGGTTCTGCATATCAAACGCACTGTGGAGTGGTGAAAGCACCAGATAACGTGTTTCTCGCTTTAAATAGCTCGAAACGAGCCATCTCGATGCTTCTGCATACTTCGGACAGAAGTCTCACCAAAATTATCGTAAAAAATGCATATCTCAGCTTGAAACCCCACGAAAACCAAGATATCGTTGTGTTCAGCATATCAAACGCACTGTGGAGTGGTGAAAACCCCAGAAAACGTGTTTCTCGCATTAAATAGCTCGAATAGAGCGATCTCGATGATTCTTCATACTTCGGACAGAAGTCTCAACAAGATTATCGTAAAAAATGCATATCTCAGCTTGAAACCCCACGAAAGCCAAGATATCGCTGGTTCTGCATATCAAACGCACTGTGGAGTGGTGAAAACACCGGATAAGGTTTTTCTCGCATTAACTAGCTCGAAAAGAGCGATCTCGATGTTTCAGCATTCTTCGGACAGATGTCTCACCAAGATTATCGCAGGAAATGCATATCTCAGCTTGAAACCCGACCGAAACCAAGATATCTCCTGTTCTGCATGTCAAACGTACTGTGGAGTGGTGAATACTCCAGAAAACGTGTTTCGTGCATTAAGTAGCTCGAAAAGAGCGATCTAGATGATTCTGCATACTTCTGACAAAAGACCCACCAAGATTATCGCAGAAAATGCATATCTCAGCTGGAAACACCACGAAAATCAAGATATTGCCTGTTCTGCATATCAAACGCACTGGGGAGTGGTGAAAACAACCAGAGAACGTGTTTCTCGCATTAAATAGCTCCAAAAGAGCGATCTCGATGATTCAGCATACTTCGGATAGAAGTCTTACCAAGATTATCGCAGGAAATGCATATCTCAGCTTGAAACCCCACGAAAACCAAGATATCTCCGGTTCTGCATATCCAACGAACTGTGGAGTGGTGAAAACCCCAGAAAACGAGTTTCTCGCATTAACTAGCTCGAAAAGAGCGATCTCGATGTTTCAGCATACTTCGGACAGAAGTCTCACCAAGATTATCGCAGAAAATGCATATCTCAGCTTGAAACCCCACGAAAACCAAGATATCGCCGGTTCTGCATATCATACGCACTGTGGAGTGGTGAAAACACCAGATAACGCGTTTCTCGCACTAATTAGCTCGAAAAGAGCGATCTCGATGATTCAGCATACTTCGGACAGAAGTCTCGCCAAGATTATCGCAGAAAATGCATATCTCAGCTTGAAACCCGACGAAAACCGAGTTATCTCCGGTTCTGCACATCAAACGTACCGTGGAGTGGTGAAAACACCAGAAAACGTGTTTCGCGCATTAAGTAGCTCGAAAAGAGCGTTCTCGAAGATTCTGCACACTTCTGACAGAAGTCTCACCAGGATTATCGTAGAAAATGCATATCTCAGCTTGAAACCCGACCGAAACCAAGATATCTCCGGTTCTGCATGTCAAACGTACTGTGGAGTGGTGAAAACACCAGAAAACGTGTTTCGTGCATTAAGTAGCTCGAAAAGAGCGATCTGGATGATTCTGCATACTTCTGACAAAAGACCCACCAAGATTATCGCAGAAAATGCATATCTCAGCTGGAAATACCACGAAAATCAAGATATCGCCTGTTCTGCATATCAAACGCACTGTGGAGTGGTGAAAACAACCAGAGAACGGGTTTCTCGCATTAACTAGCTCGAAAAGAGCGATCTCGATGATTCTGCATACTAGTCACAGAAGAATATCCAAGATTATCGCAGAAAATGCATGTCTCAGCCGGAAACCCCACGAAAACGAAGATATCGCAGTTTCCGCATATCAAACGCACTGTGTAGTGGACAAAACACCAGCTAACGTGTTTCTCGCTTTAAATAGCTCGATAAGAGCCTTCTCGATGATTCTGCATACTTCTGACAGAAGTCGCACCAATATTATCGCAGAAAATGCATTTGTCAGCTTGAAACCTGACGAAAACCAAGATGTCGCCGGTTCTGCATATCAAACGCACTGTGGGGTGGTGAAAGCACCAGAAAACGTGTTTCGCGCATTAAATAGCTCGAAAAGAGCGATCTAGATGATTCTGCATACTTCTGACAGAAGACTCAACAAGATTATCACAGAAAATGCATATCTCAGCTGGTAACCCCACGAAATCCAAGATATCGCCGGTTCTGCATATCAAACGCACTGTGGAGTGGTGAAAACACCAGATAACGTGTTTCTCGCAATAAATAGCTCGAAAAGAACGATCTAGATGATTCTGCATACTTCTGACAGGAGACTCTCCAAGATTATCGCAGAAAATGCATATCTCAGCTGGAAACCCCACGAAAATAAGATATCGCCGGTTCTGCATATCAGACGCAATGTGGAGTGGTGAAAACACCAGAAAACGTGTTACTCGCATTAAATAGCTGGAAGGGAGCGATTTAGATGATTCTGCATACTTCTGACTGAAGTCTCACCAATATTATCGCAGAAAATGCCTATCTCAGCTAGAAACCTCACGAAAATCAAGATGTCGCCGGTTCTGCATATCAAACGCACTGTGGAGTGGTGAAAACACCAGATAACGTGTTTCTCGCATTAAATAGCTCGAAAAGAACGATCTAGATGATTCTGCATACTTCTGACAGGAGACTCTCCAAGATTATCGCAGAAAATGCATATCTCAGCTGGAAACCCCACGAAAATAAGATATCGCCGGTTCTGCATATCAGACGAAATGTGGAGTGGTGAAAACACCAGAAAACGTGTTACTCGCATTAAATAGCTGGAAGGGAGCGATCTAGATGATTCTGCATACTTCGGACAGAAGTCGCACCAAGATTATCGCAGAAAATGCACACCTCAGGATGAAAAGCGACGAAAACCAAGATTTCGGCATTTCTGCATATCAAACGCACTGTGGGGTGGTGAAAACACCAGAAAACGTGTTACTCGCATTAAATAGCTGGAAGGGAGCGATCTAGATGATTCTGCATACTTCTGACTGAAGTCTCACCAATATTATCGCAGAAAATGCCTATCTCAGCTAGAAACCTCACGAAAATCAAGATGTCGCCGGTTCTGCATATCAAACGCACTGTGGAGTGGTGAAAACACCAGATAACGTGTTTCTCGCATTAAATAGCTCGAAAAGAACGATCTAGATGATTCTGCATACTTCTGACAGGAGACTCTCCAAGATTAGCGCAGAAAATGCATATCTCAGCTGGAAACCCCACGAAAATAAGATATCGCCGGTTCTGCATATCAGATGAAATGTGGAGTGGTGAAAACACCAGAAAACGTGTTACTCGCATTAAATAGCTGGAAGGGAGCGATCTAGATGATTCTGCATACTTCGGACAGAAGTCTCACCAATATTATCGCAGAAAATGAATATCTCAGCTTGAAACCTCACTAAAATCAAGATGTCGCGGTTCTGCATATCAGACGCAATGTGGAGTGGTGAAAACACCAGAAAACGTGTTACTCGCATTGAATAGCTGGAAGCGAGAGATCTAGATGATTCTGCATACTTCTGACTGAAGTCTCACCAAGATTATCGCAGAAAATGCATATCTCAGCTGGAAACACCACGAAAATCAAGATATCGCCGGTTCCGCATATCAGACGCACTGTGGAGTGGTGAAAAAAACCAGATAACGTGTTTCTCGCATTAAATTGCTCGAAACGAGCGATCTAGATGATTCTGCATACTTCTGACAGAACACTCACCAAGATTATCGCAGAAAATGCATATCTCTGCTAGAAACCCGACCGAAACGAAGATATCTCCGGTTCTGCATGTCTAACGTACTGTGGAGTGGCGAATACACCAGAAAACGTGTTTCTCGCATTAAATAGCTCGAAACGAGCGATCTAGACGTTTCTGCATACTACTGACTGAAGTCTCACCAAGATTATCGCAGAAAATCCATATCTCAGCTTGAAACCTCACGAAAATAAAGACGTCGCCGGTTCTGCATATGAAACGCACTGTGGAGTGGTGAAAACACCAGAAAACGTGTTTCTCGCATTAAATAGCTCGAAAAGAGCGATCTAGATGATTCTGCATACTTCTGACAGGAGACTCTCCATGATTATCGCAGAAAATGCATATCTCAGCTGGAAACCCCACGAAAACCAAGATATAGCCGGTCCTGCATATCAGACGCAATGTGGAGTGGTGAAAACACCAGAAAACGTGTTACTCGCATTAAATAGCTGGAAGGGAGCGATCTAGATGATTCTGCATACTTCTGACTGAAGTCTCACAAATATTATCGCAGAAAATGCCTATCTCAGCTAGAAACCTCACGAAAATCAAGATGTCGCCGGTTCTGCATATCAAACACACTGTGGAGTGGTGAAAACACCAGATAACGTGTTTCTCGCATTAAATAGCTCGAAAAGAACGATCTAGATGATTCTGCATACTTCTGACAGGATACTCTCCAAGATTAGCGCAGAAAATGCATATCTCAGCTGGAAACCCCACGAAAATAAGATATCGCCGGTTCTGCATATCAGACGAAATGTGGAGTGGTGAAAACACCAGAAAACGTGTTACTCGCATTAAATAGCTGGAAGGGAGCGATCTAGATGATTCTGCATACTTCGGACAGAAGTCTCACCAATATTATCGCAGAAAATGCATATCTCAGCTTGAAACCTCACGAAAACCAAGTTATCGGCGGCTCTACATATCAAACGCACTGTGGGGTGGTGAAAACACCAGATGACGTGTTTCTCGCAATAAATAGCTCGAAAAGAGCGTTCTCGATGATTCTGCATACTTCTCACAGATGAAGCACCAAGATTATCGCAACAATATGCATATTTCAGCTGGAAACCCCACGAAAACCAAGTTATCGGCAGCTCTACATATCAAACGCACTGTGGGGTGGTGAAAACACCAGATGACGTGTTTCTCGCAATAAATAGCTCGAAAAGAGCGATATCGATGATTGTGCATACTTCGGACAGAAGTCTCACCAATATTATCGCAGAAAATGCATATCTCAGCTTGAAACCTCACGAAAATCTAGATGTCGCAGGTTCTGCATATCAAACGCACTGTGGAATGTTGAAAACACCAGAAAACTGGTTTTTTCGCATTAAATAGCTCGAAACGAGCGATCTAGACGTTTCTGCATACTACTGACTGAAGTCTCACCAAGATTATCGCAGAAAATCCATATCTCAGCTTGAAACCTCACGAAAATAAAGACGTCGCCGGTTCTGCATATGAAACGCACTGTGGAGTGGTGAAAACACCAGAAAACGTGTTTCTCGCATTAAATAGCTCGAAAGGAGCGATCTAGATGATTCTGCATACTTCTGACAGGAGACTCTCCATGATTATCGCAGAAAATGCATATCTCAGCTGGAAACCCCACGAAAACCAAGATATAGCCGGTCCTGCATATCAGACGCAATGTGGAGTGGTGAAAACACCAGAAAACGTGTTACTCGCATTAAATAGCTGGAAGGGAGCGATCTAGATGATTCTGCATACTTCTGACTGAAGTCTCACCAATATTATCGCAGAAAATGCCTATCTCAGCTAGAAACCTCACGAAAATCAAGATGTCGCCGGTTCTGCATATCAAACGCACTGTGGAGTGGTGAAAACACCAGATAACGTGTTTCTCGCATTAAATAGCTCGAAAAGAACGATCTAGATGATTCTGCATACTTCTGACAGGATACTCTCCAAGATTAGCGCAGAAAATGCATATCTCAGCTGGAAACCCCACGAAAATAAGATATCGCCGGTTCTGCATATCAGACGAAATGTGGAGTGGTGAAAACACCAGAAAACGTGTTACTCGCATTAAATAGCTGGAAGGGAGCGATCTAGATGATTCTGCATACTTCGGACAGAAGTCTCACCAATATTATCGCAGAAAATGTATATCTCAGCTTGAAACCTCACGAAAACCAAGTTATCGGCGGCTCTACATATCAAACGCACTGTGGGGTGGTGAAAACACCAGATGACGTGTTTCTCGCAATAAATAGCTCGAAAAGAGCGTTCTCGATGATTCTGCATACTTCTCATAGATGAAACACCAAGATTATCGCAACAAAATGCATATTTCAGCTGGAAACCCCACGAAAACCAAGTTATCGGCGGCTCTACATATCAAACGCTCTGTGGGGTGGTGAAAACACCAGATGACGTGTTTCTCGCAATAAATAGCTCGAAAAGAGCGATATCGATGATTGTGCATACTTCGGACAGAAGTCTCACCAATATTATCGCAGAAAATGCATATCTCAGCTTGAAACCTCACGAAAATCTAGATGTCGCAGGTTCTGCATATCAAACGCACTGTGGAATGTTGAAAACACCAGAAAACTGGTTTTTTCGCATTAAATAGCTCGAAAAGAGCGATCTAGTTGATTCTGCATACTTCTGACTGAAGTCTCACCAAGATTATCGCAGAAAATGCATATCTCAGCTTGAAAAATCACGAAAACCAAGATATCTCTGGTTCTGCACATCAAACTTACTGTGGAGTGGTGAAATCACCAGAAAACGTGTTTCTCGCATTAAGTAGCTCGAAAAGAGCGTTCTCGTAGATTCTGCATACTTCTGACAAAGGTCTCACCAATATTATCGTAGAAAATGCATATCTCAGCTTGTAACCCGACCGAAACGAAGATATCTCCGTTTCTGCATGTCTAACGTACTGTGGAGTGGTGAATACACCAGAAAACGTGTTTCTCGCATTAAATAGCTCGAAAAGAGCGATCTAGATGTATCTGCATACTTCTGGCAATAGTCTCACCAATATTATCGCAGAAAATGCATATCTCAGCTTGAAACCTCACGAAAATCAAGATGTCGCAGTTTCCGCATATCAAACGCACTGTGGAGTGCTGAAAACACCAGAAAACGAGTTTTTCGCATTCAATAGCACGAAAACTGCGATTTCGGTGATTCTGCATACTTCTTTCAGAAGAATATCCAAGATTATCGCAGAAAATGCATATCTCAGCGGGAAACACCACGAAAATCAAGATATCGCCGGTTCTGCATATCAAACGCACTGCGGAGTGGTGAAAACAACAGATAACGTGTTTCTCGCATTATATAGCACGAAAAGAGCGTTCTCGAAGATCCTGCATACTTCTCACCGAAGTCTCACCAAGATTATCGTAGAAAATGCATATCTCAGCTTGAAACCCGACGAAAACCGAGTTATCTCCGGTTCTGCACATCAAACGTACCGTGGAGTGGTGAAAACATCAGAAAACGTGTTTCGCGCATTAAGTAGCTCGAAAAGAGCGTTCTCCAAGATTCTGCATCCTTCTGACAGAAGTCTCACCAAGATTATCGTAGAAAATGGATATCTCAGCTTGAAACCTCACGAAAATCAAGATGTTGCCGGTTCTGCATATCAAACGCACTGTGGAGTGGTGAAAACAAGCAGAGAACGTGTTTCTCGCATTAGATAGCTCGAATAGAGCGGTCTCGATGATTCTGCATACTTCGGACAGAAGTCTCACCAAGATTATCGTAAAAAATGCATATCTCATCTTGAAACCCCACGAAAACCAAGATATCGCTGGTACTGCATATCAAACGCACTGTGGAGTGGTGAAAACACCAGATAACGTGTTTCTCGCATTAAATAGCTCGAAAAGAGCGTTCTCGAAGATCCTGCATACTTCTGACAGAAGTCTCACCAAGATTATCGTAGAAAATGCATATCTCAGCTTGAAACCTCACGAAAATCAAGATATCGCCGGTTCTGCATATCAAACGCACTGTGGAGTAGTGATAACACCAGATAACGTGTTTCTCGCATTAAATAGCTCGAAACGAGCGATCTCGGTGCTTCTGCATACTTCTAACAGAAGTCTCACCAAGATTATCGCTGAAAATGCATATCTCAGCTTGAAACCCCACGAAAACCAAGATATCGCCGGTTCTGCATATCAAACGCACTGTGGAGTGGTGAAAGCACCAGATAACGTGTTTCTCGCATTAAATAGCTCGAAACGAGCCATCTCGATGCTTCTGCATACTTCGGACAGAAGTCTCACCAAAATTATCGTAAAAAATGCATATCTCAGCTTGAAACCCCACGAAAACCAAGATATCGTTGTGCTCAGCATATCAAACGCACTGTGGAGTGGTGAAAACCCCAGAAAACGTGTTTCTGGCATTAAATAGCTCGAATAGAGCGATCTCGATGATTCTTCATACTTCGGACAGAAGTCTCAACAAGATTATCGTAAAAAATGCATATCTCAGCTTGAAACCCCACGAAAACCAAGATATCTCCGGTTCTGCATATCCAACGAACTGTGGAGTGGTGAAAACCCCAGAAAAAGAGTTTCTCGCATTAACTAGCTCGAAAAGAGCGATCTCGATGTTTCAGCATACTTCGGACAGAAGTCTCACCAAGATTATCGCAGAAAATGCATATCTCAGCTTGAAACCCCACGAAAACCAAGATATCGCCGGTTCTGCATATCATACGCACTGTGGAGTGGTGAAAACACCAGATAACGCGTTTCTCGCACTAACTAGCTCGAAAAGAGCGATCTCGATGATTCAGCATACTTCGGACAGAAGTCTCGCCAAGATTATCGCAGAAAATGCATATCTCAGCTTGAAACCCGACGAAAACCGAGTTATCTCCGGTTCTGCACATCAAACGTACTGTGGAGTGGTGAAAGCACCAGATAACGTGTTTCTCGCATTAAATAGCTCGAAACGAGCCATCTCGAAGATTCTGCACACTTCTGACAAAAGTCTCACCAGGATTATCGTAGAAAATGCATATCTCAGCTTGAAAACCGACCGAAACCAAGATATCTCCGGTTCTGCATGTCAAACGTACTGTGGAGTGGTGAAAACACCAGAAAACGTGTTTCGTGCATTAAGTAGCTCGAAAAGAGCGATCTAGTTGATTCTGCATACTTCTGACAAAAGACCCACCAAGATTATCGCAGAAAATGCATATCTCAGATGGAAACACCACGAAAATCAAGATATCGCCTGTTCTGCATATCAAACGCACTGTGGAGTGGTGAAAACAACCAGAGAACGTGTTTCTCGCATTAACTAGCTCGAAAAGAGCGATCTCGATGATTCTGCATTCTTCTGACAAAAGAACCACCAAGATTATCGCAGAAAATGCATATCTCAGCTGGAAACACCACGAAAATCAAGATATCGCCTGTTCTGCATATCAAACGCACTGTGGAGTGGTGAAAACAACCAGAGAACGTGTTTCTCGCATTAACTAGCTCGAAAAAGCGATCTCGATGATTCAGCATACTTCGGACAGAAGTCTCGCCAAGATTATCGCAGAAAATGCATATCTCAGCTTGAAACCCGACGAAAACCGAGTTATCTCCGGTTCTGCACATCAAACGTACCGTGGAGTGGTGAATACACCAGAAAACGTGTTTCGCGCATTAAGTAGCTCGAAAAGAGCGTTCTCGAAGATTCTGCACACTTCTGACAGAAGTCTCACCAGGATTATCGTAGAAAATGCATATCTCAGCTTGAAACCCGACCGAAACCAAGATATCTCCGGTTCTGCATGTCAAACGTACTGTGGAGTGGTGAAAACACCTGAAAACGGGTTTCGTGCATTAAGTAGCTCGAAAAGAGCGATCTGGAAGATTCTGCATACTTCTGACAAAAGACCCACCAAGATTATCGCAGAAAATGCATATCTCGCTTGAAACCCCACGAAAACCAAGATATCGCCGGTTCTGCATATTATACGCACTGTGGAGTGGTGAAAACACCAGATAACGTGTTCCTCGCATTAAATAGCTCGAAAAGAGCGTTCTCGAAGATCCTGCATACTTCTGACAGAAGTCTCACCAGGATTATCGTAGAAAATGCATATCTCAGCTTGAAACCCCACGAAAACCAAGATATCTACTGTTCTGCATATCCAACGAACTGTGGAGTGGTGAAAACCCCAGAAAACGTGTTTCTCGCATTAAATAGCTCGAATAGAGCGCTCTCGATGTTTCTGCATACTTTGGACAGATGTTTCACCAAGCTTATCGTAGAAAATGCATATCTCAGCTTGAAACCCCACGAAAACCAAGATATCGTTGTGTTCAGCATATCAAACGCACTGTGGAGTGGTGAAAACCCTAGAAAACGTGTTTCTCGCATTAAATAGCTCGAATAGAGCGATCTCGATGATTCTTCATACTTCGGACAGAAGTCTCAACAAAGATTATCGTAAAAAATGCATATCTCAGCTTGAAACCCCACGAAAGCCAAGATATCGATGGTTCTGCATATCAAACGCACTGTGGAGTGGTGAAAACACCGGATAAGGTTTTTCTCGCATTAACTAGCTCGAAAAGAGCGATCTCGATGTTTCAGCATTCTTCGGACAGATGTCTCACCAAGATTATCGCAGAAAATGCATATCTCAGCTTGAAACCCGACCGAAACCAAGATATCTCCGGTTCTGCATGTCAAACGTACTGTGGAGTGGTGAAAACACCAGAAAACGTGTTTCGTGCATTAAGTAGCTCGAAAAGAGCGATCTGGATGATTCTGCATACTTCTGACAAAAGACCCACCAAGATTATCGCAGAAAATGCATATCTCGCTTGAAACCCCACGAAAACCAAGATATCGCCGGTTCTGCATATCATACGCACTGTGGAGTGGTGAAAACACCAGATAACGTGTTTCTCGCATTAAATAGCTCGAAAAGAGCGTTCTCGAAGATCCTGCATACTTCTGACAGAAGTCTCACCAGGATTATCGTAGAAAATAAATATCTCAGCTTGAAACCCCACGAAAACCAAGATATCTACTGTTCTGCATATCCAACGAACTGTGGAGTGGTGAAAACCCCAGAAAACGTGTTTCTCGCATTAAATAGCTCGAATAGAGCGCTCTCGATGTTTCTGCATACTTTGGACAGATGTTTCACCAAGCTTATCGTAGAAAATGCATATCTCAGCTTGAAACACCACGAAAGCCAAGATATCGCTGGTTCTGCATATCAAACGCACTGTGGAGTGGTGAAAACACCGGATAAGGTTTTTCTCGCATTAACTAGCTCGAAAAGAGCGATCTCGATGTTTCAGCATTCTTCGGACAGATGTCTCACCAAGATTATCGCAGAAAATGCATATCTCAGCTTGAAACCCGACCGAAACCAAGATATCTCCTGTTCTGCATGTCAAACGTACTGTGGAGTGGTGAAAACTCCAGAAAACGTGTTTCGTGCATTAAGTAGCTCGAAAAGAGCCATCTAGATGATTCTGCATACTTCTGACAAAAGACCCACCAAGATTATCGCAGAAAATGCATATCTCAGCTGGAAACACCACGAAAATCGAGATATCGCCTGTTCTGCATATCAAACGCACTGTGGAGTGGTGAAAACAACCAGAGAACGTGTTTCTCGCATTAACTAGCTCGAAAAGAGCGATCTCGATGATTCAGCATACTTCGGACAGAAGTCTCGCCAAGATTATCGCAGAAAATGCATATCTCAGCTTGAAACCCGACGAAAACCGAGTTATCTCCGGTTCTGCACATCAAACGTACCGTGGAGTGGTGAAAACACCAGAAAACGTGTTTCGCGCATTAAGTAGCTCGAAAAGAGCGTTCTCGAAGATTCTGCACACTTCTGACAGAAGTCTCACCAGGATTATCGTAGAAAATGCATATCTCAGCTTGAAACCCGACCGAAACCAAGATATCTCCGGTTCTGCATGTCAAACGTACTGTGGAGTGGTGAAAACACCAGAAAACGTGTTTCGTGCATTAAGTAGCTCGAAAAGAGCGATCTGGATGATTCTGCATACTTCTGACAAAAGACCCACCAAGATTATCGCAGAAAATGCATATCTCGCTTGAAACCCCACGAAAACCAAGATATCGCCGGTTCTGCATATCATACGCACTGTGGAGTGGTGAAAACACCGGATAAGGTTTTTCTCGCATTAACTAGCTCGAAAAGAGCGATCTCGATGTATCAGCATTCTTCGGACAGATGTCTCACCAAGCTTATCGCAGAAAATGCATATCTCAGCTTGAAACCCGACCGAAACCAAGATATCTCCGGTTCTGCATGTCAAACGTACTGTGGAGTGGTGAAAACACCAGAAAACGTGTTTCGTGCATTAAGTAGCTCGAAAAGAGCGATCTGGATGATTCTGCATACTTCTGACAAAAGAAACAACCAAGATTATCGCAGAAAATGCATATCTCGCTTGAAACCCCACGAAAACCAAGATATCGCCGGTTCTGCATATCATACGCACTGTGGAGTGGTGATAACACCAGATAACGTGTTTCTCGCATTAAATAGCTCGAAACGAGCGATCTCGGTGCTTCTGCATACTTCTAACAGAAGTCTCACCAAGATTATCGCTGAAAATGCATATCTCAGCTTGAAACCCCACGAAAACCAAGATATCGCCGGTTCTGCATATCAAACGCACTGTGGAGTGGTGAAAGCACCAGATAACGTGTTTCTCGCTTTAAATAGCTCGAAACGAGCCATCTCGATGCTTCTGCATACTTCGGACAGAAGTCTCACCAAAATTATCGTAAAAAATGCATATCTCAGCTTGAAACCCCACGAAAACCAAGATATCGTTGTGTTCAGCATATCAAACGCACTGTGGAGTGGTGAAAACCCCAGAAAACGTGTTTCTCGCATTAAATAGCTCGAATAGAGCGATCTCGATGATTCTTCATACTTCGGACAGAAGTCTCAACAAGATTATCGTAAAAAATGCATATCTCAGCTTGAAACCCCACGAAAGCCAAGATATCGCTGGTTCTGCATATCAAACGCACTGTGGAGTGGTGAAAACACCGGATAAGGTTTTTCTCGCATTAACTAGCTCGAAAAGAGCGATCTCGATGTTTCAGCATTCTTCGGACAGATGTCTCACCAAGATTATCGCAGGAAATGCATATCTCAGCTTGAAACCCGACCGAAACCAAGATATCTCCTGTTCTGCATGTCAAACGTACTGTGGAGTGGTGAATACTCCAGAAAACGTGTTTCGTGCATTAAGTAGCTCGAAAAGAGCGATCTAGATGATTCTGCATACTTCTGACAAAAGACCCACCAAGATTATCGCAGAAAATGCATATCTCAGCTGGAAACACCACGAAAATCAAGATATTGCCTGTTCTGCATATCAAACGCACTGGGGAGTGGTGAAAACAACCAGAGAACGTGTTTCTCGCATTAAATAGCTCCAAAAGAGCGATCTGGATGATTCAGCATACTTCGGATAGAAGTCTTACCAAGATTATCGCAGGAAATGCATATCTCAGCTTGAAACCCCACGAAAACCAAGATATCTCCGGTTCTGCATATCCAACGAACTGTGGAGTGGTGAAAACCCCAGAAAACGAGTTTCTCGCATTAACTAGCTCGAAAAGAGCGATCTCGATGTTTCAGCATACTTCGGACAGAAGTCTCACCAAGATTATCGCAGAAAATGCATATCTCAGCTTGAAACCCCACGAAAACCAAGATATCGCCGGTTCTGCATATCATACGCACTGTGGAGTGGTGAAAACACCAGATAACGCGTTTCTCGCACTAATTAGCTCGAAAAGAGCGATCTCGATGATTCAGCATACTTCGGACAGAAGTCTCGCCAAGATTATCGCAGAAAATGCATATCTCAGCTTGAAACCCGACGAAAACCGAGTTATCTCCGGTTCTGCACATCAAACGTACCGTGGAGTGGTGAAAACACCAGAAAACGTGTTTCGCGCATTAAGTAGCTCGAAAAGAGCGTTCTCGAAGATTCTGCACACTTCTGACAGAAGTCTCACCAGGATTATCGTAGAAAATGCATATCTCAGCTTGAAACCCGACCGAAACCAAGATATCTCCGGTTCTGCATGTCAAACGTACTGTGGAGTGGTGAAAACACCAGAAAACGTGTTTCGTGCATTAAGTAGCTCGAAAAGAGCGATCTGGATGATTCTGCATACTTCTGACAAAAGACCCACCAAGATTATCGCAGAAAATGCATATCTCAGCTGGAAATACCACGAAAATCAAGATATCGCCTGTTCTGCATATCAAACGCACTGTGGAGTGGTGAAAACAACCAGAGAACGTGTTTCTCGCATTAACTAGCTCGAAAAGAGCGATCTCGATGATTCTGCATACTTCGGACAGAAGTCTCGCCAAGATTATCGCAGAAAATGCATATCTCAGCTCGAAACCCGACGAAAACCGAGTTATCTCCGGTTCTGCACATCAAACGTACCGTGGAGTGGTGAAAACACCAGAAAACGTGTTTCGCGCATTAAGTAGCTCGAAAAGAGCGATCTTGATGATTCAGCATACTTCGGACTGAAGTCTCTCCAAGATTATCGCAGGAAATGCATATCTCAGCTTGAAACCCCACGAAAACCAAGATATATCCGGTTCTGCACATCAAACGTACCGTGGAGTGGTGAAAACACCAGAAAACGTGTTTCGCGCATTAAGTAGCTCAAAAGAGCGTTCTCGAAGATTCTGCACACTTCTGACAGAAGTCTCACCAGGATTATCGTAGAAAATGCATATCTCTGCTTGAAACCCGACCGAAACCAAGATATCTCCGGTTCTGCATGTCAAACGTACTGTGGAGTGGTGAAAACACCAGAAAACGTGTTTCGTGCATTAAGTAGCTCGAAAAGAGCGATCTGGATGATTCTGCATACTTCTGACAAAAGACCCACCAAGATTATCGCAGAAAATGCATATCTCGCTTGAAACCCCACGAAAACCAAGATATCGCCGGTTCTGCATATCATACGCACTGTGGAGTGGTGAAAACACCAGATAACGTGTTTCTCGCATTAAATAGCTCGAAAAGAGCGTTCTCGAAGATCCTGCATACTTCTGACAGAAGTCTCACCAGGATTATCGTAGAAAATGCATATCTCAGCTTGAAACCCCACGAAAACCAAGATATCTACTGTTCTGCATATCCAACGAACTGTGGAGTGGTGAAAACCCCAGAAAACGTGTTTCTCGCATTAAATAGCTCGAATAGAGCGCTCTCGATGTTTCTGCATACTTTGGACAGATGTTTCACCAAGCTTATCGTAGAAAATGCATATCTCAGCTTGAAACCCGACGAAAACCAAAATATCGCCGGTTCTGCATGTCAATCGTACTGTGGAGTGGTGAAAACACCAGAAAACGTGTTTCGTGCATTAAGTAGCTCGAAACGAGCGTTCTCGAAGATTCTGAATACTTCTGACAGAAGTCTCACCAGGATTATCGTAGAAAATGCATATCTCAGCTTGAAACCCGACCGAAACCAAGATATCGCCGGTTCTGCATATCCAACGAACTGTGGAGTGGTGAAAACCCCAGAAAACGTGTTTCTCGCATTAAATAGCTCGAATAGAGCGCTCTCGATGTTTCTGCATACTTTGGACAGATGTTTCACCAAGCTTATCGTAGAAAATGCATATCTCAGCTTGAAACCCGACGAAAACCAAAATATCGCCGGTTCTGCATGTCAATCGTACTGTGGAGTGGTGAAAACACCAGAAAACGTGTTTCGTGCATTAAGTAGCTCGAAAAGAGCGATCTAGATGATTCTGCATCCTTCTGACAAAAGACCCACCAAGATTATCGCAGAAAATGCATATCTCATCTCGAAACCCGACGAAAACCGAGTTATCTCCGGTTCTGCACATCAAACGTACCGTGGAGTGGTGAAAACACCAGAAAACGTGTTTCGCGCATTAAGTAGCTCGAAAAGAGCGTTCTCGAAGATTCTGCACACTTCTGACAGAAGTCTCACCAGGATTATCGTAGAAAATGCATATCTCTGCTTGAAACCCGACCGAAACCAAGATATCTCCGGTTCTGCATGTCAAACGTACTGTGGAGTGGTGAAAACACCAGAAAACGTGTTTCGTGCATTAAGTAGCTCGAAAAGAGCGATCTAGTTGATTCTGCATACTTCTGACAAAAGACCCACCAAGATTATCGCAGAAAATGCATATCTCAGCTGGAAACACCACGAAAATCAAGATATCGCCTGTTCTGCATATCAAACGCACTGTGGAGTGGTGAAAACAACCAGAGTACGTGTTTCTCGCATTAAATAGCTCGAAAAGAGCGATCTTGATGATTCAGCATACTTCGGACTGAAGTCTCACCAAGATTATCGCAGGAAATGCATATCTCAGCTTGAAACCCCACGAAAACCAAGATATATCCGGTTCTGCATATCCAGCGAACTGTGGAGTGGTGAAAACCCCAGAAAA
The DNA here is from genome assembly GCA_951804975.1 of Anthophora plumipes. Lineage (NCBI taxonomy): Eukaryota > Metazoa > Arthropoda > Insecta > Hymenoptera > Apidae > Anthophora > Anthophora plumipes. The sequence goes on from CATORF010000583.1 coordinate 2,763,710, forward strand.
CGAGTTTCTTGCATTAAATAGCTCGAAAAGAGCGCTCTCGATGTTTCTGCATACTTCGGACAGATGTTTCACCAAGATTATCGTAGAAAATGCATATCTTAGCTTGAAACCCGACCGAAACCAAGATATCTCCGGTTCTGCATGTCAAACGTACTGTGGAGTGGTGAAAACACCAGAAAACGTGTTTCGTGCATTAAGTAGCTCGAAAAGGGCGATCTAGTTGATTCTGCATACTTCTGACAAAAGACCCACCAAGATTATCGCAGAAAATGCATATCTCAGCTGGAAATACCACGAAAATAAAGATATCGCCTGTTCTGCATATCAAACGCACTGTGGAGTGGTGAAAACAACCAGAGAACGTGTTTCTCGCATTAACTAGCTCGAAAAGATCGATCTCGATGATTCTGCATACTTCGGACAGAAGTCTCGCCAAGATTATCACAGAAAATGCATATCTCAGCTCGAAACCCGACGAAAACCGAGTTATCTCCGGTTCTGCACATCAAACGTACCGTGGAGTGGTGAAAACACCAGAAAACGTGTTTCGCGCATTAAGTAGCTCGAAAAGAGCGTTCTCGAAGATTCTGCACACTTCTGACAGAAGTCTCACCAGGATTATCGTAGAAAATGCATATCTCAGCTTGAAACCCGACCGAAACCAAGATATCTCCGGTTCTGCATGTCAAACGTACTGTGGAGTGGTGAAAACACCAGAAAACGTGTTTCGTGCATTAAGTAGCTCGAAAAGAGCGATCTGGATGATTCTGCATACTTCTGACAAAAGACCCACCAAGATTATCGCAGAAAATGCATATCTCAGCTGGAAATACCACGAAAATCAAGATATCGCCTGTTCTGCATATCAAACGCACTGTGGAGTGGTGAAAACAACCAGAGAACGTGTTTCTCGCATTAACTAGCTCGAAAAGAGCGATCTCGATGATTCTGCATACTTCGGACAGAAGTCTCGCCAAGATTATCGCAGAAAATGCATATCTCAGCTCGAAACCCGACGAAAACCGAGTTATCTCCGGTTCTGCACATCAAACGTACCGTGGAGTGGTGAAAACACCAGAAAACGTGTTTCGCGCATTAAGTAGCTCGAAAAGAGCGATCTTGATGATTCAGCATACTTCGGACTGAAGTCTCTCCAAGATTATCGCAGGAAATGCATATCTCAGCTTGAAACCCCACGAAAACCAAGATATATCCGGTTCTGCACATCAAACGTACCGTGGAGTGGTGAAAACACCAGAAAACGTGTTTCGCGCATTAAGTAGCTCAAAAGAGCGTTCTCGAAGATTCTGCACACTTCTGACAGAAGTCTCACCAGGATTATCGTAGAAAATGCATATCTCTGCTTGAAACCCGACCGAAACCAAGATATCTCCGGTTCTGCATGTCAAACGTACTGTGGAGTGGTGAAAACACCAGAAAACGTGTTTCGTGCATTAAGTAGCTCGAAAAGAGCGATCTGGATGATTCTGCATACTTCTGACAAAAGACCCACCAAGATTATCGCAGAAAATGCATATCTCGCTTGAAACCCCACGAAAACCAAGATATCGCCGGTTCTGCATATCATACGCACTGTGGAGTGGTGAAAACACCAGATAACGTGTTTCTCGCATTAAATAGCTCGAAAAGAGCGTTCTCGAAGATCCTGCATACTTCTGACAGAAGTCTCACCAGGATTATCGTAGAAAATGCATATCTCAGCTTGAAACCCCACGAAAACCAAGATATCTACTGTTCTGCATATCCAACGAACTGTGGAGTGGTGAAAACCCCAGAAAACGTGTTTCTCGCATTAAATAGCTCGAATAGAGCGCTCTCGATGTTTCTGCATACTTTGGACAGATGTTTCACCAAGCTTATCGTAGAAAATGCATATCTCAGCTTGAAACCCGACGAAAACCAAAATATCGCCGGTTCTGCATGTCAATCGTACTGTGGAGTGGTGAAAACACCAGAAAACGTGTTTCGTGCATTAAGTAGCTCGAAACGAGCGTTCTCGAAGATTCTGAATACTTCTGACAGAAGTCTCACCAGGATTATCGTAGAAAATGCATATCTCAGCTTGAAACCCGACCGAAACCAAGATATCGCCGGTTCTGCATATCCAACGAACTGTGGAGTGGTGAAAACCCCAGAAAACGTGTTTCTCGCATTAAATAGCTCGAATAGAGCGCTCTCGATGTTTCTGCATACTTTGGACAGATGTTTCACCAAGCTTATCGTAGAAAATGCATATCTCAGCTTGAAACCCGACGAAAACCAAAATATCGCCGGTTCTGCATGTCAATCGTACTGTGGAGTGGTGAAAACACCAGAAAACGTGTTTCGTGCATTAAGTAGCTCGAAAAGAGCGATCTAGATGATTCTGCATCCTTCTGACAAAAGACCCACCAAGATTATCGCAGAAAATGCATATCTCATCTCGAAACCCGACGAAAACCGAGTTATCTCCGGTTCTGCACGTCAAACGTACCGTGGAGTGGTGAAAACACCAGAAAACGTGTTTCGCGCATTAAGTAGCTCGAAAAGAGCGTTCTCGAAGATTCTGCACACTTCTGACAGAAGTCTCACCAGGATTATCGTAGAAAATGCATATCTCTGCTTGAAACCCGACCGAAACCAAGATATCTCCGGTTCTGCATGTCAAACGTACTGTGGAGTGGTGAAAACACCAGAAAACGTGTTTCGTGCATTAAGTAGCTCGAAAAGAGCGATCTAGTTGATTCTGCATACTTCTGACAAAAGACCCACCAAGATTATCGCAGAAAATGCATATCTCAGCTGGAAACACCACGAAAATCAAGATATCGCCTGTTCTGCATATCAAACGCACTGTGGAGTGGTGAAAACAACCAGAGTACGTGTTTCTCGCATTAAATAGCTCGAAAAGAGCGATCTTGATGATTCAGCATACTTCGGACTGAAGTCTCACCAAGATTATCGCAGGAAATGCATATCTCAGCTTGAAACCCCACGAAAACCAAGATATATCCGGTTCTGCATATCCAGCGAACTGTGGAGTGGTGAAAACCCCAGAAAACGAGTTTCTTGCATTAAATAGCTCGAAAAGAGCGCTCTCGATGTTTCTGCATACTTCGGACAGATGTTTCACCAAGATTATCGTAGAAAATGCATATCTTAGCTTGAAACCCGACCGAAACCAAGATATCTCCGGTTCTGCATGTCAAACGTACTGTGGAGTGGTGAAAACACCAGAAAACGTGTTTCGTGCATTAAGTAGCTCGAAAAGGGCGATCTAGTTGATTCTGCATACTTCTGACAAAAGACCCACCAAGATTATCGCAGAAAATGCATATCTCAGCTGGAAATACCACGAAAATAAAGATATCGCCTGTTCTGCATATCAAACGCACTGTGGAGTGGTGAAAACAACCAGAGAACGTGTTTCTCGCATTAACTAGCTCGAAAAGATCGATCTCGATGATACTGCATACTTCGGACAGAAGTCTCGCCAAGATTATCACAGAAAATGCATATCTCAGCTCGAAACCCGACGAAAACCGAGTTATCTCCGGTTCTGCACATCAAACGTACCGTGGAGTGGTGAAAACACCAGAAAACGTGTTTCGCGCATTAAGTAGCTCGAAAAGAGCGTTCTCGAAGATTCTGCACACTTCTGACAGAAGTCTCACCAGGATTATCGTAGAAAATGCATATCTCTGCTTGAAACCCGACCGAAACCAAGATATCTCCGGTTCTGCATGTCAAACGTACTGTGGAGTGGTGAAAACACCAGAAAACGTGTTTCGTGCATTAAGTAGCTCGAAAAGAGCGATCTGGATGATTCTGCATACTTCTGACAAAAGACCCACCAAGATTATCGCAGAAAATGCATATCTCGCTTGAAACCCCACGAAAACCAAGATATCGCCGGTTCTGCATATCATACGCACTGTGGAGTGGTGAAAACACCAGATAACGTGTTTCTCGCATTAAATAGCTCGAAAAGAGCGTTCTCGAAGATCCTGCATACTTCTGACAGAAGTCTCACCAGGATTATCGTAGAAAATGCATATCTCAGCTTGAAACCCGACGAAAACCGAGTTATCTCCGGTTCTGCACATCAAACGTACCGTGGAGTGGTGAAAACACCAGAAAACGTGTTTCGCGCATTAAGTAGCTCGAAAAGAGCGATCTTGATGATTCAGCATACTTCGGACTGAAGTCTCTCCAAGATTATCGCAGGAAATGCATATCTCAGCTTGAAACCCCACGAAAACCAAGATATATCCGGTTCTGCACATCAAACGTACCGTGGAGTGGTGAAAACACCAGAAAACGTGTTTCGCGCATTAAGTAGCTCAAAAGAGCGTTCTCGAAGATTCTGCACACTTCTGACAGAAGTCTCACCAGGATTATCGTAGAAAATGCATATCTCTGCTTGAAACCCGACCGAAACCAAGATATCTCCGGTTCTGCATGTCAAACGTACTGTGGAGTGGTGAAAACACCAGAAAACGTGTTTCTCGCATTAAATAGCTCGAATAGAGCGCTCTCGATGTTTCTGCATACTTTGGACAGATGTTTCACCAAGCTTATCGTAGAAAATGCATATCTCAGCTTGAAACCCGACGAAAACCAAAATATCGCCGGTTCTGCATGTCAATCGTACTGTGGAGTGGTGAAAACACCAGAAAACGTGTTTCGTGCATTAAGTAGCTCGAAACGAGCGTTCTCGAAGATTCTGAATACTTCTGACAGAAGTCTCACCAGGATTATCGTAGAAAATGCATATCTCAGCTTGAAACCCGACCGAAACCAAGATATCGCCGGTTCTGCATATCCAACGAACTGTGGAGTGGTGAAAACCCCAGAAAACGTGTTTCTCGCATTAAATAGCTCGAATAGAGCGCTCTCGATGTTTCTGCATACTTTGGACAGATGTTTCACCAAGCTTATCGTAGAAAATGCATATCTCAGCTTGAAACCCGACGAAAACCAAAATATCGCCGGTTCTGCATGTCAATCGTACTGTGGAGTGGTGAAAACACCAGAAAACGTGTTTCGTGCATTAAGTAGCTCGAAAAGAGCGATCTAGATGATTCTGCATCCTTCTGACAAAAGACCCACCAAGATTATCGCAGAAAATGCATATCTCATCTCGAAACCCGACGAAAACCGAGTTATCTCCGGTTCTGCACATCAAACGTACCGTGGAGTGGTGAAAACACCAGAAAACGTGTTTCGCGCATTAAGTAGCTCGAAAAGAGCGTTCTCGAAGATTCTGCACACTTCTGACAGAAGTCTCACCAGGATTATCGTAGAAAATGCATATCTCTGCTTGAAACCCGACCGAAACCAAGATATCTCCGGTTCTGCATGTCAAACGTACTGTGGAGTGGTGAAAACACCAGAAAACGTGTTTCGTGCATTAAGTAGCTCGAAAAGAGCGATCTAGTTGATTCTGCATACTTCTGACAAAAGACCCACCAAGATTATCGCAGAAAATGCATATCTCAGCTGGAAACACCACGAAAATCAAGATATCGCCTGTTCTGCATATCAAACGCACTGTGGAGTGGTGAAAACAACCAGAGTACGTGTTTCTCGCATTAAATAGCTCGAAAAGAGCGATCTTGATGATTCAGCATACTTCGGACTGAAGTCTCACCAAGATTATCGCAGGAAATGCATATCTCAGCTTGAAACCCCACGAAAACCAAGATATATCCGGTTCTGCATATCCAGCGAACTGTGGAGTGGTGAAAACCCCAGAAAACGAGTTTCTTGCATTAAATAGCTCGAAAAGAGCGCTCTCGATGTTTCTGCATACTTCGGACAGATGTTTCACCAAGATTATCGTAGAAAATGCATATCTTAGCTTGAAACCCGACCGAAACCAAGATATCTCCGGTTCTGCATGTCAAACGTACTGTGGAGTGGTGAAAACACCAGAAAACGTGTTTCGTGCATTAAGTAGCTCGAAAAGGGCGATCTAGTTGATTCTGCATACTTCTGACAAAAGACCCACCAAGATTATCGCAGAAAATGCATATCTCAGCTGGAAATACCACGAAAATAAAGATATCGCCTGTTCTGCATATCAAACGCACTGTGGAGTGGTGAAAACAACCAGAGAACGTGTTTCTCGCATTAACTAGCTCGAAAAGATCGATCTCGATGATTCTGCATACTTCGGACAGAAGTCTCGCCAAGATTATCACAGAAAATGCATATCTCAGCTCGAAACCCGACGAAAACCGAGTTATCTCCGGTTCTGCACATCAAACGTACCGTGGAGTGGTGAAAACACCAGAAAACGTGTTTCGCGCATTAAGTAGCTCGAAAAGAGCGTTCTCGAAGATTCTGCACACTTCTGACAGAAGTCTCACCAGGATTATCGTAGAAAATGCATATCTCAGCTTGAAACCCGACGAAAACCGAGTTATCTCCGGTTCTGCACATCAAACGTACCGTGGAGTGGTGAAAACACCAGAAAACGTGTTTCGCGCATTAAGTAGCTCGAAAAGAGCGTTCTCGAAGATTCTGCACACTTCTGACAGAAGTCTCACCAGGATTATCGTAGAAAATGCATATCTCAGCTTGAAACCCGACCGAAACCAAGATATCTCCGGTTCTGCATGTCAAACGTACTGTGGAGTGGTGAAAACACCAGAAAACGTGTTTCGTGCATTAAGTAGCTCGAAAAGAGCGATCTGGATGATTCTGCATACTTCTGACAAAAGACCCACCAAGATTATCGCAGAAAATGCATATCTCGCTTGAAACCCCACGAAAACCAAGATATCGCCGGTTCTGCATATCATACGCACTGTGGAGTGGTGAAAACACCAGATAACGTGTTTCTCGCATTAAATAGCTCGAAAAGAGCGTTCTCGAAGATCCTGCATACTTCTAACAGAAGTCTCACCAAGATTATCGCTGAAAATGCATATCTCAGCTTGAAACCCCACGAAAACCAAGATATCGCCGGTTCTGCATATCAAACGCACTGTGGAGTGGTGAAAGCACCAGATAACGTGTTTCTCGCATTAAATAGCTCGAAACGAGCCATCTCGATGCTTCTGCATACTTCGGACAGAAGTCTCAACAAGATTATCGTAAAAAATGCATATCTCAGCTGGAAACACCACGAAAATCAAGATATCGCCTGTTCTGCATATCAAACGCACTGTGGAGTGGTGAAAACAACCAGAGAACGTGTTTCTCGCATTAACTAGCTCGAAAAGAGCGATCTCGATGATTCAGCATACTTCGGACAGAAGTCTCGCCAAGATTATCGCAGAAAATGCATATCTCAGCTTGAAACCCGACGAAAACCGAGTTATCTCCGGTTCTGCACATCAAACGTACCGTGGAGTGGTGAAAACACCAGATAACGTGTTTCTCGCATTAAATAGCTCGAAAAGAGCGTTTTCGAAGATCCTGCATACTTCTGACAGAAGTCTCACCAGGATTATCGTAGAAAATGCATATCTCAGCTTGAAACCCCACGAAAACCAAGATATCTACTGTTCTGCATATCCAACGAACTGTGGAGTGGTGAAAACCCCAGAAAACGTGTTTCTCGCATTAAATAGCTCGAATAGAGCGCTCTCGATGTTTCTGCATACTTTGGACAGATGTTTCACCAAGCTTATCGTAGAAAATGCATATCTCAGCTTGAAACCCGACGAAAACCAAAATATCGCCGGTTCTGCATGTCAATCGTACTGTGGAGTGGTGAAAACACCAGAAAACGTGTTTCGTGCATTAAGTAGCTCGAAACGAGCGTTCTCGAAGATTCTGAATACTTCTGACAGAAGTCTCACCAGGATTATCGTAGAAAATGCATATCTCAGCTTGAAACCCGACCGAAACCAAGATATCGCCGGTTCTGCATATCCAACGAACTGTGGAGTGGTGAAAACCCCAGAAAACGTGTTTCTCGCATTAAATAGCTCGAATAGAGCGCTCTCGATGTTTCTGCATACTTTGGACAGATGTTTCACCAAGCTTATCGTAGAAAATGCATATCTCAGCTTGAAACCCGACGAAAACCAAAATATCGCCGGTTCTGCATGTCAATCGTACTGTGGAGTGGTGAAAACACCAGAAAACGTGTTTCGTGCATTAAGTAGATCGAAAAGAGCGATCTAGATGATTCTGCATACTTCTGACAAAAGACCCACCAAGATTATCGCAGAAAATGCAGATCTCAGCTTGAAACCCCACGAAAACCAAGGTATCGCTGGTACTGCATATCAAACGCACTGTGGTGTGGTGAAAACACCAGATAACGTGTTTCTCGCATTAAATAGCCCGAGAAGAGCCTTCTCGAAGATCCTGCATACTTCTGACAGCAGTCTGACCAAGATTATCGTAGAAAATGCATATCTCAGCTTGAAACCCGACGAAAACCGAGTTATCTCCGGTTCTGTACATCAAACGTACCGTGGAGTGGTGAAAACACCAGAAAACGTGTTTCGCACATTAAGTAGCTCGAAAAGAGCGTTCTCGAAGATTCTGCACACTTCTGACAGAAGTCTGACCAAGATTATCGTAGAAAATGCATATCTCAGCTTGAAACCCGACGAAAACCGAGTTATCTCCGGTTCTGTACATCAAACGTACCGTGGAGTGGTGAAAACACCAGAAAACGTGTTTCGCGCATTAAGTAGCTCGAAAAGAGCGTTCTCGAAGATTCTGCACACTTCTGACAGAAGTCTCACGAGGATTATCGTAGAAAATGCATATCTCAGCTTGAAACCCGACCGAAACCAAGATATCTCCGGTTCTGCATGTCAAACGTACTGTGGAGTGGTGAAAACAGCAGAAAACGTGTTTCGTACATTAAGTAGCTCGAAAAGAGCGATCTGGATGATTCTGCATACTTCTGACAAAAGACCCACCAAGATTATCGCAGAAAATGCATATATCAGCTGGAAACACCACCAAAATCAAGATATCGCCTGTTCTGCATATCAAACGCACTGTGGAGTGGTGAAAACAACCAGAGAACCTGTTTCTCGCATTAAATAGCTCGAAAAGTGCGATCTCGATGATTCAGCATACTTCGGACAGAAGTCTCACCAAGATTATCGCAGGAAATGCATATCTCAGCTTGAAACCCCACGAAAACCAAGATATCTCCGGTTCTGCATATCCAACGAACTGTGGAGTGGTGAAAACCCCAGAAAACGTGTTTCTCGCATTAAATAGCTCGAATAGAGCGCTCTCGATATTTCTGCATACTTTGGACAGATGTTTCACCAAGCTTATCGTAGAAAATGCATATCTCAGCTTGAAACCCCACGAAAACCAAGATATCGTTGTGTTCAGCATATCAAACGCACTGTGGAGTGGTGAAAACCCCAGAAAACGTGTTTCTCCCATTAAATAGCTCGAATAGAGCGATCTCGATGATTCTTCATACTTCGGACAGAAGTCTCAACAAAAATTATCGTAAAAAATGCATATCTCAGCTTGAAACCCCACGAAAGCCAAGATATCGATGGTTCTGCATATCAAACGCACTGTGGAGTGGTGAAAACACCGGATAAGGTTTTTCTCGCATTAACTAGCTCGAAAGGAGCGATCTCGATGTTTCAGCATTCTTCGGACAGATGTCTCACCAAGATTATCGCAGAAAATGCATATCTCAGCTTGAAACCCGACCGAAACCAAGATATCTCCGGTTCTGCATGTCAAACGTACTGTGGAGTGGTGAAAACACCAGAAAACGTGTTTCGTGCATTAAGTAGCTCGAAAAGAGCGATCTGGATGATTCTGCATACTTCTGACAAAAGACCCACCAAGATTATCGCAGAAAATGCATATCTCGCTTGAAACCCCACGAAAACCAAGATATCGCCGGTTCTGCATATCATACGCACTGTGGAGTGGTGATAACACCAGATAACGTGTTTCTCGCATTAAATAGCTCGAAACGAGCGATTTCGGTGCTTCTGCATACTTCTAACAGAAGTCTCACCAAGATTATCGCTGAAAATGCATATCTCAGCTTGAAACCCCACGAAAACCAAGATATCGCCGGTTCTGCATATCAAACGCACTGTGGAGTGGTGAAAGCACCAGATAACGTGTTTCTCGCATTAAATAGCTCGAAACGAGCCATCTCGATGCTTCTGCATACTTCGGACAGAAGTCTCAACAAGATTATCGTAAAAAATGCATATCTCAGCTGGAAACACCACGAAAATCAAGATATCGCCTGTTCTGCATATCAAACGCACTGTGGAGTGGTGAAAACAACCAGAGAACGTGTTTCTCGCATTAACTAGCTCGAAAAGAGCGATCTCGATGATTCAGCATACTTCGGACAGAAGTCTCGCCAAGATTATCGCAGAAAATGCATATCTCAGCTTGAAACTCGACGAAAACCGAGTTATCTCCGGTTCTGCACATCAAACGTACCGTGGAGTGGTGAAAACACCAGAAAACGTGTTTCGCGCATTAAGTAGCTCAAAAAGAGCGTTCTCGAAGATTCTGCACACTTCTGACAGAAGTCTCACCAGGATTATCGTAGAAAATGCATATCTCAGCTTGAAACCCGACCGAAACCAAGATATCTCCGGTTCTGCATGTCAAACGTACTGTGGAGTGGTGAAAACACCAGAAAACGTGTTTCGTGCATTAAGTAGCTCGAAAAGAGCGATCTGGATGATTCTGCATACTTCTGACAAAAGACCCACCAAGATTATCGCAGAAAATGCATATCTCGCTTGAAACCCCACGAAAACCAAGATATCGCCGGTTCTGCATATCATACGCACTGTGGAGTGGTGAAAACACCAGATAACGTGTTTCTCGCATTAAATAGCTCGAAAAGAGCGTTCTCGAAGATCCTGCATACTTCTGACAGAAGTCTCACCAGGATTATCGTAGAAAATGCATATCTCAGCTTGAAACCCCACGAAAACCAAGATATCTACTGTTCTGCATATCCAACGAACTGTGGAGTGGTGAAAACCCCAGAAAACGTGTTTCTCGCATTAAATAGCTCGAATAGAGCGCTCTCGATGTTTCTGCATACTTTGGACAGATGTTTCACCAAGCTTATCGTAGAAAATGCATATCTCAGCTTGAAACCCCACGAAAACCAAGATATCGTTGTGTTCAGCATATCAAACGCACTGTGGAGTGGTGAAAACCCCAGAAAACGTGTTTCTCGCATTAAATAGCTCGAATAGAGCGATCTCGATGATTCTTCATACTTCGGACAGAAGTCTCAACAAAGATTATCGTAAAAAATGCATATCTCAGCTTGAAACCCCACGAAAGCCAAGATATCGATGGTTCTGCATATCAAACGCACTGTGGAGTGGTGAAAACACCGGATAAGGTTTTTCTCGCATTAACTAGCTCGAAAAGAGCGATCTCGATGTTTCAGCATTCTTCGGACAGATGTCTCACCAAGATTATCGCAGAAAATGCATATCTCAGCTTGAAACCCGACCGAAACAAAGATATCTCCGGTTCTGCATGTCAAACGTACTGTGGAGTGGTGATAACACCAGATAACGTGTTTCTCGCATTAAATAGCTCGAAACGAGCGATCTCGGAGCTTCTGCATGCTTCTAACAGAAGTCTCACCAAGATTATCGCTGAAAATGCATATCTCAGCTTGAAACCCCACGAAAACCAAGATATCGCCGGTTCTGCATATCAAACGCACTGTGGAGTGGTGAAAGCACCAGATAACGTGTTTCTCGCATTAAATAGCTCGAAACGAGCCATCTCGATGCTTATGCATACTTCGGACAGAAGTCTCACCAAAATTATCGTAAAAAATGCATATCTCAGCTTGAAACCCCACGAAAACCAAGATATCGTTGTGTTCAGCATATCAAACGCACTGTGGAGTGGTGAAAACCCCAGAAAACGTGTTTCTCGCATTAAATAGCTCGAATAGAGCGCTCTCGATGTTTCTGCATACTTTGGACAGATGTTTCACCAAGCTTATCGTAGAATATGCATATCTCAGCTTGAAACCCCACGAAAGCCAAGATATCGCTGGTTCTGCATATCAAACGCACTGTGGAGTGGTGAAAACACCGGATAAGGTTTTTCTCGCATTAACTAGCTCGAAAAGAGCGATCTCGATGTTTCAGCATTCTTCGGACAGATGTCTCACCAAGATTATCGCAGAAAATGCATATTTCAGCTTGAAACCCGACCGAAACCAAGATATCTCCTGTTCTGCATGTCAAACGTACTGTGGAGTGGTGAAAACTCCAGAAAACGTGTTTCGTGCATTAAGTAGCTCGAAAAGAGCGATCTAGATGATTCTGCATACTTCTGACAAAAGACCCACCAAGATTATCGCAGAAAATGCATATCTCAGCTGGAAACACCACGAAAATCATGATATCGCCTGTTCTGCATATCAAACGCACTGTGGAGTGGTGAAAACAACCAGAGAACGTGTTTCTCGCATTAACTAGCTCGAAAAGAGCGATCTCGATGATTCAGCATACTTCGGACAGAAGTCTCGCCAAGATTATCGCAGAAAATGCATATCTCAGCTTGAAACTCGACGAAAACCGAGTTATCTCCGGTTCTGCACATCAAACGTACCGTGGAGTGGTGAAAACACCAGAAAACGTGTTTCGCGCATTAAGTAGCTCAAAAAGAGCGTTCTCGAAGATTCTGCACACTTCTGACAGAAGTCTCACCAGGATTATCGTAGAAAATGCATATCTCAGCTTGAAACCCGACCGAAACCAAGATATCTCCGGTTCTGCATGTCAAACGTACTGTGGAGTGGTGAAAACACCAGAAAACGTGTTTCGTGCATTAAGTAGCTCGAAAAGAGCGATCTGGATGATTCTGCATACTTCTGACAAAAGACCCACCAAGATTATCGCAGAAAATGCATATCTCGCTTGAAACCCCACGAAAACCAAGATATCGCCGGTTCTGCATATCATACGCACTGTGGAGTGGTGAAAACACCAGATAACGTGTTTCTCGCATTAAATAGCTCGAAAAGAGCGTTCTCGAAGATCCTGCATACTTCTGACAGAAGTCTCACCAGGATTATCGTAGAAAATGCATATCTCAGCTTGAAACCCCACGAAAACCAAGATATCTACTGTTCTGCATATCCAACGAACTGTGGAGTGGTGAAAACCCCAGAAAACGTGTTTCTCGCATTAAATAGCTCGAATAGAGCGCTCTCGATGTTTCTGCATACTTTGGACAGATGTTTCACCAAGCTTATCGTAGAAAATGCATATCTCAGCTTGAAACCCCACGAAAACCAAGATATCGTTGTGTTCAGCATATCAAACGCACTGTGGAGTGGTGAAAACCCCAGAAAACGTGTTTCTCGCATTAAATAGCTCGAATAGAGCGATCTCGATGATTCTTCATACTTCGGACAGAAGTCTCAACAAAGATTATCGTAAAAAATGCATATCTCAGCTTGAAACCCCACGAAAGCCAAGATATCGATGGTTCTGCATATCAAACGCACTGTGGAGTGGTGAAAACACCGGATAAGGTTTTTCTCGCATTAACTAGCTCGGAAAGAGCGATCTCGATGTTTCAGCATTCTTCGGACAGATGTCTCACCAAGATTATCGCAGAAAATGCATATCTCAGCTTGAAACCCGACCGAAACAAAGATATCTCCGGTTCTGCATGTCAAACGTACTGTGGAGTGGTGATAACACCAGATAACGTGTTTCTCGCATTAAATAGCTCGAAACGAGCGATCTCGGAGCTTCTGCATACTTCTAACAGAAGTCTCACCAAGATTATCGCTGAAAATGCATATCTCAGCTTGAAACCCCACGAAAACCAAGATATCGCCGGTTCTGCATATCAAACGCACTGTGGAGTGGTGAAAACCCCAGAAAACGTGTTTCTCGCATTAAATAGCTCGAATAGAGCGATCTCGATGATTCTTCATACTTCGGACAGAAGTCTCCACAAGATTATCGCAGAAAATGCATATGTCGCTTGAAACCCCACGAAAACCAAGATATCGCCGGTTCTGCATATCATACGCACTGTGGAGTGGTGATAACACCAGATAACGTGTTTCTCGCATTAAATAGCTCGAAACGAGCGATCTCGGAGCTTCTGCATACTTCTAACAGAAGTCTCACCAAGATTATCGCTGAAAATGCATATCTCAGCTTGAAACCCCACGAAAACCAAGATATCGCCGGTTCTGCATATCAAACGCACTGTGGAGTGGTGAAAGCACCAGATAACGTGTTTCTCGCATTAAATAGATCGAAACGAGCCATCTCGATGCTTCTGCATACTTCGGACAGAAGTCTCACCAAAATTATCGTAAAAAATGCATATCTCAGCTTGAAACCCCACGAAAACCAAGATATCGTTGTGTTCAGCATATCAAACGCACTGTGGAGTGGTGAAAACCCCAGAAAACGTGTTTCTCGAATTAAATAGCTCGAATAGAGCGATCTCGATGATTCTTCATACTTCGGACAGAAGTCTCAACAAGATTATCGTAAAAAATGCATATCTCAGCTTGAACCCCCACGAAAGCCAAGATATCGCTGGTTCTGCATATCAAACGCACTGTGGAGTGGTGAAAACACCGGATAAGGTTTTTCTCGCATTAACTAGCTCGAAAAGAGCGATCTCGATGTTTCAGCATTCTTCGGACAGATGTCTCACCAAGATTATCGCAGAAAATGCATATCTCAGCTTGAAACCCGACCGAAACCAAGATATCTCCTGTTCTGCATGTCAAACGTACTGTGGAGTGGTGAAAACTCCAGAAAACGTGTTTCGTGCATTAAGTAGCTCGAAAAGAGCGATCTAGATGATTCTGCATACTTCTGACAAAAGACCCACCAAGATTATCGCAGAAAATGCATATCTCAGCTGGAAACACCACGAAAATCAAGATATTGCCTGTTCTGCATATCAAACGCACTGGGGAGTGGTGAAAACAACCAGAGAACGTGTTTCTCGCATTAAATAGCTCCAAAAGAGCGATCTCGATGATTCAGCATACTTCGGATAGAAGTCTTACCAAGATTATCGCAGGAAATGCATATCTCAGCTTGAAACCCCACGAAAACCAAGATATCTCCGGTTCTGCATATCCAACGAACTGTGTAGTGGTGAAAACCCCAGAAAACGAGTTTCTCGCATTAACTAGCTCGAAAAGAGCGATCTCGATGTTTCAGCATACTTCGGACAGAAGTCTCACCAAGATTATCGCAGAAAATGCATATCTCAGCTTGAAACCCCACGAAAACCAAGATATCGCCGGTTCTGCATATCATACGCACTGTGGAGTGGTGAAAACACCAGATAACGCGTTTCTCGCACTAACTAGCTCGAAAAGAGCGATCTCGATGATTCAGCATACTTCGGACAGAAGTCTCGCCCAGATTATCGCAGAAAATGCATATCTCAGCTTGAAACCCGACGAAAACCGAGTTATCTCCGGTTCTGCACATCAAACGTACCGTGGAGTGGTGAAAACACCAGAAAACGTGTTTCGCGCATTAAGTAGCTCGAAAAGAGCGTTCTCGAAGATTCTGCACACTTCTGACAGAAGTCTCACCAGGATTATCGTAGAAAATGCATATCTCAGCTTGAAACCCGACCGAAACCAAGATATCTCCGGTTCTGCATGTCAAACGTACTGTGGAGTGGTGAAAACACCAGAAAACGTGTTTCGTGCATTAAGTAGCTCGAAAAGAGCGATCTGGATGATTCTGCATACTTCTGACAAAAGACCCACCAAGATTATCGCAGAAAATGCATATCTCAGCTGGAAACACCACGAAAATCAAGATATCGCCTGTTCTGCATATCAACCGCACTGTGGAGTGGTGAAAACAACCAGAGAACGTGTTTCTCGCATTAAATAGCTCGAAAAGAGCGATCTTGATGATTCAGCATACTTCGGACTGAAGTCTCACCAAGATTATCGCAGGAAATGCATATCTCAGCTTGAAACCCCACGAAAACCAAGATATATCCGGTTCTGCATATCCAGCGAACTGTGGAGTGGTGAAAACCCCAGAAAATGAGTTTCTTGCATTAAATAGCTCGAAAAGAGCGCTCTCGATGTTTCTGCATACTTCGGACAGATGTTTCACCAAGATTATCGCAGGAAATGCATATCTCAGCTTGAAACCCGACGAAAACCAAAATATCGCCGGTTCTGCATGTCAATCGTACTGTGGAGTGGTGAAAACACCAGAAAACGTGTTTCGTGCATTAAGTAGCTCGAAAAGAGCGATCTAGTTGATTCTGCATACTTCTGACAAAAGACCCACCAAGATTATCGCAGAAAATGCATATCTCAGCTGGAAACACCACGAAAATCAAGGTATCGCCTGTTCTGTACATCAAACGTACCGTGGAGTGGTGAAAACACCAGAAAACGTGTTTCTCGCATTAAGTAGCTCGAAAAGAGCGTTCTCGAAGATTCTACACACTTCTGACAGAAGTCTCACCAGGATTATCGTAGAAAATGCATATCTCAGCTTGAAACCCGACCGAAACCAAGATATCTCCGGTTCTGCATGTCAAACGTACTGTGGAGTGGTGAAAACACCAGAAAACGTGTTTCGTGCATTAAGTAGCTCGAAAAGAGCGATCTAGTTGATTCTGCATACTTCTGACAAAAGACCCACCAAGATTATCGCAGAAAATGCATATCTCAGCTGGAAACACCACGAAAATCAAGATATCGCCTGTTCTGCATATCAAACGCACTGTGGAGTGGTGAAAACAACCAGAAAACGAGTTTCTCGCATTAACTAGCTCGAAAAGAGCGATCTCGATGTTTCAGCATACTTCGGACAGAAGTCTCACCAAGATTATCGCAGAAAATGCATATCTCAGCTTGAAACCCCACGAAAACCAAGATATATCCGGTTCTGCATATCCAGCGAACTGTGGAGTGGTGAAAACCCCAGAAAATGAGTTTCTTGCATTAAATAGCTCGAAAAGAGCGCTCTCGATGTTTCTGCATACTTCGGACAGAAGTCTCACCAAGATTATCGCAGAAAATGCATATCTCAGCTTGAAACCCGACGAAAACCGAGTTATCTCCGGTTCTGCACATCAAACGTACCGTGGAGTGGTGAAAACACCAGAAAACGTGTTTCGCGCATTAAGTAGCTCGAAAAGAGCGTTCTCGAAGATTCTGCACACTTCTGACAGAAGTCTCACCAGGATTATCGTAGAAAATGCATATCTCAGCTTGAAACCCGACCGAAACCAAGATATCTCCGGTTCTGCATGTCAAACGTACTGTGGAGTGGTGAAAACACCAGAAAACGTGTTTCGTGCATTAAGTAGCTCGAAAAGAGCGATCTGGATGATTCTGCATACTTCTGACAAAAGACCCACCAAGATTATCGCAGAAAATGCATATCTCGCTTGAAACCCCACGAAAACCAAGATATCGCCGGTTCTGCATATCACACGCACTGTGGAGTGGTGAAAACACCAGATAACGTGTTTCTCGCATTAAATAGCTCGAAAAGAGCGTTCTCGAAGATCCTGCATACTTCTGACAGAAGTCTCACCAGGATTATCGTAGAAAATGCATATCTCAGCTTGAAACCCCACGAAAACCAAGGTATCTACTGTTCTGCATATCCAACGAACTGTAGAGTGGTGAAAACCCCAGAAAACGTGTTTCTCGCATTAAATAGCTCGAATAGAGCGCTCTCGATGTTTCTGCATACTTTGGACAGATGTTTCACCAAGCTTATCGTAGAAAATGCATATCTCAGCTTGAAACCCGACGAAAACCAAAATATCGCCGGTTCTGCATGTCAATCGTACTGTGGAGTGGTGAAAACACCAGAAAACGTGTTTCGTGCATTAAGTAGCTCGAAACGAGCGTTCTCGAAGATTCTGCATACTTCTGACAGAAGTCTCACCAGGATTATCGTAGAAAATGCATATCTCAGCTTGAAACCCGACCGAAACCAAGATATCGCCGGTTCTGCATATCCAACGAACTGTGGAGTGGTGAAAACCCCAGAAAACGTGTTTCTCGCATTAAATAGCTCGAATAGAGCGCTCTCGATGTTTCTGCATACTTTGGACAGATGTTTCACCAAGCTTATCGTAGAAAATGCATATCTCAGCTTGGAACCCGACGAAAACCAAAATATCGCCTGTTCTGCATATCAAACGCACTGTGGAGTGGTGAAAACAACCAGAGAACGTGTTTCTCGCATTAAATAGCTCGAAAAGAGCGATCTCGATGATTCAGCATACTTCGGACAGAAGTCTCACCAAGATTATCGCAGGAAATGCATATCTCAGCTTGAAACCCCACGAAAACCAAGATATCTCCGGTTCAGCATATCCAACGAACTGTGGAGTGGTGAAAACCTCAGAAAACGAGTTTCTCGCATTAAACAGCTCGAAAAGAGCGCTCTCGATGTTTCTGCATACTTCGGACAGATGTTTCACCAAGATTATCGTAGAAAATGCATATCTCAGCTTGAAACCCGACCGAAACCAAGATATCTCCGGTTCTGCATGTCAAACGTACTGTGGAGTGGTGAAAACACCAGAAAACGTGTTTCGTGCATTAAGGAGATCGAAAAGAGCGATCTAGATGATTCTGCATACTTCTGACAAAAGACCCACCAAGATTATCGCAGAAAATGCAGATCTCAGCTTGAAACCCCACGAAAACCAAGGTATCGCTGGTACTGCATATCAAACGCACTGTGGTGTGGTGAAAACACCAGATAACGTGTTTCTCGCATCAAATAGCCCGAGAAGAGCCTTCTCGAAGATCCTGCATACTTCTGACAGCAGTCTGACCAAGATTATCGTAGAAAATGCATATCTCAGCTTGAAACCCGACGAAAACCGAGTTATCTCCGGTTCTGTACATCAAACGTACCGTGGAGTGGTGAAAACACCAGAAAACGTGTTTCGCGCATTAAGTAGCTCGAAAAGAGCGTTCTCGAAGATTCTGCACACTTCTGACAGAAGTCTGACCAAGATTATCGTAGAAAATGCATATCTCAGCTTGAAACCCGACGAAAACCGAGTTATCTCCGGTTCTGTACATCAAACGTACCGTGGAGTGGTGAAAACACCAGAAAACGTGTTTCGCGCATTAAGTAGCTCGAAAAGAGCGTTCTCGAAGATTCTGCACACTTCTGACAGAAGTCTCACCAGGATTATCGTAGAAAATGCATATCTCAGCTTGAAACCCGACCGAAACCAAGATATCTCCGTTTCTGCATGTCAAACGTACTGTGGAGTGGTGAAAACACCAGAAAACGTGTTTCGTGCATTAAGTAGCTCGAAAAGAGCGATCTAGTTGATTCTGCATACTTCTGACAAAAGACCCACCAAGATTATCGCAGAAAATGCATATCTCAGCTGGAAACACCACGAAAATCAAGATATCGCCTGTTCTGCATATCAAACGCACTATGGAGTGGTGAAAACAACCAGAGAACGTGTTTCTTGCATTAACTAGCTCGAAAAGAGCGATCTCGAAGATTCTGCATACTTCTGACAAAAGACCCACCAAGATTATCGCAGAAAATGCATATCTCAGCTGGAAACACCACGAAAATCAAGATATCACCTGTTCTGCATATCAAACGCACTGTGGAGGGGTGCAAACAACCAGAGAACGTGTTTCTGGCATTAACTAGCTCGAAAAGAGCGATCTCGATGATTCAGCATACTTCGGACAGAAGTCTCGCCAAGGTTATCGCAGAAAATGCATATCTCAGCTTGAAACCCGACGAAAACCGAGTTATCTCCGGTTCTGCACATCAAACGTACCGTGGAGTGTTGAAAACACCAGATAACGTGTTTCGCGCATTAAGTAGCTCGAAAAGAGCGTTCTCGAAGATTCTGCACACTTCTGACAGAAGCCTCACCAGGATTATCGTGGAAAATGCATATCTCAGCATGAAACCCGACCGAAACCAAGATATCTCCGGTTCTGCATGTCAAACGTACTGTGGAGTGGTGAAAACACCAGAAAACGTGTTTCGTGCATTAAGTAGCTCGAAAAGAGCGATCTGGATGATTCTGCATACTTCTGACAAAAGACCCACCAAGATTATCGCAGAAAATGCATATATCAGCTGGAAACACCACCAAAATCAAGATATCGCCTGTTCTGCATATCAAACGCACTGTGGTGTGGTGAAAACAACCAGAGAACCTGTTTCTCGCATTAAATAGCTCGAAAAGAGCGATCTCGATGATTCAGAATACTTCGGACAGAAGTCTCACCAAGATCATCGCAGGAATTGCATATCTCAGCTTGAAACCCCACGAAAACCAAGATATTTCCGGTTCTGCATATCCAACGAACTGTGGAGTGGTGAAAACCCCAGAAAACGAGTTTCTCGCATTAAATAGCTCGAAAAGAGCGCTCTCGATGTTTCTGCATACTTCGGACAGATGTTTCACCAAGATTATCGTAGAAAATGCATATCTCAGCTTGAAACCCGACCGAAACCAAGATATCGCCGGTTCTGCATGTCAAACGTACTGTGGAGTGGTGAAAACACCAGAAAACGTGTTTCGTTCATTAAGTAGCTCGAAAAGAGCGATCTAGATGATTCTGCATACTTCTGACAAAAGACCCACCAAGATTATCGCAGAAAATGCATATATCAGCTGGAAACACCACCAAAATCAAGATATCGCCTGTTCTGCATATCAAACGCACTGTGGAGTGGTGAAAACAACCAGAGAACGTGTTTCTCGCATTAAATAGCTCGAATAGAGCGATCTCGATGATTCTGCATACTTCGGACAGAAGTCTCACCAAGATTATTGTAAAAAATGCAGATCTCAGCTTGAAACCCCACGAAAACCAAGGTATCGCTGGTACTGCATATCAAACGCACTGTGGTGTGGTGAAAACACCAGATAACGTGTTTCTCGCATTAAATAGCTCGAGAAGAGCGTTCTCGAAGATCCTGCATACTTCTGACAGAAGTCTCACCAAGATTATCGTAGAAAATGCATATATCAGCTTGAAACCCGACGAAAACCGAGTTATCTCCGGTTCTGCACATCAAACGTCCCGTGGAGTGGTGAAAACACCAGAAAACGTGTTTCGCACATTAAGTAGCTCGAAAAGAGCGTTCTCGAAGATTCTGCATACATCTGACAGATGTCTCACCAGGATTATCGTAGAAAATGCATATCTCAGCTCGAAACCTCACGAAAATCAAGATGTTGCCCGTTCTGCATATCAAACGCACTGTGGAGTGGTGAAAACACCAGATAACGTGTTTCTCGCACTAAATAGCTCGAAAAGAGCGATCTCGCTGATTCAGGATACTTCTGACAAAAGACCCACCAAGGTTATCGCAGAAAATGCATATATCAGCTTGAATCACCACCAAAATCAAGATATCGCCTGTTCTGCATATCAAACGCACTGTGGAGTGGTGAAAACAACCAGAGAACGTGTTTCTCGCATTAAATAGCTCGAATAGAGCGATCTCGATGATTCTGCATAGTTCGGACAGAAGTCTCACCAAGATTATTGTAAAAAATGCATATCTCAGCTTGAAACCCCACGAAAACCAAGATATCTACTGTTCTGCATATAAAACGAACTGTGGAGTGGTGAAAACCCCAGAAAACGTGTTTCTCGCATTAAATAGCTCGAAAAGAGCGCTCTCGATGTTTCTGCATACTTTGGACAGATGTTTCACCAAGCTTATCGTAGAAAATGCATATCTCAGCTTGGAACCCGACGAAAACCAAAATATCGCCAGTTCTGCATATCCAACGCACTGTGGAGTGGTGAAAACACCAGATAACGTGTTTCGTGCATTAAGTAGCTCGAAAAGAGCGATCTAGATGATTCTGCATACTTCTGACTGAAGTCTCACCAATATTATCGCAGAAAATGCATATCTCAGCTCGAAACCTCACGAAAATCAAGATGTTGCCCGTTCTGCATATCAAACGCACTGTGGAGTGGTGAAAACACCAGATAACGTGTTTCTCGCACTAACTAGCTCGAAAAGAGCGATCTCGATGATTCAGTATACTTCTGACAAAAGACCCACCAAGATTATCGCAGAAAATGCATATCTCAGCTGGAAACACCACGAAAATCAATATATCGCCTGTTCTGCATATCAAACGCACTGTGGAGTGGTGAAAACAACCAGAGAACGTGTTTCTCGCATTAAATAGCTCGAATAGAGCGATCTCGATGATTCTGCATAGTTCGGACAGAAGTCTCACCAAGATTATTGTAAAAAATGCATATCTCAGCTTGAAACCCCACGAAAACCAAGATATCTACTGTTCTGCATATAAAACGAACTGTGGAGTGGTGAAAACCCCAGAAAACGTGTTTCTCGCATTAAATAGCTCGAAAAGAGCGCTCTCGATGTTTCTGCATACTTTGGACAGATGTTTCACCAAGCTTATCGTAGAAAATGCATATCTCAGCTTGGAACCCGACGAAAACCAAAATATCGCCAGTTCTGCATATCCAACGCACTGTGGAGTGGTGAAAACACCAGATAACGTGTTTCGTGCATTAAGTAGCTCGAAAAGAGCGATCTAGATGATTCTGCATACTTCTGACTGAAGTCTCACCAATATTATCGCAGAAAATGCATATCTCAGCTCGAAACCTCACGAAAATCAAGATGTTGCCCGTTCTGCATATCAAACGCACTGTGGAGTGGTGAAAACACCAGATAACGTGTTTCTCGCACTAACTAGCTCGAAAAGAGCGATCTCGATGATTCAGTATACTTCTGACAAAAGACCCACCAAGATTATCGCAGAAAATGCATATCTCAGCTGGAAACACCACGAAAATCAATATATCGCCTGTTCTGCATATCAAACGCACTGTGGAGTGGTGAAAACAACCAGAGAACGTGTTTCTCGCATTAAATAGCTCGAATAGAGCGATCTCGATGATTCTGCATACTTCGGACAGAAGTCTCACCAAGATTATTGTAAAAAATGCAGATCTCAGCTTGAAACCCCACGAAAACCAAGGTATCGCTGGTACTGCATATCAAACGCACTGTGGTGAGGTGAAAACTCCAGAAAACGAGTTTCACGCATTAAATAGCTCGAAAAGAGCGCTCTCGATATTTCTGCATACTTCGGACAGATGTTTCACCAAGATTATCGTAGAAAATGCGTATCTCAGCTTGAAACCCGACCGAAACCAAGATATCTCCGGTTCTGCATGTCAAACGTACTGTGGAGTGGTGAAAACACCAGAGAACGTGTTTCTCGCATTAAGCAGCTCGAAAAGAGCGCTCTCGAAGGTTCTGCATACTCCTGACAGAAGTCTCACCAGGATTATCGTAGAAAATGCATATCTCAGCTTGAAACCCGACCGAAACCAAGATATCGCTGGTACTGCACATCAAACGTACCGTGGAGTGGTGAAAACACCAGAAAACGTGTTCCGCGCATTAAGTAGCTCGAAAAGAGCGTTCTCGAAGTTCCTGCATACTTCTGACCAAAGACCCACCAAGATTATCGCAGAAAATGCATATCTCAGCTTGAAACCCGATGAAAACCGAGTTATCTCCGGTTCTGCACATCAAACGTACCGTGGAGAGGTGAAAACACCAGAAAACGTGTTTCGCGCATTAAGTAGCTCGAAAAGAGCGTTCTCGAAGATTGTGCATACTTCTGACAGAAGTATCACCAGGATTATCGCAGAAAATGCATATCTCAGCTTGAAACCCGACCGAAACCAAGATATCTCCTGTTCTGCATGTCAAACGTACTGTGGAGTGGTGAAAACACCAGATAACGTGTTTCGTGCATTAAGTAGCTCGAAAAGAGCGATCTAGATGATTCTGCATACTTCTGACTGAAGTCTCACCAATATTATCGCAGAAAATGCATATCTCAGCTCGAAACCTCACGAATATCAAGATGTTGCCCGTTCTGCATATCAAACGCTCTGTGGAGTGGTGAAAGCAACTAGAGAACGTGTTTTTCGCATTAAATAGCTCGAATAGAGCGATCTCGATGATTCTGCATACTTCGGACAGAAGTCTCACCAAGATAATCGTAAAAAATGCAGATCTCAGCTTGAAACCCCACGAAAACCAAGATATCGCTGGTACTGCATATCAAACGCACTGTGGAGTGGTGAAAACACCAGATAACGTGTTTCTCGCATTAAATAGCTCGAGAAGAGCGATCTAGTTGATTCTGCATACTTCTGACAAAAGACCCACCAAGATTATCGCAGAAAATGCATATCTCAGCTGGAAACACCACGAAAATCAAGATATCGCCTGTTCTGCATATCAAACGCACTGTGGAGTGGAGAAAACAACCAGAGAACGTGTTTCTCGCATTAACTAGCTCGAAAAGAGCGATCTCGATGATTCAGCATGCTTCGGACAGAAGTCTCACCAAGATTATCGCAGGAAATGCATATCTCAGCTTGACACCCCACGAAAACCAAGATATCTCCGGTTCTGCATATCCAACGAACTGTGGAGTGGTGAAAACACCAGATAACGTGTTTCTCGCATTAAATAGCTCGAAAAGTGCGATCTCGATGATCCTGCATACTTCTGACAGAAGTCTCACCAAGATTATCGCAGAAAATGCATATCTCAGCTTGAAACCCGACGAAAACCGAGTTATCTCCGGTTCTGCACATCAAACGTACCGTGGAGTGGTGAAAACACCAGAAAACGTGTTCCGCGCATTAAGTAGCTCGAAAAGAGCGTTCTCGAAGTTTCTGCATACTTCTGACAGAAGTCTCACCAGGATTATCGCAGAAAATGCATATCTCAGCTTGAAACCCGACCGAAACCAAGATATCTCCTGTTTTGCATGTCAAACGTACTGTGGAGTGGTGAAAACACCAGATAACGTGTTTCGTGCATTAAGTAGCTCGAAAAGAGCGATCTAGTTGATTCTGCATACTTCTGACCAAAGACCCACCAAGATCATCGCAGAAAATGCATATCTCAGCTTGAAACCCGATGAAAACCGAGTTATCTCCGGTTCTGCACATCAAACGTACCATGGAGAGGTGAAAACACCAGAAAACGTGTTTCGCGCATTAAGTAGCTCGAAAAGAGCGTTCTCGAAGATTCTGCATACTTCTGACAGAAGTATCAAGAGGATTATCGCAGAAAATGCATATCTCAGCTTGAAACCCGACCGAAACCAAGATATCTCCTGTTATGCATGTCAAACGTACTGTGGAGTGGTGAAAACACCAGATAACGTGTTTCGTGCATTAAGTAGCTCGAAAAGAGCGATCTAGATGATTCTGCATACTTCTGACTGAAGTCTCACCAATATTATCGCAGAAAATGCATATCTCAGCTCGAAACCTCACGAAAATCAAGATGTTGCCCGTTCTGCATATCAAACGCTCTGTGGAGTGGTGAAAGCAACTAGAGAACGTGTTTTTCGCATTAAATAGCTCGAATAGAGCGATCTCGATGATTCTGCATACTTCGGACAGAAGTCTCACCAAGATAATCGTAAAAATGCAGATCTCAGCTTGAAACCCCACGAAAACCAAGATATCGCTGGTACTGCATATCAAACGCACTGTGGAGTGGTGAAAACACCAGATAACGTGTTTCTCGCATTAAATAGCTCGAAAAGAGCGATCTAGATGTTTCTGCATACATCTGACAGAAAGCTCACCAGGATTATCGTAGAAAATGCATATCTCAGCTTGAAACCCCACGAAAACCAAGATATCTACTGTTCTGCATATCCAACGAACTGTGAAGTGGTGAAAACCACAGAAAACGTGTTTCACGCATTAAATAGCTCGAAAAGAGCGCTCTCGATGATTCTGCATACTTCTGACAGAAGTCTCACCAGGATTATCGTAGAAAATGCATATCTCAGCTTGAAACCCGACCGAAACCAAGATATCTCCGGTTCTGCATGTCAAACGTACTGTGGAGTGGTGAAAACACCAGAAAACGTGTTTCGTGCATTAAGTAGCTCGAAAAGAGCGATCTAGATGATTCAGCATACTTCGGACAGAAGTCTCACCAAGATTATCGCAGCAAATGCATATCTTAGCTTGAAACTCCACGAAAACCAAGATATCGCCGGTTCAGCATATCAAACGCACTGTGGAGTGGTGAAAACACCGGATAAGGTTTTTCTCGCATTAACTAGCTCGAAAAGAGCGATCTCGATGTTTCAGTATACTTCGGACAGAAGTCTCACCAAGATTATCGCAGAAAATGCATATCTCAGCTTGAAACCCCACGAAAACCAAGATATCTCCGGTTCTGCATATCCAACGAACTGTGGAGTGGTGAAAACCCCAGAAAACGCGTTTCTCGCATTAAATAGCTCGAAAAGAACGCTCTAGATGTTTCTGCATACTTCGGACAGATGTTTCACCAAGATTATCGTAGAAAATGCATATCTCAGCTTGAAACCCGACCGAAACCACGACATCTCCGGTTCTGCATGTCAAACGTTCTGTGGAGTGGTGTAAACACCAGAAAACGTGTTTCGTGCATCAAGTAGCTCGAAAAGAGCGATCTAGGTGATTCTGCATACTTCTGACAAAAGACCCACCAAGATTATCGCAGAAAATGCATATCTCAGCTGGAAACACCATGAAAATCAAGATATCGCCTGTTCTGCATATCAAACGCACTGTGGAATGGTGATAACAACCAGAGAACGTGTTTCTCGCATTAAATACCTCGAAAAGCGCGATCTCGATGATTCAGCATACTTCGGACAGAAGTCTCACCAAGATTATCGTAGAAAATGCATATCTCAGCTTGAAACCCGACCGAAACCACGACATCTCCGGTTCTGCATGTCAAACGTTCTGTGGAGTGGTGTAAACACCAGAAAACGTGTTTCGTGCATCAAGTAGCTCGAAAAGAGCGTTCTCGAAGATTCTGCATACTTCTGACAGAAGTCTCACCAGGATTATCGTAGAAAATGCATATCTCAGCTTGAAACCCGACCGAAACCAAGATATCTCCGGTTCTGCATGTCAAACGTACTGTGGAGTGGTGAAAACACCAGAAAACGTGTTTCGTGCATTAAGTAGCTCGAAAAGAGCGATCTAGATGATTCTGCATACTTCTGACAAGAGACCCACCAAGATTATCGCAGAAAATGCATATCTCAGCTGGAAACCCCACGAAAACCAAGATATCTCCGGTTCTTCATATCCAGCGAACTGTGGAGTGGTGAAAACCCCAGAAAACGAGTTTCTCGCATTAAATAGCTCGAAAAGAGCGCTCTCGATGTTTCTGCTTGCTTCGGACAGATGTTTCACCTAGATAATCGTAGAAAATGCATATCTCAGCTTGAAACCCGACCGAAACCAAGATACCTCCGGTTCTGCATGTCAAACGTACTGTGGAGTGGTGAAAACACCAGAAAACGTGTTTCGTGCATTAAGTAGCTCGAAAAGAGCGATCTAGTTGATTCTGCATACTTCTGACGAAAGACCCACCAAGATTATCGCAGAAAATGCATATCTCAGCTGGAAACCCCACGAAATCAAGATATCGCCGGTTCTGCATATCAGACGCACTGTGGAATGTTGAAAACTCCAGAAAACGTGTTTCTCGCATTAACTATCTCGAAAAGAGCGATATCGATGATTCTGCATACTTCGGACAGAAGTCTCACCAAGATTATCGCAGAAAATGCATATCTCTGCTTGAAACCCCACGAAAACCAAGATATCTACTGTTCTGCATATCCAACGAACTGTGGAGTGGTGAAAACACCAGATAACGTGTTTCTCGCATTAAATAGCTCGAAATGAGCGATCTCGATAATTAAGCATACTTCGGACAGAAGTCTCACAAAGATTATCGCAGAAAATGCATATCTCAGCTTGAAACCCCACGAAAACCAAGATATCTACTGTTCTGCATATCCAACGAACTGTGAAGTGGTGAAAACCACAGAAAACGTGTTTCACGCATTAAATAGCTCGAAAAGAGCGCTCTCGATGATTCTGCATACTTCTGACAGAAGTCTCACCAGGATTATCGTAGAAAATGCATATCTCAGCTTGAAACCCGACCGAAACCAAGATATCTCCGGTTCTGCATGTCAAACGTACTGTGGAGTGGTGAAAACACCAGAAAACGTGTTTCGTGCATTAAGTAGCTCGAAAAGAGCGATCTAGATGATTCAGCATACTTCGGACAGAAGTCTCACCAAGATTATCGCAGCAAATGCATATCTTAGCTTGAAACTCCACGAAAACCAAGATATCGCCGGTTCAGCATATCAAACGCACTGTGGAGTGGTGAAAACACCGGATAAGGTTTTTCTCGCATTAACTAGCTCGAAAAGAGCGATCTCGATGTTTCAGTATACTTCGGACAGAAGTCTCACCAAGATTATCGCAGAAAATGCATATCTCAGCTTGAAACCCCACGAAAACCAAGATATCTCCGGTTCTGCATATCCGACGAACTGTGGAGTGGTGAAAACCCCAGAAAACGCGTTTCTCGCATTAAATAGCTCGAAAAGAACGCTCTAGATGTTTCTGCATACTTCGGACAGATGTTTCACCAAGATTATCGTAGAAAATGCATATCTCAGCTTGAAACCCGACCGAAACCACGACATCTCCGGTTCTGCATGTCAAACGTTCTGTGGAGTGGTGTAAACACCAGAAAACGTGTTTCGTGCATCAAGTAGCTCGAAAAGAGCGATCTAGGTGATTCTGCATACTTCTGACAAAAGACCCACCAAGATTATCGCAGAAAATGCATATCTCAGCTGGAAACACCATGAAAATCAAGATATCGCCTGTTCTGCATATCAAACGCACTGTGGAATGGTGATAACAACCAGAGAACTTGTTTCTCGCATTAAATACCTCGAAAAGCGCGATCTCGATGATTCAGCATACTTCGGACAGAAGTCTCACCAAGATTATCGTAAAAAATGCATATCTCAGCTTGAAACCCGACCGAAACCACGACATCTCCGGTTCTGCATGTCAAACGTTCTGTGGAGTGGTGTAAACACCAGAAAACGTGTTTCGTGCATCAAGTAGCTCGAAAAGAGCGTTCTCGAAGATTCTGCATACTTCTGACAGAAGTCTCACCAGGATTATCGTAGAAAATGCATATCTCAGCTTGAAACCCGACCGAAACCAAGATATCTCCGGTTCTGCATGTCAAACGTACTGTGGAGTGGTGAAAACACCAGAAAACGTGTTTCGTGCATTAAGTAGCTCGAAAAGAGCGATCTAGATGATTCTGCATACTTCTGACAAGAGACCCACCAAGATTATCGCAGAAAATGCATATCTCAGCTGGAAACCCCACGAAAACCAAGATATCTCCGGTTCTGCATATCCAGCGAACTGTGGAGTGGTGAAAACCCCAGAAAACGAGTTTCTCGCATTAAATAGCTCGAAAAGAGCGCTCTCGATGTTTCTGCTTGCTTCGGACAGATGTTTCACCTAGATAATCGTAGAAAATGCATATCTCAGCTTGAAACCCGACCGAAACCAAGATACCTCCGGTTCTGCATGTCAAACGTACTGTGGAGTGGTGAAAACACCAGAAAACGTGTTTCGTGCATTAAGTAGCTCGAAAAGAGCGATCTAGTTGATTCTGCATACTTCTGACGAAAGACCCACCAAGATTATCGCAGAAAATGCATATCTCAGCTGGAAACACCACGAAAATCAAGATATCGCCTGTTATGCATGTCAAACGTACTGTGGAGTGGTGAAAACACCAGAAAACGTGTTTCGTGCATTAAGTAGCTCGAAAAGAGCGATCTAGATGATTCTGCATACTTCTGACAAAACACCCACCAAGATTATCGCAGAAAATGCATATCTCAGCTGGAAACAACATGAAAATCAAGATATCGCCTGTTCTGCATATCCAACGAACTGTGGAGTGGTGAAAACCCCAGAAAACGAGTTTCTCGCATTAAATAGCTCGAAAAGAGCGCTCTCGATGTTTCTGCATACTTCTGACAGAAGTCTCACCAAGATTATCGCAGGAAATGCATATCTCAGCTTGAAACCCCACGAAAACCAAGATATCTCCGGTTCTGCATATCCAACGAACTGTGGAGTGGTGAAAACCCCAGAAAACGAGTTTCTCGCATTAAATAGCACGAAAAGAGCGCTCTCGATGTTTCTGCATACTTCGGACAGATGTTTCACCAAGATTATCGTAGAAAATGCATATCTCAGCTTGAAACCCGACCGAAACCAAGATATCTCCGGTTCTGCATGTCAAACGTACTGTGGAGTGGTGAAAACACCAGAAAACGTGTTTCGTGCATTAAGTAGCTCGAAAAGAGCGATCTAGATGATTCTGCATACTTCTGACAAAAGACCCACCAAGATTATCGCAGAAAATGCATATCTCAGCTGGAAACACCATGAAAATCAAGATATCGCCTGTTCTGCATATCAAACGCACTGTGGAATGGTGATAACAACCAGAGAACGTGTTTCTCCCATTAAATACCTCGAAAAGCGCGATCTCGATGATTCAGCATACTTCGGACAGAAGTCTCACCAAGATTATCGCAGAAAATGCATATCTGCTTGAAACCCCACGAAAACCAAGATATCTACTGTTCTGCATATCCAACGAACTGTGGAGTGGTGAAAACACCGGATAAGGTTTTTCTCGCATTAACTAGCTCGAAAAGAGCGATCTCGATGTTTCAGCATACTTCGGACTGAAGTCTCACCAAGATTATCGCAGAAAATGCATATCTCAGCATCAAACCCCACGAAAACCAAGATATCGCCGGTTATGCATATCATACGCACTGTGGAGTGGTGAAAACACCAGATAACGTGTTTCTCGCATTAAATAGCTGGAAAAGAGCGTTCTCGAAGATCCTGCATACTTCTGACAGAAGTCTCACCATGATTATCGTAGAAAATGCATATCTCAGCTGGAAACACTACGAAAACCGAGTTACCTCCGGTTCTGCACATCAAACGTACCGCGGAATGGTGAAAACACCAGAAAACGTGTTACGCGCATTAAGTAGCTCCAAAAGAGCGTTCTCGAAGATTCTGCATACTTCTGACAGAAGTCTCACCAAGATTATCGCAGAAAATGCATACCTCAGCTGGAAACACTACGAATACCGAGTTACCTCCGGTTCTGCACATCAAACGTACCGTGGAGTGGTGAAAACACCAGAAAACGAGTTTCTCGCATTAAATAGCTCGAAAAGAGCGCTCTCGATGTTTCTGCAAACTTCGGACAGATGTTTCACCAAGATTATCGTAAAAAATGCATATCTCAACTTGAAACCCCACGAAAACCAAGATATCGCTGGTTCTGTATATCAAACATACTGTGGGGTGCTGAAAACACCAGATAACGTGTTTGTCGCATTAAATAGCTCGAATAGAGCGATCTCGATGATTCTGCATACTTCGGACTGAAGTCTCACCAAGATTATCGTAAAAAATGCATATCTCAGCATGAAACGCCACGAAAACCAAGATTTCGCTGGTACTGCATATCAAACGCACTGTGGAGTGGTGAAAACACCAGATAACGTGTTTCTCAAATTAAATAGCTCGAAAAGTGCGATCTCGAAGTTTCTGCATACTTCTGACAGAAGTCTCACCAGGATTTTCGTAGAAAATGCATATCTCAGCTTGAAACCCGACCGAAACCAAGATATCTCCGGTTCTGCATGTCAAACGTACTGTGGAGTGGTGAAAACACCAGAAAACGTGTTTCCTGCATTAAGTAGCTCGAAAAGAGCGATCTAGATGATTCTGCATACTTCTGACTGAAGTCTCACCAATATTATCGCAGAAAATGCATATCTCAGCTTGAAACCCCACGAAAACCAAGATATCGCTGGTTCTGCATATCAAACGCACTGTGGAGTGGTGAAAACACCAGATAACGTGTTTCTCGCATTAAATAGCTCGAAAAGAGCGATCTAGATGGTTCAGCATACTTCGGACAGAAGTCTCACCAATATTATCGCAAGGAAATGCACATCTCAGCTTGAAACCCACGAAAACCAAGATATCTCCGGTTCTGCATATCCAACCAACTGTGGAGTGGTGAAAACCCCAGAAAACGTATTCCTCGCATTAAATAGCTCGAAAAGAGCGCTCTCGATGTTTCTGCATACTTCGGACAGATGTTCCACCAAGCTTATCGTAAAACATGCATATCTCAGCTTGATACCCTACGAAAACCAAGATGTCCCCGGTTCTGCATATCAAACGCACTGTGGAGTGGTGACAACACCAGATAACGTGTTTCTCGCATTAAATAGCTCGAAAAGTGCGATCTCGAAGATTCTGCATCCTTCTGACAGAAGTCTCACCAGGATTACCGTAGAAAATGCATATCTCAGCTTGAAACCCGACCGAATCCAAGATATCTCCGGTTCTGCATGTCAAACGTACTGTGGAGTGGTGAAAACACCAGAAAACGTGTTTCGTGCATTAAGTAGCTCGAAAAGAGCGATCTAGATGATTCTGCATACTTCTGACTGAAGTATCACCAGTATTATCGCAGAAAATGCATATCTCAGCTTGAAACCCCACGAAAACCAAGATATCGTTGGTTCTGCATATCAAACGCACTGTGGAGTGGTGAAAACACCAGATAACGTGTTTCTCAAATTAAATAGCTCGAAAAGAGCGATCTAGATGATTCAGCATACTTCGGATAGAATTCTCACCAAGATTATCGCAGGAAATGCATATCTCAGCTTGAAACCCAACGAAAACCAAGATATCTCCGGTTCTGCATATCCAACGAACTGTGGAGTGGTGAAAACCCCAGAAAACGTGATTCTCGCATTAAATAGCTCGAAATTAGCTCTCTCGATGGTTCTGCATACTTCGGACAGATGTTTCACCAAGCTTATCGCAGAAAATGCATATCTCAGCTTGAAACCCCACGAAAACCAAGATATTGCCGGTTCTGCATATCAAACGCACTGTGGAGTGGTGAAAACACCAGATAACGTGTTTCTCGCATTAAATAGCTCGAAAAGAGCGATCTAGATGATTCAGCATACTTCGGACAGAAGTCTCACCAAGATTACCTCAGGAAATGCATATCTCAGCTTGAAACCCCACGAAAACCAAGATATCTCCGGTTCTGCATATCCAACCAACTGTGGAGTGGTGAAAACCCCAGAAAACGTGTTTCTCGCATTAAATAGCTCGAAAAGAGCGATCTAGATGATTCAGCATACTTCGGACAGAAGTCTCACCAAGATTATCGCAGGTAATGCATATCTCAGCTTGAAACCCAACGAAAACCAAGATATCTCCGGTGCTGCATATCCAACGAACTGTGGAGTGGTGAAAACCCCAGAAAACGTGTTTCTCGCATTAAATAGCTCGAAAAGAGCTCTCTCGATGGTTCTGCATACTTCGGACAGATGTTTCACCAAGCTTATCGCAGAAAATGCATATCTCAGCTTGAAACCCCACGAAAACCAAGATATTGCCGGTTCTGCATATCAAACGCACTGTGGAGTGGTGAAACCACCAGATAACGTGTTTCTCGCATCAAGTAGCTCGAAAAGAGCGTTCTCGAAGATCCTGAATACTTCTGACAGAAGTCTCACCAAGATTATCGTAGAAAATGCATATCTCAGCTTGAAACCCCACGAAAACCGAGTTATCTCCGGTTCTGCACATCAAACGTACCGTGGAGTGGTGAAAACACCAGAAAACGTGTTTCGCGCACTAAATAGCTCGAAAAGTGCGATCCCGAAGATTCTGCATACTTCTGACTAAAGTCTCACCAATATTATCGCAGAAAATGCATATCTCAGCTTGAAACCCCACGAAAACCAAGATATCTCCGGTTCGGCATATCAAACGCACTGTGGAGTGGTGAAAACACCAGATAACGTGTTTCTCGCATTAAATAGCTCGAAAAGAGCGATCTAGATGATTCAGCATACTTCGGACAGAAGTCTCACCAAGATAATCGCAGGTAATGCATATCTCAGTTTGAAACCCAACGAAAACCAAGATATCTCCGGTTCCGCATATCCAACGAACTGTGGAGTGGTGAAAACACCAGATAAAGTGTTTCTCCCATTAAATAGCTCGAAAAGAGCGTTCTCTAAGATCCTGCATACTTCTGACAGAAGTCTCACCAAGATTATCGTAGAAAATGCATATCTCAGCTTGAAACCCGACGAAAACCGAGTTATCTCCGGTTCTGCACATCAAACGTACCGTGGAGTGGTGAAAACACCAGAAAACGTGTTTCGCGCATTAAGTAGCTCGCAAAGAGCGATCTAGATGATTCTGCATACTTCTGACAAAAGACCCACCAAGATTATCGCAGAAAATGCATATCTCAGCTGGAAACACCATGAAAATCAAGATATCGCCTGTTCTGCTCATCAAACGCACTGTGGAATGGTGAAAAGAACCAGAGAACGTGTTTCTCGCATTAAATAGCTGGAAAAGAGCGTTCTCGATGTTTCAGCATACTTCGGACAGAAGTCTCACCAAGATTATCGCAGAAATGCATATCTCAGCTTGAAACCCCACGAAAACCAAGATATCGCCGGTTCTGCATATCATACGCACTGTGGAGTGGTGAAAACACCAGATAACGTGTTTCTCGCATTAAATAGCTGGAAAAGAGCGTTCTCGAAGATCCTGCATGCTTCTGACAGAAGTCTCACCATGATTATCGTAGAAAATGCATATCTCAGCTTGAAACCCGACGAAAACCGAGTTATCTGCGCTTCTGCACATCAAACGTACCGTGGAGTGGTGAAAACACCAGAAAACGTGTTTCGCGCATTAAGTAGCTCGAAAAGAGCGTTCTGGAAGATTCTGCATACTTCTGACAGAAGTCTCACCAAGATTATCGCAGGAAATGCATATCTCAGCTTGAAACCCCACGAAAACCAAGATATCTCCGGTTCTGCATATCCCACGAACTGTGGAGTCTTGAAAACCCCAGAAAACGAGTTTCTCGCATTAAATAGGTCGAAAAGAGCGCTCGCGATGTTTCTGCATACTTCGGACAGATGTTTCACCAAGATTATCGTAGAAAATGCATATCTCAGCTTGAAACCCGACCGAAACCAAGATATCTCCGGTTCTGCATGTCAAACGTACTGTGGAGTGGTGAAAACACCAGAAAACGTGTTTCGTGCATTAAGTAGCTCGAAAAGAGCGATCTAGATGATTCTGCATACTTCTGACAAAAGACCCACCAAGATTATCGCAGAAAATGCATATCTCAGCTGGAAACCCGACCGAAACCAAGATATCTCCTGTTCTGCATGTCAAACGTACTGTGGAGTGGTGAAAACACCAGAAAACGTGTTTCGTGCATTAAGTAGCTCGAAAAGAGCGATCTAGATGATTCTGCATACTTCTGACAAAAGAACCACCAAGATTATCGCAGAAAATGCATATCTCAGCTGGAAACACCATGAAAATCAAGATATCGCCTGTTCTGCTCATCAAACGCACTGTGGAATGGAGAAAACAACCAGAGAACGTGTTTCTCGCATTAAATACCTCGAAAAGCGCGAACTCGAAGATTCTGCATACTTGTGACAGAAGTCTCACCAGGATTAGCGTAGAAAATGCATATCTGAGCTTGAAACCCGACCGAAACAAAGATATCTCCGGTTCTGCATGTCAAACGTACTGTGGAGTGGTGAAAAAACCAGAAAACGTGTTTCGCGCATTAAGTAGCTCGAAAAGAGCGTTCTCGAAGATTCTGCATACTTCGGACAGAAGTCTCACCAAGATTATCGCAGAAAATGAATATCTCTGCTTGAAACCCCACGAAAACCAAGATATCTACTGTTCTGCATATCCAACGAACTGTGGAGTGGTGAAAACACCAGAAAACGTGTTTAGCGCAATAAGTAGCTCGAAAAGAGCGTTCTCGAAGATTCTGCATACTTCTGACAGAAATCTCACCAGGATTATCGTAGAAAATGCATATCTCAGCTTGAAACCCGACCGAAACCAAGATATCTCCGGTTCTGCATATCAAACCAACTGTGGAGTGGTGTCAACACCAGAAAACGTGTTTCGTGCATTAAGTAGCTCGAAAAGAGCGATCTAGATGATTCTGCATACTTCTGACTGAAGTCTCACCAATATTATCGCAGAAAATGCATATCTCTGCTTGAACCCCCACGAAAACCAAGATATCGCTGGTTCTGCATATCAAACGCACTGTGGAGTGGTGAAAACACCAGATAACGTGTTTCTCGCATTAAATAGCTCGAAAAGATCGATCTAGATGATTCAGCATACTTCGTACAGAAGTCTCACCAAGATTATCGCAGAAAATGCATATCTCTGCTTGAAACCCCACGAAAACCAAGATATCTACTGTTCTGCATATCCAACGAACTGTGGAGTGGTGAAAACACCAGAAAACGTGCTTAGCGCATTAAGTAGCTCGAAAAGAGCGTTCTCGAAGATTCGACATACTTCTGACAGAAGTCTCACCAGGATTATCGTAGAAAATGCATATCTCAGCTTGAAACCCGACCGAAACCAAGGTATCTCCGGTTCTGCATGTCAAACGTACTGTGGAGTGGTGAAAACACCAGAAAACGTGTTTCGTGCATTAAGTAGCTCGAAAAGAGCGATCTAGATGATTCTGCATACTTCTGACAAAAGACCCACCAAGATTATCGCAGAAAATGCATATCTCAGCTGGAAACACCATGAAAATCAAGATATCGCCTGTTCTGCTCATCAAACGCACTGTGGAATGGAGAAAACAACCAGAGAACGTGTTTCTCGCATTAAATACCTCGAAAAGCGCGAACTCGAAGATTCTGCATACTTCTGACAGAAGTCTCACCAGGATTAGCGTAGAAAATGCATATCTCAGCTTGAAACCCGACCGAAACAAAGATATCTCCGGTTCTGCATGTCAAATGTACTGTGGAGTGGTGAAAAAACCAGAAAACGTGTTTCGGGCATTAAGTAGCTCGAAAAGAGCGTTCTCGAAGATTCTGCATACTTCGGACAGAAGTCTCACCAAGATTATCGCAGAAAATGCATATCTCTGCTTGAAACCCCACGAAAACCAAGATATCTACTGTTCTGCATATCCAACGAACTGTGGAGTGGTGAAAACACCAGAAAACGTGTTTAGCGCATTAAGTAGCTCGAAAAGAGCGTTCTCGAAGATTCTTCATACTTCTGACAGAAATCTCACCAGGATTATCGTAGAAAATGCATATCTCAGCTTGAAACCCGACCGAAACCAAGATATCTCCGGTTCTGCATATCAAACCAACTGTGGAGTGGTGTCAACACCAGAAAACGTGTTTCGTGCATTAAGTAGCTCGAAAAGAGCGATCTAGATGATTCTGCATACTTCTGACTGAAGTCTCACCAATATTATCGCAGAAAATGCATATCTCTGCTTGAACCCCCACGAAAACCAAGATATCGCTGGTTCTGCATATCAAACGCACTGTGGAGTGGTGAAAACACCAGATAACGTGTTTCTCGCATTAAATAGCTCGAAAAGATCGATCTAGATGATTCAGCATACTTCGTACAGAAGTCTCACCAAGATTATCGCAGAAAATGCATATCTCTGCTTGAAACCCCACGAAAACCAAGATATCTACTGTTCTGCATATCCAACGAACTGTGGAGTGGTGAAAACACCAGAAAACGTGCTTAGCGCATTAAGTAGCTCGAAAAGAGCGTTCTCGAAGATTCGACATACTTCTGACAGAAGTCTCACCAGGATTATCGTAGAAAATGCATATCTCAGCTTGAAACCCGACCGAAACCAAGGTATCTCCGGTTCTGCATGTCAAACGTACTGTGGAGAGGTGAAAACACCAGAAAACGTGTTTCGTGCATTAAGTAGCTCGAAAAGAGCGATTTAGATGATTCTGCATACTTCTGACACAAGACCCACCAAGATTATCGCAGAAAATGCATATCTCAGCTGGAAACACCATGGTAATCAAGATATCGCCTGTTCTGCTTATCAAAAGCACTGTGGAATGGTGAAAACAACCAGAGAACGTGTTTCTCGCATTAAATACATCGAAAAGCGCGATCTCGATGATGCAGCATACTTCGTACAGAGGTCTCACCAAGATTATCGCAGAAAATGCATATCTCTGCTTGAAACCCCACGAAAACCAAGATATCTACTGTTCTGCATATCCAACGAAATGTGGAGTGGTGAAAACCCCAGAAAACGTGTTTCGCGCATTAAGTAGCTCGAAAAGAGCGTTCTCGAAGATTCTGCATACTTCGGACAGAAGTCTCACCAAGATTATCGCAGAAAATGCATATCTCTGCTTGAAAGCCCACGAAAACCAAGATATCTACTGTTCTGCATATCCAACGAACTGTGGAGTGGTGAAAACACCAGAAAACGTGTTTCGCGTATTAAGTAGCTCGAAAAGAACGTTCTCGAAGATTCTGCATACTTCTGACAGAGGTCTCACCAGGATTATCGTAGAAAATGCATATCTCAGCTTGAAACCCGACCGAAACCAAGATATCTCCGGTTCTGCATATCAAACCAACTGTGGAGTGGTGTAAACACCAGAAAACGTGTTTCGTGCATTAAGTAGCTCGAAAAGAGCGATCTAGATGATTCTGCATACTTCTGACTGAAGTCTCACCAATATTATCGCAGAAAATGCATATCTCAGCTTGAAACCCCACGAAAACCAAGATATCGCTGGTTCTGCATATCCAACGCACTGTGGAGTGGTGTAAACACCAGATAACGTGTTTCTCGCATTAAATAGCTCGAAAAGCGCGATCTCGATGATTTTGCATACTTCTAACAGAAGTCTCACTAAGATTATCGCAGAAAATGCATATCTCTGCTTGAAACCCCACGAAAACCAAGATATCTACTGTTCTGCATATCCAACGAACTGTGGAGTTGTGAAAACCCCAGAAAACGAGTTTCTCGCATTAAATAGGTCGAAAAGAGCGCTCGCGATGTTTCTGCATACTTCGGACAGATGTTTCACCAAGATTATCGTAGAAAATGCATATCTCAGCTTGAAACCCGACCGAAACCAAGATATCTCCGGTTCTGCATGTCAAACGTACTGTGGAGTGGTGAAAACACCAGAAAACGTGTTTCGTGCATTAAGTAGCTCGAAAAGAGCGATCTAGATGATTCTGCATACTTCTGACAAAAGACCCACCAAGATTATCGCAGAAAATGCATATCTCAGCTGGAAACCCGACCGAAACCAAGATATCTCCTGTTCTGCATGTCAAACGTACTGTGGAGTGGTGAAAACACCAGAAAACGTGTTTCGTGCATTAAGTAGCTCGAAAAGAGCGATCTAGATGATTCTGCATACTTCTGACAAAAGAACCACCAAGATTATCGCAGAAAATGCATATCTCAGCTGGAAACACCATGAAAATCAAGATATCGCCTGTTCTGCTCATCAAACGCACTGTGGAATGGAGAAAACAACCAGAGAACGTGTTTCTCGCATTAAATACCTCGAAAAGCGCGAACTCGAAGATTCTGCATACTTCTGACAGAAGTCTCACCAGGATTAGCGTAGAAAATGCATATCTCAGCTTGAAACCCGACCGAAACAAAGATATCTCCGGTTCTGCATGTCAAATGTACTGTGGAGTGGTGAAAAAACCAGAAAACGTGTTTCGCGGATTAAGTAGCTCGAAAAGAGCGTTCTCGAAGATTCTGCATACTTCGGACAGAAGTCTCACCAAGATTATCGCAGAAAATGCATATCTCTGCTTGAAACCCCACGAAAACCAAGATATCTACTGTTCTGCATATCCAACGAACTGTGGAGTGGTGAAAACACCAGAAAACGTGTTTAGCGCATTAAGTAGCTCGAAAAGAGCGTTCTCGAAGATTCTGCATACTTCTGACAGAAATCTCACCAGGATTATCGTAGAAAATGCATATCTCAGCTTGAAACCCGACCGAAACCAAGATATCTCCGGTTCTGCATATCAAACCAACTGTGGAGTGGTGTCAACACCAGAAAACGTGTTTCGTGCATTAAGTAGCTCGAAAAGAGCGATCTAGATGATTCTGCATACTTCTGACTGAAGTCTCACCAATATTATCGCAGAAAATGCATATCTCTGCTTGAACCCCCACGAAAACCAAGATATCGCTGGTTCTGCATATCAAACGCACTGTGGAGTGGTGAAAAAACCAGAAAACGTGTTTCGCGCATTAAGTAGCTCGAAAAGAGCGTTCTCGAAGATTCTGCATACTTCGGACAGAAGTCTCACCAAGATTATCGCAGAAAATGCATATCTCTGCTTGAAACCCCACGAAAACCAAGATATCTACTGTTCTGCATATCCAACGAACTGTGGAGTGGTGAAAACACCAGAAAACGTGCTTAGCGCAATAAGTA
Organism: Anthophora plumipes; assembly: GCA_951804975.1. Lineage (NCBI taxonomy): Eukaryota > Metazoa > Arthropoda > Insecta > Hymenoptera > Apidae > Anthophora > Anthophora plumipes. Next base: position 2,804,075 of record CATORF010000583.1, read on the forward strand.
GCTCGAAAAGAGCGTTCTCGAAGATTCGACATACTTCTGACAGAAGTCTCACCAGGATTATCGTAGAAAATGCATATCTCAGCTTGAAACCCGACCGAAACCAAGGTATCTCCGGTTCTGCATGTCAAACGTACTGTGGAGTGGTGAAAACACCAGAAAACGTGTTTCGTGCATTAAGTAGCTCGAAAAGAGCGATCTAGATGATTCTGCATACTTCTGACAAAAGACCCACCAAGATTATCGCAGAAAATGCATATCTCAGCTGGAAACACCATGAAAATCAAGATATCGCCTGTTCTGCTCATCAAACGCACTGTGGAATGGAGAAAACAACCAGAGAACGTGTTTCTCGCATTAAATACCTCGAAAAGCGCGAACTCGAAGATTCTGCATACTTCTGACAGAAGTCTCACCAGGATTAGCGTAGAAAATGCATATCTCAGCTTGAAACCCGACCGAAACAAAGATATCTCCGGTTCTGCATGTCAAATGTACTGTGGAGTGGTGAAAAAACCAGAAAACGTGTTTCGCGCATTAAGTATCTCGAAAAGAGCGTTCTCGAAGATTCTGCATACTTCGGACAGAAGTCTCACCAAGATTATCGCAGAAAATGCATATCTCTGCTTGAAACCCCACGAAAACCAAGATATCTACTGTTCTGCATATCCAACGAACTGTGGAGTGGTGAAAACACCAGAAAACGTGTTTAGCGCATTAAGTAGCTCGAAAAGAGCGTTCTCGAAGATTCTGCATACTTCTGACAGAAATCTCACCAGGATTATCGTAGAAAATGCATATCTCTGCTTGAAACCCGACCGAAACCAAGATATCTCCGGTTCTGCATATCAAACCAACTGTGGAGTGGTGTCAACACCAGAAAACGTGTTTCGTGCATTAAGTAGCTCGAAAAGAGCGATCTAGATGATTCTGCATACTTCTGACTGAAGTCTCACCAATATTATCGCAGAAAATGCATATCTCTGCTTGAACCCCCACGAAAACCAAGATATCGCTGGTTCTGCATATCAAACGCACTGTGGAGTGGTGAAAACACCAGATAACGTGTTTCTCGCATTAAATAGCTCGAAAAGATCGATCTAGATGATTCAGCATACTTCGTACAGAAGTCTCACCAAGATTATCGCAGAAAATGCATATCTCTGCTTGAAACCCCACGAAAACCAAGATATCTACTGTTCTGCATATCCAACGAACTGTGGAGTGGTGAAAACACCAGAAAACGTGCTTAGCGCATTAAGTAGCTCGAAAAGAGCGTTCTCGAAGATTCGACATACTTCTGACAGAAGTCTCACCAGGATTATCGTAGAAAATGCATATCTCAGCTTGAAACCCGACCGAAACCAAGGTATCTCCGGTTCTGCATGTCAAACGTACTGTGGGGAGGTGAAAACACCAGAAAACGTGTTTCGTGCATTAAGTAGCTCGAAAAGAGCGATTTAGATGATTCTGCATACTTCTGACACAAGACCCACCAAGATTATCGCAGAAAATGCATATCTCAGCTGGAAACACCATGGTAATCAAGATATCGCATGTTCTGCTTATCAAAAGCACTGTGGAATGGTGAAAACAACCAGAGAACGTGTTTCTCGCATTAAATACATCGAAAAGCGCGATCTCGATGATGCAGCATACTTCGTACAGAGGTCTCACCAAGATTATCGCAGAAAATGCATATCTCTGCTTGAAACCCCACGAAAACCAAGATATCTACTGTTCTGCATATCCAACGAAATGTGGAGTGGTGAAAACCCCAGAAAACGTGTTTCGCGCATTAAGTAGCTCGAAAAGAGCGTTCTCGAAGATTCTGCATACTTCTGACAGAGGTCTCACCAGGATTATCGTAGAAAATGCATATCTCAGCTTGAAACCCGACCGAAACCAAGATATCTCCGGTTCTGCATATCAAACCAACTGTGGAGTGGTGTAAACACCAGAAAACGTGTTTCGTGCATTAAGTAGCTCGAAAAGAGCGATCTAGATGATTCTGCATACTTCTGACTGAAGTCTCACCAATATTATCGCAGAAAATGCATATCTCAGCTTGAAACCCCACGAAAACCAAGATATCGCTGGTTCTGCATATCCAACGCACTGTGGAGTGGTGTAAACACCAGATAACGTGTTTCTCGCATTAAATAGCTCGAATAGAGCGATCTCGATGATTCTGCATACTTCTAACAGAAGTCTCACTAAGATTATCGCAGAAAATGCATATCTCTGCTTGAAACCCCACGAAAACCAAGATATCTACTGTTCTGCATATCCAACGAACTGTGGAGTTGTGAAAACCCCAGAAAACGTGTTTCTCGCATTAAATAGCTCGAAAAGAGCGCTCTCGATGTTTCTGCATACTTCGGACAGATGTTTCACCAATCTTATCGTAGAATATGCATATCTCAGCTTGAAACCCGACGAAAACCAAAATATCGCCGGTTCTGCATATCCAACGCACTGTGGAGTGGAGAAAACACCAGATAACGTGTTTCTCGCATTAAGTAGCTCGAAACGAGCGATCTCGATGATTCTGCATACTTCGGACAGAAGTCTCAACAAGATTATCGCAGAAAATGCATATCTCAGCTTGAATCCCCACGAAAACCAAGATATCTACTGTTCTGCATATCAAACGCACTGTGGAGTGGTGAAAACACCAGATAACGTGTTTCTCGCACTAACTTGCTCGAAAAGAGCGATCTCGATGATTCAGCATACTTCCGACAGAAGTCTCACCAAGATTATCGCAGAAAATGCATATTTCAGCTTGAAACTCCACGAAAACCAAGATATCGCCGGTTCTGCATATCAAATGCACTGTGGTGTGGTGAAAACACCGGATAAGGTTTTTCTCACATTAACTAGCTCGAAAAGAGCGATCTGGATGATTCTGCATACTTCTGACAAAAGACCCACCAAGATTATCGCAGAAAATGCATATATCAGCTGGAAACACCACCAAAATCAAGATATCGCCTGTTCTGCATATCAAACGCACTGTGGTGTGGTGAAAACAACCAGAGAACCTGTTTCTCGCATTAAATAGCTCGAAAAGAGCGATCTCGATGATTCAGCATACTTCGGACAGAAGTCTCACCAAGATCATCGCAGGAATTGCATATCTCAGCTTGAAACCCCACGAAAACCAAGATATCTCCGGTTCTGCATATCCAACGAACTGTGGAGTGGTGAAAACCCCAGAAAACGAGTTTCTCGCATTAAATAGCTCGAAAAGAGCGCTCTCGATGTTTCTGCATACTTCGGACAGATGTTTCACCAAGATTATCGTAGAAAATGCATATCTCAGCTTGAAACCCGACCGAAACCAAGATATCGCCGGTTCTGCATGTCAAACGTACTGTGGAGTGGTGAAAACACCAGAAAACGTGTTTCGTGCATTAAGTAGCTCGAAAAGAGCGATCTAGATGATTCTGCATACTTCTGACGTAAGACCCACCAAGATTATCGCAGAAAATGCATATCTCAGCTGGAAACACCACGAAAATCAAGATATCGCCTGTTATGCATGTCAAACGTACTGTGGAGTGGTGAAAACACCAGAAAACGTGTTTCGTGCATTAAGTAGCTCGAAAAGAGCGTTCTCGAAGATTCTGCATACTTCTGACAGAAATCTCACCAGGATTATCGTAGAAAATGCATATCTCAGCTTGAAACCCGACCGAAACCAAGATATCTCCGGTTCTGCATATCAAACCAACTGTGGAGTTGTGAAAACCCCAGAAAACGTGTTTCTCGCATTAAATAGCTCGAAAAGAGCGCTCTCGATGTTTCTGCATACTTCGGACAGATGTTTCACCAATCTTATCGTAGAATATGCATATCTCAGCTTGAAACCCGACGAAAACCAAAATATCGCCGGTTCTGCATATCCAACGCACTGTGGAGTGGAGAAAACACCAGATAACGTGTTTCTCGCATTAAGTAGCTCGAAACGAGCGATCTCGATGATTCTGCATACTTCGGACAGAAGTCTCAACAAGATTATCGCAGAAAATGCATATCTCAGCTTGAATCCCCACGAAAACCAAGATATCTACTGTTCTGCATATCAAACGCACTGTGGAGTGGTGAAAACACCAGATAACGTGTTTCTCGCACTAACTTGCTCGAAAAGAGCGATCTCGATGATTCAGCATACTTCCGACAGAAGTCTCACCAAGATTATCGCAGAAAATGCATATTTCAGCTTGAAACTCCACGAAAACCAAGATATCGCCGGTTCTGCATATCAAATGCACTGTGGTGTGGTGAAAACACCGGATAAGGTTTTTCTCACATTAACTAGCTCGAAAAGAGCGATCTGGATGATTCTGCATACTTCTGACAAAAGACCCACCAAGATTATCGCAGAAAATGCATATATCAGCTGGAAACACCACCAAAATCAAGATATCGCCTGTTCTGCATATCAAACGCACTGTGGTGTGGTGAAAACAACCAGAGAACCTGTTTCTCGCATTAAATAGCTCGAAAAGAGCGATCTCGATGATTCAGCATACTTCGGACAGAAGTCTCACCAAGATCATCGCAGGAATTGCATATCTCAGCTTGAAACCCCACGAAAACCAAGATATCTCCGGTTCTGCATATCCAACGAACTGTGGAGTGGTGAAAACCCCAGAAAACGAGTTTCTCGCATTAAATAGCTCGAAAAGAGCGCTCTCGATGTTTCTGCATACTTCGGACAGATGTTTCACCAAGATTATCGTAGAAAATGCATATCTCAGCTTGAAACCCGACCGAAACCAAGATATCGCCGGTTCTGCATGTCAAACGTACTGTGGAGTGGTGAAAACACCAGAAAACGTGTTTCGTGCATTAAGTAGCTCGAAAAGAGCGATCTAGATGATTCTGCATACTTCTGACGAAAGACCCACCAAGATTATCGCAGAAAATGCATATCTCAGCTGGAAACACCACGAAAATCAAGATATCGCCTGTTATGCATGTCAAACGTACTGTGGAGTGGTGAAAACACCAGAAAACGTGTTTCGTGCATTAAGTAGCTCGAAAAGAGCGTTCTCGAAGATTCTGCATACTTCTGACAGAAATCTCACCAGGATTATCGTAGAAAATGCATATCTCAGCTTGAAACCCGACCGAAACCAAGATATCTCCGGTTCTGCATATCAAACCAACTGTGGAGTGGTGTCAACACCAGAAAACGTGTTTCGTGCATTAAGTAGCTCGAAAAGAGCGATCTAGATGATTCTGCATACTTCTGACTGAAGTCTCACCAATATTATCGCAGAAAATGCATATCTCTGCTTGAACCCCCACGAAAACCAAGATATCGCTGGTTCTGCATATCAAACGCACTGTGGAGTGGTGAAAACACCAGATAACGTGTTTCTCGCATTAAATAGCTCGAAAAGATCGATCCCGATGATTCTGCATACTTCTGACTGAAGTATCACCAGTATTATCGCAGAAAATGCATATCTCAGCTTGAAACCCCACGAAAACCAAGATATCGTTGGTTCTGCATATCAAACGCACTGTGGAGTGGTGAAAACACCAGATAACGTGTTTCTCAAATTAAATAGCTCGAAAAGAGCGATCTAGATGATTCAGCATACTTCGGATAGAATTCTCACCAAGATTATCGCAGGAAATGCATATCTCAGCTTGAAACCCAACGAAAACCAAGATATCTCCGGTTCTGCATATCCAACGAACTGTGGAGTGGTGAAAACCCCAGAAAACGTGATTCTCGCATTAAATAGCTCGAAATTAGCTCTCTCGATGGTTCTGCATACTTCGGACAGATGTTTCACCAAGCTTATCGCAGAAAATGCATATCTCAGCTTGAAACCCCACGAAAACCAAGATATTGCCGGTTCTGCATATCAAACGCACTGTGGAGTGGTGAAAACACCAGATAACGTGTTTCTCGCATTAAATAGCTCGAAAAGAGCGATCTAGATGATTCAGCATACTTCGGACAGAAGTCTCACCAATATTATCGCAGAAAATGCATATCTCTGCTTGAACCCCCACGAAAATCAAGATGACGCCGGTTCTGCATATCAAGCGCACTGTGGAGTGGTGAAAACAACCAGATAACGTGTTTCTCGCATTAAATAGCTCGAAAAGAGCGATCCCGATGATTCTGCATACTTCTGACTGAAGTATCACCAGTATTATCGCAGAAAATGCATATCTCAGCTTGAAACCCCACGAAAACCAAGATATCGTTGGTTCTGCATATCAAACGCACTGTGGAGTGGTGAAAACACCAGATAACGTGTTTCTCAAATTAAATAGCTCGAAAAGAGCGATCTAGATGATTCAGCATACTTCGGATAGAATTCTCACCAAGATTATCGCAGGAAATGCATATCTCAGCTTGAAACCCAACGAAAACCAAGATATCTCCGGTTCTGCATATCCAACGAACTGTGGAGTGGTGAAAACCCCAGAAAACGTGATTCTCGCATTAAATAGCTCGAAATTAGCTCTCTCGATGGTTCTGCATACTTCGGACAGATGTTTCACCAAGCTTATCGCAGAAAATGCATATCTCAGCTTGAAACCCCACGAAAACCAAGATATTGCCGGTTCTGCATATCAAACGCACTGTGGAGTGGTGAAAACACCAGATAACGTGTTTCTCGCATTAAATAGCTCGAAAAGAGCGATCTAGATGATTCAGCATACTTCGGACAGAAGTCTCACCAAGATTACCTCAGGAAATGCATATCTCAGCTTGAAACCCCACGAAAACCAAGATATCTCCGGTTCTGCATATCCAACCAACTGTGGAGTGGTGAAAACCCCAGAAAACGTGTTTCTCGCATTAAATAGCTCGAAAAGAGCGATCTAGATGATTCAGCATACTTCGGACAGAAGTCTCACCAAGATTATCGCAGGTAATGCATATCTCAGCTTGAAACCCAACGAAAACCAAGATATCTCCGGTGCTGCATATCCAACGAACTGTGGAGTGGTGAAAACCCCAGAAAACGTGTTTCTCGCATTAAATAGCTCGAAAAGAGCTCTCTCGATGGTTCTGCATACTTCGGACAGATGTTTCACCAAGCTTATCGCAGAAAATGCATATCTCAGCTTGAAACCCCACGAAAACCAAGATATTGCCGGTTCTGCATATCAAACGCACTGTGAAGTGGTGAAACCACCAGATAACGTGTTTCTCGCATCAAGTAGCTCGAAAAGAGCGTTCTCGAAGATCCTGAATACTTCTGACAGAAGTCTCACCAAGATTATCGTAGAAAATGCATATCTCAGCTTGAAACCCCACGAAAACCGAGTTATCTCCGGTTCTGCACATCAAACGTACCGTGGAGTGGTGAAAACACCAGAAAACGTGTTTCGCGCACTAAATAGCTCGAAAAGTGCGATCCCGAAGATTCTGCATACTTCTGACTAAAGTCTCACCAATATTATCGCAGAAAATGCATATCTCAGCTTGAAACCCCACGAAAACCAAGATATCTCCGGTTCGGCATATCAAACGCACTGTGGAGTGGTGAAAACACCAGATAACGTGTTTCTCGCATTAAATAGCTCGAAAAGAGCGATCTAGATGATTCAGCATACTTCGGACAGAAGTCTCACCAAGATAATCGCAGGTAATGCATATCTCAGTTTGAAACCCAACGAAAACCAAGATATCTCCGGTTCCGCATATCCAACGAACTGTGGAGTGGTGAAAACACCAGAAAACGTGTTTCGCGCATTAAGTAGCTCGAAAAGAGCGTTCTCGAAGATTCTGCATACTTCGGACAGAAGTCTCACCAAGATTATCGTAGAAAATGCATATCTCTGCTTGAAACCCCACGAAAACCAAGATATCGCTGGTACTGCATATCAAACGCACTGTGGAGTGGTGAAAACACCAGATAAAGTGTTTCTCCCATTAAATAGCTCGAAAAGAGCGTTCTCTAAGATCCTGCATACTTCTGACAGAAGTCTCACCAAGATTATCGTAGAAAATGCATATCTCAGCTTGAAACCCGACGAAAACCGAGTTATCTCCGGTTCTGCACATCAAACGTACCGTGGAGTGGTGAAAACACCAGAAAACGTGTTTCGCGCATTAAGTAGCTCGCAAAGAGCGATCTAGATGATTCTGCATACTTCTGACAAAAGACCCACCAAGATTATCGCAGAAAATGCATATCTCAGCTGGAAACACCATGAAAATCAAGATATCGCCTGTTCTGCTCATCAAACGCACTGTGGAGTCTTGAAAACCCCAGAAAACGAGTTTCTCGCATTAAATAGGTCGAAAAGAGCGCTCGCGATGTTTCTGCATACTTCGGACAGATGTTTCACCAAGATTATCGTAGAAAATGCATATCTCAGCTTGAAACCCGACCGAAACCAAGATATCTCCGGTTCTGCATGTCAAACGTACTGTGGAGTGGTGAAAACACCAGAAAACGTGTTTCGTGCATTAAGTAGCTCGAAAAGAGCGATCTAGATGATTCTGCATACTTCTGACAAAAGACCCACCAAGATTATCGCAGAAAATGCATATCTCAGCTGGAAACCCGACCGAAACCAAGATATCTCCTGTTCTGCATGTCAAACGTACTGTGGAGTGGTGAAAACACCAGAAAACGTGTTTCGTGCATTAAGTAGCTCGAAAAGAGCGATCTAGATGATTCTGCATACTTCTGACAAAAGAACCACCAAGATTATCGCAGAAAATGCATATCTCAGCTGGAAACACCATGAAAATCAAGATATCGCCTGTTCTGCTCATCAAACGCACTGTGGAATGGAGAAAACAACCAGAGAACGTGTTTCTCGCATTAAATACCTCGAAAAGCGCGAACTCGAAGATTCTGCATACTTGTGACAGAAGTCTCACCAGGATTAGCGTAGAAAATGCATATCTGAGCTTGAAACCCGACCGAAACAAAGATATCTCCGGTTCTGCATGTCAAACGTACTGTGGAGTGGTGAAAAAACCAGAAAACGTGTTTCGCGCATTAAGTAGCTCGAAAAGAGCGTTCTCGAAGATTCTGCATACTTCGGACAGAAGTCTCACCAAGATTATCGCAGAAAATGCATATCTCTGCTTGAAACCCCACGAAAACCAAGATATCTACTGTTCTGCATATCCAACGAACTGTGGAGTGGTGAAAACACCAGAAAACGTGTTTAGCGCAATAAGTAGCTCGAAAAGAGCGTTCTCGAAGATTCTGCATACTTCTGACTGAAGTCTCACCAATATTATCGCAGAAAATGCATATCTCTGCTTGAACCCCCACGAAAACCAAGATATCGCTGGTTCTGCATATCAAACGCACTGTGGAGTGGTGAAAACACCAGATAACGTGTTTCTCGCATTAAATAGCTCGAAAAGATCGATCTAGATGATTCAGCATACTTCGTACAGAAGTCTCACCAAGATTATCGCAGAAAATGCATATCTCTGCTTGAAACCCCACGAAAACCAAGATATCTACTGTTCTGCATATCCAACGAACTGTGGAGTGGTGAAAACACCAGAAAACGTGCTTAGCGCATTAAGTAGCTCGAAAAGAGCGTTCTCGAAGATTCGACATACTTCTGACAGAAGTCTCACCAGGATTATCGTAGAAAATGCATATCTCAGCTTGAAACCCGACCGAAACCAAGGTATCTCCGGTTCTGCATGTCAAACGTACTGTGGAGTGGTGAAAACACCAGAAAACGTGTTTCGTGCATTAAGTAGCTCGAAAAGAGCGATCTAGATGATTCTGCATACTTCTGACAAAAGACCCACCAAGATTATCGCAGAAAATGCATATCTCAGCTGGAAACACCATGAAAATCAAGATATCGCCTGTTCTGCTCATCAAACGCACTGTGGAATGGAGAAAACAACCAGAGAACGTGTTTCTCGCATTAAATACCTCGAAAAGCGCGAACTCGAAGATTCTGCATACTTCTGACTGAAGTCTCACCAATATTATCGCAGAAAATGCATATCTCTGCTTGAACCCCCACGAAAACCAAGATATCGCTGGTTCTGCATATCAAACGCACTGTGGAGTGGTGAAAACACCAGATAACGTGTTTCTCGCATTAAATAGCTCGAAAAGATCGATCTAGATGATTCAGCATACTTCGTACAGAAGTCTCACCAAGATTATCGCAGAAAATGCATATCTCTGCTTGAAACCCCACGAAAACCAAGATATCTACTGTTCTGCATATCCAACGAACTGTGGAGTGGTGAAAACACCAGAAAACGTGCTTAGCGCATTAAGTAGCTCGAAAAGAGCGTTCTCGAAGATTCGACATACTTCTGACAGAAGTCTCACCAGGATTATCGTAGAAAATGCATATCTCAGCTTGAAACCCGACCGAAACCAAGGTATCTCCGGTTCTGCATGTCAAACGTACTGTGGAGAGGTGAAAACACCAGAAAACGTGTTTCGTGCATTAAGTAGCTCGAAAAGAGCGATTTAGATGATTCTGCATACTTCTGACACAAGACCCACCAAGATTATCGCAGAAAATGCATATCTCAGCTGGAAACACCATGGTAATCAAGATATCGCCTGTTCTGCTTATCAAAAGCACTGTGGAATGGTGAAAACAACCAGAGAACGTGTTTCTCGCATTAAATACATCGAAAAGCGCGATCTCGATGATGCAGCATACTTCGTACAGAGGTCTCACCAAGATTATCGCAGAAAATGCATATCTCTGCTTGAAACCCCACGAAAACCAAGATATCTACTGTTCTGCATATCCAACGAAATGTGGAGTGGTGAAAACCCCAGAAAACGTGTTTCGCGCATTAAGTAGCTCGAAAAGAGCGTTCTCGAAGATTCTGCATACTTCGGACAGAAGTCTCACCAAGATTATCGCAGAAAATGCATATCTCTGCTTGAAAGCCCACGAAAACCAAGATATCTACTGTTCTGCATATCCAACGAACTGTGGAGTGGTGAAAACACCAGAAAACGTGTTTCGCGTATTAAGTAGCTCGAAAAGAACGTTCTCGAAGATTCTGCATACTTCTGACAGAGGTCTCACCAGGATTATCGTAGAAAATGCATATCTCAGCTTGAAACCCGACCGAAACCAAGATATCTCCGGTTCTGCATATCAAACCAACTGTGGAGTGGTGTAAACACCAGAAAACGTGTTTCGTGCATTAAGTAGCTCGAAAAGAGCGATCTAGATCATTCTGCATACTTCTGACTGAAGTCTCACCAATATTATCGCAGAAAATGCATATCTCAGCTTGAAACCCCACGAAAACCAAGATATCGCTGGTTCTGCATATCCAACGCACTGTGGAGTGGTGTAAACACCAGATAACGTGTTTCTCGCATTAAATAGCTCGAAAAGCGCGATCTCGATGATTTTGCATACTTCTAACAGAAGTCTCACTAAGATTATCGCAGAAAATGCATATCTCTGCTTGAAACCCCACGAAAACCAAGATATCTACTGTTCTGCATATCCAACGAACTGTGGAGTTGTGAAAACCCCAGAAAACGAGTTTCTCGCATTAAATAGGTCGAAAAGAGCGCTCGCGATGTGTCTGCATACTTCGGACAGATGTTTCACCAAGATTATCGTAGAAAATGCATATCTCAGCTTGAAACCCGACCGAAACCAAGATATCTCCGGTTCTGCATGTCAAACGTACTGTGGAGTGGTGAAAACACCAGAAAACGTGTTTCGTGCATTAAGTCGCTCGAAAAGAGCGATCTAGATGATTCTGCATACTTCTGACAAAAGACCCACCAAGATTATCGCAGAAAATGCATATCTCAGCTGGAAACCCGACCGAAACCAAGATATCTCCTGTTCTGCATGTCAAACGTACTGTGGAGTGGTGAAAACACCAGAAAACGTGTTTCGTGCATTAAGTAGCTCGAAAAGAGCGATCTAGATGATTCTGCATACTTCTGACAAAAGAACCACCAAGATTATCGCAGAAAATGCATATCTCAGCTGGAAACACCATGAAAATCAAGATATCGCCTGTTCTGCTCATCAAACGCACTGTGGAATGGAGAAAACAACCAGAGAACGTGTTTCTCGCATTAAATACCTCGAAAAGCGCGACCTCGAAGATTCTGCATACTTCTGACAGAAGTCTCACCAGGATTAGCGTAGAAAATGCATATCTCAGCTTGAAACCCGACCGAAACAAAGATATCTCCGGTTCTGCATGTCAAACGTACTGTGGAGTGGTGAAAAAACCAGAAAACGTGTTTCGCGCATTAAGTAGCTCGAAAAGAGCGTTCTCGAAGATTCTGCATACTTCGGACAGAAGTCTCACCAAGATTATCGCAGAAAATGCATATCTCTGCTTGAAACCCCACGAAAACCAAGATATCTACTGTTCTGCATATCCAACGAACTGTGGAGTGGTGAAAACACCAGAAAACGTGTTTAGCGCATTAAGTAGCTCGAAAAGAGCGTTCTCGAAGATTCTGCATACTTCTGACAGAAATCTCACCAGGATTATCGTAGAAAATGCATATCTCAGCTTGAAACCCGACCGAAACCAAGATATCTCCGGTTCTGCATATCAAACCAACTGTGGAGTGGTGTCAACACCAGAAAACGTGTTTCGTGCATTAAGTAGCTCGAAAAGAGCGATCTAGATGATTCTGCATACTTCTGACTGAAGTCTCACCAATATTATCGCAGAAAATGCATATCTCTGCTTGAACCCCCACGAAAACCAAGATATCGCTGGTTCTGCATATCAAACGCACTGTGGAGTGGTGAAAAAACCAGAAAACGTGTTTCGCGCATTAAGTAGCTCGAAAAGAGCGTTCTCGAAGATTCTGCATACTTCGGACAGAAGTCTCACCAAGATTATCGCAGAAAATGCATATCTCTGCTTGAAACCCCACGAAAACCAAGATATCTACTGTTCTGCATATCCAACGAACTGTGGAGTGGTGAAAACACCAGAAAACGTGCTTAGCGCAATAAGTAGCTCGAAAGGAGCGTTCTCGAAGATTCGACATACTTCTGACAGAAGTCTCACCAGGATTATCGTAGAAAATGCATATCTCAGCTTGAAACCCGACCGAAACCAAGGTATCTCCGGTTCTGCATGTCAAACGTACTGTGGAGTGGTGAAAACACCAGAAAACGTGTTTCGTGCATTAAGTAGCTCGAAAAGAGCGATCTAGATGATTCTGCATACTTCTGACAAAAGACCCACCAAGATTATCGCAGAAAATGCATATCTCAGCTGGAAACACCATGAAAATCAAGATATCGCCTGTTCTGCTCATCAAACGCACTGTGGAATGGAGAAAACAACCAGAGAACGTGTTTCTCGCATTAAATACCTCGAAAAGCGCGAACTCGAAGATTCTGCATACTTCTGACAGAAGTCTCACCAGGATTAGCGTAGAAAATGCATATCTCAGCTTGAAACCCGACCGAAACAAAGATATCTCCGGTTCTGCATGTCAAATGTACTGTGGAGTGGTGAAAAAACCAGAAAACGTGTTTCGCGCATTAAGTAGCTCGAAAAGAGCGTTCTCGAAGATTCTGCATACTTCGGACAGAAGTCTCACCAAGATTATCGCAGAAAATGCATATCTCTGCTTGAAACCCCACGAAAACCAAGATATCTACTGTTCTGCATATCCAACGAACTGTGGAGTGGTGAAAACACCAGAAAACGTGTTTAGCGCATTAAGTAGCTCGAAAAGAGCGTTCTCGAAGATTCTGCATACTTCTGACAGAAATCTCACCAGGATTATCGTAGAAAATGCATATCTCAGCTTGAAACCCGACCGAAACCAAGATATCTCCGGTTCTGCATATCAAACCAACTGTGGAGTGGTGTCAACACCAGAAAACGTGTTTCGTGCATTAAGTAGCTCGAAAAGAGCGATCTAGATGATTCTGCATACTTCTGACTGAAGTCTCACCAATATTATCGCAGAAAATGCATATCTCTGCTTGAACCCCCACGAAAACCAAGATATCGCTGGTTCTGCATATCAAACGCACTGTGGAGTGGTGAAAACACCAGATAACGTGTTTCTCGCATTAAATAGCTCGAAAAGATCGATCTAGATGATTCAGCATACTTCGTACAGAAGTCTCACCAAGATTATCGCAGAAAATGCATATCTCTGCTTGAAACCCCACGAAAACCAAGATATCTACTGTTCTGCATATCCAACGAACTGTGGAGTGGTGAAAACACCAGAAAACGTGCTTAGCGCATTAAGTAGCTCGAAAAGAGCGTTCTCGAAGATTCGACATACTTCTGACAGAAGTCTCACCAGGATTATCGTAGAAAATGCATATCTCAGCTTGAAACCCGACCGAAACCAAGGTATCTCCGGTTCTGCATGTCAAACGTACTGTGGGGAGGTGAAAACACCAGAAAACGTGTTTCGTGCATTAAGTAGCTCGAAAAGAGCGATTTAGATGATTCTGCATACTTCTGACACAAGACCCACCAAGATTATCGCAGAAAATGCATATCTCAGCTGGAAACACCATGGTAATCAAGATATCGCCTGTTCTGCTTATCAAAAGCACTGTGGAATGGTGAAAACAACCAGAGAACGTGTTTCTCGCATTAAATACATCGAAAAGCGCGATCTCGATGATGCAGCATACTTCGTACAGAGGTCTCACCAAGATTATCGCAGAAAATGCATATCTCTGCTTGAAACCCCACGAAAACCAAGATATCTACTGTTCTGCATATCCAACGAAATGTGGAGTGGTGAAAACCCCAGAAAACGTGTTTCGCGCATTAAGTAGCTCGAAAAGAGCGTTCTCGAAGATTCTGCATCCTTCTGACAGAGGTCTCACCAGGATTATCGTAGAAAATGCATATCTCAGCTTGAAACCCGACCGAAACCAAGATATCTCCGGTTCTGCATATCAAACCAACTGTGGAGTGGTGTAAACACCAGAAAACGTGTTTCGTGCATTAAGTAGCTCGAAAAGAGCGATCTAGATGATTCTGCATACTTCTGACTGAAGTCTCACCAATATTATCGCAGAAAATGCATATCTCAGCTTGAAACCACACGAAAACCAAGATATCGCTGGTTCTGCATATCCAACGCACTGTGGAGTGGTGTAAACACCAGATAACGTGTTTCTCGCATTAAATAGCTCGAATAGAGCGATCTCGATGATTCTGCATACTTCTAACAGAAGTCTCACTAAGATTATCGCAGAAAATGCATATCTCTGCTTGAAACCCCACGAAAACCAAGATATCTACTGTTCTGCATATCCAACGAACTGTGGAGTTGTGAAAACCCCAGAAAACGTGTTTCTCGCATTAAATAGCTCGAAAAGAGCGCTCTCGATGTTTCTGCATACTTCGGACAGATGTTTCACCAATCTTATCGTAGAATATGCATATCTCAGCTTGAAACCCGACGAAAACCAAAATATCGCCGGTTCTGCATATCCAACGCACTGTGGAGTGGAGAAAACACCAGATAACGTGTTTCTCGCATTAAGTAGCTCGAAACGAGCGATCTCGATGATTCTGCATACTTCGGACAGAAGTCTCAACAAGATTATCGCAGAAAATGCATATCTCAGCTTGAATCCCCACGAAAACCAAGATATCTACTGTTCTGCATATCAAACGCACTGTGGAGTGGTGAAAACACCAGATAACGTGTTTCTCGCACTAACTTGCTCGAAAAGAGCGATCTCGATGATTCAGCATACTTCCGACAGAAGTCTCACCAAGATTATCGCAGAAAATGCATATTTCAGCTTGAAACTCCACGAAAACCAAGATATCGCCGGTTCTGCATATCAAATGCACTGTGGTGTGGTGAAAACACCGGATAAGGTTTTTCTCACATTAACTAGCTCGAAAAGAGCGATCTGGATGATTCTGCATACTTCTGACAAAAGACCCACCAAGATTATCGCAGAAAATGCATATATCAGCTGGAAACACCACCAAAATCAAGATATCGCCTGTTCTGCATATCAAACGCACTGTGGTGTGGTGAAAACAACCAGAGAACCTGTTTCTCGCATTAAATAGCTCGAAAAGAGCGATCTCGATGATTCAGCATACTTCGGACAGAAGTCTCACCAAGATCATCGCAGGAATTGCATATCTCAGCTTGAAACCCCACGAAAACCAAGATATCTCCGGTTCTGCATATCCAACGAACTGTGGAGTGGTGAAAACCCCAGAAAACGAGTTTCTCGCATTAAACAGCTCGAAAAGAGCGCTCTCGATGTTTCTGCATACTTCGGACAGATGTTTCACCAAGATTATCGTAGAAAATGCATATCTCAGCTTGAAACCCGACCGAAACCAAGATATCGCCGGTTCTGCATGTCAAACGTACTGTGGAGTGGTGAAAACACCAGAAAACGTGTTTCGTGCATTAAGTAGCTCGAAAAGAGCGATCTAGATGATTCTGCATACTTCTGACGAAAGACCCACCAAGATTATCGCAGAAAATGCATATCTCAGCTGGAAACACCACGAAAATCAAGATATCGCCTGTTATGCATGTCAAACGTACTGTGGAGTGGTGAAAACACCAGAAAACGTGTTTAGCGCATTAAGTAGCTCGAAAAGAGAGTTCTCGAAGATTCTGCATACTTCTGACAGAAATCTCACCAGGATTATCGTAGAAAATGCATATCTCAGCTTGAAACCCGACCGAAACCAAGATATCTCCGGTTCTGCATATCAAACCAACTGTGGAGTGGTGTCAACACCAGAAAACGTGTTTCGTGCATTAAGTAGCTCGAAAAGAGCGATCTAGATGATTCTGCATACTTCTGACTGAAGTCTCACCAATATTATCGCAGAAAATGCATATCTCTGCTTGAACCCCCACGAAAACCAAGATATCGCTGGTTCTGCATATCAAACGCACTGTGGAGTGGTGAAAACACCAGATAACGTGTTTCTCGCATTAAATAGCTCGAAAAGATCGATCTAGATGATTCAGCATACTTCGTACAGAAGTCTCACCAAGATTATCGCAGAAAATGCATATCTCTGCTTGAAACCCCACGAAAACCAAGATATCTACTGTTCTGCATATCCAACGAACTGTGGAGTGGTGAAAACACCAGAAAACGTGCTTAGCGCATTAAGTAGCTCGAAAAGAGCGTTCTCGAAGATTCGACATACTTCTGACAGAAGTCTCACCAGGATTATCGTAGAAAATGCATATCTCAGCTTGAAACCCGACCGAAACCAAGGTATCTCCGGTTCTGCATGTCAAACGTACTGTGGGGAGGTGAAAACACCAGAAAACGTGTTTCGTGCATTAAGTAGCTCGAAAAGAGCGATTTAGATGATTCTGCATACTTCTGACACAAGACCCACCAAGATTATCGCAGAAAATGCATATCTCAGCTGGAAACACCATGGTAATCAAGATATCGCCTGTTCTGCTTATCAAAAGCACTGTGGAATGGTGAAAACAACCAGAGAACGTGTTTCTCGCATTAAATACATCGAAAAGCGCGATCTCGATGATGCAGCATACTTCGTACAGAGGTCTCACCAAGATTATCGCAGAAAATGCATATCTCTGCTTGAAACCCCACGAAAACCAAGATATCTACTGTTCTGCATATCCAACGAAATGTGGAGTGGTGAAAACCCCAGAAAACGTGTTTCGCGCATTAAGTAGCTCGAAAAGAGCGTTCTCGAAGATTCTGCATACTTCTGACAGAGGTCTCACCAGGATTATCGTAGAAAATGCATATCTCAGCTTGAAACCCGACCGAAACCAAGATATCTCCGGTTCTGCATATCAAACCAACTGTGGAGTGGTGTAAACACCAGAAAACGTGTTTCGTGCATTAAGTAGCTCGAAAAGAGCGATCTAGATGATTCTGCATACTTCTGACTGAAGTCTCACCAATATTATCGCAGAAAATGCATATCTCAGCTTGAAACCCCACGAAAACCAAGATATCGCTGGTTCTGCATATCCAACGCACTGTGGAGTGGTGTAAACACCAGATAACGTGTTTCTCGCATTAAATAGCTCGAATAGAGCGATCTCGATGATTCTGCATACTTCTAACAGAAGTCTCACTAAGATTATCGCAGAAAATGCATATCTCTGCTTGAAACCCCACGAAAACCAAGATATCTACTGTTCTGCATATCCAACGAACTGTGGAGTTGTGAAAACCCCAGAAAACGTGTTTCTCGCATTAAATAGCTCGAAAAGAGCGCTCTCGATGTTTCTGCATACTTCGGACAGATGTTTCACCAATCTTATCGTAGAATATGCATATCTCAGCTTGAAACCCGACGAAAACCAAAATATCGCCGGTTCTGCATATCCAACGCACTGTGGAGTGGAGAAAACACCAGATAACGTGTTTCTCGCATTAAGTAGCTCGAAACGAGCGATCTCGATGATTCTGCATACTTCGGACAGAAGTCTCAAAAAGATTATCGCAGAAAATGCATATCTCAGCTTGAATCCCCACGAAAACCAAGATATCTACTGTTCTGCATATCAAACGCACTGTGGAGTGGTGAAAACACCAGATAACGTGTTTCTCGCACTAACTTGCTCGAAAAGAGCGATCTCGATGATTCAGCATACTTCCGACAGAAGTCTCACCAAGATTATCGCAGAAAATGCATATTTCAGCTTGAAACTCCACGAAAACCAAGATATCGCCGGTTCTGCATATCAAATGCACTGTGGTGTGGTGAAAACACCGGATAAGGTTTTTCTCACATTAACTAGCTCGAAAAGAGCGATCTGGATGATTCTGCATACTTCTGACAAAAGACCCACCAAGATTATCGCAGAAAATGCATATATCAGCTGGAAACACCACCAAAATCAAGATATCGCCTGTTCTGCATATCAAACGCACTGTGGTGTGGAGAAAACAACCAGAGAACCTGTTTCTCGCATTAAATAGCTCGAAAAGAGCGATCTCGATGATTCAGCATACTTCGGACAGAAGTCTCACCAAGATCATCGCAGGAATTGCATATCTCAGCTTGAAACCCCACGAAAACCAAGATATCTCCGGTTCTGCATATCCAACGAACTGTGGAGTGGTGAAAACCCCAGAAAACGAGTTTCTCGCATTAAATAGCTCGAAAAGAGCGCTCTCGATGTTTCTGCATACTTCGGACAGATGTTTCACCAAGATTATCGTAGAAAATGCATATCTCAGCTTGAAACCCGACCGAAACCAAGATATCGCCGGTTCTGCATGTCAAACGTACTGTGGAGTGGTGAAAACACCAGAAAACGTGTTTCGTGCATTAAGTAGCTCGAAAAGAGCGATCTAGATGATTCTGCATACTTCTGACGAAAGACCCACCAAGATGATCGCAGAAAATGCATATCTCAGCTGGAAACACCACGAAAATCAAGATATCGCCTGTTATGCATGTCAAACGTACTGTGGAGTGGTGAAAACACCAGAAAACGTGTTTCGTGCATTAAGTAGCTCGAAAAGAGCGATCTAGATGATTCTGCATACTTCTGACAAAACACCCACCAAGATTATCGCAGAAAATGCATATCTCAGCTGGAAACACCATGAAAATCAAGATATCGCCTGTTCTGCATATCCAACGAACTATGGAGTGGTGAAAACCCCAGAAAACGAGTTTCTCGCATTAAATAGCTCGAAAAGAGCGCTCTCGATGTTTCTGCATACTTCTGACAGAAGTCTCACCAAGATTATCGCAGGAAATGCATATCTCAGCTTGAAACCCCACGAAAACCAAGATATCTCCGGTTCTGCATATCCAACGAACTGTGGAGTGGTGAAAACCCCAGAAAACGAGTTTCTCGCATTAAATAGCACGAAAAGAGCGCTCTCGATGTTTCTGCATACTTCGGACAGATGTTTCACCAAGATTATCGTAGAAAATGCATATCTCAGCTTGAAACCCGACCGAAACCAAGATATCTCCGGTTCTGCATGTCAAACGTACTGTGGAGTGGTGAAAACACCAGAAAACGTGTTTCGTGCATTAAGTAGCTCGAAAAGAGCGATCTAGATGATTCTGCATACTTCTGACAAAAGACCCACCAAGATTATCGCAGAAAATGCATATCTCAGCTGGAAACACCATGAAAATCAAGATATCGCCTGTTCTGCATATCAAACGCACTGTGGAATGGTGATAACAACCAGAGAACGTGTTTCTCCCATTAAATACCTCGAAAAGCGCGATCTCGATGATTCAGCATACTTCGGACAGAAGTCTCACCAAGATTATCGCAGAAAATGCATATCTGCTTGAAACCCCACGAAAACCAAGATATCTACTGTTCTGCATATCCAACGAACTGTGGAGTGGTGAAAACACCGGAAAAGGTTTTTCTCGCATTAACTAGCTCGAAAAGAGCGTTCTCGAAGATCCTGCATACTTCTGACAGAAGTCTCACCATGATTATCGTAGAAAATGCATATCTCAGCTGGAAACACTACGAAAACCGAGTTACCTCCGGTTCTGCACATCAAACGTACCGCAGAATGGTGAAAACACCAGAAAACGTGTTACGCGCATTAAGTAGCTCCAGAAGAGCGTTCTCGAAGATTCTGCATACTTCTGACAGAAGTCTCACCAAGATTATCGCAGAAAATGCATACCTCAGCTGGAAACACTACGAAAACCGAGTTACCTCCGGTTCTGCACATCAAACGCACCGTGGAGTGGTGAAAACACCAGAAAACGAGTTTCTCGCATTAAATAGCTCGAAAAGAGCGCTCTCGATGTTTCTGCAAACTTCGGACAGATGTTTCACCAAGATTATCGTAGAAAATGCATATCTCAGCTTGAAACCCGACCGAAACCAACATATCTCAGGTTCTGCATGTCAAACGTACTGTGGAGTGGTGAAATCACCAGAAAACGTGTTTCGTGCATTAAGTAGCTCGAAAAGAGCGTTCTCGATGTTTCTGCATACTTCGGACAGAAGTCTCACCAAGATTATCGTAAAAAATGCATATCTCAACTTGAAACCCCAGGAAAACCAAGATATCGCTGGTTCTGTATATCAAACATACTGTGGGGTGCTGAAAACACCAGATAACGTGTTTCTCGCATTAAATAGCTCGAATAGAGCGATCTCGATGATTCTGCATACTTCGGACTGAAGTCTCACCAAGATTATCGTAAAAAATGCATATCTCAGCATGAAACGCCACGAAAACCAAGATTTCGCTGGTACTGCATATCAAACGCACTGTGGAGTGGTGAAAACACCAGATAACGTGTTTCTCAAATTAAATAGCTCGAAAAGTGCGATCTCGAAGTTTCTGCATACTTCTGACAGAAGTCTCACCAGGATTTTCGTAGAAAATGCATATCTCAGCTTGAAACCCGACCGAAACCAAGATATCTCCGGTTCTGCATGTCAAACGTACTGTGGAGTGGTGAAACCACCAGAAAAGGTGTTTCGTGCATTAAGTAGCTCGAAAAGAGCGATCTAGATGATTCTGCATACTTCTGACCAAAGACCCACCAAGATTATCGCAGAATATGCATATCTCAGCTGGAAACACCACGAAAATCAAGATATCGCCTGTTCTGCATATCAAACGCACTGTGAAGTGGTCAAAACAACCAGAGAACGTGTTTCTCGCATTAAATAGCTCGAAAAGTGCGATCTCGATGATTCTGCATACTTCTGACAGAAGTCTCACCAAGATTATCGTAGAAAATGCACATCTCAGCTTGAAAGCCGACCGAAACCAAGATATCTCCGGTTCTGCATGTCAAACGTACTGTGGAGTGGTGATAACACCAGAAAACGTGTTTCGTGCATTAAGTAGCTTGAAAAGAGCGTTCTCGCAGATTCTGCATACTTCTGACAGAAGTCTCACCAGGATTATCGGAAAAAATTCATATCTCAGCTTGAAACCCCACGAAAACCAAGATTTCGCCGGTTCTGCATATCATACGCACTGAGGAGTGTTGAATACACTAGATAACGTGTTTCTCGCATTAAATAGCTAGAAAAGTGCGATCTCGATGATTCTGCATACTTCGGATAGAAGTCTCACCAAGATTATCGCAGAAAATGCATATCTCAGCTTGAAACCCCACGAAAACCAAGATATCTACTGTTCTGCATATCAAACGCACTGTGGAGTGGTGAAAACACCAGATAACGTGTTTCTCGCATTAGATAGCTCGAAACGAGCGATCTCCATGATTCTGCATACTTCGGACAGAAGTCTCAACAAGATTATCGCAGAAAATGCATATCTCAGCTTGAAACCCCACGAAAACCAAGATATCTACTGTTCTGCATATCAAACGCACTGTGGAGTGGTGAAAACACCAGATAACGTGTTTCTCGCATTAAATAGCTCGAAACGAGCGATCTCGATGTTTCTGCATACTTCGGACAGAAGTCTCACCAAGATTATCGCAGAAAATGCATATCTCAGCTTGAAACCCCACGAAAACCAAGATGTCGCCGGTTCTGCATATCAAACGCACTGTGGAGTGGTGAAAACACCAGAAAACGTGTTTCTCATATTAAGTAGCTCGAAAAGAGCGTTCTCGAAGATCCTGCATACTTCTGACAGAAGTCTCACCAAGATTATCGTAGAAAATGCATATCTCAGCTTGAAACCCCACGAAAACCAAGATATCGCCTGTTCTGCATATCAAACGCACTGTGGAGTGGTGAAAACCCCAGAAAACGTGTTTCTCGCATTAAATAGCTCGAATAGAGCGATCTCGATGATTCTTCATACTTCGGACAGAAGTCTCACCAAGATTATCGTAAAAAATGCATATCTCATCTTGAAACCCCACGAAAGCCAAGATATCGCTGGTTCTGCATATCAAGCGCACTGTGGAGTGGTGAAAACACCGAATAAGGTTTTTCTCGCATTAACTAGCTCGAAAAGAGCGATCTCGATGATTCTGCATACTTCGGACAGAAGTCTCAACAAGATTATCGCAGAAAATGCATATCTCAGCTTGAAACCCCACGAAAACCAAGGTATCTACTGTTCTGCATATCAAACGCACTGTGGAGTGGTGAAAACACCAGATAACGTGTTTCTCGCACTAGCTAGCTCGAAAAGAGCGATCTCGATGATTCAGCATACTTCGGACAGAAGTCTCACCAAGATTATCGCAGAAAATGCATATCTCAGCTTGAAACCCGACCGAAACCAGGATATCTTCGGTGCTGCATGTCAAACGTACTGTGGAGTGGTGAAAACACCAGATAACGTGTTTCTCGCATTAAAGAGCTCGAAACGAACGATCTAGATGATTCTGCATACTTCTGACTGAAGTCTCACCAAGATTATCGCAGATAATGCATATCTCAGCTTGATACCCGACGAAAGCCAAGATGTCGCCGGTTCTGCATATCAAACGCACTGTGGAGTGGTGAAAACACCAGATAACGTGTTTCTCGAATTAAAGAGCTCGAAAAGAGGTATCTCGATTATTCTGCATACTTCTGATAGAAGTCTCACCAAGATTATCGTAGAAAATGCATATCTCAGTTTGATACCAGACGAAAGCCAAGAAGTCGCCGGGTCTGCATATCAAA
Source organism: Anthophora plumipes (assembly GCA_951804975.1). Lineage (NCBI taxonomy): Eukaryota > Metazoa > Arthropoda > Insecta > Hymenoptera > Apidae > Anthophora > Anthophora plumipes. Next base: position 2,827,618 of record CATORF010000583.1, read on the forward strand.
CGCACTGTGGAGTTGTGAAAACACCAGATAACGTGATTCTCGCATTAAATACCCCGAAAAGAGGGATCTCGATGATTCTGCATACTTCTGACAGAAGACTCACCAAGATGATCGCAGAAAATGCATATCTCAGCTGGAAATACCACGAAAATCAAGATATCGCCGGTTCTGCATATCAAACGCACTGTGGAATGTTGAAAACACCAGGAAACTTGTTTTTTTGCATTAAATAGCTCGACAAGAGCGATCTAGATGATTCTGCATACTTCTGACTGAAGTCTCACCAAGATTATCGCAGAAAATGCATATCTCAGATGGAAACCCCACGAAAACCAAGATATCGCCGGTTCTGCATATCAAACGCACTGTGGAGTGGTTAAAACACCAGAAAACTTGTTTTTCCGCATTAAATAGCTCGAAAAGAGCGATCTAGATGATTCTGCATACTTCTGACAGAAGACTCACCAAGATTATCGCAGAAAATGCATATCTCAGCTGGAAACCTCACATAAATCAAGATGTCGCCGGTTCTGCATATCAAACGCACTGTGGAGTGGTGAAAACAACCAGATAACGTGTTTCTCGCATTAAATAGCTCGAAAAGAGCGATCCCGATGATTCTGCATACTTCTGACAGAAGTCTCACCAAGATTATCGTAGAAAATGCATATCTCAGCTTGAAACCCGACGAAATCCAAGATTTTGCCGGTTCTGCATATCAAACGCACTGTGGAGTGGTGAAAACACCAGATAACGTGTTTCCCGCATTAAATAGCTCGAAAAGAGGGATCTCGATGATTCTGCATACTTCTGACAGAAGACTCACAAAGATTATCGCAGAAAATGCATATCTCAGCTTGAACCCCGACGAAAGCCAAGATGTCGCCGGTTCTGCATATCAAACGCACTGTGGAGTGGTGAAAACACCAGATAACGTGTTTCTCGCATTAAATAGCTCGAAAAGAGCGTTCTCGAAGATCCTGCATACTTCTGACAGAAGTCTCACCAAGATTATCGTAGAAAATGCATATCTCAGCTTGAAACCCGACGAAAACCGAGTTATCTCCGGTTCTGCACATCAAACGTACCGTGGAGTGGTGAAAACACCAGAAAACGTGTTTCGTGCATTAAGTAGCTCGAAAGGAGCGTCCTAGATGATTCTGCATACTTCTGACTGAAGTCTCACCAATATTATCGCAGGAAATGCATATCTCAGCTTGAAACCCCACGAAAACCAAGATATCTACTGTTCTGCATATCAAACGCACTGTGGAGTGGTGAAAACACCAGATAACGTGTTTCTCGCACCAACTTGCTCGAAAAGATCGATCTCGATGATTCAGCATACTTCCGACAGAAGACTCACCAAGATTATCGCAGAAAATGCATATCTCAGCTGGAAACCTCACATAAATCAAGATGTCGCCGGTTCTGCACATCAAACGCACTGTGGAATGTTGAAAACACCAGGAAACTTGTTTTTTTGCATTAAATAGCTCGACAAGAGCGATCTAGATGATTCTGCATACTTCTGACTGAAGTCTCACCAAGATTATCGCAGAAAATGCATATCTCAGATGGAAACCCCACGAAAACCAAGATATCGCCGGTTCTGCATATCAAACGCACTGTGGAGTGGTTAAAACACCAGAAAACTTGTTTTTTCGCATTAAATAGCTCGAAAAGAGCGATCTAGATGATTCTGCATACTTCTGACAGAAGACTCACCAAGATTATCGCAGAAAATGCATATCTCAGCTGGAAACCTCACATAAATCAAGATGTCGCCGGTTCTGTATATCAAACGCACTGTGGAGTGGTGAAAACACCAGATAACGTGTTTCTCGCATTAAATAGCTCGAAAAGAGCGTTCTCGAAGATCCTGCATACTTCTGACAGAAGTCTCACCAAGATTATCGTAGAAAATGCATATCTCAGCTTGAAACCCGACGAAAACCGAGTTATCTCCGGTTCTGCACATCAAACGTACCGTGGAGTGGTGAAAACACCAGAAAACGTGTTTCGTGCATTAAGTAGCTCGAAAGGAGCGTCCTAGATGATTCTGCATACTTCTGACTGAAGTCTCACCAATATTATCGCAGGAAATGCATATCTCAGCTCGAAACCTCACGAAAATCAAGATATCTCCGGTTCAGCATATCCAACGAACTGTGGAGTGGTGAAAACCCCACAAAACGTGTTTCTCGCATTATATAGCTCGAAAAGAGCGCTCTCGATGTTTCTGCATACTTCGGACAGATGTTTCACCAAGCTTATCGTAAAACATGCATATCTCAGCTTGATACACCACGAAAACCAAGATGTCGCCGGTTCTGCATATCAAACGCACTGTGGATTGGTGAAAACACCAGATAACGTGTTTCTCGCATTACATAGCTCGAAAAGCGAGATCTCGATGATTCTGCATACTTCGGATAGAAGTCTCCCCAAGATTATCGTAGAAAATGCAGATCTCAGCTTGAATCCCCACGAAAACCAAGACATCTACTGTTCTGCATATCCAACGAACTGTGGAGTGGTGAAAACCCCAGAAAACGTGTTTCTCGCATTAAATAGCTCGAAAAGAGCGTCCTGGAAGATTCTGCATACTTCTGACAGAAGTCTCACCAGGATTATCGTAGAAAATGCATATCTCAGCTTGAAACCCGACCGAAACCAAGATATCTCCTGTTGTGCATGTCAAACGTACTGTGGAGTGGTGAAAACCCCAGAAAACGTGTTTCGTGCATTAAGTAGCTCGAAAAGAGCGATCTAGATGATTCTGCATACTTCTGACTGAATTCTCACCAATATTATCGCAGAAAATGCATATCTTAGCTCGAAACCTCACGAAAATCAAGATGTTGCAGGTTCTTCATATCAAACGCACTGTGGAGTGGTGAAAACAACCAGAGAACGTGTTTCTCGCATTAAATAGCTCGAAAAGAGCGCTCTCGATGTTTCTGCATACTTCGGACTGATGTCTCACCAAGCTTATCGTAGAAAATGCATATCTCAGCTTGAATCCCGACGAAAACCAAAATATCTCCGGTTCTGCATATCCAACGCACTGTGGAGTGGTGAAAACACCAGATAACGTGTTTCTCGCATTAAAAAGCTCGAAACGAGCGATCTCGATGATTCTGCATGCTTCGGACAGAAGTCTCAACAAGATTATCGCAGAAAATGCATATCTCAGCTTGAAACCCCACGAAAACCAAGATATCTACTGTTCTGCATATCAAACGCACTCTGGAGTGGTGAAAACACCAGATAACGTGTTTCTCGCATTAGATAGCTCGAAACGAGCGATCTCCATGATTCTGCATACTTCGGACAGAAGTCTCAACAAGATTATCGCAGAAAATGCATATCTCAGCTTGAAACCCCACGAAAACCAAGATATCTACTGTTCTGCATATCAAACGCACTGTGGAGTGGTGAAAACACCAGATAACGTGTTTTTCGCATTGAATAGCTCGAAACGAGCGATCTCGATGATACAGCATACTTCGGACAGAAGTCTCACCAAGATTATCGCAGAAAATGCATATCTCAGCTTGAAACCCCACGAAAACCAAGATATCGCCTGTTCTGCATATCAAACGCACTGTGGAGTGGTGAAAACACCGGATAAGGTTTTTCTCGCATTAAATAGCTCGAAAAGAGCGCACTCGATGTTTCTGCATACTTCGGACTGATGTCTCACCAAGCTTATCGTAGAAAATGCATATCTCAGCTTGAAACCCCACGAAAACCAAGATGTCGCCGGTTCTGCATATCAAACGCACTGTGGAGTGGTGAAAACACCAGAAAACGTGTTTCTCATATTAAGTAGCTCGAAAAGAGCGTTCTCGAAGATCCTGCATACTTCTGACAGAAGTCTCACCAAGATTATCGCAGAAAATGCATATCTCAGCTTGAAACCCCACGAAAACCAAGATATCTACTGTTCTGCATATCAAACGCACTGTGGAGTGGTGAAAACACCAGATAACGTGTTTTTCGCATTGAATAGCTCGAAACGAGCGATCTCGATGATACAGCATACTTCGGACAGAAGTCTCACCAAGATTATCGCAGAAAATGCATATCTCAGCTTGAAACCCCACGAAAACCAAGATATCGCCGGTTCTGCATGTGATACGCACTGTGGAGTGGTGAAAACACCAGATAACGTGTTTCTCGCATTAAATAGCTCGAAAAGAGCGTTCTCGAAGATCCTGCATACTTCTGACAGAAGTCTCACCAAGATTATCGTAGAAAGTGCATATCTCAGCTTGAAACCCCACGAAAACCAAGATATCGCCGGTTCTGCATATCAAACGCACTGTGGAGTGGTGAAAACACCAGATAACGTGTTTTTCGCATTGAATAGCTCGAAACGAGCGATCTCGATGATACAGCATACTTCGGACAGAAGTCTCACCAAGATTATCGCAGAAAATGCATATCTCAGCTTGAAACCCCACGAAAACCAAGATATCGCCTGTTCTGCATATCAAACGCACTGTGGAGTGGTGAAAACCCCAGAAAACGTGTTTCTCGCATTAGATAGCTCGAAACGAGCGATCTCCATGATTCTGCATACTTCGGACAGAAGTCTCAACAAGATTATCGCAGAAAATGCATATCTCAGCTTGAAACCCCACGAAAACCAAGATATCTACTGTTCTGCATATCAAACGCACTGTGGAGTGGTGAAAACCCCAGAAAACGTGTTTCTCGCATTAAATAGCTCGAAAAGAGCGCACCCGATGTTTCTGCATACTTCGGACTGATGTCTCACCAAGCTTATCGTAGAAAATGCATATCTCAGCTTGAATCCCGACGAAAACCAAAATATCTCCGGTTCTGCATATCCAACGCACTGTGGAGTGGTGAAAACCCCAGAAAACGTGTTTCTCGCATTAAATAGCTCGAAAAGAGCGCACTCGATGTTTCTGCATACTTCGGACTGATGTCTCACCAAGCTTATCGTAGAAAATGCATATCTCATCTTGAAACCCCACGAAAACCAAGATGTCGCCGGTTCTGCATATCAAACGCACTGTGGAGTGGTGAAAACACCAGAAAACGTGTTTCTCATATTAAGTAGCTCGAAAAGAGCGTTCTCGAAGATCCTGCATACTTCTGACAGAAGTCTCACCAAGATTATCGTAGAAAATGCATATCTCAGCTTGAAACCCCACGAAAACCAAGATATCGCCGGTTCTGCATATCAAACGCACTGTGGAGTGGTGAAAACACCAGATAACGTGTTTCTCGCATTAAATAGCTCGAAAAGTGCGATCTCGATGATTCTGCATACTTCTAACAGAAGTCTCACCAAGATTATCGCAGAAAATGCATATCTCAGCTTGAAACCCCACGAAAACCAAGATATCTACTGTTCTGCATATCAAACGCACTGTGGAGTGGTGAAAACACCAGATAACGTGTTTTTCGCATTGAATAGCTCGAAACGAGCGATCTCGATGATTCAGCATACTTCGGACAGAAGTCTCACCAAGATTATCGCAGAAAATGCATATCTCAGCTTGAAACCCGACCGAAACCAGGATATCTTCGGTGCTGCATGTCAAACGTACTGTGGAGTGGTGAAAACACCAGATAACGTGTTTCTCGCATTAAAGAGCTCGAAACGAACGATCTAGGTGATTCTGCATACTTCTGACTGAAGTCTCACCAAGATTATCGCAGAAAATGCATATCTCAGCTTGATACCCGACGAAAGCCAAGATGTCGCCGGTTCTGCATATCAAACGCACTGTGGAGTGGTGAAAACACCAGATAACGTGTTTCTCGAATTAAAGAGCTCGAAAAGAGGTATCTCGATGATTCTGCATACTTCTGATAGAAGTCTCACCAAGATTATCGTAGAAAATGCATATCTCAGTTTGATACCCGACGAAAGCCAAGAAGTCGCCGGGTCTGCATATCAAACGCACTGTGGAGTTGTGAAAACACCAGATAACGTGTTTCTCGCATTAAATACCCCGAAAAGAGGGATCTCGATGATTCTGCATACTTCTGACAGAAGACTCACCAAGATGATCGCAGAAAATGCATATCTCAGCTGGAAATACCACGAAAATCAAGATATCGCCGGTTCTGCATATCAAACGCACTGTGGAATGTTGAAAACACCAGGAAACTTGTTTTTTTGCATTAAATAGCTCGACAAGAGCGATCTAGATGATTCTGCATACTTCTGACTGAAGTCTCACCAACATTATCGCAGAAAATGCATATCTCAGATGGAAACCCCACGAAAACCAAGATATCGCCGGTTCTGCATATCAAACGCACTGTGGAGTGGTTAAAACACCAGAAAACTTGTTTTTTCGCATTAAATAGCTCGAAAAGAGCGATCTAGATGATTCTGCATACTTCTGACAGAAGACTCACAAAGATTATCGCAGAAAATGCATATCTCAGCTTGAACCCCGACGAAAGCCAAGATGTCGCCGGTTCTGCATATCAAACGCACTGTGGAGTGGTGAAAACACCAGATAACGTGTTTCTCGCATTAAATAGCTCGAAAAGAGCGATCCCGATGATTCTGCATACTTCTGACAGAAGTCTCACCAAGATTATCGTAGAAAATGCATGTCTCAGCTTGAAACCCGACGAAATCCAAGATTTTGCCGGTTCTGCATATCAAACGCACTGTGGAGTGGTGAAAACACCAGATAACGTGTTTCCCGCATTAAATAGCTCGAAAAGAGGGATCTCGATGATTCTGCATACTTCTGACAGAAGACTCACAAAGATTATCGCAGAAAATGCATATCTCAGCTTGAACCCCGACGAAAGCCAAGATGTCGCCGGTTCTGCATATCAAACGCACTGTGGAGTGGTGAAAACACCAGATAACGTGTTTCTCGCATTAAATAGCTCGAAAAGAGCGTTCTCGAAGATCCTGCATACTTCTGACAGAAGTCTCACCAAGATTATCGTAGAAAATGCATATCTCAGCTTGAAACCCGACGAAAACCGAGTTATCTCCGGTTCTGCACATCAAACGTACCGTGGAGTGGTGAAAACACCAGAAAACGTGTTTCGTGCATTAAGTAGCTCGAAAGGAGCGTCCTAGATGATTCTGCATAGTTCTGACTGAAGTCTCACCAATATTATCGCAGGAAATGCATATCTCAGCTTGAAACCCCACGAAAACCAAGATATCTACTGTTCTGCATATCAAACGCACTGTGGAGTGGTGAAAACACCAGATAACGTGTTTCTCGCATTAAATAGCTCGAAAAGAGCGTTCTCGAAGATCCTGCATACTTCTGACAGAAGTCTCACCAAGATTATCGTAGAAAATGCATATCTCAGCTTGAAACCCGACGAAAACCGAGTTATCTCCGGTTCTGCACATCAAACGTACCGTGGAGTGGTGAAAACACCAGAAAACGTGTTTCGTGCATTAAGTAGCTCGAAAGGAGCGTCCTAGATGATTCTGCATACTTCTGACTGAAGTCTCACCAATATTATCGCAGGAAATGCATATCTCAGCTCGAAACCTCACGAAAATCAAGATATCTCCGGTTCAGCATATCCAACGAACTGTGGAGTGGTGAAAACCCCACAAAACGTGTTTCTCGCATTAAATAGCTCGAAAAGAGCGCTCTCGATGTTTCTGCATACTTCGGACAGATGTTTCACCAAGCTTATCGTAAAACATGCATATCTCAGCTTGATACACCACGAAAACCAAGATGTCGCCGGTTCTGCATATCAAACGCACTGTGGATTGGTGAAAACACCAGATAACGTGTTTCTCGCATTACATAGCTCGAAAAGCGAGATCTCGATGATTCTGCATACTTCGGATAGAAGTCTCCCCAAGATTATCGTAGAAAATGCAGATCTCAGCTTGAATCCCCACGAAAACCAAGACATCTACTGTTCTGCATATCCAACGAACTGTGGAGTGGTGAAAACCCCAGAAAACGTGTTTCTCGCATTAAATAGCTCGAAAAGAGCGTCCTCGAAGATTCTGCATACTTCTGACAGAAGTCTCACCAGGATTATCGTAGAAAATGCATATCTCAGCTTGAAACCCGACCGAAACCAAGATATCTCACGTTGTGCATGTCAAACGTACTGTGGAGTGGTGAAAACACCAGAAAACGTGTTTCGTGCATTAAGTAGCTCGAAAAGAGCGATCTAGATGATTCTGCATACTTCTGACTGAAGTCTCACCAATATTATCGCAGAAAATGCATATCTTAGCTCGAAACCTCACGAAAATCAAGATGTTGCAGGTTCTGCATATCAAACGCACTGTGGAGTGGTGAAAACAACCAGAGAACGTGTTTCTCGCATTAAATAGCACGAATAGTGCGATGTCGATGATTCTGCATACTTCGGACAGAAGTCTCACCAAGATTAACGTAAAAAATGCATATCTCAGCTTGAAACCCCACGAAAACCAAGATATCGCTGGTATTGCATATCAAACGCACTGTGGAGTGGTGAAAACACCAGATAACGTGTTTCTCGCATTAAATAGCTCGAAAAGAGCGTTCTCTAAGATCCTGCATACTTCTGACAGAAGTCTCACCAAGATTATCGTAGAAAATGCATATCTCAGCTTGAAACCCGACGAAAACCGAGTTATCTCCGGTTCTGCACATCAAACGTACCGTGGAGTGGTGAAAACACCAGAAAACGTGTTTCGCGCATTAAGTAGCTCGAAAAGAGCGCTCTCGATGTTTCTGCATACTTCGGACAGATGTTTCACCAAGATTATCGTAGAAAATGCATATCTCAGCTTGAAACCCGACGAAAACCAAAATATCGCCGGTTGTGCATATCAAACCAACTGTGAAGTGGTGAAAACACCAGATAACGTGTTTCTTGCATTAAATAGCTCGAAAAGTGCGATCTCGATGATTCTGCATACTTCTGACAGAAGTCTCACCAAGATTATCGTAGAAAATGCATATCTCAGCTTGAAACCCGACGAAAGCCGAGTTATCTCCGGTTCTGCACATCAAACGTACCGTGGAGTGGTGAAAACACCAGAAAACGTGTTTCGCGCATTAAGTAGCTCGAAAAGAGCGTTCTCGCAGATTCTGCATACTTCTGACAGAAGTCTCACCAGGATTATCGTAGAAAATGCATATCTCAGCTTGAAACCCGACCGAAACCAAGATATCTCCGGTTCTGCATGTCAAACATACTGTGGAGTGGTGAAACCACCAGAAAAGGTGTTTCGTGCATTAAGTAGCTCGAAAAGAGCGATCTAGATGATTCTGCATACTTCTGACCAAAGACCCACCAAGATTATCGCAGAATATGCATATCTCAGCTGGAAACACCACGAAAATCAAGATATCGCCTGTTCTGCATATCAAACGCACTGTGAAGTGGTCAAAACAACCAGAGAACGTGTTTCTCGCATTAAATAGCTCGAAAAGTGCGATCTCGATGATTCTGCATACTTCTGACAGAAGTCTCACCAAGATTATCGTAGAAAATGCACATCTCAGCTTGAAACCCGACCGAAACCAAGATATCTCCGGTTCTGCATGTCAAACGTACTGTGGAGTGGTGATAACACCAGAAAACGTGTTTCGTGCATTAAGTAGCTTGAAAAGAGCGTTCTCGCAGATTCTGCATACTTCTGACAGAAGTCTCACCAGGATTATCGGAAAAAATTCATATCTCAGCTTGAAACCCCACGAAAACCAAGATTTCGCCGGTTCTGCATATCATACGCACTGAGGAGTGGTGAATACACTAGATAACGTGTTTCTCGCATTAAATAGCTAGAAAAGTGCGATCTCGATGATTCTGCATCCTTCGGATAGAAGTCTCACCAAGATTATCGCAGAAAATGCATATCTCAGCTTGAAACCCCACGAAAACCAAGATATCTACTGTTCTGCATATCAAACGCACTGTGGAGTGGTGAAAACACCAGATAACGTGTTTCTCGCACTAACTAGCTCGACAAGAGCGATCTCGATGATTCAGCATACTTCGGACAGAAGTCTCACCAAGATTATCGTAAAAAATGCATATCTCAGCTTGAAACCCCACGAAAGCCAAGATATCGCTGGTTCTGCATATCAAACGCACTGTGGAGTGGTGAAAACACCGGATAAGGTTTTTCTCGCACTAGCTAGCTCGACAAGTGCGATCTCGAGGTTTCAGCATACTTCGGACAGAAGTCTCACCAAGGTTATCGCAGAAAATGCATATCTCTGCTTGAAACCCCACGAAAACCGAGATATCTACTGTTCTGCATATCCAACGAACTGTGGAGTGGTGAAAACCCCAGAAAACGTGTTTCTCGCATTAAATAGCTCGAAAAGAGCGCACTCGATGTTTCTGCATACTTCGGACTGATGTCTCACCAAACTTATCGTAGAAAATGCATATCTCAGCTTGAATCCCGACGAAAACCAAAATATCTCCGGTTCTGCATATCCAACGCACTGTGGAGTGGTGAAAACACCAGATAACGTGTTTCTCGCATTAAAAAGCTCGAAACGAGCGATCTCGATGATTCCGCATGCTTCGGACAGAAGTCTCAACAAGATTATCGCAGAAAATGCATATCTCAGCTTGAAACCCCACGAAAACCAAGATATCTACTGTTCTGCATATCAAACGCACTGTGGAGTGGTGAAAACACCAGATAACGTGTTTCTCGCATTAGATAGCTCGAAACGAGCGATCTCCATGATTCTGCATACTTCGGACAGAAGTCTCAACAAGATTATCGCAGAAAATGCATATCTCAGCTTGAAACCCCACGAAAACCAAGATATCTACTGTTCTGCATATCAAACGCACTGTGGAGTGGTGAAAACACCAGATAACGAGTTTCTCGCATTAAATAGCTCGAAACGAGCGATCTCGATGTTTCTGCATACTTCGGACAGAAGTCTCACCAAGATTATCGCAGAAAATGCAAATCTCAGCTTGAAACCCCACGAAAACCAAGATGTCGCCGGTTCTGCATATCAAACGCACTGTGGAGTGGTGAAAACACCAGAAAACGTGTTTCTCATATTAAGTAGCTCGAAAAGAGCGTTCTCGAAGATCCTGCATACTTCTGACAGAAGTCTCACCAAGATTATCGTAGAAAATGCATATCTCAGCTTGAAACCCCACGAAAACCAAGCTATCGCCGGTTCTGCATATCAAACGCACTGTGGAGTGGTGAAAACACCAGATAACGTGTTTCTCGCATTAAATAGCTCGAAAAGTGCGATCTCGATGATTCTGCATACTTCTAACAGAAGTCTCACCAAGATTATCGCAGAAAATGCATATCTCAGCTTGAAACCCCACGAAAACCAAGATATCTACTGTTCTGCATATCAAACGCACTGTGGAGTGGTGAAAACACCAGATAACATGTTTTTCGCATTGAATAGCTCGAAACGAGCGATCTCGATGATACAGCATACTTCGGACAGAAGTCTCACCAAGATTATCGCAGAAAATGCATATCTCAGCTTGAAACCCCACGAAAACCAAGATATCGCCTATTCTGCATATCAAACGCACTGTGGAGTGGTGAAAACCCCAGAAAACGTGTTTCTCGCATTAAATAGCTCGAATAGAGCGATCTCGGTGATTCTTCATACTTCGGACAGAAGTCTCACCAAGATTATCGCAAAAAATGCATATCTCAGCTTGAAACCCCACGAAAACCAAGATATCGCCTGTTCTGCATATCAAACGCACTGTGGAGTGGTGAAAACCCCAGAAAACGTGTTTCTCGCATTAAATAGCTCGAATAGAGCGATCTCGATGATTCTTCATACTTCGGACAAAAGTCTCACCAAGATTATCGTAAAAAATGCATATCTCAGCTTGAAACCCCACGAAAGCCAAGATATCGCTGGTTCTGCATATCAAGCGCACTGTGGAGTGGTGAAAACACCGGATAAGGTTTTTCTCGCATTAACTAGCTCGAAAAGAGCGATCTCGATGATTCTGCATACTTCGGACAGAAGTCTCAACAAGATTATCGCAGAAAATGCATATCTCAGCTTGAAACCCCACGAAAACCAAGGTATCTACTGTTCTGCATATCAAACGCACTGTGGAGTGGTGAAAACACCAGATAACGTGTTTCTCGCACTAGCTAGCTCGAAAAGAGCGATCTCGATGATTCAGCATACTTCGGACAGAAGTCTCACCAAGATTATCGCAGAAAATGCATATCTCAGCTTGAAACCCGACCGAAACCAGGATATCTTCGGTGCTGCATGTCAAACGTACTGTGGAGTGGTGAAAACACCAGATAACGTGTTTCTCGCATTAAAGAGCTCGAAACGAACGATCTAGATGATTCTGCATACTTCTGACTGAAGTCTCACCAAGATTATCGCAGAAAATGCATATCTCAGCTTGATACCCGACGAAAGCCAAGATGTCGCCGGTTCTGCATATCAAACGCACTGTGGAGTGGTGAAAACACCAGATAACGTGTTTCTCGAATTAAAGAGCTCGAAAAGAGGTATCTCGATGATTCTGCATACTTCTGATAGAAGTCTCACCAAGATTATCGTAGAAAATGCATATCTCAGTTTGATACCCGACGAAAGCCAAGAAGTCGCCGGGTCTGCATATCAAACGCACTGTGGAGTTGTGAAAACACCAGATAACGTGTTTCTCGCATTAAATACCCCGAAAAGAGGGATCTCGATGATTCTGCATACTTCTGACAGAAGACTCACCAAGATGATCGCAGAAAATGCATATCTCAGATGGAAATACCACGAAAATCAAGATATCGCCGGTTCTGCATATCAAACGCACTGTGGAATGTTGAAAACACCAGGAAACTTGTTTTTTTGCATTAAATAGCTCGACAAGAGCGATCTAGATGATTCTGCATACTTCTGACTGAAGTCTCACCAAGATTATCGCAGAAAATGCATATCTCAGATGGAAACCCCACGAAAACCAAGATATCGCCGGTTCTGCATATCAAACGCACTGTGGAGTGGTTAAAACACCAGAAAACTTGTTTTTTCGCATTAAATAGCTCGAAAAGAGCGATCTAGATGATTCTGCATACTTCTGACAGAAGACTCACCAAGATTATCGCAGAAAATGCATATCTCAGCTGGAAACCTCACGTAAATCAAGATGTCGCCGTTTCTGCATATCAAACGCACTGTGGAGTGGTGAAAACACCAGATAACGTGTTTCTCGCATTAAATAGCTCGAAAAGAGCGTTCTCGAAGATCCTGCATACTTCTGACAGAAGTCTCACCAAGATTATCGTAGAAAATGCATATCTCAGCTTGAAACCCGACGAAAACCGAGTTATCTCCGGTTCTGCACATCAAACGTACCGTGGAGTGGTGAAAACACCAGAAAACGTGTTTCGTGCATTAAGTAGCTCGAAAGGAGCGTCCTAGATGATTCTGCATAGTTCTGACTGAAGTCTCACCAATATTATCGCAGGAAATGCATATCTCAGCTTGAAACCCCACGAAAACCAAGATATCTACTGTTCTGCATATCAAACGCACTGTGGAGTGGTGAAAACACCAGATAACGTGTTTCTCGCACTAACTTGCTCGAAAAGAGCGATCTCGATGATTCAGCATACTTCCGACAGAAGTCTCACCAAGATTATCGCAGAAAATGCATATTTCAGCTTGAAACTCCACGAAAACCAAGATATCGCCGGTTCTGCATATCAAATGCACTGTGGTGTGGTGAAAACACCGGATAAGGTTTTTCTCACATTAACTAGCTCGAAAAGAGCGATCTCGATCTTTCAGCATACTTCGGACAGAAGTCTCACCAAGATTATCGCAGAAAATGCATATCTCAGCTTGAAACCCCACGAAAACCAAGATATCGCCGGTTCTGCATATGATACGCACTGTGGAGTGGTGAAAACACCAGATAACGTGTTTCTCGCATTAAATAGCTCGAAAAGAGCGTTCTCGAAGATCCTGCATACTTCTGACAGAAGTCTCACCAGGATTATCGTAGAAAATGCATATCTCAGCTTGAAACCCGACCGAAACCAAGATATCTCCTGTTCTGCATGTCAAACGTACTGTGGAGTGGTGAAAACACTAGAAAACGTGTTTCGTGCATTAAGTAGCTCGAAAAGAGCGATCTAGATGATTCTGCATACTTCTGACTGAAGTCTCACCAAGATTATCGCGGAAAATGCATATCTCTGCTTGAAACCCCACGAAAACCAAGATATCGCCTGTTCTGCATATCAAACGCACTGTGGAGTGGTGAAACCCCCAGAAAACGAGTTTCTCGCATTAAATAGCTCGAAAAGAGCGCTCTCGATGTTTCTGCATACTTCGGACAGATGTTTCACCAAGATTATCGTAGAAAATGCATATCACAGCTTGAAACCCGACCGAAAAAAAGATATCTGCGGTTCTGCATGTCAAACGTACTGTGGAGTGGTGAAAACACCAGAAAACGTGTTTCGTGCATTAAGTAGCTCGAAAAGAGCGATCTAGATGATTCTGCATACTTCTGACAAAAGACCCACCAAGATTATCGCAGAAAATGCATATCTCAGCTGGAAACACCACGAAAATCAAGATATCGCCTGTTCTGCATATCAAACGCACTGTGGAGTGGTGAAAACACCAGATAACGTGTTTCTCGCATTAAATAGCTCGAAAAGAGCGATCTAGATGATTCAGCATACTTCGGACAGATGTTTCACCAAGCTTATCGCAGAAAATGCATATCTCAGCTTGAAACCCCACGAAAACCAAGATATTGACGGTTCTGCATATCAAACGCACTGTGGAGTGGTGAAAACACCAGATAACGTGTTTCTCGCATTAAATAGCTCGAAAAGAGCGATCTAGATGATTCAGCATACTTCGGACAGAAGTCTCACCAAGATTATCGCAGCAAATGCATATCTCAGCTTGAAACCTCACGAAAACCAAGATATCTCCGGTTCTGCATATCCAACCAACTGTGGAGTGGTGAAAACCCTAGAAAACGTGTTTCTCGCATTAAATAGCTCGAAAAGTGCGATCTCGATGATTCTTCATACTTCTGACAGAAGTCTCACCAAGATTATCGTAGAAAATGCATACCTCAGCTTGAAACCCCACGAAAACCAAGATATCTACTATTCTGCATATCAAACGCTCTGTGGAGTGGTGAAAACACCAGATAACGTGTTTCTCGCATTAAATAGCTCGAAAAGAGCGCTCTCGATGTTTCTGCATACTTCGGACAGATGTTTCACCAAGCTTATCGTAGAAAATGCATATCTCAGCTTGAAACCCGACGAAAACCAAAATATCGCCGGTTGTGCATATCAAACCAACTGTGAAGTGGTGAAAACACCAGATAACGTGTTTCTTGCATTAAATAGCTCGAAAAGTGCGATCTCGATGATTCTGCATACTTCTGACAGAAGTCTCACCAAGATTATCGTAGAAAATGCATATCTCAGCTTGAAACCCGACGAAAGCCGAGTTATCTCCGGTTCTGCACATCAAACGTACCGTGGAGTGGTGAAAACACCAGATAACGTGTTTCTCGCACTAACTAGCTCGACAAGAGCGATCTCGATGATTCAGCATACTTCGGACAGAAGTCTCACCAAGATTATCGTAAAAAATGCATATCTCAGCTTGAAACCCCACGAAAGCCAAGATATCGCTGGTTCTGCATATCAAACGCACTGTGGAGTGGTGAAAACACCGGATAAGGTTTTTCTCGCACTAGCTAGCTCGACAAGTGCGATCTCGAGGTTTCAGCATACTTCGGACAGAAGTCTCACCAAGGTTATCGCAGAAAATGCATATCTCTGCTTGAAACCCCACGAAAACCAAGATATCTACTGTTCTGCATATCCAACGAACTGTGGAGTGGTGAAAACCCCAGAAAACGTGTTTCTCGCATTAAATAGCTCGAAAACAGCGCACTCGATGTTTCTGCATACTTCGGACTGATGTCTCACCAAGCTTATCGTAGAAAATGCATATCTCAGCTTGTATCTCGACGAAAACCAAAATATCTCCGGTTCTGCATATCCAACGCACTGTGGAGTGGTGAAAACACCAGATAACGTATTTCTCGCATTAAAAAGCTCGAAACGAGCGATCTCGATGATTCTGCATGCTTCGGACAGAAGTCTCAACAAGATTATCGCAGAAAATGCATATCTCAGCTTGAAACCCCACGAAAACCAAGATATCTACTGTTCTGCATATCAAACGCACTGTGGAGTGGTGGAAACACCAGATAACGTGTTTCTCGCATTAGATAGCTCGAAACGAGCGATCTCCATGATTCTGCATACTTCGGACAGAAGTCTCAACAAGATTATCGCAGAAAATGCATATCTCAGCTTGAAACCCCACGAAAACCAAGATATCGCCGGTTCTGCATATCAAACGCACTGTGGAGTGGTGAAAACACCAGAAAACGTGTTTCTCATATTAAGTAGCTCGAAAAGAGCGTTCTCGAAGATCCTGCATACTTCTGACAGAAGTCTCACCAAGATTATCGTAGAAAATGCATATCTCAGATTGAAACCCCACGAAAACCAAGATATCGCCGGTTCTGCATATCAAACGCACTGTGGAGTGGTGAAAACACCAGATAACGTGTTTCCCGCATTAAATAGCTCGAAAAGTGCGATCTCGATGATTCTGCATACTTCTGACAGAAGACTCACCAAGATTATCGCAAAAATGCATATCTCAGCTTGAAACCCCACGAAAACCAAGATATCTACTGTTCTGCATATCAAACGCACTGTGGAGTGGTGAAAACACCAGATAACGTGTTTTTCGCATTGAATAGCTCGAAACGAGCGATCTCGATGATACAGCATACTTCGGACAGAAGTCTCACCAAGATTATCGCAGAAAATGCATATCTCAGCTTGAAACCCCACGAAAACCGAGATATCGCCTGTTCTGCATATCAAACGCACTGTGGAGTGGTGAAAACCCCAGAAAACGTGTTTCTCGCATTAAATAGCTCGAATAGAGCGATCTCGATGATTCTTCATACTTCGGACAGAAGTCTCACCAAGATTATCGTAAAAAACGCATATCTCAGCTTGAAACCCCACGAAAGCCAAGATATCGCTGGTTCTGTATATCAAGCGCACTGTGGAGTGGTGAAAACACCGGATAAGGTTTTTCTCGCATTAACTAGCTCGAAAAGAGCGATCTCGATGATTCTGCATACTTCGGACAGAAGTCTCAACAAGATTATCGCAGAAAATGCATATCTCAGCTTGAAACCCCACGAAAACCAAGGTATCTACTGTTCTGCATATCAAACGCACTGTGGAGTGGTGAAAACACCAGATAACGTGTTTCTCGAATTAAAGAGCTCGAAAAGAGGTATCTCGATGATTCTGCATACTTCTGATAGAAGTCTCACCAAGATTATCGTAGAAAATGCATATCTCAGTTTGATACCCGACGAAAGCCAAGATGTCGCCGAGTCTGCATATCAAACGCACTGTGGAGTTGTGAAAACACCAGATAACGTGTTTCTCGCATTAAATACCCCGAAAAGAGGGATCTCGATGATTCTGCATACTTCTGACAGAAGACTCACCAAGATTATCGCAAAAATGCATATCTCAGCTTGAAACCCCACGAAAACCAAGATATCGCCGGTTCTGCATATCAAACGCACTGTGGAGTGGTGAAAACACCAGATAACGTGTTTCTCGCATTAAATAGCTCGAAAAGTGCGATCTCGATGATTCTGCATACTTCTAACAGAAGTCTCACCAAGATTATCGCAGAAAATGCATATCTCAGCTTGAAACCCCACGAAAACCAAGATATCTACTGTTCTGCATATCAAACGCACTGTGGAGTGGTGAAAACACCAGATAACGTGTTTTTCGCATTGAATAGCTCGAAACGAGCGATCTCGATGATACAGCATACTTCGGACAGAAGTCTCACCAAGATTATCGCAGAAAATGCATATCTCAGCTTGAAACCCCACGAAAACCAAGAGATCGCCTGTTCTGCATATCAAACGCACTGTGGAGTGGTGAAAACCCCAGAAAACGTGTTTCTCGCATTAAATAGCTCGAATAGAGCGATCTCGATGATTCTTCATACTTCGGACAGAAGTCTCACCAAGATTATCGCAAAAAATGCATATCTCAGCTTGAAACCCCACGAAAACCAAGAGATCGCCTGTTCTGCATATCAAACGCACTGTGGAGTGGTGAAAACCCCAGAAAACGTGTTTCTCGCATTAAATAGCTCGAATAGAGCGATCTCGATGATTCTTCATACTTCGGACAGAAGTCTCACCAAGATTATCGCAAAAAATGCATATCTCAGCTTGAAACCCCACGAAAACCAAGATATCGCCTGTTCTGCATATCAAACGCACTGTGGAGTGGTGAAAACCCCAGAAAACGTGTTTCTCGCATTAAATAGCTCGAATAGAGCGATCTCGATGATTCTTCATACTTCGGACAGAAGTCTCACCAAGATTATCGTAAAAAATGCATATCTCAGCTTGAAACCCCACGAAAGCCAAGATATCGCTGGTTCTGCATATCAAGCGCACTGTGGAGTGGTGAAAACACCGGATAAGGTTTTTCTCGCATTAACTAGCTCGAAAAGAGCGATCTCGATGATTCTGCATACTTCGGACAGAAGTCTCAACAAGATTATCGCAGAAAATGCATATCTCAGCTTGAAACCCCACGAAAACCAAGGTATCTACTGTTCTGCATATCAAACGCACTGTGGAGTGGTGAAAACACCAGATAACGTGTTTCTCGAATTAAAGAGCTCGAAAAGAGGTATCTCGATGATTCTGCATACTTCTGATAGAAGTCTCACCAAGATTATCGTAGAAAATGCATATCTCAGTTTGATACCCGACGAAAGCCAAGAAGTCGCCGAGTCTGCATATCAAACGCACTGTGGAGTTGTGAAAACACCAGATAACGTGTTTCTCGCATTAAATACCCCGAAAAGAGGGATCTCGATGATTCTGCATACTTCTGACAGAAGACTCACCAAGATTATCGCAAAAATGCATATCTCAGCTGGAAACGCCACGAAAATCAAGATATCGACGGTTCTGCATATCAAACGCACTGTGGAATGTTGAAAACTTCAGGAAACTTGTTTTTTTGCATTAACTAGCTCGACAAGAGCGATCTAGATGATTCTGCATACTTCTGACTGAAATCTCACCAAGATAATCGCAGAAAATGCATATCTCAGCTTGAAACCCGACGAAATCCAAGATGTCGCCGGGTCTGCATATCAAACGCACTGTGGAGTGGTGAAAACACCAGATAACGTGTTTCTCGCATGAAATAGCCCGAAAAGAGGGATCTCGATGATTCTGCATACTTCTGACAGAAGATTCACCAAGATTATCGCAAAAATGCATATCTCAGCTGGAAACACCACGAAAATCAAGATACCGCCGGTTCTGCATATCAAACGCACTGTGGAATGTTGAAAACATCAGGAAACTTGTTTTTTTGCATTAACTAGCTCGACAAGAGCGATCTAGATGATTCTGCATACTTCTGACTGCAATCTCACCAAGATTAACGCAGAAAATGCATATCTCAGCTTGAAACCCGACGAATTCCAAGATGTCGCCGGTTCTGCACATAAAACGTTCGGTGGAGTGGTGAAAACACCCCAGAACGTGTTTCTCGCATTAAGTAGCTCGAAACGTGCGATCTAGATAATTCTGCATACTTCTGACTGAAGTCTCACCAATATTATCGCAAAAAATGCATATCTCACCTTGAAACCTCACGAAAATCAAGATGACGCCGGTTCTGCATATCAAACGCACTGTGGAGTGTTGAAAACAACCAGATAACGTGTTTCTCGCATTAAATAGCTCGAAACGAGCGATCTCGATGATTAAGCATACTTCGGACGGAAGTCTCACCCAGATTATCGCAGAAATTGCATATCTCAGCTTGAATCCCCACGAAAACCAAGATATCGCTGGTTCTGCATATCAAACGCACTGTGGAGTGGTGAAAACACCAGATAACGTGTTTCTCTCATTAAATAGGTCGAAACGAGCGATCTCGATGACTAAGCATACTTCTGACAGAAGACTCACAAAGATTATCGCAGAAAATGCATATCTCAGCTTGAAACCCGACCGAAACCAGGATATCTTCGGTTCTGCATGTCAAACGTACTGTGGAGTGGTGAAAACACCAGGAAACGTGTTTCTCGCATTAAGCAGCTTGAAACGAGCGATCTAGATGATTCTGCATACATCTGAATGATGTCTCACCAAGATTATCGCAGAAAATGCATATCTCAGCTTGAACCCCGACGAAAGCCAAGATGTCGCCGGTTCTGCATATCAAACGCACTGTGGAGTGGTGAAAACACCAGATAACGTGTTTCTCACATTAAATAGCTCGAAAAGAGGGATCCCGATGATTCTGCATACTTCTGACAGAAGACTCACCAAGATGATCGCAGAAAATGCATATCTCAGCTGGAAATACCACGAAAACCAAGATATCGCCGGTTCTGCATATCAAATGCACTGTGGTGTGGTGAAAACACCGGATAAGGTTTTTCTCACATTAACTAGCTCGAAAAGAGCGATCTCGATCTTTCTGCATACTTCGGACAGAAGTCTCACCAAGATTATCGCAGAAAATGCATATCTCAGCTTGAAACCCCACGAAAACTTAGATATCGCCGGTTCTGCATATGATACGCACTGTGGAGTGGTGAAAACACCAGATAACGTGTTTCTCGCATTAAATAGCTCGAAAAGAGCGTTCTCGAAGATCCTGCATACTTCTGACAGAAGTCTCACCAAGATTATCGTAGAAAATGCATATCTCAGCTTGAAACCCGACGAAAACCGAGTTATATCCGGTTCTGCACATCAAACGTACCGTGGAGTGGTGAAAACACCAGAAAACGTGTTTCGTGCATTAAGTAGCTCGAAAGGAGCGTCCTAGATGATTCTGCATACTTCTGACTGAAGTCTCACCAATATTATCGCAGGAAATGCATATCTCAGCTCGAAACCTCACGAAAATCAAGATATCTCCGGTTCAGCATATCCAACGAACTGTGGAGTGGTGAAAACCCCACAAAACGTGTTTCTCGCATTAAATAGCTCGAAAAGAGCGCTCTCGATGTTTCTGCATACTTCGGACAGATGTTTCACCAAGCTTATCGTAAAACATGCATATCTCAGCTTGATACACCACGAAAACGAAGATGTCGCCGGTTCTGCATATCAAACGCACTGTGGATTGGTGAAAACACCAGATAACGTGTTTCTCGCATTACATAGCTCGAAAAGCGAGATCTCGATGATTCTGCATACTTCGGATAGAAGTCTCCCCAAGATTATCGTAGAAAATGCATATCTCAGCTTGAAACCCGACGAAAACCGAGTTATCTCCGGTTCTGCACATCAAACGTACCGTGGAGTGGTGAAAACACCAGAAAACGTGTTTCGCGCATTAAGTAGCTCGAAAAGTACGTTCTCGAAGATTCTGCATACTTCTGACAGAAGTCTCACCAGGATTATCGTAGAAACTGCATATCTCAGCTTGAAACCCGACCGAAACCAAGATATCTCCTGTTCTGCATGTCAAACGTACTGTGGAGTGGTGAAAACACTAGAAAACGTGTTTCGTGCATTAAGTAGCTCGAAAAGAGCGATCTAGATGATTCTGCATACTTCTGACTGAAGTCTCACCAAGATTATCGCGGAAAATGCATATCTCTGCCTGAAACCCCACGAAAACCAAGATATCGCCTGTTCTGCATATCAAACGCACTGTGGAGTGGTGAAACCCCCAGAAAACGAGTTTCTCGCATTAAATAGCTCGAAAAGAGCGCTCTCGATGTTTCTGCATACTTCGGACAGATGTTTCACCAAGATTATCGTAGAAAATGCATATCACAGCTTGAAACCCGACCGAAAAAAAGATATCTGCGGTTCTGCATGTCAAACGTACTGTGGAGTGGTGAAAACACCAGAAAACGTGTTTCGTGCATTAAGTAGCTCGAAAAGAGCGATCTAGATGATTCTGCATACTTCTGACAAAAGACCCACCAAGATTATCGCAGAAAATGCATATCTCAGCTGGAAACACCACGAAAATCAAGATATCGCCTGTTCTGCATATCAAACGCACTGTGGAGTGGTGAAAACACCAGATAACGTGTTTGTCGCATTAAATAGCTCGAAAAGAGCGATCTAGATGATTCAGCATACTTCGGACAGATGTTTCACCAAGCTTATCGCAGAAAATGCATATCTCAGCTTGAAACCCCTCGAAAACCAAGATATTGACGGTTCTGCATATCAAACGCACTGTGGAGTGGTGAAAACACCAGATAACGTGTTTCTCGCATTAAATAGCTCGAAAAGAGCGATCTAGATGATTCAGCATACTTCGGACAGAAGTCTCACCAAGATTATCGCAGCAAATGCATATCTCAGCTTGAAACCTCACGAAAACCAAGATATCTCCGGTTCTGCATATCCAACCAACTGTGGAGTGGTGAAAACCCTAGAAAACGTGTTTCTCGCATTAAATAGCTCGAAAAGTGCGATCTCGATGATTCTTCATACTTCTGACAGAAGTCTCACCAAGATTATCGTAGAAAATTCATACCTCAGCTTGAAACCCCACGAAAACCAAGATATCTACTATTCTGCATATCAAACGCTCTGTGGAGTGGTGAAAACACCAGATAACGTGTTTCTCGCATTAAATAGCTCGAAAAGAGCGCTCTCGATGTTTCTGCATACTTCGGACAGATGTTTCACCAAGCTTATCGTAGAAAATGCATATCTCAGCTTGAAACCCGACGAAAACCAAAATATCGCCGGTTGTGCATATCAAACCAACTGTGAAGTGGTGAAAACACCAGATAACGTGTTTCTTGCATTAAATAGCTCGAAAAGTGCGATCTCGATGATTCTGCATACTTCTGACAGAAGTCTCACCAAGATTATCGTAGAAAATGCATATCTCAGCTTGAAACCCGACGAAAGCCGAGTTATCTCCGGTTCTGCACATCAAACGTACCGTGGAGTGGTGAAAACACCAGATAACGTGTTTCTCGCACTAACTAGCTCGACAAGAGCGATCTCGATGATTCAGCATACTTCGGACAGAAGTCTCACCAAGATTATCGTAAAAAATGCATATCTCAGCTTGAAACCCCACGAAAGCCAAGATATCGCTGGTTCTGCATATCAAACGCACTGTGGAGTGGTGAAAACACCGGATAAGGTTTTTCTCGCACTAGCTAGCTCGACAAGTGCGATCTCGAGGTTTCAGCATACTTCGGACAGAAGTCTCACCAAGGTTATCGCAGAAAATGCATATCTCTGCTTGAAACCCCACGAAAACCAAGATATCTACTGTTCTGCATATCCAACGAACTGTGGAGTGGTGAAAACCCCAGAAAACGTGTTTCTCGGATTAAATAGCTCGAAAAGAGCGCACTCGATGTTTCTGCATACTTCGGACTGATGTCTCACCAAGCTTATCGTAGAAAATGCATATCTCAGCTTGAATCCCGACGAAAACCAAAATATCTCCGGTTCTGCATATCCAACGCACTGTGGAGTGGTGAAAACACCAGAAAACGTGTTTCTCATATTAAGTAGCTCGAAAAGAGCGTTCTCGAAGATCCTGCATACTTCTGACAGAAGTCTCACCAAGATTATCGTAGAAAATGCATATCTCAGATTGAAACCCCACGAAAACCAAGATATCGCCGGTTCTGCATATCAAACGCACTGTGGAGTGGTGAAAACACCAGATAACGTGTTTCTCGCATTAAATAGCTCGAAAAGTGCGATCTCGATGATTCTGCATACTTCTGACAGAAGACTCACCAAGATTATCGCAAAAATGCATATCTCAGCTTGAAACCCCACGAAAACCAAGATATCGCCGGTTCTGCATATCAAACGCACTGTGGAGTGGTGAAAACACCAGATAACGTGTTTCTCGCATTAAATAGCTCGAAAAGTGCGATCTCGATGATTCTGCATACTTCTAACAGAAGTCTCACCAAGATTATCGCAGAAAATGCATATCTCAGCTTGAAACCCCACGAAAACCAAGATATCTACTGTTCTGCATATCAAACGCACTGTGGAGTGGTGAAAACACCAGATAACGTGTTTTTCGCATTGAATAGCTCGAAACGAGCGATCTCGATGATACAGCATACTTCGGACAGAAGTCTCACCAAGATTATCGCAGAAAATGCATATCTCAGCTTGAAACCCCACGAAAACCAAGATATCGCCTGTTCTGCATATCAAACGCACTGTGGAGTGGTGAAAACCCCAGAAAACGTGTTTCTCGCATTAAATAGCTCGAATAGAGCGATCTCGATGATTCTTCATACTTCGGACAGAAGTCTCACCAAGATTATCGTAAAAAACGCATATCTCAGCTTGAAACCCCACGAAAGCCAAGATATCGCTGGTTCTGTATATCAAGCGCACTGTGGAGTGGTGAAAACACCGGATAAGGTTTTTCTCGCATTAACTAGCTCGAAAAGAGCGATCTCGATGATTCTGCATACTTCGGACAGAAGTCTCAACATGATTATCGCAGAAAATGCATATCTCAGCTTGAAACCCCACGAAAACCAAGGTATCTACTGTTCTGCATATCAAACGCACTGTGGAGTGGTGAAAACACCAGATAACGTGTTTCTCGAATTAAAGAGCTCGAAAAGAGGTATCTCGATGATTCTGCATACTTCTGATAGAAGTCTCACCAAGATTATCGTAGAAAATGCATATCTCAGTTTGATACCCGACGAAAGCCAAGATGTCGCCGAGTCTGCATATCAAACGCACTGTGGAGTTGTGAAAACACCAGATAACGTGTTTCTCGCATTAAATACCCCGAAAAGAGGGATCTCGATGATTCTGCATACTTCTGACAGAAGACTCACCAAGATTATCGCAAAAATGCATATCTCAGCTTGAAACCCCACGAAAACCAAGATATCGCCGGTTCTGCATATCAAACGCACTGTGGAGTGGTGAAAACACCAGATAACGTGTTTCTCGCATTAAATAGCTCGAAAAGTGCGATCTCGATGATTCTGCATACTTCTAACAGAAGTCTCACCAAGATTATCGCAGAAAATGCATATCTCAGCTTGAAACCCCACGAAAACCAAGATATCTACTGTTCTGCATATCAAACGCACTGTGGAGTGGTGAAAACACCAGATAACGTGTTTTTCGCATTGAATAGCTCGAAACGAGCGATCTCGATGATACAGCATACTTCGGACAGAAGTCTCACCAAGATTATCGCAGAAAATGCATATCTCAGCTTGAAACCCCACGAAAACCAAGAGATCGCCTGTTCTGCATATCAAACGCACTGTGGAGTGGTGAAAACCCCAGAAAACGTGTTTCTCGCATTAAATAGCTCGAATAGAGCGATCTCGATGATTCTTCATACTTCGGACAGAAGTCTCACCAAGATTATCGCAAAAAATGCATATCTCAGCTTGAAACCCCACGAAAACCAAGAGATCGCCTGTTCTGCATATCAAACGCACTGTGGAGTGGTGAAAACCCCAGAAAACGTGTTTCTCGCATTAAATAGCTCGAATAGAGCGATCTCGATGATTCTTCATACTTCGGACAGAAGTCTCACCAAGATTATCGCAAAAAATGCATATCTCAGCTTGAAACCCCACGAAAACCAAGATATCGCCTGTTCTGCATATCAAACGCACTGTGGAGTGGTGAAAACCCCAGAAAACGTGTTTCTCGCATTAAATAGCTCGAATAGAGCGATCTCGATGATTCTTCATACTTCGGACAGAAGTCTCACCAAGATTATCGTAAAAAATGCATATCTCAGCTTGAAACCCCACGAAAGCCAAGATATCGCTGGTTCTGCATATCAAGCGCACTGTGGAGTGGTGAAAACACCGGATAAGGTTTTTCTCGCATTAACTAGCTCGAAAAGAGCGATCTCGATGATTCTGCATACTTCGGACAGAAGTCTCAACAAGATTATCGCAGAAAATGCATATCTCAGCTTGAAACCCCACGAAAACCAAGGTATCTACTGTTCTGCATATCAAACGCACTGTGGAGTGGTGAAAACACCAGATAACCTGTTTCTCGAATTAAAGAGCTCGAAAAGAGGTATCTCGATGATTCTGCATACTTCTGATAGAAGTCTCACCAAGATTATCGTAGAAAATGCATATCTCAGTTTGATACCCGACGAAAGCCAAGAAGTCGCCGAGTCTGCATATCAAACGCACTGTGGAGTTGTGAAAACACCAGATAACGTGTTTCTCGCATTAAATACCCCGAAAAGAGGGATCTCGATGATTCTGCATACTTCTGACAGAAGACTCACCAAGATTATCGCAAAAATGCATATCTCAGCTGGAAACGCCACGAAAATCAAGATATCGACGGTTCTGCATATCAAACGCACTGTGGAATGTTGAAAACTTCAGGAAACTTGTTTTTTTGCATTAACTAGCTCGACAAGAGCGATCTAGATGATTCTGCATACTTCTGACTGAAATCTCACCAAGATAATCGCAGAAAATGCATATCTCAGCTTGAAACCCGACGAAATCCAAGATGTCGCCGGGTCTGCATATCAAACGCACTGTGGAGTGGTGAAAACACCAGATAACGTGTTTCTCGCATTAAATAGCCCGAAAAGAGGGATCTCGGTGATTCTGCATACTTCTGACAGAAGATTCACCAAGATTATCGCAAAAATGCATATCTCAGCTGGAAACACCACGAAAATCAAGATACCGCCGGTTCTGCATATCAAACGCACTGTGGAATGTTGAAAACATCAGGAAACTTGTTTTTTTGCATTAACTAGCTCGACAAGAGCGATCTAGATGATTCTGCATACTTCTGACTGCAATCTCATCAAGATAAACGCAGAAAATGCATATCTCAGCTTGAAACCCGACGAATTCCAAGATGTCGCCGGTTCTGCACATAAAACGTTCGGTGGAGTGGTGAAAACACCCCAGAACGTGTTTCTCGCATTAAGTAGCTCGAAACGTGCGATCTAGATAATTCTGCATACTTCTGACTGAAGTCTCACCAATATTATCGCAAAAAATGCATATCTCACCTTGAAACCTCACGAAAATCAAGATGACGCCGGTTCTGCATATCAAACGCACTGTGGAGTGTTGAAAACAACCAGATAACGTGTTTCTCGCATTAAATAGCTCGAAACGAGCGATCTCGATGATTAAGCATACTTCGGACGGAAGTCTCACCCAGATTATCGCAGAAATTGCATATCTCAGCTTGAATCCCCACGAAAACCAAGATATCGCTGGTTCTGCATATCAAACGCACTGTGGAGTGGTGAAAACACCAGATAACGTGTTTCTCTCATTAAATAGGTCGAAACGAGCGATCTCGATGACTAAGCATACTTCTGACAGAAGACTCACAAAGATTATCGCAGAAAATGCATATCTCAGCTTGAAACCCGACCGAAACCAGGATATCTTCGGTTCTGCATGTCAAACGTACTGTGGAGTGGTGAAAACACCAGGAAACGTGTTTCTCGCATTAAGCAGCTTGAAACGAGCGATCTAGATGATTCTGCATACATCTGAATGATGTCTCACCAAGATTATCGCAGAAAATGCATATCTCAGCTTGAACCCCGACGAAAGCCAAGATGTCGCCGGTTCTGCATATCAAACGCACTGTGGAGTGGTGAAAACACCAGATAACGTGTTTCTCACATTAAATAGCTCGAAAAGAGGGATCCCGATGATTCTGCATACTTCTGACAGAAGACTCACCAAGATGATCGCAGAAAATGCATATCTCAGCTGGAAATACCACGAAAACCAAGATATCGCCGGTTCTGCATATCAAACGCACTGTGGAGTGGTTAAAACACAAGAAAACTTGTTTTTTCGCATTAAATAGCTCGAAAAGAGCGATCTAGATGATTCTGCATACTTCTGACATAAGGCTCACCAAGATTATCGCAGAAAATGCATATCTCAGCTGGAACCCTCACGTAAATCAAGATGTCGCCGGTTCTGCATATCAAACGCACTGTGGAGTGGTGAAAACAACCAGATAACGTGTTTCTCGCATTAAATAGCTCGAAAAGAGCGATCCCGATGATTCTGCATACTTCTGACAGAAGTCTCACCAAGATTATCGTAGAAAATGCATATCTCAGCTTGAAACCCGACGAAATCCAAGATTTTGCCGGTTCTGCATATCAAACGCACTGTGGAGTGGTGAAAACACCAGATAACGTGTTTCCCGCATTAAATAGCTCGAAAAGAGGGATCTCGATGATTCTGCATACTTCTGACAGAAGACTCACAAAGATTATCGCAGAAAATGCATATCTCAGCTTGAACCCCGACGAATGCCAAGATGTCGCCGGTTCTGCATATCAAACGCACTGTGGAGTGGTGAAAACACCAGATAACGTGTTTCTCGAATTAAAGAGCTCGAAAAGAGGTATCTCGATGATTCTGCATACTTCTGATAGAAGTCTCACCAAGATTATCGTAGAAAATGCATATCTCAGTTTGATACCCGACGAAAGCCAAGAAGTCGCCGAGTCTGCATATCAAACGCACTGTGGAGTTGTGAAAACACCAGATAACGTGTTTCTCGCATTAAATACCCCGAAAAGAGGGATCTCGATGATTCTGCATACTTCTGACAGAAGACTCACCAAGATTATCGCAAAAATGCATATCTCAGCTTGAAACCCCACGAAAACCAAGATATCGCCGGTTCTGCATATCAAACGCACTGTGGAGTGGTGAAAACACCAGATAACGTGTTTCTCGCATTAAATAGCTCGAAAAGTGCGATCTCGATGATTCTGCATACTTCTAACAGAAGTCTCACCAAGATTATCGCAGAAAATGCATATCTCAGCTTGAAACCCCACGAAAACCAAGATATCTACTGTTCTGCATATCAAACGCACTGTGGAGTGGTGAAAACACCAGATAACGTGTTTTTCGCATTGAATAGCTCGAAACGAGCGATCTCGATGATACAGCATACTTCGGACAGAAGTCTCACCAAGATTATCGCAGAAAATACATATCTCAGCTTGAAACCCCACGAAAACCAAGATATCGCCTGTTCTGCATATCAAACGCACTGTGGAGTGGTGAAAACCCCAGAAAACGTGTTTCTCGCATTAAATAGCTCGAATAGAGCGATCTCGATGATTCTTCATACTTCGGACAGAAGTCTCACCAAGATTATCGCAAAAAATGCATATCTCAGCTTGAAACCCCACGAAAACCAAGATATCGCCTGTTCTGCATATCAAACGCACTGTGGAGTGGTGAAAACCCCAGAAAACGTGTTTCTCGCATTAAATAGCTCGAATAGAGCGATCTCGATGATTCTTCATACTTCGGACAGAAGTCTCACCAAGATTATCGTAAAAA
Organism: Anthophora plumipes; assembly: GCA_951804975.1. NCBI lineage: Eukaryota > Metazoa > Arthropoda > Insecta > Hymenoptera > Apidae > Anthophora > Anthophora plumipes. The sequence goes on from CATORF010000583.1 coordinate 2,857,089, forward strand.
ATGCATATCTCAGCTTGAAACCCCACGAAAGCCAAGATATCGCTGGTTCTGCATATCAAGCGCACTGTGGAGTGGTGAAAACACCGGATAAGGTTTTTCTCGCATTAACTAGCTCGAAAAGAGCGATCTCGATGATTCTGCATACTTCGGACAGAAGTCTCAACAAGATTATCGCAGAAAATGCATATCTCAGCTTGAAACCCCACGAAAACCAAGGTATCTACTGTTCTGCATATCAAACGCACTGTGGAGTGGTGAAAACACCAGATAACGTGTTTCTCGCATTAAAGAGCTCGAAACGAACGATCTAGATGATTCTGCATACTTCTGACTGAAGTCTCACCAAGATTATCGCAGAAAATGCATATCTCAGCTTGATACCCGACGAAAGCCAAGATGTCGCCGGTTCTGCATATCAAACGCACTGTGGAGTGGTGAAAACACCAGATAACGTGTTTCTCGCATTAAATAGCCCGAAAAGAGGGATCTCGATGATTCTGCATACTTCTGACAGAAGACTCACCAAGATTATCGCAAAAATGCATATCTCAGCTGGAAACACCACGAAAATCAAGATACCGCCGGTTCTGCATATCAAACGCACTGTGGAATGTTGAAAACATCAGGAAACTTGTTTTTTTGCATTAACTAGCTCGACAAGAGCGATCTAGATGATTCTGCATACTTCTGACTGCAATCTCACCAAGATAATCGCAGAAAATGCATATCTCAGCTTGAAACCCGACGAATTCCAAGATGTCGTCGGTTCTGCACATAAAACGTTCTGTGGAGTGGTGAAAACACCCCAGAACGTGTTTCTCGCATTAAGTAGCTCGAAACGAGCGATCTAGATGATTCTGCATACTTCTGACTGAAGTCTCACCAATATTATCGCAAAAAATGCATATCTCACCTTGAAACCTCACGAAAATCAAGATGACGCCGGTTCTGCATATCAAACGCACTGTGGAGTGGTGAAAACACCCAGATAACGTGTTTCTCGCATTAAATAGCTCGAAACGAGCGATCTCGATGATTAAGCATACTTCGGACGGAAGTCTCACCCAGATTATCGCAGAAATTGCATATCTCAGCTTGAATCCCCACGAAAACCAAGATATCGCTGGTTCTGCATATCAAACGCACTGTGGAGTGGTGAAAACACCAGATAACGTGTTTCTCTCATTAAATAGGTCGAAACGAGCGATCTCGATGATTAAGCATACTTCTGACAGAAGACTCACAAAGATTATCGCAGAAAATGCATATCTCAGCTTGAAACCCGACCGAAACCAGGATATCTTCGGTTCTGCATGTCAAACGTACTGTGGAGTGGTGAAAACACCAGGAAACGTGTTTCTCGCAATAAGCAGCTTGAAACGAGCGATCTAGATGATTCTGCATACATCTGAATGATGTCTCACCAAGATTATCGCAGAAAATGCATATCTCAGCTTGAACCCCGACGAAAGCCAAGATGTCGCCGGTTCTGCATATCAAACGCACTGTGGAGTGGTGAAAACACCAGATAACGTGTTTCTCACATTAAATAGCTCGAAAAGAGGGATCCCGATGATTCTGCATACTTCTGACAGAAGACTCACCAAGATGATCGCAGAAAATGCATATCTCAGCTGGAAATACCACGAAAATCAAGATATCGCCGGTTCTGCATATCAAACGCACTGTGGAATGTTGAAAACATCAGGAAACTCGTTTTTTTGCATTAACTAGCTCGACAAGAGCGATCTAGATGATTCTGCATACTTCTGACTGAAATCTCACCAAGATAATCGCAGAAAATGCATATCTCAGCTTGAAACCCGACGAAATCCAAGATGTCGCCGGGTCTGCATATCAAACGCACTGTGGAGTGGTGAAAACACCAGATAACGTGTTTCTCGCATTAAATAGCCCGAAAAGAGGGATCTCGATGATTCTGCATACTTCTGACAGAAGACTCACCAAGATTATCGCAAAAATGCATATCTCAGCTGGAAACACCACGAAAATCAAGATACCGCCGGTTCTGCATATCAAACGCACTGTGGAATGTTGAAAACATCAGGAAACTTGTTTTTTTGCATTAACTAGCTCGACAAGAGCGATCTAGATGATTCTGCATACTTCTGACTGCAATCTCACCAAGATAATCGCAGAAAATGCATATCTCAGCTTGAAACCCGACGAATTCCAAGATGTCGCCGGTTCTGCACATAAAACGTTCTGTGGAGTGGTGAAAACACCCCAGAACGTGTTTCTCGCATTAAGTAGCTCGAAACGAGCGATCTAGATGATTCTGCATACTTCTGACAGAAGTCTCACCAATATTATCGCAAAAAATGCATATCTCACCTTGAAACCCACGAAAATCAAGATGACGCCGGTTCTGCATATCAAACGCACTGTGGAGTGGTGAAAACAACCAGATAACGTGTTTCTCGCATTAAATAGCTCGAAACGAGCGATCTCGATGATTAAGCATACTTCGGACGGAAGTCTCACCCAGATTATCGCAGAAATTGCATATCTCAGCTTGAATCCCCACGAAAACCAAGATATCGCTGGTTCTGCATATCAAACGCACTGTGGAGTGGTGAAAACACCAGATAACGTGTTTCTCTCATTAAATAGGTCGAAACGAGCGATCTCGATGATTAAGCATACTTCTGACAGAAGACTCACAAAGATTATCGCAGAAAATGCATATCTCAGCTTGAAACCCGACCGAAACCAGGATATCTTCGGTTCTGCATGTCAAACGTACTGTGGAGTGGTGAAAACACCAGGAAACGTGTTTCTCGCATTAAGCAGCTTGAAACGAGCGATCTAGATGATTCTGCATACATCTGAATGATGTCTCACCAAGATTATCGCAGAAAATGCATATCTCAGCTTGAACCCCGACGAAAGCCAAGATGTCGCCGGTTCTGCATATCAAACGCACTGTGGAGTGGTGAAAACACCAGATAACGTGTTTCTCACATTAAATAGCTCGAAAAGAGGGATCCCGATGATTCTGCATACTTCTGACAGAAGACTCACCAAGATGATCGCAGAAAATGCATATCTCAGCTGGAAATACCACGAAAATCAAGATATCGCCGGTTCTGCATATCAAACGCACTGTGGAATGTTGAAAACACCAGGAAACTTGTTTTTTTGCATTAAATAGCTCGACAAGAGCGATCTAGATGATTCTGCATACTTCTGACTGAAGTCTCACCAAGATTATCGCAGAAAATGCATATCTCAGATGGAAACCCCACGAAAACCAAGATATCGCCGGTTCTGCATATCAAACGCACTGTGGAGTGGTTAAAACACAAGAAAACTTGTTTTTTCGCATTAAATAGCTCGAAAAGAGCGATCTAGATGATTCTGCATACTTCTGACAGAAGACTCACCAAGATTATCGCAGAAAATGCATATCTCAGCTGGAAACCTCACGTAAATCGAGATGTCGCCGGTTCTGCATATCAAACGCACTGTGGAGTGGTGAAAACAACCAGATAACGTGTTTCTCGCATTAAATAGCTCGAAAAGAGCGATCCCGATGATTCTGCATACTTCTGACAGAAGTCTCACCAAGATTATCGTAGAAAATGCATATCTCAGCTTGAAACCCGACGAAATCCAAGATTTTGCCGGTTCTGCATATCAAACGCACTGTGGAGTGGTGAAAACACCAGATAACGTGTTTCCCGCATTAAATAGCTCGAAAAGAGGGATCTCGATGATTCTGCATACTTCTGACAGAAGACTCACAAAGATTATCGCAGAAAATGCATATCTCAGCTTGAACCCCGACGAAAGCCAAGATGTCGCCGGTTCTGCATATCAAACGCACTGTGGAGTGGTGAAAACACCAGATAACGTGTTTCTCGCATTAAATAGCTCGAAAAGAGGGATCTCGATGATTCTGCATACTTCTGACAGAAGTCTCACCAAGATTATCGCAGAAAATGCATATCTCAGCTTGAAACCCGACCGAAACCAAGATATCTCCGGTTCTGCATATCAAACGCACTGTGGAGTGGTGAAAACAACCAGAGAACGTGTTCCTCGCATTAAATAGCTCGAAAAGAGCGATCTCGATGAATCAGCATACTTCGGACAGAAGTCTGACCTAGATTATCGCAGGAAATGCATATCTCAGCTGGAAACACCACGAAAATCAAGATATCGCGTGTTCTGCATATCAAACGCACTGTGGAGTCGTGAAAACAACCAGAGAAGGTGTTCCTCGCATTAAATAGCTCGAAACGAGCGATCTCGATGATTCAGCATACTTCGGACAGAAGTCTGACCAAGATTATCGCAGGAAATGCATATCTCAGCTGGAAACACCACGAAAATCAAGATATCGCCTGTTCTGCATATCAAACGCACTGTGGAGTGGTGAAAACAACCAGAGAGCGTGTTCCTCGCATTAAATAGCTCGAAAAGAGCGATCTCGATGATTCAGCATACTTCGGACAGAAGTCTGACCAAGATTATCGCAGGAAATGCATATCTCAGCTTGAAACACCACGAAAACCAAGATATCTCCGGTTCTGCATATCAAACGCACTGTGGAGTGGTGAAAACACCGGATAACGTGTTTCTCGCATTAAATAGCTCGAAACGAGCGATCTCGATGATTCTGCATACTTCTGACAGAAGACTCACAAAGATTATCGCAGAAAATGCATATCTCAGCTTGAACCCCGACGAAAGCCAAGATGTCGCCGGTTCTGCATATCAAACGCACTGTGGAGTGGTGAAAACACCACATAACGTGTTTCTCGCATTAAATAGCTCGAAAAGAGGGATCTCGATGATTCTGCATACTTCTGACAGAAGTCTCACCAAGATTATCGCAGAAAATGCATATCTCAGCTTGAAACCCGACCGAAACCAAGATATCTCCGGTTCTGCATATCAAACGCACTGTGGAGTGGTGAAAACAACCAGAGAACGTGTTCCTCGCATTAAATAGCTCGAAAAGAGCGATCTCGATGAATCAGCATACTTCGGACAGAAGTCTGACCTAGATTATCGCAGGAAATGCATATCTCAGCTGGAAACACCACGAAAATCAAGATATCGCGTGTTCTGCATATCAAACGCACTGTGGAGTCGTGAAAACAACCAGAGAAGGTGTTCCTCGCATTAAATAGCTCGAAACGAGCGATCTCGATGATTCAGCATACTTCGGACAGAAGTCTGACCAAGATTATCGCAGGAAATGCATATCTCAGCTGGAAACACCACGAAAATCAAGATATCGCCTGTTCTGCATATCAAACGCACTGTGGAGTGGTGAAAACAACCAGAGAGCGTGTTCCTCGCATTAAATAGCTCGAAAAGAGCGATCTCGATGATTCAGCATACTTCGGACAGAAGTCTGACCAAGATTATCGCAGGAAATGCATATCTCAGCTTGAAACACCACGAAAACCAAGATATCTCCGGTTCTGCATATCAAACGCACTGTGGAGTGGTGAAAACACCGGATAACGTGTTTCTCGCATTAAATAGCTCGAAACGAGCGATCTCGATGATTCTGCATACTTCGGACAGAAGTCTCAACAAGATTATCGCAGAAAATGCATATCTCAGCTTGAAACCCCACGAAAACCAAGATATCGCTGGTTCTGCATATCAAACGCACTGCGGAGTGGGGAAAACACCAGATAACGTGTTTCTCGCATTAAATAGGTCGAAAAGAGCGATCTCGATGTTTCTGCATACTTCGGACAGAGGTCTCACCAAGATTATCGCAGAAAATGCATATCTCAGCTTGAAACCCCACGAAAACCAAGATATCTCCGTTTCTGCACATCCAACGAACTGTGGTGTGGGGAAAACACCAGATAACGTGTTTCTCGCATTAAATAGGTCGAAAAGAGCGATCTCGATGTTTCTGCATACTTCGGACAGAGGTCTCACCAAGATTATCGCAGAAAATGCATATCTCAGCTTGAAACCCCACGAAAACCAAGATATCTCCGTTTCTGCACATCCAACGAACTGTGGTGTGGTGAAAACCCCAGAAAACGGGTTTCTCGCATTAAATAGCTCGAAAAGAGCGATCTCGATGATTCAGCATACTTCGGACAGAAGTCTGACCAAGATTATCGCAGGAAATGCATATCTCAGCTGGAAACACCACGAAAATCAAGATATCGCCCGTTCTGCATATCGAACGCACTGTGGAGTGGTGAAAACAACCAGAGAACGTGTTCCTCGCATTAAATAGCTCGAAAAGAGCGATCTCGATGATTCAGCCTACTTCGGACAGAAGTCTGACCAAGATTATCGCAGGAAATGCATATCTCAGCTTGAAACACCACGAAAACCAAGATATCTCCGGTTCTGCATATCCAACGAACTGTGGAGTGGAGAAAACCGCAGAAAACGAGTTTCTCGCATTAATTAGCTCGAAAAGAGCGATCTCGATGATTCTGCACACTTCGGACAGAAGTCTCACCAAGATTATCGTAGAAAATGCATATCTCAGCTTGAAACCCCACGAAAACCCAGTTATCGCTGGTTCTACATATCAAACGCACTGTGGAGTGCTGAAAACACCAGATAACGTGTTTCTCGCATTAAATAGCTCGAAAAGTGCGATCTCGATGAATCTGCATACTTCGGACAGAAGTCTCACCATGATTATCGTAAAAAATGCATATCTCAGCTTGAAACCCCACAAAAACCAAGATTTCGCCGGTTCTGCATATCATACGCTCTGAGGAGTGGTGAAAACACTAGATAAGGTGTTTCTCGCATTAAATAGCTCGAAAAGAGGGATCTCGATGATTCTGCATACTTCTGACAGAAGGCTCACCAAGATTATCGCAGAAAATGCATATCTCAGCTGGAAACACCACGAAAATCAAGATATCGCCGGTTCTGCATATCAAACGCACTGTGGAATGTTGAAAACACCAGGAAACTTGTTTTTTGCATTAAATAGCTCGACAAGAGCGATCTAGATGATTCTGCATACTTCTGACTGAAGTCTCACCAAGATTATCGCAGAAAATGCATATCTCAGCTTGAAACCTCACGAAAACCAAGTTATCTCCGGTTCGGCACATCAAACGTACTGTGGAGTGGTGAAAACACCAGAAAACGTGTTTCCCGAATTAAGTAGCTCGAAAAGAGGGATCTCGATGATTCTGCATACTTCTGACAGAAGACTCACCAAGATTATCGCAGAAATGCATATCTCAGCTGGAAACACCACGAAAATCAAGATATCGCCGGTTCTGCATATCAAACGCACTGTGGAATGTTGAAAACACCAGGAAACTTGTTTTTTTGCATTAACTAGCTCGACAAGAGCGATCTAGATGATTCTGCATACTTCTGACTGAAGTCTCACAAAGATTATCGCAGAAAATGCATATCTCAGCTTGAAACCCGACCGAAAGCGGGATATCTTCGGTTCTGCATGTCAAACGTACTGTGGAGTGGTGAAAACACAAGAAAACGTGGTTCTCGCATTAAGCAGCTTGAAACGAGCGATCTAGATGATTCTGCATACATCTGACTGATGTCTCACCAAGATTATCGCAGAAAATGCATATCTCAGCTTGAACCCCGACGAAAGCCAAGATATCGCCGGTTCTGCATATCAAACCAACTGTGGAGTGGGGAAAACACCAGATAACGTGTTTCTCGCATTAAATAGCTCGAAAAGTGCGATCTCGATGATTCTGCATACTTCGGACAGAAGTCTCATCAAGATTATCGCAAAAAATGCATATCTCAGCTTGAAACCCCACGAAAGCCAAGATATCGCTGGTTCTGCATATCAAACGCACTGTGGAGTGGTGAAAACACCGGATAACGTGTTTCTCGCATTAAATAGCTCGAAACGAGCGATCTCGATGATTCTGCATACTTCGGACAGAAGTCTCAACAAGATTATCGCAGAAAATGCATATCTCAGCTTGAAACCCCACGAAAACCAAGATATCGCTGGTTCTGCATACCAAACGCACTGCGGAGTGGGGAAAACACCAGATAACATGTTTCTCGCATTAAACAGGTCGAAAAGAGCGATCTCGATGTTTCTGCATACTTCGGACAGAGGTCTCACCAAGATTATCGCAGAAAATGCATATCTCAGCTTGAAACCCCACGAAAACCAAGATATCTCCGTTTCTGCACATCCAACAAACTGTGGTGTGGTGAAAACCCCAGAAAACGGGTTTCTCGCATTAAATAGCTCGAAACGAGCGATCTCGATGATTAAGCATACTTCGGACGGAAGTCTCCGCAAGATTATCGCAGAAATTGCATATCTGAGCTTGAAACCCCACGAAAACCAAGATATCGTCGGTTCTGCATATCATACGCACTGTGGAGTGGTGAAAACACCAGATAACGTGTTTCTCGAATTTAATAGCTCGAAACGAGCGATCTCGATGATTAACCATACTTCGGACAGAAGTCTCACCAAAATTATCGCAGAAAATGCATATCTCAGCTTGAAACCCGACCGAAACCAAGATATCTCCGGTTCTGCATGTCAAACGTACTGTGGAGTTGTGAAAACACCAGAAAACGTGTTTCGTGCATTAAGTAGCTCGAAAAGAGCGATCGAGTTATTCTGCATACTTCTGACAAAAGACCCACCAAGATTATCGCAGAAAATGCATATCTCAGCTGGAAACACCACGAAAATCAAGATATCGCCTGTTCTGCATATCAAACGCACTGTGGAGTGGTGAAAACAACCAGAAAACGTGTTCCTCGCATTAAATAGCTCGAAAAGAGCGATCTCTATGATTAAGCATACTTCGGACAGAAGTCTCACCAAGATTATCGTACAAAATGCATATCTCAGCTTGAAACCCCACGAAAGCCGAGATATCGCTGGTTCTGCATATCAAACGCACTGTGGAGTGGTGAAAACACCGGATAAGGTTTTTCTCGCATTAACTAGCTCGAAAAGAGCGATCTCGATGTTTCAGCATACTTCGGACAGAAGTCTCACCAAGATTATCGCAGAAAATGCATATCTCAGCTTGAAACCCCACGAAAACCAAGATATCTACTGTTCTGCATATCAAACGCACTGAGGAGTGGTGAAAACACTAGATGACGTGTTTCTCGCATTAAATAGCTAGAAAAGTGCGATCTCGATGATTCTGCATACTTCGGCCAGAAGTCTCACCAAGATTATCGCAGAAAATGCATATCTCAGCTTGAAACCCCACGAAAACCAAGATATCTACTGTTCTGCATATCAAACGCTCTGTGGAGTGGTGAAAACACCAGATAACGTGTTTCTCGCACTAACTAGCTCGACAAGAGCGATCTCTATGATTAAGCATACTTCGGACAGAAGTCTCACCAAGATTATCGTACAAAATGCATATCTCAGCTTGAAACCCCACGAAAGCCGAGATATCGCTGGTTCTGCATATCAAACGCACTGTGGAGTGGTGAAAACACCGGATAAGGTTTTTCTCGCATTAACTATCTCGAAAAGAGCGATCTCGATGTTTCAGCATACTTCGGACAGAAGTCTCACCAAGATTATCGCAGAAAATGCATATCTCAGCTTGAAACCCCAGGAAAACCAAGATATCGCCGGTTCTGCATATCAAACCAACTGTGGAGTGGTGAAAACACCAGATAACGTGTTTCTCGCACTAACTAGCTCGACAAGAGCGATCTCGATGATTCAGCATACTTCGGACAGAAGTCTCACCAAGATTATCGTAAAAAATGCATATCTCAGCTTGAAACCCCACGAAAGCCAAGATATCGCTGCTTCTGCATATCAAACGCACTGTGGAGTGGTGAAAACACCAGATAACGTGTTTCTCGCATTAAATAGCTCGAAACGAGCGATCTCGATGATTCTGCATGCTTCGGACAGAAGTCTCAACAAGATTATCGCAGAAAATGCATATCTCAGCTTGAAACCCCACGAAAACCAAGATATCTACTGTTCTGCATATCAAACGCACTGTGGAGTGGTGAAAACACCAGATAACGTGTTTCTCGCATTAGATAGCTCGAAACGAGCGATCTCGATGATTAAGCATACTTCTAACAGAAGTCTCACCAAGATTATCGCAGAAAATGCATATCTCTGCTTGAAACCCCACGAAAACCAAGATATCTACTGTTCTGCATATCCAACGAACTGTGGAGTGGTGAAAACCCCAGAAAACGTGTTTCTCGCATTAAATAGCTCGAAAAGAGCGCTCTCGATGTTTCTGCATACTTCGGACTGATGTCTCACCAAGCTTATCGTAGAAAATGCATATCTCAGCTTGAATCCCGACGAAAACCAAAATATCTCCGGTTCTGCATATCCAACGCACTGTGGAGTGGTGAAAACACCAGATAACGTGTTTCTCGCATTAAATAGCTCGAAACGAGCGATCTCGATGATTCTGCATACTTCGGACAGAAGTCTCACCAAGATTATCGTAGAAAATGCATATCTCAGCTGGAAACACCACGAAAATCAAGATATCGCCGGTTCTGCATATCAAACGCACTGTGGAATGTTGAAAACACCAGGAAACTTGTTTTTTTGCATTAACTAGCTCGACAAGAGCGATCTAGATGATTCTGCATACTTCTAACAGAAGTCTCACTATGATTATCGCAGAAAATGCATATCTCTGCTAGAAACCCCACGAAAACCAAGATATCTCCTGTTCTGCATATTCAACGAACAGTGGAGTGGTGAAAACCCCAGAAAACGTGTTTCTCGCATTAAATAGCTCGAAAAGTACGATCTCGATGATTAAGCATACTTCGGACAGAAGTCTCACCAAGATTATCGCAGAAATTGCATATCTCAGCTTGAATCACCACGAAAACCAGGATATCGCTGGTTCTGCATATCAAACGCACTGTGGAGTGCTGAAAACACCAGATAACGTGTTTCTCGCATTAAATAGCTCGAATAGAGCGATCTTGATGATTAAGCATACTTCGGACTGAAGTCTCACCAAGATTATCGTAAAAAATGCATATCTCAGCTTGAAACCCCACAAAAACCAAGATATCGCCGGTTCTGCATATCAAACGCACTGTGGTGTGGTGAAAACCCCAGAAAACGTGTTTCTCACATTAAATAGCTCGAAAAGAGCGCTCTTGATGTTTTTGCATACTTCGGACAGATGTTTCACCAAGATTATCGCAGAAAATGCATATCTCAGCTTGAAACCCGACGAAAACCAAACATCGCCGGTTCTGCATATCAAACGCACAGTGGAGTGGTGAAAACACCAGATAACGTGTTTCTCGCACTAACTAGCTCGAAAAGAGCGATCTCGATGATTCAGTATACTTCGGACAGAAGTCTCACCATGATTATCGCAGAAAATGCATATCTCAGCTTGAAACCACACGAAAACCAAGATATCGCCGGCGCTGCATATCAAACGCACTGTGGAGTGCTGAAAACACCAGATAACGTGTTTCCCGCATTAAATAGCTCGAAAAGTGCGATCTCGATGATTCTGCATACTTCTAACAGAAGTCTCACCAAGATCATCGCAGAAAATGCATATCTCAGCTTGAAACCCGACGAAAACCAAGATATCTACTGTTCTGCATATCCAACGAACTGTGGAGTGGTGAAAACCCCAGAAAACGTGTTTCTCGCATTAAATAGCTCGAAAAGAGCGCTCTCGATGGTTCTGCATACTTCGGACTGATGTCTCACCAAGCTTATCGTAGAAAATGCATATCTCAGCTTGAATCCCGACGAAAACCAAAATATCTCCGGTTCTGCATATCCAACGCACTGTGGAGTGGTGAAAACACCAGATAACGTGTTTCTCGCATTAAATAGCTCGAAACGAGCGATCTCGATGATTAAGCATACTTCGGACAGAAGTCTCACCAAGATTATCGTAAAAAATGCATATCTCAGCTTGAAACCCCACGAAAACCAATATATCGCTGGTACTGCATATCAAACGCACTGTGGAGTGGTGAAAACACCAGATAACGTGTTTCTGGCATTAAATAGCTCGAAACGAGCGATCTCGATGATTAAGCATACTTCGGACAGAAGTCTCACCAAGATTATCGTAAAAAATGCATATCTCAGCTTGAAACCCGACGAAAACCAAAATATCTCCGGTTCTGCATATCCAACGCACTGTGGAGTGGTGAAAACACCAGATAACGTGTTTCTCGCATTAAATAGCTCGAAACGAGCGATCTCGATGATTCTGCATACTTCGGACAGAAGTCTCACCAAGCTTATCGTAGAATATGCATATCTCAGCTTGAAACCCCACGAAAGCCGAGATATCGCCGGTTCTGCATATCATACGCACTGAGGAGTGGTGCAAACACTAGATAACGTGTTTCTCGCATTAAATAGCTAGAAAAGTGCGATCTCGATGATTCTGCATACTTCGGACAGAAGTCTCACCAAGATTATCGCAGAAAATGCATATCTCAGCTTGAAACCCCACGAAAACCAAGATATCTACTGTTCTGCATATCAAACGCACTGTGGAGTGGTGAAAACACCAGATAACGTGTTTCTCGCACTAACTAGCTCGACAAGAGCGATCTCGATGATTAAGCATACTTCGGACAGAAGTCTCACCAAGATTATCGTACAAAATGCATATCTCAGCTTGAAACCCCACGAAAGCCGAGATATCGCTGGTTCTGCATATCAAACGCACTGTGGAGTGGTGAAAACACCGGATAAGGTTTTTCTCGCATTAACTAGCTCGAAAAGAGCGATCTCGATGTTTCAGCATACTTCGGACAGAAGTCTCACCAAGATTATCGCAGAAAATGCATATCTCAGCTTGAAACCCCACGAAAACCAAGATATCTACTGTTCTGCATATCAAACGCACTGAGGAGTGGTGAAAACACTAGATAACGTGTTTCTCGCATTAAATAGCTAGAAAAGTGCGATCTCGATGATTCTGCATACTTCGGCCAGAAGTCTCACCAAGATTATCGCAGAAAATGCATATCTCAGCTTGAAACCCCACGAAAACCAAGATATCTACTGTTCTGCATATCAAACGCTCTGTGGAGTGGTGAAAACACCAGATAACGTGTTTCTCGCACTAACTAGCTCGACAAGAGCGATCTCTATGATTAAGCATACTTCGGACAGAAGTCTCACCAAGATTATCGTACAAAATGCATATCTCAGCTTGAAACCCCACGAAAGCCGAGATATCGCTGGTTCTGCATATCAAACGCACTGTGGAGTGGTGAAAACACCGGATAAGGTTTTTCTCGCATTAACTATCTCGAAAAGAGCGATCTCGATGTTTCAGCATACTTCGGACAGAAGTCTCACCAAGATTATCGCAGAAAATGCATATCTCAGCTTGAAACCCCAGGAAAACCAAGATATCGCCGGTTCTGCATATCAAACCAACTGTGGAGTGGTGAAAACACCAGATAACGTGTTTCTCGCACTAACTAGCTCGACAAGAGCGATCTCGATGATTCAGCATACTTCGGACAGAAGTCTCACCAAGATTATCGTAAAAAATGCATATCTCAGCTTGAAACCCCACGAAAGCCAAGATATCGCTGCTTCTGCATATCAAACGCACTGTGGAGTGGTGAAAACACCAGATAACGTGTTTCTCGCATTAAATAGCTCGAAACGAGCGATCTCGATGATTCTGCATGCTTCGGACAGAAGTCTCAACAAGATTATCGCAGAAAATGCATATCTCAGCTTGAAACCCCACGAAAACCAAGATATCTACTGTTCTGCATATCAAACGCACTGTGGAGTGGTGAAAACACCAGATAACGTGTTTCTCGCATTAGATAGCTCGAAACGAGCGATCTCGATGATTAAGCATACTTCTAACAGAAGTCTCACCAAGATTATCGCAGAAAATGCATATCTCTGCTTGAAACCCCACGAAAACCAAGATATCTACTGTTCTGCATATCCAACGAACTGTGGAGTGGTGAAAACCCCAGAAAACGTGTTTCTCGCATTTAATAGCTCGAAAAGAGCGCTCTCGATGTTTCTGCATACTTCGGACTGATGTCTCACCAAGCTTATCGTAGAAAATGCATATCTCAGCTTGAATCCCGACGAAAACCAAAATATCTCCGGTTCTGCATATCCAACGCACTGTGGAGTGGTGAAAACACCAGATAACGTGTTTCTCGCATTAAATAGCTCGAAACGAGCGATCTCGATGATTCTGCATACTTCGGACAGAAGTCTCACCAAGATTATCGTAGAAAATGCAGATCTCAGCTGGAAACACCACGAAAATCAAGATATCGCCGGTTCTGCATATCAAACGCACTGTGGAATGTTGAAAACACCAGGAAACTTGTTTTTTTGCATTAACTAGCTCGACAAGAGCGATCTAGATGATTCTGTATACTTCTAACAGAAGTCTCACTATGATTATCGCAGAAAATGCATATCTCAGCTTGAAACCACACGAAAACCAAGATATCGCCGGAGCTGCATATCAAACGCACTGTGGAGTGCTGAAAACACCAGATAACGTGTTTCCCGCATTAAATAGCTCGAAAAGTGCGATCTCGATGATTCTGCATACTTCTAACAGAAGTCTCACCAAGATCATCGCAGAAAATGCATATCTCAGCTTGAAACCCGACGAAAACCAAAATATCGCCGGTTCTGCATATCAAACCAACTGTGAAGTGGTGAAAACACCAGATAACGTGTTTCTCGCATTAAATAGCTCGAAAAGTGCGATCTCGATGATTCTGCATACTTCTAACAGAAGTCTCACTAAGATTATCGCAGAAAATGCATATCTCTGCTTGAAACCCCACGAAAACCAAGATATCTACTGTTCTGCATATCCAACGAACTGTGGAGTGGTGAAAACCCCAGAAAACGTGTTTCTCGCATTAAATAGCTCGAAAAGAGCGCACTCGATGTTTCTGCATACTTCGGACTGATGTCTCACCAAGCTTATCGTAGAAAATGCATATCTCAGCTTGAATCCCGACGAAAACCAAAATATCTCCGGTTCTGCATATCCAACGCACTGTGGAGTGGTGAAAACACCAGATAACGTGTTTCTCGCATTAAATAGCTCGAAACGAGCGATCTCGATGATTCTGCATGCTTCGGACAGAAGTCTCAAAAAGATTATCGCAGAAAATGCATATCTCAGCTTGAAACCCCACGAAAACCAAGATATCTACTGTTCTGCATATCAAACGCACAGTGGAGTGCTGAAAACACCAGATAACGTGTTTCTCGCATTAGATAGCTCGAAACGAGCGATCTCGATGATTAAGCATACTTCTAACAGAAGTCTCACCAAGATTATCGCAGAAAATGCATATCTCTGCTTGAAACCCCACGAAAACCAAGATATCTACTGTTCTGCATATCCAACGAACTGTGGAGTGGTGAAAACCCCAGAAAACGTGTTTCTCGCATTAAATAGCTCGAAAAGAGCGCTCTCGATGGTTCTGCATACTTCGGACTGATGTCTCACCAAGCTTATCGTAGAAAATGCATATCTCAGCTTGAATCCCGACGAAAACCAAAATATCTCCGGTTCTGCATATCCAACGCACTGTGGAGTGGTGAAAACACCAGATAACGTGTTTCTCGCATTAAATAGCTCGAAACGAGCGATCTCGATGATTAAGCATACTTCGGACAGAAGTCTCACCAAGATTATCGCAGAAAATGCATATCTCAGCTTGAAACCCCACGAAAACCAAGATGTCGCTGTTACTGCATATCAAACGCACTGTGGAGTGGTGAAAACACCAGATAACGTGTTTCTTGCATTAAATAGCTCGAAAAGAGCGATCTCGATGATTCTGCATACTTCGGACAGAAGTCTCACCAAGATTATCGCAGAAAATGCATATCTCAGCTTGAAACCCCACGAAAACCAAGATATCTACTGTTCTGCATATCAAACGCACAGTGGAGTGGTGAAAACACCAGATAACGTGTTTCCCGCATTAAATAGCTCGAAAAGTGCGATCTCGATGATTCTGCATACTTCTAACAGAAGTTTCACCAAGGTCATCGCAGAAGATGCATATCTCAGCTTGAATCCCGACGAAAACCAAAATATCTCCGGTTCTGCATATCCTACGCACTGTGGAGTGGTGAAAACACCAGATAACGTGTTGCTCGCATTAAATAGCTCGAAAAGTGCGATCTCGATGATTCTGCATACTTCTAACAGAAGTCTCACCAAGATTATCGCAGAAAATGCATATCTTTGCTTGAAACCCCACGCAAACCAAGATATCTCCTGTTCTGCATATCCAAAGAACTGTGGAGTGGTGAAAACCCCAGAAAACTTGTTTCTCGCATTAAATAGCTTGAAAAGAGCGCTCTCGATGTTTCTGCATACTTCGGACCGATGTGTCACCAAGCTTATCGTACAAAATGCATATCTCAGCTTGAAACCCGACGAAAACCAAAATATCTCCGGTTCTGCATATCCTACGCACTGTGGAGTGGTGAAAACACCAGATAACGTGTTGCTCGCATTAAATAGCTCGAAACGAGCGATCTCGATGATTCTGCATACTTCGGACAGAAGTCTCAACAAGATTATCGCAGAAAATGCATATCTCAGCTTGAAACCCTACCAAAACCAAGATATCTACTCTTCTGCATATCAAACGCACTGTGGAGTGGTGAAGACACCAGGTAACGTGTTTCTCGCATTAACTATCTCGAAATGAGCGATCTCGATGTTTCAGCATACTTCGGACAGAAGTCTCACCAAGATTATCGCAGAAAATGCATATCTCTGCTTGAAACCCCACGAAAACCAAGATATCTACTGTTCTGCATATCCAACGAACTGTGGAGTGGTGAAAACCCCAGAAAACGTGTTTCTCGCATTAAATAGCTCGAAAAGAGCGCTCTCGATGGTTCTGCATACTTCGGACTGATGTCTCACCAAGCTTATCGTAGAAAATGCATATCTCAGCTTGAATCCCGACGAAAACCAAAATATCTCCGGTTCTGCATATCCAACGCACTGTGGAGTGGTGAAAACACCAGAAAACGTGTTTCTCGCATTAAATAGCTCGAAAAGTGCGCTCTTGATGTTTCTGCATACTTCGGACAGATGTTTCACCAAGATTATCGTAGAAAATGCATATCTCAGCTTGAAACCTCACGAAAACCAAGATATCGCCGGTTCTGCATATCAAACGCACAGTGGAGTGGTGAAAACACCAGATAACGTGTTTCTCGCACTAACTAGCTCGAAAAGAGCGATCTCGATGATTCAGCATACTTCGGACAGAAGTCTCACCATGATTATCGCAGAAAATGCATATCTCAGCTTGAAACCACACGAAAACCAAGATATCGCCGGAGCTGCATATCAAACGCACTGTGGAGTGCTGAAAACACCAGATAACGTGTTTCCCGCATTAAATAGCTCGAAAAGTGCGATCTCGATGATTCTGCATACTTCTAACAGAAGTCTCACCAAGATCATCGCAGAAAATGCATATCTCAGCTTGAAACCCGACGAAAACCAAAATATCGCCGGTTCTGCATATCAAACCAACTGTGAAGTGGTGAAAACACCAGATAACGTGTTTCTCGCATTAAATAGCTCGAAAAGTGCGATCTCGATGATTCTGCATACTTCTAACAGAAGTCTCACTAAGATTATCGCAGAAAATGCATATCTCTGCTTGAAACCCCACGAAAACCAAGATATCTACTGTTCTGCATATCCAACGAACTGTGGAGTGGTGAAAACCCCAGAAAACGTGTTTCTCGCATTAAATAGCTCGAAAAGAGCGCACTCGATGTTTCTGCATACTTCGGACTGATGTCTCACCAAGCTTATCGTAGAAAATGCATATCTCAGCTTGAATCCCGACGAAAACCAAAATATCTCCGGTTCTGCATATCCAACGCACTGTGGAGTGGTGAAAACACCAGATAACGTGTTTCTCGCATTAAATAGCTCGAAACGAGCGATCTCGATGATTCTGCATGCTTCGGACAGAAGTCTCAACAAGATTATCGCAGAAAATGCATATCTCAGCTTGAAACCCCACGAAAACCAAGATATCTACTGTTCTGCATATCAAACGCACTGTGGAGTGCTGAAAACACCAGATAACGTGTTTCTCGCATTAGATAGCTCGAAACGAGCGATCTCGATGATTAAGCATACTTCTAACAGAAGTCTCACCAAGATTATCGCAGAAAATGCATATCTCTGCTTGAAACCCCACGAAAACCAAGATATCTACTGTTCTGCATATCCAACGAACTGTGGAGTGGTGAAAACCCCAGAAAACGTGTTTCTCGCATTAAATAGCTCGAAAAGAGCGCTCTCGATGGTTCTGCATACTTCGGACTGATGTCTCACCAAGCTTATCGTAGAAAATGCATATCTCAGCTTGAATCCCGACGAAAACCAAAATATCTCCGGTTCTGCATATCCAACGCACTGTGGAGTGGTGAAAACACCAGATAACGTGTTTCTCGCATTAAATAGCTCGAAACGAGCGATCTCGATGATTAAGCATACTTCGGACAGAAGTCTCACCAAGATTATCGCAGAAAATGCATATCTCAGCTTGAAACCCCACGAAAACCAAGATGTCGCTGTTACTGCATATCAAACGCACTGTGGAGTGGTGAAAACACCAGATAACGTGTTTCTTGCATTAAATAGCTCGAAAAGAGCGATCTCGATGATTCTGCATACTTCGGACAGAAGTCTCACCAAGATTATCGCAGAAAATGCATATCTCAGCTTGAAACCCCACGAAAACCAAGATATCTACTGTTCTGCATATCAAACGCACAGTGGAGTGGTGAAAACACCAGATAACGTGTTTCCCGCATTAAATAGCTCGAAAAGTGCGATCTCGATGATTCTGCATACTTCTAACAGAAGTTTCACCAAGGTCATCGCAGAAGATGCATATCTCAGCTTGAATCCCGACGAAAACCAAAATATCTCCGGTTCTGCATATCCTACGCACTGTGGAGTGGTGAAAACACCAGATAACGTGTTGCTCGCATTAAATAGCTCGAAAAGTGCGATCTCGATGATTCTGCATACTTCTAACAGAAGTCTCACCAAGATTATCGCAGAAAATGCATATCTTTGCTTGAAACCCCACGCAAACCAAGATATCTCCTGTTCTGCATATCCAAAGAACTGTGGAGTGGTGAAAACCCCAGAAAACTTGTTTCTCGCATTAAATAGCTTGAAAAGAGCGCTCTCGATGTTTCTGCATACTTCGGACCGATGTGTCACCAAGCTTATCGTACAAAATGCATATCTCAGCTTGAAACCCGACGAAAACCAAAATATCTCCGGTTCTGCATATCCTACGCACTGTGGAGTGGTGAAAACACCAGATAACGTGTTGCTCGCATTAAATAGCTCGAAACGAGCGATCTCGATGATTCTGCATACTTCGGACAGAAGTCTCAACAAGATTATCGCAGAAAATGCATATCTCAGCTTGAAACCCTACCAAAACCAAGATATCTACTCTTCTGCATATCAAACGCACTGTGGAGTGGTGAAGACACCAGGTAACGTGTTTCTCGCATTAACTATCTCGAAATGAGCGATCTCGATGTTTCAGCATACTTCGGACAGAAGTCTCACCAAGATTATCGCAGAAAATGCATATCTCTGCTTGAAACCCCACGAAAACCAAGATATCTACTGTTCTGCATATCCAACGAACTGTGGAGTGGTGAAAACCCCAGAAAACGTGTTTCTCGCATTAAATAGCTCGAAAAGAGCGCTCTCGATGGTTCTGCATACTTCGGACTGATGTCTCACCAAGCTTATCGTAGAAAATGCATATCTCAGCTTGAATCCCGACGAAAACCAAAATATCTCCGGTTCTGCATATCCAACGCACTGTGGAGTGGTGAAAACACCAGATAACGTGTTTCTCGCATTAAATAGCTCGAAACGAGCGATCTCGATGATTAAGCATACTTCGGACAGAAGTCTCACCAAGATTATCGCAGAAAATGCATATCTCAGCTTGAAACCCCACGAAAACCAAGATGTCGCTGTTACTGCATATCAAACGCACTGTGGAGTGGTGAAAACACCAGATAACGTGTTTCTTGCATTAAATAGCTCGAAAAGAGCGATCTCGATGATTCTGCATACTTCGGACAGAAGTCTCACCAAGATTATCGCAGAAAATGCATATCTCAGCTTGAAACCCCACGAAAACCAAGATATCTACTGTTCTGCATATCAAACGCACAGTGGAGTGGTGAAAACACCAGATAACGTGTTTCCCGCATTAAATAGCTCGAAAAGTGCGATCTCGATGATTCTGCATACTTCTAACAGAAGTTTCACCAAGGTCATCGCAGAAGATGCATATCTCAGCTTGAATCCCGACGAAAACCAAAATATCTCCGGTTCTGCATATCCTACGCACTGTGGAGTGGTGAAAACACCAGATAACGTGTTGCTCGCATTAAATAGCTCGAAAAGTGCGATCTCGATGATTCTGCATACTTCTAACAGAAGTCTCACCAAGATTATCGCAGAAAATGCATATCTTTGCTTGAAACCCCACGCAAACCAAGATATCTCCTGTTCTGCATATCCAAAGAACTGTGGAGTGGTGAAAACCCCAGAAAACTTGTTTCTCGCATTAAATAGCTTGAAAAGAGCGCTCTCGATGTTTCTGCATACTTCGGACCGATGTGTCACCAAGCTTATCGTACAAAATGCATATCTCAGCTTGAAACCCGACGAAAACCAAAATATCTCCGGTTCTGCATATCCTACGCACTGTGGAGTGGTGAAAACACCAGATAACGTGTTTCTCGCATTAAATAGCTCGAAACGCGCGATCTCGATGTTTCTGCATCCTTCGGACAGAAGTCTCACCAAGATTATCGCAGAAAATGCATATCTCAGCTTGAAACCCCACGAAAACCAAGATGTCGCCGGTTCTGCATATCAAACGCACTGTGGAGTGGTGAAAACACCAGAAAACGTGTTTCTCATATTAAGTAGCTCGAAAAGAGCGTTCTCGAAGATCCTGCATACTTCTGACATAAGTCTCACCAAGATTATCGTAGAAAATGCATATCTCAGCTTGAAACCCCACGAAAACCAAGATATCGCCGGTTCTGCATATCAAACGCACTGTGGAGTGGTGAAAACACCAGATAACGTGTTTCTCGCATTAAATAGCTCGAAAAGTGTGATCTCGATGATTCTGCATACTTCTAACAGAAGTCTCACCAAGATTATCGCAGAAAATGCATATCTCTGCTTGAAACCCCACGCAAACCAAGATATCTCCTGTTCTGCATATCCAAAGGACTGCGGAGTGGTGAAAACCTCAGAAAACGTGTTTCTCGCATTAAATAGCTCGAATAGAGCGATCTCGATGATTCTTCATACTTCGGACAGAAGTCTCACCAAGATTATCGTAAAAAATGCATATCTCAGCTTGAAACCCCACGAAAGCCAAGATATCGCTGGTTCTGCATATCAAGCGTACTGTGGAGTGGTGAAAACACCGGATAAGGTTTTTCTCGCATTAACTAGCTCGAAAAGAGCGATCTCGATGATTCTGCATACTTCGGACAGAAGTCTCACCAAGATTATCGCTGAAAACGCATATCTCAGCTTGAAACCCCACGAAAACCAAGATATCGCCTGTTCTGCATATCAAACGCACTGTGGAGTGGTGAAAACCCCAGAAAACGTGTTTCTCGCATTAAATAGCTCGAATAGAGCGATCTCGATGATTCTTCATACTTCTGACAGAAGTCTCACCAAGATTATCGCAGAAAATGCATATCTCAGCTTGAACCCCGACGAAAGCCAAGATATCGCCGGTTCTGCATATCAAACGCACTGTGGAGTGGTGAAAACCCCAGAAAACGTGTTTCTCGCATTAAATAGCTCGAATAGAGCGATCTCGATGATTAAGCATACTTCTGACAGAAGTCTCACCAACATTATCGTAGAAAATGCATATCTCAGCTTGAAACCCGACGAAATCCAAGATTTTGCCGGTTCTGCATATCAAACGCACTGTGGAGTGGTGAAAACACCAGATAACGTGTTTTCCGCATTAAATAGCTCGAAAAGAGGGATCTCGATGATTCTGCATACTTCTGACGAAAGGCTCACAAAGATTATCGCAGAAAATGCATATCTCAGCTTGAAACCCCACGAAAGCCAAGATATCGCTGGTTCTGCATATCAAGCGTACTGTGGAGTGGTGAATACACCGGATAAGGTTTTTCTCGCATTAACTAGCTCGAAAAGAGCGATCTCGATGATTCTGCATACTTCGGACAGAAGTCTCACCAAGATTATCGCTGAAAACGCATATCTCAGCTTGAAACCCCACGAAAACCAAGATATCGCCTGTTCTGCATATCAAACGCACTGTGGAGTGGTGAAAACCCCAGAAAACGTGTTTCTCGCATTAAATAGCTCGAATAGAGCGATCTCGATGATTAAGCATACTTCTGACAGAAGCCTCACCAACATTATCGTAGAAAATGCATATCTCAGCTTGAAACCCGACGAAATCCAAGATTTTGCCGGTTCTGCATATCAAACGCACTGTGGAGTGGTGAAAACACCAGATAACGTGTTTCCCGCATTAAATAGCTCGAAAAGAGGGATCTCGATGATTCTGCATACTTCTGACGGAAGGCTCACAAAGATTATCGCAGAAAATGCATATCTCAGCTTGAACCCCGACGAAAGCCAAGATATCGCCGGTTCTGCATATCAAACGCACTGTGGAGTGGTTAAAACACCAGAAAACTTGTTTTTTCGCATTAAATAGCTCGAAAAGAGCGATCTAGATGATTCTGCATACTTCTGACAGAAGACTCACCAAGATTATCGCAGAAAATGCATATCTCAGCTTGAAACCCGAACGAAACCAGGATATCTTCGGTTCTGCATGTCAAACGTACTGTGGAGTGGTGAAAACACCAGGAAACGTGCTTCTCGCATTAAGCAGCTTGAAACGAGCGATCTAGATGATTCTGCATACATCTGAATGATGTCTCACCAAGATTATCGCAGAAAATGCATATCTCAGCTTGAACCCCGACGAAAGCCAAGATATCGCCGGTTCTGCATATCAAACGCACTGTGGAATGGTGAAAACACCGGATAAGGTTTTTCTCGCATTAACTAGCTCGAAAAGAGCGATCTCGATGATTCTGCATACTTCGGACAGAAGTCTCACCAAGATTATCGCTGAAAACGCATATCTCAGCTTGAAACCCCACGAAAACCAAGATATCGCCTGTTCTGCATATCAAACGCACTGTGGAGTGGTGAAAACCCCAGAAAACGTGTTTCTCGCATTAAATAGCTCGAATAGAGCGATCTCGATGATTCTTCATACTTCGGACAGAAGTCTCACCAAGATTATCGCAGAAAATGCATATCTCAGCTTGAACCCCGACGAAAGCCAAGATATCGCCGGTTCTGCATATCAAACGCACTGTGGAGTGGTGAAAACCCCAGAAAACGTGTTTCTCGCATTAAATAGCTCGACAAGAGCGATCTAGATGATTCTGCATACTTCTGACTGAAGTCTCACCAAGATTATCGCAGAAAATGCATATCTCAGTTTGAAACCCCACGAAAGCCAAGATATCGCTGGTTCTGCATATCAAGCGTACTGTGGAGTGGTGAAAACACCGGATAAGGTTTTTCTCGCATTAACTAGCTCGAAAAGAGCGATCTCGATGATTCTGCATACTTCGGACAGAAGTCTCACCAAGATTATCGCTGAAAACGCATATCTCAGCTTGAAACCCCACGAAAACCAAGATATCGCCTGTTCTGCATATCAAACGCACTGTGGAGTGGTGAAAACCCCAGAAAACGTGTTTCTCGCATTAAATAGCTCGAATAGAGCGATCTCGATGATTCTTCATACTTCGGACAGAAGTCTCACCAAGATTATCGCAGAAAATGCATATCTCAGCTTGAACCCCGACGAAAGCCAAGATATCGCCGGTTCTGCATATCAAACGCACTGTGGAGTGGTGAAAACCCCAGAAAACGTGTTTCTCGCATTAAATAGCTCGAATAGAGCGATCTCGATGATTAAGCATACTTCTGACAGAAGTCTCACCAACATTATCGTAGAAAATGCATATCTCAGCTTGAAACCCGACGAAATCCAAGATTTTGCCGGTTCTGCATATCAAACGCACTGTGGAGTGGTGAAAACACCAGATAACGTGTTTCCCGCATTAAATAGCTCGAAAAGAGGGATCTCGATGATTCTGCATACTTCTGACGGAAGGCTCACAAAGATTATCGCAGAAAATGCATATCTCAGCTTGAACCCCGACGAAAGCCAAGATATCGCCGGTTCTGCATATCAAACGCACTGTGGAGTGGTTAAAGCACCAGAAAACTTGTTTTTTCGCATTAAATAGCTCGAAAAGAGCGATCTAGATGATTCTGCATACCTCTGACAGAAGACTCACCAAGATTATCGCAGAAAATGCATATCTCAGCTTGAAACCCGAACGAAACCAGGATATCTTCGGTTCTGCATGTCAAACGTACTGTGGAGTGGTGAAAACACCAGGAAACGTGTTTCTCGCATTAAGCAGCTTGAAACGAGCGATCTAGATGATTCTGCATACATCTGAATGATGTCTCACCAAGATTATCGCAGAAAATGCATATCTCAGCTTGAACCCCGACGAAAGCCAAGATATCGCCGGTTCTGCATATCAAACGCACTGTGGAATGTTGAAAACACCAGAAAACTTGTTTTTTTGCATTAAATAGCTCGACAAGAGCGATCTAGATGATTCTGCATACTTCTGACTGAACTCTCACCAAGATTATCGCAGAAAATGCATATCTCAGCTGGAAACCCCACGAAAACCAAGATATCGCCGGTTCTGCATATCAAACGCACTGTGGAGTGGTTAAAACACCAGAAAACTTGTTTTTTCGCATTAAATAGCTCGAAACGAGCGATCTAGATGATTCTGCAAACATCTGACTGATGTCTCACCAAGATTATCGCAGAAAATGCATATCTCAGCTTGAACCCCGACGAAAGCCAAGATGTCGCCGGTTCTGCATATCAAACGCACTGTGGAGTGGTGAAAACACCGGATAACGTGTTTCTCGCATTAAATAGCTCGAAAAGAGGGATCTCGATGATTCTGCATCCTTCTGACAGAAGACTCACCAAGATTATCGCAGAAAATGCATATCTCAGCTTGAAACCCCACGAAAACCAAGATATCGCTGGTTCTGCATATCAAACGCAATGCGGAGTGGGGAAAACACCAGATAACGTGTTTCTCGCATTAAATAGGTCGAAACGAGCGATCTCGATGATTAAGCATACTTCTGACAGAAGTCTCACCAAGATTATCGCAGAAAATGCATATCTCAGGTTGAACCCCGACGAAAGCCAAGATATCGCCGGTTCTGCATATCAAACGCACTGTGGAGTGGTTAAAACACCAGAAAACTTGTTTTTTCGCATTAAATAGCTCGAAAAGAGCGATCTAGATGATTCTGCATACTTCTGACAGAAGACTCACCAAGATTATCGCAGAAAATGCATATCTCAGCTTGAAACCCGACCGAAACCAGGATATCTTCGGTTCCGCATGTCAAACGTACTGTGGAGTGGTGAAAACACCAGGAAACGTGTTTCTCGCATTAAGCAGCTTGAAACGAGCGATCTAGATGATTCTGCATACATCTGAATGATGTCTCACCAAGATTATCGCAGAAAATGCATATCTCAGCTGGAAACCCCACGAAAACCAAGATATCGCCGGTTCTGCATATCAAACGCACTGTGGAGTGGTTAAAACACCACAAAACTTGTTTTTTCGCATTAAATAGCTCGAAAAGAGCGATCTAGATGATTCTGCATACTTCTGACAGGAGACTCACCAAGATTATCGCAGAAAATGCATATCTCTGCTTGAAACCCGAACGAAACCAGGATATCTTCGGTTCTGCATGTCAAACGTACTGTGGAGTGGTGAAAACACCAGGAAACGTGCTTCTCGCATTAAGCAGCTTGAAACGAGCGATCTAGATGATTCTGCATACATCTGAATGATGTCTCACCAAGATTATCGCAGAAAATGCATATCTCAGCTTGAACCCCGACGAAAGCCAAGATATCGCCGGTTCTGCATATCAAACGCACTGTGGAATGTTGAAAACACCAGGAAACTTGTTTTTTTGCATTAAATAGCTCGACAAGAGCGATCTAGATGATTCTGCATACTTCTGACTGAAGTCTCACCAAGATTATCGCAGAAAATGCATATCTCAGCTGGAAACCCCACGAAAACCAAGATATCGCCGGTTCTGCATATCAAACGCACTGTGGAGTGGTTAAAACACCAGAAAACTTGTTTTTTCGCATTAAATAGCTCGAAAAGAGCGATCTAGATGATTCTGCATACTTCTGACAGAAGACTCACCAAGATTATTTTAAAAAATGCATATCTCAGCTTGAAACCCCACGAAAGCCAAGATATCGCTGGTTCTGCATATCAAGCGTACTGTGGAGTGGTGAAAACACCGGATAAGGTTTTTCTCGCATTAACTAGCTCGAAAAGAGCGATCTCGATGATTCTGCATACTTCGGACAGAAGTCTCACCAAGATTATCGCTGAAAACGCATATCTCAGCTTGAAACCCCACGAAAACCAAGATATCGCCTGTTCTGCATATCAAACGCACTGTGGAGTGGTGAAAACCCCAGAAAACGTGTTTCTCGCATTAAATAGCTCGAATAGAGCGATCTCGATGATTCTTCATACTTCGGACAGAAGTCTCACCAAGATTATCGCAGAAAATGCATATCTCAGCTTGAACCCCGACGAAAGCCAAGATATCGCCGGTTCTGCATATCAAACGCACTGTGGAGTGGTGAAAACCCAAGAAAACGTGTTTCTCGCATTAAATAGCTCGAATAGAGCGATCTCGATGATTAAGCATACTTCTGACAGAAGTCTCACCAACATTATCGTAGAAAATGCATATCTCAGCTTGAAACCCGACGAAATCCAAGATTTTGCCGGTTCTGCATATCAAACGCACTGTGGAGTGGTGAAAACACCAGATAACGTGTTTCCCGCATTAAATAGCTCGAAAAGAGGGATCTCGATGATTCTGCATACTTCTGACGGAAGGCTCACAAAGATTATCGCAGAAAATGCATATCTCAGCTTGAACCCCGACGAAAGCCAAGATATCGCCGGTTCTGCATATCAAACGCACTGTGGAGTGGTTAAAGCACCAGAAAACTTGTTTTTTCGCATTAAATAGCTCGAAAAGAGCGATCTAGATGATTCTGCATACCTCTGACAGAAGACTCACCAAGATTATCGCAGAAAATGCATATCTCAGCTTGAAACCCGAACGAAACCAGGATATCTTCGGTTCTGCATGTCAAACGTATTGTGGATTGGTGAAAACACCAGGAAACGTGTTTCTCGCATTAAGCAGCTTGAAACGAGCGATCTAGATGATTCTGCATACATCTGAATGATGTCTCACCAAGATTATCGCAGAAAATGCATATCTCAGCTTGAACCCCGACGAAAGCCAAGATATCGCCGGTTCTGCATATCAAACGCACTGTGGAATGTTGAAAACACCAGAAAACTTGTTTTTTTGCATTAAATAGCTCGACAAGAGCGATCTAGATGATTCTGCATACTTCTGACTGAACTCTCACCAAGATTATCGCAGAAAATGCATATCTCAGCTGGAAACCCCACGAAAACCAAGATATCGCCGGTTCTGCATATCAAACGCACTGTGGAGTGGTTAAAACACCAGAAAACTTGTTTTTTCGCATTAAATAGCTCGAAAAGAGCGATCTAGATGATTCTGCATACTTCTGACAGAAGACTCACCAAGATTATCGCAGAAAATGCATATCTCAGCTGGAAACCTCACGAAAATCAAGATGTCGCCGGTTCTGCATATCAAACGCACTGTGGAGTGGTGAAAACAACCAGATAACGTGTTTCTCGCATTAAATATCTCGATAAGAGCGATCCCGATGATTCTGCATACTTCTGACAGAAGTCTCACCTAGATTATCGTAGAAAATGCATATCTCAGATTGAAACCCGACGAAATCCAAGATTTTGCCGGTTCTGCATATCAAACGCACTGTGGAGTGGTGAAAACACCAGATAACGTGTTTCCCGCATTAAATAGTTCGAAAAGAGGGATCTCGATGATTCTGCATACTTCTGACAGAAGTCTCACAAAGATTATCGCAGACAATGCATATCTCAGCTTGAACCCCGACGAAAGCCAAGATGTCGCCGGTTCTGCACATCAAACGCAATGTGGAGTGGTGAAAACACCAGATAACGTGTTTCTCGCATTAAATAGCTCGAAAAGAGGGATCTCGATGATTCTGCATACTTCTGACAAAAGACTCACCAAGATTATCGCAGAAAATGCATATCTCAGCTGGAAACACCACGAAAATCAAGATATCGCCGGTTCTGCATATCAAACGCACTGTGGAATGTTGAAAACACCAGGAAACTTGTTTTTTTGCATTAAATAGCTCGACAAGAGCGATCTAGATGATTCTGCATACTTCTGACTGAACTCTCACCAAGATTATCCCAGAAAATGCATATCTCAGCTTGAAACCTCACGAAAACCAAGTTATCTCCGGTTCGGCACATCAAACGTACTGTGGAGTGGTGAAAACACCAGAAAACGTGTTTCTCGCATTAAGTAGCTTGAAAAGAGGGATCTCGATGATTCTGCATACTTCTGACAGAAGACTCACCAAGATTATCGCAAAAATGCATATCTCAGCTGGAAACACCACGAAAATCAAGATATCACCGGTTCTGCATATCAAACGCTCTGTGGAATGTTGAAAACACCAGGAAACTAGTTTTTTTGCATTAAATAGCTCGACAAGAGCGATCTAGATGATTCTGCATACTTCTGACTGAAGTCTCACAAAGATTATCGCAGAAAATGCATATCTCAGCTTGAAACCCGACGAAATCCAAGATGTCGCCGGTTCTGCACATAAAACGTTCTGTGGAGTGGTGAAAACACCAGAGAACGTGTTTCTCGCATTAAGTAGCTTGAAACGAGCGATCTAGATGATTCTGCAAACATCTGACTGATGTCTCACCAAGATTATCGCAGAAAATGCATATCTCAGCTTGAACCCCGACGAAAGCCAAGATGTCGCCGGTTCTGCATATCAAACGCACTGTGGAGTGGTGAAAACACCGGATAACGTGTTTCTCGCATTAAATAGCTCGAAAAGAGGGATCTCGATGATTCTGCATCCTTCTGACAGAAGACTCACCAAGATTATCGCAGAAAATGCATATCTCAGCTTGAAACCCCACGAAAACCAAGATATCGCTGGTTCTGCATATCAAACGCAATGCGGAGTGGGGAAAACACCAGATAACGTGTTTCTCGCATTAAATAGGTCGAAACGAGCGATCTCGATGATTAAGCATACTTCTGACAGAAGTCTCACCAAGATTATCGCAGAAAATGCATATCTCAGGTTGAACCCCGACGAAAGCCAAGATATCGCCGGTTCTGCATATCAAACGCACTGTGGAGTGGTTAAAACACCAGAAAACTTGTTTTTTCGCATTAAATAGCTCGAAAAGAGCGATCTAGATGATTCTGCATACTTCTGACAGAAGACTCACCAAGATTATCGCAGAAAATGCATATCTCAGCTTGAAACCCGACCGAAACCAGGATATCTTCGGTTCTGCATGTCAAACGTACTGTGGAGTGGTGAAAACACCAGGAAACGTGTTTCTCGCATTAAGCAGCTTGAAACGAGCGATCTAGATGATTCTGCATACATCTGAATGATGTCTCACCAAGATTATCGCAGAAAATGCATATCTCAGCTGGAAACCCCACGAAAACCAAGATATCGCCGGTTCTGCATATCAAACGCACTGTGGAGTGGTTAAAACACCACAAAACTTGTTTTTTCGCATTAAATAGCTCGAAAAGAGCGATCTAGATGATTCTGCATACTTCGGACAGAAGTCTCACCAAGATTATCGCAGAAAATGCATATCTCAGCTTGAAACCCCACGAAAACCAAGATGTCGCCGGTTCTGCATATCAAACGCACTGTGGAGTGGTGAAAACAACCAGATAACGTGTTTCTCGCATTAAATATCTCGAAAAGAGCGATCCCGATGATTCTGCATACTTCTGACAGAAGTCTCACCAAGATTATCGTAGAAAATGCATATCTCAGCTTGAAACCCGACGAAATCCAAGATTTTGCCGGTTCTGCATATCAAACGCACTGCGGAGTGGTGAAAACCTCAGAAAACGTGTTTCTCGCATTAAATAGCTCGAATAGAGCGATCTCGATGATTCTGCATACTTCTGACGGAAGGCTCACAAAGATTATCGCAGAAAATGCATATCTCAGCTTGAACCCCGACGAAAGCCAAGATATCGCCGGTTCTGCATATCAAACGCACTGTGGAGTGGTTAAAACACCAGAAAACTTGTTTTTTCGCATTAAATAGCTCGAAAAGAGCGATCTAGATGATTCTGCATACCTCTGACAGAAGACTCACCAAGATTATCGCAGAAAATGCATATCTCAGCTTGAAACCCGAACGAAACCAGGATATCTTCGGTTCTGCATGTCAAACGTACTGTGGAGTGGTGAAAACACCAGGAAACGTGTTTCTCGCATTAAGCAGCTTGAAACGAGCGATCTAGATGATTCTGCATACATCTGAATGATGTCTCACCAAGATTATCGCAGAAAATGCATATCTCAGCTTGAACCCCGACGAAAGCCAAGATATCGCCGGTTCTGCATATCAAACGCACTGTGGAATGTTGAAAACACCAGGAAACTTGTTTTTTTGCATTAAATAGCTCGACAAGAGCGATCTAGATGATTCTGCATACTTCTGACTGAAGTCTCACCAAGATTATCGCAGAAAATGCATATCTCAGCTGGAAACCCCACGAAAACCAAGATATCGCCGGTTCTGCATATCAAACGCACTGTGGAGTGGTTAAAACACCAGAAAACTTGTTTTTTCGCATTAAATAGCTCGAAAAGAGCGATCTAGATGATTCTGCATACTTCTGACAGAAGACTCACCAAGATTATCGCAGAAAATGCATATCTCAGCTGGAAACCTCACGAAAATCAAGATGTCGCCGGTTCTGCATATCAAACGCACTGTGGAGTGGTGAAAACAACCAGATAACGTGTTTCTCGCATTAAATATCTCGAAAAGAGCGATCCCGATGATTCTGCATACTTCTGACAGAAGTCTCACCAAGATTATCGTTGAAAATGCATATCTCAGCTTGAAACCCGACGAAATCCAAGATTTTGCCGGTTCTGCATATCAAACGCACTGTGGAGTGGTGAAAACACCAGATAACGTGTTTCCCGCATTAAATAGTTCGAAAAGAGGGATCTCGATGATTCTGCATACTTCTGACAGAAGTCTCACAAAGATTATCGCAGAAAATGCATATCTCAGCTTGAACCCCGACGAAAGCCAAGATGTCGCCGGTTCTGCACATCAAACGCAATGTGGAGTGGTGAAAACACCAGATAACGTGTTTCTCGCATTAAATAGCTCGAAAAGAGGGATCTCGATGATTCTGCATACTTCTGACAAAAGACTCACCAAGATTATCGCAGAAAATGCATATCTCAGCTGGAAACACCACGAAAATCAAGATATCGCCGGTTCTGCATATCAAACGCACTGTGGAATGTTGAAAACACCAGGAAACTTGTTTTTTTGCATTAAATAGCTCGACAAGAGCGATCTAGATGATTCTGCATACTTCTGACTGAACTCTCACCAAGATTATCGCAGAAAATGCATATCTCAGCTTGAAACCTCACGAAAACCAAGTTATCTCCGGTTCGGCACATCAAACGTACTGTGGAGTGGTGAAAACACCAGAAAACGTGTTTCTCGCATTAAGTAGCTTGAAAAGAGGGATCTCGATGATTCTGCATACTTCTGACAGAAGACTCACCAAGATTATCGCAAAAATGCATATCTCAGCTGGAAACACCACGAAAATCAAGATATCACCGGTTCTGCATTTCAAACGCTCTGTGGAATGTTGAAAACACCAGGAAACTTGTTTTTTTGCATTAAATAGCTCGACAAGAGCGATCTAGATGATTCTGCATACTTCTGACTGAAGTCTCACAAAGATTATCGCAGAAAATGCATATCTCAGCTTGAAACCCGACGAAATCCAAGATGTCGCCGGTTCTGCACATAAAACGTTCTGTGGAGTGGTGAAAACACCAGAGAACGTGTTTCTCGCATTAAGTAGCTTGAAACGAGCGATCTAGATGATTCTGCAAACATCTGACTGATGTCTCACCAAGATTATCGCAGAAAATGCATATCTCAGCTTGAACCCCGACGAAAGCCAAGATGTCGCCGGTTCTGCATATCAAACGCACTGTGGAGTGGTGAAAACACCGGATAACGTGTTTCTCGCATTAAATAGCTCGAAAAGAGGGATCTCGATGATTCTGCATCCTTCTGACAGAAGACTCACCAAGATTATCGCAGAAAATGCATATCTCAGCTTGAAACCCCACGAAAGCCAAGATATCGCTGGTTCTGCATATCAAACGCAATGCGGAGTGGGGAAAACACCAGATAACGTGTTTCTCGCATTAAATAGGTCGAAACGAGCGATCTCGATGATTAAGCATACTTCTGACAGAAGTCTCACCAAGATTATCGCAGAAAATGCATATCTCAGCTTGAACCCCGACGAAAGCCAAGATATCGCCGGTTCTGCATATCAAACGCACTGTGGAGTGGTTAAAACACCAGAAAACTTGTTTTTTCGCATTAAATAGCTCGAAAAGAGCGATCTAGATGATTCTGCATACTTCTGACAGAAGACTCACCAAGATTATCGCAGAAAATGCATATCTCAGCTTGAAACCCGACCGAAAGCAGGATATCTTCGGTTCTGCATGTCAAACGTACTGTGGAGTGGTGAAAACACCAGGAAACGTGTTTCTCGCATTAAGCAGCTTGAAACGAGCGATCTAGATGATTCTGCATACATCTGAATGATGTCTCACCAAGATTATCGCAGAAAATGAATATCTCAGCTGGAAACCCCACGAAAACCAAGATATCGCCGGTTCTGCATATCAAACGCACTGTGGAGTGGTTAAAACACCAGAAAACTTGTTTTTTCGCATTAAATAGCTCGAAAAGAGCGATCTAGATGATTCTGCATACTTCTGACAGAAGACTCACCAAGATTATCGCAGAAAATGCATATCTCAGCTGGAAACCTCACGAAAATCAAGATGTCGCCGGTTCTGCATATCAAACGCACTGTGGAGTGGTGAAAACAACCAGATAACGTGTTTCTCGCATTAAATATCTCGAAAAGAGCGATCCCGATGATTCTGCATACTTCTGACAGAAGTCTCACCAAGATTATCGTAGAAAATGCATATCTCAGCTTGAAACCCGACGAAATCCAAGATTTTGTCGGTTCTGCATATCAAACGCACTGTGGAGTGGTGAAAACACCAGATAACGTGTTTCTCGCATTAAATAGGTCGAAAAGAGCGATCTCGATGTTTCTGCATACTTCGGACAGAGGTCTCACCAAGATTATCGCAGAAAATGCATATCTCAGCTTGAAACCCCACGAAAACCAAGATATCTCCGTTTCTGCACATCCAACGAACTGTGGTGTGGTGAAAACCCCAGAAAACGTGTTTCTCGCATTAAATAGCTCGAAACGAGCGATCTCGATGATTAAGCAAACTTCGGACGGAAGTCTCACCAAGATTATCGCAGAAATTGCATATCTCAGCTTGAATCCCAACGAAAACCAAGATATCGCCGGTTCTGCATATCAAACGCACTGTGGAGTGGTTAAAACACCAGAAAACTTGTTTTTTCGCATTAAATAGCTCGAAAAGAGCGATCTAGATGATTCTGCATACTTCTGACAGAAGACTCACCAAGATTATCGCAGAAAATGCATATCTCAGCTGGAAACCTCACGAAAATCAAGATGTCGCCGGTTCTGCATATCAAACGCACTGTGGAGTGGTGAAAACACCAGATAACGTGTTTCCCGCATTAAATAGCTCGAAAAGAGGGATCTCGATGATTCTGCATACTTCTGACAGAAGACTCACAAAGATTATCGCAGAAAATGCATATCTCAGCTTGAACCCCGTCGAAAGCCAAGATGTCGCCGGTTCTGCAAATCAAACGCAATGTGGAGTGGTGAAAACACCAGATAACGTGTTTCTCGCATTAAATAGCTCGAAAAGAGGGATCTTGATGATTCTGCATACTTCTGACAGAAGACTCACCAAGATTATCGCAGAAAATGCATATCTCAGCTGGAAACACCACGAAAATCAAGATATCGCCGGTTCTGCATATCAAACGCACTGTGGAATGTTGAAAACACCTGGAAACTTGTTTTTTTGCATTAAATAGCTCGACAAGAGCGATCTAGATGATTCTGCATACTTCTGACTGAAGTCTCACCAAGATTATCGCAGAAAATGCATATCTCAGCTTGAAACCTCACGAAAACCAAGTTATCTCCGGTTCGGCACATCAAACGTACTGTGGAGTGGTGAAAACACCAGAAAACGTGTTTCTCGCATTAAGTAGCTCGAAAAGAGGGATCTCGATGATTCTGCATACTTCTGACAGAAGACTCACCAAGATTATCGCAAAAATGCATATCTCAGCTGGAAACACCACGAAAATCAAGATATCGCCGGTTCTGCATATCAAACGCTCTGTGGAATGTTGAAAACACCTGGAAACTTGTTTTTTTGCATTAAATAGCTCGACAAGAGCGATCTAGATGATTCTGCATACTTCTGACTGAAGTCTCACAAAGATTATCGCAGAAAATGCATATCTCAGCTTGAAACCCGACCGAAACCAGGATATCTTCGGTTCTGCATGTCAAACGTACTGTGGAGTGGTGAAAACACAAGAAACCGTGTTTCTCGCATTAAGCAGCTTGAAACGAGCGATCTATATGATTCTGCATACATCTGACTGAAGTCTCACGAAGATAATCGCAGAAAATGCATATCTCAGCTTCAAACCCGACGAAATCCAAGATGTCGCCGGTTCTGCACATAAAACGTTCTGTGGAGTGGTGAAAACACCAGAGAACGTGTTTCTCGCATTAAGTAGCTCGAAACGAGCGATCTAGATGATTCTGCATACTTCTGACTGAAGTCTCACCAATACTATCGCAAAAAATGCATATCTCACCTTGAAACTTCACGAAAATCAAGATGACGCCGGTTCTGCATATCAAGCGCACTGTGGAGTGGTGAAAACAACCAGATAACGTGTTTCTCGCATTAAATAGCTCGAAAAGAGCGATCCCGATGATTCTGCATACTTCTGACAGAAGTCTCACCAAGATTATCGGAGAAAATGCATATCTCAGCTTGATACCAGACGAAAGCCAAGATGTCGCCAGTTCTGCATATCAAACGCACTGTGGAGTGGTGAAAACACCAGATAACGTGTTTCTCGCAGTAAATAGGTCGAAACGAGCGATCTCGATGATTAAGCATACTTCGGACAGAAGTCTCATCTAGATTATCGTAAAAAATGCATGTCTCAGCTTGAAAACCCACGAAAACCAAGATATCGCTGGTTCTGCATATCAAACGCACTGTGAAATGTTGAAAACACCTGGACACTTGTTTTTTTGCATTAACTAGCTCGACAAGAGCGATCTAGATGATTCTGCATACTTCTGACTGAAGTCTCACAAAGATTATCGCAGAAAATGCATATCTCAGCTTGAAACCCGACCGAAACCAGGATATCTTCGGTTCTGCATGTCAAACGTACTGTGGAGTGGTGAAAACACCAGAAATCGTGTTTCTCGCATTAAGCAGCTTGAAACGAGCGATCTAGATGATTCTGCATACATCTGACTGATGTCTCACCAAGATTATCGCAGAAAATGCATATCTCAGCTTGAACCCCGACGAAAACCAAGATATCGCTGGTTCTGCATATCAAACGCACTGTGGAGTGGTGAAAACACCAGAAAACGTGTTTCTCGCATTAAATACCTCGAAAAGTGCGCACTTGATGTTTCTGCATACTTCGGACAGATGTTTCACCAAGATTATCGTAGAAAATGCATATCTCAACTTGAAACCCGACGAAAACCAAACATCCCCGGTTCTGCATATCAAACCAACTGTGGAGTGGTGAAAACACCAGACAACGTGTTTCTCGCATTAAATAGATCGAAAAGTGCGATCTCGATGATTCTGCATACTTCTAACAGAAGTCTCACTATGATTATCGCAGAAAATGCATATCTCTGCTAGAAACCCCACGAAAACCAAGATATCTCCTGTTCTGCATATTCAACGAACAGTGGAGTGGTGAAAACCCCAGAAAACGTGTTTCTCGCATTAAATAGCTCGAAAAGTACGATCTCGATGATTAAGCATACTTCGGACAGAAGTCTCACCAAGATTATCGCAGAAATTGCATATCTCAGCTTGAATCACCACGAAAACCAGGATATCGCTGGTTCTGCATATCCAACGCACTGTGGAGTGCTGAAAACACCAGATAACGTGTTTCTCACATTAAATAGCTCGAAAAGTACGATCTCGATGATTAAGCATACTTCGGACAGAAGTCTCACCAAGATTATCGCAGAAAATGCATATCTCAGCTTGAACCCCGACGAAAACCAAGATATCGCTGGTTCTGCATATCAAACGCACTGTGGAGTGGTGAAAACACCAGAAAACGTGTTTCTCGCATTAAATAGCTCGAAAAGTGCGCTCTTGATGTTTCTGCATACTTCGGACAGATGTTTCACCAAGATTATCGTAGAAAATGCATATCTCAACTTGAAACCCGACGAAAACCAAACATCGCCGGTTCTGCATATCAAACCAACTGTGGAGTGGTGAAAACACCAGACAACGTGTTTCTCGCATTAAATAGATCGAAAAGTGCGATCTCGATGATTCTGCATACTTCTAACAGAAGTCTCACTATGATTATCGCAGAAAATGCATATCTCTGCTAGAAACCCCACGAAAACCAAGATATCTCCTGTTCTGCATATTCAACGAACAGTGGAGTGGTGAAAACCCCAGAAAACGTGTTTCTCGCATTAAATAGCTCGAAAAGTACGATCTCGATGATTAAGCATACTTCGTACAGAAGTCTCACCAAGATTATCGCAGAAATTGCATATCTCAGCTTGAATCACCACGAAAACCAGGATATCGCTGGTTCTTCATATCAAACGCACTGTGGAGTGCTGAAAACACCAGATAACGTGTTTCTCGCATTAAATAGCTCGAAAAGTACGATCTCGATGATTAAGCATACTTCGGACAGAAGTCTCACCAAGATTATCGCAGAAAATGCATATCTGAGCTTGAAACCCCACGAAAACCAAGATATCGTCGGTTCTGCATATCATACGCACTGTGGAGTGGTGAAAACACCAGATATCGTGTTTCTCGCATTAAATAGATCGAAACGAGCGATCTCGATGATTAAGCATACTTCGGACAGAAGTCTCACCAAGATTATCGCAGAAATTGCATATCTCAGCTTGAATCCCCACGAAAACCAAGATATCGCTGGTTCTGCATATCAAACGCACTGTGAAGTGCTGAAACCACCAGATAACGTGTTTCTCGCATTAAATAGCTCGAAAAGTACGATAACGATGATTAAGCATACTTCGGACAGAAGTCTCACCAAGATTATCGCAGAAAATGCATATCTCAGCTTGAACCCCGACGAAAACCAAGATATCGCTGGTTCTGCATATCAAACGCACTGTGGAGTGGTGAAAACACCAGAAAACGTGTTTCTCGCATTAAATAGCTCGAAAAGTGCGCTCATTATGTTTCTGCATACTTCGGACAGATGTTTCACCAAGATTATCGTAGAAAATGCATATCTCAACTTGAAACCCGACGAAAACCAAACATCGCCGGTTCTGCATATCAAACCAACTGTGGAGTGGTGAAAACACCAGACAACGTGTTTCTCGCATTAAATAGATCGAAAAGTGCGATCT
This sequence comes from Anthophora plumipes, assembly GCA_951804975.1. NCBI lineage: Eukaryota > Metazoa > Arthropoda > Insecta > Hymenoptera > Apidae > Anthophora > Anthophora plumipes. Next base: position 2,895,236 of record CATORF010000583.1, read on the forward strand.
CGATGATTCTGCATACTTCTAACAGAAGTCTCACTATGATTATCGCAGAAAATGCATATCTCTGCTAGAAACCCCACGAAAACCAAGATATCTCCTGTTCTGCATATTCAACAAACGGTGGAGTGGTGAAAACCCCAGAAAACGCGTTTCTCGCATTAAATAGCTCGAAAAGTACGATCTCGATGATTAAGCATACTTCGGACAGAAGTCTCACCAAGATTATCGCAGAAATTGCATATCTCAGCTTGAATCACCACGAAAACCAGGATATCGCTGGTTCTGCATATCAAACGCACTGTGGAGTGCTGAAAACACCAGATAACGTGTTTCTCGCATTAAATAGCTCGAAAAGTACGATCTCGATGATTAAGCATACTTCGGACAGAAGTCTCACCAAGATTATCGCAGAAAATGCATATCTGAACTTGAAACCCCACGAAAACCAAGATATCGTCGGTTCTGCATATCATACGCACTGTGGAGTGGTGAAAACACCAGATAACGTGTTTCTCGCATTAAATAGATCGAAACGAGCGATCTCGATGATTAAGCATACTTCGGACAGAAGTCTCACCAAGATTATCGCAGAAATTGCATATCTCAGCTTGAATCCCCACGAAAACCAAGATATCGCCGGTTCTGCATATCATACGCACTGTGGAGTGGTGAAAACACCAGATACCGTGTTTCTCGCATTAAATAGGTCCAAACGAGCGATCTCGATGATTAAGCATACTTCGGACAGAAGTCTCATCAAGATTATCGTAAAAAATGCATATCTCAGCTTGAAACCCCAAGAAAACCCAGATATCGCTGGTTCTGCATATCAAACGCACTGTGGAGTGCTGAAATCACCAGATAACGTGTTGCTCGCATTAAATAGCTAGAAAAGCGCGCTCTAGATGTTTCTGCATACTTCGGACAGATGTTTCACCAAGATTATCGTAGAAAATGCATATCTCAACTTGAAACCCGACGAAAACCAAACATCGCCGGTTCTGCATATCAAACCAACTGTGGAGTGGTGAAAACACCAGATAACGTGTTTCTCGCATTAAATAGCTCGAAAAGTACGATCTCGATGATTAAGCATACTTCGTGGTGTTTCCAGCTGAGATATGCATTTTTGCGATAATCTTGGTGAGTCTTCTGTCAGAAGTATGCAGAATCAACGAGATCCCCCTTTTCGAGCTACTTAATGCGAGAAACACGTTTTCTGGTGTTTTCACCACTCCACAGTACGTTTGATGTGCCGAACCGGAGATAACTTGGTTTTCGTGAGGTTTCAAGCTGAGATATGCATTTTCTGCGATAATCTTGGTGAGACTTCAGTCAGAAGTATGCAGAATCATCTAGATCGCTCTTGTCGAGCTATTTAATGCAAAAAAACAAGTTTCCTGGTGTTTTCAACATTCCACAGTGCGTTTGATATGCAGAACCGGCGATATCTTGATTTTCGTGGTGTTTCCAGCTGAGATATGCATTTTCTGCGATAATCTTGGTGAGTCTTCTGTCAGAAGTATGTAGAATCATCGAGATCACTCTTTTCGAGCTATTTAATGCGAGAAACACGTTATCTGGTGTTTTCACCACTCCACAGTGCGTTTGATATGCAGAACCGGCGACATCTTGGCTTTCGTCGGGGTTCTAGCTGAGATATGCATTTTCTGCGATAATCTTTGTGAGTCTTCTGTCAGAAGTATGCAGAATCATCGAGATCCCTCTTATCGAGCTATTTAATGCGGGAAACACGTTATCTGGTGTTTTCACCACTCCACAGTGCGTTTGATATGCAGAACCGGCAAAATCTTGGATTTCGTCGGGTTTCAAGCTGAGATATGCATTTTCTACGATAATCTTGGTGAGACTTCTGTCAGAAGTATGCAGAATCATCGGGATCGCTCTTTTCGAGATATTTAATGCGAGAAACACGTTATCTGGTTGTTTTCACCACTCCACAGTGCGTTTGATATGCAGAACCGGCGGCATCTTGATTTTCGTGAGGTTTCCAGCTGAGATATGCATTTTCTGCGATAATCTTGGTGAGTCTTCTGTCAGAAGTATGCAGAATCATCGAGATCCCTCTTTTCGAGCTACTTAGTTCGAGAAACACGTTTTCTGGTGTTTTCACCACTCCACAGTACGTTTGATGTGCCGAACCGGAGATAACTTGGTTTTCGTGAGGTTTCAAGCTGAGATATGCATTTTCTGCGATAATCTTGGTGAGACTTCAGTCAGAAGTATGCAGAATCATCTAGATCGCTCTTGTCGAGCTATTTAATGCAAAAAAACAAGTTTCCTGGTGTTTTCACCACTCCACAGTGCGTTTGATATGCAGAACCGGCGACATCTTGGCTTTCGTCGGGGTTCAAGCTGAGATATGCATTTTCTGCGATAATCTTTGTGAGTCTTCTGTCAGAAGTATGCAGAATCATCGAGATCCCTCTTTTCGAGCGATTTAATGCGGGAAACACGTTATCTGGTGTTTTCACCACTCCACAGTGCGTTTGATATGCAGAACCGGCAAAATCTTGGATTTCGTCGGGTTTCAAGCTGACATATGCATTTTCTGCGATAATCTCCGTGAGTCTTCTGTCAGAAGCATGCAGAATCATCTAGATCGCTCTTTTCGAGCTATTTAATGCGAAAAAACAAGTTTTCTGGTTGTTTTCACCACTCCACAGTGCGTTTGATATGCAGAACCGGCGACATGTTGATTTTCTTGAGGTTTCCAGCTGAGATATGCATTTTCTGCGATAACCTTGGTGAGTCTTCTGTCAGAAGTATGCAGAAACATCTAGATCGCTCTTTTCGAGCTATTTAATGCAAAAAAACAAGTTTCCTGGTGTTTTCAACATTCCACAGTGCGTTTGATATGCAGAACCGGCGATATCTTGGCTTTCGTCGGGGTTCAAGCTGAGATATGCATTATCTGCGATAATCTTGGTGAGACATCATTCAGATGTATGCAGAATCATCTAGATCGCTCGTTTCAAGCTGCTTAATGCGAGAAACACGTTTCCTGGTGTTTTCACCACTCCACAGTACGTTTGACATGCAGAACCGCAGATATCCTGGTTTCGGTCGGGTTTCAAGCTGAGATATGCATTTTCTGCGATAATCTTGGTGAGTCTTCAGTCAGAAGTATGCAGAATCATCTAGATCGCTCTTTTCGAGCTATTTAATGCGAAAAAACAAGTTTTCTTGTGTTTTCACCACTCCACAGTGCGTTTGATATGCAGTACCGGCAAAATCTTGGATTTCGTCGGGTTTCAAGCTGAGATATGCATTTTCTACGATAATCTTGGTGAGACTTCTGTCAGAAGTATGCTTAATCATCGAGATCGCTCGTTTCGACCTATTTAATGCGAGAAACACGTTATCTGGTGTTTTCACCACTCCACAGTGCGTTTGATATGCAGAACCGGCGACATCTTGGCTTTCGTCGGGGTTCAAGCTGAGATATGCATTTTCTGCGATAATCTTGGTGAGTCTTCTGTCAGAAGTATGCAGAATCATCGAGATCCCTCTTTTCGAGCTACTTAGTTCGAGAAACACGTTTTCTGGTGTTTTCACCACTCCACAGTACGTTTGATGTGCCGAACCGGAGATAACTTGGTTTTCGTGAGGTTTCAAGCTGAGATATGCATTTTCTGCGATAATCTTGGTGAGACTTCAGTCAGAAGTATGCAGAATCATCTAGATCGATCTTGTCGAGCTATTTAATGTAAAAAAACAAGTTTCCTGGTGTTTTCACCACTCCACAGTGCGTTTGATATGCAGAACCGGCGACATCTTGGCTTTCGTCGGGGTTCAAGCTGAGATATGCATTTTCTGCGATAATCTTTGTGAGTCTTCTGTCAGAAGTATGCAGAATCATCGAGATCCCTCTTTTTCGAGCTATTTAATGCGGGAAACACGTTATCTGGTGTTTTCACCACTCCACAGTGCGTTTGATATGCAGAACCGGCGACATCTTGATTTTCGTGAGGTTTCCAGCTGAGATATGCATTTTCTGCGATAATCTTGGTGAGTCTTCTGTCAGAAGTATGCAGAAACATCTAGATCGCTCTTTTCGAGCTATTTAATGCGAAAAAACAAGTTTTCTGGTGTTTTAACCACTCCACAGTGCGTTTGATATGCAGAACCGGCGATATCTTGGTTTTCGTGGGGTTTCCAGCTGAGATATGCATTTTCTGCGATAATCTTGGTGGGACTTCAGTCAGAAGTATGCTGAATCGTCTAGATCGCTCTTGTCGAGCTATTTAATGCAAAAAAACAAGTTTCCTGGTGTTTTCAACATTCCACAGTGCGTTTGATATGCAGAACCGGCGACATCTTGGCTTTCGTCGGGGTTCAAGCTGAGATATGCATTTTCTGCGATAATCTTGGTGAGACATCATTCAGATGTATGCAGAATCATCTAGATGGCTCGTTTCAAGCTGCTTAATGCGAGAAACACGTTTCCTGGTGTTTTCACCACTCCACAGTACGTTTGACATGCTGAACCGCAGATATCCTGGTTTCGGTCGGGTTTCAAGCTGAGATATGCATTTTCTGCGATAATCTTGGTGAGTCTTCAGTCGGAAGTATGCAGAATCATCTAGATCGCTCTTGTCGAGCTATTTAATGCAAAAAAACAAGTTTCCTGGTGTTTTCAACATTCCACAGTGCGTTTGATATGCAGTACCGGCAAAATCTTGGATTTCGTCGGGTTTCAAGCTGAGATATGCATTTTCTACGATAATCTTGGTGAGACTTCTGTCAGAAGTATGCTTAATCATCGAGATCGCTCGTTTCGACCTATTTAATGCGAGAAACACGTTATCTGCTGTTTTCACCACTCCACAGTGCGTTTGATATGCAGAACCGGCGACATCTTGGCTTTCGTCGGGGTTCAAGCTGAGATATGCATTTTCTGCGATAATCTTGGTGAGTCTTCTGTCAGAAGTATGCAGAATCATCGAGATCCCTCTTTTCGAGCTACTTAGTTCGAGAAACACGTTTTCTGGTGTTTTCACCACTCCACAGTACGTTTGATGTGCCGAACCGGAGATAACTTGGTTTTCGTGAGGTTTCAAGCTGAGATATGCATTTTCTGCGATAATCTTGGTGAGACTTCAGTCAGAAGTATGCAGAATCATCTAGATCGCTCTTGTCGAGCTATTTAATGCAAAAAAACAAGTTTCCTGGTGTTTTCACCACTCCACAGTGCGTTTGATATGCAGAACCGGCGACATCTTGGCTTTCGTCGGGGTTCAAGCTGAGATATGCATTTTCTGCGATTATCTTTGTGAGTCTTCTGTCAGAAGTATGCAGAATCATCGAGATCCCTCTTTTCGAGCTATTTAATGCGGGAAACACGTTATCTGGTGTTTTCACCACTCCACAGTGCGTTTGATATGCAGAACCGGCGACATCTTGATTTTCGTGAGGTTTCCAGCTGAGATATGCATTTTCTGCGATAATCTTGGTGGGACTTCAGTCAGAAGTATGCAGAATCGTCTAGATCGCTCTTGTCGAGCTATTTAATGCAAAAAAACAAGTTTCCTGGTGTTTTCAACATTCCACAGTGCGTTTGATATGCAGAACCGGCGATATCTTGGCTTTCGTCGGTGTTCAAGCTGAGATATGCATTTTCTGCGATAATCTTGGTGAGACATCATTCAGATGTATGCAGAATCATCTAGATCGCTCGTTTCAAGCTGCTTAATGCGAGAAACACGTTTCCTGGTGTTTTCACCACTCCACAGTACGTTTGACATGCAGAACCGCAGATATCCTGGTTTCGGTCGGGTTTCAAGCTGAGATATGCATTTTCTGCGATAATCTTGGTGAGTCTTCAGTCAGAAGTATGCAGAATCATCTAGATCGCTCTTTTCGAGCTATTTAATGCGAAAAAACAAGTTTCCTGGTGTTTTCACCACTCCACAGTGCGTTTGATATGCAGAACCGGCGACATCTTGGCTTTCGTCGGGGTTCAAGCTGAGATATGCATTTTCTGCGATAATCTTTGTGAGTCTTCTGTCAGAAGTATGCAGAATCATCGAGATCCCTCTTTTCGAGCTATTTAATGCGGGAAACACGTTATCTGGTGTTTTCACCACTCCACAGTGCGTTTGATATGCAGAACCGGCAAAATCTTGGATTTCGTCGGGTTTCAAGCTGACATATGCATTTTCTGCGATAATCTCCGTGAGTCTTCTGTCAGAAGTATGCAGAATCATCTAGATCGCTCTTTTCGAGCTATTTAATGCGAAAAAACAAGTTTTCTGGTTGTTTTCACCACTCCACAGTGCGTTTGATATGCAGAACCGGCGACATCTTGATTTTCGTGAGGTTTCCAGCTGAGATATGCATTTTCTGCGATAATCTCCGTGAGTCTTCTGTCAGAAGTATGCAGAATCATCTAGATCGCTCTTTTCGAGCTATTTAATGCGAAAAAACAAGTTTTCTGGTGTTTTAACCACTCCACAGTGCGTTTGATATGCAGAACCGGCGATATCTTGGCTTTCGTCGGGGTTCAAGCTGAGATATGCATTTTCTGCGATAATCTTGGTGAGACATCATTCAGATGTATGCAGAATCATCTAGATCGCTCGTTTCAAGCTGCTTAATGCGAGAAACACGTTTCCTGGTGTTTTCACCACTCCACAGTACGTTTGACATGCAGAACCGCTGATATCCTGGTTTCGGTCGGGTTTCAAGCTGAGATATGCATTTTCTGCGATAATCTTGGTGAGTCTTCAGTCAGAAGTATGCAGAATCATCTAGATCGCTCTTTGCGAGCTATTTAATGCGAAAAAACAAGTTTTCTGGTGTTTTCACCACTCCACAGTGCGTTTGATATGCAGTACCGGCAAAATCTTGGATTTCGTCGGGTTTCAAGCTGAGATATGCATTTTCTACGATAATCTTGGTGAGACTTCTGTCAGAAGTATGCTTAATCATCGAGATCGCTCGTTTCGACCTATTTAATGCGAGAAACACGTTATCTGCTGTTTTCACCACTCCACAGTGCGTTTGATATGCAGAACCGGCGACATCTTGGCTTTCGTCGGGGTTCAAGCTGAGATATGCATTTTCTGCGATAATCTTGGTGAGACATCATTCAGATGTATGCAGAATCATCTAGATGGCTCGTTTCAAGCTGCTTAATGCGAGAAACACGTTTCCTGGTGTTTTCACCACTCCACAGTACGTTTGACATGCAGAACCGCAGATATCCTGGTTTCGGTCGGGTTTCAAGCTGAGATATGCATTTTCTGCGATAATCTTGGTGAGTCTTCAGTCAGAAGTATGCAGAATCATCTAGATCGCTCTTTTCGAGCTATTTAATGCGAAAAAACAAGTTTTCTGGTGTTTTCACCACTCCACAGTGCGTTTGATATGCAGTACCGGCAAAATCTTGGATTTCGTCGGGTTTCATGCTGAGATCGGCATTTTCTACGATAATCTTGGTGAGACTTCTGTCAGAAGTATGCTTAATCATCGAGATCGCTCGTTTCGACCTATTTAATGCGAGAAACACGTTATCTGCTGTTTTCACCACTCCACAGTGCGTTTGATATGCAGAACCGGCGACATCTTGGCTTTCGTCGGGGTTCAAGCTGAGATATGCATTTTCTGCGATAATCTTGGTGAGTCTTCTGTCAGAAGTATGCAGAATCATCGAGATCCCTCTTTTCGAGCTACTTAGTTCGAGAAACACGTTTTCTGGTGTATTCACCACTCCACAGTACGTTTGATGTGCCGAACCGGAGATAACTTGGTTTTCGTGAGGTTGCAAGCTGAGATATGCATTTTCTGCGATAATCTTGGTGAGACTTCAGTCAGAAGTATGCAGAATCATCTAGATCGCTCTTGTCGAGCTATTTAATGCAAAAAAACAAGTTTCCTGGTGTTTTCACCACTCCACAGTGCGTTTGATATGCAGAACCGGCGACATCTTGGCTTTCGTCGGGGTTCAAGCTGAGATATGCATTTTCTGCGATAATCTTTGTGAGTCTTCTGTCAGAAGTATGCAGAATCATCGAGATCCCTCTTTTCGAGCTATTTAATGCGGGAAACACGTTATCTGGTGTTTTCACCACTCCACAGTGCGTTTGATATGCAGAACCGGCAAAATCTTGGATTTCGTCGGGTTTCAAGCTGACATATGCATTTTCTGCAATAATCTCCGTGAGTCTTCTGTCAGAAGTATGCAGAATCATCTAGATCGCTCTTTTCGAGCTATTTAATGCGAAAAAACAAGTTTTCTGGTTGTTTTCACCACTCCACAGTGCGTTTGATATGCAGAACCGGCGACATCTTGATTTTCGTGAGGTTTCCAGCTGAGATATGCATTTTCTGCGATAATCTCCGTGAGTCTTCTGTCAGAAGTATGCAGAATCATCTAGATCGCTCTTTTCGAGCTATTTAATGCGAAAAAACAAGTTTTCTGGTTGTTTTCACCACTCCACAGTGCGTTTGATATGCAGAACCGGCGACATCTTGATTTTCGTGAGGTTTCCAGCTGAGATATGCATTTTCTGCGATAATCTTGGTGAGTCTTCTGTCAGAAGTATGCAGAAACATCTAGATCGCTCTTTTCGAGCTATTTAATGCGAAAAACAAGTTTTCTGGTGTTTTAACCACTCCACAGTGCGTTTGATATGCAGAACCGGCGATATCTTGGTTTTCGTGGGGTTTCCAGCTGAGATATGCATTTTCTGCGATAATCTTGGTGAGACATCATTCAGATGTATGCAGAATCATCTAGATCGCTCGTTTCAAGCTGCTTAATGCGAGAAACACGTTTCCTGGTGTTTTCACCACTCCACAGTACGTTTGACATGCAGAACCGCAGATATCCTGGTTTCGGTCGGGTTTCAAGCTGAGATATGCATTTTCTGCGATAATCTTGGTGAGTCTTCTGTCAGAAGTATGCAGAATCATCTAGATCAGTCTTTTCGAGCTATTTAATGCGAAAAAACAAGTTTTCTGGTGTTTTAACCACTCCACAGTGCGTTTGATATGCAGTACCGGCAAAATCTTGGATTTCGTCGGGTTTCAAGCTGAGATATGCATTTTCTACGATAATCTTGGTGAGACTTCTGTCAGAAGTATGCTTAATCACCGAGATCGCTCGTTTCGACCTATTTAATGCGAGAAACACGTTATCTGCTGTTTTCACCACTCCACAGTGCGTTTGATATGCAGAACCGGCGACATCTTGGCTTTCGTCGGGGTTCAAGCTGAGATATGCATTTTCTGCGATAATCTTGGTGAGTCTTCTGTCAGAAGTATGCAGAATCATCGAGATCCCTCTTTTCGAGCTACTTAGTTCAAGAAACACGTTTTCTGGTGTTTTCACCACTCCACAGTACGTTTGATGTGCCGAACCGGAGATAACTTGGTTTTCGTGAGGTTTGAAGCTGAGATATGCATTTTCTGCGATAATCTTGGTGAGACTTCAGTCAGAAGTATGCAGAATCATCTAGATCGCTCTTGTCGAGCTATTTAATGCAAAAAAACAAGTTTCCTGGTGTTTTCAACATTCCACAGTGCGTTTGATATGCAGAACCGGCGATATCTTGATTTTCGTGGTGTTTCCAGCTGAGATATGCATTTTCTGCGATAATCTTGGTGAGTCTTCTGTCAGAAGTATGCAGAATCATCGAGATCCCTCTTTTCGAGCTATTTAATGCGGGAAACACGTTATCTGGTGTTTTCACCACTCCACAGTGCGTTTGATATGCAGAACCGGCAAAATCTTGGATTTCGTCGGGTTTCAAGCTGACATATGCATTTTCTGCAATAATCTCCGTGAGTCTTCTGTCAGAAGTATGCAGAATCATCTAGATCGCTCTTTTCGAGCTATTTAATGCGAAAAAACAAGTTTTCTGGTTGTTTTCACCACTCCACAGTGCGTTTGATATGCAGAACCGGCGACATCTTGATTTTCGTGAGGTTTCCAGCTGAGATATGCATTTTCTGCGATAATCTCCGTGAGTCTTCTGTCAGAAGTATGCAGAATCATCTAGATCGCTCTTTTCGAGCTATTTAATGCGAAAAAACAAGTTTTCTGGTTGTTTTCACCACTCCACAGTGCGTTTGATATGCAGAACCGGCGACATCTTGATTTTCGTGAGGTTTCCAGCTGAGATATGCATTTTCTGCGATAATCTTTGTGAGTCTTCTGTCAGAAGTATGCAGAAACATCTAGATCGCTCTTTTCGAGCTATTTAATGCGAAAAACAAGTTTTCTGGTGTTTTAACCACTCCACAGTGCGGTTGATATGCAGAACCGGCGATATCTTGGTTTTCGTGGGGTTTCCAGCTGAGATATGCATTTTCTGCGATAATCTTGGTGAGACATCATTCAGATGTATGCAGAATCATCTAGATCGCTCGTTTCAAGCTGCTTAATGCGAGAAACACGTTTCCTGGTGTTTTCACCACTCCACAGTACGTTTGACATGCAGAACCGCAGATATCCTGGTTTCGGTCGGGTTTCAAGCTGAGATATGCATTTTCTGCGATAATCTTGGTGAGTCTTCTGTCAGAAGTATGCAGAATCATCTAGATCAGTCTTTTCGAGCTATTTAATGCGAAAAAACAAGTTTTCTGGTGTTTTAACCACTCCACAGTGCGTTTGATATGCAGTACCGGCAAAATCTTGGATTTCGTCGGGTTTCAAGCTGAGATATGCATTTTCTACGATAGTCTTGGTGAGACTTCTGTCAGAAGTATGCTTAATCACCGAGATCGCTCGTTTCGACCTATTTAATGCGAGAAACACGTTATCTGCTGTTTTCACCACTCCACAGTGCGTTTGATATGCAGAACCGGCGACATCTTGGCTTTCGTCGGGGTTCAAGCTGAGATATGCATTTTCTGCGATAATCTTGGTGAGTCTTCTGTCAGAAGTATGCAGAATCATCGAGATCCCTCTTTTCGAGCTACTTAGTTCAAGAAACACGTTTTCTGGTGTTTTCACCACTCCACAGTACGTTTGATGTGCCGAACCGGAGATAACTTGGTTTTCGTGAGGTTTCAAGCTGAGATATGCATTTTCTGCGATAATCTTGGTGAGACTTCAGTCAGAAGTATGCAGAATCATCTAGATCGCTCTTGTCGAGCTATTTAATGCAAAAAAACAAGTTTCCTGGTGTTTTCAACATTCCACAGTGCGTTTGATATGCAGAACCGGCGATATCTTGATTTTCGTGGTGTTTCCAGCTGAGATATGCATTTTCTGCGATAATCTTGGTGAGTCTTCTGTCAGAAGTATGCAGAATCATCGAGATCCCTCTTTTCGAGCTATTTAATGCGAGAAACACGTTATCTGGTGTTTTCACCACTCCACAGTGCGTTTGATATGCAGAACCGGCGACATCTTGGCTTTCGTCGGGGTTCAAGCTGAGATATGCATTTTCTGCGATAATCTTTGTGAGTCTTCTGTCAGAAGTATGCAGAATCATCGAGATCCCTCTTTTCGAGCTATTTAATGCGGGAAACACGTTATCTGGTGTTTTCACCACTCCACAGTGCGTTTGATATGCAGAACCGGCAAAATCTTGGATTTCGTCGGGTTTCAAGCTGAGATATGCATTTTCTACGACAATCTTGGTGAGACTTCTGTCAGAAGTATGCAGAATCATCGGGATCGCTCTTTTCGAGCTATTTAATGCGAGAAACACGTTATCTGGTTGTTTTCATCACTCCACAGTGCGTTTGATATGCAGAACCGGCGACAACTTGATTTTCGTGAGGTTTCCAGCTGAGATATGCATTTTCTGCGATAATCTCCGTGAGTCTTCTGTCAGAAGTATGCAGAATCATCTAGATCGCTCTTTTCGAGCTATTTAATGCGAAAAAACAAGTTTTCTGGTGTTTTAACCAATCCACAGTGCGTTTGATATGCAGAACCGGCGATATCTTGGTTTTCGTGGGGTTTCCAGGTGAGATATGCATTTTCTGCGATAATCTTGGTGAGACTTCAGTCAGAAGTATGCAGAATCATCTAGATCGCTCTTGTCGAGCTATTTAATGCAAAAAAACAAGTTTCCTGGTGTTTTCAACATTCCAAAGTGCGTTTGATATGCAGAACCGGCGATATCTTGATTTTCGTGGTATTTCCAGCTGAGATATGCATTTTCTGCGATGATCTTGGTGAATCTTCTGTCAAAAGTATGCAGAATCATCTAGATCGCTCTTTTCGAGCTATTTAATGCGAAAAAACAAGTTTTCTGGTGTTTTAACCACTCCACAGTGCGTTTGATATGCAGTACCGGCGACATCTTGGCTTTCGTCGGGGTTCACGCTGAGATATGCATTTTCTGCGATAATCTTTGTGAGTCTTCTGTCAGAAGTATGCAGAAACATCGAGATCCCTCTTTTCGAGCTATTTAATGCGGGAAACACGTTATGTGGTGTTTTCACCACTCCACAGTGCGTTTGATATGCAGAACCGGCGATATCTTGATTTTCGTGGTGTTTCCAGCTGAGATATGCATTTTCTGCGATAATCTTGGTGAGTCTTCTGTCAGAAGTATGCAGAATCATCGAGATCCCTCTTTTCGAGCTATTTAATGCGAGAAACACGTTATCTGGTGTTTTCACCACTCCACAGTGCGTTTGATATGCAGAACCGGCGACATCTTGGCTTTCGTCGGGGTTCAAGCTGAGATATGCATTTTCTGCGATAATCTTTGTGAGTCTTCTGTCAGAAGTATGCAGAATCATCGAGATCCCTCTTTTCGAGCTATTTAATGCGGGAAACACGTTATCTGGTGTTTTCACCACTCCACAGTGCGTTTGATATGCAGAACCGGCGACATCTTGGCTTTCGTCGGGGTTCAAGCTGAGATATGCATTTTCTGCGATAATCTTTGTGAGTGTTCTGTCAGAAGTATGCAGAATCATCGAGATCCCTCTTTTCGAGCTATTTAATGCGGGAAACACGTTATCTGGCGTTTTCACCACTCCACAGTGCGTTTGATATGCAGAACCGGCAAAATCTTGGATTTCGTCGGGTTTCAAGCTGACATATGCATTTTCTGCGATAATCTCCGTGAGTCTTCTGTCAGAAGTATGCAGAATCATCTAGATCGCTCTTTTCGAGCTATTTAATGCGAAAAAACAAGTTTTCTGGTGTTTTAACCAATCCACAGTGCGTTTGATATGCAGAACCGGCGATATCTTGGTTTTCGTGGGGTTTCCAGCTGAGATATGCATTTTCTGCGATAATCTTGGTGAGACTTCAGTCAGAAGTATGCAGAATCATCTAGATCGCTCTTGTCGAGCTATTTAATGCAAAAAAACAAGTTTCCTGGTGTTTTCAACATTCCAAAGTGCGTTTGATATGCAGAACCGGCGATATCTTGATTTTCGTGGTATTTCCAGCTGAGATATGCATTTTCTGCGATGATCTTGGTGAATCTTCTGTCAAAAGTATGCAGAATCATCTAGATCGCTCTTTTCGAGCTATTTAATGCGAAAAAACAAGTTTTCTGGTGTTTTAACCACTCCACAGTGCGTTTGATATGCAGTACCGGCGACATCTTGGCTTTCGTCGGGGTTCACGCTGAGATATGCATTTTCTGCGATAATCTTGGTGAGTCTTCAGTCAGAAGTATGCAGAATCATCGAGATCCCTCTTTTCGAGCTATTTAATGCGAGAAACACGTTATCTGGTGTTTTCACCACTCCACAGTGCGTTTGATATGCAGAACCGGCGATATCTTGGTTTTCGTGGGGTTTCCAGCTGAGATATGCATTTTCTGCGATAATCTTGGTGGGACTTCAGTCAGAAGTATGCAGAATCATCTAGATCGCTCTTTTCGAGCTATTTAATGCGAAAAAACAAGTTTTCTTGTGTTTTCACCACTCCACAGTGCGTTTGATATGCAGTACAGGCAAAATCTTGGATTTCGTCGGGTTTCAAGCTGAGATATGCATTTTCTACGATGATCTTGGTGAGACTTCTGTCCGAAGTATGCTGAATCATCGAGATCGCTCTTTTCGAGCTATTTAATGCGAGAAACAGGTTCTCTGGTTGTTTTCACCACACCACAGTGCGTTTGATATGCAGAACAGGCGATATCTTGATTTTGGTGGTGTTTCCAGCTGATATATGCATTTTCTACGATAATCTTGGTGAGACTTCTGTCAGAAGTATGCTTAATCATCGAGATCGCTCGTTTCGACCTATTTAATGCGAGAAACACGTTATCTGCTGTTTTCACCACTCCACAGTGCGTTTGATATGCAGAACCGGCGACATCTTGGCTTTCGTCGGGGTTCAAGCTGAGATATGCATTTTCTGCGATAATCTTTGTGAGTCTTCTGTCAGAAGTATGCAGAATCATCGAGATCCCTCTTTTCGAGCTATTTAATGCGGGAAACACGTTATCTGGTGTTTTCACCACTCCACAGTGCGTTTGATATGCAGAACCGGCAAAATCTTGGATTTCGTCGGGTTTCAAGCTGACATATGCATTTTCTGCGATAATCTCCGTGAGTCTTCTGTCAGAAGTATGCAGAATCATCTAGATCGCTCTTTTCGAGCTATTTAATGCGAAAAAATAAGTTTTCTGGTTGTTTTCACCACTCCACAGTGCGTTTGATATGCAGAACCGGCGACATCTTGATTTTCGTGAGGTTTCCATCTGAGATATGCATTTTCTGCGATAATCTCCGTGAGTCTTCTGTCAGAAGTATGCAGAATCATCTAGATCGCTCTTTTCGAGCTATTTAATGCGAAAAAACAAGTTTTCTGGTGTTTTAACCACTCCACAGTGCGTTTGATATGCAGAACCGGCGATATCTTGGTTTTCGTGGGGTTTCCAGCTGAGATATGCATTTTCTGCGATAATCTTGGTGGGACTTCAGTCAGAAGTATGCAGAATCGTCTAGATCGCTCTTGTCGAGCTATTTAATGCAAAAAAACAAGTTTCCTGGTGTTTTCAACATTCCACAGTGCGTTTGATATGCAGAACCGGCGATATCTTGGCTTTCGTCGGGGTTCAAGCTGAGATATGCATTTTCTGCGATAATCTTGGTGAGACATCATTCAGATGTATGCAGAATCATCTAGATCGCTCGTTTCAAGCTGCTTAATGCGAGAAACACGTTTCCTGGTGTTTTCACCACTCTACAGTACGTTTGACATGCAGAACCGCAGATATCCTGGTTTCGGTCGGGTTTCAAGCTGAGATATGCATTTTCTGCGATAATCTTGGTGAGTCTTCTGTCAGAAGTATGCAGAATCATCGAGATCCCTCTTTTCGAGCTATTTAATGCGGGAAAAACGTTATCTGGTGTTTTCACCACTCCACAGTGCGTTTGATATGCAGAACCGGCAAAATCTTGGATTTCGTCGGGTTTCAAGCTGAGATATGCATTTTCTACGACAATCTTGGTGAGACTTCTGTCAGAAGTATGCAGAATCATCGGGATCGTTCTTTTCGAGCTATTTAATGCGAGGTAAACACGTTATCTGGTTGATTTCACCACTCCACAGTGCGTTTGATATGCAGAACCGGCGACATCTTGATTTTCGTGAGGTTTCCAGCTGAGATATGCATTTTCTGCGATAATCTCCGTGAGTCTTCTGTCAGAAGTATGCAGATTCATCTAGATCGCTCTTTTCGAGCTATTTAATGCGAAAAAACAAGTTTTCTGGTGTTTGAACCACTCCACAGTGCGTTTGATATGCAGTACCGGCGACATCTTGGCTTTCGTCGGGGTTCACGCTGAGATATGCATTTTCTGCGATAATCTTTGTGAGTCTTCTGTCAGAAGTATGCAGAAACATCGAGATCCCTCTTTTCGAGCTATTTAATGCGGGAAACACGTTATGTGATGTTTTCACCACTCCACAGTGCGTTTGATATGCAGAACCGGCAAAATCTTGGTTTTCGTCGGGTTTCAAGCTGAGATATGCAGTTTCTACGATAATCTTGGTGAGACTTCTGTCAGAAGTATGCAGAATCATCGGGATCGCTCTTTTCGAGCTATTTAATGCGAGAAACACGTTATCTGGTTGTTTTCACCACTCCACAGTGCGTTTGATATGCAGAACCGGCGACATCTTGATTTTCGTGAGGCTTCCAGGTGAGATATGCATTTTCAGCGATAATCTTGGTGAGTCTTCTGTCAGAAGTATGCAGAATCATCTAGATCGCTCTTTTCGAGCTATTTAATGCAAAAAAACAAGTTTTCTGGTGTTTTAACCACTCCACAGTGCGTTTGATATGCAGAACCGGCGATATCTTGGTTTTCGTGGGGTTTCCAGCTGAGATATGCATTTTCTGCGATAATCTTGGTGAGACTTCAGTCAGAAGTATGCTTAATCATCGAGATCGCTCGTTTCGACCTATTTAATGCGAGAAACACGTTACCTGGTGTTTTCACCACTCCACAGTGCGTTTGATATGCAGAACCAGCGATATCTTGGTTTTCGTGGGGATTCAAGCTGAGATATGCAATTTCTGCGATAATCTTGGTGAGACTTCCGTCCGAAGTATGCAGAACCATCGAGAGAGCTCTTTTCGAGCTATTTAATGCGAGAAACACGTTTTCTGGTGTTTTCACCACTCCACAGTGCGTTTGATATGGTGAACCGGCAACATCTTGATTTTCGTGAGGTTTCGAGATGAGATATGTATTTTCTGCGATAATATGGGTGAGACTTCAGTCAGAAGTATGCAGAATCATCTAGATCGCTCTTTTCGATTTACTTATTGCACGAAACACGTTTTCTGGTGTTTTCTCCGCTGCACAGTACGTTTGACATGCAGAACCGGAGATATCTTGGTTTCCGTCGGGTTTCAAGCTGAGATATGCATTTTCTACGATAATCCTGGTGAGACTTCTGTCAGAAGTATGCAGAATCTTCGAGAACGCTCTGTACGAGCTATTTAATGCGAGAAACACGTTATCTGGTGTTTTCACCACTCCACAGTGCGTATGATATGCAGAACCGGCGATATCTTGGTTTTCGTGGGGTTTCAAGCTGAGATATGCATTTTCTGCGATAATCTTGGTGAGACTTCTGTCCGAAGTATGCTGAAACATCGAGATCGCTCTTTTCGAGCTAGTTAATGCGAGAAAAACCTTATCCGGTGTTTTCACCACTCCACAGTGCGTTTGATATGCAGAACCTGCGATATCTTGCTTTTCGTGGGGTTTCAAGCTGAGATATGCATTTTCTGCGATAATATTGGTGAGAGTTCAGTCAGAAGTATGCAGAATCATCTAGATCGCTCTTTTCGAGCTACTTAATGCACGAAACACGTTTTCTGGTGTTTTCACCGCTCCACAGTACGTTTGACATGCAGAACCGGAGATATCTTGGTTTCGGTCGGGTTTCAAGCTGAGATATGCATTTTCTACGATAATCCTGGTGAGACTTCTGTCAGAAGTATGCAGAATCTTCGAGAACGCTCTTTTGGAGCTACTTAATGCGCGAATCACGTTTTCTGGTGTTTTCACCATTCCGCGGTACGATTGATGTGCAGAACCGGCGATATCTTGGTTTTCGAGGGGTTTCAAGCTGAGATATGCATTTTCTGCTATAATCTTGGTGAGACTTCTGTTAGAAGTATGCAGAATCATCGAGATCGCACTTTTCGAGCTATTTAATGCGAGAAACACGTTATCTGGTGTTTTCACCACTCCACAGTTGGTTTGATATGCAGAACCGGCGATATTTTGGTTTTCGTCGGGTTTCAAGCTGAGATATGCATTTTCTACGATAATCTTGGTGAAACATCTGTCCGAAGTATGCAGAAACATCGAGAGCGCTCTTTTCGAGCTAATTAATGCGAGAAACTCGTTTTCTGGGGTTTTCACCACTCCACAGTTCGTTGGATATGCAGAACCGGAGATATCTTGGTTTTGGTCGGGTTTCAAGCTGAGATATGCATTTTCTACGATAATCCTGGTGAGACTTCTGTCAGAAGTATGCAGGATCTTCGAGAACGCTCTTTTCGAGCTATTTAATGCGAGAAACACGTTATCTGGTGTTTTCACCACTCCACAGTGCGTATGATATGCAGAACCGGCGATACCTTGGTTTTCGTGGGGTTTCAAGCTGAGATATGCATTTTCTGCGATAATCTTGGTGAGACTTCTGTCCGAAGTTTGCTGAAACATCGAGATCGCTCTTTTCGAGCTAGTTAATGCGAGAAAAACCTTATCCGGTGTTATCACCACTCCACAGTGCGTTTGGTATGCAGAACCTGCGATATCTTGGTTTTCGTGGGGTTTCAAGCTGAGATATGCATTTTCTGCGATAATCTTGGTGAGACTTCTGTTAGAAGTATGCAGAATCATCGAGATGGCACTTCTCGAGCTATTTAATGCGAGAAACACGTTATCTGGTGTTTTCACCACTCCACAGTTGGTTTGATATGCAGAACCGGCGATATTTTGGTTTTCGTCGGGTTTCAAGCTGAGATATGCATTTTCTACGATAATCTTGGTGAAACATCTGTCCGAAGTATGCAAAAACATCGAGAGCGCTCTTTTCGAGCTAATTAATGCGAGAAACTCGTTTTCTGGGGTTTTCACCACTCCATAGTTCGTTGGATATGCAGAACCAGAGATATCTTGGTTTTCGTGGTGTTTCAAGCTGAGATATGCATTTCCTGCGATAATCTTGGTCAGACTTCTGTCCGAAGTATGCTGAATCATCGAGATCGCTCTTTTCGAGCTATTTAATGCGAGGAACACGTTCTCTGGTTGTTTTCACCACTCCACAGTGCGTTTGATATGCAGAACAGGCGATATCTTGATTTTCGTGGTGTTTCCAGCTGAGATACGCATTTTCTGCGATAATCCTGGCGAGACTTCTGTCAGAAGTATGCAGAATCTTCGAGAACGCTCTTTTCGAGCTACGTAATGCGCGTAACTCGTTTTCTGGTGTTTTCACCACTCCACGGTACGTTTGATGTGCAGAACCGGAGATAACTCGGTTTTCGTCGGGTTTCAAGCTGAGATATGCATTTTCTACGATAATCTTGGTGAGACTTCTGTCAGAAGTACGCAGGATCTTCGAGAACGCTCTTTTCGAGCTATTTAATGCGAGAAACACGTTATCTGGTGTTTTCACCACTCCACAGTGCGTTTGATATGCAGAACCGGCGATATCTTGGTTTTCGAGGGGTTTCAAGCTGAGATATGCATTTTCTGCGATAATATTGGTGAGAATTAAGTCAGAAGTATGCGGAATCATCTAGATCGCTCTTTTCGAGCTACTTAATGCAGGAAACACGTTTTCTGGTGTTTTCACCACTCCACAGGACGTTTGATATGCAGAACCGGCGATATCTTGATTTTCGTGGTGTTTTCAGCTGAGATATGCATTTTCTACGATAATGTTGGTGAGACTTCTGTCAGAAGTATGCAGAATCTTCGAGAACGCTCTTTTCGAGCTACTTAATGCACGAAACACGTTTTCTGGTGTTTTCACCACTCCACAGTACGTTTGACATGCAGAACAGTAGATATCTTGGTTTTCGTGGGGTTTCAAGCTGAGATATGCATTTTCTGCGATAAGCTTGGTGAGACTTCTGTCCCAAGTATGCTGAATCATCTAGATCGCTCTTTTCGAGCTATTTAATGCGAGAAACACGTTATCTGGTGTTTTCACCACTCCACAGTGCGTTTGATATGCAGAACAGGCGATATCTTGATTTTCGTGGTGTTTCCAGCTGAGATATGCATTTTCTGCGATAATCTTGGTGGGTCTTTTATCAGAAGTATGCAGAATCATCTACATCGCTCTTTTCGAGCTACTTAATGCACGAAACACGTTTTCTGGTGTTTTCACCACTCCACAGTGCGTTTGATATGCAGAACCGGCGATATCTTGGTTTTCGTGGGGTTTCAAGCTGAGATATGCATTTTCTGCGATAATCTTGGTGAGACTTCTGTCCGAAGTATGCTGAATCATCGAGATCGCTCTTTTCGAGCTAGTTAGTGCGAGAAACACGTTATCTGGTGTTTTCACCACTCCACAGTGCGTTTGATATGCAGAACAGTACATATCTTGGTTTTCGTGGGGTTTCAAGCTGAGATTTGCATTTTCTGCGATAATCTTGGTGGGTCTTTTGTCAGAAGAATGCAGAATCATCTAGATCGCTCTTTTCGAGCTACTTAATGCAGGAAACACGTTTTCTGGTGTTTTCACCACTCCGCAGTACGTTTGAAATGCAGAACCGGAGATATCTTGGTTTCGGTCGGGTTTCAAGCTGAGATATGCATTTTCTACGATAACCCTGGTGAGGCTTCTGTCAGAAGTACGCAGGATCTTCGAGAACGCTCTTTTCGAGCTATTTAATGCGAGAAACACGTCATCTGGTGTTTTCACCACTCCACAGTGCGTTTGATATTCAGAACCGGCGATATCTTGGTTTTCGTGGGGTTTCAAGCTGAGATATGCATTTTCTGCGATAATATTGGTGAGAATTAAGTCAGAAGTATGCGGAATCATCTAGATCGCTCTTTTCGAGCTACTTAATGCAGGAAACACGTTTTCTGGTGTTTTCACCACTCCACAGTACGTTTGATATGCAGAACCGGCGATATCTTGATTTTCGTGGTGTTTTCAGATGAGATATGCATTTTCTACGATAATGTTGGTGAGACTTCTGTCAGAAGTATGCAGAATCTTCGAGAACGCTCTTTTCGAGCTACTTAATGCACGAAACACGTTTTCTGGTGTTTTCACCACTCCACAGTACGTTTGACATGCAGAACAGTAGATATCTTGGTTTTCGTGGGGTTTCAAGCTGAGATATGCATTTTCTGCGATAAGCTTGGTGAGACTTCTGTCCCAAGTATGCTGAATCATCTAGATCGCTCTTTTCGAGCTATTCAATGCGAGAAACACGTTATCTGGTGTTTTCACCACTCCTCAGTACGTTTGATATGCAGCACCGGCGATATCTTGGTTTTCGTGGGGTTTCAAGCTGAGATATGCATTTCCTGCGATAATCTTGGTGATTCTTCCGTCCGAAGTATGCTGAATCATCTAGATCGCTCTTTTCGAGCTAGTTAATGCGAGAATCACGTTATCTGGTGTTTTCACCACTCCACAGTGCGTTTGATATGCAGTACCAGCGATATCTTGGTTTTCGTGGGGTTTCATACTGAGATATGAATTTTTTACGATCATCTTGGTGAGACTTCTGTCCGAAGTATGCAGAATCATCGATATCGCTCTATTCGAGCTATTTAATGCGACAAACACGTTATCTGGTGTTTTCAGCACTCCACAGTGCGTTTGATATGCAGAACAGGCGATATCTTGATTTTCGTGGTGTTTCCAGCTGAGATATGCATTTTCTGCGATAATCTTGGTGGGTCTTTTATCAGAAGTATGCAGAATCATCTACATCGCTCTTTTCGAGCTACTTAATGCACGAAACACGTTTTCTGGTGTTTTCACCACTCCACAGTGCGTTTGATATGCAGAACCGGCGATATCTTGGTTTTCGTGGGGTTTCAAGCTGAGATATGCATTTTCTGCGATAATCTTGGTGAGACTTCTGTCCGAAGTATGCTTAATCATCGAGATCGCTCGTTTCGAGCTATTTAATGCGAGAAACACGTTATCTGGTGTTTTCACCACTCCACAGTGCGTATGATATGCAGAACCGGCGATATCTTGGTTTTCGTGTGGTTTCAAGCTGAGATATGCATTTTCTGCGATAATCTTGGTGAGACTTCTGTCCGAAGTATGCTGAAACATCGATATCGCTCTTTTCGAGCTAGTTAATGCAAGAAGAACCTTATCCGGTGTTTTCACTACTCCACAGTGCGTTTGATATGCAGAACCGGCGATATCTTGGTTTTCGTGGGGTTTCAAGCTGAGATATGCATTTTCTGCGATAATCTTGGTGAGACTTCTGTCCGAAGTATGCTGAATATTCGAGATCGCTCTTTTCGAGCTGGTTAGTGCGAGAAACACGTTTTCTATGGTTTTCACCACTCCACAGTTCGTTGGATATGCAGAACAGTAGATATCTTGGTTTTCGTGGGGTTTCAAGCAGAGATATGCATTTTCTGCGATAATCTTGGTGTGACTTCTGTTAGAAGTATGCAGAATTATCGTGATCGCACTTTTCGAGCTATTTAATGCGAGAAACTCGTTTTCTGGGGTTTTCACCACTCCACAGTTCATTTGATATGCAGAACAGGCGATATCTTGATTTTCGTGATGTTTCCAGCTGAGATATGCATTTTCTGCGGTAATCTTGGTGGGTCTTTTATCAGAAGTATGCAGAATCATCGAGATCGCTCTTTTCGAGCTATTTAATGCGAGGAACACGTTCTCTGGTTGTTTTCACCACTCCACAGTGCGTTTGATGTGCAGAACAGGCGATATCTTGATTTTCGTGATGTTTCCAGCTGAGATATGCATTTTCTGCGATAATCTTGGTGGGTCTTTTGTCAGAAGTATGCAGAATAACGCGATCGCTCTTTTCGAGCTACTTAATGCACGAAACACGTTTTCTGGTGTTTTCACCACTCCACAGTACGTTTGACATGCAGAACCGGAGATATCTTAGTTTCGGTCGGGTTTCAAGCTGAGATATGCATTTTCAACGATAATCTTGGTGAAACATCTGTCCGAAGTATGCAGAAACATCGAGAGCGCTCTTTTCGAGCTACTTAATGCACGAAACACGTTTTCTGGTGTTTTCACCACTCCACAGTACGTTTGACATGCAGAACCGGAGATATCTTGGTTTGGGTCGGGTTTCAAGCTGAGATATGCATTTTCTACGATAATCCTGGTGAGACTTCTGTCAGAAGTATGCAGGATCTTCGAGAACGCTCTTTTCGAGCTATTTAATGCGAGAAACACGTTATCTGGTGTTTTCACCACTCCACAGTTGGTTGGATATGCAGAACCGGAGATATCTTGGTTTTCGTGGTGTTTCAAGCTGAGATATGCATTTATTGCGATAATCTTGGTCAGACTTCTGTCCGAAGTATGCTGAATCATCGAGATCGCTCTTTTCGAGCTAATTAATGCGAGAAACTCGTTTTCTGGGGTTTTCACCACTCCACAGTTCATTTGATATGCAGAACAGGCGATATCTTGATTTTCGTGGTGTTTCAAGCTGAGATATGCATTTTCTGCGATAATCTTGATGAGACTTCTGTTAGAAGTATGCAGAATCATCGAGATCGCACTTTTCGAGCTATTTAATGCGAGAAACACGTTATCTGGTGTTTTCACCACTCCACAGTTGGTTGGAAATGCAGAACCGGAGATATCTTGGTTTTCGTGGTGTTTCAAGCTGAGATATGCATTTATTGCGATAATCTTGGTCAGACTTCTGTCCGAAGTATGCTGAATCATCGAGATCGCTCTTTTCGAGCTATATAATGCGAGGAACACGTTCTCTGGTTGTTTTCACCACTCCACAGTGCGTTTTATATGCAGAACAGGCGATATCTTGATTTTCGTGGTGTTTCCAGCTGAGATATGCATTTTCTGCGATAATCTTGGTGGGTCTTTTGTCAGAAGTATGCAGAATCATCTAGATCGCTCTTTTCGAGCTACTTAATGCACGAAACACGTTTTCTGGTGTTTTCACTACTCCATGGTACGTTTGATGTGCAGAACCGGAGATAACTCGGTTTTCGTCGGGGTTCAAGCTGAGATATGCATTTTCTACGATAATCTTGGTGAGACTTCTGTCCGAAGTATGCTGAATCATCGAGATCGCTCGATTCGAGCTATTTAATGCGAGAAACACGTTCTCTGGTTGTTTTCACCACTCCACAGTGCGTTTGATATGCAGAACAGGCGATATCTTGATTTTCGTGGTGTTTCCAGCTGAGATATGCATTTTCTGCGATAATCTTGGTGGGTCTTTTATCAGAAGTATGCAGAATCATCTACATCGCTCTTTTCAAGCTACTTAATGCACGAAACACGTTTTCTGGTGTTTTCACCAAACCACAGTGCGTTTGATATGCAGAACCGGCGATATCTTGGTTTTCGTGGGGTTTCAAGCTGAGATATGCATTTTCTGCGATAATCTTGGTGAGACTTCTGTCCGAAGTATGCTGAATCATCGAGATCGCTCTTTTCGAGCTATTTAATGCGAGAAACACGTTATCTGGTGTTTTCACCACTCCAGAGTGCGTATGATATGCAGAACCGACGATATCTTGGTTTTCGTGGGGTTTCAAGCTCGGATATGCATTTTCTGCGATAATCTTGGTGAGACTTCTGTCCGAAGTATGCAGAATCATCGAGATCGCACTATTCGAGCTTTTTGATGCGAGAAACACGTTGTCTGGGGTTTTCACCACTCCACAGTTCGTTGGATATGCAGCACAGGAGATATCTTGGTTTTCGTGGGGTTTCTAGCAGAGATATGCATTTTCTGCGATAATCATGGTGAGATTTCTGTTAGAAGTATGCAGAATCATCGAGATCGCTCTTTTCGACCTATTTAATGCGAACAATCACGTTATCTGGTGTTTTCACCACTCCACCGTGCGTTTGATATGCAGAACCGGCAATGTTTGGTTTTCGTCGGGTTTCAAGCTGAGATATGCATTTTCTGCGATAATCATGGTGAGACTTCTGTCCGAAGGATGCAGAAACATCAAGAGTGCTCTTTTCGACCTATTTAATGCGAGAAACACGTTTTCTGGGGTTTTCACCACACCGCAGTTCGTTGGATGTACAGAACCGGAGATATCTTGGTTTTCGTGGGGTTTCAAGCTGAGATATGCATTTTCTGCGATAATCTTTGTGAGACATCTGTCCGAAGTATGCAGAAACATCGAGATCGCACTTTTCGAACTATTTAATGCGAGAAACACGTTATCTGGTGTTTTCACCTCTCCCACAGTGCGTTTGATATGCAGAACCAGCGATATCTTGGTTTTTGTGGGGTTTCAAGCTGAGATATGCATTTTTTACGATAATCATGGTGAGACTTCTGTCCGAAGTATGCAGAATCATCGAGATCGCACTTTTCGAGCTATTTAATGCGAGAAACACGTTATCTGGTGTTTTCAGCACTCCACAGTGCGTTTGATATGTAGAACCAGCGATATCTGGGTTTTCGTGGGGTTTCAAGCTGAGATATGCATTTTTTACGATAATCTTGATGAGACTTCTGTCCGAAGTATGCAGACTCATCGAGATCGCTCTTTTCGAGCTATTTAATGCGAGAAACACGTTATCTGGTATTTTCACCACTCCACAGTTCCTTGGATATGCAGAACAGGAGATATCTTGGATTTCGTGGGGTTTCTAGCAGTGATATGCATTTCTGCGATAATCTTTGTGAGACATCTGTCCGAAGTATGCAGAAACATCGAGATCGCACTTTTCGAACTATTTAATGCGAGAAACACGTTATCTGGTGTTTTCACCACTCTACAGTACGTTTGACATGCAGAACCGCAGATATCCTGGTTTCGGTCGGGTTTCAAGCTGAGATATGCATTTTCTGCGATAATCTTGGTGAGTCTTCTGTCAGAAGTATGCAGAATCATCGAGATCCCTCTTTTCGAGCTATTTAATGCGGGAAAAACGTTATCTGGTGTTTTCACCACTCCACAGTGCGTTTGATATGCAGAACCGGCAAAATCTTGGATTTCGTCGGGTTTCAAGCTGAGATATGCATTTTCTACGACAATCTTGGTGAGACTTCTGTCAGAAGTATGCAGAATCATCGGGATCGCTCTTTTCGAGCTATTTAATGCGAGGTAAACACGTTATCTGGTTGATTTCACCACTCCACAGTGCGTTTGATATGCAGAACCGGCGACATCTTGATTTTCGTGAGGTTTCCAGCTGAGATATGCATTTTCTGCGATAATCTCCGTGAGTCTTCTGTCAGAAGTATGCAGATTCATCTAGATCGCTCTTTTCGAGCTATTTAATGCGAAAAAACAAGTTTTCTGGTGTTTTAACCAATCCACAGTGCGTTTGATATGCAGAACCGGCGATATCTTGGTTTTCGTGGGGTTTCCAGCTGAGATATGCATTTTCTGCGATAATCTTATTGAGACTTCAGTCAGAAGTATGCAGAATCATCTAGATCGCTCTTGTCGAGCTATTTAATGCAAAAAAACAAGTTTCCTGGTGTTTTCAACATTCCAAAGTGCGTTTGATATGCAGAACCGGCGATATCTTGATTTTCGTGGTATTTCCAGCTGAGATATGCATTTTTTGCGATGATCTTGGTGAATCTTCTGTCAAAAGTATGCAGAATCATCTAGATCGCTCTTTTCGAGCTATTTAATGCGAAAAAACAAGTTTTCTGGTGTTTGAACCACTCCACAGTGCGTTTGATATGCAGTACCGGCGACAGTTTGGCTTTCGTCGGGGTTCACGCTGAGATATGCATTTTCTGCGATAATCTTTGTGAGTCTTCTGTCAGAAGTATGCAGAAACATCGAGATCCCTCTTTTCGAGCTATTTAATGCGGGAAACACGTTATGTGATGTTTTCACCACTCCACAGTGCGTTTGATATGCAGAACCGGCAAAATCTTGGTTTTCGTCGGGTTTCAAGCTGAGATATGCAGTTTCTACGATAATCTTGGTGAGACTTCTGTCAGAAGTATGCAGAATCATCGGGATCGCTCTTTTCGAGCTATTTAATGCGAGAAACACGTTATCTGGTTGTTTTCACCACTCCACAGTGCGTTTGATATGCAGAACCGGCGACATCTTGATTTTCGTGAGGCTTCCAGGTGAGATATGCATTTTCAGCGATAATCTTGGTGAGTCTTCTGTCAGAAGTATGCAGAATCATCTAGATCGCTCTTTTCGAGCTATTTAATGCAAAAAAACAAGTTTTCTGGTGTTTTAACCACTCCACAGTGCGTTTGATATGCAGAACCGGCGATATCTTGGTTTTCGTGGGGTTTCCAGCTGAGATATGCATTTTCTGCGATAATCTTGGTGAGACTTCAGTCAGAAGTATGCTTAATCATCGAGATCGCTCGTTTGGACCTATTTAATGCGAGAAACACGTTACCTGGTGTTTTCACCACTCCACGGTGCGTTTGATATGCAGAACCAGCGATATCTTGGTTTTCGTGGGGATTCAAGCTGAGATATGCAATTTCTGCGATAATCTTGGTGAGACTTCCGTCCGAAGTATGCAGAACCATCGAGAGAGCTCTTTTCGAGCTATTTAATGCGAGAAACACGTTTTCTGGGGTTTTCACCACTCCACAGTTCGTTGGATATGCAGAACCGGAGATATCTTGGTTTACGTTGGGTTTCAAGCTGAGATATGCAATTTCAGCGATAATCTTGGTGAGACTTCCGTCCGAAGTATGCAGAACCATCGAGAGAGCTCTTTTCGAGCTATTTAATGCGAGAAACACGTTTTCTGGTGTTTTCACCACTCCACAGTGCGTTTGATATGGTGAACCGGCAACATCTTGATTTTCGTGAGGTTTCGAGATGAGATATGTATTTTCTGCGATAATATGGGTGAGACTTCAGTCAGAAGTATGCAGAATCATCTAGATCGCTCTTTTCGATTTACTTATTGCACGAAACACGTTTTCTGGTGTTTTCACCGCTCCACAGTACGTTTGACATGCAGAACCGGAGATATCTTGGTTTCCGTCGGGTTTCAAGCTGAGATATGCATTTTCTACGATAATCCTGGTGAGACTTCTGTCAGAAGTATGCAGAATCTTCGAGAACGCTCTTTTGGAGCTACTTAATGCGCGAATCACGTTTTCTGGTGTTTTCACCACTCCACAGTGCGTATGATATGCAGAACCGGCGATATCTTGGTTTTCGTGGGGTTTCAAGCTGAGATATGCATTTTCTGCGATAATCTTGGTGAGACTTCTGTCCGAAGTATGCTGAAACATCGAGATCGCTCTTTTCGAGCTAGTTAATGCGAGAAAAACCTTATCCGGTGTTTTCACCACTCCACAGTGCGTTTGATATGCAGAACCTGCGATATCTTGCTTTTCGTGGGGTTTCAAGCTGAGATATGCATTTTCTGCGATAATATTGGTGAGAGTTCAGTCAGAAGTATGCAGAATCATCTAGATCGCTCTTTTCGAGCTACATAATGCACGAAACACGTTTTCTGGTGTTTTCACCGCTCCACAGTACGTTTGACATGCAGAACCGGAGATATCTTGGTTTCGGTCGGGTTTCAAGCTGAGATATGCATTTTCTACGATAATCCTGGTGAGACTTCTGTCAGAAGTATGCAGAATCTTCGAGAACGCTCTTTTGGAGCTACTTAATGCGCGAATCACGTTTTCTGGTGTTTTCACCATTCCGCGGTACGATTGATGTGCAGAACCGGCGATATCTTGGTTTTCGAGGGGTTTCAAGCTGAGATATGCATTTTCTGCTATAATCTTGGTGAGACTTCTGTTAGAAGTATGCAGAATCATCGAGATCGCACTTTTCGAGCTATTTAATGCGAGAAACACGTTATCTGGTGTTTTCACCACTCCACAGTTGGTTTGATATGCAGAACCGGCGATATTTTGGTTTTCGTCGGGTTTCAAGCTGAGATATGCATTTTCTACGATAATCTTGGTGAAACATCTGTCCGAAGTATGCAGAAACATCGAGAGCGCTCTTTTCGAGCTAATTAATGCGAGAAACTCGTTTTCTGGGGTTTTCACCACTCCACAGTTCGTTGGATATGCAGAACCGGAGATATCTTGGTTTTGGTCGGGTTTCAAGCTGAGATATGCATTTTCTACGATAATCCTGGTGAGACTTCTGTCAGAAGTATGCAGGATCTTCGAGAACGCTCTTTTCGAGCTAGTTAATGCGAGAAACACGTTATCTGGTGTTTTCACCACTCCACAGTTGGTTTGATATGCAGAACCGGCGATATTTTGGTTTTCGTCGGGTTTCAAGCTGAGATATGCATTTTCTACGATAATCTTGGTGAAACATCTGTCCGAAGTATGCAAAAACATCGAGAGCGCTCTTTTCGAGCTAATTAATGCACGAAACACGTTTTCTGGTGTTTTCACCACTCCACAGTACGTTTGACATGCAGAACAGTAGATATCTTGGTTTTCGTGGGGTTTCAAGCTGAGATATGCATTTTCTGCGATAAGCTTGGTGAGGCTTCTGTCCCAAGTATGCTGAATCATCTAGATCGCTCTTTTCGAGCTATTCAATGCGAGAAACACGTTATCTGGTGTTTTCACCACTCCACAGTGCGTTTGATATGCAGAACAGGCGATATCTTGATTTTCGTGGTGTTTCCAGCTGAGATATGCATTTTCTGCGATAATCTTGGTGGGTCTTTTATCAGAAGTATGCAGAATCATCTACATCGCTCTTTTCGAGCTACTTAATGCACGAAACACGTTTTCTGGTGTTTTCACCACTCCACAGTGCGTTTGATATGCAGAACCGGCGATATCTTGGTTTTCGTGGGGTTTGAAGCTGAGATATGCATTTTCTGCGATAATCTTGGTGAGACTTCTGTCCGAAGTATGCTGAATCATCGAGATCGCTCTTTTCGAGCTAGTTAGTGCGAGAAACACGTTATCTGGTGTTTTCACCACTCCACAGTGCGTTTGATATGCAGAACAGTACATATCTTGGTTTTCGTGGGGTTTCAAGCTGAGATTTGCATTTTCTGCGATAATCTTGGTGGGTCTTTTGTCAGAAGAATGCAGAATCATCTAGATCGCTCTTTTCGAGCTACATAATGCAGGAAACACGTTTTCTGGTGTTTTCACCACTCCGCAGTACGTTTGAAATGCAGAACCGGAGATATCTTGGTTTCGGTCGGGTTTCAAGCTGAGATATGCATTTTCTACGATAACCCTGGTGAGGCTTCTGTCAGAAGTACGCAGGATCTTCGAGAACGCTCTTTTCGAGCTATTTAATGCGAGAAACACGTCATCTGGTGTTTTCACCACTCCACAGTGCGTTTGATATTCAGAACCGGCGATATCTTGGTTTTCGTGGGGTTTCAAGCTGAGATATGCATTTTCTGCGATAATATTGGTGAGAATTAAGTCAGAAGTATGCGGAATCATCTAGATCGCTCTTTTCGAGCTACTTAATGCAGGAAACACGTTTTCTGGTGTTTTCACCACTCCACAGTACGTTTGATATGCAGAACCGGCGATATCTTGATTTTCGTGGTGTTTTCAGCTGAGATATGCATTTTCTACGATAATGTTGGTGAGACTTCTGTCAGAAGTATGCAGAATCTTCGAGAACGCTCTTTTCGAGCTACTTAATGCACGAAACACGTTTTCTGGTGTTTTCACCACTCCACAGTACGTTTGACATGCAGAACAGTAGATATCTTGGTTTTCGTGGGGTTTCAAGCTGAGATATGCATTTTCTGCGATAAGCTTGGTGAGACTTCTGTCCCAAGTATGCTGAATCATCTAGATCGCTCTTTTCGAGCTATTCAATGCGAGAAACACGTTATCTGGTGTTTTCACCACTCCTCAGTACGTTTGATATGCAGCACCGGCGATATCTTGGTTTTCGTGGGGTTTCAAGCTGAGATATGCATTTTCTGCGATATTCCAGGTGAGACTTCTGTCAGAAGTATGAAGAATCTTCGAGAACGCCCTTTTCGAGCTACTTAATGCGCGAAACACGTTTTCTGGTGTTTTCACCACTCCACGGTACGTTTGATGTGCAGAACCGGAGATAACTCGGTTTTCGTCGGGTTTCAAGCTGAGATATGCATTTTCTGCGATAATCTTGGTGAGACTTCTGTCCGAAGTATGCAGAATCATCGAGATCGCTCATTTCGAGCTATTTAATGCGAGAATCACGTTATCTGGTGTTTTCACCACTCCACAGTGCGTTTGATATGCAGTACCAGCGATATCTTGGTTTTCGTGGGGTTTCATACTGAGATATGAATTTTTTACGATCATCTTGGTGAGACTTCTGTCCGAAGTATGCAGAATCATCGATATCGCTCTATTCGAGCTATTTAATGCGACAAACACGTTATCTGGTGTTTTCAGCACTCCACAGTGCGTTTGATATGCAGAACAGGCGATATCTTGATTTTAGTGGTGTTTCCAGCTGAGATATGCATTTTCTGCGATAATCTTGGTGGGTCTTTTATCAGAAGTATGCAGAATCATCTACATCGCTCTTTTCGAGCTACTTAATGCACGAAACACGTTTTCTGGTGTTTTCACCACTCCACAGTGCGTTTGATATGCAGAACCGGCGATATCTTGGTTTTCGTGGGGTTTCAAGCTGAGATATGCATTTTCTGCGATAATCTTGGTGAGACTTCTGTCCGAAGTATGCTTAATCATCGAGATCGCTCGTTTCGAGCTATTTAATGCGAGAAACACGTTATCTGGTGTTTTCACCACTCCACAGTGCGTATGATATGCAGAACCGGCGATATCTTGGTTTTCGTGTGGTTTCAAGCTGAGATATGCATTTTCTGCGATAATCTTGGTGAGACTTCTGTCCGAAGTATGCTGAAACATCGAGATCGCTCTTTTCGAGCTAGTTAATGCAAGAAGAACCTTATCCGGTGTTTTCACTACTCCACAGTGCGTTTGATATGCAGAACCGGCGATATCTTGGTTTTCGTGGGGTTTCAAGCTGAGATATGCATTTTCTGCGATAATCTTGGTGAGACTTCTGTCCGAAGTATGCTGAATATTCGAGATCGCTCTTTTCGAGCTGGTTAGTGCGAGAAACACGTTTTCTATGGTTTTCACCACTCCACAGTTCGTTGGATATGCAGAACAGTAGATATCTTGGTTTTCGTGGGGTTTCTAGCAGAGATATGCATTTTCTGCGATAATCTTGGTGTGACTTCTGTTAGAAGTATGCAGAATTTTCGTGATCGCACTTTTCGAGCTATTTAATGCGAGAAACTCGTTTTCTGGGGTTTTCACCACTCCACAGTTCATTTGATATGCAGAACAGGCGATATCTTGATTTTCGTGATGTTTCCAGCTGAGATATGCATTTTCTGCGATAATCTTGGTGGGTCTTTTATCAGAAGTATGCAGAATCATCGAGATCGCTCTTTTCGAGCTATTTAATGCGAGGAACACGTTCTCTGGTTGTTTTCACCACTCCACAGTGCGTTTGATGTGCAGAACAGGCGATATCTTGATTTTCGTGATGTTTCCAGCTGAGATATGCATTTTCTGCGATAATCTTGGTGGGTCTTTTGTCAGAAGTATGCAGAATAACGCGATCGCTCTTTTCGAGCTACTTAATGCACGAAACACGTTTTCTGGTGTTTTCACCACTCCACAGTACGTTTGACATGCAGAACCGGAGATATCTTAGTTTCGGTCGGGTTTCAAGCTGAGATTTGCATTTTCAACGATAATCTTGGTGAAACATCTGTCCGAAGTATGCAGAAACATCGAGAGCGCTCTTTTCGAGCTACTTAATGCACGAAACACGTTTTCTGGTGTTTTCACCACTCCACAGTACGTTTGACATGCAGAACCGGAGATATCTTGGTTTGGGTCGGGTTTCAAGCTGAGATATGCATTTTCTACGATAATCCTGGTGAGACTTCTGTCAGAAGTATGCAGGATCTTCGAGAACGCTCTTTTCGAGCTATTTAATGCGAGAAACACGTTATCTGGTGTTTTCACCACTCCACAGTTGGTTGGATATGCAGAACCGGCGATATCTTGGTTTTCGTGGTGTTTCAAGCTGAGATATGCATTTATTGCGATAATCTTGGTCAGACTTCTGTCCGAAGTATGCTGAATCATCGAGATCGCTCTTTTCGAGCTAATTAATGCGAGAAACTCGTTTTCTGGGGTTTTCACCACTCCACAGTTCATTTGATATGCAGAACAGGCGATATCTTGATTTTCGTGGTGTTTCAAGCTGAGATATGCATTTTCTGCGATAATCTTGATGAGACTTCTGTTAGAAGTATGCAGAATCATCGAGATCGCACTTTTCGAGCTATTTAATGCGAGAAACACGTTATCTGGTGTTTTCACCACTCCACAGTTGGTTGGAAATGCAGAACCGGAGATATCTTGGTTTTCGTGGTGTTTCAAGCTGAGATATGCATTTATTGCGATAATCTTGGTGGGTCTTTTGTCAGAAGTATGCAGAATCATCTAGATCGCTCTTTTCGAGCTACTTAATGCACGAAACACGTTTTCTGGTGTTTTCACTACTCCATGGTACGTTTGATGTGCAGAACCGGAGATAACTCGGTTTTCGTCGGGGTTCAAGCTGAGATATGCATTTTCTACGATAATCTTGGTGAGACTTCTGTCCGAAGTATGCTGAATCATCGAGATCGCTCGATTCGAGCTATTTAATGCGAGAAACACGTTCTCTGGTTGTTTTCACCACTCCACAGTGCGTTTGATATGCAGAACAGGCGATATCTTGATTTTCGTGGTGTTTCCAGCTGAGATATGCATTTTCTGCGATAATCTTGGTGGGTCTTTTATCAGAAGTATGCAGAATCATCTACATCGCTCTTTTCAAGCTACTTAATGCACGAAACACGTTTTCTGGTGTTTTCACCAAACCACAGTGCGTTTGATATGCAGAACCGGCGATATCTTGGTTTTCGTGGGGTTTCAAGCTGAGATATGCATTTTCTGCGATAATCTTGGTGAGACTTCTGTCCGAAGTATGCTGAATCATCGAGATCGCTCTTTTCGAGCTATTTAATGCGAGAAACACGTTATCTGGTGTTTTCACCACTCCAGAGTGCGTATGATATGCAGAACCGACGATATCTTGGTTTTCGTGGGGTTTCAAGCTCGGATATGCATTTTCTGCGATAATCTTGGTGAGACTTCTGTCCGAAGTATGCAGAATCATCGAGATCGCACTATTCGAGCTTTTTGATGCGAGAAACACGTTGTCTGGGGTTTTCACCACTCCACAGTTCGTTGGATATGCAGCACAGGAGATATCTTGGTTTTCGTGGGGTTTCTAGCAGAGATATGCATTTTCTGCGATAATCATGGTGAGATTTCTGTTAGAAGTATGCAGAATCATCGAGATCGCTCTTTTCGACCTATTTAATGCGAACAATCACGTTATCTGGTGTTTTCACCACTCCACCGTGCGTTTGATATGCAGAACCGGCAATGTTTGGTTTTCGTCGGGTTTCAAGCTGAGATATGCATTTTCTGCGATAATCATGGTGAGACTTCTGTCCGAAGGATGCAGAAACATCAAGAGTGCTCTTTTCGACCTATTTAATGCGAGAAACACGTTTTCTGGGGTTTTCACCACACCACAGTTCGTTGGATGTACAGAACCGGAGATATCTTGGTTTTCGTGGGGTTTCAAGCTGAGATATGCATTTTCTGCGATAATCTTTCTGAGACATCTGTCCGAAGTATGCAGAAACATCGAGATCGCACTTTTCGAACTATTTAATGCGAGAAACACGTTATCTGGTGTTTTCACCTCTCCCACAGTGCGTTTGATATGCAGAACCAGCGATATCTTGGTTTTTGTGGGGTTTCAAGCTGAGATATGCATTTTTTACGATAATCATGGTGAGACTTCTGTCCGAAGTATGCAGATTCATCGAGATCGCACTTTTCGAGCTATTTAATGCGAGAAACACGTTATCTGGTGTTTTCAGCACTCCACAGTGCGTTTGATATGTAGAACCAGCGATATCTGGGTTTTCGTGGGGTTTCAAGCTGAGATATGCATTTTTTACGATAATCTTGATGAGACTTCTGTCCGAAGTATGCAGACTCATCGAGATCGCTCTTTTCGAGCTATTTAATGCGAGAAACACGTTATCTGGTATTTTCACCACTCCACAGTTCCTTGGATATGCAGAACAGGAGATATCTTGGATTTCGTGGGGTTTCTAGCAGTGATATGCATTTCTGCGATAATCATGGTGAGACTTCTGTTAGAAGTATGCAGAATCATCGAGATCGCACTTTTCGAGCTATTTAATGCGAGAAACACGTTATCTGGTGTTTTCACCACTCCACAGTGCGTATGATATGCAGAACCGGCGATATCTTGGTTTTCGTGGGGTTTCAAGCTGAGATATGCATTATCTGCTATAATCTTGGTGAGACTTCTGTCCGAAGTATGCAGAATCATCGCGATCGCACTTTTCGAGCTATTTAATGCGAGAAACACGTTATCTGGTGTTTTCACCACTTCACAGTTGGTTTGATATGCAGAACCGGCGATATTTTGGTTTTCGTCGGGTTTCAAGCTGAGATATGCATTTTCTACGATAATCTTGGTGAAACATCTGTCCGAAGTATGCAGAAGCATCGAGAGCGCTCTTTTCGAGCAATTTAATGCGAGAAACACGTTATCTGGTGTTTTCACCACTCCACAGTGCGTTTGATATGCAGAACCGGCGATATTTTGGTTTTCGTCGGGTTTCAAGCTGAGATATGCATTTCCTGCGATAATCTTGGTGAGACTTCTGTCAGAAGTATGCAGAATCTTC
The DNA here is from genome assembly GCA_951804975.1 of Anthophora plumipes. Lineage (NCBI taxonomy): Eukaryota > Metazoa > Arthropoda > Insecta > Hymenoptera > Apidae > Anthophora > Anthophora plumipes. The sequence continues at coordinate 2,930,673 of CATORF010000583.1, forward strand.
GAGAACGCTCTTTTCGAGCTATTTAATGCGAGAAACTCGTTTTCTGGGGTTTTCACCACTCCACAGTTCGTTGGATATGCAGAACCGGAGATATCTTGGTTTTCGTGGGGTTTCAAGCTGAGATATGCATTTCCTGCGATAATCTTGGTGAGACTTCAGTCAGAAGTATGCAGAATCATCGAGATCGCTCTTTTCGAGCTACTTAATGCGCGAAACACGTTCTCTGGTTGTTTTCACCACTCCACAGTACGTTTGACATGCAGAACCGGAGATATCTTAGTTTCGGTCGGGTTTCAAGCTGAGATATGCATATTCTGCGATAATCTTGGTGGGTCTTTGGTCAGAAGTATGCAGAATCATCTTGATCGCTCTTTTCGAGCTACTTAATGCACGAAACACCTTTTCTGGAGGTTTCACCACTCCACAGTACGTTTGACATGCAGAACCGGAGATATCTTGGTTTCGGTCGGGTTTCAAGCTGAGATAAGCATTTTCTACGATAATCCTGGTGAGACTTCTGTCAGAAGTATGCAGAATCTGCGAGAACGCTCTTTTGGAGCAACTTAATGCGCGAAACACGTTTTCTGGTGTTTTCACCACTCCACGGTACGTTTGATGTGCAGAACCGGAGATATCTTGGTTTCGGTAGGGTTTCAAGCTGAGATTTGCATTTTCTACGATAATCCTGGTGAGACTTCTGTCAGAAGTATGCAGAATCTTCGAGATCGCTCTTTTCGAGCTATTTAATGCGAGAAACACGTTATCTGGTGTTTTCACCACTCCACAGTGCGTTTGATATGCAGTAGCAGCGACATCTTGGTTTTCGTGGGGTTTCAAGCTGAGATATGCATTTTCTGCGATAATCTTGGTGAGACTTCTGTCCGAAGTATGCTGAAACATCGAGATCGCTCTTTTCGAGCTAGTTAGTGCGAGAAACACGTTATCTGGTGTTTTCTCTACTCCACAGTGCGTTTGATATGCAGAACCGGCGATATCTTGGTTTTCGTGGGGTTTCAAGCTGAGATATGCATTTCCTGCGATAATCTTGGTGAGACTTCTGTTAGAAGTATGCAGAATCATCGAGATCGCACTTTTCGAGCTATTTAATGCGAGAAACACGTTATCTGGTGTTTTCACCACTCCACAGTTCGTTGGATATGCAGAACCGGAGATATCTTGGTTTTCGTGGGGTTTCAAGCTGAGATATGCATTTCCTGCGATAATCTTGGTGAGACATCTGTCCGAAGTATGCTGAATCATCGAGATCGCACTTTTCGAGCTATTCAATGCGAGAAACACGTTCTCTGGTTGTTTTCACCACTCCACAGTGCGTTTGATATGCCGAACAGGCGATATCTTGATTTTCGTGGTGTTTCCAGCTGAGATATGCATTTTCTGCGATAATCATGGTGGGTCTTTTGTCAAAAGTATGCACAATCAACAAGATCGCTCTTTTCAAGCTACTTAATGCACGAAACACGTTTTCTGGTGTTATCACCACTCCACAGTACGTTTGACATGCAGAACCGGAGATATCTTGGTTTCGGTCGGGTTTCAAGCTGAGATATGCATTTTCTACGATAATCTTGGTGAGACTTCTGTCAGAAGTATGCAGAATCATCGAGATCGCACTTTTCGAGCTATTTAATGCGAGAAACACGTTCTCTGGTTGTTTTCACCACTCCACAGTGCGTTTGATATGCAGAACAGGCGACATCTTGATTTTCGTGGTGTTTCCAGCTGAGATATGCATATTCTGCGATAATCTTGGTGGGTCTTTGGTCAGAAGAATGCAGAATCATCTAGATCGCTCTTTTCGAGCTACTTAATGCACGAAACACCTTTTCTGGTGGTTTCACCACTCCACAGTACGTTTGACATGCAGAACCGGAGATATCTTGGTTTCGGTCGGGTTTCAAGCTGAGATATGCATTTTCTACGATAATCCTGGTGAGACTTCTGTCAGAAGTATGCAGAATCTGCGAGAACGCTCTTTTCGAGCTACTTAATGCGCGAAACACGTTTTCTGGTGTTTTCACCACTCCACGGTACGTTTGATGTGCAGAACCGGAGATAACTCGGCTTTCGTCGGGTTTCAAGCTGAGATATGCATTTTCTACGATAATCTTGGTGAGACTTCTGTCCGAAGTATGCTGAATCATCTAGATTGCTCTTTTCGAGCTATTTAATGCGAGAAACTCGTTATCTGGTGTTTTCACCACTCCACAGTGCGTTTGATATGCAGAACCGTCAATATCTTGGTTTTCGTGGGGTTTCAAGCTGAGATATGCATTTTCTGCGATAAGCTTGGTGAAACATCTGTCCGAAGTATGCAGAACCATCGAGAGTGCTCTTTTCGAGCTATTTAATGCGAGAAACACGTTTTGTGGGGTTTCCACCACTCCACAGTTCGTTGGATATGCAGAACCGGAGATATCTTGGTTTTCGTGGGGTTTCAAGCTGAGATATGCATTTCCTGCGATAATCTTGGTGATTCTTCCGTCCGAAGTATGCTGAATCATCTAGATCGCTCTTTTCGAGCTAGTTAATGCGAGAAACACGTTATCTGGTGTTTTCACCACTCCACAGTCCGTTTGATATGCAGAACCAACGATATCTTGGTTTTCGTGGGGTTTCAAGCTGAGATATGCATTTTCTGCGATAATATTGGTGAGACTTCAGTCAGAAGTATGCAGAATCATCTAGATCGCTCTTTTCGAGCTACTTAATGCACGAAACACGTTTTCTGGTGTTTTCTCCCCTCCACGGTACGTTTGATGTGCAGAACCGGAGAACTCGGTTTTCGTCGGGTTTCAAGCGGAGATATGCATTTTCTACGATAATCTTGGTGAGACTTCTGTAAGAAGTATGCAGAATCTTCGAGATCACTCTTTTCGAGCTATTTAATGCGAGAAACACGTTATCTGGTGTTTTCACCACTCCACAGTGGGTTTGATATGCAGTACCAGCGACATCTTGGTTTTCGTGGGGTTTCAAGCTGAGATATGCATTTTCTGCGATAATCTTGGTGAGACTTCTGTCCGAAGTATGCTGAAACATCGAGATTGCTCTTTTCGAGCTAGTTAGTGCGAGAAACACGTTATCTGGTGTTTTCACCACTCCACAGTGCGTTTGATATGCAGAACAGGCGATATCTTGATTTTCGTGGTGTTTCCAGCTGAGATATGCATTTTCTGCGATAATCTTGGTGGGTCTTTTGTCAGAAGTATGCAGAATCATCTAGATCGCTCTTTTCGAGCTACTTAATGCACGAAACACGTTTTCTGGTGTTTTCACCACTCCACAGTACGTTTGACATGCAGAACCGGAGATATCTTTTTTTCGGTCGGGTTTCAAGCTGTGATATGCATTTTCTACGATTATCTTGGTGAAACATCTGTCCGAAGTATGCAGAAACATCGAGAGCGCTCTTTTCGAGCTATTTAATGCGAGAAACTCGTTTTCTGGGGGTTTCACCACACCACAGTGCGTTTGATATGCAGATCAGGCGATATCTTGGTTTTCGTGGGGTTTCAAGCAGAGATATGCATTTTTTACGATAATCTTGGTGAGACTTCTGTCAGAAGTATGCAGAATCATCGAGATCGCACTTTTCGAGCTATTTAATGCGAGAAACACGTTTTCTGGAGTTTTCACCACTCCACAGTTGGTTGGATATGCAGAACCGGAGATATCTTGGTTTTCGTGAGGTTTCAAGCTGAGATATGCATTTCCTGCGATAATCTTTGTGAGACTTCTGTCCGAAGTATGCTGACACATCTAGATCGCTCTTTTCGAGCTATTTAATGCGAGAATCACGTTATCTGGTGTTTTCACCACTACACAGTGCGTTTGATATGCAGAACCGTCAATATCTTGGTTTTCGTGGGGTTTCAAGCTGAGATATGCATTTTCTGCGATAAGCTTGGTGAAACATCCGTCCGAAGTATGCAGAACCATCGAGAGTGCTCTTTTCGAGATATTTAATGCGAGAAACACGTTTTGTGGGGTTTCCACCACTCCACAGTTCGTTGGATATGCAGAACCGGAGATATCTTGGTTTTCGTGGGGTTTCAAGCTGAGATATGCATTTCCTGCGATAATCTTGGTGAGACTTCCGTCCGAAGTATGCTGAATCATCTAGATCGCTCTTTTCGAGCTATTTAATGCGAGAAACACGTTATCTGGTGTTTTCACCACTCCACAGTCCGTTTGATATGCAGAACCAACGATATCTTGGTTTTCGTGGGGTTTCAAGCTGAGATATGCATTTCCTGCGATAATCTTGGTGAGACTTCTGTTAGAAGTATGCAGAATCATCGAGATCGCACTTTTCGAGCTACTTAATGCGAGAAACACGTTATCTGGTGTTTTCACCACTCCACAGTTCGTTGGATATGCAGAACCGGAAATATCTTGGTTTTCGTGGGGTTTCAAGCTGAGATATGCATTTCCTGCGATAATCTTGGTGAGACATCTGTCCGAAGTATGCTGAATCATCGAGATCGCTCTTTTCGAGCTATTCAATGCGAGAAACACGTTCTCTGGTTGTTTTCACCACTCCACATTGCGTTTGATATGCCGAACAGGCGATATCTTGATTTTCGTGGTGTTTCCAGCTGAGATATGCATTTTCTGCGATAATCATGGTGGGTCTTTTGTCAAAAGTATGCACAATCAACTAGATCGCTCTTTTCAAGCTACTTAATGCACGAAACACGTTTTCTGGTGTTATCACCACTCCACAGTACGTTTGACATGCAGAACCGGAGATATCTTGGTTTCGGTCGGGTTTCAAGCTGAGATATGCATTTTCTACGATAATCTTGGTGAGACTTCTGTCAGAAGTATGCAGAATCATCGAGATCGCACTTTTCGAGCTATTTAATGCGAGAAACACGTTCTCTGGCTGTTTTCACCACTCCACAGTGCGTTTCATATGCAGAACAGGCGATATCTTGATTTTCGTGGAGTTTCCAGCTGAGATATGCATATTCTGCGATAATCTTGGTGGGTCTTTGGTCAGAAGAATGCAGAATCATCTAGATCGCTCTTTTCGAGCTACTTAATGCACGAAACACCTTTTCTGGTGGTTTCACCACTCCACAGTACGTTTGACATGCAGAACCGGAGATATCTTGGTTTCGGTCGGGTTTCAAGCTGAGATATGCATTTTCTACGATAATCCTGGTGAGACTTCTGTCAGATGTATGCAGAATCTGCGAGAACGCTCTTTTCGAGCTACTTAATGCGCGAAACACGTTTTCTGGTGTTTTCACCACTCCACGGTACGTTTGATGTGCAGAACCGGAGATAACTCGGCTTTCGCCGGTTTTCAAGCTGAGATATGCATTTTCTACGATAATCTTGGTGAGACTTCTGTCCGAAGTATGCTGAATCATCTAGATCGCTCTTTTCGAGCTATTTAATGCGAGAAACTCGTTATCTGGTGTTTTCACCACTCCACAGTGCGTTTGATATGCAGAACCGTCAATATCTTGGTTTTCGTGGGGTTTCAAGCTGAGATATGCATTTTCTGCGATAAGCTTGGTGAAACATCTGTCCGAAGTAAGCAGAACCATCGAGAGTGCTCTTTTCGAGATATTTAATGCGAGAAACACGTTTTGTGGGGTTTCCACCACTCCACAGTTCGTTGGATATGCAGAACCGGAGATATCTTGGTTTTCGTGGGGTTTCAAGCTGAGATATGCATTTCCTGCGATAATCTTGGTGATTCTTCCGTCCGAAGTATGCTGAATCATCTAGATCGCTCTTTTCGAGCTATTTAATGCGAGAAACACGTTATCTGGTGTTTTCACCACTCCACAGTCCGTTTGATATGCAGAACCAACGATATCTTGGTTTTCGTGGGGTTTCAAGCTGAGATATGCATTTTCTGCGATAATATTGGTGAGACTTCAGTCAGAAGTATGCAGAATCATCTAGATCGCTCTTTTCGAGCTACTTAATGCACGAATCACGTTTTCTGGTGTTTTCTCCCCTCCACGGTACGTTTGATGTGCAGAACCGGAGAACTCGGTTTTCGTCGGGTTTCAAGCGGAGATATGCATTTTCTACGATAATCTTGGTGAGACTTCTGTCAGAAGTATGCAGAATCTTCGAGATTGCTCTTTTCGAGCTAGTTAGTGCGAGAAACACGTTATCTGGTGTTTTCACCACTCCACAGTGCGTTTGATATGCAGAACAGGCGATATCTTGATTTTCGTGGTGTTTCCAGCTGAGATATGCATTTTCTGCGATAATCTTGGTGGGTCTTTTGTCAGAAGTATGCAGAATCATCTAGATCGCTCTTTTCGAGCTACTTAATGCACGAAACACGTTTTCTGGTGTTTTCACCACTCCGCAGTACGTTTGACATGCAGAACCGGAGATATCTTTTTTTCGGTCGGGTTTCAAGCTGTGATATGCATTTTCTACGATAATTTTGGTGAAACATCTGTCCGAAGTATGCAGAAACATCGAGAGCGTTCTTTTCGAGCTATTTAATGCGAGAAACTCGTTTTCTGGGGGTTTCACCACACCACAGTGCGTTTGATATGCAGAACAGGCGATATCTTGGTTTTCGTGGGGTTTCAAGCAGAGATATGCATTTTCCGCGATAATCTTGGTGAGACTTCAGTCAGAAGTATGCAGAATCATCTAGATCGCTCTTTTCGAGCTACTTAATGCACGAAACACGTTTTCTAGTGTTTTCACCACTCCACAGTACGTTTCACATGCAGAACAGGAGATATCTTGGTTTCGGTCGGGTTTCAAGCTGAGATATGCATTTTCTACGATAATCCTGGTGAGACTTCTGTCCGAAGTATGCTGAATCATCGAGATCGCTCTTTTCGAGCTATTCAATGCCAGAAACACGTTCTCTGATTGTTTTGACCACTCCACAGTGCGTTTGATATGCCGAACAGGCGATATCTTGATTTTCGTGGTGTTTCCAGCTGAGATATGCATTTTCTGCGATAATCATGGTGGGTCTTTTGTCAAAAGTATGCACAATCAACTAGATCGCTCTTTTCAAGCTACTTAATGCACGAAACACGTTTTCTGGTGTTATCACCACTCCACAGTACGTTTGACATGCAGAACCGGAGATATCTTGGTTTCGGTCGGGTTTCAAGCTGAGATATGCATTTTTTACGATAATCTTGGTGAGACTTCTGTCAGAAGTATGCAGAACCATCGAGATCGCACTTTTCGAGCTATTTAATTCGAGAAACACGTTTTCTGGGGTTTTCACCACTCCACAGTTGGTTGGATATGCAGAACCAACGATATCTTGGTTTTCGTGAGGTTTCAAGCTGAGATATGCATTTCCTGCGATAATCTTAGTGAGACTTCTGCCCGAAGTATGCTGACTCATCTAGATCGCTCTTTTCGAGCTATTTAATGCGAGAAACACGTTATCTGGTGTTTTCACCACTACACAGTGCGTTTGATATGCAGAACCGTCAATATCTTGGTTTTCGTGGGGTTTCAAGCTGAGATATGCATTTTCTGCGATAAGCTTGTTGAAACATCCGTCCGAAGTATGCAGAACCATCGAGAGTGCTCTTGTCGAGCTATTTAATGCGAGAAACAAGTTTTGTGGGGTTTCCACCACTTCACAGTTCGTTGGATATGCAGAACCGGAGATATCTTGGTTTTCGTGGGGTTTCAAGCTGGGATATGCATTTCCTGCGATAATCTTGGTGAGACTTCCGTCCGAAGTATGCTGAATCATCTAGATCGCTCTTTTCGAGCTATTTAATGCGAGAAACACGTTATCTGGTGTTTTCACCACTCCACAGTCCGTTTGATATGCAGAACCAACGATATCTTGGTTTTCGTGGGGTTTCAAGCTGAGATATGCATTTTCTGCGATAATATTGGTGAGACTTCAGTCAGAAGTATGCAAAATCATCTAGATCGCTCTTTTCGAGCTACTTAATGCACGAAACACGTTTTCTGGTGTTTTCTCCCCTCCACGGTACGTTTGATGTGCAGAACCTGAGAACTCGGTTTTCGTCGGGTTTCAAGCGGAGATATGCATTTTCTACGATAATCTTGGTGAGACTTCTGTAAGAAGTATGCAGAATCTTCGAGATCGCTCTTTTCGAGCTATTTAATGCGAGAAACACGTTATCTGGTGTTTTCACCACTCCACAGTGGGTTTGATATGCAGTACCAGCGACATCTTGGTTTTCGTGGGGTTTCAAGCTGAGATATGCATTTTCTGCGATAATATTGGTGAGACTTCAGTCAGAAGTATGCAGAATCATCTAGATCGCTCTTTTCGAGCTACTTAATGCACGAAACACGTTTTCTGGTGTTTTCTCCCCTCCACGGTACGTTTGATGTGCAGAACCGGAGAACTCGGTTTTCGTCGGGTTTCAAGCGGAGATATGCATTTTCTACGATAATCTTGGTGAGACTTCTGTCAGAAGTATGCAGAATCTTCGAGATTGCTCTTTTCGAGCTAGTTAGTGCGAGAAACACGTTATCTGGTGTTTTCACCACTCCACAGTGCGTTTGATATGCAGAACAGGCGATATCTTGATTTTCGTGGTGTTTCCAGCTGAGATATGCATTTTCTGCGATAATCTTGGTGGGTCTTTTGTCAGAAGTATGCAGAATCATCTAGATCGCTCTTTTCGAGCTACTTAATGCACGAAACACGTTTTCTGGTGTTTTCACCACTCCGCAGTACGTTTGACATGCAGAACCGGAGATATCTTTTTTTCGGTCGGGTTTCAAGCTGTGATATGCATTTTCTACGATAATTTTGGTGAAACATCTGTCCGAAGTATGCAGAAACATCGAGAGCGTTCTTTTCGAGCTATTTAATGCGAGAAACTCGTTTTCTGGGGGTTTCACCACACCACAGTGCGTTTGATATGCAGAACAGGCGATATCTTGGTTTTCGTGGGGTTTCAAGCAGAGATATGCATTTTCCGCGATAATCTTGGTGAGACTTCAGTCAGAAGTATGCAGAATCATCTAGATCGCTCTATTCGAGCTACTTAATGCACGAAACACGTTTTCTAGTGTTTTCACCACTCCACAGTACGTTTCACATGCAGAACAGGAGATATCTTGGTTTCGGTCGGGTTTCAAGCTGAGATATGCATTTTCTACGATAATCCTGGTGAGACTTCTGTCCGAAGTATGCTGAATCATCGAGATCGCTCTTTTCGAGCTATTCAATGCGAGAAACACGTTCTCTGATTGTTTTGACCACTCCACAGTGCGTTTGATATGCCGAACAGGCGATATCTTGATTTTCGTGGTGTTTCCAGCTGAGATATGCATTTTCTGCGATAATCATGGTTGGTCTTTTGTCAAAAGTATGCACAATCAACTAGATCGCTCTTTTCAAGCTACTTAATGCACGAAACACGTTTTCTGGTGTTATCACCACTCCACAGTACGTTTGACATGCAGAACCGGAGGTATCTTGGTTTCGGTCGGGTTTCAAGCTGAGATATGCATTTTTTACGATAATCTTGGTGAGACTTCTGTCAGAAGTATGCAGAACCATCGAGATCGCACTTTTCGAGCTATTTAATGCGAGAAACACGTTTTCTGGGGTTTTCACCACTCCACAGTTGGTTGGATATGCAGAACCAACGATATCTTGGTTTTCGTGAGGTTTCAAGCTGAGATATGCATTTCCTGCGATAATCTTAGTGAGACTTCCGTCCGAAGTATGCTGACTCATCTAGATCGCTCTTTTCGAGCTATTTAATGCGAGAAACACGTTATCTGGTGTTTTCACCACTACACAGTGCGTTTGATATGCAGAACCGTCAATATCTTGGTTTTCGTGGGGTTTCAAGCTGAGATATGCATTTTCTGCGATAAGCTTGTTGAAACATCCGTCCGAAGTATGCAGAACCATCGAGAGTGCTCTTTTCGAGCTATTTAATGCGAGAAACAAGTTTTGTGGGGTTTCCACCACTCCACAGTTCGTTGGATATGCAGAACCGGAGATATCTTGGTTTTCGTGGGGTTTCAAGCTGAGATATGCATTTCCTGCGATAATCTTGGTGAGACTTCCGTCCGAAGTATGCTGAATCATCTAGATCGCTATTTTCGAGCTATTTAATGCGAGAAACACGTTATCTGGTGTTTTCACCACTCCACAGTCCGTTTGATATGCAGAACCAACGATATCTTGGTTTTCGTGGGGTTTCAAGCTGAGATATGCATTTTCTGCGATAATATTGGTGAGACTTCAGTCAGAAGTATGCAAAATCATCTAGATCGCTCTTTTCGAGCTACTTAATGCACGAAACACGTTTTCTGGTGTTTTCTCCCCTCCACGGTACGTTTGATGTGCAGAACCTGAGAACTCGGTTTTCGTCGGGTTTCAAGCGGAGATATGCATTTTCTACGATAATCTTGGTGAGACTTCTGTAAGAAGTATGCAGAATCTTCGAGATCGCTCTTTTCGAGCTATTTAATGCGAGAAACACGTTATCTGGTGTTTTCACCACTCCACAGTGGGTTTGATATGCAGTACCAGCGACATCTTGGTTTTCGTGGGGTTTCAAGCTGAGATATGCATTTTCTGCGATAATCTTGGTGAGACTTCTGTCCGAAGTATGCTGAAACATCGAGATTGCTCTTTTCGAGCTAGTTAGTGCGAGAAACACGTTATCTGGTGTTTTCACCACTCCACAGTGCGTTTGATATGCCGAACAGGCGATATCTTGATTTTCGTGGTGTTTCCAGCTGAGATATGCATTTTCTGCGATAATCATGGTGGGTCTTTTGTCAAAAGTATGCACAATCAACTAGATCGCTCTTTTCAAGCTACTTAATGCACGAAACACGTTTTCTGGTGTTATCACCACTCCACAGTACGTTTGACATGCAGAACCGGAGATATCTTGGTTTCGGTCGGGTTTCAAGCTGAGATATGCATTTTCTACGATAATCCTGGTGAGACTTCTGTCAGAAGTATGCAGAATCATCGAGATCGCACTTTTCGAGCTATTTAATGCGAGAAACACGTTATCTGGTGTTTTCACCACTTCACAGTTGGTTTGATATGCACAACCGGCGATATTTTGGTTTTCGTCGGGTTTCAAGCTGAGATATGCATTTTCTACGATAATCTTGGTGAAACATCTGTCCGAAGTATGCCGAAACATCGAGAGCGCTCTTTTCGAGCTATTTAATGCGAGAAACACGTTATCTGGTGTTTTCACCACTCCACAGAGCGTTTGATATGCAGAATAGTAGATATCTTGGTTTTCGTGGGGTTTCAAGCTGAGATATGCATTTTCTGCGATAAGCTTGGTGAAACATCCGTCCGAAGTATGCAGAACCATCGAGAGTGCTCTTTTCGAGCTATTTAATGCGAGAAACACGTTTTGTGGGGTTTCCACCACTCCACAGTTCGTTGGATATGCAGAACCGGAGATATCTTGGTTTTCGTGGGGTTTCAAGCTGAGATATGCATTTTTTACGATAATCTTGGTGAGACTTCTGTCAGAAGTATGCAGAATCATCGAGATCGCACTTTTCGAGCTATTTAATGCGAGAAACACGTTTTCTGGGGTTTTCACCACTCCACAGTTGGTTGGATATGCAGAACCGGAGATATCTTGGTTTTCGTGAGGTTTCAAGCTGAGATATGCATTTCCTGCGATAATCTTAGTGAGACTTCTGTCCGAAGTATGCTGACTCATCTAGATCGCTCTTTTCGAGCTATTTAATGCGAGAAACACGTTATCTGGTGTTTTCACCACTCCACAGTCCGTTTGATATGCAGAACCAACGATATCTTGGTTTTCGTGGGGTTTCAAGCTGAGATATGCATTTTCTGCGATAATATTGGTGAGACTTCAGTCAGAAGTATGCAGAATCATCTAGATCGCTCTTTTCGAGCTACTTAATGCACGAAACACGTTTTCTGGTGTTTTCTCCCCTCCACGGTACGTTTGATGTGCAGAACCGGAGAACTCGGTTTTCGTCGGGTTTCAAGCGGAGATATGCATTTTCTACGATAATCTTGGTGAGACTTCTGTAAGAAGTATGCAGAATCTTCGAGATCGCTCTTTTCGAGCTATTTAATGCGAGAAACACGTTATCTGGTGTTTTCACCACTCCACAGTGGGTTTGATATGCAGTACCAGCGACATCTTGGTTTTCGTGGGGTTTCAAGCTGAGATATGCATTTTCTGCGATAATCTTGGTGAGACTTCTGTCCGAAGTATGCTGAAACATCGAGATTGCTCTTTTCGAGCTAGTTAGTGCGAGAAACACGTTATCTGGTGTTTTCACCACTCCACAGTGCGTTTGATATGCAGAACAGGCGATATCTTGATTTTCGTGGTGTTTCCAGCTGAGATATGCATTTTCTGCGATAATCTTGGTGGGTCTTTTGTCAGAAGTATGCAGAATCATCTAGATCGCTCTTTTCGAGCTACTTAATGCACGAAACACGTTTTCTGGTGTTTTCACCACTCCACAGTACGTTTGACATGCAGAACCGGAGATATCTTTTTTTCGGTCGGGTTTCAAGCTGTGATATGCATTTTCTACGATAATCTTGGTGAAACATCTGTCCGAAGTATGCAGAAACATCGAGAGCGCTCTTTTCGAGCTATTTAATGCGAGAAACTCGTTTTCTGGGGGTTTCACCACTCCACAGTGCGTTTGATATGCAGAACAGGCGATATCTTGGTTTTCGTGGGGTTTCAAGCAGAGATATGCATTTTCCGCGATAATCTTGGTGAGACTTCAGTCAGAAGTATGCAGAATCATCTAGATCGCTCTTTTCGAGCTACTTAATGCACGAAACACGTTTTCTAGTGTTTTCACCACTCCACAGTACGTTTGACATGCAGAACAGGAGATATCTTGGTTTCGGTCGGGTTTCAAGCTGAGATATGCATTTTCTACGATAATCCTGGTGAGACTTCTGTCAGAAGTATGCAGAATCTTCGAGAACGTACTTTTCGAGCTACTTAATGCGCGAAACACGTTTTCTGGTGTTTTCACCACTCCACGGTACGTTTGATGTGCAGAACCGGAGATAACTCGGTTTTCGTCGGGTTTCTAGCTGAGATATGCATTTTCTACGATAATCTTGGTGAGACTTCTGTCAGTAGTATGCAGGATCTTAGAGAACGCTCTTTTCGATCTATTTAATGCCAGAAACACGTTATCTGGTGTTTTCACCACTCCACAGTGCGTTTGATATGCAGCACCAGCGATATCTTGGTTTTCGTGGGGTTTCAAGCTGAGATATGCATTTTTTACGATAATCTTGGTGAGACTTCTGTCCGAAGTACGCAGAATCATCGAGATCGCACTATTCGTGCTATTTAATGCGAGAAACACGTTCTCTGGTTGTTTTCACCACTCCACAGTGCTTTTGATATGCAGAACCGGCAACATCTTGATTTTCGTGAGGTTTCGAGCTGAGATATGCATTTTCTGCGATAATATTGGTGAGACTTCAGTCAGAAGTATGCAGAATCATCGAGATCGCACTTTTCGAGCTATTTAATGCGAGAAACACGTTTTCTGGGGTTTTCACCACTCCACAGTTGGTTGGATATGCAGAACCGGAGATATCTTGGTTTTCGTGAGGTTTCAAGCTGAGATATGCATTTCCTGCGATAATCTTAGTGAGACTTCTGTCCGAAGTATGCTGACTCATCTAGATCGCTCTTTTCGAGCTATTTAATGCGAGAAACACGTTATCTGGTGTTTTCACCACTCCACAGTCCGTTTGATATGCAGAACCAACGATATCTTGGTTTTCGTGGGGTTTCAAGCTGAGATATGCATTTTCTGCGATAAGCTTGGTGAAACATCCGTCCGAAGTATGCAGAACCATCGAGAGTGCTCTTTTCGAGCTATTTAATGCGAGAAACACGTTTTGTGGGGTTTCCACCACTCCACAGTTCGTTGGATATGCAGAACCGGAGATATCTTGGTTTTCGTGGGGTTTCAAGCTGAGATATGCATTTTTTACGATAATCTTGGTGAGACTTCTGTCAGAAGTATGCAGAATCATCGAGATCGCACTTTTCGAGCTATTTAATGCGAGAAACACGTTTTCTGGGGTTTTCACCACTCCACAGTTGGTTGGATATGCAGAACCGGAGATATCTTGGTTTTCGTGAGGTTTCAAGCTGAGATATGCATTTCCTGCGATAATCTTAGTGAGACTTCTGTCCGAAGTATGCTGACTCATCTAGATCGCTCTTTTCGAGCTATTTAATGCGAGAAACACGTTATCTGGTGTTTTCACCACTCCACAGTCCGTTTGATATGCAGAACCAACGATATCTTGGTTTTCGTGGGGTTTCAAGCTGAGATATGCATTTTCTGCGATAATATTGGTGAGACTTCAGTCAGAAGTATGCAGAATCATCTAGATCGCTCTTTTCGAGCTACTTAATGCACGAAACACGTTTTCTGGTGTTTTCTCCCCTCCACGGTACGTTTGATGTGCAGAACCGGAGAACTCGGTTTTCGTCGGGTTTCAAGCGGAGATATGCATTTTCTACGATAATCTTGGTGAGACTTCTGTAAGAAGTATGCAGAATCTTCGAGATCGCTCTTTTCGAGCTATTTAATGCGAGAAACACGTTATCTGGTGTTTTCACCACTCCACAGTGGGTTTGATATGCAGTACCAGCGACATCTTGGTTTTCGTGGGGTTTCAAGCTGAGATATGCATTTTCTGCGATAATCTTGGTGAGACTTCTGTCCGAAGTATGCTGAAACATCGAGATTGCTCTTTTCGAGCTAGTTAGTGCGAGAAACACGTTATCTGGTGTTTTCACCACTCCACAGTGCGTTTGATATGCAGAACAGGCGATATCTTGATTTTCGTGGTGTTTCCAGCTGAGATATGCATTTTCTGCGATAATCTTGGTGGGTCTTTTGTCAGAAGTATGCAGAATCATCTAGATCGCTCTTTTCGAGCTACTTAATGCACGAAACACGTTTTCTGGTGTTTTCACCACTCCACAGTACGTTTGACATGCAGAACCGGAGATATCTTTTTTTCGGTCGGGTTTCAAGCTGTGATATGCATTTTCTACGATAATCTTGGTGAAACATCTGTCCGAAGTATGCAGAAACATCGAGAGCGCTCTTTTCGAGCTATTTAATGCGAGAAACTCGTTTTCTGGGGGTTTCACCACTCCACAGTGCGTTTGATGTGCAGAACCGGAGATAACTCGGTTTTCGTGGGGTTTCAAGCTGAGATATGCATTTTTTACGATAATCTTGGTGAGACTTCTGTCCGAAGTACGCAGAATCATCGAGATCGCACTATTCGTGCTATTTAATGCGAGAAACACGTTCTCTGGTTGTTTTCACCACTCCACAGTGCTTTTGATATGCAGAACCGGCAACATCTTGATTTTCGTGAGGTTTCGAGCTGAGATATGCATTTTCTGCGATAATATTGGTGAGACTTCAGTCAGAAGTATGCAGAATCATCTAGATCGCTCTTTTCGAGCTACTTAATGCACGAAACACGTTTTCTGGTGTTTTCACCACTCCACAGTACGTTTGACATGCACAACAGGAGATATCTTGGTTTCGGTCGGGTTTCAAGCTGAGATGTGCATTTTCTACGATAATCTTGGTGAGACTTCTGTCAGAAGTATGCAGGATCTTAGAGAACGCTATTTTCGAGCTATTTAATGCGAGAAACACGTTATCTGGTGTTTTCACCACTCCACAGTGCGTTTCATATGCAGTACCAGCGATATCTTGGTTTTCGTGGGGTTTCAAGCTGAGATATGCATTTTTTACGATAATCTTGGTGAGACTTCTGTCCGAAGTATGCAGAAACACCGAGAGCGCTCTTTTCGAGCTATTTAATGCGAGAAACTCGTTTTCTAGGGTTTTCACCACTCCACAGTGCGTTTGATATGCAGAACAGGCGATATCTTGGTTTTCGTGGGATTTCAAGCAGAGATATGCATTTTCTGCGATAATCTTGGTGAGACTTCAGTCAGAAGTATGCAGAATCATCTAGATCGCTCTTTTCGAGCTACTTACTGCACGAAACACGTTTTCTGGTGTTTTCACCACTCAACAGTACGTTTGACATGCAGAACAGGAGATATCTTGGTTTCGGTCGGGTTTCAAGCTGAGATATGCATTTTCTACGATAATCCTGGTGAGACTTCTGTCAGAAGTATGCAGAATCTTCGAGAACGTACTTTTCGAGCTACTTAATGCGCGAAACACGTTTTCTGGTGTTTTCACCACTCCACGGTACGTTTGATGTGCAGAACCGGAGATAACTCGGTTTTCGTCGGGTTTCAAGCTGAGATATGCATTTTCTACGTTAATCTTGGTGAGACTTCTGTAAGAAGTATGCAGGATCTTAGAGAACGCTCTTTTCGAGCTATTTAATGCGAGAAACACGTTATCTGGTGTTTTCACCACTCCACAGTGCGTTTGATATGCAGAACCGTCAATATCTTGGTTTTCGTGGGGTTTCAAGCTGAGATATGCATTTTCTGCGATAAGCTTGGTGAAACATCCTTCCGAAGTATGCAGAACCATCGAGAGTGCTCTTTTCGAGCTATTTAACGCGAGAAACACGTTTTGTGGGGTTTCCACCACTCCACAGTTCGTTGGATATGCAGAACCGGAGATATCTTGGTTTTCGTGGGGTTTCAAGCTGAGATATGCATTTCCTGCGATAATCTTGGTGAGACTTCCGTCCGAAGTATGCTGAATCATCTAGATCGCTTTTTTCGAGCTATTTAATGCGAGAAACACGTTATCTGGTGTTTTCACCACTCCACAGTCCGTTTGATATGCAGAACCAACGATATCTTGGTATTCGTGGGGTTTCAAGCTGAGATATGCATTTTCTGCGATAATATTGGTGAGACTTCAGTCAGAAGTATGCAGAATCATCTAGATCGCTCTTTTCGAGCTACTTACTGCACGAAACACGTTTTCTGGTGTTTTCACCACTCAACAGTACGTTTGACATGCAGAACAGGAGATATCTTGGTTTCGGTCGGGTTTCAAGCTGAGATATGCATTTTCTACGATAATCCTGGTGAGACTTCTGTCAGAAGTATTTTCTAATCTTCGAGAACGTACTTTTCGAGCTACTTAATGCGCGAAACACGTTTTCTGGTGTTTTCACCACTCCACGGTACGTTTGATGTGCAGAACCGGAGATAACTCGGTTTTCGTCGGGTTTCAAGCTGAGATATGCATTTTCTACGATAATCTTGGTGAGACTTCTGTAAGAAGTATGCAGGATCTTAGAGAACGCTCTTTTCGAGCTATTTAATGCGAGAAACACGTTATCTGGTGTTTTCACCACTCCACAGTGGGTTTGATATGCAGTACCAGCGACATCTTGGTTTTCGTGGGGTTTCAAGCTGAGATATGCATTTTCTGCGATAATCTTGGTGAGACTTCTGTCCGAAGTATGCTGAAACATCGAGATCGCGCTTTTCGAGCTATGTAATGCGAGAAACACGTTATCTGGTGTTTTCACCAATCCACAGTGCGTTTGATATGCAGAACCGGCGACATCTTGGTTTTCGTGGTGTATCAAGCTGAGATATGCATGTTTTACGATAAGCTTGGTGAAACATCTGTCCGAAGTATGCAGAAACATCGAGAGCGCTCTTTTCGAGCTATTTAATGCGAGAAACACGTTTTCTGGGGTTTTCACCACTCCACAGTTCGTTGGATATGCTGAACCGGAGATATCTTGATTTTCGTGAGGTGTCGAGCTGAGATATGCATTTTCTGCGATAATATTGGTGAGACTTCAGTCAGAAGTATGCAGAATCATCTAGGACGCTCCTTTCGAGCTACTTAATGCACGAAACACGTTTTCTGGTGTTTTCACAACTCCACAGTACGTTTGACATGCAGAACCGGAGATATCTTGGTTTCGGTCGGGTTTCAAGATGAGATATGCATTTTCTACGATAATCCTGGTGAGACTTCTGTCAGAAGTATGCAGAATCTTCGAGAACGCTCTTTTCGAGCTACTTAATGCGCGAAACACGTTTTCTGGTGTTTTCACCACTCCACGGTACGTTTGATGTGCAGAACCGGCGATATCTTGGTTTTCGTGGGGTTTCAAGCTGAGATATGCATTTTCTGCGATAATCTTGGTGAGACTTCTGTCCGAAGTATGCTGAAAGATCGAGATCGCTCTTTTCGAGCTAGTTAATGTGAGAAAAACCTTATCCGGTGTTTTCACCACACCACAGTGCATTTGATATGCAGAACCGGCGATATCTTGGTTTTCGTGGGGTTTCAAGCTGAGATATGCATTTTCTGCGATAATCTTGGTGAGACTTCTGTCCGAATTATGCAAAATCATCGAGATCGCTCGTTTCGAGCTACTTAATACGAGAAACACGTTATCTGGTGTTTTCTCCACTCCAGAGTGCGTTGGATATGCAGAACCGGCGATATTTTGGTTTTCGTCGGGTTTCAAGCTGAGATATGCATATTCTACGATAAGCTTGGTGAAACATCTGGCCGAAGTATGCAGAAACATCGAGACCGCGCTTTTCGATGTATTTAATGCGAGAAACACGTTCTCTGGTTGTTTTCACCATTCCACAGTGCTTTTGATAAGCAGAACAGGCGATATCATGATTTTCATGGTGTTTCCAGCTGAGATATGCATTTTCTGCGATAATCTTGGTGGGTGTTTTGTCAGAAGTATGCAGAATCATCTAGATCGCTCTTTTCGAGCTACTTAATGCACGAAACACGTTTTCTGGTGTTTACACCACTCCACAGTTGGTTTGATATGCAGAACCGGAGATATCTTGGTTTCGGTCGGGTTTCAAGCTGAGATATGCATTATCTACGATAATCCTGGTGAGATTTCTGGCAGAAGTATGCAGGATCTTAGAGAACGCTCTTTTCGATCTATTTAATGCGAGAAACACGTTATCTGGTGTTTTCACCACTCCACAGTGCGTTTGATATGCAGCACCAGCGATATCTTGGTTTTCGTGGGGTTTCAAGCTGAGATATGCATTTTTTACGATAATCTTGGTGAGACTTCTGTCCGAAGTACGCAGAATCATCGAGATCGCACTATTCGTGCTATTTAATGCGAGAAACACGTTCTCTGGTTGTTTTCACCACTCCACAGTGCTTTTAATATGCAGAACCGGCAACATCTTGATTTTCGTGAGGTTTCGAGCTGACATATGCATTTTCTGCGATAATATTGGTGAGACTTCAGTCAGAAGTATGCAGAATCATCTAGATCGCCCTTTTCGAGCTACTTAATGCACGAAACACGTTTTCTGGTGTTTTCACCACTCCACAGTACGTTTGACATGCACAACAGTAGATATCTTGGTTTCGGTCGGGTTTCAAGCTGAGACATGCGTTTTCTACGATAATCTTGGTGAGACTTCTGTCAGAAGTATGCAGGATCTTAGAGAACGCTATTTTCGAGCTATTTAATGCGCGAAACACGTTTTCTGGTGTTTTCACCACTCCACGGTACGTTTGATGTGCAGAACCGGAGATAACTCGGTTTTCGTCGGGTTTCAAGCTGAGATATGCATTTTCTACGATAATCTTGGTGAGACTTCTGTAAGAAGTATGCAGGATCTTAGAGAACGCTCTTTTCGAGCTATTTAATGCGAGAAACACGTTATCTGGTGTTTTCACCACTCCACAGTGCGTTTGATATGCTGAACCGTCAATATCTTGGTTTTCGTGGGGTTTCAAGCTGAGATATGCATTTTCTGCGATAAGCTTGGTGAAACATCCGTCCGAAGTATGCAGAACCATCGAGAGTGCTCTTTTCGAGCTATTTAACGCGAGAAACACGTTTTGTGGGGTTTCCACCACTCCACAGTTCGTTGGATATGCAGAACCGGAGATATCTTGGTTTTCGTGGGGTTTCAAGCTGAGATATGCATTTCCTGCGATAATCTTGGTGAGACTTCCGTCCGAAGTATGCTGAATCATCTAGATCGCTCTTTTCGAGCTATTTAATGCGAGAAACACGTTATCTGGTGTTTTCACCACTCCACAGTCCGTTTGATATGCAGAACCAACGATATCTTGGTATTCGTGGGGTTTCAAGCTGAGATATGCATTTTCTGCGATAATATTGGTGAGACTTCAGTCAGAAGTATGCAGAATCATCTAGATCGCTCTTTTCGAGCTACTTAATGCACGAAACACGTTTTCTGGTGTTTTCTCCCCTCCACGGTACGTTTGATGTGCAGAACCGGAGAACTCGGTTTTCGTCGGGTTTCAAGCGGAGATATGCATTTTCTACGATAATCTTGGTGAGACTTCTGTAAGAAGTATGCAGAATCTTGGTGATCGCTCTTTTCGAGCTATTTAATGCGAGAAACACGTTATCTGGTGTTTTCACCACTCCACAGTGGGTTTGATATGCAGTACCAGCGACATCTTGGTTTTCGTGGGGTTTCAAGCTGAGATATGCATTTTCTGCGATAATCTTGGTGAGACTTCTGTCCGAAGTATGCTGAAACATCGAGATCGCGCTTTTCGAGCTATGTAATGCGAGAAACACGTTATCTGGTGTTTTCACCAATCCACAGTGCGTTTGATATGCAGAACCGGCGACATCTTGGTTTTCGTGGTGTATCAAGCTGAGATATGCATGTTTTACGATAAGCTTGGTGAAACATCTGTCCGAAGTATGCAGAATCATCTAGATCGCTCTTTTCGAGCTACTTAATGCACGAAACACGTTTTCTGGTGTTTACACCACTCCACAGTTGGTTTGATATGCAGAACCGGAGATATCTTGGTTTCGGTCGGGTTTCAAGCTGAGATATGCATTATCTACGATAATCCTGGTGAGATTTCTGGCAGAAGTATGCAGGATCTTAGAGAACGCTCTTTTCGATCTATTTAATGCGAGAAACACGTTATCTGGGGTTATTACCACTCCACAGTGCGTTTGATATGCAGCACCAGCGATATCTTGGTTTTCGTGGGGTTTCAAGCTGAGATATGCATTTTTTACGATAATCTTGGTGAGACTTCTGTCCGAAGTACGCAGAATCATCGAGATCGCACTATTCGTGCTATTTAATGCGAGAAACACGTTCTCTGGTTGTTTTCACCACTCCACAGTGCTTTTAATATGCAGAACCGGCAACATCTTGATTTTCGTGAGGTTTCGATCTGACATATGCATTTTCTGCGATAATATTGGTGAGACTTCAGTCAGAAGTATGCAGAATCATCTAGATCGCTCTTTTCGAGCTACTTAATGCACGAAACACGTTTTCTGGTGTTTTCACCACTCCACAGTACGTTTGACATGCACAACAGTAGATATCTTGGTTTCGGTCGGGTTTCAAGCTGAGACATGCGTTTTCTACGATAATCTTGGTGAGACTTCTGTCAGAAGTATGCAGGATCTTAGAGAACGCTATTTTCGAGCTATTTAATGCGAGAAACACGTTATCTGGTGTTTTCGCCACTCCACAGTGCGTTTGATATGCAGTACCAGCGATATCTTGGTTTTCGTGGGGTTTCAAGCTGAGATATGCATTTTTTACGATAATCTTGGTGAGACTTCTGTCCGAAGTATGCAGAAACATCGAGAGCGCTCTTTTCGAGCTATTTAATGCGAGAAACTCGTTTTCTGGGGTTTTCACCACTCCACAGTGCGTTTGATATGCAGAACAGGCGATATCTTGGTTTTCGTGGGGTTTCAAGCAGAGATATGCATTTTCTGCGATAATCTTGGTGAGACTTCAGTCAGAAGTATGCAGAATCATCTAGATCGCTCTTTTCGAGCTACTTACTGCACGAAACACGTTTTCTGGTGTTTTCACCACTCCACAGTACGTTTGACATGCAGAACAGGAGATATCTTGGTTTCGGTCGGGTTTCAAGCTGAGATATGCATTTTCTACGATAATCCTGGTGAGACTTCTGTCAGAAGTATGCAGAATCTTCGAGAACGTACTTTTCGAGCTACTTAATGCGCGAAACACGTTTTCTGGTGTTTTCACCACTCCACGGTAGGTTTGATGTGCAGAACCGGAGATAACTCGGTTTTCGTCGGGTTTCAAGCTGAGATATGCATTTTCTACGATAATCTTGGTGAGACTTCTGTCAGAAGTATGCAGGATCTTAGAGAACGCTCTTTTCGAGCTATTTAATGCGAGAAACACGTTATCTGGTGTTTTCACCACTCCACAGTGCGTTTGATATGCAATACCAGCGATATCTTGGTTTTCGTGGGGTTTCAAGCTGAGATATGCATTTTTTACGTTAATTTGGTGAGACTTCTGTCCGAAGTATGCAGAATCATCGAGATCGCACTATTCGTGCTATTTAATGCGAGAAACACGTTCTCTGGTTGTTTTCACCACGCCACCGTGCGTTTGATATGCAGAACCTGCAACATCTTGATTTTCGTAAGGTTTCGAGCTAAGATATGCATTTTCTGCGATAATATTGGTGAGACTTCAGTCAGAAGTATGCAGACTCATCTAGATCGCTCTTTTCGGGCTACTTAATGCACGAAACACGTTTTCTGGTGTTTTCACCACTCCACAGTACGTTTGACATGCACAACAGGAGATATCTTGGTTTCGGTCGGGTTTCAAGCTGAGATATGCATTTTCTACGATAATCCATGTGAGACTTCTGTCAGAAGTATGCAGAATCATCGAGATCGCGCTTTTCGAGCTATGTAATGCGAGAAACACGTTATCTGGTGTTTTCACCAATCCACAGTGCGTTTGATATGCAGAACCGGCGACATCTTCGTTTTCGTGGTGTATCAAGCTGAGATATGCATGTTTTACGATAAGCTTGGTGAAACATCTGTCCGAAGTATGCAGAAACATCGAGAGCGCTCTTTTCGAGCTATTTAATGCGAGAAACACGTTTTCTGGGGTTTTCACCACTCCACAGTTCGTTGGATATGCTGAACCGGAGATATCTTGATTTTCGTGAGGTTTCGAGCTGAGATATGCATTTTCTGCGATAATATTGGTGAGACTTCAGTCAGAAGTATGCAGAATCATCTAGGACGCTCCTTTCGAGCTACTTAATGCACGAAACACGTTTTCTGGTGTTTTCACCACTCCACAGTACGTTTGACATGCAGAACCGGAGATATCTTGGTTTCGGTCGGGTTTCAAGATGAGATATGCATTTTCTACGATAATCCTGGTGAGACTTCTGTCAGAAGTATGCAGAATCTTCGAGAACGCTCTTTTCGAGCTACTTAATGCGCGAAACACGTTTTCTGGTGTTTTCACCACTCCACGGTACGTTTGATGTGCAGAACCGGCGATATCTTGGTTTTCGTGGGGTTTCAAGCTGAGATATGCATTTTCTGCGATAATCTTGGTGAGACTTCTGTCCGAAGTATGCTGAAAGATCGAGATCGCTCTTTTCGAGCTAGTTAATGTGAGAAAAACCTTATCCGGTGTTTTCACCACACCACAGTGCATTTGATATGCAGAACCGGCGATATCTTGGTTTTCGTGGGGTTTCAAGCTGAGATATGCATTTTCTGCGATAATCTTGGTGAGACTTCTGTCCGAATTATGCAGAATCATCGAGATCGCTCGTTTCGAGCTACTTAATGCGAGAAACACGTTATCTGGTGTTTTCTCCACTCCAGAGTGCGTTGGATATGCAGAACCGGCGATATTTTGGTTTTCGTCGGGTTTCAAGCTGAGATATGCATATTCTACGATAAGCTTGGTGAAACATCTGGCCGAAGTATGCAGAAACATCGAGACCGCGCTTTTCGATGTATTTAATGCGAGAAACACGTTCTCTGGTTGTTTTCACCATTCCACAGTGCTTTTGATAAGCAGAACAGGCGATATCATGATTTTCATGGTGTTTCCAGCTGAGATATGCATTTTCTGCGATAATCTTGGTGGGTGTTTTGTCAGAAGTATGCAGAATCATCTAGATCGCTCTTTTCGAGCTACTTAATGCACGAAACACGTTTTCTGGTGTTTACACCACTCCACAGTTGGTTTGATATGCAGAACCGGAGATATCTTGGTTTCGGTCGGGTTTCAAGCTGAGATATGCATTATCTACGATAATCCTGGTGAGATTTCTGGCAGAAGTATGCAGAATCATCGAGAACGCTCTTTTCGATCTACTTACTGCACGAAACACGTTTTCTGGTGTTTTCACCACTCCACAGTACGTTTGACATGCAGAACCGGAGATATCTTGGTTTCGGTCGGGTTTCAAGCTGAGATATGCATTTTCTACGCTATTCCTGGTGAGACTTCTGTCAGAAGTATGCAGAATCTTCGAGAACGCTCTTTTCGCGCTACTTAATGCGCTAAACACGTTTTCTGGTGTTTTCACCACTCCACAGTTCGTTGGATATGCAGAACAGTAGATATATTGGTTTTCGTGGGGTTTCAAGCAGAGATATGCATTTTCTGCGATAATCTTGGTGAGACTTCTGTACGAAGTATGCTGAATCATCGAGATCGCGCTTTTCGATGTATCTAATGCGAGAAACACGTTCTCTGGTTGTTTTCTCCATTGCACAGTGCGTTTGATAAGCAGAACCGGAGATATCTTGGTTTTCGTGTGGTTTCAAGCTGAGATATGCATTTCCTGCGTTAATCTTGGTGAGACTTCTGTCCGAAGTATGCTGAATCATCTAGATCGATCTTTTCGAGCTATTTAATGCGAGAAACACGTTATCTGGTGTTTTCACCACTCCACAGTGCGTTTGATATGCAGCACCAGCGATATCTTGGTTTTCGTGGGGTTTCAAGCTGAGACATGCATTTTTTACGATAATCTTGGTGAGACTTCTGTCCGAAGTACGCAGAATCATCGAGATCGCACTATTCGTGCTATTTAATGCGAGAAACACGTTCTCTGGTTGTTTTCACCACTCCACAGTGCTTTTGATATGCAGAACCGGCAACATCTTGATTTTCGTGAGGTTTCGAGCTGAGATATGCATTTTCTGCGATAATATTGGTGAAACATCTGTCAGAAGTATGCAGAATCATCTAGATCGCTCTTTTCGAGCTACTTAATGCACGAAACACGTTTTCTGGTGTTTTCACCACTCCACAGTACGTTTGACATGCACAACAGGAGATATCTTGGTTTCGGTCGGGTTTCAAGCTGAGATATGCATTTTCTACGATAATCTTGGTGAGACTTCTGTCAGAAGTATGCAGGATCTTAAAGAACGCTATTTTCGAGCTATTTAATGCGAGAAACACGTTATCTGGAGTTTTCACCACTCCACAGTGCGTTTGATATGCAGTACCAGCGATATCTTGGTTTTCGTGGGGATTCAAGCTGAGATATGCATTTTTTACAATAATCTTGGTGAGACTTCTGTCCGAAGTATGCAGAAACATCGAGAGCGCTCTTTTCGAGCTATTTAATGCGAGAAACTCGTTTTCTAGGGTTTTCTCCACTCCACAGTGCGTTTGATATGCAGAACAGGCGATATCTTGGTTTTCGTGGGGTTTCAAGCAGAGATATGCATTTTCTGCGATAATCTTGGTGAGACTTCAGTCAGAAGTATGCAGAATCATCTAGATCGCTCTTTTCGAGCTACTTACTGCACGAAACACGTTTTCTGGTGTTTTCACCACTCCACAGTACGTTTGACATGCAGAACAGGAGATATCTTGGTTTCGGTCGGGTTTCAAGCTGAGATATGCATTTTCTACGATAATCCTGGTGAGACTTCTGTCAGAAGTATGCAGAATCTTCGAGAACGTACTTTTCGAGCTACTTAATGCGCGAAACACGTTTTCTGGTGTTTTCACCACTCCACGGTACGTTTGATGTGCAGAACCGGAGATAACTCGGTTTTCGTCGGGTTTCAAGCTGAGATATGCATTTTCTACGATAATCTTGGTGAGACTTCTGTCAGAAGTATGCAGGATCTTAGAGAACGCTCTTTTCGAGCTATTTAATGCGAGAAACACGTTATCTGGTGTTTTCACCACTCCACAGTGCGTTTGATATGCAATACCAGCGATATCTTGGTTTTCGTGGGGTTTCAAGCTGAGATATGCATTTTTTACGTTAATCTTGGTGAAACATCTGTCCGAAGTATGCAGAAACATCGAGAGCGCTCTTTTCGAGCTATTTAATGCGAGAAACACGTTTTCTGGGGTTTTCACCACTCCACAGTTCGTTGGATATGCTGAACCGGAGATATCTTGATTTTCGTGAGGTTTCGAGCTGAGATATGCATTTTCTGCGATAATATTGGTGAAACTTCAGTCAGAAGTATGCAGAATCATCTAGGACGCTCCTTTCGAGCTACTTAATGCACGAAACACGTTTTCTGGTGTTTTCACCACTCCACAGTACGTTTGACATGCAGAACCGGAGATATCTTGGTTTCGGTCGGGTTTCAAGATGAGATATGCATTTTCTACGATAATCCTGGTGAGACTTCTGTCAGAAGTATGCAGAATCTTCGAGAACGCTCTTTTCGAGCTACTTAATGCGCGAAACACGTTTTCTGGTGTTTTCACCACTCCACGGTACGTTTGATGTGCAGAACCGGCGATATCTTGGTTTTCGTGGGGTTTCAAGCTGAGATATGCATTTTCTGCGATAATCTTGGTGAGAGTTCTGTCCGAAGTATGCTGAAAGATCGAGATCGCTCTTTTCGAGCTATTTAATGCGAGAAACACGTTATCCGGTGTTTTCACCACTCCACAGTGCGTATCATATGCAGAACCGGCGATATCTTGGTTTTCGTGGGGTTTCAAGCTGAGATATGCATTTTCTGCGATAATCTTGGTGAGACTTCTGTCCGAAGTATGCTGAAAGATCGAGAACGCTCTTTTCGAGCTAGTTAGTGCGAGAAACACGTTATCTGGTGTTTTCACCACTCCACAGTGCGTTTGATATGCAGAACAGTAGATATCTTGGTTTTCGTGGGGTTTCAAGCTGAGATATGCATTTTCTGCGATAATCTTGTTGAGACTTCTGTCCGAAGTATGCAGAATCATCGAGATCGCTCGTTTCGAGCTACTTAATGCGAGAAACACGTTATCTGGTGTTTTCTCCACTCCACAGTGCGTTGGATATGCAGAACAGTAGATATCTTGGTTTCGGTCGGGTTTCAAGCTGAGATATGCATTATCTACGATAATCCTGGTGAGATTTCTGGCAGAAGTATGCAGAATCATCGAGAACGCTCTTTTCGAGCTACTTAATGCACGAAACACGTTTTCTGGTGTTTTCACCACTCCACAGTACGTTTGACATGCAGAACCGGAGATATCTTGGTTTCGGTCGGGTTTCAAGCTGAGATATGCATTTTCTACGCTATTCCTGGTGAGACTTCTGTCAGAAGTATGCAGAATCTTCGAGAACGCTCTTTTCGCGCTACTTAATGCGCTAGACACGTTTTCTGGTGTTTTCACCACTCCACAGTTCGTTGGATATGCAGAACAGTAGATATCTTGGTTTTCGTGGGGTTTCAAGCAGAGATATGCATTTTCTGCGATAATCTTGGTGAGACTTCTGTACGAAGTATGCTGAATCATCGAGATCGCGCTTTTCGAGGTATTTAATGCGAGAAACACGTTCTCTGGTTGTTTTCTCCATTGCACAGTGCGTTTGATAAGCAGAACCGGAGATATCTTGGTTTTCGTGTGGTTTCAAGCTGAGATATGCATTTCCTGCGTTAATCTTGGTGAGACTTCTGTCCGAAGTATGCTGAATCATCTAGATCGCTCGTTTCGAGCTACTTAATGCGAGAAACACGTTATCTGGTGTTTTCTCCACTCCAGAGTGCGTTGGATATGCAGAACCGGCGATATTTTGGTTTTCGTCGGGTTTCAAGCTGAGATATGCATATTCTACGATAAGCTTGGTGAAACATCTGGCCGAAGTATGCAGAAACATCGAGACCGCGCTTTTCGATGTATTTAATGCAAGAAACACGTTCTCTGGTTGTTTTCACCATTCCACAGTGCTTTTGATAAGCAGAACAGGCGATATCATGATTTTCATGGTGTTTCCAGCTGAGATATGCATTTTCTGCGATAATCTTGGTGGGTGTTTTGTCAGAAGTATGCAGAATCATCTAGATCGCTCTTTTCGAGCTACTTAATGCACGAAACACGTTTTCTGGTGTTTACACCACTCCACAGTTGGTTTGATATGCAGAACCGGAGATATCTTGGTTTCGGTCGGGTTTCAAGCTGAGATATGCATTATCTACGATAATCCTGGTGAGATTTCTGGCAGAAGTATGCAGAATCATCGAGAACGCTCTTTTCGATCTACTTAATGCACGAAACACGTTTTCTGGTGTTTTCACCACTCCACAGTACGTTTGACATGCAGAACCGGAGATATCTTGGTTTCGGTCGGGTTTCAAGCTGAGATATGCATTTTCTACGCTATTCCTGGTGAGACTTCTGTCAGAAGTATGCAGAATCTTCGAGAACGCTCTTTTCGCGCTACTTAATGCGCTAAACACGTTTTCTGGTGTTTTCACCACTCCACAGTTCGTTGGATATGCAGAACAGTAGATATCTTGGTTTTCGTGGGGTTTCAAGCAGAGATATGCATTTTCTGCGATAATCTTGGTGAGACTTCTGTACGAAGTATGCTGAATCATCGAGATCGCGCTTTTCGATGTATTTAATGCGAGAAACACGTTCTCTGGTTGTTTTCTCCATTGCACAGTGCGTTTGATAAGCAGAACCGGAGATATCTTGGTTTTCGTGTGGTTTCAAGCTGAGATATGCATTTCCTGCGTTAATCTTGGTGAGACTTCTGTCCGAAGTATGCTGAATCATCTAGATCGATCTTTTCGAGCTATTTAATGCGAGAAACACGTTATCTGGTGTTTTCACCACTCCACAGTGAGTTTGATATGCAGCACCAGCGATATCTTGGTTTTCGTGGGGTTTCAAGCTGAGACATGCATTTTTTACGATAATCTTGGTGAGACTTCTGTCCGAAGTACGCAGAATCATCGAGATCGCACTATTCGTGCTATTTAATGCGAGAAACACGTTCTCTGGTTGTTTTCACCACTCCACAGTGCTTTTGATATGCAGAACCGGCAACATCTTGATTTTCGTGAGGTTTCGAGCTGAGATATGCATTTTCTGCGATAATATTGGTGAGACTTCAGTCAGAAGTATGCAGAATCATCTAGATCGCTCTTTTCGAGCTACTTAATGCACGAAACACGTTTTCTGGTGTTTTCACCACTCCACAGTACGTTTGACATGCACAACAGGAGATATCTTGGTTTCGGTCGGGTTTCAAGCTGAGATATGCATTTTCTACGATAATCTTGGTGAGACTTCTGTCAGAAGTATGCAGGATCTTAAAGAACGCTATTTTCGAGCTATTTAATGCGAGAAACACGTTATCTGGAGTTTTCACCACTCCACAGTGCGTTTGATATGCAGTACCAGCGATATCTTGGTTTTCGTGGGGTTTCAAGCTGAGATATGCATTTTTTACAATAATCTTGGTGAGACTTCTGTCCGAAGTATGCAGAAACATCGAGAGCGCTCTTTTCGAGCTATTTAATGCGAGAAACTCGTTTTCTAGGGTTTTCTCCACTCCACAGTGCGTTTGATATGCAGAACAGGCGATATCTTGGTTTTCGTGGGGTTTCAAGCAGAGATATGCATTTTCTGCGATAATCTTGGTGAGACTTCAGTCAGAAGTATGCAGAATCATCTAGATCGCTCTTTTCGAGCTACTTACTGCACGAAACACGTTTTCTGGTGTTTTCACCACTCCACAGTACGTTTGACATGCAGAACAGGAGATATCTTGGTTTCGGTCGGGTTTCAAGCTGAGATATGCATTTTCTACGATAATCCTGGTGAGACTTCTGTCAGAAGTATGCAGAATCTTCGAGAACGTACTTTTCGAGCTACTTAATGCGCGAAACACGTTTTCTGGTGTTTTCACCACTCCACGGTACGTTTGATGTGCAGAACCGGAGATAACTCGGTTTTCGTCGGGTTTCAAGCTGAGATATGCATTTTCTACGATAATCTTGGTGAGACTTCTGTCAGAAGTATGCAGGATCTTAGAGAACGCTCTTTTCGAGCTATTTAATGCGAGAAACACGTTATCTGGTGTTTTCACCACTCCACAGTGCGTTTGATATGCAATACCAGCGATATCTTGGTTTTCGTGGGGTTTCCTAGCTGAGATATGCATTTTTTACGTTAATCTTGGTGAAACATCTGTCCGAAGTATGCAGAAACATCGAGAGCGCTCTTTTCGAGCTATTTAATGCGAGAAACACGTTTTCTGGGGTTTTCACCACTCCACAGTTCGTTGGATATGCTGAACCGGAGATATCTTGATTTTCGTGAGGTTTCGAGCTGAGATATGCATTTTCTGCGATAATATTGGTGAAACTTCAGTCAGAAGTATGCAGAATCATCTAGGACGCTCCTTTCGAGCTACTTAATGCACGAAACACGTTTTCTGGTGTTTTCACCACTCCACAGTACGTTTGACATGCAGAACCGGAGATATCTTGGTTTCGGTCGGGTTTCAAGATGAGATATGCATTTTCTACGATAATCCTGGTGAGACTTCTGTCAGAAGTATGCAGAATCTTCGAGAACGCTCTTTTCGAGCTACTTAATGCGCGAAACACGTTTTCTGGTGTTTTCACCACTCCACGGTACGTTTGATGTGCAGAACCGGCGATATCTTGGTTTTCGTGGGGTTTCAAGCTGAGATATGCATTTTCTGCGATAATCTTGGTGAGAGTTCTGTCCGAAGTATGCTGAAAGATCGAGATCGCTCTTTTCGAGCTATTTAATGCGAGAAACACGTTATCCGGTGTTTTCACCACTCCACAGTGCGTATCATATGCAGAACCGGCGATATCTTGGTTTTCGTGGGGTTTCAAGCTGAGATATGCATTTTCTGCGATAATCTTGGTGAGACTTCTGTCCGAAGTATGCTGAAAGATCGAGAACGCTCTTTTCGAGCTAGTCAGTGCGAGAAACACGTTATCTGGTGTTTTCACCACTCCACAGTGCGTTTGATATGCAGAACAGTAGATATCTTGGTTTTCGTGGGGTTTCAAGCTGAGATATGCATTTTCTGCGATAATCTTGTTGAGACTTCTGTCCGAAGTATGCAGAATCATCGAGATCGCTCGTTTCGAGCTACTTAATGCGAGAAACACGTTATCTGGTGTTTTCTCCACTCCACAGTGCGTTGGATATGCAGAACAGTAGATATCTTGGTTTCGGTCGGGTTTCAAGCTGAGATATGCATTATCTACGATAATCCTGGTGAGATTTCTGGCAGAAGTATGCAGAATCATCGAGAACGCTCTTTTCGAGCTACTTAATGCACGAAACACGTTTTCTGGTGTTTTCACCACTCCACAGTACGTTTGACATGCAGAACCGGAGATATCTTGGTTTCGGTCGGGTTTCAAGCTGAGATATGCATTTTCTACGCTATTCCTGGTGAGACTTCTGTCAGAAGTATGCAGAATCTTCGAGAACGCTCTTTTCGCGCTACTTAATGCGCTAGACACGTTTTCTGGAGTTTTCACCACTCCACAGTTCGTTGGATATGCAGAACAGTAGATATCTTGGTTTTCGTGGGGTTTCAACCAGAGATATGCATTTTCTGCGATAATCTTGGTGAGACTTCTGTACGAAGTATGCTGAATCATCGAGATCGCGCTTTTCGAGGTATTTAATGCGAGAAACACGTTCTCTGGTTGTTTTCTCCATTGCACAGTGCGTTTGATAAGCAGAACCGGAGATATCTTGGTTTTCGTGTGGTTTCAAGCTGAGATATGCATTTCCTGCGTTAATCTTGGTGAGACTTCTGTCCGAAGTATGCTGAATCATCTAGATCGATCTTTTCGAGCTATTTAATGCGAGAAACACGTTATCTGGTGTTTTCACCACTCCACAGTGCGTTTGATATGCAGAACCAGCGATATCTTGGTTTTCGTGGGGTTTCAAGCTGAGATATGCATTTTCTGCGATAATATTGGTGAGACTTCAGTCAGAAGTATGCAGAATCATCTAGATCGCTCTTTTCGAGCTACTTGATGCACGAAACACGTTTTCTGGTGTTTACACCACTCCACAGTTGGTTTGATATGCAGAACCGGAGATATCTTGGTTTACGTGGGGTTTCAAGCAGAGATATGCATTTTCTGCGATAATCTTGGTGAGACTTCTGTCCGAAGTATGCTGAATCATCGAGATCGCTCTTTTCGGGGTATTTAATGCGAGAAACACGTTCTCTGGTTGTTATCACCATTCCACAGTGCGTCTGATATGCAGAACAGGCGATATCATGATTTTCATGGTGTTTCCAGCTGAGATATGCATTTTCTGCGATAATCTTGGTGGGTCTTTTGTCAGAAGTATGCAGAATCTTCGAGAACGCTCTTTTCGAGATAGTTAATGCAGGAAACACGTTTTCTGGTGTTTTCACCACTCCACAGTTCGTTGGATATGCAGAACAGTAGATATCTTGGTTTTCGTGGGGTTTCAAGCAGAGATATGCATTTCCTGCGTTAATCTTGGTGAGACTTCTGTCCGAAGTATGCTGAATCATCTAGATCGATCTTTTCGAGCTATTTAATGCGAGAAACACGTTATCTGGTGTTTTCACCACTCCACAGTGCGTTTGATATGCAGAACCAGCGATATCTTGGTTTTCGTGGGGTTTCAAGCTGAGATATGCATTTTCTGCGATAATATTGGTGAGACTTCAGTCAGAAGTATGCAGAATCATCTAGATCGCTCTTTTCGAGCTACTTGATGCACGAAACACGTTTTCTGGTGTTTACACCACTCCACAGTTGGTTTGATATGCAGAACCGGAGATATCTTGGTTTTCGTGGGGTTTCAAGCAGAGATATGCATTTTCTGCGATAATCTTGGTGAGACTTCTGTCCGAAGTATGCTGAATCATCGAGATCGCTCTTTTCGGGGTATTTAATGCGAGAAACACGTTCTCTGGTTGTTATCACCATTCCACAGTGCGTCTGATATGCAGAACAGGCGATATCATGATTTTCATGGTGTTTCCAGCTGAGATATGCATTTTCTGCGATAATCTTGGTGGGTCTTTTGTCAGAAGTATGCAGAATCTTCGAGAACGCTCTTTTCGAGCTAGTTAATGCGAGAAACACGTTTTCTGGTGTTTTCACCACTCCACAGTTCGTTGGATATGCAGAACAGTAGATATCTTGGTTTTCGTGGGGTTTCAAGCAGAGATATGCATTTTCTGCGATAATCTTGGTGAGACTTCTGTACGAAGTATGCTGAATCATCGAGATCGGGCTTTTCGATGTATTTAATGCGATAAACACGTTCTCTGGTTGTTTTCACCATTCCACAGTGCTTTTGATAAGCAGAACAGGCGATATCATGATTTTCATGGTGTTTCCAGCTGAGATATGCATTTTCTGCGATAATCTTGGTGGGTGTTTTGTCAGAAGTATGCAGAATCATCTAGATCGCTCTTTTCGAGCTACTTAATGCACGAAACACGTTTTCTGGTGTTTACACCACTCCACAGTTGGTTTGATATGCAGAACCGGAGATATCTTGGTTGCGGTCGGGTTTCAAGCTGAGATATGCATTTTCTACGATAATCCTGGTGAAATTTCTGGCAGAAGTATGCAGAATCATCGAGATCGCTCTTTTCGAGCTACTTAATGCACGAAACACGTTTTCTGGTGTTTTCACCACTCCACAGTACGTTTGACATGCAGAACCGGAGATATCTTGGTTTCGGTCGGGTTTCAAGCTGAGATATGCATTTTCTACGCTATTCCTGGTGAGACTTCTGTCAGAAGTATGCAGAATCTTCGAGGACGCCCTTTTCGAGCTACTTAATGCGCTAAACACGTTTTCTGGTGTTTTCACCACTCCACAGTTCGTTGGATATGCAGAACAGTAGATATCTTGGTTTTCGTGGGGTTTCAAGCAGAGATATGCATTTTCTGCGATAATCTTGGTGAGACTTCTGTCCGAAGTATGCTGAATCATCTAGATCGATCTTTTCGAGCTATGTAATGCGAGAAACACGTTATCTGGTGTTTTCACCAATCCACAGTGCGTTTGATATGCAGAACCGGCGACATCTTGGTTTTCGTGGTGTATCAAGCTGAGATATGCATGTTTTACGATAAGCTTGGTGAAACATCTGTCCGAAGTATGCAGAAACATCGAGAGCGCTCTTTTCGAGCTATTTAATGCGAGAAACACGTTTTCTGGGGTTTTCACCACTCCACAGTTCGTTGGATATGCTGAACCGGAGATATCTTGATTTTCGTGAGGTTTCGAGCTGAGATATGCATTTTCTGCGATAATATTGGTGAGACTTCAGTCAGAAGTATGCAGAATCATCTAGGACGCTCCTTTCGAGATACTTAATGCACGAAACACGTTTTCTGGTGTTTTCACCACTCCACAGTACGTTTGACATGCAGAACCGGAGATATCTTGGTTTCGGTCGGGTTTCAAGATGAGATATGCATTTTCTACGATAATCCTGGTGAGACTTCTGTCAGAAGTATGCAGAATCTTCGAGAACGCTCTTTTCGAGCTACTTAATGCGCGAAACACGTTTTCTGGTGTTTTCACCACTCCACGGTACGTTTGATGTGCAGAACCGGAGATAACTCGGTTTTCGTCGGGTTTCAAGCTGAGATATGCATTTTCTACGATAATCTTGGTGAGACTTCTGTCAGAAGTATGCAGGATCTTCGAGAACGCTCTTTTCGAGCTATTTAATGCGAGAAACACGTTATCTGGTGTTTTCACCACTCCACAGTGCGTATCATATGCAGAACCGGCGATATCTTGGTTTTCGTGGGGTTTCCAGCTGAGATATGCATTTTCTGCGATAATCTTGGTGAGACTTCTGTCCGAAGTATGCTGAAAGATCGAGATCGCTCTTTTCGAGCTAGTTAATGTGAGAAAAACCTTATCCGGTGTTTTCACCACACCACAGTGCATTTGATATGCAGAACCGGCGATATCTTGGTTTTCGTGGGGTTTCAAGCTGAAATATGCATTTTCTGCGATAATCTTGGTGAGACTTCTGTCCGAAGTATGCTGAATCATCGAGATCGCTCTTTTCGAGCTAGTTAGTGCGAGAAACACGTTATCTGGTGTTTTCACCACTCCACAGTGCGTTTGATATGCAGAACAGTAGATATCTTGGTTTTCGTGGGGTTTCAAGCTGAGATATGCATTTTCTGCGATAATCTTGTTGAGACTTCTGTACGAAGTATGCAGAATCATCGAGATCGCTCGTCTCGAGCTACTTAATGCACGAAACACGTTATCTGGTGTTTACACCACTCCACAGTTGGTTTGATATGCAGAACCGGAGATATCTTGGTTTCGGTCGGGTTTCAAGCTGAGATATGCATTTTCTACGATAATCCTGGTGAGATTTCTGGCAGAAGTATGCAGAATCATCGAGAACGCTCTTTTCGAGCTACTTAATGCACGAAACACGTTTTCTGGTGTTTTCACCACTCCACAGTACGTTTGACATGCAGAACCGGAGATATCTTGGTTTCGGTGGGGTTTCAAGCTGAGATATGCATTTTCTACGCTATTCCTGGTGAGACTTCTGTCAGAAGTATGCAGAATCTTCGAGAACGCTCTTTTCGAGCTACTTAATGCGCTAAACACGTTTTCTGGTGTTTTCACCACTCCACAGTTCGTTGGATATGCAGAACAGTAGATATCTTGGTTTTCGTGGGGTTTCAAGCAGAGATATGCATTTTCTGCGATAATCTTGGTGAGACATCTGTACGAAGTATGCTGAATCATCGAGTTCGCGCTTTTCGAGGTATTTAATGCGAGAAACACGTTCTCTGGTTGTTTTCTCCATTCCACAGTGCGTTTGATGAGCAGAACAGGCGATATCTTGATTTTCATGGTGTTTCCAGCTGAGATATGCATTTTCTGCGATAATCTTGGTGGGTCTTTTGTCAGAAGTATGCAGAATCATCTAGATCGCTCTTTTCGAGCTACTTAATGCACGAAACAAGTTTTCTGGTGTTTTCACCACTCCACAGTACGTTTGACATGCAGAACCGGAGATATCTTGGTTTCGGTCGGGTTTCAAGCTGAGATATGCATTTTCTACGATAATCTTGGAGAAACATCTGTCCGAAGTATGCAGAAACATCGAGAGCGCTCTTTTCGACCTATTTAATGCGAGAAACTCGTTTTCTGGGGTTTTCACCACTCCACAGTTCGTGGGATATGCAGAACCGGAGATATCTTGGTTTTCGTGGGGTTTCAAGCTGAGATATGCATTTCCTGCGATAATCTTGGTGAGACTTCTGTCAGAAGTATGCAGAATCTTCGAGAACGCTCTTTTCGAGCTACTTAATGCGCGAAACACGTTTTCTGGTGTTTTCACCACTCCACGGTACGTTTGATGTGCAGAACCGGAGATAACTCGGTTTTCGTCGGGTTTCAAGCTGAGATATGCATTTTCTACGATAATCATGGTGAGACTTCTGTCAGAAGCATGCAGGATCTTCGAGAACGCTCTTTTCCAGCTATTTAATGCGAGAAACACGTTATCTGGTGTTTTCACCACTCCACAGTGCGTATGATATGCAGAACCGGCGATATCTTGGTTTTCGTGGGGTTTCAAGCTGAGATATGCATTTTCTGCGATAATCTTGGTGAGACTTCTGTCCGAAGTATGCTGAAACATCGAGAACGCTCTTTACCAGCTATTTAATGCGAGAAACACGTTAGCTGGTGTTTTCACCACTCCACAGTGCGTATGATATGCAGAATCGGCGATATCTTGGTTTTCGTGGGGTTTCAAGCTGAGATATGCATTTTCTGCGATAATCTTGGTGAGACTTCTGTACGAAGTATGCTGAATCATCGAGATCGCGCTTTTCGAGGTATTTAACGCGAGAAACACGTTCTCTGGTTGTTTTCACCATTCCACAGTGTGTTGGATATGCAGAACAGGCGGTATTTTGGTTTTCGTCGGGTTCCAAGCTGAGATATGCATTTTCTACGATAAGCTTGGAGAAACATCTGTCCGAAGTATGCAAAAACATCGAGAGCGCTCTTTTCGAGCTATTTAATGCGAGAAACTCGTTTTCTGGGGTTTTCACCACTCCACTGTTCGTTGGATATGCAGAACAGTAGATATCTTGGTTTTCGGGGGGTTTCAAGCAGAGATATGCATTTTCTGCGATAATCTTAGTGAAACATCTGTCCGAAGTATGCAGAAACATCGAGAGCGCTCTTTTCGAGCTATTTAATGCGAGAAACTCGTTTTCGGGGGTTTTCACCACTCCACAGTTCGTTGGATATGCAGAACCGGAGATATCTAGGTTTTCGTGTGGTTTCAAGCTTAGATATGCATTTCCTTCGTTAATCTTGGTGAGACGTCAGTCAGAAGTATGCAGAATCATCTAGATCGCTCGTTTCGAGCTACTTAATGCACGAAACACGTTTTCTGGAGTTTACACCACTCCACAGTTGGTTTGATATGCAGAACCGGAGATCTCTTGGTTTCGGTCGGGTTTCAAGCTGAGAAATGCATTTTCTACGATAATCCTGGTGAGACTTCTGTCAGAAGTATGCAGAATCTTCGAGAACGCTCTTTTCGAGCTACTTAATGCGCGAAACACGTTTTCTGGTGTTTTCACCACTCCACAGTTCTTTGGATATGCAGAACAATAGATATCTTGGTTTTCGTGGGGTTTCAAGCAGAGATATGCATTTTCTGCGATAATCTTGGTGAGACTTCTGTCCGAAGTATGCTGAATCATCGAGAGCGCTCTTTTCGAGCTATTTAATGCGAGAAACTCGTTTTCTGGGGTTTTCACCACTCCACAGTTCGTTGGATATGCAGAACCGGAGATATCTTGGTTTTCGTCGGGTTTCAAGCGGAGATATGCATTTTCTACGATAATCATGGTGTGACTTCTGTCAGAAGTATGCAGGATCTTCGAGAACGCTCTTTTCGAGCTATTTAATGCGCGAAACACGTTATCTGGTGTTTTCACCACTCCACAGTGCGTATGATATGCAGAACGGGCAACATCTTGATTTTCGTGAGGTTTCGAGCTGAGATATGCATTTTCTGCGATAATATTGGTGAGACTTCAGTCAGAAGTATGCAGAATCATCTAGATCGCTCTTTTCGAGCTACTTAATGCACGAAACACGTTATCTGGTGTTTTCACCACTCCACAGTCCGTTTGACATGCAGAACAGGAGATATCTTGGTTTCGGTCGGGTTTCAAGCTGAGATATGCATTTTCTGCGATAATCCTGGTGAGACTTCTGTCAGAAGTATGCAGAATCATCGAGAACGCTCTTTTCGAGCTACTTAATGCGCGAAACACGTTATCTGGTGTTTTCACCACTCCACAGTGCGTTTGATATGCAGTACCAGCGATATCTTGGTTTTCGTGGGGTTTCAAGCTGAGATCTGCATTTTTTACGATAATCTTGGTGAGACTTCTGTCCGAAGTATGCAGAATCATCGAGATCGCTCTATTCGAGCTATTTAATGCGAGAAACACGTTCTCTGGTTGTTTTCACCACTCCACAGAGCGTTTTATATGCAGAACGGGCAACATCTTGATTTTCGTGAGTTTTCGAGCTGAGATATGCATTTTCTGCGATAATATTGGTGAGACTTCAGTCAGAAGTATGCAGAATCATCTAGATCGCTCTTTTCGAGCTACTTAATGCACGAAACACGTTATCTGGTGTTTTCACCACTCCACAGTCCGTTTGACATGCAGAACAGGAGATATCTTGGTTTTCGTGTGGTTTCAAGCTGAGATATGCATTTCCTGCGTTAATCTTGGTGAGACTTCTGTCCGAAGTATGCTGAATCATCTAGATCGATCTTTTCGAGCTATGTAATGCGAGAAACACGTTATCTGGTGTTTTCACCAATCCACAGTGCGTTTGATATGCAGAACCGGCGACATCTTGGTTTTCGTGGTGTATCATGCTGAGATATGCATGTTTTACGATAAGCTTGGTGAAACATCTGTCCGAAGTATGCAGAAACATCGAGAGCGCTCTTTTCGAGCTATTTAATGCGAGAAACACGTTTTCTGGGGTTTTCACCACTCCACAGTGCGTATCATATGCAGAACCGGCGATATCTTGGTTTTCGTGGGGTTTCCAGCTGAGATATGCATTTTCTGCGATAATCTTGGTGAGACTTCTGTCCGAAGTATGCTGAAAGATCGAGATCGCTCTTTTCGAGCTAGTTAATGTGAGAAAAACCTTATCCGGTGTTTTCACCACACCACAGTGCATTTGATATGCAGAACCGGCGATATCTTGGTTTTCGTGGGGTTTCAAGCTGAAATATGCATTTTCTGCGATAATCTTGGTGAGACTTCTGTCCGAAGTATGCTGAATCATCGAGATCGCTCTTTTCGAGCTAGTTAGTGCGAGAAACACGTTATCTGGTGTTTTCACCACTCCACAGTGCGTTTGATATGCAGAACAGTAGATATCTTGGTTTTCGTGGGGTTTCAAGCTGAGATATGCATTTTCTGCGATAATCTTGTTGAGACTTCTGTACGAAGTATGCAGAATCATCGAGATCGCTCGTCTCGAGCTACTTAATGCACGAAACACGTTATCTGGTGTTTACACCACTCCACAGTTGGTTTGATATGCAGAACCGGAGATATCTTGGTTTCGGTCGGGTTTCAAGCTGAGATATGCATTTTCTACGATAATCCTGGTGAGATTTCTGGCAGAAGTATGCAGAATCATCGAGAACGCTCTTTTCGAGCTACTTAATGCACGAAACACGTTTTCTGGTGTTTTCACCACTCCACAGTACGTTTGACATGCAGAACCGGAGATATCTTGGTTTCGGTGGGGTTTCAA
Organism: Anthophora plumipes; assembly: GCA_951804975.1. Lineage (NCBI taxonomy): Eukaryota > Metazoa > Arthropoda > Insecta > Hymenoptera > Apidae > Anthophora > Anthophora plumipes. Next base: position 2,970,581 of record CATORF010000583.1, read on the forward strand.
GCTGAGATATGCATTTTCTACGCTATTCCTGGTGAGACTTCTGTCAGAAGTATGCAGAATCTTCGAGAACGCTCTTTTCGAGCTACTTAATGCGCTAAACACGTTTTCTGGTGTTTTCACCACTCCACAGTTCGTTGGATATGCAGAACAGTAGATATCTTGGTTTTCGTGGGGTTTCAAGCAGAGATATGCATTTTCTGCGATAATCTTGGTGAGACTTCTGTACGAAGTATGCTGAATCATCGAGTTCGCGCTTTTCGAGGTATTTAATGCGAGAAACACGTTCTCTGGTTGTTTTCTCCATTCCACAGTGCGTTTGATGAGCAGAACAGGCGATATCTTGATTTTCATGGTGTTTCCAGCTGAGATATGCATTTTCTGCGATAATCTTGGTGGGTCTTTTGTCAGAAGTATGCAGAATCATCTAGATCGCTCTTTTCGAGCTACTTAATGCACGAAACAAGTTTTCTGGTGTTTTCACCACTCCACAGTACGTTTGACATGCAGAACCGGAGATATCTTGGTTTCGGTCGGGTTTCAAGCTGAGATATGCATTTTCTACGATAATCTTGGTGAACCATCTGTCCGAAGTATGCAGAAACATCGAGAGCGCTCTTTTCGACCTATTTAATGCGAGAAACTCGTTTTCTGGGGTTTTCACCACTCCACAGTTCGTGGGATATGCAGAACCGGAGATATCTTGGTTTTCGTGGGGTTTCAAGCTGAGATATGCATTTCCTGCGATAATCTTGGTGAGACTTCTGTCAGAAGTATGCAGAATCTTCGAGAACGCTCTTTTCGAGCTACTTAATGCACGAAACAAGTTTTCTGGTGTTTTCACCACTCCACAGTACGTTTGACATGCAGAACCGGAGATATCTTGGTTTCGGTCGGGTTTCAAGCTGAGATATGCATTTTCTACGATAATCATGGTGAGACTTCTGTCAGAAGCATGCAGGATCTTCGAGAACGCTCTTTTCCAGCTATTTAATGCGAGAAACACGTTATCTGGTGTTTTCACCACTCCACAGTGCGTATGATATGCAGAACCGGCGATATCTTGGTTTTCGTGGGGTTTCAAGCTGAGATATGCATTTTCTGCGATAATCTTGGTGAGACTTCTGTCCGAAGTATGCTGAAACATCGAGAACGCTCTTTACCAGCTATTTAATGCGAGAAACACGTTATCTGGTGTTTTCACCACTCCACAGTGCGTATGATATGCAGAACCGGCGATATCTTGGTTTTCGTGGGGTTTCAAGCTGAGATATGCATTTTCTGCGATAATCTTGGTGAGACTTCTGTACGAAGTATGCTGAATCATCGAGATCGCGCTTTTCGAGGTATTTAACGCGAGAAACACGTTCTCTGGTTGTTTTCACCATTCCACAGTCTGTTGGATATGCAGAACAGGCGGTATTTTGGTTTTCGTCGGGTTTCAAGCTGAGATATGCATTTTCTACGATAAGCTTGGTGAAACATCTGTCCGAAGTATGCAGAAACATCGAGAGCGCTCTTTTCGAGCTATTTAATGCGAGAAACTCGTTTTCTGGGGTTTTCACCACTCCACTGTTCGTTGGATATGCAGAACAGTAGATATCTAGGTTTTCGTGTGGTTTCAAGCTTAGATATGCATTTCCTTCGTTAATCTTGGTGAGACTTCAGTCAGAAGTATGCAGAATCATCTAGATCGCTCGTTTCGAGCTACTTAATGCACGAAACACGTTTTCTGGAGTTTACACCACTCCACAGTTGGTTTGATATGCAGAACCGGAGATCTCTTGGTTTCGGTCGGGTTTCAAGCTGAGAAATGCATTTTCTACGATAATCCTGGTGAGACTTCTGTCAGAAGTATGCAGAATCTTCGAGAACGCTCTTTTCGAGCTACTTAATGCGCGAAACACGTTTTCTGGTGTTTTCACCACTCCACAGTTCGTTGGATATGCAGAACAATAGATATCTTGGTTTTCGTGGGGTTTCAAGCAGAGATATGCATTTTCTGCGATAATCTTGGTGAGACTTCTGTCCGAAGTATGCTGAATCATCGAGATCGCGCTTTACGAGGTATTTAATGCAAGAAACACGTTCTCTGGTTGTTATCACCATTCCACAGTGCGTTTGATATGCAGAACAGGCGATATCTTGATTTTCAGGGTGTTTCCAGCTGAGATATGCATTTTCTGCGATAATCTTGGTGGGTCTTTTGTCAGAAGTATGCAGAATCAGCTAGATCGCTCTTTTCGAGCTACATGATGCACGAAACACGTTTTCTGGTGTTTTCACCACTCCACAGAACGTTTGACATGCAGAACCGGAGATATCTTGGTTTCGGTCGGGTTTCAAGCTGAGATATGCATTTTCTACGATAATCTTGGTGAAACATCCGTCCGAAGTATGCAGAAACATCGAGAGCGCTCTTTTCGAGCTATTTAATGCGAGAAACTCGTTTTCTGGGGTTTTCACCACTCCACAGTTCGTTGGATATGCAGAACCGGAGATATCTTGGTTTTCGTGGGGTTTCAAGCTGAGATATGCATTTCCTGCGATAATCTTGGTGAGACTTCTGTCAGAAGTACGCAGAAACATCGAGAGCGCTCTTTTCGAGCTATTTAATGCGAGAAACTCGTTTTCTGGGGTTTTCACCACTCCACAGTTCGTTGGATATGCAGAACCGGAGATATCTTGGTTTTCGTCGGGTTTCAAGCGGAGATATGCATTTTCTACGATAATCATGGTGTGACTTCTGTCAGAAGTATGCAGGATCTTCGAGAACGCTCTTTTCGAGCTATTTAATGCGCGAAACACGTTATCTGGTGTTTTCACCACTCCACAGTGCGTATGATATGCAGAACGGGCAACATCTTGATTTTCGTGAGGTTTCGAGCTGAGATATGCATTTTCTGCGATAATATTGGTGAGACTTCAGTCAGAAGTATGCAGAATCATCTAGATCGCTCTTTTCGAGCTACTTAATGCACGAAACACGTTATCTGGTGTTTTCACCACTCCACAGTCCGTTTGACATGCAGAACAGGAGATATCTTGGTTTCGGTCGGGTTTCAAGCTGAGATATGCATTTTCTGCGATAATCCTGGTGAGACTTCTGTCAGAAGTATGCAGAATCTTCGAGAACGCTCTTTTCGAGCTACTTAATGCGCGAAACACGTTATCTGGTGTTTTCACCACTCCACAGTGCGTTTGATATGCAGTACCAGCGATATCTTGGTTTTCGTGGGGTTTCAAGCTGAGATCTGCATTTTTTACGATAATCTTGGTGAGACTTCTGTCCGAAGTATGCAGAATCATCGAGATCGCTCTATTCGAGCTATTTAATGCGAGAAACACGTTCTCTGGTTGTTTTCACCACTCCACAGAGCGTTTTATATGCAGAACGGGCAACATCTTGATTTTCGTGAGGTTTCGAGCTGAGATATGCATTTTCTGCGATAATATTGGTGAGACTTCAGTCAGAAGTATGCAGAATCATCTAGATCGCTCTTTTCGAGCTACTTAATGCACGGAACACGTTATCTGGTGTTTTCACCACTCCACAGTCCGTTTGACATGCAGAACAGGAGATATCTTGGTTTCGGTCGGGTTTCAAGCTGAGATATGCAGTTTCTGCGATAATCCTGGTGAGACTTCTGTCAGAAGTATGCAGAATCTTCGAGAACGCTCTTTTCGAGCTACTTAATGCGCGAAACACGTTTTCTGGTGTTTTCACCACTCCACGGTACGTCTGATGTGCAGAACCGGAGATAACTCGGTTTTCGTCGGGTTTCAAGCTGAGATATGCATTTTCTACGATAATCTTGGTGAAACATCTGTCCGAAGTATGCAGAAACATCGAGAGCGCTCTTTTCGACCTATTTAATGCGAGAACCTCGTTTTTTGGGGTTTTCACCACTCCACAGTTCGTGGGATATGCAGAACCGGAGATATCTTGGTTTTCGTGGGGTTTCAAGCTGAGATATGCATTTCCTGCGATAATCTTGGTGAGACTTCTGTCAGAAGTATGCAGAATCTTCGAGAACGCTCTTTTCGAGCTACTTAATGCGCGAAACACGTTTTCTGGTGTTTTCACCACTCCACGGTACGTTTGATGTGCAGAACCGGCGATATCTTGGTTTTCGTGGGGTTTCAAGCTGAGATATGCATTTTCTGCGATAATCTTGGTGAGACTTCTGTACGAAGTATGCTGAATCATCGAGATCGCGCTTTTCGAGGTATTTAACGCGAGAAACACGTTCTCTGGTTGTTTTCACCATTCCACAGTGTGTTGGATATGCAGAACAGGCGGTATTTTGGTTTTCGTCGGGTTTCAAGCTGAGATATGCATTTTCTACGATAAGCTTGGTGAAACATCTGTCCGAAGTATGCAGAAACATCGAGAGCGCTCTTTTCGAGCTATTTAATGCGAGAAACTCGTTTTCTGGGGTTTTCACCAATCCACTGTTAGTTGGATATGCAGAACAGTAGATATCTTGGTTTTCAGGGGGTTTCAAGCAGAGATATGCATTTTCTGCGATAATCTTAGTGAAACATCTGTCCGAAGTATGCAGAAACATCGAGAGCGCTCTTTTCGAGCTATTTAATGCGAGAAACTCGTTTTCTGGGGTTTTCACCACTCCACAGTTCGTTGGATATGCAGAACCGGAGATATCTAGGTTTTCGTGTGGTTTCAAGCTTAGATATGCATTTCCTTCGTTAATCTTGGTGAGACTTCAGTCAGAAGTATGCAGAATCATCTAGATCGCTCGTTTCGAGCTACTTAATGCACGAAACACGTTTTCTGGAGTTTACACCACTCCACAGTTGGTTTGATATGCAGAACCGGAGATCTCTTGGTTTCGGTCGGGTTTCAAGCTGAGAAATGCATTTTCTACGATAATCCTGGTGAGACTTCTGTCAGAAGTATGCAGAATCTTCGAGAACGCTCTTTTCGAGCTACTTAATGCGCGAAACACGTTTTCTGGTGTTTTCACCACTCCACAGTTCGTTGGATATGCAGAACAATAGATATCTTGGTTTTCGTTGGGTTTCAAGCAGAGATATGCATTTTCTGCGATAATCTTGGTGAGACTTCTGTCCGAAGTGTGCTGAATCATCGAGATCGCGCTTTACGAGGTATTTAATGCGAGAAACACGTTCTCTGGTTGTTATCACCATTCCACAGTGCGTTTGATATGCAGAACAGGCGACATCTTGATTTTCATGGTGTTTCCAGCTGAGATATGCATTTTCTGCGATAATCTTGGTGGGTCTTTTGTCAGAAGTATGCAGAATCATCTAGATCGCTCTTTTCGAGCTACTTGATGCACGAAACACGTTTTCTGGTGTTTTCACCACTCCACAGTTCGTTGGATATGCAGAACCGTAGATATCTTGGTTTTCGTCGGGTTTCAAGCGGAGATATGCATTTTCTACGATAATCATGGTGTGACTTCTGTCAGAAGTATGCAGGATCTTCGAGATCGCTCTTTTCGAGCTACTTAATGCACGAAACACGTTTTCTGGTGTTTTCACCACTCCACAGTACGTTTGATGTGCAGAACCGGAGATAACTCGGTTTTCGTCGGGTTTCAAGCTGAGATATGCATTTTCTACGATAATCTTGGTGAGACTTCTGTCCGAAGTATGCTGAATCATCGAGATCGCTCTTTTCGAGCTATTTAATGCGAGAAACACGTTCTCTGGTTGTTTTCACCACTCCACAGTGCGTTTGATATGCAGAACAGGCGATATCTTGATTTTCGTGGTGTTTCCAGCTGAGATATGCATTTTCTGCGATAATCTTGGTGGGTCTTTTATCAGAAGTATGCAGAATCATCTACATCGCTCTTTTCGAGCTAGTTAATGCACGAAACACGTTTTCTGGTGTTTTCACCACTCCACAGTGCGTTTGATATGCAGAACCGGCGATATCTTGGTTTTCGTGGGGTTTCAAGCTGAGATATGCATTTTCTGCGATAATCTTGGTGAGACTTCTGTCCGAAGTATGCTGAATCATCGAGATCGCTCTTTTCGAGCTAGTTAGTGCGAGAAACACGTTATCTGGTGTTTTCACCACTCCACAGTGCGTTTGATATGCAGAACAGTACATATCTTGGTTTTCGTGGGGTTTCAAGCTGAGATTTGCATTTTCTGCGATAATCTTGGTGGGTCTTTTGTCAGAAGTATGCAGAATCATCTAGATCGCTCTTTTCGAGCTACTTAATGCACGAAACACGTTTTCTGGTGTTTTCACCACTCCGCAGTACGTTTGAAATGCAGAACCGGAGATTTCTTGGTTTCGGTCGGGTTTCAAGCTGAGATATGCATTTTCTACGATAACCCTGGTGAGACTTCTGTCAGAAGTATAAAGAATCTTCGAGGACGCTCTTTTCGAGCTACTTAATGCGTGAAACACGTTTTCTGGTGTTTTCACCAATCCACGGTACGTTTGATGTGCTGAACCGGAGATAACTCGGTTTTCGTCGGGTTTCAAGATGAGATATGCATTTTCTACGATAATCTTGGTGAGACTTCTGTTAGAAGTATGCAGGATCTTCGAGAACGCTCTTTTCGAGCTATTTAATGCGAGAAACTCGTTATCTGGTGTTTTCACCACTCCACAGTACGTTTGATATGCAGAACCGGCGATATCTTGATTTTCGTGGTGTTTTCAGCTGAGATATGCATTTTCTGCGATAATCTTGGTGGGTCTTTTGTCAGAAGTATGCAGAATAACTCGATCGCTCTTTTCGAGCTACTTAATGCACGAAACACGTGTTCTGGTGTTTTCACCACTCCACAGTACGTTTGACATGCAGAACCGGAGATATCTTGGTATCGGTCGGGTTTCAAGCTGAGATATGCATTTTCAACGATAATCTTGGTGAAACATCTGTCCGAAGTATGCAGAAACATCGAGAGCGCTCTGTTCGAGCTACTTAATGCACGAAACACGTTTTCTGGTGTTTTCACCACTCCACAGTACGTTTGACATGCAGAACCGGAGATATCTTGGTTTTCGTGGGATTTCAAGCTGAGATATGCATTTTCTGCGATAATCTTGGTGAGACTTCTGTCCGAAGTATGCTGAAACATCGAGATCGCTCTTTTCGAGCTAGTTAATGCTAGAAAAACCTTATCCGGTGTTATCACCACTCCACAGTGCGTTTGATATGCAGAACCTGCGATATCTTGGTTTTCGTGGGGTTTCAAGCTGAGATATGCAATTTCTGCGATAATCTTCGTGAGACTTCTGTTAGAAGTATGCAGAATCATCGAGATCGCACTTTTCGAGCTATTTAATGCGAGAAACACGTTATCTGGTGTTTTCACCACTCCACAGTTGGTTTGATATGCAGAACCGGCGATATTTTGGTTTTCGTCGGGTTTTTTAAGCTGAGATATGCATTTTCTACGATAATCTTGGTGAAACATCTGTCCGAAGTATGCAGAAACATCGAGAGCGCTCTTTTCGAGCTAATTAATGCGACAAACTCGTTTTCTGGGGTTTTCACCACTCCACAGTTCGTTTGATATGCAGAACAAGCGATATCTTGATTTTCGTGGTGTTTCAAGCTGAGATATGCATTTTCTGCGATAATCTTGGTGAGACTTCTGTTAGAAGTATGCAGAATCATCGAGATAGCACTTTTCGTGCTATTTAATGCGAGAAACACGTTATCTGGTGTTTTCACCACTCCACGGTACGTTTGATGTGCAGAACCGGAGATAACTCGGTTTTCGTGGGGTTTCAAGCTGAGATATGCATTTCCTGCGATAATCTTGGTGAGACTTCTGTCAGAAGTATGCAGAATCTTCGAGAACGCTCTTTTCGAGCTACTTAATGCGCGAAACACGTTTTCTGGTGTTTTCACCACTCCACAGTACGTTTGACATGCAGAACCGGAGATATCTTGGTTTCGGTCGGGTTTCAAGCTGAGATATGCATTTTCTACGATAATCTTGGTGAGACTTCTGTCCGAAGTATGCTGAAACATCGAGATCGCTCTTTTCGAGCTAGTTAATGCAAGAAGAACCTTATCCGGTGTTTTCACTACTCCACAGTGCGTTTGATATGCAGAACCGTCGATATCTTGGTTTTCGTGGGGTTTCAAGCTGAGATATGCATTTTCTGTGATAATCTTGGTGAGACTTCTGTCCGAAGTATGCTGAATAATCGAGATCGCTCTTTTCGAGCTGGTTAGTGCGACAAACACGTTTTCTGTGGTTTTCACCACTCCACAGTTCGTTGGATATGCAGAACAGTAGATATCTTGGTTTTCGTGGGGTTTCAAGCAGAGATAAGCATTTTCTGCGATAATCTTGGTGTGACTTCTGTTAGAAGTATGCAGAATCATCGTGATCGCACTTTTCGAGCTATTTAATGCGAGAAACACGTTATCTGGTGTTTTCACCACTCCGCAGTTGGTTGGATATGCAGAACCGGCGATATTTTGGTTTTCGTCGGGTTTCAAGCTGAGATATGCATTTTCTACGATAATCTTGGTGAAACATCTGTCCGAAGTATGCAGAAACATCGAGAGCGCCCTTTTCGAGCTACTTAATGCACGAAACACGTTTTCTGGTGTTTTCCCCACTCCACAGTTCGTTGGATATGCAGAACCGGAGATATCTTGGTTTTCGTGGTGTTTCAAGCTGAGATATGCATTTCCTGCGATAATCTTGGTCAGACTTCTGTCCGAAGTATGCTGAATCATCGAGATCGCACTTTTCGAGCTATTTAATGCGAGGAACACGCTCTCTGGTTGTTTTCACCACTCCACAGTGCGTTTGATGTGCAGAACAGGCGATATCTTGATTTTCGTGATGTTTCCAGCTGAGATATGCATTTTCTGCGATAATCTTGGTGGGTCTTTTGTCAGAAGTATGCAGAATAACTCGATCGCTCTTTTCGAGCTACTTAATGCACGAAACACGTGTTCTGGTGTTTTCACCACTCCACAGTACGTTTGACATGCAGAACCGGAGATATCTTGGTTTCGGTCGGGTTTCAAGCTGAGATATGCATTTTCAACGATAATCTTGGTGAAACATCTGTCCGAAGTATGCAGAAACATCGAGAGCGCTCTTTTCGAGCTACTTAATGCACGAAACACGTTTCCTGGTGTTTTCACCACTCCACAGTACGTTTGACATGCAGAACCGGAGATATCTTGGTTTCGGTCGGGTTTCAAGCTGAGATATGCATTTTCTACGATAATCCTGGTGAGACTTCTGTTAGAAGTATGCAGAATCATCGTGATCGCACTTTTCGAGCTATTTAATGCGAGAAACACGTTATCTGGTGTTTTCACCACTCCGCAGTTGGTTGGATATGCAGAACCGGCGATATTTTGGTTTTCGTCGGGTTTCAAGCTGAGATATGCATTTTCTACGATAATCTTGGTGAAACATCTGTCCGAAGTATGCAGGATCTTCGAGAACGCTCTTTTCGAGCTATTTAATGCGACAAACACGCTATCTGGTGTTTTCACCACTCCACAGTGCGTATGATATGCAGAACCGGCGATATCTTGGTTTTCGTGGGGTTTCAAGCTGAGATATGCATTTTCTGCGATAATCTTCGTGAGACTTCTGTTAGAAGTATGCAGAATCATCGAGATCGCACTTTTCGAGCTATTTAATGCGAGAAACACGTTATCTGGTGTTTTCACCACTCCACAGTTGGTTGGATATGCAGAACCGGAGATATCTTGGTTTTCGTGGTGTTTCAAGCTGAGATATGCATTTCCTGCGATAATCTTGGTCAGACTTCTGTCCGAAGTATGCTGAATCATCGAGATCGCTCTTTTCGAGCTATTTAATGCGAGGAACACGTTCTCTGGTTGTTTTCACCACTCCACAGTGCGTTTGATATGCAGAACAGGCGATATCTTGATTTTCGTGGTGTTTCCAGCTGAGATATGCATTTTCTGCGATAATCTTGGTGGGTCTTTTGTCAGAAGTATGCAGAATCATCTAGATCGCTCTTTTCGAGCTACTTAATGCACGAAACACGTTTTCTGGTGTTTTCACCACTCCACGGTACGTTTGATGTGCAGAACCGGAGATAACTCGGTTTTCGTCGGGTTTCAAGCTGAGATATGCATTTTCTACGATAATCTTGGTGAGACTTCTGTCCGAAGTATGCTGAATCATCGAGATCGCTCTTTTCGAGCTATTTAATGCGAGAAACACGTTCTCTGGTTGTTTTCACCACTCCACAGTGCGTTTGATATGCAGAACAGGCGATATCTTGATTTTCGTGGTGTTTCCAGCTGAGATATGCATTTTCTGCGATAATCTTGGTGGGTCTTTTATCAGAAGTATGCAGAATCATCTACATCGCTCTTTTCGAGCTAGTTAATGCACGAAACACGTTTTCTGGTGTTTTCACCACTCCACAGTGCGTTTGATATGCAGAACCGGCGATATCTTGGTTTTCGTGGGGTTTCAAGCTGAGATATGCATTTTCTGCGATAATCTTGGTGAGACTTCTGTCCGAAGTATGCTGAATCATCGAGATCGCTCTTTTCGAGCTAGTTAGTGCGAGAAACACGTTATCTGGTGTTTTCACCACTCCACAGTGCGTTTGATATGCAGAACAGTACATATCTTGGTTTTCGTGGGGTTTCAAGCTGAGATTTGCATTTTCTGCGATAATCTTGGTGGGTCTTTTGTCAGAAGTATGCAGAATCATCTAGATCGCTCTTTTCGAGCTACTTAATGCACGAAACACGTTTTCTGGTGTTTTCACCACTCCGCAGTACGTTTGAAATGCAGAACGGGAGATTTCTTGGTTTCGGTCGGGTTTCAAGCTGAGATATGCATTTTCTACGATAACCCTGGTGAGACTTCTGTCAGAAGTATAAAGAATCTTCGAGAACGCTCTTTTCGAGCTACTTAATGCGTGAAACACGTTTTCTGGTGTTTTCACCAATCCACGGTACGTTTGATGTGCAGAACCGGAGATAACTCGGTTTTCGTCGGGTTTCAAGATGAGATATGCATTTTCTACGATAATCTTGGTGTGACTTCTGTCAGAAGTATGCAGGATCTTCGAGAACGCTCTTTTCGAGCTATTTAATGCGAGAAACGCGTTATCTGGTGTTTTCACCACTCCACAGTACGTTTGATATGCAGAACCGGCGATATCTTGATTTTCGTGGTGTTTTCAGCTGAGATATGCATTTTCTACGATAATGTTGGTGAGACTTCTGTCCGAAGTATGCTGAAACATCGAGATCGCTCTTTTCGAGCTAGTTAATGCTAGAAAAACCTTATCCGGTGTTATCACCACTCCACAGTGCGTTTGATATGCAGAACCTGCGATATCATGGTTTTCGTGGGGTTTCAAGCTGAGATATGCATTTTCTACGATAATCCTGGTGAGACTTCTGTCAGAAGTATGCAGGAACTTCGAGAACGCTCTTTTCGAGCTATTTAATGCGACAAACACGTTATCTGGTGTTTTCACCACTCCACAGTGCGTATGATATGCAGAACCGGCGATATCTTGGTTTTCGTGGGATTTCAAGCTGAGATATGCATTTTCTGCGATAATCTTCGTGAGACTTCTGTTAGAAGTATGCAGAATCATCGAGATCGCACTTTTCGAGCTATTTAATGCGAGAAACACGTTATCTGGTGTTTTCACCACTCCACAGTTGGCTTGATATGCAGAACCGGCGATATTTTGGTTTTCGTCGGGTTTCAAGCTGAGATATGCATTTTCTACGATAATCTTGGTGAAACATCTGTCCGAAGTATGCAGAAACATCGAGAGCGCTCTTTTCGAGCTAATTAATGCGAGAAACTCGTTTTCTGGGGTTTTCACCACTCCACAGTTCGTTTGATATGCAGAACAAGCGATATCTTGATTTTCGTGGTGTTTCAAGCTGAGATATGCATTTTCTGCGATAATCTTGGTGAGACTTCTGTTAGAAGTATGCAGAATCATCGAGATCGCACTTTTCGAGCTATTTAATGCGAGAAACACGTTATCTGGTGTTTTCACCACTCCACAGTGCGTTTGATATGCAGAACAGTAGATATCTTGGTTTTCGTGGGGTTTCAAGCTGAGATATGCATTTTCTGCGATAAGCTTGGTGAGACTTCTGTCCCAAGTATGCTGAATCATCTAGATCGCTCTTTTCGAGCTGTTCAATGCGAGAAACACGTTATCTGGTGTTTTCACCACTCCTCAGTGCGTTTGATATGCAGAACCGGCGATATCTTGGTTTTCGTGGGGTTTCAAGCTGAGATATGCATTTTCTGCGATATTCCTGGTGAGACTTCTGTCAGAAGTATGAAGAATCTTCGAGAACGCCCTTTTCGAGCTACTTAATGCGCGAAACACGTTTTCTGGTGTTTTCACCACTCCACGGTACGTTTGATGTGCAGAACCGGAGATAACTCGGTTTTCGTCGGGTTTCAAGCTGAGATATGCATTTTCTGCGATAATCTTGGTGAGACTTCTGTCCGAAGTATGCAGAATCATCGAGATCGCTCTTTTCGAGCTATTTAATGCGAGAATCACGTTATCTGGTGTTTTCACCACTCCACAGTGCGTTTGATATGCAGAACAGGCGATATCTTGATTTTCGTGGTGTTTCCAGCTGAGATATGCATTTTCTGCGATAATCTTGGTGGGTCTTTTATCAGAAGTATGCAGAATCATCTACATCGCTCTTTTCGAGCTAGTTAATGCACGAAACACGTTTTCTGGTGTTTTCACCACTCCACAGTGCGTTTGATATGCAGAACCGGCGATATCTTGGTTTTCGTGGGGTTTCAAGCTGAGATATGCATTTTCTGCGATAATCTTGGTGAGACTTCTGTCCGAAGTATGCTGAATTACACGAGATCGCTCTTTTCGAGCTAGTTAGTGCGAGAAACACGTTATCTGGTGTTTTCACCACTCCACAGTGCGTTTGATATGCAGAACAGTACATATCTTGGTTTTCGTGGGGTTTCAAGCTGAGATTTGCATTTTCTGCGATAATCTTGGTGGGTCTTTTGTCAGAAGTATGCAGAATCATCTAGATCGCTCTTTTCGAGCTACTTAATGCACGAAACACGTTTTCTGGTGTTTTCACCACTCCGCAGTACGTTTGAAATGCAGAACCGGAGATTTCTTGGTTTCGGTCGGGTTTCAAGCTGAGATATGCATTTTCTACGATAACCCTGGTGAGACTTCTGTCAGAAGTATAAAGAATCTTCGAGAACGCTCTTTTCGAGCTACTTAATGCGTGAAACACGTTTTCTGGTGTTTTCACCAATCCACGGTACGTTTGATGTGCAGAACCGGAGATAACTCGGTTTTCGTCGGGTTTCAAGATGAGATATGCATTTTCTACGATAATCTTGGTGAGACTTCTGTCAGAAGGATGCAGGATCTTCGAGAACGCTCTTTTCGAGCTATTTAATGCGAGAAACTCGTTATCTGGTGTTTTCACCACTCCACAGTACGTTTGATATGCAGAACCGGCGATATCTTGATTTTCGTGGTGTTTTCAGCTGAGATATGCATTTTCTACGATAATGTTGGTGAGACTTCTGTCCGAAGTATGCTGAAACATCGAGATCGCTCTTTTCGAGCTAGTTAATGCTAGAAAAACCTTATCCGGTGTTATCACCACTCCACAGTGCGTTTGATATGCAGAACCTGCGATATCATGGTTTTCGTGGGGTTTCAAGCTGAGATATGCATTTTCTACGATAATCCTGGTGAGACTTCTGTCAGAAGTATGCAGGAATTTCGAGAACGCTCTTTTCGAGCTATTTAATGCGACAAACACGTTATCTGGTGTTTTCACCACACCACAGTACGTTTGACATGCAGAACCGGAGATATCTTGGTTTCGGTCGGGTTTCAAGCTGAGATATGCATTTCCTGCGATAATCTTGGTGAGACTTCTGTCCGAAGTATGCTGAATCATCGAGATCGCTCTTTTCGAGCTAGTTAATGCGAGAAACACGTTCTCTGGTTGTTTTCACCACTCCACACTGCGTTTGATATGCAGAACAGGCGATATCTTGATTTTCGTGGTGTTTCCAGCTGAGATATGCATTTTCTGCGATAATCTTGGTGGGTCTTTTATCAGAAGTATGCAGAATCAACTAGATCGCTCTTTTCGAGCTACTTAATGCACGAAACACGTTATCTGGTGTTTTCACCACTCCACAGTACGTTTGACATGCAGAACAGGAGATATCTTGGTTTCGGTCGGGTTTCAAGCTGAGATATGCATTTTCTGCTATAATCCTGGTGAGACTTCTGTCAGAAGTATGCAGAGTCTTCGAGATCGCACTTTTCGAGCTATTTAATGCGAGAAACACGTTATCTGGTGTTTTCACCACTCCACAGTTCGTTGGATATGCAGAACCGGAGATATCTTGGTTTTCGTGGGGTGTCAAGCTGAGATATGCATTTCCTGCGATAATCTTGGTGAGACGTCTGTCCGAAGCATGCTGAATCATTGAGATCGCTCTTTTCGAGCTAGTTAATGCGAGAAACACGTTCTCTGGTTGTTTTCACCACTCCACAGTGCGTTTGATATGCAGAACAGGCGATATCTTGATTTTCGTGGTGTTTCCAGCTGAGATATGCATTTTCTGCGATAATCTTGGTGGGTCTTTTGTCAGAAGTATGCAGAATCAACTAGATCGCTCTTTTCGAGCTACTTAATGCACGAAACACGTTTTCTGGTGTTTTCACCACTCCACAGTACGTTTGACATGCAGAACCGGAGATATCTTGGTTTTCGTGGGGTTTCAAGTGGATATATGCATTTTCTACGATAATCTTGGTGAGACTTCTGTCAGAAGTATGCAGAAATATCGAGAGCGCTCTTTTCGAGCTATTTAATGCGTGAAACTCGTTTTCTGGGGTTTTCACCACTCCACGGTACGTTTGATGTGCAGAACCGGAGATAACTTGGTTTTCGTCGGGTTTCAAGATGAGATATGCATTTTCTACGATAATCTTGGATATTCTTGTGTGAGACGTTTGCAGAATCACAGAAATCGCTCTATTCGAGCTATTTAATGCGAGAAACACGTTATCTGGTTGTTTTCACCACTCCACAGTGCGTTTGATGTGCAGCACCGGCGACATCTTGATTTTCGTGATGTTTCTAGCTGAGATATGCATTTTCTGCGATAATATTTGTGAGACTTCAGTCAGAAGTATGCAGAATCATCTAGATCGCTCGTTTCGAGCTATTTAATGCGAAAAAACAAGTTTTCTGGTGTTTTGACCACTCCACAGTGCGTTTGATATGTAGAGCCGCCTATAACTTGGTTTTCGTGGGGCTTCAAGCTGAGATATGCATTTTCTGCGATAATATTGGTGAGACTTCAGTCAGTAGTTTGCAGAATCATCTAGATCGCTCTTTTCGAGCTACTTAATGCACGAAACACGTTTTCTGGTGTTTTCACCACTCCACAGTACGTTTGACATGCAGAACCGGAGATATCTTTGTTTCGGTCGGGTTTCAAGCTGACATATGCATTTTCTACGATAATCCTGGTGAGACTTCTGTCAGAAGTATGCAGAATCTTCGAGATCGCACTTTTCTAGCTATTTAATGCGAGAAACACGTTATCTGGTGTTTTCACCACTCCACAGTGCGTTTGATATGCAGAACCGGCGATATCTTGGTTTTCGTGGGGTATCAAGCTGAGATATGCATGTTTTACGATAATCTTGGTGAGACTTCTGTCCGAAGTATGCAGAATCATCGAGATCGCGCTTTTCGAGCTATTTAATGCGAGAAACACGTTATCTGGTGTTTTCACCACTCCACAGTGCGTTTGATATGCAGAACCAACGATATCTTGGTTTTCGTGGGGTTTCAAGCTGAGATATGCATTTTCTACGATAATCCTGGTGAGACTTCTGTCGGAAGTATGCAGAATCTTCGAGAGCGCTCTTATCGAGCTACTTAATGCCTGAAACACGTTTTCTGGTGTTTTCACCACTCCACAGTTGGTTTGATATGCAGAACCGGCGATATTTTGGTTTTCGTCGGGTTTCAAGCTGAGATATGCATTTTCTACGGTAATCCTGGTGAGACTTCTGTCAGAAGTATGCTGAGTCATCTTGATCGCTCTTTTCGAGCTATTTAATACGAGAAACACGTTATCTGGTGTTTTCACCACTCCACAGTGCGTTTGATATGCAGAACCAACGATATCTTGGTTTTCGTGGGGTTTCAAGCTGAGATATGCATTTTTTACGATAATCTTGGTGAGAATTCTGTCCGAAGTATGCAGAATCATCGAGTCCGCTCTATTCGAGCTATCTAATGCGAGAAACACGTTCTCTGGTTGTTTTCACCACTCCACAGTGCGTTTGATATGCAGAACCGGCAACATCTTGATTTTCGTGAGGTTTCAAGCTGAGATATGCATTTTTTACGATAATCTTGGTGAGAATTCTGTCCGAAGTATGCAGAATCATCGAGTCCGCTCTATTCGAGCTATCTAATGCGAGAAACACGTTCTCTGGTTGTTTTCACCACTCCACAGTGCGTTTGATATGCAGAACCGGCAACATCTTGATTTTCGTGAGGTTTCAAGCTGAGATATGCATTTTCTACGATAATCTTGGTGAGACTTCTGTCAGAAGTATGCAGAATCTTGGAGAACGCTCTTTTCGAGCTACTTAATGCGCGAAACACGTTTTCAGGTGTTTTCTCCACTCCACGGTACGTTTGATGTGCAGAACCGGAGATAACTCGGTTTTCGTCGGGTTTCAAGCTGAGATAAGCATTTTCTACGATAATCTTGGTGAGACTTCGGTGAGAAGTATGCAGGATCTTCGAGAACGCTCTTTTCGTGCTATATAATGCGAGAAACACGTTATCTGGTGTTTTCACCACTCCGCAGTGCGTTTGATATGCAGAACCGGCGATATCTTGATTTTCGTGGTGTTTCCCGCTGAGATATGCATTTTCTGCGATAATCTTGGATATTCTTCTGTGAGAAGTATGCAGGATCTTCGAGAACGCTCTTTTCGTGCTATATAATGCGAGAAACACGTTATCTGGTGTTTTCACCACTCCGCAGTGCGTTTGATATGCAGAACCGGCGATATCTTGATTTTCGTGGTGTTTCCAGCTGAGATATGCATTTTCTGCGATAATCTTGGTGGGTCTTTTATCAGAAGTATGCAGAATCAACTAGATCGCTCTTTTCGAGCTACTTAATGCACAAAACACGTTATCTGGTGTTTTCACCACTCCACAGTACGTTTGACATGCAGAACAGGAGATATCTTGGTTTCGGTCGGGTTTCAAGCTGAGATATGCATTTTCTGCTATAATCCTGGTGAGACTTCTGTCAGAAGTATGCAGAGTCTTCGAGAACGCTCTTTTCGAGCTACTTAATGCGCGAAACAGGTTTTCTGGTGTTTTCACCACTCCACGGTACGTTTGATGTGCAGAACCGGAGATAACTCGGTTTTCGTCGGGTTTCAAGCTGAGATATGCATTTTCTGCTATAATCCTGGTGAGACTTCTGTCAGAAGTATGCAGAGTCTTCGAGAACGCTCTTTTCGAGCTACTTAATGCGCGAAACAGGTTTTCTGGTGTTTTCACCACTCCACGGTACGTTTGATGTGCAGAACCGGCGATATCTTGATTTTCGTGGTGTTTCCCGCTGATAATATGCATTTTCTGCGATAATCTTGGATATTCTTCTGTGAGAAGTATGCAGAATCACCGAAATCGCAGTTTTCGTGCTATTGAATGCGAAAAACTCGTTTTCTGGTGTTTTCACCACTCCACAGTGCGTTTGATATGCAGAACCAACGATATCTTGGTTTTCGTGGGGTTTCAAGCTGAGATATGCATTTTTTACGATAATCTTGGTGAGAATTCTGTCCGAAGTATGCAGAATCATCGAGTCCGCTCTATTCGAGCTATCTAATGCGAGAAACACGTTCTCTGGTTGTTTTCACCACTCCACAGTGCGTTTGATATGCAGAACCGGCAACATCTTGATTTTCGTGAGGTTTCAAGCTGAGATATGCATTTTTTACGATAATCTTGGTGAGAATTCTGTCCGAAGTATGCAGAATCATCGAGTCCGCTCTATTCGAGCTATCTAATGCGAGAAACACGTTCTCTGGTTGTTTTCACCACTCCACAGTGCGTTTGATATGCAGAACCGGCAACATCTTGATTTTCGTGAGGTTTCAAGCTGAGATATGCATTTTCTACGATAATCTTGGTGAGACTTCTGTCAGAAGTATGCAGAATCTTGGAGAACGCTCTTTTCGAGCTACTTAATGCGCGAAACACGTTTTCTGGTGTTTTCTCCACTCCACGGTACGTTTGATGTGCAGAACCGGAGATAACTCGGTTTTCGTCGGGTTTCAAGCTGAGATATGCATTTTCTACGATAATCCTGGTGAGACTTCTGTCCGAAGTATGCAGAATCATCGAGTCCGCTCTATTCGAGCTATCTAATGCGAGAAACACGTTCTCTGGTTGTTTTCACCACTCCACAGTGCGTTTGATATGCAGAACCGGCAACATCTTGATTTTCGTGAGGTTTCAAGCTGAGATATGCATTTTCTACGATAATCTTGGTGAGACTTCTGTCAGAAGTATTCAGGATCTTCGAGAACGCTTTTTTCGAGCTACTTGAATCGAGAAACACGTTTTCTGGTGTTTTCACCACTCCACAGTGCGTTTGATATGCAGAACCGGCGACATCTTGGTTTTCGTGGGGTATCAAGCTGAGATATGCATGTTTTACGATAAGCTTGGTGAAACATCTGTCCGAAGTATGCAGAAACATCGAGAGCGCTCTTTTCGAGCTATTTAATGTGAGAAACACGTTATCTGGTGTTTTCACCACTCCACAGTGCGTTTGATATGCAGAACCGGCAATATCTTGGTTTTCGTGGGGTTTCAAGCTGAGATATGCATTTTCTGCGATAAGCTTGGTGAAACATCTGTCCGAAGTATGCAGAACCATCGAGAGAGCTCTTTTCGAGCTATTTAATGCGAGAAACACGTTTTCTGGTGTTTTCACCACTCCACAGTTCGTTGGATATGCAGAAACGGAGATATCTTGGTTTTCGTGGGGTTTCAAGCTGAGATATGCATTTCCTGCGATAATCGTGGTGAGACTTCTGTCCGAAGTATGCTGAATCATCTAGATCGTTCTTTTCGAGCTACTTGATGCGAGAAACACGTTATCTGGTGGTTTCACCACTCCACAGTGCGTTTGATATGCAGAACCAACGATATCTTGGTTTTCGTGGGGTTTCAAGCTGAGATATGCATTTTCTGCGAAAATATTGGTGAGACTTTAGTCAGAAGTATGCAGAACCATCTAGATCGCTCTTTTCGAGCTACTTAATGCACGAAACACGTTTTCTGGTGTTTTCACCACTCCACAGTACGTTTGACATGCAGAACCGGAGATATCTTGGTTTCCGTCGGGTTTCAAGCTGAGATATGCATTTTCTATGGTAATCCTGGTGAGACTTCTGTCAGAAGGATGCAGAATCTTCGAGATCGCACTTTTCGAGCTATTTAATGCGAGAAACACGTTATCTGGTGTTGTCACCTCTCCACAGTGCGTTTGAAATGCAGAACCGGGGACATCTTGGTTTTCGTAGGGTATCAAGCTGAGATATGCATGTTTTACGATAAGCTTGGTGAAACATCTGTCCGAAGTATGCAGAAACATCGAGAGCGCTCTTTTCGAGCTATTTAATGCGAGAAACACGTTTTCTGGGGTTTTCACCACTCCACAGTTGGTTGGATATGCAGAACCGGAGGTGTCTTGGTTATCGTGGGTTTCAAGCTGAGATATGCATTTCCTTGCGATAATATTGGTGAGACTTCTGTCCGAAGTATGCTGAATCATCTAGATCGCTCTTTTCGAGCTATTTAATGCGAGAAACACGTTATCTGGTGTTTTCACCACTCCACAGTGCGTTTGATATGCAGAACCAGCGATATCTTGGTTTTCGTGGGGTTTCAAGCAGAGATATGCATTTTCTGCGGTAATATTGGTGAGACTTCAGTTAGAAGTATGCAGAATCATCTAGATCGCTCTTATCGAGCTACTTAATGCAGGAAACACGTTTTCTGGTGTTTTCACCACTCCACAATACGTTTGACATGCAGAACCGGAGATATCTTGGTTTCGGTCGGGTTTCAAGCTGAGATATGCATTTTCTACGAAAATCCTGGTGAGACTTCTGTCAGAAGTATGCAGAAACTTCGAGATCGCACTTCTCGAGCTATTTAATTTGAGAAACACGTTATCTGGTGTTTTCACCACTCCACAGTGCGTTTGATATGCAGTACCAGCGAAATCTTGGTTTTCGTGGCGTTTCATGCTGAGATATGCATTTTTTACGATAATCTTGGTGAGACTTCAGTCCGAAGTATGCAGAATCATCGAGATCGCTCTATTCGAGCTATTTAATGCGACAAACACGTTATCTGGTGTTTTCAGCACCCCACAGTATGTTTGATATGCAGAACCGGCGATATCTTGGTTTTCGTGGGGTTTCAAGCAGAGATATGCATTTTCTGCGGTAATATTGGTGAGACTTCAGTCAGAAGTATGCAGAATCATCTAGATCGCTCGTTTCGAGCTACTTAATGCAGGAAACACGTTTTCTGGTGTTTTCACCACTCCACGGTACGTTTGATGTGCAGAACCGGAGGTAAATCGGTTTTCGTAGTGTTTCCAGCTGAGATATGCATTTTCTGCGATAATCTTTGTGAGACTTCTGTCAGAAGTATGCAGAATCTTCGAGAACGCTCTTTTCGAGCTATTTAATGCGAGAAACACGTTTTCTGGTGTGTTCACCACTCCACAGTGCGTATGATATGCAGAACCGGCGATATCTTGGTTTTCGTGGGGTTTCAAGCTGAGATATACATTTTCTGCGATAATCTTTGTGAGACTTCTGTCCGAAGTATGCAGAAACATCGAGAACGCTCTTTTCGAGCTACTTAATGCACGAAACACGTTTTCTGGTGTTTTTACCACTCCACAGTACGTTTGACATGCAGAACCGGAGATATGTTGGTTTCGGTTGGGTTTCAAGCTGAGATATGCATTATCTACGATAATCTTGGTGAAACATCTGTCCGAAGGTTGCAGAAACATCGAGAGCGCTCTTTTCGAGCTATTTAATGCGAGAAACACGTTTTCTGGGGTTTTCACCACTCCACAGTTGGTTGGATATGCAGAACCGGAGATGTCTTGGTTATCGTGGGTTTCAAGCTGAGATATGCATTTCCTGCTATAATCTTGGTCAGACTTCTGTCCGAAGTATGCTGAATCATCGAGATCGCTCTTTTCGAGCTATTTAATGCGAGGAACACGTTCTCTGGTTGTTTTCACCACTCCACAGTGCGTTTGATATGCAGAACAGGCGATATCTTGATTTTCGTGGTGTTTCCAGCTGAGATATGCATTTTCTACGATAATCTTGGTGGTTCTTTTGCCAGAAGTATGCAGAATAATTCGATCGCTCTTTTCGAGCTACTTAATGCACGAAACACGTTTTCTGGTGTTTTCACCACTCCACAGTACGTTTGACATGCAGAACCGGAGATATCTTGGTTTCGGTCGGGTTTCAAGCTGAGATATGCATTTTCTACGAAAATCCTGGTGAGACTTCTGCCAGAAGTATGCAGAATCTTCGAGATCGCACTTTTCGAGCTATTTAATGCGAGAAACACGTTATCTGGTGTTTTCACCACTCCACAGTGCGTTTGATATGCAGTACCAGCGAAATCTTGGTTTTCGTGGAGTTTCATGCTGAGATATGCATTTTTTACGATAATCTTGGTGAGACTTCAGTCCGAAGTATGCAGAATCATCGAGATCGCTCTGTTCGAGCTATATAATGCGACAAACACGTTATCTGGTGTTTTCAGCACCCCACAGTATGTTTGATATACAGAACCAGCGATATCTTGGTTTTCGTGGGGTTGCAAGCTGAGATATGCATTTTTTACGATAATCTTGGTTAGACTTCAGTCAGAAGTATGCAGAATCATCTAGATCGCTCTTTTCGAGCTACTTAATGCACGAAACACGTTTTCTGGTGTTTTCACCACTCCACAGTACATTTGACATGCAGAACCGGAGATATCTTGGTTTCGGTCGGGTTTCAAGATGAGATATGCATTTTCTACGATAATCCTGGTGAGACTTCTGTCAGAAGTATGCTGAAACATCGAGATCGCTCTTTTCGAGCTAGTTAATGCGAGAAAAACCTTATCCGGTGTTTTCACCACTCCACAGTGCGTTTGATATGCAGAACCTGCGATATCTTGGTTTTCGTGAGGTTTCAAGCTGAGATATGCATTTTCTGCGATCATCTTGGTGAGACTTCTGTCCGAAGTATGCTGAATCATCGAGATCGCTCTTTTCGAGCTATTTAATGCGAGGAACACGTTCTCTGGTTGTTTGCACCACTCCACAGTGCGTTTGATATGCAGAACAGGCGATATCTTGATTTTCGTGGTGTTTCCAGCTAAGATATGCATTTTCTATGATAATCTTGGTGGGTCTTTTTTCAGAAGTATGCAGAATAACTCGATCGCTCTTTTCGAGCTACTTAATGCACGACACACGTTTTCTGGTGTTTTCACCACTCCACAGTACGTTTGACATGCAGAACCGGAGATATCTTGGTTTCGGTCGGGTTTCAACATGAGATATGCATTTTCTACGAAAATCCTGGTGAGACTTCTGTCAGAAGTATGCAGAATCTTCGAGATCGCACTTTTCGAGCTATTTAATGCGAGAAACACGTTATCTGGTGTTTTCACCACTCCACAGTGCGTTTGACATGCAGAACCGGAGATATCTTGGTTTCGGTCGGGTTTCAAGCTGGGATATGCATTTTCTACGATAATCCTGGTGAGACTTCTGTCAGAAGTATGCAGAATCTTCGAGAACGCTCTTTTCGAGCTATTTAATGCGAGAAACACGTTATCTGGTGTTTTCACCACTCCACAGTGCGTATGATATGCAGAACCGGCGATATCTTGGTTTTCGTGGGTTTTCAAGCTGAGATATGCATTTTCTGCGATAATCTTGGTGAGACTTCTGTCCGAAGTATGCTGAAACATCGAGATCGCTCTTTTCGAGCTAGTTAATGCGAGAAAAACCTTATCCGTTGTTTTCACCACTCCACAGTGCGTTTGATATGCAGAACCTGCGATATCTTGGTTTTCGTGGGGTTTTAAGCGGAGATATGCATTTTCTGCGATAATATTGGTGAGACTTCAGTCAGAAGTATGCAGAAGCATCTAGATCGCTCTTTTCGAGCTACTTAATGCACGAAACACGTTTTCTGGTGTTTTCACCACTCCACAGTACGTTTGACATGCAGAACCGCAGATATCTTGGTTTCGGTCGGGTTTCAAGCTGAGATATGCATTTTCTACGATAATCCTGGTGAGACTTCTGTCAGAAGTATGCAGAATCTTCGAGAACGCTCTTTTCGAGCTATTTAATGCGAGAAACACGTTATCTGGTGTTTTCACCACTCCACAGTGCGTATGATATGCAGAACCGGCGATATCTTGGTTTTCGTGGGTTTTCAAGCTGAGATATGCATTTTCTGCGATAATCTTGGTGAGACTTCTGTCCGAAGTATGCTGAAACATCGAGATCGCTGTTTTCGAGCTAGTTAATGCGAGAAAAACCTTATCCGGTGTTTTCACCACTCCACAGTGCGTTTGATATGCAGAACCTGCGATATCTTGGTTTTCGTGGGGTTTCAAGCTGAGATATGCATTTTCTGCGATAATCTTGGTGAGTCTTCTGTTAGAAGTATGCAGAATCATCGAGATCGCACTTTTCGAGCTATTTAATGCGAGAAACACGTTATCTGGTGTTGTCACCTCTCCACAGTGCGTTTGATATGCAGAACCGGGAACATCTTGGTTTTCGTAGGGTATCAAGCTGAGATATGCATGTTTTACGATAAGCTTGGTGAAACATCTGTCCGAAGTATGCAGAAACATCGAGAGCGCTCTTTTCGAGCTATTTAATGCGAGAAACACGTTTTCTGGGGTTTTCACCACTCCACAGTTGGTTGGATATGCAGAACCGGAGATGTCTTGGTTATCGTGGGTTTCAAGCTGAGATATGCATTTCCTTGCGGTAATATTGGTGAGACTTCTGTCCGAAGTATGCTGAATCATCTAGATCGCTCTTTTCGAGCTATTTAATGCTAGAAACTCGTTTTCTGGGGTTTTCACCACTCCACAGTTCGTTTGATATGCAGAACAGGCGATATCTTGATTTTCGTGGTGTTTCCAGCTGAGATATGCATTTTCTACGATAATCTTGGTGGGTCTTTTGCCAGAAGTATCCAGAATAATTCGATCGCTCTTTTCGAGCTACTTAATGCACGAAACACGTTTTCTGGTGTTTTCACCACTCCACAGTACGTTTGACATGCAGAACCGGAGATATCTTGGTTTCGGTCGGGTTTCAAGCTGAGATATGCATTTTCTACGAAAATCCTGGTGAGACTTCTGTCAGAAGTATGCAGAATCTTCGAGATCGCACTTTTCGAGCTATTTAATGCGACAAACACGTTATCTGGTGTTTTCACCACTCCACAGTGCGTTTGATATGCAGTACCAGCGAAATCTTGGTTTTCGTGGCGTTTCATGCTGAGATATGCATTTTTTACGATAATCTTGGTGAGACTTGAGTCCGAAGTATGCAGAATCATCGAGATCGCTCTGTTCGAGCTATATAATGCGACAAACACGTTATCTGGTGTTTTCAGCACCCCACAGTATGTTTGATATACAGAACCAGCGATATCTTGGTTTTCGTGGGGTTTCAAGCTGAGATATGCATTTTTTACGATAATCTTGGTGAGACTTCTGTCCGAAGTATGCAGAAACATCGAGAGCGCTCTTTTCGAGCTACTTAATGCACGAAACACGTTTTCTGGTGTTTTCACCACTCCACAGTACGTTTGACATGCAGAACCGGAGATATGTTGGTTTCGGTCTGGTTTCAAGCTGAGATATGCATTTTCTACGATAATCCTGGTGAAACATCTGTCCGAAGTATGCAGAAACATCGAGAGCGCTCTTTTCGAGCTACTTAATGCGAGAAACTCGTTTTCTGGTGTTTTCACCACTCCACGGTACGTTTGATGTGCAGAACCGGAGGTAACTCGGTTTTCGTGGTGTTTCCAGCTGAGATATGCATTTTCTGCGATAATCTTTGTGGGACTTTTGTCAGAAGTATGCAGAATCTTCTAGATCGCTCTTTTCGAGCTGCTTAATGCACGAAACACGTTTTCTGGTGTTTTCACCGCTCCACAGTACGTTTGACATGCAGAACCGGAGATATCTAGGTTTCGGTCGGGTTTCAAGCTGAGATATGCATTTTCTACGATAATCCTGGTGAGACTTCTGTCAGAAGTATGCTGAAACATCGAGATCGCTCTTTTCGAGCTAGTTAATGCGAGAAAAACCTTATCCGGTGTTTTCACCACTCCACAGTGCGTTTGATATGCAGAACCTGCGATATCTTGGTTTTCGTGGGGTTTCAAGCTGAGATATGCATTTTCTGCGATAATATTGGTGAGACTTCAGTCAGAAGTATGCAGAATCATCTAGATCGCTCTTTTCGAGCTACTTAATGCACGAAACACGTTTTCTGGTGTTTTCACCACTCCACAGTACGTTTGACATGCAGAACCGGAGATATCTTGGTTTCGGTCGGGTTTCAAGCTGGGATATGCATTTTCTACGATAATCCTGGTGAGACTTCTGTCAGAAGTATGCAGAATCTTCGAGAACGCTCTTTTCGAGCTATTTAATGCGAGAAACACGTTATCTGGTGTTTTCACCACTCCACAGTGCGTTTGATATGCCGAACCGGCGATATCTTGGTTTTCGTGGGGTTTCAAGCTGGGATATGCATTTTCTGCGATCATCTTGGTGAGACTTCTGTCCGAAGTATGCTGAATCATCGAGATCGCTCTTTTCGAGCTATTTAATGCGAGGAACACGTTCTCTGGTTGTTTTCACCACTCCACAGTGCGTTTGATATGCAGAACAGGCGATATCTTGATTTTCGTGGTGTTTCCAGCTGAGATATGCATTTTCTGCGATAATCTTGGTGGCTCTTTTTTCAGAAGTATGCAGAATAACTAGATCGCTCTTTTCGAGCTACTTAATTCACGAAACACGCTTTCTGGTGTTTTCACCACTCCACAGTTCGTTGGATATGCAGAACCGGAGATATCTTGGTTTTCGTGGTGTTTCAAGCTGAGATATGCATTTCCTGCGATAATCTTGGTCAGACTTCTGTCCGAAGTATGCTGAATCATCGAGATCGCTCTTTTCGAGCTATTTAATGCGAGGAACACGTTCTCTGGTTGTTTTCACCACTCCACAGTGCGTTTGATATGCAGAACAGGCGATATCTTGATTTTCGTGGTGTTTCCAGCTGAGATATGCATTTTCTGCGATAATCTTGGTGGGTCTTTTTTCAGAAGTATGCAGAATAACTCGATCGCTCTTTTCGAGCTACTTAATGCACGAAACACGTTTTCTGGTGTTTTCACCACTCCACAGTACGTTTGACATGCAGAACCGGAGATATCTTGGTTTCGGTCGGGTTTCAAGCTGAGATATGCATTATCTACGAAAATCCTGGTGAGACTTCTGTCAGAAGTATGCAGAATCTTCGAGATCGCACTTTTCGAGCTATTTAATGCGAGAAACACGTTATCTGGTGTTTTCACCACTCCACAGTGCGTTTGACATGCAGAACCGGAGATATCTTGGTTTCGGTCGGGTTTCAAGCTGAGATATGCATTTTCTACGATAAACCTGGTGAGACTTCTGTCAGAAGTATGCAGAATCTTCGAGAACGCTCTTTTCGAGCTATTTAATGCGAGAAACACGTTATCTGGTGTTTTCACCACTCCACAGTGCGTATGATATGCAGAACCGGCGATACCTTGGTTTTCGTGGGGTTTCAAGCTGAGATATGCATTTTCTGCGATAATCTTGGTGAGACTTCTGTCCGAAGTATGCTGAAACATCGAGATCGCTCTTTTCGAGCTTGTTAATGCGAGAAAAACCTTATCCGGTGTTTTCACCACTCCACAGTGCGTTTGATATGCAGAACCTGCGATATCTTGGTTTTCGTGGGGTTTCAAGCTGAGATATGCATTTTCTGCGATAATATTGGTGAGACTTCAGTCAGAAGTATGCAGAATCATCTAGATCGCTCTTTTCGAGCTACTTAATGCACGAAACACGTTTTCTGGTGTTTTCACCACTCCACAGTACGTTTGACATGCAGAACCGGAGATATCTTGGTTTCTGTCGGGTTTCAAGCTGGGATATGCATTTTCTACGATAATCCTTGTGAGACTTCTGTCAGAAGTATGCAGAATCTTCGAGAACGCTCTTTTCGAGCTATTTAATGCGAGAAACTCGTTATCTGGTGTTTTCACCACTCCACAGTGCGTATGATATGCAGAACCGGCGATATCTTGGTTTTCGTGGGGTTTCAAGCTGAGATATGCATTTTCTGCGATAATCTTGGTGAGACTTCTGTCCGAAGTATGCTGAAACATCGAGATCGCTCTTTTCGAGCTAGTTAATGCGAGAAAAACCTTATCCGGTGTTTTCACCACTCCACAGTGCGTTTGATATGCAGAACCTGCGATATCTTGGTTTTCGTGGGGTTTCAAGCTGAGATATGCAATTTCTGCGATAATATTGGTGAGACTTCAGTCAGAAGTATGCAGAATCATCTAGATCGCTCTTTTCGAGCTACTTAATGCACGAAACACGTTTTCTGGTGTTTTCACCACTCCACAGTACGTTTGACATGCAGAACCCGAGATATCTTGGTTTCGGTCGGGTTTCAAGCTGGGATATGCATTTTCTACGATAATCCTTGTGAGACTTCTGTCAGAAGTATGCAGAATCTTCGAGAACGCTCTTTTCGAGCTATTTAATGCGAGAAACACGTTATCTGGTGTTTTCACCACTCCACAGTGCGTATGATATGCAGCACCGGCGATATCTTGGTTTTCGTGGGGTTTCAAGCTGAGATATGCATTTTCCGCGATAATCTTGGTGAGACTTCTGTCCGAAGTATGCTGAAACATCGAGATCGCTCTTTTCGAGCTAGTTAATGCGAGAAAAAGCTTATCCGGTGTTTTCACCACTCCACAGTGCGTTTGATATGCAGTACCTGCGATATCTTGGTTTTCGTGGGGTTTCAAGCTGAGATATGCATTTTCTGCGATAATATTGGTGAGACTTCTGTCCGAAGTATGCTGAAAAATCGAGATCGCTCTTTTCGAGTTAGTTAATGCGAGAAAAACCGTATCCGGTGTTTTCACCACTCCACAGTGCGTTTGATATGCAGAACCTGCGATATCTTGGTTTTCGTGGGGTTTCAAGCTGAGATATGCAATTTCTGCGATAATATTGGTGAGACTTCAGTCAGAAGTATGCAGAATCATCTAGATCGCTCTTTTCGAGCTACTTAATGCACGAAACACGTTTTCTGGTGTTTTCACCACTCCACAGTACGTTTGACATGCAGAACCGGAGATATCTTGGTTTCGGTCGGGTTTCAAGCTGGGATATGCATTTTCTACGATAATCCTTGTGAGATTTCTGTCAGAAGTATGCAGAATCTTCGAGAACGCTCTTTTCGAGCTATTTAATGCGAGAAACACGTTATCTGGTGTTTTCACCACTCCACAGTGCGTATGATATGCAGAACCGGCGATATCTTGGTTTTCGTGGGGTTTCAAGCTGAGATATGCATTTTCTGCGATAATCTTGGTGAGACTTCTGTCCGAAGTATGCTGAAACATCGAGATCGCTCTTTTCGAGCTAGTTAATGCGAGAAAAACCTTATCCGGTGTTTTCACCACTCCACAGTGCGTTTGATATGCAGAACCTTCGATATCTTGGTTTTCGTGGGGTTTCAAGCTGAGATATGCATTTTCTGCGATAATATTGGTGAGACTTCTGTCCGAAGTATGCTGAAACATCGAGATCGCTCTTTTCGAGCTAGTTAATGCGAGAAAAACCTTATCCGGTGTTTTCACCACTCCACAGTGCGTTTGATATGCAGAACCTGCGATATCTTGGTTTTCGTGGGGTTTCAAGCTGAGATATGCAATTTCTGCGATAATATTGGTGAGACTTCAGTCAGAAGTATGCAGAATCATCTAGATCGCTCTTCTCGAGCTACTTAATGCACGAAACACGTTTTCTGGTGTGTTCACCACTCCACAGTACGTTTGACATGCAGAACCGGAGATATCTTGGTTTCGGTCGGGTTTCAATCTGGGATATGCATTTTCTACGATAATCCTTGTGAGACTTCTGTCAGAAGTATGCAGAATCTTCGAGAACGCTCTTTTCGAGCTATTTAATGCGAGAAACACGTTATCTGGTGTTTTCACCACTCCACAGTGCGTATGATATGCAGAACCGGCGATATCTTGGTTTTCGTGGTGTTTCAAGCTGAGATATGCATTTCCTGCGATAATCTTGGTCAGACTTCTGTCCGAAGTATGCTGAATCATCGAGATCGCTCTTTTCGAGCTATTTAATGCGAGGAACACGTTCTCTGGTTGTTTTCACCACTCCACAGTGCGTTTGATATGCAGAACAGGCGATATCTTGATTTTCGCGGTGTTTCCAGCTGAGATATGCATTTTCTACGATAATCTTGGTGGGTCTTTTGTCAGAAGTATGCAGAATAACTCGAGCGCTCTTTTCGAGCTACTTAATGCACGAAACACGTTTTCTGGTGTTTTCACCACTCCACAGTACGTTTGACATGCAGAACCGGAGATATCGTGGTTTCGGTCGGGTTTCAAGCTGAGATATGCATTTTCTACGAAAATCCTGGTGAGACTTCTGTCAGAAGTATGCAGAATCTTCGAGATCGCACTTTTCGAGCTATTTAATGCGAGAAACACGTTATCTGGTGTTTTCACCACTCCACAGTGCGTTTGATATGCAGCACCAGCGAAATCTTGGTTTTCGTGGCGTTTCATGCTGAGATATGCATTTTTTACGATAATCTTGGTGAGACTTCTGTCAGAAGTATGCAGAATCTTCGAGATCGCACTTTTCGAGCTATTTAATGCGAGAAACACGTTATCTGGTGTTTTCACCACTCCACAGTGCGTTTGATATGCAGTACCAGCGAAATCTTGGTTTTCGTGGTGTTTCCAGCTGAGATATGCATTTTCTGCAATAATCTTTGTGGGACTTCTGTTAGAAGTATGCAGAATCTTCGAGAACGCTCTTTTCGAGATATTTAATGCGAGAAACACGTTATCTGGTGTTTTCACCACTCCACAGTGCGTTTGATATGCAGTACCAGCGATATCTTGGTTTTCGTGGGGTTTCAAGCTGAGATATGCATTTTTTACGATAATCTTGGTGAGACTTCTGTCCGAAGTATGCAGAATCATCGAGATCGCACTATTCGAGCTATTTAATGCGAGAAACACGTTCTCTGGTTGTTTTCGCCACTCCACAGTGCGTTTGATATGCTGAACCGGCAACATCTTGATTTTCGTGAGGTTTCGAGATGTGATATGCATTTTCCGCGATAATATTGGTGAGAGTTCAGTCAGAAGTATGCAGAATCATCTAGATCGCTCTTTTCGAGCTACTTAATGCACGAAACACGTTTTCTGGTGTTTTCACCACTCCACAGTACGTTTGACATGCAGAACCGGAGATATCTTGGTTTCGGTCGGGTTTCAAGCTGGGATATGCATTTTCTACGATAATCCTTGTGAGACTTCTGTCAGAAGTATGCAGAATCTTCGAGAACGCTCTTTTCGAGCTGTTTAATGCGAGAAACACGTTATCTGGTGTTTTCACCACTCCACAGTGCGTATGATATGCAGAACCGGTGATATCTTGGTTTTCGTGGGGTTTCAAGCTGAGATATGCATTTTCTGCGATAATCTTGGTGAGACTTCTGTCCGAAGTATGCTGAAACATCGAGATCGCTCTTTTCGAGCTAGTTAATGCGAGAAAAACCTTATCCGGTGTTTTCACCACTCCACAGTGCGTTTGATATGCAGAACCTGCGATATCTTGGTTTTCGTGGGGTTTCAAGCTGAGATATGCATTTTCTGCGATAATATTGGTGAGACTTCTGTCCGAAGTATGCTGAAACATCGAGATCGCTCTTTTCGAGCTAGTTAATGCGAGAAAAACCTTATCCGGTGTTTTCACCACTCCACAGTGCGTTTGATATGCAGAACCTGCGATATCTTGGTTTTCGTGGGGTTTCAAGCTGAGATATGCAATTTCTGCGATAATATTGGTGAGACTTCAGTCAGAAGTATGCAGAATCATCTAGATCGCTCTTTTCGAGCTACTTAATGCACGAAACACGTTTTCTGGTGTTTTCACCACTCCACAGTACGTTTGACATGCAGAACCGCAGATATCTTGGTTTCGGTCGGGTTTCAAGCTGAGATATGCATTTTCTACGATAATCCTGGTGAGACTTCTGTCAGAAGTATGCAGAATCTTCGAGAACGCTGTTTTCGAGCTACTTAATGCGCAAAACACGTTTTCTGGTGTTTTCACCACTCCACAGTGCGTATGATATGCAGAACCGGCGATATCTTGGTTTTCGTGGGATTTCAAGCTGAGATATACATTTTCTGCGATAATCTTTGTGAGACTTCTGTCCGAAGTATGCTGAAACATCGAGATCGCTCTTTTCGAGCTAGTTAATGCGAGAAAAACCTTATCCGGTGTTTTCACCACTCCACAGTGCGTTTGATATTCAGAACCTGCGATATCTTGGTTTTCGTGGGGTTTCAAGCTGAGATATGCAATTTCTGCGATAATATTGGTGAGACTTCAGTCAGAAGTATGCAGAATCATCTAGATCGCTCTTTTCGAGCTACTTAATGCACGAAACACGTTTTCTGGTGTTTTCACCACTCCACAGTACGTTTGACATGCAGAACCGGAGATATCTTGGTTTCGGTCGGGTTTCAAGCTGGGATATGCATTTTCTACGATAATCCTTGTGAGACTTCTGTCAGAAGTATGCAGAATCTTCGAGAACGCTCTTTTCGAGCTGTTTAATGCGAGAAACACGTTATCTGGTGTTTTCACCACTCCACAGTGCGTATGATATGCAGAACCGGAGATATCTTGATTTTCGTGGTGTTTCAAGCTGAGATATGCATTTCCTGCGATAATCTTGGTCAGACTTCTGTCCGAAGTATGCTGAATCATCGAGATCGCTCTTTTCGAGCTATTTAATGCGAGGAACACGTTCTCTGGTTGTTTTCACCACTCCACAGTGCGTTTGATATGCAGAACAGGCGATATCTTGATTTTCGTGGTGTTTCCAGCTGAGATATGCATTTTCTACGATAATCTTGGTGGGTCTTTTGTCAGAAGTATGCAGAATAACTCGAGCGCTCTTTTCGAGCTACTTAATGCACGAAACACGTTTTCTGGTGTTTTCACCACTCCACAGTACGTTTGACATGCAGAACCGGAGATATCGTGGTTTCGGTCGGGTTTCAAGCTGAGATATGCATTTTCTACGAAAATCCTGGTGAGACTTCTGTCAGAAGTATGCAGAATCATCGAGATCGCACTTTTCGAGCTATTTAATGCGAGAAACACGTTATCTGGTGTTTTCACCACTCCACAGTGCGTTTGATATGCAGTACCAGCGAAATCTTGGTTTTCGTGGCGTTTCATGCTGAGATATGCATTTTTTACGATAATCTTGGTGAGACTTCAGTCCGAAGTATGCAGAAACATCGAGAGCGCTCTTTTCGAGCTACTTAATGCACGAAACACGTTTTCTGGTGTTTTCACCACTCCACAGTACGTTTGACATGCAGAACCGGAGATATGTTGGTTTCGGTCTGGTTTCAAGCTGAGATATGCATTTTCTACGATAATCTTGGTGAAACATCTGTGCGAAGTATGCAGAAACATCGAGAGCGCTCTTTTGGAGCTACTTAATGCGCGAAACACGTTTTCTGGTGTTTTCACCATTCCGCTGTACGTTTGATGTGCAGAACCGGAGATAACTCGGTTTTCGTCGGGTTTCAAGCTGAGATATGCATTTTCTACGAAAATCCTGGTGAGACTTCTGTCAGAAGTATGCAGAATCTTCGAGATCGCACTTTTCGAGCTATTTAATGCGAGAAACACGTTATCTGGTGTTTTCACCGTTCCGCGGTACGTTTGATGTGCAGAACCGGAGATAACTCGGTTTTCGTCGGGTTTCAAGCTGAGATATGCATTTTCTACGATAATCCTGGTGAGACTTCTGTCAGAAGTATGCAGAATCTTCGAGAACGCTCTTTTGGAGCTACTTAATGCGCGAAACACGTTTTCTGGTGTTTTCACCGTTCCGCGGTACGTTTGATGTGCAGAACCGGAGATAACTCGGTTTTCGTCGGGTTTCAAGCTGAGATATGCATTTTCTACGATAATCTTGGTGAGACTTCTGTCAGAAGTATGCAGGATCTTCGAGAACGCTCTTTTCGAGCTATTTAATGCGAGAAACACGTTATCTGGTGTTTTCACCACTCCACAGTGCGTTTGATATGCAGTACCAGCGATATCTTGGTTTTCGTGGGGTTTCAAGCTGAGATATGCATTTTTTACGATAATCTTGGTGAGACTTCTGTCCGAAGTATGCAGAATCATCTAGATCGCTCTTTTCGAGCTACTTAATGCACGAAACACGTTTTCTGGTGTTTTCACCACTCCACAGTACGTTTGACATGCAGAACCGGAGATATCTTGGTTTCGGTCGGGTTTCAAGCTGGGATATGCATTTTCTACGATAATCCTTGTGAGACTTCTGTCAGAAGTATGCAGAATCTTCGAGAACGCTCTTTTCGAGCTATTTAATGCGAGAAACACGTTATCTGGTGTTTTCACCACTCCACAGTGCGTATGATATGCAGAACCGGTGATATCTTGGTTTTCGTGGGGTTTCAAGCTGAGATATGCATTTTCTGCGATAATCTTGGTGAGACTTCTGTCCGAAGTATGCTGAAACATCGAGATCGCTCTTTTCGAGCTAGTTAATGCGAGAAAAACCTTATCCGGTGTTTTCACCACTCCACAGTGCGTTTGATATGCAGAACCTGCGATATCTTGATTTTCGTGGGGTTTCAAGCTGAGATATGCATTTTCTGCGATAATATTGGTGAGACTTCTGTCCGAAGTATGCTGAAACATCGAGATCGCTCTTTTCGAGCTAGTTAATGCGAGAAAAACCTTATCCGGTGTTTTCACCACTCCACAGTGCGTTTGATATGCAGAACCTGCGATATCTTGGTTTTCGTGGGGTTTCAAGCTGAGATATGCAATTTCTGCGATAATATTGGTGAGACTTCAGTCAGAAGTATGCAGAATCATCTAGATCGCTCTTTTCGAGCTACTTAATGCACGAAACACGTTTTCTGGTGTTTTCACCACTCCACAGTACGTTTGACATGCAGAACCGCAGATATCTTGGTTTCGGTCGGGTTTCAAGCTGAGATATGCATTTTCTACGATAATCCTGGTGAGACTTCTGTCAGAAGTATGCAGAATCATCGAGAACGCTGTTTTCGAGCTACTTAATGCGCAAAACACGTTTTCTGGAGTTTTCACCACTCCACAGTGCGTATGATATGCAGAACCGGCGATATCTTGGTTTTCGTGGGATTTCAAGCTGAGATATACATTTTCTGCGATAATCTTTGTGAGACTTCTGTCCGAAGTATGCTGAAACATCGAGATCGCTCTTTTCGAGCTAGTTAATGCCAGAAAAACCTTATCCGGTGTTTTCACCACTCCACAGTGCGTTTGATATGCAGAACCTGCGATATCTTGGTTTTCGTGGGGTTTCAAGCTGAGATATGCATTTTCTGCGATAATCTTGGTGAGACTTCTGTTAGAAGTATGCAGAATCATCGAGATCGCACTTTTCGAGCTATTTAATGCGAGAAACACGTTTTCTGGGGTTTTCACCACTCCACAATTCGTTGGATATTCAGAACCGGCGATATCTTGATTTTCGTGGTGTTTCAAGCTGAGATATGCATTTCCTGCGATAATCTTGGTCAGACTACTGTCCGAAGTATGCTGAATCATCGAGATCGCTCTTTTCGAGCTATTTAATGCGAGGAACACGTTCTCTGGTTGTTTTCACCACTCCACAGTGCGTTTGATATGCAGAACAGGCGATATCTTGATTTTCGTGGTGTTTCCAGCTGAGATATGCATTTTCTACGATAATCTTGGTGGGTCTTTTGTCAGAAGTATGCAGAATAACTCGAGCGCTCTTTTCGAGCTACTTAATGCACGAAACACGTTTTCTGGTGTTTTCACCGCTCCACAGTACGTTTGACATGCAGAACCGGAGATATCTTTTTTTTCGGTCGGGTTTCAAGCTGAGATATGCATTTTCTACGATAATCCTGGTGAAACTTCTGTCAGAAGTATTCAGAATCTTCGAGAACGCTCTTTTGGAGCTACTTAATGCGCGAAACACGTTTTCTGGTGTTTTCACCATTCCGCGGTACGTTTGATGTGCAGAACCGGAGATAACTCGGTTTTCGTCGGGTTTCAAGCTGAGATATGCATTTTCTACGATAATCTTGGTGAGACTTCTGTCAGAAGTATGCAGCATCTTCGAGAACGCTCTTTTCGAGCTATTTAATGCGAGAAACACGTTATCTGGTGTTTTCACCACTCCACAGTGCGTTTGATATGCAGTACCAGCGATATCTTGGTTTTCGTGGGGTTTCAAGCTGAGATATGCATTTTTTACGATAATCTTGGTGAGACTTCTGTCCGAAGTATGCAGAATCATCGAGATCGCACTATTCGAGCTATTTAATGCGAGAAACACGTTCTCTGGTTGTTTTCACCACTCCACAGTGCGTTTGATATGCTGAACCGGCAACATCTTGATTTTCGTGAGGTTTCGAGATGAGATATGCATTTTCTGCGATAATATTGGTGAGAGTTCAGTCAGAAGTATGCAGAATCATCTAGATCGCTCTTTTCGAGCTACTTAATGCACGAAACACGTTTTCTGGTGTTTTCACCACTCCACAGTACGTTTGACATGCAGAACCGGAGATATCTTGGTTTCGGTCGGGTTTCAAGCTGGGATATGCATTTTCTACGATAATCCTTGTGAGTCTTCTGTCAGAAGTATGCTGAATCTTCGAGAACGCTCTTTTCGAGCTATTTAATGCGAGAAACACGTTATCTGGTGTTTTCACCACTCCACAGTGCGTATGATATGCAGAACCGGTGATATCTTGGTTTTCGTGGGGTTTCAAGCTGAGATATGCATTTTCTGCGATAATCTTGGTGAGACTTCTGTCCGAAGTATGCTGAAACATCGAGATCGCTCTTTTCGAGCTAGTTAATGCGAGATAAACCTTATCCGGTGTTTTCACCACTCCACAGTGCGTTTGATATGCAGAACCTGCGATATCTTGGTTTTCGTGGGGTTTCAAGCTGAGATATGCATTTTCTGCGATAATATTGGTGAGACTTCTGTCCGAAGTATGCTGAAACATCGAGATCGCTCTTTTCGAGCTAGTTAATGCGAGAAAAACCTTATCCGGTGTTTTCACCACTCCACAGTGCGTTTGATATGCAGAACCTGCGATATCTTGGTTTTCGTGGGGTTTCAAGCTGAGATATGCAATTTCTGCGATAATATTGGTGAGACTTCAGTCAGAAGTATGCAGAATCATCTAGATCGCTCTTTTCGAGCTACTTAATGCACGAAACACGTTTTCTGGTGTTTTCACCACTCCACAGTACGTTTGACATGCAGAACCGCAGATATCTTGGTTTCGGTCGGGTTTCAAGCTGAGATATGCATTTTCTACGATAATCCTGGTGAGACTTCTGTCAGAAGTATGCAGAATCATCGAGATCGCACTTTTCGAGCTATTTAATGCGAGAAACACGTTATCTGGTGTTTTCACCACTCCACAGTTGGTTTGATATGCAGAACCGGCGATATCTTGATTTTCGTTATGTTTCCAGCTGAGATATGCATTTTCTACGATAATCTTGGTGGGTCTTTTGTCAGAAGTATGCAGAATAACTCGAGTGCTCTTTTCGAGCTACTTAATGCACGAAACACGTTTTCTGGTGTTTTCACCGCTCCACAGTACGTTTGACATGCAGAACCGGAGATATCTTGGTTTCGGTCGGGTTTCAAGCTGAGATATGCATTTTCTACGATAATCCTGGTGAGACTTCTGTCAGAAGTATGCAGAATCTTCGAGAATGTTCTTTTGGAGCTACTTAATGCGCGAAACACGTTTTCTGGTGTTTTCACCATTCCGCGGTACGTTTGATGTGCAGAACCGGAGATAACTCGGTTTTCGTCGCGTTTCAAGCTGAGATATGCATTTTCTACGATAATCTTTGTGAGACTTCTGTCAGAAGTATGCTGGATCTTCTAGAACGCTCTTTTCGAGCTATTTAATGCGAGAAACACGTTATCTGGTGTTTTCACCACTCCACAGTGCGTATGGTATGCAGAACCGGCGATATCTTGGTTTTCGTGGGGTTTCAAGCTGAGATATGCATTTTCAACGATAATCTTGGTGAAACATCTGTCCGATGTATGCAGAAACATCGAGAGCGCTCTTTTCGAGCTACTTAATGCACGAAACACGTTTTCTGGTGTTTTCACCACTCCACAGTACGTTTGACATGCAGAACCGGAGATATCTTGGTTTCGGACGGGTTTCAAGCTGAGATATGCATTTTCTACGATAATCCTGGTGAGACTTCTGTCAGAAGTATGCAGGATCTTCGAGAACGCTCTTTTCGAGATATTTAATGCGAGAAACACGTTATCTGGTGTTTTCCTGGGGTTTCAAGCTGAGATATGCATTTTCTGCGATAATCTTGGTGAGACTTCTGTCCGAAGTATGCTGAAACATCGAGATCGCTCTTTTCGAGCTAGTTAATGCGAGAAAAACCTTATCCGGTGTTATCACCACACCACAGTGCGTTTGATATGCAGAACCTGCGATATCTTGGTTTTCGTGGGGTTTCAAGCTGAGATATGCATTTTCTGTGATAATCTTGGTGAGACTTCTGTTAGAAGTATGCAGAATCATCGAGATCGCACTTTTCGAGCTACTTAATGCGAGAAACACGTTATCTGGTGTTTTCACCACTCCACAGTTGGTTTGATATGCAGAACCGGCGATATTTTGGTTTTCGTCGGGTTTCAAGCTGAGATATGCATTTTCTACGATAATCTTGGTGAAACATCTGTCCGAAGTATGCAGAAACATCGAGAGCGCTCTTTTCGAGCTACTTAATGCACGAAACACGTTTTCTGGTGTTTTCACCACTCCACAGTACGTTAGACATGCAGAACCGGAGATATCTTGGTTTCGGACGGGTTTCAAGCTGAGATATGCATTTTCTACGATAATCCTGGTGAGACTTCTGTCAGAAGTATGCAGGATCTTCGAGAACGCTCTTTTCGAGATATTTAATGCGAGAAACACGTTATCTGGTGTTTTCCTGGGGTTTCAAGCTGAGATATGCATTTTCTGCGATAATCTTGGTGAGACTTCTGTCCGAAGTATGCTGAAACATCGAGATCGCTCTTTTCGAGCTAGTTAATGCGAGAAAAACCTTATCCGGTGTTATCACCACACCACAGTGCGTTTGATATGCAGAACCTGCGATATCTTGGTTTTCGTGGGGTTTCAAGCTGAGATATGCATTTTCTGTGATAATCTTGGTGAGACTTCTGTTAGAAGTATGCAGAATCATCGAGATCGCACTTTTCGAGCTACTTAATGCGAGAAACACGTTATCTGGTGTTTTCACCACTCCACAGTTGGTTTGATATGCAGAACCGGCGATATTTTGGTTTTCGTGGGGTTTCAAGCTGAGATATGCATTTTCTGCGATAATCTTGGTGAGACTTCTGTCCGAAGTATGCTGAATAATCGAGATCGCTCTTTTCGAGCTGGTTAGTGCGAGAAACACGTTTTCTGTGGTTTTCACCACTCCACAGTTCGTTGGATATGCAGAACAGTAGATATCTTGGTTTTCGTGGGGTTTCAAGCAGAGATATGCATTTTCTGCGATAATCTTGGTGTGACTTCTGTTAGAAGTATGCAGAATCATCGTGATCGCACTTTTCGAGCTATTTAATGCGAGAAACACGTTATCTGGTGTTTTCACCACTCCGCAGTTGGTTGGATATGCAGAACCGGCGATATTTTGGTTTTCGTCGGGTTTCAAGCTGAGATATGCATTTTCTACGATAATCTTGGTGAAACATCTGTCCGAAGTATGCAGAAACATCGAGAGCGCCCTTTTCGAGCTACTTAATGCACGAAACACGTTTTCTGGTATTTTCACCACTCCACAGTTCGTTGGATATGCAGAACCGGAGATATCTTGGTTTTCGTGGTGTTTCAAGCTGAGATATGCATTTCCTGCGATAATCGTGGTCAGACTTGTGTCCGAAGTAAGCTGAATCATCGAGATCGCCCTTTTCGAGCTATTTAATGCGAGGAACACGTTCTCTGGTTGTTTTCACCACTCCACAGTGCGTTTGATATGCAGAACAGGCGATATCTTGATTTTCGTGGTGTTTCCAACTGAGATATGCATTTTCTGCGATAATCTTGGTGGGTCTTTTGTCAGAAGTATGCAGAATAACTCGATCGCTCTTTTCGAGCTACTTAATGCACGAAACACGTTCTCTGGTTGTTTTCACCACTCCACAGTGCGTTTGATATGCAGAACAGGCGATATCTTGATTTTCGTGGTGTTTCCAGCTGAGATATGCATTTTCTGCGATAAGCTTGGTGAGACTTCTGTCCCAAATATGCTGAATCATCTAGATCGCTCTTTTCGAGCTATTCAATGCGAGAAACACGTTATCTGGTGTTTTCACCACTCCTCAGTGCGTTTGATATGCAGAACCGGCGATATCTTGGTTTTCGTGGGGTTTCAAGCTGAGATATGCATTTTCTGCGATATTCCTGGTGAGACTTCTGTCAGAAGTATCAAGCATCTTCGAGAACGCCCTTTTCGAGCTACTTAATGCGCGAAACACGTTTTCTGGTGTTTTCAGCACCCCACAGTGCGTTTGATATGCAGAACCAGCGATATCTTGGTTTTCGTGGGGTTTCAAGCTGAGATATGCATTTTTTACGATAATCTTGGTGAGACTTCTGTCCGAAGTATGCTTAAACATCGAGATCGCTCGTTTCGAGCTATTTAATGCGAGAAACACGTTATCTGGTGTTTTCACCACTCCACAGTGCGTATGATATGCATAACCGGCGATATCTTGGTTTTCGTGTGGTTTCAAGCTGAGATATGCATTTTCTGCGATAATCTTGGTGAGACTTCTGTCCGAAGTATGCTGAAACATCGAGATCGCTCTTTTCGAGCTAGTTAATGCAAGAAGAACCTTATCCGGTGTTTTCACTACTCCACAGTGCGTTTGATATGCAGAACCGGCGATATCTTGGTTTTCGTGGGGTTTCAAGCTGAGATATGCATTTTCTGCGATAATCTTGGTGAGACTTCTGTCCGAAGTATGCTGAATAATCGAGATCGCTCTTTTCGAGCTGGTTAGTGCGAGAAACACGTTTTCTGTGGTTATCACCACTCCACAGTTCGTTGGATATGCAGAACAGTAGATATCTTGGTTTTCGTGGGGTTTCAAGCAGAGATATGCATTTTCTGCGATAATCTTGGTGTGACTTCTGTTAGAAGTATGCAGAATCATCGTGATCGCACTTTTCGAGCTATTTAATGCGAGAAACACGTTATCTGGTGTTTTCACCACTCCGCATTTGGTTGGATATGCAGAACCGGCGATATTTTGGTTTTCGTCGGGTTTCAAGCTGAGATATGCATTTTCTACGATAATCTTGGTGAAACATCTGTCCGAAGTATGCAGAAACATCGAGAGCGCCCTTTTCGAGCTACTTAATGCACGAAACACGTTTTCTGGTATTTTCACCACTCCACAGTTCGTTGGATATGCAGAACCGGAGATATCTTGGTTTTCGTGGTGTTTCAAGCTGAGATATGCATTTCCTGCGATAATCTTGGTCAGACTTGTGTCCGAAGTAAGCTGAATCATCGAGATCGCCCTTTTCGAGCTATTTAATGCGAGGAACACGTTCTCTGGTTGTTTTCACCACTCCACAGTGCGTTTGATATGCAGAACAGGCGATATCTTGATTTTCGTGGTGTTTCCAACTGAGATATGCATTTTCTGCGATAATCTTGGTGGGTCTTTTGTCAGAAGTATGCAGAATAACTCGATCGCTCTTTTCGAGCTACTTAATGCACGAAACACGTTTTCTGGTGTTTTCACCACTCCACAGTACGTTTGACATGCAGAACCGGAGATATCTTGGTTTCGGTCGGGTTTCAAGCTGAGATATGCATTTTCAACGATAATCTTGGTGAAACATCTGTACGAAGTATGCAGAAACATCGAGAGCGCTCTTTTCGAGCTACTTAATGCACGAAACACGTTTTCTGGTGTTTTCACCACTCCACAGTACGTTAGACATGCAGAACCGGAGATATCTTGGTTTCGGTCGGGTTTCAAGCTGAGATATGCATTTTCTACGATAATCCTGGTAAGACTTCTGTCAGAAGTATGCAGGATCTTCGAGAACGCTCTTTTCGAGCTATTTAATGCGAGAAACACGTTATCTGGTGTTTTCACCACTCCACAGTTGGTTTGATATGCAGAACCGGCGATATTTTGGTTTTCGTCGGGTTTCAAGCTGAGATATGCATTTTCTACGATAATCCTGGTGAGACTTGTGTCAGAAGTATGCAGAATCTTCGAGAACGCTCTTTTCGAGCTACTTAATGCACGAAACACGTTTTCTGGTGTTTTCACCACTCCACAGTTCGTTTGACATTCAGAACCGGAGATATCTTCGTTTCGGCCGGGTTTCATGCTGAGATATGCATTTTCTACGATAATCCTGGTGAGACTTCTGTCAGAAGTATGCAGAACCTTCGAGATCGCACTTTTCGAGCTATTTATATGCGAGAAACACGTTAGCTGGTGTTTTCACCACGCCACAGTGCGTTTGATAAGCAGAACAGTAGATATCTTGGTTTTCGTGGGGTTTCAAGTTGAGATATGCATTTTCTGCGATAAGCTTGGTGAGACTTCTGTCCCAAGTATGCTGAATCATCTAGATCGCTCTTTTCGAGCTATTCAATGCGAGAAACACGTTATCTGGTGTTTTCACCACTCCTCAGTGCGTTTGATATGCAGAACCGGCGATATCTTGGTTTTCGTGGGGTTTCAAGCTGAGATATGCATTTTCTGCGATATTCCTGGTGAAAACTTCGGTCAGAAGTATGAAGAATCTTCAAGAACGCCCTTTTCGAGCTACTTAATGCGCGAAACACGTTTTCTGGTGTTTTCACCACTCCACGGTACGTTTAATGTGCAGAACCGGAGATAACTCGGTTTTCGTCGGGATTCAAGCTGAGATATGCATTTTCTGCGATAATCTTGGTGAGACTTCTGTCCGAAGTATGCTTAATCATCGAGATCGCTCGTTTCGAGCTATTTAATGCGAGAAACACGTTATCTGGTGTTTTCACCACTCCACAGTGCGTATGATATGCAGAACCGGCGATATCTTGGTTTTCGTGTGGTTTCAAGCTGAGATATGCATTTTCTGCGATAATCTTGGTGAGACTTCTGTCCGAAGTATGCTGAAACATCGAGATCGCTCTTTTCGAGCTAGTTAATGCAAGAAGAACCTTATCCGGTGTTTTCACCACTCCACGGTACGTTTGATGTGCAGAACCGGAGATAACTCGGTTTTCGTCGGGTTTCAAGCTGAGATATGCATTTTCTGCGATAATCTTGGTGAGACTTCTGTCCGAAGTATGCAGAATCATCGAGATCGCTCTTTTCGAGCTATTTAATGCGAGAATCACGTTATCTGGTGTTTTCACCACTCCACAGTGCGTTTGATATGCAGTACAAGCGATATCTTGGTTTTCGTGGGGTTTCATGCTGAGATATGCATTTTTTACGATCATCTTGGTGAGACTTCTGTCCGAAGTATGCAGAATCATCGATATCGCTCTATTCGAGCTATTTAATGCGACAAACACGTTATCTGGTGTTTTCAGCACCCCACAGTGCGTTTGATATGCAGAACCAGCGATATCTTGGTTTTCGTGGGGTTTCAAGCTGAGATATGAATTTTTTACGATAATCTTGGTGAGACTTCTGTCCGAAGTATGCTTAATCATCGAGATCGCTCGTTTCGAGCTATTTAATGCGAGAAACACGTTATCTGGTGTTTTCACCACTCCACAGTGCGTATGATATGCAGAACCGGCGATATCTTGGTTTTCGTGTGGTTTCAAGCTGAGATATGCATTTTCTGCGATAATCTTGGTGAGACTTCTGTCCGAAGTATGCTGAAACATCGAGATCGCTCGTTTCGAGCTAGTTAATGCAAGAAGAACCTTATCCGGTGTTTTCACTACTCCACAGTGCGTTTGATATGCAGAACCGGCGATATCTTGGTTTTCGTGGGGTTTCAAGCTGAGATATGCATTTTCTGCGATAATCTTGGTGAGACTTCTGTCCGAAGTATGCTGAATAATCGAGATCGCTCTTTTCGAGCTGGTTAGTGCGAGAAACACGTTTTCTGTGGTTTTCACCACTCCACAGTTCGTTGGATATGCAGAACAGTAGATATCTTGGTTTTCGTGGGGTTTCAAGCAGAGATATGCATTTTCTGCGATAATCTTGGTGTGACTTCTGTTAGAAGTATGCAGAATCATCGTGATCGCACTTTTCGAGCTATTTAATGCGAGAAACACGTTATCTGGTGTTTTCACCACTCCGCAGTTGGTTGGATATGCAGAACCGGCGATATTTTGGTTTTCTTCGGGTTTCAAGCTGAGATATGCATTTTCTACGATAATCTTGGTGAAACATCTGTCCGAAGTATGCAGAAACATCGAGAGCGCTCTTTTCGAGCTACTTAATGCACGAAACACGTTTTCTGGTGTTTTCACCACTCCACAGTTCGTTGGATATGCACAACCGGAGATATCTTGGTTTTC
Organism: Anthophora plumipes; assembly: GCA_951804975.1. Lineage (NCBI taxonomy): Eukaryota > Metazoa > Arthropoda > Insecta > Hymenoptera > Apidae > Anthophora > Anthophora plumipes. The sequence goes on from CATORF010000583.1 coordinate 3,014,773, forward strand.
GTGGTGTTTCAAGCTGTGATATGCATTTCCTGCGATAATCTTGGTCAGACTTCTGTCCGAAGTATGCTGAATCATCGAGATCGCTCTTTTCGAGCTATCTAATGCGAGGAACACGTTCTCTGGTTGTTTTCACCACTCCACAGTGCGTTTGATATGCAGAACAGGCGATATCTTGATTTTCGTGGTGTTTCCAACTGAGATATGCATTTTCTGCGATAATCTTGGTGGGTCTTTTGTCAGAAGTATGCAGAATAACTCGATCGCTCTTTTCGAGCTACTTAATGCACGAAACACGTTTTCTGGTGGTTTCACCACTCCACAGTACGTTTGACATGCAGAACCGGAGATATCTTGGTTTCGGTCGGGTTTCAAGCTGAGATATGCATTTTCAACGATAATCTTGGTGAAACATCTGTACGAAGTATGCAGAAACATCGAGAGCGCTCTTTTCGAGCTACTTAATGCACGAAACACGTTTTCTGGTGTTTTCACCACTCCACAGTTGGTTTGATATGCAGAACCGGCGATATTTTGGTTTTCGTCGGGTTTCAAGCTGAGATATGCATTTTCTACGATAATCTTGGTGAAACATCTGTCCGAAGTATGCAGAAACATCGAGAGCGCTCTTTTAGAGCTAATTAATGCGAGAAAATCGTTTTCTGGGGTTTTCACCACTCCACAGTTCGTTGGATATGCAGAACCTGCGATATCTTGGTTTTTGTGGGGTTTCAAGCTGAGATATGCATTTTCTGCGATAATCTTGGTGAGACCTCTGTTAGAAGTATGCAGTATCATCGAGATCGCACTTTTCGAGCTATTTAATGCGAGAAACACGTTATCTGGTGTTTTCACCACTCCACAGTTGGTTTGATATGCAGAACCGGGGATATTTTGGTTTTCGTCGGGTTTCAAGCTGAGATATGCATTTTCTACGATAATCTTGGTGAAACATCTGTCCGAAGTATGCAGAAACATCGAGAGCGCTCTTTTAGAGCTAATTAATGCGAGAAAATCGTTTTCTGGGGTTTTCACCACTCCACAGTTCGTTGGATATGCAGAACCGGCGATATCTTGGTTTTCGTGGGGATTCAAGCTGAGATATGCATTTTCTGCGATAATCTTGGTGAGACTTCTGTCCGAAGTATGCTGAATCATCGAGATCGCTCTTTTCGAGCTAGTTAGTGCGAGAAACACGTTATCTGGTGTTTTCACCACTCCACAGTGCGTTTGATATGCAGAACCGTACATATCTTGGTTTTCTTGGGGTTTCAAGCTGAGATTTGCATTTTCTGCGATAATCTTGGTGGGTCTTTTGTCAGAAGTATGCAGAATCATCTAGATCGCTCTTTTCGAGCTACTTAATGCACGAAACACGTTTTCTGGTGTTTTCAACACTCCGCAGTACGTTTGAAATGCAGAACCGGAGATATCTTGGTTTCGGTCGGGTTTCAAGCTGAGATATGCATTTTCTACGATAACCCTGGTGAGACTTCTGTCAGAAGTATAAAGAATCTTCGAGAACGCTCTTTTCGAGCTACATAATGCGCGAAACACGTTTTCTGGTGTTTTCACCACTCCACAGTGCGTTTGATATGCAGAACAGTACATATCTTGGTTTTCTTGGGGTTTCAAGCTGAGATTTGCATTTTCTGCGATAAGCTTGGTGAGACTTCTGTCCCAAGTATGCTGAATCATCTAGATCGCTCTTTTCGAGCTATTCAATGCGAGAAACACGTTATCTGGTGTTTTCACCACTCCTCAGTGCGTTTGATATGCAGAACCGGCGATATCTTGGTTTTCGTGGGGTTTCAAGCTGAGATATGCATTTTCTGCGATATTCCTGGTGAAAACTTCGGTCAGAAGTATGAAGAATCTTCAAGAACGCCCTTTTCGAGCTACTTAATGCGCGAAACACGTTTTCTGGTGTTTTCACCACTCCACGGTACGTTTAATGTGCAGAACCGGAGATAACTCGGTTTTCGTCGGGATTCAAGCTGAGATATGCATTTTCTGCGATAATCTTGGTGAGACTTCTGTCCGAAGTATGCTTAATCATCGAGATCGCTCGTTTCGAGCTATTTAATGCGAGAAACACGTTATCTGGTGTTTTCACCACTCCACAGTGCGTATGATATGCAGAACCGGCGATATCTTGGTTTTCGTGTGGTTTCAAGCTGAGATATGCATTTTCTGCGATAATCTTGGTGAGACTTCTGTCCGAAGTATGCTGAAACATCGAGATCGCTCTTTTCGAGCTAGTTAATGCAAGAAGAACCTTATCCGGTGTTTTCACCACTCCACGGTACGTTTGATGTGCAGAACCGGAGATAACTCGGTTTTCGTCGGGTTTCAAGCTGAGATATGCATTTTCTGCGATAATCTTGGTGAGACTTCTGTCCGAAGTATGCAGAATCATCGAGATCGCTCTTTTCGAGCTATTTAATGCGAGAATCACGTTATCTGGTGTTTTCACCACTCCACAGTGCGTTTGATATGCAGTACCAGCGATATCTTGGTTTTCGTGGGGTTTCATGCTGAGATATGCATTTTTTACGATCATCTTGGTGAGACTTCTGTCCGAAGTATGCAGAATCATCGATATCGCTCTATTCGAGCTATTTAATGGGACAAACACGTTATCTGGTGTTTTCAGCACCCCACAGTGCGTTTGATATGCAGAACCAGCGATATCTTGGTTTTCGTGGGGTTTCAAGCTGAGATATGAATTTTTTACGATAATCTTGGTGAGACTTCTGTCCGAAGTATGCTTAATCATCGAGATCGCTCGTTTCGAGCTATTTAATGCGAGAAACACGTTATCTGGTGTTTTCACCACTCCACAGTGCGTATGATATGCAGAACCGGCGATATCTTGGTTTTCGTGTGGTTTCAAGCTGAGATATGCATTTTCTGCGATAATCTTGGTGAGACTTCTGTCCGAAGTATGCTGAAACATCGAGATCGCTCGTTTCGAGCTAGTTAATGCAAGAAGAACCTTATCCGGTGTTTTCACTACTCCACAGTGCGTTTGATATGCAGAACCGGCGATATCTTGGTTTTCGTGGGGTTTCAAGCTGAGATATGCATTTTCTGCGATAATCTTGGTGAGACTTCTGTCCGAAGTATGCTGAATAATCGAGATCGCTCTTTTCGAGCTGGTTAGTGCGAGAAACACGTTTTCTGTGGTTTTCACCACTCCACAGTTCGTTGGATATGCAGAACAGTAGATATCTTGGTTTTCGTGGGGTTTCAAGCAGAGATATGCATTTTCTGCGATAATCTTGGTGTGACTTCTGTTAGAAGTATGCAGAATCATCGTGATCGCACTTTTCGAGCTATTTAATGCGAGAAACACGTTATCTGGTGTTTTCACCACTCCGCAGTTGGTTGGATATGCAGAACCGGCGATATTTTGGTTTTCTTCGGGTTTCAAGCTGAGATATGCATTTTCTACGATAATCTTGGTGAAACATCTGTCCGAAGTATGCAGAAACATCGAGAGCGCTCTTTTCGAGCTACTTAATGCACGAAACACGTTTTCTGGTGTTTTCACCACTCCACAGTTCGTTGGATATGCACAACCGGAGATATCTTGGTTTTCGTGGTGTTTCAAGCTGTGATATGCATTTCCTGCGATAATCTTGGTCAGACTTCTGTCCGAAGTATGCTGAATCATCGAGATCGCTCTTTTCGAGCTATCTAATGCGAGGAACACGTTCTCTGGTTGTTTTCACCACTCCACAGTGCGTTTGATATGCAGAACAGGCGATATCTTGATTTTCGTGGTGTTTCCAACTGAGATATGCATTTTCTGCGATAATCTTGGTGGGTCTTTTGTCAGAAGTATGCAGAATAACTCGATCGCTCTTTTCGAGCTACTTAATGCACGAAACACGTTTTCTGGTGGTTTCACCACTCCACAGTACGTTTGACATGCAGAACCGGAGATATCTTGGTTTCGGTCGGGTTTCAAGCTGAGATATGCATTTTCAACGATAATCTTGGTGAAACATCTGTACGAAGTATGCAGAAACATCGAGAGCGCTCTTTTCGAGCTACTTAATGCACGAAACACGTTTTCTGGTGTTTTCACCACTCCACAGTTGGTTTGATATGCAGAACCGGCGATATTTTGGTTTTCGTCGGGTTTCAAGCTGAGATATGCATTTTCTACGATAATCTTGGTGAAACATCTGTCCGAAGTATGCAGAAACATCGAGAGCGCTCTTTTAGAGCTAATTAATGCGAGAAAATCGTTTTCTGGGGTTTTCACCACTCCGCAGTACGTTTGACTTGCAGAACCGGAGATATCTTGGTTTCGGCCGGGTTTCAAGCTGAGATATGCATTTTCTACGATAATCCTGGTGAGACTTCTGTCAGAAGTATGCAGAACATTCGAGATCGCACCTTTCGAGCTATTTAATGCGAGAAACACGTTAGATGGTGTTTTGACCACTCCACAGTGCGTCTGATATGTAGAGACGCCGATAACTTGGTTTTCGTGGGGTTTCCAGCTGAAATATGCATTTTCTGCGATAATCTTGGTGTTTCATCTATGAGAAGTATGCAGAATCATCGAGAACGCTCTTTTCGAGCTACTTAATGCGCGAAACACGTTTTCTGGCGTTTTCACCACTCCACGGTACGTTTGATGTGCAGAACCGGAGATAACTCGGTTTTCGTCGGGTTTCAAGCTGAGATATGCATTTTCTACGATAATCTTGGTGAGACTTCTGTCCGAAGTATGCTGAATCATCGAGATCGCTCTTTTCGAGCTATTTAATGCGAGAAACACGTTCTCTGGTTGTTTTCACCACTCCACAGTGCGTTTGATATGCAGCACAGGCGATATCTTGATTTTCGTGGTGTGTCCCGCTGAGATATGCATTTTCTGCGATAATCTTGGTGGGTCTTTTATCAGAAGTATGCAGAATCATCTACATCGCTCTTTTCGAGCTACTTAATGCACGAAACACGTTTTCTGGTGTTTTCACCACTCCACAGTGCGTTTGATATGCAGAACCGGCGATATTTTGGTTTTCGTGGGGTTTCAAGCTGAGATATGCATTTTCTGCGATAATCTTGGTGAGACTTCTGTCCGAAGTATGCTGAATCATCGAGATCGCTCTTTTCGAGCTAGTTAGTGCGAGAAACACGATATCTGGTGTTTTCACCACTCCACAGTGCGTTTGATATGCAGAACCGGAGATATCTTGGTTTCGGTCGGGTTTCAAGCTGAGATATGCATTTTCTACGATAACCCTGGTGAGACTTCTGTCAGAAGTATAAAGAATCTTCGAGAACGCTCTTTTCGAGCTACATAATGCGCGAAACACGTTTTCTGGTGTTTTCACCAATCCACGGTACGTTTGATGTGCAGAACCGGAGATAACTCGGTTTTCGTCGGGTTTCAAGCTGAGATATGCATTTTCTGCGATAATCTTGGTGAGACTTCTGTCAGAAGTATGCAGGATCTTCGAGAACGCTCTTTTCGAGCTATTTAATGCGAGAAACACGTTATCTGGTGTTTTCACCACTCAACAGTGCGTTTGATATGCAGAACCGGCGATATCTTGGTTTTCGTGGGGTTTCAAGCTGAGATATGCATTTTCTGCGATAATATTGGTGAGAATTAAGTCAGAAGTATGCGGAATAATCTAGATCTCTCTTTTCGAGCTACTTAATGCAGCAAACACGTTTTCTGGTGTTTTCACAACTCCACAGTACGTTTGATATGCAGAACCGGCGATATCTTGATTTTCGTGGTGTTTTCAGCTGAGATATGCATTTTCTACGATAATGTTGGTGAGACTTCTGTCAGAAGTATGCAGAATCTTCGAGAACGCTCTTTTCGAGCTACTTAATGCACGAAACACGGTTTCTGGTGTTTTCACCACTCCACAGTACGTTTGACATGCAGAACCGGAGATATCTTGGTTTCGGCCGGGTTTCAAGCTGAGATATGCATTTTCTACGATAATCCTGGTGAGACTTCTGTCAGAAGTATGCAGAACCTTCGAGATCGCACCTTTCGAGCTATTTAATGCGAGAAACACGTTAGCTGGTGTTTTGACCACTCCACAGTGCGTTTGATATGTAGAGACGCCGATAACTTGGTTTTCGTGGGGTTTCCAGCTGAAATATGCATTTTCTGCGATAATCTTGGTGTTTCATCTATGAGAAGTATGCAGAATCATCGAGAACGCTCTTTTCGAGCTACTTAATGCGCGAAACACGTTTTCTGGGGTTTTCACCACTCCACGGTACGTTTGATGTGCAGAACCGGAGATAACTCGGTTTTCGTCGGGTTTCAAGCTGAGATATGCATTTTCTACGATAATCTTGGTCAGACTTCTGTCCGAAGTATGCTGAATCATCGAGATCGCTCTTTTCGAGCTATTTAATGCGAGAAACACGTTATCTGGTGTTTTCACCACTCAACAGTGCGTTTGATATGCAGAACCGGCGATATCTTGGTTTTCGTGGGGTTTCAAGCTGAGATATGCATTTTCTGCGATAATATTTGTGAGAATTAAGTCAGAAGTATGCGGAATAATCTAGATCTCTCTTTTCGAGCTACTTAATGCAGCAAACACGTTTTCTGGTGTTTTCACAACTCCACAGTACGTTTGATATGCAGAACCGGCGATATCTTGATTTTCGTGGTGTTTTCAGCTGAGATATGCATTTTCTACGATAATGTTGGTGAGACTTCTGTCAGAAGTATGCAGAATCTTCGAGAACGCTCTTTTCGAGCTACTTAATGCACGAAACACGGTTTCTGGTGTTTTCACCACTCCACAGTACGTTTGACTTGCAGAACCGGAGATATCTTGGTTTCGGCCGGGTTTCAAGCTGAGATATGCATTTTCTACGATAATCCTGGTGAGACTTCTGTCAGAAGTATGCAGAACCTTCGAGATCGCACCTTTCGAGCTATTTAATGCGAGAAACACGTTAGCTGGTGTTTTGACCACTCCACAGTGCGTTTGACATGCAGAACCGGAGATATCTTGGTTTCGGCCGGGTTTCAAGCTGAGATATGCATTTTCTACGATAACCCTGGTGAGAATTCTGTCAGAAGTATAAAGAATCTTCGAGAACGCTCTTTTCGAGCTACATAATGCGCGAAACACGTTTTCTGGTGTTTTCACCAATCCACGGTACGTTTGATGTGCAGAACCGGAGATAACTCGGTTTTCGTCGGGTTTCAAGCTGAGATATGCATTTTCTGCGATAATCTTGGTGAGACTTCTGTCAGAAGTATGCAGGATCTTCGAGAACGCTCTTTTCGAGCTATTTAATGCGAGAAACACGTTATCTGGTGTTTTCACCACTCAACAGTGCGTTTGATATGCAGAACCGGCGATATCTTGGTTTTCGTGGGGTTTCAAGCTGAGATATGCATTTTCTGCGATAATATTTGTGAGAATTAAGTCAGAAGTATGCGGAATAATCTAGATCTCTCTTTTCGAGCTACTTAATGCAGCAAACACGTTTTCTGGTGTTTTCACAACTCCACAGTACGTTTGATATGCAGAACCGGCGATATCTTGATTTTCGTGGTGTTTTCAGCTGAGATATGCATTTTCTACGATAATGTTGGTGAGACTTCTGTCAGAAGTATGCAGAATCTTCGAGAACGCTCTTTTCGAGCTACTTAATGCACGAAACACGGTTTCTGGTGTTTTCACCACTCCACAGTACGTTTGACTTGCAGAACCGGAGATATCTTGGTTTCGGCCGGGTTTCAAGCTGAGATATGCATTTTCTACGATAATCCTGGTGAGACTTCTGTCAGAAGTATGCAGAACCTTCGAGATCGCACCTTTCGAGCTATTTAATGCGAGAAACACGTTAGCTGGTGTTTTGACCACTCCACAGTGCGTTTGATATGTAGAGACGCCGATAACTTGGTTTTCGTGGGGTTTCCAGCTGAAATATGCATTTTCTGCGATAATCTTGGTGTTTCATCTATGAGAAGTATGCAGAATCATCGAGAACGCTCTTTTCGAGCTAGTTAATGCGAGAAACACGTTTTCTGGTGTTTTCACCACTCCACAGTGCGTTTGATATGCAGTACCAGCGATATCTTGGTTTTCGTGGGGTTTCATGCTGAGATATGCATTTTTTACGATCATCTTGGTGAGACTTCTGTCCGAAGTATGCAGAATCATCGATATCGCTCTATTCGAGCTATTTAATGCGACAAACACGTTATCTGGTGTTTTGACCACTCCACAGTGCGTTTGATATGTAGAGACGCCGATAACTTGGTTTTCGTGGGGTTTCCAGCTGAAATATGCATTTTCTGCGATAATCTTGGTGTTTCATCTATGAGAAGTATGCAGAATCATCGAGAACGCTCTTTTCGAGCTACTTAATGCGCGAAACACGTTTTCTGGGGTTTTCACCACTCCACGGTACGTTTGATGTGCAGAACCGGAGATAACTCGGTTTTCGTCGGGTTTCAAGCTGAGATATGCATTTTCTACGATAATCTTGGTCAGACTTCTGTCCGAAGTATGCTGAATCATCGAGATCGCTCTTTTCGAGCTATTTAATGCGAGAAACACGTTCTCTGGTTGTTTTCACCACTCCACAGTGCGTTTGATATGCAGAACAGGCGATATCTTGATTTTCGTGGTGTGTCCAGCTGAGATATGCATTTTCTGCGATAATCTTGGTGGGTCTTTTATCAGAAGTATGCAGAATCATCTACATCGCTCTTTTCGAGCTACTTAATGCACGAAACACGTTTTCTGGTGTTTTCACCACTCCACAGTGCGTTTGATATGCAGAACCGGCGATATTTTGGTATTCGTGGGGTTTCAAGCTGAGATATGCATTTTCTGCGATAATCTTGGTGAGACTTCTGTCCGAAGTATGCTGAATCATCGAGATCGCTCTTTTCGAGCTAGTTAGTGCGAGAAACACGTTATCTGGTGTTTTCACCACTCCACAGTGCGTTTGATATGCAGAACAGTACATATCTTGGTTTTCGTGGGGTTTCAACCTGAGATTTGCATTTTCTGCGATAATCTTGGTGGGTCTTTTGTCAGAAGTATGCAGAATCATCTAGATCGCTCTTTTCGAGCTACTTAATGCACGAAACACGTTTTCTGGTGTTTTCACCACTCCGCAGTACGTTTGAAATGCAGAACCGGAGATATCTTGGTTTCGGTCGGGTTTCAAGCTGAGATATGCATTTTCTACGATAACCCTGGTGAGACTTCTGTCAGAAGTATAAAGAATCTTCGAGAACGCTCTTTTCGAGCTACATAATGCGCGAAACACGTTTTCTGGTGTTTTCACCAATCCACGGTACGTTTGATGTGCAGAACCGGAGATAACTCGGTTTTCGTCGGGTTTCAAGCTGAGATATGCATTTTCTGCGATAATCTTGGTGAGACTTCTGTCAGAAGTATGCAGGATCTTCGAGAACGCTCTTTTCGAGCTATTTAATGCGAGAAACACGTTATCTGGTGTTTTCACCACTCCACAGTGCGTTTGATATGCAGAACCGGCGATATCTTGGTTTTCGTGGGGTTTCAAGCTGAGATATGCATTTTCTGCGATAATATTGGTGAGAATTAAGTCAGAAATATGCGGAATAATCTAGATCGCTCTTTTCGAGCTACTTAATGCAGGAAACACGTTTTCTGGTGTTTTCACAACTCCACAGGACGTTTGATATGCAGAACCGGCGATATCTTGATTTTCGTGGTGTTTTCAGCTGAGATATGCATTTTCTACGATAATGTTGGTGAGACTTCTGTCAGAAGTATGCAGAATCTTCGAGAACGCTCTTTTCGAGCTACTTAATGCACGAAACACGTTTTCTGGTGTTTTCACCACTCCACAGTACGTTTGACTTGCAGAACCGGAGATATCTTGGTTTCGGCCGGGTTTCAAGCTGAGATATGCATTTTCTACGATAATCCTGGTGAGACTTCTGTCAGAAGTATGCAGAACCTTCGAGATCGCACTTTTCGAGCTATTTAATGCGAGAAACACGTTAGCTGGTGTTTTGACCACTCCACAGTGCGTTTGATATGCAGAACAGTACATATCTTGGTTTTCGTGGGGTTTCAAGCTGAGATTTGCATTTTCTGCGATAATCTTGGTGGGTCTTTTATCAGAAGTATGCAGAATCATCTTCATCGCTCTTTTCGAGCTACTTAATGCACGAAACACGTTTTCTGGTGTTTTCACCACTCCACAGTGCGTTTGATATGCAGAACCGGCGATATCTTGGTTTTCGTGGGGTTTCAAGCAGAGATATGCATTTTCTGCGATAATCTTGGTGAGACTTCTGTCCGAAGTATGCTGAATCATCGAGATCGCTCTTTTCGAGCTAGTTAGTGCGAGAAACACGTTATCTGGTGTTTTCACCACTCCACAGTGCGTTTGATATGCAGAACAGTACATATCTTGGTTTTCGTGGGGTTTCAAGCTGAGATTTGCATTTTCTGCGATAATCTTGGTGGGTCTTTTGTCAGAAGTATGCAGAATCATCTAGATCGCTCTTTTCGAGCTACTTAATGCACGAAACACGTTTTCTGGTGTTTTCACCACTCCGCAGTACGTTTGAAATGCAGAACTGGAGATATCTTGGTTTCGGTCGGGTTTCAAGCTGAGATATGCATTTTCTACGATAACCCTGGTGAGACTTCTGTCAGAAGTATAAAGAATCTTCGAGAACGCTCTTTTCGAGCTACTTAATGCGCGAAACACGTTTTCTGGTGTTTTCACCAATCCACGGTACGTTTGATGTGCAGAAGCGGAGATAACTCGGTTTTCGTCGGGTTTCAAGCTGAGATATGCATTTTCTACGATAATCTTGGTGAGACTTCTGTCAGAAGTATGCAGGATCTTCGAGAACGCTCTTTTCGAGCTATTTAATGCGAGAAACACGTTATCTGGTGTTTTCACCACTCCACAGTACGTTTGATATGCAGAACCGGCGATATCTTGATTTTCGTGGTGTTTTCAGCTGAGATATGCATTTTCTACGATAATGTTGGTGAGACTTCTGTCAGAAGTATGCAGAATCATCGAGAACGCTCTTTTCGAGCTACTTAATGCACGAAACACGTTTTCTGGTGTTTTCACCACTCCACAGTACGTTTGACATGCAGAACCGGAGATATCTTGGTTTCGGCCGGGTTTCAAGCTGAGATATGCATTTTCTACGATAATCCTGGTGAGACTTCTGTCAGAAGTATGCAGAACCTTCGAGATCGCACTTTTCGAGCTATTTAATGCGAGAAACACGTTAGCTGGTGTTTTGACCACTCCACAGTGCGTTTGATATGTAGAGACGCCGATAACTTGGTTTTCGCGGGGTTGCCAGCTGAAATATGCATTTTCTGCGATAATCTTGGTGTTTCATCTATGAGACGTATGCAGAATCATCGAGAACGCTCTTTTCGAGCTAGTTAATGCGAGAAACACGTTTTCTGGTGTTTTCACCACGCCACAGTGCGTTTGATATGCAGAACAGTAGATATCTTGGTTTTCGTGGGGTTTCAAGCTGAGATATGCATTTTCTGCGATAAGCTTGGTGAGACTTCTGTCCCAAGTATGCTGAATCATCTAGATCGCTCTTTTCGAGCTATTCAATGCGAGAAACACGTTATCTGGTGTTTTCACCACTCCTCAGTGCGTTTGATATGCAGAACCGGCAATATCTTAGTTTTCGTGGGGTTTCAAGCTGAGATATGCATTTTCTGCGATATTCCTGGTGAGACTTCTGTCAGAAGTATGCAGAATCATCGATATCGCTCTATTCGAGCTATTTAATGCGACAAACACGTTATCTGGTGTTTTCAGCACCCCACAGTGCGTTTGATATGCAGAACCAGCGATATCTTGGTTTTCGTGGGGTTTCAAGCTGAGATATGCATTTTTTACGATAATCTTGGTGAGACTTCTGTCCGAAGTATGCTTAATCATCGAGATCGCTCGTTTCGAGCTATATAATGCGAGAAACACGTTATCTGGTGTTTTCACCACTCCGCAGTTGGTTGGATATGCAGAACCGGCGATATTTTGGTTTTCGTCGGGTTTCAAGCTGAGATTTGCATTTTCTACGATAATCTTGGTGAAACATCTGTCCGAAGTATGCAGAAACATCGAGAGCGCTCTTTTCGAGCTACTTAATGCACGAAACACGTTTTCTGGTGTTTTCACCACTCCACAGTTCGTTGGATATGCAGAACCGGAGATATCTTGGTTTTCGTGGTGTTTCAAGCTGAGATATGCATTTCCTGCGATAATCTTGGTCAGACTTCTGTCCGAAGTATGCTGAATCATCGAGATCGCTCTTTTCGAGCTATTTAATGCGAGGAACACGTTCTCTGGTTGTTTTCACCACTCCACAGTGCGTTTGATGTGCAGAACTGGCGATATCTTGATTTTCGTGGTGTTTCCAGCTGAGATATGCATTTTCTGCGATAATCTTGGTGGGTCTTTTGTCAGAAGTATGCAGAATAACTCGATCGCTCTTTTCGAGCTACTTAATGCACGAAACACGTTTTCTGGTCTTTTCACCACTCCACAGTACGTTTGACATGCAGAACCGGAGATATCTTGGTTTCGGTCGGGTTTCAAGCTGAGATATGCATTTTCAACGATAATCTTGGTGAAACATCTGTCCGAAGTATGCAGAAACATCGAGAGCGCTCTTTTCGAGCTACTTAATGCACGAAACACGTTTTCTGGTGTTTTCACCACTCCACAGTACGTTTGACATGCAGAGACGGAGATATCTTGGTTTCGGTCGGATTTCAAGCCGAGATATGCATTTTCTACGATAATCCTGGTGAGACTTCTGTCAGAAGTATGCAGGATCTTCGAGAACGCTCTTTTCGAGCTATTTAATGCGAGAAACACGTTATCTGGTGTTTTCACCACTCCACAGTGCGTATGATATGCAGAACCGGCGATATCTTGGTTTTCGTGGTGTTTCAAGCTGAGATATGCATTTTCTGCGATAATATTGGTGAGAATTAAGTTAGAAGTATGCGGAATCATCTAGATCGCTCTTTTCGAGCTACTTAATGCAGGAAACACGTTTTCTGGTGTTTTCACCACTCCACAGTACGTTTGATATGCAGAACCGGCGATATCTTGATTTTCGTGGTGTTTTCAGCTGAGATATGCATTTTCTACGATAATGTTGGTGAGACTTCTGTCAGAAGTATGCAGAATCATCGAGATCGCACTTTTAGAGCTATTTAATGCGAGAAACACGTTATCTGGTGTTTTCACCACTCCACAGTTGGTTTGATATGCAGAACCGGCGATATTTTGGTTTTCGTCGGGTTCCAAGGTGAGATATGCATTTTCTACGATAATCTTGGTGAAACATCTGTCCGAAGTATGCAGAAACATCGAGAGCGCTCTTATCGAGCTAATTAATGCGAGAAACTCGTTTTCTAGGGGTTTCACCACTCCACAGTTCGTTTGATATGCAGAACAGGCGATATCTTGACTTTCGTGGTGTTTCAAGCTGAGATATGCATTTTCTGCGATAATCTTGGTGAGACTTCTGTTAGAAGTATGCAGAATCATCGAGATCGCACTTTTCGAGCTATTTAATGCGAGAAAAACGTTATCTGGTGTTTTCACCACTCCACAGTTGGTTTGATAAGCAGAACAGGCGATATCTTGATTTTCGTGGTGTTTCCAGCTGAGATATGCATTTTCTGCGATAATCTTGGTGGGTCTTTTGTCAGAAGTATGCAGAATCATATAGATCGCTCTTTTCGAGCTACTTAATGCACGAAACACGTTTTCTGGTGTTTTCACCACTCCACGGTACGTTTGATGTGCAGAACCGGAGATAACTCGGTTTTCGTCGGGTTTCAAGCTGAGATATGCATTTTCTACGATAATCTTGGTGAGACTTCTGTCCGAAGTATGCTGAATCATCGAGATCGCTCTTTTCGAGCTACTTAATGCACGAAACACGTTTTCTGGTGTTTTCACCACTCCACAGTGCGTTTGATATGCAGAACCGGCGATATCTTGGTTTTCGTGGTGTTTCAAGCTGAGATATGCATTTTCTGCGATAATATTGGTGAGAATTAAGTTAGAAGTATGCGGAATCATCTAGATCGCTCTTTTCGAGCTACTTAATGCAGGAAACACGTTTTCTGGTGTTTTCACCACTCCACAGTACGTTTGATATGCAGAACCGGCGATATCTTGATTTTCGTGGTGTTTTCAGCTGAGATATGCATTTTCTACGAAAATGTTGGTGAGACTTCTGTCAGAAGTATGCAGAATCATCGAGATCGCACTTTTAGAGCTATTTAATGCGAGAAACACGTTATCTGGTGTTTTCACCACTCCACAGTTGGTTTGATATGCAGAACCGGCGATATTTTGGTTTTCGTCGGGTTCCAAGCTGAGATATGCATTTTCTACGATAATCTTGGTGAAACATCTGTCCGAAGTATGCAGAAACATCGAGAGCGCTCTTATCGAGCTAATTAATGCGAGAAACTCGTTTTCTGGGGTTTTCACCACTCCTCAGTTCGTTTGATATGCAGAACAGGCGATATCTTGACTTTCGTGGTGTTTCAAGCTGAGATATGCATTTTCTGCGATAATCTTGGTGAGACTTCTGTTAGAAGTATGCAGAATCATCGAGATCGCACTTTTCGAGCTATTTAATGCGAGAAAAACGTTATCTGGTGTTTTCACCACTCCACAGTTGGTTTGATATGTAGAACCGGAGATATCTTGGTTTTCGTGGTGTTTCAAGCTGAGATATGCATTTCCTGCGATAATCTTGGTCAGACTTCTGTCCGAAGTATGCTGAATCATCGAGATCGCTCGTTTCGAGCTATTTAATGCGAGGAACACGTTCTCTGGTTGTTTTCACCACTCCACAGTGCCTTTGATATGCAGAACAGGCGATATCTTGATTTTCGTGGTGTTTCCAGCTGAGATATGCATTTTCTGCGATAATCTTGGTGGGTCTTTTGTCAGAAGTATGCAGAATCATATAGATCGCTCTTTTCGAGCTACTTAATGCACGAAACACGTTTTCTGGTGTTTTCACCACTCCACGGTACGTTTGATGTGCAGAACCGGAGATAACTCGATTTCGTCGGGTTTCAAGCTGAGATATGCATTTTCTACGATAATCTTGGTGAGACTTCTGTCCGAAGTATGCTGAATCATCGAGATCGCTCTTTTCGAGCTATTTAATGCGAGAAACACGTTCTCTTGTTGTTTTCACCACTCCACAGTACGTTTGACATGCAGAACCGGAGATATCTTGGTTTCGGTCGGGTTTCAAGCTGAGATATGCATTTTCAACGATAATCTTGGTGAAACATCTGTCCGAAGTATGCAGAAACATCGAGAGCGCTCTTTTCGAGCTACTTAATGCACGAAACACGTTTTCTGGTGTTTTCACCACGCCACAGTGCGTTTGATATGCAGAACCGGCGATATCTTGGTTTTCGTGGGGTTTCAAGATGAGATATGCATTTTCTGCGATAATCTTGGTGAGACTTCTGTCAGAAGTATGCTGAATCATCGAGATCGCTCTTTTCGAGCTAGTTAGTGCGAGAAACACGTTATCTGGTGTTTTCACCACTCCACAGTGCGTTTGATATGCAGAACAGTACATATCTTGGTTTTCGTGGGGTTTCAAGCTGAGATTTGCATTTTCTGCGATAATCTTGGTGGGTCTTTTGTCAGAAGTATGCAGAATCATCTAGATCGCTCTTTTCGAGCTACTTAATGCACGAAACACGTTTTCTGGTGTTTTCACCACTCCGCAGTACGTTTGAAATGCAGAACCGGAGATATCTTGGTTTCGGTCGGGTTTCAAGCTGAGATATGCATTTTCTACGATAACCCTGGTGAGACTTCTGTCAGAAGTATAAAGAATCTTCGAGAACGCTCTTTTCGAGCTACTTAATGCGCGAAACACGTTTTCTGGTGTTTTCACCAATCCACGGTACGTTTGATGTGCAGAACCGGAGATAACTCGGTTTTCGTCGGGTTTCAAGCTGAGATATGCATTTTCTACGATAATCTTGGTGAGACTTCTGTCAGAAGTATGCAGGATATTCGAGAACGCTCTTTTCGAGCTATTTAATGCGAGAAACACGTTATCTGGTTTTTGCACCACTCCACAGTGCGTTTGATATGCAGAACCGGCGATATCTTGGTTTTCGTGGGGTTTCAAGCTGAGATATGCATTTTCTGCGATAATATTGGTGAGAATTAAGTCAGAAGTATGCGGAATCATCTAGATCGCTCTTTTCGAGCTACTTAATGCAGGAAACACGTTTTCTGGTGTTTTCACCACTCCACAGTACGTTTGATATGCAGAACCGGCGATATCTTGATTTTCGTGGTGTTTTCAGCTGAGATATGCATTTTCTACGATAATGTTGGTGAGACTTCTGTCAGAAGTATGCAGAATCATCGAGAACGCTCTTTTCGAGCTACTTAATGCACGAAACACGTTTTCTGGTGTTTTCACCACTCCACAGTGCGTTTGATATGCAGAACCGGCGATATCTTGGTTTTCGTGGGGTTTCAAGCTGAGATATGCATTTTCTGCGATAATCTTGGTGAGACTTCTGTCCGAAGTATGCTGAATCATCGAGATCGCTCTTTTCGAGCTAGTTAGTGCGAGAAACACGTTATCTGGTGTTTTCACCACTCCACAGTGCGTTTGATATGCAGAACAGTACATATCTTGGTTTTCGTGGGGTTTCAAGCTGAGATTTGCATTTTCTGCGATAATCTTGGTGGGTCTTTTGTCAGAAGTATGCAGAATCATCTAGATCGCTCTTTTCGAGCTACTTAATGCACGAAACACGTTTTCTGGTCTTTTCACCACTCCACAGTACGTTTGACATGCAGAACCGGAGATATCTTGGTTTCGGTCGGGTTTCAAGCTGAGATATGCATTTTCAACGATAATCTTGGTGAAACATCTGTCCGAAGTATGCAGAAACATCGAGAGCGCTCTTTTCGAGCTACTTAATGCAGGAAACACGTTTTCTGGTGTTTTCACCACTCCACAGTACGTTTGACATGCAGAACCGGAGATATCTTGGTTTCGGTCGGGTTTCAAGCCGAGATATGCATTTTCTACGATAATCCTGGTGAGACTTCTGTCAGAAGTATGCAGGATCTTCGAGAACGCTCTTTTCGAGCTATTTAATGCGAGAAACACGTTATCTGCTGTTTTCACGACTCCACAGTGCGTATGATATGCAGAACCGGCGATATCTTGGTTTTCGTGGTGTTTCAAGCTGAGATATGCATTTTCTGCGATAATATTGGTGAGAATTAAGTCAGAAGTATGCGGAATCATCTAGATCGCTGTTTTCGAGCTACTTAATGCAGGAAACACGTTTTCTGGTGTTTTCACCACTCCACAGTACGTTTGATATGCAGAACCGGCGATATCTTGATTTTCGTGGTGTTTTCAGCTGAGATATGCATTTTCTACGATAATGTTGGTGAGACTTCTGTCAGAAGTATGCAGAATCATCGAGATCGCACTTTTAGAGCTATTTAATGCGAGAAACACGTTATCTGGTGTTTTCACCACTCCACAGTTGGTTTGATATGCAGAACTGGCGATATTTTGGTTTTCGTCGGGTTCCAAGCTGAGATATGCATTTTCTACGATAATCTTGGTGAAACATCTGTCCGAAGTATGCAGAAACAAGGAGAGCGCTCTTATCGAGCTAATTAATGCGAGAAACTCGTTTTCTGGGGTTTTCACCACTCCACAGTTCGTTTGATATGCAGAACAGGCGATATCTTGACTTTCGTGGTGTTTCAAGCTGAGATATGCATTTTCTGCGATAATCTTGGTGAGACTTCTGTTAGAAGTATGCAGAATCATCGAGATCGCACTTTTCGAGCTATTTAATGCGAGAAAAACGTTATCTGGTGTTTTCACCACTCCACAGTTGGTTTGATATGCAGAACCGGAGATATCTTGGTTTTCGTGGTGTTTCAAGCTGAGATATGCATTTCCTGCGATAATCTTGGTCAGACTTCTGTCCGAAGTATGCTGAATCATCGAGATCGCTCTTTTCGAGCTATTTAATGCGAGGAACACGTTCTCTGGTTGTTTTCACCACTCCACAGTGCGTTTGATATGCAGAACAGGCGATATCATGATTTTCGTGGTGTTTCCAGCTGAGATATGCATTTTCTGCGATAATCTTGGTGGGTCTTTTGTCAGAAGTATGCAGAATCATATAGATCGCTCTTTTCGAGCTACTTAATGCACGAAACACGTTTTCTGGTGTTTTCACCACTCCACGGTACGTTTGATGTGCAGAACCAGAGATAACTCGGTTTTCGCGGGTTTCAAGCTGAGATATGCATTTTCTACGATAATCTTGGTGAGACTTCTGTCCGAAGTATGCTGAATCATCGAGATCGCTCTTTTCGAGCTATTTAATGCGAGAAACACGTTCTCTGGTTGTTTTCACCACTCCACAGTGCGTTTGATATGCAGAACAGGCGATATCTTGATTTTCGTGGTGTTTCCAGCTGAGATATGCATTTTCTGCGATAATCTTGGTGGGTCTTTTATCAGAAGTATGCAGAATCATCTACATCGCTCTTTTCGAGCTACTTAATGCACGAAACACGTTTTCTGGTGTTTTCACCACTCCACAGTGCGTTTGATATGCAGAACCGGCGATATCTTGGTTTTCGTGGGGTTTCAAGCTGAGATATGCATTTTCTGCGATAATCTTGGTGAGACTTCTGTCAGAAGTATGCTGAATCATCGAGATCGCTCTTTTCGAGCTAGTTAGTGCGAGAAACACGTTATCTGGTGTTTTCACCACTCCACAGTACGTTTGATATGCAGAACCGGCGATATCTTGATTTTTGTGGTGTTTTCAGCTGAGATATGCATTTTCTACGATAATGTTGGTGAGACTTCTGTCAGAAGTATGCAGAATCATCGACATCGCACTTTTAGAGCTATTTAATGCGAGAAACACGTTATCTGGTGTTTTCACCACTCCACAGTTGGTTTGATATGCAGAACCGGCGATATTTTGGTTTTCGTCGGGTTCCAAGCTGAGATATGCATTTTCTACGATAATCTTGGTGAAACATCTGTCCGAAGTATGCAGAAACATCGAGAGCGCTCTTATCGAGCTAATTAATGCGAGAAACTCGTTTTCTGGGGTTTTCACCACTCCACAGTTCGTTTGATATGCAGAACAGGCGATATCTTGACTTTCGTGGTGTTTCAAGCTGAGATATGACATTTTCTACGATAATCTTGGTGAGACTTCTGTCAGAAGTATGCAGAATCATCGAGAACGCTCTTTTCGAGCTACTTAATGCACGAAACACGTTTTCTGGTGTTTTCACCACTCCACAGTACGTTTGACATGCAGAACCGGAGATATCTTGGTTTCGGCCGGGTTTCAAGCTGAGATATGCATTTTCTACGATAATCCTGGTGAGACTTCTGTCAGAAGTATGCAGAACCTTCGAGATCGCACTTTTCGAGCTATTTAATGCGTGAAACACGTTAGCTGGTGTTTTGACCACTCCACAGTGCGTTTGATATGTAGAGACGCCGATAACTTGGTTTTCGCGGGGTTGCCAGCTGAAATATGCATTTTCTGCGATAATCTTGGTGTTTCATCTATGAGACGTATGCAGAATCATCGAGAACGCTCTTTTCGAGCTAGTTAATGCGAGAAACACGTTTTCTGGTGTTTTCACCACGCCACAGTACGTTTGATATGCAGAACAGTAGATATCTTGGTTTTCGTGGGGTTTCAAGCTGAGATATGCATTTTCTACGATAAGCTTGGTGAGACTTCTGTCCCATGTATGCTGAATCATCTAGATCGCTCTTTTCGAGCTATTCAATGCGAGAAACACGTTATCTGGTGTTTTCACCACTCCTCAGTGCGTTTGATATGCAGAACCGGCAATATCTTAGTTTTCGTGGGGTTTCAAGCTGAGATATGCATTTTCTACGATAATGTTGGTGAGACTTCTGTCAGAAGTATGCAGAATCATCGAGATCGCACTTTTAGAGCTATTTAATGCGAGAAACACGTTATCTGGTGTTTTCACCACTCCACAGTTGGTTTGATATGCAGAACCGGCGATATTTTGGTTTTCGTCGGGTTCCAAGCTGAGATATGCATTTTCTACGATAATCTTGGTGAAACATCTGTCCGAAGTATGCAGAAACATCGAGAGCGCTCTTATCGAGCTAATTAATGCGAGAAACTCGTTTTCTGGGGTTTTCACCACTCCACAGTTCGTTTGATATGCAGAACAGGCGATATCTTGACTTTCGTGGTGTTTCAATCTGAGATATGCATTTTCTGCGATAATCTTGGTGAGACTTCTGTTAGAAGTATGCAGAATCATCGAGATCGCACTTTTCGAGCTATTTAATGCGAGAAAAACGTTATCTGGTGTTTTCACCACTCCACAGTTGGTTTGATATGCAGAACCGGAGATATCTTGGTTTTCGTGGTGTTTCAAGCTGAGATATGCATTTCCTGCGATAATCTTGGTCAGACTTCTGTCCGAAGTATGCTGAATCATCGAGATCGCTCTTTTCGAGCTATTTAATGCGAGGAACACGTTCTCTGGTTGTTTTCACCACTCCACAGTGCGTTTGATATGCAGAACAGGCGATATCTTGATTTTCGTGGTGTTTCCAGCTGAGATATGCATTTTCTGCGATAATCTTGGTGGGTCTTTTGTCAGAAGTATGCAGAATCATATAGATCGCTCTTTTCGAGCTACTTAATGCACGAAACACGTTTTCTGGTGTTTTCACCACTCCACGGTACGTTTGATGTGCAGAACCAGAGATAACTCGGTTTTCGTCGGGTTTCAAGCTGAGATATGCATTTTCTACGATAATCTTGGTGAGACTTCTGTCCGAAGTATGCTGAATCATCGAGATCGCACTTTTCGAGCTATTTAATGCGAGAAACACGTTCTCTGGTTGTTTTCACCACTCCACAGTTGGTTTGATATGCAGAACCGGCGATATTTTGGTTTTCGTCGGGTTCCAAGCTGAGATATGCATTTTCTGCGATAATCTTGGTGAGACTTCTGTTAGAAGTATGCAGAATCATCGAGATCGCACTTTTCGAGCTATTTAATGCGAGAAAAACGTTATCTGGTGTTTTCACCACTCCACAGTTGGTTTGATATGCAGAACCGGAGATATCTTGGTTTTCGTGGTGTTTCAAGCTGAGATATGCATTTCCTGCGATAATCTTGGTCAGACTTCTGTCCGAAGTATGCTGAATCATCGAGATCGCTCTTTTCGAGCTATTTAATGCGAGGAACACGTTCTCTGGTTGTTTTCACCACTCCACAGTGCGTTTGATATGCAGAACAGGCGATATCTTGATTTTCGTGGTGTTTCCAGCTGAGATATGCATTTTCTGCGATAATCTTGGTGGGTCTTTTGTCAGAAGTATGCAGAATCATATAGATCGCTCTTTTCGAGCTACTTAATGCACGAAACACGTTTTCTGGTGTTTTCACCACTCCACGGTACGTTTGATGTGCAGAACCAGAGATAACTCGGTTTTCGTCGGGTTTCAAGCTGAGATATGCATTTTCTACGATAATCTTGGTGAGACTTCTGTCCGAAGTATGCTGAATCATCGAGATCGCTCTTTTCGAGCTATTTAATGCGAGAAACACGTTCTCTGGTTGTTTTCACCACTCCACAGTGCGTTTGATATGCAGAACAGGCGATATCTTGATTTTCGTGGTGTTTCCAGCTGAGATATGCATTTTCTGCGATAATCTTGGTGGGTCTTTTATCAGAAGTATGCAGAATCATCTACATCGCTCTTTTCGAGCTACTTAATGCACGAAACACGTTTTCTGGTGTTTTCACCACCCCACAGTGCGTTTGATATGCAGAACCGGCGATATCTTGGTTTTCGTGGGGTTTCAAGCTGAGATATGCATTTTCTGCGATAATCTTGGTGAGACTTCTGTCAGAAGTATGCTGAATCATCGAGATCGCTCTTTTCGAGCTAGTTAGTGCGAGAAACACGTTATCTGGTGTTTTCACCACTCCACAGTGCGTTTGATATGCAGAACCGGCGATATCTTGGTTTTCGTGGTGTTTCAAGCTGAGATATGCATTTTCTGCGATAATATTGGTGAGAATTAAGTCAGAAGTATGCGGAATCATCTAGATCGCTCTTTTCGAGCTACTTAATGCAGGAAACACGTTTTCTGGTGTTTTCACCACTCCACAGTACGTTTGATATGCAGAACCGGCGATATCTTGATTTTCGTGGTGTTTTCAGCTGAGATATGCATTTTCTACGATAATGTTGGTGAGACTTCTGTCAGAAGTATGCAGAATCATCGAGATCGCACTTTTAGAGCTATTTAATGCACGGAACACGTTTTCTGGTGTTTTCACCACTCCACGGTACGTTTGATGTGCAGAACCGGAGATAACTCGGTTTTCGTCGGGTTTCAAGCTGAGATATGCATTTTCTACGATAATCTTGGTGAGACTTCTGTCCGAAGTATGCTGAATCATCGAGATCGCTCTTTTCGAGCTATTTAATGCGAGAAACACGTTCTCTGGTTGTTTTCACCACTCCACAGTGCGTTTGATATGCAGAACAGGCGATATCTTGATTTTCGTGGTGTTTCCAGCTGAGATATGCATTTTCTGCGATAATCTTGGTGGGTCTTTTATCAGAAGTATGCAGAATCATCTACATCGCTCTTTTCGAGCTACTTAATGCACGAAACACGTTTTCTGGTGTTTTCACCACCCCACAGTGCGTTTGATATGCAGAACCGGCGATATCTTGGTTTTCGTGGGGTTTCAAGATGAGATATGCATTTTCTGCGATAATCTTGGTGAGACTTCTGTCAGAAGTATGCTGAATCATCGAGATCGCTCTTTTCGAGCTAGTTAGTGCGAGAAACACGTTATCTGGTGTTTTCACCACTCCACAGTGCGTTTGAAATGCAGAACCGGAGATATCTTGGTTTCGGTCGGGTTTCAAGCTGAGATATGCATTTTCTACGATAACCCTGGTGAGACTTCTGTCAGAAGTATAAAGAATCTTCGAGAACGCTCTTTTCGAGCTACTTAATGCGCGAAACACGTTTTCTGGTGTTTTCACCAATCCACGGTACGTTTGATGTGCAGAACCGGAGATAACTCGGTTTTCGTCGGGTTTCAAGCTGAGATATGCATTTTCTACGATAATCTTGGTGAGACTTCTGTCAGAAGTATGCAGGATATTCGAGAACGCTCTTTTCGAGCTATTTAATGCGAGAAACACGTTATCTGGTGTTTTCACCACTCCACAGTGCGTTTGATATGCAGAACCGGCGATATCTTGGTTTTCGTGGGGTTTCAAGCTGAGATATGCATTTTCTGCGATAATATTGGTGAGAATTAAGTCAGAAGTATGCGGAATCATCTAGATCGCTCTTTTCGAGCTACTTAATGCAGGAAACACGTTTTCTGGTGTTTTCACCACTCCACAGTACGTTTGATATGCAGAACCGGCGATATCTTGATTTTCGTGGTGTTTTCAGCTGAGATATGCATTTTCTACGATAATGTTGGTGAGACTTCTGTCAGAAGTATGCAGAATCATCGAGAACGCTCTTTTCGAGCTACTTAATGCACGAAACACGTTTTCTGGTGTTTTCACCACTCCACAGTGCGTTTGATATGCAGAACCGGCGATATCTTGGTTTTCGTGGGGTTTCAAGCTGAGATATGCATTTTCTGCGATAATCTTGGTGAGACTTCTGTCCGAAGTATGCTGAATCATCGAGATCGCTCTTTTCGAGCTAGTTAGTGCGAGAAACACGTTATCTGGTGTTTTCACCACTCCACAGTGCGTTTGATATGCAGAACAGTACATATCTTGGTTTTCGTGGGGTTTCAAGCTGAGATTTGCATTTTCTGCGATAATCTTGGTGGGTCTTTTGTCAGAAGTATGCAGAATCATCTAGATCGCTCTTTTCGAGCTACTTAATGCACGAAACACGTTTTCTGGTGTTTTCACCACTCCGCAGTACGTTTGAAATGCAGAACTGGAGATATCTTGGTTTCGGTCGGGTTTCAAGCTGAGATATGCATTTTCTACGATAACCCTGGTGAGACTTCTGTCAGAAGTATAAAGAATCTTCGAGAACGCTCTTTTCGAGCTACTTAATGCGCGAAACACGTTTTCTGGTGTTTTCACCAATCCACGGTACGTTTGATGTGCAGAAGCGGAGATAACTCGGTTCTCGTCGGGTTTCAAGCTGAGATATGCATTTTCTACGATAATCTTGGTGAGACTTCTGTCAGAAGTATGCAGGATCTTCGAGAACGCTCTTTTCGAGCTATTTAATGCGAGAAACACGTTATCTGGTGTTTTCACCACTCCACAGTGCGTTTGATATGCAGAACCGGCGATATCTTGTTTTTCGTGGGGTTTCAAGCTGAGATATGCATTTTCTGCGATAATATTGGTGAGAATTAGGTCAGAAGTATGCGGAATCATCTAGATCGCTCTTTTCGAGCTACTTAATGCACGAAACACGTTTTCTGGTCTTTTCACCACTCCACAGTACGTTTGACATGCAGAACCGGAGATATCTTGGTTTCGGTCGGGTTTCAAGCTGAGATATGCATTTTCAACGATAATCTTGGTGAAACATCTGTCCGAAGTATGCAGAAACATCGAGAGCGCTCTTTTCGAGCTACTTAATGCAGGAAACACGTTTTCTGGTGTTTTCACCACTCCACAGTACGTTTGACATGCAGAACCGGAGATATCTTGGTTTCGGTCGGGTTTCAAGCCGAGATATGCATTTTCTACGATAATCCTGGTGAGACTTCTGTCAGAAGTATGCAGGATCTTCGAGAACGCTCTTTTCGAGCTATTTAATGCGAGAAACACGTTATCTGCTGTTTTCACGACTCCACAGTGCGTATGATATGCAGAACCGGCGATATCTTGGTTTTCGTGGTGTTTCAAGCTGAGATATGCATTTTCTGCGATAATATTGGTGAGAATTAAGTCAGAAGTATGCGGAATCATCTAGATCGCTGTTTTCGAGCTACTTAATGCAGGAAACACGTTTTCTGGTGTTTTCACCACTCCACAGTACGTTTGATATGCAGAACCGGCGATATCTTGATTTTCGTGGTGTTTTCAGCTGAGATATGCATTTTCTACGATAATGTTGGTGAGACTTCTGTCAGAAGTATGCAGAATCATCGAGATCGCACTTTTAGAGCTATTTAATGCGAGAAACACGTTATCTGGTGTTTTCACCACTCCACAGTTGGTTTGATATGCAGAACCGGCGATATTTTGGTTTTCGTCGGGTTCCAAGCTGAGATATGCATTTTCTACGATAATCTTGGTGAAACATCTGTCCGAAGTATGCAGAAACAAGGAGAGCGCTCTTATCGAGCTAATTAATGCGAGAAACTCGTTTTCTGGGGTTTTCACCACTCCACAGTTCGTTTGATATGCAGAACAGGCGATATCTTGACTTTCGTGGTGTTTCAAGCTGAGATATGCATTTTCTGCGATAATCTTGGTGAGACTTCTGTTAGAAGTATGCAGAATCATCGAGATCGCACTTTTCGAGCTATTTAATGCGAGAAAAACGTTATCTGGTGTTTTCACCACTCCACAGTTGGTTTGACATGCAGAACCGGAGATATCTTGGTTTTCGTGGTGTTTCAAGCTGAGATATGCATTTCCTGCGATAATCTTGGTCAGACTTCTGTCCGAAGTATGCTGAATCATCGAGATCGCTCTTTTCGAGCTATTTAATGCGAGGAACACGTTCTCTGGTTGTTTTCACCACTCCACAGTGCGTTTGATATGCAGAACAGGCGATATCATGATTTTCGTGGTGTTTCCAGCTGAGATATGCATTTTCTGCGATAATCTTGGTGGGTCTTTTGTCAGAAGTATGCAGAATCATATAGATCGCTCTTTTCGAGCTACTTAATGCACGAAACACGTTTTCTGGTGTTTTCACCACTCCACGGTACGTTTGATGTGCAGAACCAGAGATAACTCGGTTTTCGCGGGTTTCAAGCTGAGATATGCATTTTCTACGATAATCTTGGTGAGACTTCTGTCCGAAGTATGCTGAATCATCGAGATCGCTCTTTTCGAGCTATTTAATGCGAGAAACACGTTCTCTGGTTGTTTTCACCACTCCACAGTGCGTTTGATATGCAGAACAGGCGATATCTTGATTTTCGTGGTGTTTCCAGCTGAGATATGCATTTTCTGCGATAATCTTGGTGGGTCTTTTATCAGAAGTATGCAGAATCATCTACATCGCTCTTTTCGAGCTACTTAATGCACGAAACACGTTTTCTGGTGTTTTCACCACTCCACAGTGCGTTTGATATGCAGAACCGGCGATATCTTGGTTTTCGTGGGGTTTCAAGCTGAGATATGCATTTTCTGCGATAATCTTGGTGAGACTTCTGTCAGAAGTATGCTGAATCATCGAGATCGCTCTTTTCGAGCTAGTTAGTGCGAGAAACACGTTATCTGGTGTTTTCACCACTCCACAGTACGTTTGATATGCAGAACCGGCGATATCTTGATTTTCGTGGTGTTTTCAGCTGAGATATGCATTTTCTACGATAATGTTGGTGAGACTTCTGTCAGAAGTATGCAGAATCATCGACATTGCACTTTTAGAGCTATTTAATGCGAGAAACACGTTATCTGGTGTTTTCACCACTCCACAGTTGGTTTGATATGCAGAACCGGCGATATTTTGGTTTTCGTCGGGTTCCAAGCTGAGATATGCATTTTCTACGATAATCTTGGTGAAACATCTGTCCGAAGTATGCAGAAACATCGAGAGCGCTCTTATCGAGCTAATTAATGCGAGAAACTCGTTTTCTGGGGTTTTCACCACTCCACAGTTCGTTTGATATGCAGAACAGGCGATATCTTGACTTTCGTGGTGTTTCAAGCTGAGATATGACATTTTCTACGATAATCTTGGTGAGACTTCTGTCAGAAGTATGCAGAATCATCGAGAACGCTCTTTTCGAGCTACTTAATGCACGAAACACGTTTTCTGGTGTTTTCACCACTCCACAGTACGTTTGACATGCAGAACCGGAGATATCTTGGTTTCGGCCGGGTTTCAAGCTGAGATATGCATTTTCTACGATAATCCTGGTGAGACTTCTGTCAGAAGTATGCAGAACCTTCGAGATCGCACTTTTCGAGCTATTTAATGCGTGAAACACGTTAGCTGGTGTTTTGACCACTCCACAGTGCGTTTGATATGTAGAGACGCCGATAACTTGGTTTTCGCGGGGTTGCCAGCTGAAATATGCATTTTCTGCGATAATCTTGGTGTTTCATCTATGAGACGTATGCAGAATCATCGAGAACGCTCTTTTCGAGCTAGTTAATGCGAGAAACACGTTTTCTGGTGTTTTCACCACGCCACAGTGCGTTTGATATGCAGAACAGTAGATATCTTGGTTTTCGTGGGGTTTCAAGCTGAGATATGCATTTTCTACGATAAGCTTGGTGAGACTTCTGTCCCATGTATGCTGAATCATCTAGATCGCTCTTTTCGAGCTATTCAATGCGAGAAACACGTTATCTGGTGTTTTCACCACTCCTCAGTGCGTTTGATATGCAGAACCGGCAATATCTTAGTTTTCGTGGGGTTTCAAGCTGAGATATGCATTTTCTACGATAATGTTGGTGAGACTTCTGTCAGAAGTATGCAGAATCATCGAGATCGCACTTTTAGAGCTATTTAATGCGAGAAACACGTTATCTGGTGTTTTCACCACTCCACAGTTGGTTTGATATGCAGAACCGGCGATATTTTGGTTTTCGTCGGGTTCCAAGCTGAGATATGCATTTTCTACGATAATCTTGGTGAAACATCTGTCCGAAGTATGCAGAAACATCGAGAGCGCTCTTATCGAGCTAATTAATGCGAGAAACTCGTTTTCTGGGGTTTTCACCACTCCACAGTTCGTTTGATATGCAGAACAGGCGATATCTTGACTTTCGTGGTGTTTCAATCTGAGATATGCATTTTCTGCGATAATCTTGGTGAGACTTCTGTTAGAAGTATGCAGAATCATCGAGATCGCACTTTTCGAGCTATTTAATGCGAGAAAAACGTTATCTGGTGTTTTCACCACTCCACAGTTGGTTTGATATGCAGAACCGGAGATATCTTGGTTTTCGTGGTGTTTCAAGCTGAGATATGCATTTCCTGCGATAATCTTGGTCAGACTTCTGTCCGAAGTATGCTGAATCATCGAGATCGCTCTTTTCGAGCTATTTAATGCGAGGAACACGTTCTCTGGTTGTTTTCACCACTCCACAGTGCGTTTGATATGCAGAACAGGCGATATCTTGATTTTCGTGGTGTTTCCAGCTGAGATATGCATTTTCTGCGATAATCTTGGTGGGTCTTTTGTCAGAAGTATGCAGAATCATATAGATCGCTCTTTTCGAGCTACTTAATGCACGAAACACGTTTTCTGGTGTTTTCACCACTCCACGGTACGTTTGATGTGCAGAACCAGAGATAACTCGGTTTTCGTCGGGTTTCAAGCTGAGATATGCATTTTCTACGATAATCTTGGTGAGACTTCTGTCCGAAGTATGCTGAATCATCGAGATCGCACTTTTCGAGCTATTTAATGCGAGAAACACGTTCTCTGGTTGTTTTCACCACTCCACAGTTGGTTTGATATGCAGAACCGGCGATATTTTGGTTTTCGTCGGGTTCCAAGCTGAGATATGCATTTTCTGCGATAATCTTGGTGAGACTTCTGTTAGAAGTATGCAGAATCATCGAGATCGCACTTTTCGAGCTATTTAATGCGAGAAAAACGTTATCTGGTGTTTTCACCACTCCACAGTTGGTTTGATATGCAGAACCGGAGATATCTTGGTTTTCGTGGTGTTTCAAGCTGAGATATGCATTTCCTGCGATAATCTTGGTCAGACTTCTGTCCGAAGTATGCTGAATCATCGAGATCGCTCTTTTCGAGCTATTTAATGCGAGGAACACGTTCTCTGGTTGTTTTCACCACTCCACAGTGCGTTTGATATGCAGAACAGGCGATATCTTGATTTTCGTGGTGTTTCCAGCTGAGATATGCATTTTCTGCGATAATCTTGGTGGGTCTTTTGTCAGAAGTATGCAGAATCATATAGATCGCTCTTTTCGAGCTACTTAATGCACGAAACACGTTTTCTGGTGTTTTCACCACTCCACGGTACGTTTGATGTGCAGAACCAGAGATAACTCGGTTTTCGTCGGGTTTCAAGCTGAGATATGCATTTTCTACGATAATCTTGGTGAGACTTCTGTCCGAAGTATGCTGAATCATCGAGATCGCTCTTTTCGAGCTATTTAATGCGAGAAACACGTTCTCTGGTTGTTTTCACCACTCCACAGTGCGTTTGATATGCAGAACAGGCGATATCTTGATTTTCGTGGTGTTTCCAGCTGAGATATGCATTTTCTGCGATAATCTTGGTGGGTCTTTTATCAGAAGTATGCAGAATCATCTACATCGCTCTTTTCGAGCTACTTAATGCACGAAACACGTTTTCTGGTGTTTTCACCACCCCACAGTGCGTTTGATATGCAGAACCGGCGATATCTTGGTTTTCGTGGGGTTTCAAGCTGAGATATGCATTTTCTGCGATAATCTTGGTGAGACTTCTGTCAGAAGTATGCTGAATCATCGAGATCGCTCTTTTCGAGCTAGTTAGTGCGAGAAACACGTTATCTGGTGTTTTCACCACTCCACAGTGCGTTTGATATGCAGAACCGGCGATATCTTGGTTTTCGTGGTGTTTCAAGCTGAGATATGCATTTTCTGCGATAATATTGGTGAGAATTAAGTCAGAAGTATGCGGAATCATCTAGATCGCTCTTTTCGAGCTACTTAATGCAGGAAACACGTTTTCTGGTGTTTTCACCACTCCACAGTACGTTTGATATGCAGAACCGGCGATATCTTGATTTTCGTGGTGTTTTCAGCTGAGATATGCATTTTCTACGATAATGTTGGTGAGACTTCTGTCAGAAGTATGCAGAATCATCGAGATCGCACTTTTAGAGCTATTTAATGCACGGAACACGTTTTCTGGTGTTTTCACCACTCCACGGTACGTTTGATGTGCAGAACCGGAGATAACTCGGTTTTCGTCGGGTTTCAAGCTGAGATATGCATTTTCTACGATAATCTTGGTGAGACTTCTGTCCGAAGTATGCTGAATCATCGAGATCGCTCTTTTCGAGCTATTTAATGCGAGAAACACGTTCTCTGGTTGTTTTCACCACTCCACAGTGCGTTTGATATGCAGAACAGGCGATATCTTGATTTTCGTGGTGTTTCCAGCTGAGATATGCATTTTCTGCGATAATCTTGGTGGGTCTTTTATCAGAAGTATGCAGAATCATCTACATCGCTCTTTTCGAGCTACTTAATGCACGAAACACGTTTTCTGGTGTTTTCACCACCCCACAGTGCGTTTGATATGCAGAACCGGCGATATCTTGGTTTTCGTGGGGTTTCAAGCTGAGATATGCATTTTCTGCGATAATCTTGGAGAGACTTCTGCCAGAAGTATGCTGAATCATCGAGATCGCTCTTTTCGAGCTAGTTAGTGCGAGAAACACGTTATCTGGTGTTTTCACCACTCCACAGTGCGTTTGATATGCAGAACCGGCGATATCTTGGTTTTCGTGGTGTTTCAAGCTGAGATATGCATTTTCTGCGATAATATTGGTGAGAATTAAGTCAGAAGTATGCGGAATCATCTAGATCGCTCTTTTCGAGCTACTTAATGCAGGAAACACGTTTTCTGGTGTTTTCACCACTCCACAGTACGTTTGATATGCAGAACCGGCGATATCTTGATTTTCGTGGTGTTTTCAGCTGAGATATGCATTTTCTACGATAATGTTGGTGAGACTTCTGTCAGAAGTATGCAGAATCATCGAGATCGCACTTTTAGAGCTATTTAATGCGAGAAACACGTTATCTGGTGTTTTCACCACTCCACAGTTGGTTTGATATGCAGAACCGGCGATATTTTGGTTTTCGTCGGGTTCCAAGCTGAGATATGCATTTTCTACGATAATCTTGGTGAAACATCTGTCCGAAGTATGCAGAAACATCGAGAGCGCTCTTATCGAGCTAATTAATGCGAGAAACTCGTTTTCTGGGGTTTTCACCACTCCACAGTTCGTTTGATATGCAGAACCGGCGATATCTTGGTTTTCGTGGTGTTTCAAGCTGAGATATGCATTTTCTGCGATAATATTGGTGAGAATTAAGTCAGAAGTATGCGGAATCATCTAGATCGCTCTTTTCGAGCTACTTAATGCAGGAAACACGTTTTCTGGTGTTTTCACCACTCCACAGTACGTTTGATATGCAGAACCGGAGATATCTTGATTTTCGTGGTGTTTTCAGCTGAGATATGCATTTTCTACGATAATGTTGGTGAGACTTCTGTCAGAAGTATGCAGAATCATCGAGATCGCACTTTTAGAGCTATTTAATGCGAGAAACACGTTATCTGGTGTTTTCACCACTCCACAGTGCGTTTGATATGCAGAACAGGCGATATCTTGATTTTCGTGGTGTTTCCAGCTGAGATATGCATTTTCTGCGATAAT
The DNA here is from genome assembly GCA_951804975.1 of Anthophora plumipes. Taxonomy (NCBI): domain Eukaryota; kingdom Metazoa; phylum Arthropoda; class Insecta; order Hymenoptera; family Apidae; genus Anthophora; species Anthophora plumipes. The sequence goes on from CATORF010000583.1 coordinate 3,046,510, forward strand.
CTTGGTGGGTCTTTTGTCAGAAGTATGCAGAATCATATAGATCGCTCTTTTCGAGCTACTTAATGCACGAAACACGTTTTCTGGTGTTTTCACCACTCCACGGTACGTTTGATGTGCAGAACCGGAGATAACTCGGTTTTCGTCGGGTTTCAAGCTGAGATATGCATTTTCTACGATAATCTTGGTGAGACTTCTGTCCGAAGTATGCTGAATCATCGAGATCGCTCTTTTCGAGCTATTTAATGCGAGAAACACGTTCTCTGGTTGTTTTCACCACTCCACAGTGCGTTTGATATGCAGAACAGGCGATATCTTGATTTTCGTGGTGTTTCCAGCTGAGATATGCATTTTCTGCGATAATCTTGGTGGGTCTTTTATCAGAAGTATGCAGAATCGTCTACATCGCTCTTTTCGAGCTACTTAATGCACGAAACACGTTTTCTGGTGTTTTCACCACTCCACAGTGCGTTTGATATGCAGAACCGGCGATATCTTGGTTTTCGTGGGGTTTCAAGCTGAGATATGCATTTTCTGCGATAATCTTGGTGAGACTTCTGTCAGAAGTATGCTGAATCATCGAGATCGCTCTTTTCGAGCTAGTTAGTGCGAGAAACACGTTATCTGGTGTTTTCACCACTCCACAGTGCGTTTGATATGCAGAACAGTACATATCTTGGTTTTCGTGGGGTTTCAAGCTGAGATTTGCATTTTCTGCGATAATCTTGGTGGGTCTTTTGTCAGAAGTATGCAGAATCATCTAGATCGCTCTTTTCGAGCTACTTAATGCACGAAACACGTTTTCTGGTGTTTTCACCACTCCGCAGTACGTTTGAAATGCAGAACCGGAGATATCTTGGTTTCGGTCGGGTTTCAAGCTGAGATATGCATTTTCTACGATAACCCTGGTGAGACTTCTGTCAGAAGTATAAAGAATCTTCGAGAACGCTCTTTTCGAGCTACTTAATGCGCGAAACACGTTTTCTGGTGTTTTCACCAATCCACGGTACGTTTGATGTGCAGAACCGGAGATAACTCGGTTTTCGTCGGGTTTCAAGCTGAGATATGCATTTTCTACGATAATCTTGGTGAGACTTCTGTCAGAAGTATGCAGGATCTTCGAGAACGCTCTTTTCGAGCTATTTAATGCGAGAAACACGTTATCTGGTGTTTTCACCACTCCACAGTGCGTTTGATATGCAGAACCGGCGATATCTTGGTTTTCGTGGGGTTTCAAGCTGAGATATGCATTTTCTGCGATAATATTGGTGAGAATTAAGTCAGAAGTATGCGGAATCATCTAGATCGCTCTTTTCGAGCTACTTAATACGAGAAACACGTTATCTGGTGTTTTCTCCACTCCAGAGTGCGTTGGATATGCAGAACAAGCGATATTTTGGTTTTCGTCGGGTTTCAAGCTGAGATATGCATATTCTACGATAAGCTTGGTGAAACATCTGGCCGAAGTATGCAGAAACATCGAGACCGCGCTTTTCGATGTATTTAATGCGAGAAACACGTTCTCTGGTTGTTTTCACCATTCCACAGTGCTTTTGATAAGCAGAACAGGCGATATCATGATTTTCATGGTGTTTCCAGCTGAGATATGCATTTTCTGCGATAATCTTGGTGGGTGTTTTGTCAGAAGTATGCAGAATCATCTAGATCGCTCTTTTCGAGCTACTTAATGCACGAAACACGTTTTCTGGTGTTTACACCACTCCACAGTTGGTTTGATATGCAGAACCGGAGATATCTTGGTTTCGGTCGGGTTTCAAGCTGAGATATGCATTATCTACGATAATCCTGGTGAGATTTCTGACAGAAGTATGCAGGATCTTAGAGAACGCTCTTTTCGATCTATTTAATGCGAGAAACACGTTATCTGGTGTTTTCACCACTCCACAGTGCGTTTGATATGCAGAACCGGCGACATCTTCGTTTTCGTGGTGTATCAAGCTGAGATATGCATGTTTTACGATAAGCTTGGTGAAACATCTGTCCGAAGTATGCAGAAACATTGAGAGCGCTCTTTTCGAGCTATTTAATGCGAGAAACACGTTTTCTGGGGTTTTCACCACTCCACAGTTCGTTGGATATGCTGAACCGGAGATATCTTGATTTTCGTGAGGTTTCGAGCTGAGATATGCATTTTCTGCGATAATATTGGTGAGACTTCAGTCAGAAGGATGCAGAATCATCTAGGACGCTCCTTTCGAGCTACTTAATGCACGAAACACGTTTTCTGGTGTTTTCACCACTCCACAATACGTTTGACATGCAGAACCGGAGATATCTTGGTTTCGGTCGGGTTTCAAGATGAGATATGCATTTTCTACGATAATCCTGGTGAGACTTCTGTCAGAAGTATGCAGAATCTTCGAGAACGCTCTTTTCGAGCTACTTAATGCGCGAAACACGTTTTCTGGTGTTTTCACCACTCCACGGTACGTTTGATGTGCAGAACCGGCGATATCTTGGTTTTCGTGGGGTTTCAAGCTGAGATATGCATTTTCTGCGATAATCTTGGTGAGACTTCTGTCCGAAGTATGCTGAAAGATCGAGATCGCTCTTTTCGAGCTAGTTAATGTGAGAAAAACCTTATCCGGTGTTTTCACCACACCACAGTGCATTTGATATGCAGAACCGGCGATATCTTGGTTTTCGTGGGGTTTCAAGCTGAGATATGCATTTTCTGCGATAATCTTGGTGAGACTTCTGTCCGAATTATGCAGAATCATCGAGATCGCTCGTTTCGAGCTACTTAATGCGAGAAACACGTTATCTGGTGTTTTCTCCACTCCAGAGTGCGTTGGATATGCAGAACCGGCGATATTTTGGTTTTCGTCGGGTTTCAAGCTGAGATATGCATATTCTACGATAAGCTTGGTGAAACATCTGGCCGAAGTATGCAGAAACATCGAGACCGCGCTTTTCGATGTATTTAATGCGAGAAACACGTTCTCTGGTTGTTTTCACCATTCCACAGTGCTTTTGATAAGCAGAACAGGCGATATCATGATTTTCATGGTGTTTCCAGCTGAGATATGCATTTTCTGCGATAATCTTGGTGGGTGTTTTGTCAGAAGTATGCAGAATCATCTAGATCGCTCTTTTCGAGCTACTTAATGCACGAAACACGTTTTCTGGTGTTTACACCACTCCACAGTTGGTTTGATATGCAGAACCGGAGATATCTTGGTTTCGGTCGGGTTTCAAGCTGAGATATGCATTATCGACGATAATCCTGGTGAGATTTCTGGCAGAAGTATGCAGAATCATCGAGAACGCTCTTTTCGATCTACTTACTGCACGAAACACGTTTTCTGGTGTTTTCACCACTCCACAGTACGTTTGACATGCAGAACCGGAGATATCTTGGTTTCGGTCGGGTTTCAAGCTGAGATATGCATTTTCTACGCTATTCCTGGTGAGACTTCTGTCAGAAGTATGCAGAATCTTCGAGAACGCTCTTTTTGCGCTACTTAATGCGCTAAACACGTTTTCTGGTGTTTTCACCACTCCACAGTTCGTTGGATATGCAGAACAGTAGATATCTTGGTTTTCGTGGGGTTTCAAGCAGAGATATGCATTTTCTGCGATAATCTTGGTGAGACTTCTGTACGAAGTATGCTGAATCATCGAGATCGCGCTTTTCGATGTATTTAATGCGAGAAACACGTTCTCTGGTTGTTTTCTCCATTGCACAGTGCGTTTGATAAGCAGAACCGGAGATATCTTGGTTTTCGTGTGGTTTCAAGCTGAGATATGCATTTCCTGCGTTAATCTTGGTGAGACTTCTGTCCGAAGTATGCTGAATCATCTAGATCGATCTTTTCGAGCTATTTAATGCGAGAAACACGTTATCTGGTGTTTTCACCACTCCACAGTGCGTTTGATATGCAGCACCAGCGATATCTTGGTTTTCGTGGGGTTTCAAGCTGAGACATGCATTTTTTACGATAATCTTGGTGAGACTTCTGTCCGAAGTACGCAGAATCATCGAGATCGCACTATTCGCGCTATTTAATGCGAGAAACACGTTCTCTGGTTGTTTTCACCACTCCACAGTGCTTTTGATATGCAGAACCGGCAACATCTTGATTTTCGTGAGGTTTCGAGCTGAGATATGCATTTTCTGCGATAATATTGGTGAAACATCTGTCAGAAGTATGCAGAATCATCTAGATCGCTCTTTTCGAGCTACTTAATGCACGAAACACGTTTTCTGGTGTTTTCACCACTCCACAGTACGTTTGACATGCACAACAGGAGATATCTTGGTTTCGGTCGGGTTTCAAGCTGAGATATGCATTTTCTACGATAATCTTGGTGAGACTTCTGTCAGAAGTATGCAGGATCTTAAAGAACGCTATTTTCGAGCTATTTAATGCGAGAAACACGTTATCTGGAGTTTTCACCACTCCACAGTGCGTTTGATATGCAGTACCAGCGATATCTTGGTTTTCGTGGGGTTTCAAGCTGAGATATGCATTTTTTACAATAATCTTGGTGAGACTTCTGTCCGAAGTATGCAGAAACATCGAGAGCGCTCTTTTCGAGCTATTTAATGCGAGAAACTCGTTTTCTAGGGTTTTCTCCACTCCACAGTGCGTTTGATATGCAGAACAGGCGATATCTTGGTTTTCGTGGGGTTTCAAGCAGAGATATGCATTTTCTGCGATAATCTTGGTGAGACTTCAGTCAGAAGTATGCAGAATCATCTAGATCGCTCTTTTCGAGCTACTTACTGCACGAAACACGTTTTCTGGTGTTTTCACCACTCCACAGTACGTTTGACATGCAGAACAGGAGATATCTTGGTTTCGGTCGGGTTTCAAGCTGAGATATGCATTTTCTACGATAATCCTGGTGAGACTTCTGTCAGAAGTATGCAGAATCTTCGAGAACGTACTTTTCGAGCTACTTAATGCGCGAAACACGTTTTCTGGTGTTTTCACCACTCCACGGTACGTTTGATGTGCAGAACCGGAGATAACTCGGTTTTCGTCGGGTTTCAAGCTGAGATATGCATTTTCTACGATAATCTTGGTGAGACTTCTGTCAGAAGTATGCAGGATCTTAGAGAACGCTCTTTTCGAGCTATTTAATGCGAGAAACACGTTATCTGGTGTTTTCACCACTCCACAGTGCGTTTGATATGCAATACCAGCGATATCTTGGTTTTCGTGGGGTTTCAAGCTGAGATATGCATTTTTTACGTTAATCTTGGTGAAACATCTGTCCGAAGTATGCAGAAACATCGAGAGCGCTCTTTTCGAGCTATTTAATGCGAGAAACACGTTTTCTGGGGTTTTCACCACTCCACAGTTCGTTGGATATGCTGAACCGGAGATATCTTGATTTTCGTGAGGTTTCGAGCTGAGATATGCATTTTCTGCGATAATATTGGTGAAACTTCAGTCAGAAGTATGCAGAATCATCTAGGACGCTCCTTTCGAGCTACTTAATGCACGAAACACGTTTTCTGGTGTTTTCACCACTCCACAGTACGTTTGACATGCAGAACCGGAGATATCTTGGTTTCGGTCGGGTTTCAAGATGAGATATGCATTTTCTACGATAATCCTGGTGAGACTTCTGTCAGAAGTATGCAGAATCTTCGAGAACGCTCTTTTCGAGCTACTTAATGCGCGAAACACGTTTTCTGGTGTTTTCACCACTCCACGGTACGTTTGATGTGCAGAACCGGCGATATCTTGGTTTTCGTGGGGTTTCAAGCTGAGATATGCATTTTCTGCGATAATCTTGGTGAGAGTTCTGTCCGAAGTATGCTGAAAGATCGAGATCGCTCTTTTCGAGCTATTTAATGCGAGAAACACGTTATCCGGTGTTTTCACCACTCCACAGTGCGTATCATATGCAGAACCGGCGATATCTTGGTTTTCGTGGGGTTTCAAGCTGAGATATGCATTTTCTGCGATAATCTTGGTGAGACTTCTGTCCGAAGTATGCTGAAAGGTCGAGAACGCTCTTTTCGAGCTAGTTAGTGCGAGAAACACGTTATCTGGTGTTTTCACCACTCCACAGTGCGTTTGATATGCAGAACAGTAGATATCTTGGTTTTCGTGGGGTTTCAAGCTGAGATATGCATTTTCTGCGATAATCTTGTTGAGACTTCTGTCCGAAGTATGCAGAATCATCGAGATCGCTCGTTTCGAGCTACTTAATGCGAGAAACACGTTATCAGGTGTTTTCTCCACTCCACAGTGCGTTGGATATGCAGAACAGTAGATATCTTGGTTTCGGTCGGGTTTCAAGCTGAGATATGCATTATCTACGATAATCCTGGTGAGATTTCTGGCAGAAGTATGCAGAATCATCGAGAACGCTCTTTTCGAGCTACTTAATGCACGAAACACGTTTTCTGGTGTTTTCACCACTCCACAGTACGTTTGACATGCAGAACCGGAGATATCTTGGTTTCGGTCGGGTTTCAAGCTGAGATATGCATTTTCTACGCTATTCCTGGTGAGACTTCTGTCAGAAGTATGCAGAATCTTCGAGAACGCTCTTTTCGCGCTACTTAATGCGCTAGACACGTTTTCTGGTGTTTTCACCACTCCACAGTTCGTTGGATATGCAGAACAGTAGATATCTTGGTTTTCGTGGGGTTTCAAGCAGAGATATGCATTTTCTGCGATAATCTTGGTGAGACTTCTGTACGAAGTATGCTGAATCATCGAGATCGCGCTTTTCGAGGTATTTAATGCGAGAAACACGTTCTCTGGTTGTTTTCTCCATTGCACAGTGCGTTTGATAAGCAGAACCGGAGATATCTTGGTTTTCGTGTGGTTTCAAGCTGAGATATGCATTTCCTGCGTTAATCTTGGTGAGACTTCTGTCCGAAGTATGCTGAATCATCTAGATCGCTCGTTTCGAGCTACTTAATGCGAGAAACACGTTATCTGGTGTTTTCTCCACTCCAGAGTGCGTTGGATATGCAGAACCGGCGATATTTTGGTTTTCGTCGGGTTTCAAGCTGAGATATGCATATTCTACGATAAGCTTGGTGAAACATCTGGCCGAAGTATGCAGAAACATCGAGACCGCGCTTTTCGATGTATTTAATGCAAGAAACACGTTCTCTGGTTGTTTTCACCATTCCACAGTGCTTTTGATAAGCAGAACAGGCGATATCATGATTTTCATGGTGTTTCCAGCTGAGATATGCATTTTCTGCGATAATCTTGGTGGGTGTTTTGTCAGAAGTATGCAGAATCATCTAGATCGCTCTTTTCGAGCTACTTAATGCACGAAACACGTTTTCTGGTGTTTACACCACTCCACAGTTGGTTTGATATGCAGAACCGGAGATATCTTGGTTTCGGTCGGGTTTCAAGCTGAGATATGCATTATCTACGATAATCCTGGTGAGATTTCTGGCAGAAGTATGCAGAATCATCGAGAACGCTCTTTTCGATCTACTTAATGCACGAAACACGTTTTCTGGTGTTTTCACCACTCCACAGTACGTTTGACATGCAGAACCGGAGATATCTTGGTTTCGGTCGGGTTTCAAGCTGAGATATGCATTTTCTACGCTATTCCTGGTGAGACTTCTGTCAGAAGTATGCAGAATCTTCGAGAACGCTCTTTTCGCGCTACTTAATGCGCTAAACACGTTTTCTGGTGTTTTCACCACTCCACAGTTCGTTGGATATGCAGAACAGTAGATATCTTGGTTTTCGTGGGGTTTCAAGCAGAGATATGCATTTTCTGCGATAATCTTGGTGAGACTTCTGTACGAAGTATGCTGAATCATCGAGATCGCGCTTTTCGATGTATTTAATGCGAGAAACACGTTCTCTGGTTGTTTTCTCCATTGCACAGTGCGTTTGATAAGCAGAACCGGAGATATCTTGGTTTTCGTGTGGTTTCAAGCTGAGATATGCATTTCCTGCGTTAATCTTGGTGAGACTTCTGTCCGAAGTATGCTGAATCATCTAGATCGATCTTTTCGAGCTATTTAATGCGAGAAACACGTTATCTGGTGTTTTCACCACTCCACAGTGCGTTTGATATGCAGCACCAGCGATATCTTGGTTTTCGTGGGGTTTCAAGCTGAGACATACATTTTTTACGATAATCTTGGTGAGACTTCTGTCCGAAGTACGCAGAATCATCGAGATCGCACTATTCGTGCTATTTAATGCGAGAAACACGTTCTCTGGTTGTTTTCACCACTCCACAGTGCTTTTGATATGCAGAACCGGCAACATCTTGATTTTCGTGAGGTTTCGAGCTGAGATATGCATTTTCTGCGATAATATTGGTGAGACTTCAGTCAGAAGTATGCAGAATCATCTAGATCGCTCTTTTCGAGCTACTTAATGCACGAAACACGTTTTCTGGTGTTTTCACCACTCCACAGTACGTTTGACATGCACAACAGGAGATATCTTGGTTTCGGTCGGGTTTCAAGCTGAGATATGCATTTTCTACGATAATCTTGGTGAGACTTCTGTCAGAAGTATGCAGGATCTTAAAGAACGCTATTTTCGAGCTATTTAATGCGAGAAACACGTTATCTGGAGTTTTCACCACTCCACAGTGCGTTTGATATGCAGTACCAGCGATATCTTGGTTTTCGTGGGGTTTCAAGCTGAGATATGCATTTTTTACAATAATCTTGGTGAGACTTCTGTCCGAAGTATGCAGAAACATCGAGAGCGCTCTTTTCGAGCTATTTAATGCGAGAAACTCGTTTTCTAGGGTTTTCTCCACTCCACAGTGCGTTTGATATGCAGAACAGGCGATATCTTGGTTTTCGTGGGGTTTCAAGCAGAGATATGCATTTTCTGCGATAATCTTGGTGAGACTTCAGTCAGAAGTATGCAGAATCATCTAGATCGCTCTTTTCGAGCTACTTACTGCACGAAACACGTTTTCTGGTGTTTTCACCACTCCACAGTACGTTTGACATGCAGAACAGGAGATATCTTGGTTTCGGTCGGGTTTCAAGCTGAGATATGCATTTTCTACGATAATCCTGGTGAGACTTCTGTCAGAAGTATGCAGAATCTTCGAGAACGTACTTTTCGAGCTACTTAATGCGCGAAACACGTTTTCTGGTGTTTTCACCACTCCACGGTACGTTTGATGTGCAGAACCGGAGATAACTCGGTTTTCGTCGGGTTTCAAGCTGAGATATGCATTTTCTACGATAATCTTGGTGAGACTTCTGTCAGAAGTATGCAGGATCTTAGAGAACGCTCTTTTCGAGCTATTTAATGCGAGAAACACGTTATCTGGTGTTTTCACCACTCCACAGTGCGTTTGATATGCAATACCAGCGATATCTTGGTTTTCGTGGGGTTTCCTAGCTGAGATATGCATTTTTTACGTTAATCTTGGTGAAACATCTGTCCGAAGTATGCAGAAACATCGAGAGCGCTCTTTTCGAGCTATTTAATGCGAGAAACACGTTTTCTGGGGTTTTCACCACTCCACAGTTCGTTGGATATGCTGAACCGGAGATATCTTGATTTTCGTGAGGTTTCGAGCTGAGATATGCATTTTCTGCGATAATATTGGTGAAACTTCAGTCAGAAGTATGCAGAATCATCTAGGACGCTCCTTTCGAGCTACTTAATGCACGAAACACGTTTTCTGGTGTTTTCACCACTCCACAGTACGTTTGACATGCAGAACCGGAGATATCTTGGTTTCGGTCGGGTTTCAAGATGAGATATGCATTTTCTACGATAATCCTGGTGAGACTTCTGTCAGAAGTATGCAGAATCTTCGAGAACGCTCTTTTCGAGCTACTTAATGCGCGAAACACGTTTTCTGGTGTTTTCACCACTCCACGGTACGTTTGATGTGCAGAACCGGCGATATCTTGGTTTTCGTGGGGTTTCAAGCTGAGATATGCATTTTCTGCGATAATCTTGGTGAGAGTTCTGTCCGAAGTATGCTGAAAGATCGAGATCGCTCTTTTCGAGCTATTTAATGCGAGAAACACGTTATCCGGTGTTTTCACCACTCCACAGTGCGTATCATATGCAGAACCGGCGATATCTTGGTTTTCGTGGGGTTTCAAGCTGAGATATGCATTTTCTGCGATAATCTTGGTGAGACTTCTGTCCGAAGTATGCTGAAAGATCGAGAACGCTCTTTTCGAGCTAGTCAGTGCGAGAAACACGTTATCTGGTGTTTTCACCACTCCACAGTGCGTTTGATATGCAGAACAGTAGATATCTTGGTTTTCGTGGGGTTTCAAGCTGAGATATGCATTTTCTGCGATAATCTTGTTGAGACTTCTGTCCGAAGTATGCAGAATCATCGAGATCGCTCGTTTCGAGCTACTTAATGCGAGAAACACGTTATCTGGTGTTTTCTCCACTCCACAGTGCGTTGGATATGCAGAACAGTAGATATCTTGGTTTCGGTCGGGTTTCAAGCTGAGATATGCATTATCTACGATAATCCTGGTGAGATTTCTGGCAGAAGTATGCAGAATCATCGAGAACGCTCTTTTCGAGCTACTTAATGCACGAAACACGTTTTCTGGTGTTTTCACCACTCCACAGTACGTTTGACATGCAGAACCGGAGATATCTTGGTTTCGGTCGGGTTTCAAGCTGAGATATGCATTTTCTACGCTATTCCTGGTGAGACTTCTGTCAGAAGTATGCAGAATCTTCGAGAACGCTCTTTTCGCGCTACTTAATGCGCTAGACACGTTTTCTGGAGTTTTCACCACTCCACAGTTCGTTGGATATGCAGAACAGTAGATATCTTGGTTCTCGTGGGGTTTCAACCAGAGATATGCATTTTCTGCGATAATCTTGGTGAGACTTCTGTACGAAGTATGCTGAATCATCGAGATCGCGCTTTTCGAGGTATTTAATGCGAGAAACACATTCTCTGGTTGTTTTCTCCATTGCACAGTGCGTTTGATAAGCAGAACCGGAGATATCTTGGTTTTCGTGTGGTTTCAAGCTGAGATATGCATTTCCTGCGTTAATCTTGGTGAGACTTCTGTCCGAAGTATGCTGAATCATCTAGATCGATCTTTTCGAGCTATTTAATGCGAGAAACACGTTATCTGGTGTTTTCACCACTCCACAGTGCGTTTGATATGCAGAACCAGCGATATCTTGGTTTTCGTGGGGTTTCAAGCTGAGATATGCATTTTCTGCGATAATATTGGTGAGACTTCAGTCAGAAGTATGCAGAATCATCTAGATCGCTCTTTTCGAGCTACTTGATGCACGAAACACGTTTTCTGGTGTTTACACCACTCCACAGTTGGTTTGATATGCTGAACCGGAGATATCTTGGTTTTCGTGGGGTTTCAAGCAGAGATATGCATTTTCTGCGATAATCTTGGTGAGACTTCTGTCCGAAGTATGCTGAATCATCGAGATCGCTCTTTTCGGGGTATTTAATGCGAGAAACACGTTCTCTGGTTGTTATCACCATTCCACAGTGCGTCTGATATGCAGAACAGGCGATATCATGATTTTCATGGTGTTTCCAGCTGAGATATGCATTTTCTGCGATAATCTTGGTGGGTCTTTTGTCAGAAGTATGCAGAATCTTCGAGAACGCTCTTTTCGAGCTAGTTAATGCAGGAAACACGTTTTCTGGTGTTTTCACCACTCCACAGTTCGTTGGATATGCATAACAGTAGATATCTTGGTTTTCGTGGGGTTTCAAGCAGAGATATGCATTTCCTGCGTTAATCTTGGTGAGACTTCTGTCCGAAGTATGCTGAATCATCTAGATCGATCTTTTCGAGCTATTTAATGCGAGAAACACGTTATCTGGTGTTTTCACCACTCCACAGTGCGTTTGATATGCAGAACCAGCGATATCTTGGTTTTCGTGGGGTTTCAAGCTGAGATATGCATTTTCTGCGATAATATTGGTGAGACTTCAGTCAGAAGTATGCAGAATCATCTAGATCGCTCTTTTCGAGCTACTTGATGCACGAAACACGTTTTCTGGTGTTTACACCACTCCACAGTTGGTTTGATATGCAGAACCGGAGATATCTTGGTTTTCGTGGGGTTTCAAGCAGAGATATGCATTTTCTGCGATAATCTTGGTGAGACTTCTGTCCGAAGTATGCTGAATCATCGAGATCGCTCTTTTCGGGGTATTTAATGCGAGAAACACGTTCTCTGGTTGTTATCACCATTCCACAGTGCGTCTGATATGCAGAACAGGCGATATCATGATTTTCATGGTGTTTCCAGCTGAGATATGCATTTTCTGCGATAATCTTGGTGGGTCTTTTGTCAGAAGTATGCAGAATCTTCGAGAACGCTCTTTTCGAGCTAGTTAATGCGAGAAACACGTTTTCTGGTGTTTTCACCACTCCACAGTTCGTTGGATATGCAGAACAGTAGATATCTTGGTTTTCGTGGGGTTTCAAGCAGAGATATGCATTTTCTGCGATAATCTTGGTGAGACTTCTGTACGAAGTATGCTGAATCATCGAGATCGGGCTTTTCGATGTATTTAATGCGATAAACACGTTCTCTGGTTGTTTTCACCATTCCACAGTGCTTTTGATAAGCAGAACAGGCGATATCATGATTTTCATGGTGTTTCCAGCTGAGATATGCATTTTCTGCGATAATCTTGGTGGGTGTTTTGTCAGAAGTATGCAGAATCATCTAGATCGCTCTTTTCGAGCTACTTAATGCACGAAACACGTTTTCTGGTGTTTACACCACTCCACAGTTGGTTTGATATGCAGAACCGGAGATATCTTGGTTTCGGTCGGGTTTCAAGCTGAGATATGCATTTTCTACGATAATCCTGGTGAAATTTCTGGCAGAAGTATGCAGAATCATCGAGATCGCTCTTTTCGAGCTACTTAATGCACGAAACACGTTTTCTGGTGTTTTCACCACTCCACAGTACGTTTGACATGCAGAACCGGAGATATCTTGGTTTCGGTCGGGTTTCAAGCTGAGATATGCATTTTCTACGCTATTCCTGGTGAGACTTCTGTCAGAAGTATGCAGAATCTTCGAGGACGCCCTTTTCGAGCTACTTAATGCGCTAAACACGTTTTCTGGTGTTTTCACCACTCCACAGTTCGTTGGATATGCAGAACAGTAGATATCTTGGTTTTCGTGGGGTTTCAAGCAGAGATATGCATTTTCTGCGATAATCTTGGTGAGACTTCTGTACGAAGTATGCTGAATCATTGAGATCGCGCTTTTCGAGGTATTTAATGCGAGAAACACGTTCTCTGGTTGTTTTCTCCATTGCACAGTGCGTTTGATAAGCAGAACCGGAGATATCTTGGTTTTCGTGTGGTTTCAAGCTGAGATATGCATTTCCTGCGTTAATCTTGGTGAGACTTCTGTCCGAAGTATGCTGAATCATCTAGATCGATCTTTTCGAGCTATGTAATGCGAGAAACACGTTATCTGGTGTTTTCACCAATCCACAGTGCGTTTGATATGCAGAACCGGCGACATCTTGGTTTTTGTGGTGTATCAAGCTGAGATATGCATGTTTTACGATAAGCTTGGTGAAACATCTGTCCGAAGTATGCAGAAACATCGAGAGCGCTCTTTTCGAGCTATTTAATGCGAGAAACACGTTTTCTGGGGTTTTCACCACTCCACAGTTCGTTGGATATGCTGAACCGGAGATATCTTGATTTTCGTGAGGTTTCGAGCTGAGATATGCATTTTCTGCGATAATCTTGGTGGGTCTTTTGTCAGAAGTATGCAGAATCATCTAGATCGCTCTTTTCGAGCTACTTAATGCACGAAACAAGTTTTCTGGTGTTTTCACCACTCCACAGTACGTTTGACATGCAGAACCGGAGATATCTTGGTTTCGGTCGGGTTTCAAGCTGAGATATGCATTTTCTACGATAATCTTGGTGAAACATCTGTCCGAAGTATGCAGAAACATCGAGAGCGCTCTTTTCGACCTATTTAATGCGAGAAACTCGTTTTCTGGGGTTTTCACCACTCCACAGTTCGTGGGATATGCAGAACCGGAGATATCTTGGTTTTCGTGGGGTTTCAAGCTGAGATATGCATTTCCTGCGATAATCTTGGTGAGACTTCTGTCAGAAGTATGCAGAATCTTCGAGAACGCTCTTTTCGCGCTACTTAATGCGCGAAACACGTTTTCTGGTGTTTTCACCACTCCACGGTACGTTTGATGTGCAGAACCGGAGATAACTCGGTTTTCGTCGGGTTTCAAGCTGAGATATGCATTTTCTACGATAATCATGGTGAGACTTCTGTCAGAAGCATGCAGGATCTTCGAGAACGCTCTTTTCCAGCTATTTAATGCGAGAAACACGTTATCTGGTGTTTTCACCACTCCACAGTCCGTTTGACATGCAGAACAGGAGATATCTTGGTTTTCGTGTGGTTTCAAGCTGAGATATGCATTTCCTGCGTTAATCTTGGTGAGACTTCTGTCCGAAGTATGCTGAATCATCTAGATCGATCTTTTCGAGCTATGTAATGCGAGAAACACGTTATCTGGTGTTTTCACCAATCCACAGTGCGTTTGATATGCAGAACCGGCGACATCTTGGTTTTCGTGGTGTATCATGCTGAGATATGCATGTTTTACGATAAGCTTGGTGAAACATCTGTCCGAAGTATGCAGAAACATCGAGAGCGCTCTTTTCGAGCTATTTAATGCGAGAAACACGTTTTCTGGGGTTTTCACCACTCCACAGTGCGTATCATATGCAGAACCGGCGATATCTTGGTTTTCGTGGGGTTTCCAGCTGAGATATGCATTTTCTGCGATAATCTTGGTGAGACTTCTGTCCGAAGTATGCTGAAAGATCGAGATCGCTCTTTTCGAGCTAGTTAATGTGAGAAAAACCTTATCCGGTGTTTTCACCACACCACAGTGCATTTGATATGCAGAACCGGCGATATCTTGGTTTTCGTGGGGTTTCAAGCTGAAATATGCATTTTCTGCGATAATCTTGGTGAGACTTCTGTCCGAAGTATGCTGAATCATCGAGATCGCTCTTTTCGAGCTAGTTAGTGCGAGAAACACGTTATCTGGTGTTTTCACCACTCCACAGTGCGTTTGATATGCAGAACAGTAGATATCTTGGTTTTCGTGGGGTTTCAAGCTGAGATATGCATTTTCTGCGATAATCTTGTTGAGACTTCTGTACGAAGTATGCAGAATCATCGAGATCGCTCGTCTCGAGCTACTTAATGCACGAAACACGTTATCTGGTGTTTACACCACTCCACAGTTGGTTTGATATGCAGAACCGGAGATATCTTGGTTTCGGTCGGGTTTCAAGCTGAGATATGCATTTTCTACGATAATCCTGGTGAGATTTCTGGCAGAAGTATGCAGAATCATCGAGAACGCTCTTTTCGAGCTACTTAATGCACGAAACACGTTTTCTGGTGTTTTCACCACTCCACAGTACGTTTGACATGCAGAACCGGAGATATCTTGGTTTCGGTGGGGTTTCAAGCTGAGATATGCATTTTCTACGCTATTCCTGGTGAGACTTCTGTCAGAAGTATGCAGAATCTTCGAGAACGCTCTTTTCGAGCTACTTAATGCGCTAAACACGTTTTCTGGTGTTTTCACCACTCCACAGTTCGTTGGATATGCAGAACAGTAGATATCTTGGTTTTCGTGGGGTTTCAAGCAGAGATATGCATTTTCTGCGATAATCTTCGTGAGACTTCTGTACGAAGTATGCTGAATCATCGAGTTCGCGCTTTTCGAGGTATTTAATGCGAGAAACACGTTCTCTGGTTGTTTTCTCCATTCCACAGTGCGTTTGATGAGCAGAACAGGCGATATCTTGATTTTCATGGTGTTTCCAGCTGAGATATGCATTTTCTGCGATAATCTTGGTGGGTCTTTTGTCAGAAGTATGCAGAATCATCTAGATCGCTCTTTTCGAGCTACTTAATGCACGAAACAAGTTTTCTGGTGTTTTCACCACTCCACAGTACGTTTGACATGCAGAACCGGAGATATCTTGGTTTCGGTCGGGTTTCAAGCTGAGATATGCATTTTCTACGATAATCTTGGTGAAACATCTGTCCGAAGTATGCAGAAACATCGAGAGCGCTCTTTTCGACCTATTTAATGCGAGAAACTCGTTTTCTGGGGTTTTCACCACTCCACAGTTCGTGGGATATGCAGAACCGGAGATATCTTGGTTTTCGTGGGGTTTCAAGCTGAGATATGCATTTTCTGCGATAATCTTGGTGAGACTTCTGTCCGAAGTATGCTGAAACATCGAGAACGCTCTTTACCAGCTATTTAATGCGAGAAACACGTTATCTGGTGTTTTCACCACTCCACAGTGCGTATGATATGCAGAACCGGCGATATCTTGGTTTTCGTGGGGTTTCAAGCTGAGATATGCATTTTCTGCGATAATCTTGGTGAGACTTCTGTACGAAGTATGCTGAATCATCGAGATCGCGCTTTTCGAGGTATTTAACGCGAGAAACACGTTCTCTGGTTGTTTTCACCATTCCACAGTGTGTTGGATATGCAGAACAGGCGGTATTTTGGTTTTCGTCGGGTTTCAAGCTGAGATATGCATTTTCTACGATAAGCTTGGTGAAACATCTGTCCGAAGTATGCAGAAACATCGAGAGCGCTCTTTTCGAGCTATTTAATGCGAGAAACTCGTTTTCTGGGGTTTTCACCACTCCACTGTTCGTTGGATATGCAGAACAGTAGATATCTAGGTTTTCGTGTGGTTTCAAGCTTAGATATGCATTTCCTTCGTTAATCTTGGTGAGACTTCAGTCAGAAGTATGCAGAATCATCTAGATCGCTCGTTTCGAGCTACTTAATGCACGAAACACGTTTTCTGGAGTTTACACCACTCCACAGTTGGTTTGATATGCAGAACCGGAGATCTCTTGGTTTCGGTCGGGTTTCAAGCTGAGAAATGCATTTTCTACGATAATCCTGGTGAGACTTCTGTCAGAAGTATGCAGAATCTTCGAGAACGCTCTTTTCGAGCTACTTAATGCGCGAAACACGTTTTCTGGTGTTTTCACCACTCCACAGTTCGTTGGATATGCAGAACAATAGATATCTTGGTTTTCGTGGGGTTTCAAGCAGAGATATGCATTTTCTGCGATAATCTTGGTGAGACTTCTGTCCGAAGTATGCTGAATCATCGAGATCGCGCTTTACGAGGTATTTAATGCAAGAAACACGTTCTCTGGTTGTTATCACCATTCCACAGTGCGTTTGATATGCAGAACAGGCGATATCTTGATTTTCAGGGTGTTTCCAGCTGAGATATGCATTTTCTGCGATAATCTTGGTGGGTCTTTTGTCAGAAGTATGCAGAATCAGCTAGATCGCTCTTTTCGAGCTACTTGATGCACGAAACACGTTTTCTGGTGTTTTCACCACTCCACAGAACGTTTGACATGCAGAACCGGAGATATCTTGGTTTCGGTCGGGTTTCAAGCTGAGATATGCATTTTCTACGATAATCTTGGTGAAACATCCGTCCGAAGTATGCAGAAACATCGAGAGCGCTCTTTTCGAGCTATTTAATGCGAGAAACTCGTTTTCTGGGGTTTTCACCACTCCACAGTTCGTTGGATATGCAGAACCGGAGATATCTTGGTTTTCGTGGGGTTTCAAGCTGAGATATGCATTTCCTGCGATAATCTTGGTGAGACTTCTGTCAGAAGTACGCAGAAACATCGAGAGCGCTCTTTTCGAGCTATTTAATGCGAGAAACTCGTTTTCTGGGGTTTTCACCACTCCACAGTTCGTTGGATATGCAGAACCGGAGATATCTTGGTTTTCGTCGGGTTTCAAGCGGAGATATGCATTTTCTACGATAATCATGGTGTGACTTCTGTCAGAAGTATGCAGGATCTTCGAGAACGCTCTTTTCGAGCTATTTAATGCGCGAAACACGTTATCTGGTGTTTTCACCACTCCACAGTGCGTATGATATGCAGAACGGGCAACATCTTGATTTTCGTGAGGTTTCGAGCTGAGATATGCATTTTCTGCGATAATATTGGTGAGACTTCAGTCAGAAGTATGCAGAATCATCTAGATCGCTCTTTTCGAGCTACTTAATGCACGAAACACGTTATCTGGTGTTTTCACCACTCCACAGTCCGTTTGACATGCAGAACAGGAGATATCTTGGTTTCGGTCGGGTTTCAAGCTGAGATATGCATTTTCTGCGATAATCCTGGTGAGACTTCTGTCAGAAGTATGCAGAATCTTCGAGAACGCTCTTTTCGAGCTACTTAATGCGCGAAACACGTTATCTGGTGTTTTCACCACTCCACAGTGCGTTTGATATGCAGTACCAGCGATATCTTGGTTTTCGTGGGGTTTCAAGCTGAGATCTGCATTTTTTACGATAATCTTGGTGAGACTTCTGTCCGAAGTATGCAGAATCATCGAGATCGCTCTATTCGAGCTATTTAATGCGAGAAACACGTTCTCTGGTTGTTTTCACCACTCCACAGAGCGTTTTATATGCAGAACGGGCAACATCTTGATTTTCGTGAGGTTTCGAGCTGAGATATGCATTTTCTGCGATAATATTGGTGAGACTTCAGTCAGAAGTATGCAGAATCATCTAGATCGCTCTTTTCGAGCTACTTAATGCACGGAACACGTTATCTGGTGTTTTCACCACTCCACAGTCCGTTTGACATGCAGAACAGGAGATATCTTGGTTTCGGTCGGGTTTCAAGCTGAGATATGCAGTTTCTGCGATAATCCTGGTGAGACTTCTGTCAGAAGTATGCAGAATCTTCGAGAACGCTCTTTTCGAGCTACTTAATGCGCGAAACACGTTTTCTGGTGTTTTCACCACTCCACGGTACGTCTGATGTGCAGAACCGGAGATAACTCGGTTTTCGTCGGGTTTCAAGCTGAGATATGCATTTTCTACGATAATCTTGGTGAAACATCTGTCCGAAGTATGCAGAAACATCGAGAGCGCTCTTTTCGACCTATTTAATGCGAGAAACTCGTTTTTTGGGGTTTTCACCACTCCACAGTTCGTGGGATATGCAGAACCGGAGATATCTTGGTATTCGTGGGGTTTCAAGCTGAGATATGCATTTCCTGCGATAATCTTGGTGAGACTTCTGTCAGAAGTATGCAGAATCTTCGAGAACGCTCTTTTCGAGCTACTTAATGCGCGAAACACGTTTTCTGGTGTTTTCACCACTCCACGGTACGTTTGATGTGCAGAACCGGCGATATCTTGGTTTTCGTGGGGTTTCAAGCTGAGATATGCATTTTCTGCGATAATCTTGGTGAGACTTCTGTACGAAGTATGCTGAATCATCGAGATCGCGCTTTTCGAGGTATTTAACGCGAGAAACACGTTCTCTGGTTGTTTTCACCATTCCACAGTGTGTTGGATATGCAGAACAGGCGGTATTTTGGTTTTCGTCGGGTTTCAAGCTGAGATATGCATTTTCTACGATAAGCTTGGTGAAACATCTGTCCGAAGTATGCAGAAACATCGAGAGCGCTCTTTTCGAGCTATTTAATGCGAGAAACTCGTTTTCTGGGGTTTTCACCAATCCACTGTTAGTTGGATATGCAGAACAGTAGATATCTTGGTTTTCAGGGGGTTTCAAGCAGAGATATGCATTTTCTGCGATAATCTTAGTGAAACATCTGTCCGAAGTATGCAGAAACATCGAGAGCGCTCTTTTCGAGCTATTTAATGCGAGAAACTCGTTTTCTGGGGTTTTCACCACTCCACAGTTCGTTGGATATGCAGAACCGGAGATATCTAGGTTTTCGTGTGGTTTCAAGCTTAGATATGCATTTCCTTCGTTAATCTTGGTGAGACTTCAGTCAGAAGTATGCAGAATCATCTAGATCGCTCGTTTCGAGCTACTTAATGCACGAAACACGTTTTCTGGAGTTTACATCACTCCACAGTTGGTTTGATATGCAGAACCGGAGATCTCTTGGTTTCGGTCGGGTTTCAAGCTGAGAAATGCATTTTCTACGATAATCCTGGTGAGACTTCTGTCAGAAGTATGCAGAATCTTCGAGAACGCTCTTTTCGAGCTACTTAATGCGCGAAACACGTTTTCTGGTGTTTTCACCACTCCACAGTTCGTTGGATATGCAGAACAATAGATATCTTGGTTTTCGTTGGGTTTCAAGCAGAGATATGCATTTTCTGCGATAATCTTGGTGAGACTTCTGTCCGAAGTGTGCTGAATCATCGAGATCGCGCTTTACGAGGTATTTAATGCGAGAAACACGTTCTCTGGTTGTTATCACCATTCCACAGTGCGTTTGATATGCAGAACAGGCGATATCTTGATTTTCATGGTGTTTCCAGCTGAGATATGCATTTTCTGCGATAATCTTGGTGGGTCTTTTGTCAGAAGTATGCAGAATCATCTAGATCGCTCTTTTCGAGCTACTTGATGCACGAAACACGTTTTCTGGTGTTTTCACCACTCCACAGAACGTTTGACATGCAGAACCGGAGATATCTTGGTTTCGGTCGGGTTTCAAGCTGAGATATGCATTTTCTACGATAATCTTGGTGAAACATCTGTCCGAAGTATGCAGAAACATCGAGACCGCTCTTTTCGAGCTATTTAATGCGAGAAACTCGTTTTCTGGGGTTTTCACCACTCCACAGTTCGTTGGATATGCAGAACCGGAGATATCTTGGTTTTCGTGGGGTTTCAAGCTGAGATATGCATTTCCTGCGATAATCTTGGTGAGACTTCTGTCAGAAGTATGCAGAAACATCGAGAGCGCTCTTTTCGAGCTATTTAATGCGAGAAACTCGTTTTCTGGGGTTTGCACCACTCCACAGTTCGTTGGATATGCAGAACCGTAGATATCTTGGTTTTCGTCGGGTTTCAAGCGGAGATATGCATTTTCTACGATAATCATGGTGTGACTTCTGTCAGAAGTATGCAGGATCTTCGAGATCGCTCTTTTCGAGCTACTTAATGCACGAAACACGTTTTCTGGTGTTTTCACCACTCCACGGTACGTTTGATGTGCAGAAGCGGAGATAACTCGGTTTTCGTCGGGTTTCAAGCTGAGATATGCATTTTCTACGATAATCTTGGTGAGACTTCTGTCCGAAGTATGCTGAATCATCGAGATCGCTCTTTTCGAGCTATTTAATGCGAGAAACACGTTCTCTGGTTGTTTTCACCACTCCACAGTGCGTTTGATATGCAGAACAGGCGATATCTTGATTTTCGTGGTGTTTCCAGCTGAGATATGCATTTTCTGCGATAATCTTGGTGGGTCTTTTATCAGAAGTATGCAGAATCATCTACATCGCTCTTTTCGAGCTAGTTAATGCACGAAACACGTTTTCTGGTGTTTTCACCACTCCACAGTGCGTTTGATATGCAGAACCGGCGATATCTTGGTTTTCGTGGGGTTTCAAGCTGAGATATGCATTTTCTGCGATAATCTTGGTGAGACTTCTGTCCGAAGTATGCTGAATCATCGAGATCGCTCTTTTCGAGCTAGTTAGTGCGAGAAACACGTTATCTGGTGTTTTCACCACTCCACAGTGCGTTTGATATGCAGAACAGTACATATCTTGGTTTTCGTGGGGTTTCAAGCTGAGATTTGCATTTTCTGCGATAATCTTGGTGGGTCTTTTGTCAGAAGTATGCAGAATCATCTAGATCGCTCTTTTCGAGCTACTTAATGCACGAAACACGTTTTCTGGTGTTTTCACCACTCCGCAGTACGTTTGAAATGCAGAACCGGAGATTTCTTGGTTTCGGTCGGGTTTCAAGCTGAGATATGCATTTTCTACGATAACCCTGGTGAGACTTCTGTCAGAAGTATAAAGAATCTTCGAGGACGCTCTTTTCGAGCTACTTAATGCGTGAAACACGTTTTCTGGTGTTTTCACCAATCCACGGTACGTTTGATGTGCAGAACCGGAGATAACTCGGTTTTCGTCGGGTTTCAAGATGAGATATGCATTTTCTACGATAATCTTGGTGAGACTTCTGTTAGAAGTATGCAGGATCTTCGAGAACGCTCTTTTCGAGCTATTTAATGCGAGAAACTCGTTATCTGGTGTTTTCACCACTCCACAGTACGTTTGATATGCAGAACCGGCGATATCTTGATTTTCGTGGTGTTTTCAGCTGAGATATGCATTTTCTGCGATAATCTTGGTGGGTCTTTTGTCAGAAGTATGCAGAATAACTCGATCGCTCTTTTCGAGCTACTTAATGCACGAAACACGTGTTCTGGTGTTTTCACCACTCCACAGTACGTTTGACATGCAGAACCGGAGATATCTTGGTATCGGTCGGGTTTCAAGCTGAGATATGCATTTTCAACGATAATCTTGGTGAAACATCTGTCCGAAGTATGCAGAAACATCGAGAGCGCTCTGTTCGAGCTACTTAATGCACGAAACACGTTTTCTGGTGTTTTCACCACTCCACAGTACGTTTGACATGCAGAACCGGAGATATCTTGGTTTTCGTGGGATTTCAAGCTGAGATATGCATTTTCTGCGATAATCTTGGTGAGACTTCTGTCCGAAGTATGCTGAAACATCGAGATCGCTCTTTTCGAGCTAGTTAATGCTAGAAAAACCTTATCCGGTGTTATCACCACTCCACAGTGCGTTTGATATGCAGAACCTGCGATATCTTGGTTTTCGTGGGGTTTCAAGCTGAGATATGCATTTTCTGCGATAATCTTCGTGAGACTTCTGTTAGAAGTATGCAGAATCATCGAGATCGCACTTTTCGAGCTATTTAATGCGAGAAACACGTTATCTGGTGTTTTCACCACTCCACAGTTGGTTTGGTATGCAGAACCGGCGATATTTTGGTTTTCGTCGGGTTTTTTAAGCTGAGATATGCATTTCCTGCGATAATCTTGGTGAGACTTCTGTCAGAAGTATGCAGAATCTTCGAGAACGCTCTTTTCGAGCTACTTAATGCGCGAAACACGTTTTCTGGTGTTTTCACCACTCCACAGTACGTTTGACATGCAGAACCGGAGATATCTTGGTTTCGGTCGGGTTTCAAGCTGAGATATGCATTTTCTACGATAATCTTGGTGAGACTTCTGTCCGAAGTATGCTGAAACATCGAGATCGCTCTTTTCGAGCTAGTTAATGCAAGAAGAACCTTATCCGGTGTTTTCACTACTCCACAGTGCGTTTGATATGCAGAACCGGCGATATCTTGGTTTTCGTGGGGTTTCAAGCTGAGATATGCATTTTCTGTGATAATCTTGGTGAGACTTCTGTCCGAAGTATGCTGAATAATCGAGATCGCTCTTTTCGAGCTGGTTAGTGCGACAAACACGTTTTCTGTGGTTTTCACCACTCCACAGTTCGTTGGATATGCAGAACAGTAGATATCTTGGTTTTCGTGGGGTTTCAAGCAGAGATAAGCATTTTCTGCGATAATCTTGGTGTGACTTCTGTTAGAAGTATGCAGAATCATCGTGATCGCACTTTTCGAGCTATTTAATGCGAGAAACACGTTATCTGGTGTTTTCACCACTCCGCAGTTGGTTGGATATGCAGAACCGGCGATATTTTGGTTTTCGTCGGGTTTCAAGCTGAGATATGCATTTTCTACGATAATCTTGGTGAAACATCTGTCCGAAGTATGCAGAAACATCGAGAGCGCCCTTTTCGAGCTACTTAATGCACGAAACACGTTTTCTGGTGTTTTCCCCACTCCACAGTTCGTTGGATATGCAGAACCGGAGATATCTTGGTTTTCGTGGTGTTTCAAGCTGAGATATGCATTTCCTGCGATAATCTTGGTCAGACTTCTGTCCGAAGTATGCTGAATCATCGAGATCGCACTTTTCGAGCTATTTAATGCGAGGAACACGCTCTCTGGTTGTTTTCACCACTCCACAGTGCGTTTGATGTGCAGAACAGGCGATATCTTGATTTTCGTGATGTTTCCAGCTGAGATATGCATTTTCTGCGATAATCTTGGTGGGTCTTTTGTCAGAAGTATGCAGAATAACTCGATCGCTCTTTTCGA
Organism: Anthophora plumipes; assembly: GCA_951804975.1. Lineage (NCBI taxonomy): Eukaryota > Metazoa > Arthropoda > Insecta > Hymenoptera > Apidae > Anthophora > Anthophora plumipes. The sequence continues at coordinate 3,070,527 of CATORF010000583.1, forward strand.
GCTACTTAATGCACGAAACACGTGTTCTGGTGTTTTCACCACTCCACAGTACGTTTGACATGCAGAACCGGAGATATCTTGGTTTCGGTCGGGTTTCAAGCTGAGATATGCATTTTCAACGATAATCTTGGTGAAACATCTGTCCGAAGTATGCAGAAACATCGAGAGCGCTCTTTTCGAGCTACTTAATGCACGAAACACGTTTTCTGGTGTTTTCACCACTCCACAGTACGTTTGACATGCAGAACCGGAGATATCTTGGTTTCGGTCGGGTTTCAAGCTGAGATATGCATTTTCTACGATAATCCTGGTGAGACTTCTGTCAGAAGTATGCAGGATCTTCGAGAACGCTCTTTTCGAGCTATTTAATGCGACAAACACGCTATCTGGTGTTTTCACCACTCCACAGTGCGTATGATATGCAGAACCGGCGATATCTTGGTTTTCGTGGGGTTTCAAGCTGAGATATGCATTTTCTGCGATAATCTTCGTGAGACTTCTGTTAGAAGTATGCAGAATCATCGAGATCGCACTTTTCGAGCTATTTAATGCGAGAAACACGTTATCTGGTGTTTTCACCACTCCACAGTTGGTTGGATATGCAGAACCGGAGATATCTTGGTTTTCGTGGTGTTTCAAGCTGAGATATGCATTTCCTGCGATAATCTTGGTCAGACTTCTGTCCGAAGTATGCTGAATCATCGAGATCGCTCTTTTCGAGCTATTTAATGCGAGGAACACGTTCTCTGGTTGTTTTCACCACTCCACAGTGCGTTTGATATGCAGAACAGGCGATATCTTGATTTTCGTGGTGTTTCCAGCTGAGATATGCATTTTCTGCGATAATCTTGGTGGGTCTTTTGTCAGAAGTATGCAGAATCATCTAGATCGCTCTTTTCGAGCTACTTAATGCACGAAACACGTTTTCTGGTGTTTTCACCACTCCACGGTACGTTTGATGTGCAGAACCGGAGATAACTCGGTTTTCGTCGGGTTTCAAGCTGAGATATGCATTTTCTACGATAATCTTGGTGAGACTTCTGTCCGAAGTATGCTGAATCATCGAGATCGCTCTTTTCGAGCTATTTAATGCGAGAAACACGTTCTCTGGTTGTTTTCACCACTCCACAGTGCGTTTGATATGCAGAACAGGCGATATCTTGATTTTCGTGGTGTTTCCAGCTGAGATATGCATTTTCTGCGATAATCTTGGTGGGTCTTTTATCAGAAGTATGCAGAATCATCTACATCGCTCTTTTCGAGCTAGTTAATGCACGAAACACGTTTTCTGGTGTTTTCACCACTCCACAGTGCGTTTGATATGCAGAACCGGCGATATCTTGGTTTTCGTGGGGTTTCAAGCTGAGATATGCATTTTCTGCGATAATCTTGGTGAGACTTCTGTCCGAAGTATGCTGAATCATCGAGATCGCTCTTTTCGAGCTAGTTAGTGCGAGAAACACGTTATCTGGTGTTTTCACCACTCCACAGTGCGTTTGATATGCAGAACAGTACATATCTTGGTTTTCGTGGGGTTTCAAGCTGAGATTTGCATTTTCTGCGATAATCTTGGTGGGTCTTTTGTCAGAAGTATGCAGAATCATCTAGATCGCTCTTTTCGAGCTACTTAATGCACGAAACACGTTTTCTGGTGTTTTCACCACTCCGCAGTACGTTTGAAATGCAGAACGGGAGATTTCTTGGTTTCGGTCGGGTTTCAAGCTGAGATATGCATTTTCTACGATAACCCTGGTGAGACTTCTGTCAGAAGTATAAAGAATCTTCGAGAACGCTCTTTTCGAGCTACTTAATGCGTGAAACACGTTTTCTGGTGTTTTCACCAATCCACGGTACGTTTGATGTGCAGAACCGGAGATAACTCGGTTTTCGTCGGGTTTCAAGATGAGATATGCATTTTCTACGATAATCTTGGTGTGACTTCTGTCAGAAGTATGCAGGATCTTCGAGAACGCTCTTTTCGAGCTATTTAATGCGAGAAACTCGTTATCTGGTGTTTTCACCACTCCACAGTACGTTTGATATGCAGAACCGGCGATATCTTGATTTTCGTGGTGTTTTCAGCTGAGATATGCATTTTCTACGATAATGTTGGTGAGACTTCTGTCCGAAGTATGCTGAAACATCGAGATCGCTCTTTTCGAGCTAGTTAATGCTAGAAAAACCTTATCCGGTGTTATCACCACTCCACAGTGCGTTTGATATGCAGAACCTGCGATATCATGGTTTTCGTGGGGTTTCAAGCTGAGATATGCATTTTCTACGATAATCCTGGTGAGACTTCTGTCAGAAGTATGCAGGAACTTCGAGAACGCTCTTTTCGAGCTATTTAATGCGACAAACACGTTATCTGGTGTTTTCACCACTCCACAGTGCGTATGATATGCAGAACCGGCGATATCTTGGTTTTCGTGGGATTTCAAGCTGAGATATGCATTTTCTGCGATAATCTTCGTGAGACTTCTGTTAGAAGTATGCAGAATCATCGAGATCGCACTTTTCGAGCTATTTAATGCGAGAAACACGTTATCTGGTGTTTTCACCACTCCACAGTTGGTTTGATATGCAGAACCGGCGATATTTTGGTTTTCGTCGGGTTTCAAGCTGAGATATGCATTTTCTACGATAATCTTGGTGAAACATCTGTCCGAAGTATGCAGAAACATCGAGAGCGCTCTTTTCGAGCTAATTAATGCGAGAAACTCGTTTTCTGGGGTTTTCACCACTCCACAGTTCGTTTGATATGCAGAACAAGCGATATCTTGATTTTCGTGGTGTTTCAAGCTGAGATATGCATTTTCTGCGATAATCTTGGTGAGACTTCTGTTAGAAGTATGCAGAATCATCGAGATCGCACTTTTCGAGCTATTTAATGCGAGAAACACGTTATCTGGTGTTTTCACCACTCCACAGTTGGTTGGATATGCAGAACCGGAGATATCTTGGTTTTCGTGGTGTTTCAAGCTGAGATATGCATTTCCTGCGATAATCTTGGTCAGACTTCTGTCCGAAGTATGCTGAATCATCGAGATCGCTCTTTTCGAGCTATTTAATGCGAGGAACACGTTCTCTGGTTGTTTTCACCACTCCACAGTGCGTTTGATATGCAGAACAGGCGATATCTTGATTTTCGTGGTGTTTCCAGCTGAGATATGCATTTTCTGCGATAATCTTGGTGGGTCTTTTATCAGAAGTATGCAGAATCATCTACATCGCTCTTTTCGAGCTAGTTAAGGCACGAAACACGTTTTCTGGTGTTTTCACCACTCCACAGTGCGTTTGATATGCAGAACAGTACATATCTTGGTTTTCGTGGGGTTTCAAGCTGAGATTTGCATTTTCTGCGATAATCTTGGTGGGTCTTTTGTCAGAAGTATGCAGAATCATCTAGATCGCTCTTTTCGAGCTACTTAATGCGTGAAACACGTTTTCTGGTGTTTTCACCAATCCACGGTACGTTTGATGTGCAGAACCGGAGATAACTCGGTTTTCGTCGGGTTTCAAGCTGAGATATGCATTTTCTACGATAATCTTGGTGAGACTTCTGTCAGAAGTATGCAGAATCATCGAGAACGCTCTTTTCGAGCTAGTTAATGCGAGAAACACGTTTTCTGGTGTTTTCACCACGCCACAGTGCGTTTGATATGCAGAACAGTAGATATCTTGGTTTTCGTGGGGTTTCAAGCTGAGATATGCATTTTCTGCGATAAGCTTGGTGAGACTTCTGTCCCAAGTATGCTGAATCATCTAGATCGCTCTTTTCGAGCTGTTCAATGCGAGAAACACGTTATCTGGTGTTTTCACCACTCCTCAGTGCGTTTGATATGCAGAACCGGCGATATCTTGGTTTTCGTGGGGTTTCAAGCTGAGATATGCATTTTCTGCGATATTCCTGGTGAGACTTCTGTCAGAAGTATGAAGAATCTTCGAGAACGCCCTTTTCGAGCTACTTAATGCGCGAAACACGTTTTCTGGTGTTTTCACCACTCCACGGTACGTTTGATGTGCAGAACCGGAGATAACTCGGTTTTCGTCGGGTTTCAAGCTGAGATATGCATTTTCTGCGATAATCTTGGTGAGACTTCTGTCCGAAGTATGCAGAATCATCGAGATCGCTCTTTTCGAGCTATTTAATGCGAGAATCACGTTATCTGGTGTTTTCACCACTCCACAGTGCGTTTGATATGCAGAACAGGCGATATCTTGATTTTCGTGGTGTTTCCAGCTGAGATATGCATTTTCTGCGATAATCTTGGTGGGTCTTTTATCAGAAGTATGCAGAATCATCTACATCGCTCTTTTCGAGCTAGTTAATGCACGAAACACGTTTTCTGGTGTTTTCACCACTCCACAGTGCGTTTGATATGCAGAACCGGCGATATCTTGGTTTTCGTGGGGTTTCAAGCTGAGATATGCATTTTCTGCGATAATCTTGGTGAGACTTCTGTCCGAAGTATGCTGAATTACACGAGATCGCTCTTTTCGAGCTAGTTAGTGCGAGAAACACGTTATCTGGTGTTTTCACCACTCCACAGTGCGTTTGATATGCAGAACAGTACATATCTTGGTTTTCGTGGGGTTTCAAGCTGAGATTTGCATTTTCTGCGATAATCTTGGTGGGTCTTTTGTCAGAAGTATGCAGAATCATCTAGATCGCTCTTTTCGAGCTACTTAATGCACGAAACACGTTTTCTGGTGTTTTCACCACTCCGCAGTACGTTTGAAATGCAGAACCGGAGATTTCTTGGTTTCGGTCGGGTTTCAAGCTGAGATATGCATTTTCTACGATAACCCTGGTGAGACTTCTGTCAGAAGTATAAAGAATCTTCGAGAACGCTCTTTTCGAGCTACTTAATGCGTGAAACACGTTTTCTGGTGTTTTCACCAATCCACGGTACGTTTGATGTGCAGAACCGGAGATAACTCGGTTTTCGTCGGGTTTCAAGATGAGATATGCCTTTTCTACGATAATCTTGGTGAGACTTCTGTCAGAAGGATGCAGGATCTTCGAGAACGCTCTTTTCGAGCTATTTAATGCGAGAAACTCGTTATCTGGTGTTTTCACCACTCCACAGTACGTTTGATATGCAGAACCGGCGATATCTTGATTTTCGTGGTGTTTTCAGCTGAGATATGCATTTTCTACGATAATGTTGGTGAGACTTCTGTCCGAAGTATGCTGAAACATCGAGATCGCTCTTTTCGAGCTAGTTAATGCTAGAAAAACCTTATCCGGTGTTATCACCACTCCACAGTGCGTTTGATATGCAGAACCTGCGATATCATGGTTTTCGTGGGGTTTCAAGCTGAGATATGCATTTTCTACGATAATCCTGGTGAGACTTCTGTCAGAAGTATGCAGGAACTTCGAGAACGCTCTTTTCGAGCTATTTAATGCGACAAACACGTTATCTGGTGTTTTCACCACACCACAGTACGTTTGACATGCAGAACCGGAGATATCTTGGTTTCGGTCGGGTTTCAAGCTGAGATATGCATTTCCTGCGATAATCTTGGTGAGACTTCTGTCCGAAGTATGCTGAATCATCGAGATCGCTCTTTTCGAGCTAGTTATTGCGAGAAACACGTTCTCTGGTTGTTTTCACCACTCCACACTGCGTTTGATATGCAGAACAGGCGATATCTTGATTTTCGTGGTGTTTCCAGCTGAGATATGCATTTTCTGCGATAATCTTGGTGGGTCTTTTATCAGAAGTATGCAGAATCAACTAGATCGCTCTTTTCGAGCTACTTAATGCACGAAACACGTTATCTGGTGTTTTCACCACTCCACAGTACGTTTGACATGCAGAACAGGAGATATCTTGGTTTCGGTCGGGTTTCAAGCTGAGATATGCATTTTCTGCTATAATCCTGGTGAGACTTCTGTCAGAAGTATGCAGAGTCTTCGAGAACGCTCTTTTCGAGCTACTTAATGCGCGAAACAGGTTTTCTGGTGTTTTCACCACTCCACGGTACGTTTGATGTGCAGAACCGGAGATAACTCGGTTTTCGTCGGGTTTCAAGCTGAGATATGCATTTTCTACGATAATCTTGGTGAGACTTCTGTCAGAAGTATGCAGGATCATCGAGATCGCACTTTTCGAGCTATTTAATGCGAGAAACACGTTATCTGGTGTTTTCAAAACTCCACAGTTCGTTGGATATGCAGAACCGGAGATATCTTGGTTTTCGTGGGGTGTCAAGCTGAGATATGCATTTCCTGCGATAATCTTGGTGAGACGTCTGTCCGAAGCAAGCTGAATCATTGAGATCGCTCTTTTCGAGCTAGTTAATGCGAGAAACACGTTCTCTGGTTGTTTTCACCACTCCACAGTGCGTTTGATATGCAGAACAGGCGATATCTTGATTTTCGTGGTGTTTCCAGCTGAGATATGCATTTTCTGCGATAATCTTGGTGGGTCTTTTGTCAGAAGTATGCAGAATCAACTAGATCGCTCTTTTCGAGCTACTTAATGCAAGAAACACGTTTTCTGGTGTTTTCACCACTCCACAGTACGTTTGACATGCAGAACCGGAGATATCTTGGTTTTCGTGGGGTTTCAAGTGGATATATGCATTTTCTACGATAATCTTGGTGAGACTTCTGTCAGAAGTATGCAGAAATATCGAGAGCGCTCTTTTCGAGCTATTTAATGCGTGAAACTCGTTTTCTGGGGTTTTCACCACTCCACGGTACGTTTGATGTGCAGAACCGGAGATAACTTGGTTTTCGTCGGGTTTCAAGATGAGATATGCATTTTCTACGATAATCTTGGATATTCTTGTGTGAGACGTTTGCAGAATCACAGAAATCGCTCTATTCGAGCTATTTAATGCGAGAAACACGTTATCTGGTTGTTTTCACCACTCCACAGTGCGTTTGATGTGCAGCACCGGCGACATCTTGATTTTCGTGATGTTTCTAGCTGAGATATGCATTTTCTGCGATAATATTTGTGAGACTTCAGTCAGAAGTATGCAGAATCATCTAGATCGCTCGTTTCGAGCTATTTAATGCGAAAAAACAAGTTTTCTGGTGTTTTGACCACTCCACAGTGCGTTTGATATGTAGAGCCGCCTATAACTTGGTTTTCGTGGGGCTTCAAGCTGAGATATGCATTTTCTGCGATAATATTGGTGAGACTTCAGTCAGTAGTTTGCAGAATCATCTAGATCGCTCTTTTCGAGCTACTTAATGCACGAAACACGTTTTCTGGTGTTTTCACCACTCCACAGTACGTTTGACATGCAGAACCGGAGATATCTTTGTTTCGGTCGGGTTTCAAGCTGACATATGCATTTTCTACGATAATCCTGGTGAGACTTCTGTCAGAAGTATGCAGAATCTTCGAGATCGCACTTTTCTAGCTATTTAATGCGAGAAACACGTTATCTGGTGTTTTCACCACTCCACAGTGCGTTTGATATGCAGAACCGGCGATATCTTGGTTTTCGTGGGGTATCAAGCTGAGATATGCATGTTTTACGATAATCTTGGTGAGACTTCTGTCCGAAGTATGCAGAATCATCGAGATCGCGCTTTTCGAGCTATTTAATGCGAGAAACACGTTATCTGGTGTTTTCACCACTCCACAGTGCGTTTGATATGCAGAACCAACGATATCTTGGTTTTCGTGGGGTTTCAAGCTGAGATATGCATTTTCTACGATAATCCTGGTGAGACTTCTGTCGGAAGTATGCAGAATCTTCGAGAGCGCTCTTATCGAGCTACTTAATGCCTGAAACACGTTTTCTGGTGTTTTCACCACTCCACAGTTGGTTTGATATGCAGAACCGGCGATATTTTGGTTTTCGTCGGGTTTCAAGCTGAGATATGCATTTTCTACGGTAATCCTGGTGAGACTTCTGTCAGAAGTATGCTGAGTCATCTTGATCGCTCTTTTCGAGCTATTTAATACGAGAAACACGTTATCTGGTGTTTTCACCACTCCACAGTGCGTTTGATATGCAGAACCAACGATATCTTGGTTTTCGTGGGGTTTCAAGCTGAGATATGCATTTTTTACGATAATCTTGGTGAGAATTCTGTCCGAAGTATGCAGAATCATCGAGTCCGCTCTATTCGAGCTATCTAATGCGAGAAACACGTTCTCTGGTTGTTTTCACCACTCCACAGTGCGTTTGATATGCAGAACCGGCAACATCTTGATTTTCGTGAGGTTTCAAGCTGAGATATGCATTTTTTACGATAATCTTGGTGAGAATTCTGTCCGAAGTATGCAGAATCATCGAGTCCGCTCTATTCGAGCTATCTAATGCGAGAAACACGTTCTCTGGTTGTTTTCACCACTCCACAGTGCGTTTGATATGCAGAACCGGCAACATCTTGATTTTCGTGAGGTTTCAAGCTGAGATATGCATTTTCTACGATAATCTTGGTGAGACTTCTGTCAGAAGTATGCAGAATCTTGGAGAACGCTCTTTTCGAGCTACTTAATGCGCGAAACACGTTTTCTGGTGTTTTCTCCACTCCACGGTACGTTTGATGTGCAGAACCGGAGATAACTCGGTTTTCGTCGGGTTTCAAGCTGAGATAAGCATTTTCTACGATAATCTTGGTGAGACTTCGGTGAGAAGTATGCAGGATCTTCGAGAACGCTCTTTTCGTGCTATATAATGCGAGAAACACGTTATCTGGTGTTTTCACCACTCCGCAGTGCGTTTGATATGCAGAACCGGCGATATCTTGATTTTCGTGGTGTTTCCCGCTGAGATATGCATTTTCTGCGATAATCTTGGATATTCTTCTGTGAGAAGTATGCAGGATCTTCGAGAACGCTCTTTTCGTGCTATATAATGCGAGAAACACGTTATCTGGTGTTTTCACCACTCCGCAGTGCGTTTGATATGCAGAACCGGCGATATCTTGATTTTCGTGGTGTTTCCAGCTGAGATATGCATTTTCTGCGATAATCTTGGTGGGTCTTTTATCAGAAGTATGCAGAATCAACTAGATCGCTCTTTTCGAGCTACTTAATGCACAAAACACGTTATCTGGTGTTTTCACCACTCCACAGTACGTTTGACATGCAGAACAGGAGATATCTTGGTTTCGGTCGGGTTTCAAGCTGAGATATGCATTTTCTGCTATAATCCTGGTGAGACTTCTGTCAGAAGTATGCAGAGTCTTCGAGAACGCTCTTTTCGAGCTACTTAATGCGCGAAACAGGTTTTCTGGTGTTTTCACCACTCCACGGTACGTTTGATGTGCAGAACCGGAGATAACTCGGTTTTCGTCGGGTTTCAAGCTGAGATATGCATTTTCTGCTATAATCCTGGTGAGACTTCTGTCAGAAGTATGCAGAGTCTTCGAGAACGCTCTTTTCGAGCTACTTAATGCGCGAAACAGGTTTTCTGGTGTTTTCACCACTCCACGGTACGTTTGATGTGCAGAACCGGCGATATCTTGATTTTCGTGGTGTTTCCCGCTGAGATATGCATTTTCTGCGATAATCTTGGATATTCTTCTGTGAGAAGTATGCAGAATCACCGAAATCGCAGTTTTCGTGCTATTGAATGCGAAAAACTCGTTTTCTGGTGTTTTCACCACTCCACAGTGCGTTTGATATGCAGAACCAACGATATCTTGGTTTTCGTGGGGTTTCAAGCTGAGATATGCATTTTTTACGATAATCTTGGTGAGAATTCTGTCCGAAGTATGCAGAATCATCGAGTCCGCTCTATTCGAGCTATCTAATGCGAGAAACACGTTCTCTGGTTGTTTTCACCACTCCACAGTGCGTTTGATATGCAGAACCGGCAACATCTTGATTTTCGTGAGGTTTCAAGCTGAGATATGCATTTTTTACGATAATCTTGGTGAGAATTCTGTCCGAAGTATGCAGAATCATCGAGTCCGCTCTATTCGAGCTATCTAATGCGAGAAACACGTTCTCTGGTTGTTTTCACCACTCCACAGTGCGTTTGATATGCAGAACCGGCAACATCTTGATTTTCGTGAGGTTTCAAGCTGAGATATGCATTTTCTACGATAATCTTGGTGAGACTTCTGTCAGAAGTATGCAGAATCTTGGAGAACGCTCTTTTCGAGCTACTTAATGCGCGAAACACGTTTTCTGGTGTTTTCTCCACTCCACGGTACGTTTGATGTGCAGAACCGGAGATAACTCGGTTTTCGTCGGGTTTCAAGCTGAGATATGCATTTTCTACGATAATCCTGGTGAGACTTCTGTCCGAAGTATGCAGAATCATCGAGTCCGCTCTATTCGAGCTATCTAATGCGAGAAACACGTTCTCTGGTTGTTTTCACCACTCCACAGTGCGTTTGATATGCAGAACCGGCAACATCTTGATTTTCGTGAGGTTTCAAGCTGAGATATGCATTTTCTACGATAATCTTGGTGAGACTTCTGTCAGAAGTATTCAGGATCTTCGAGAACGCTTTTTTCGAGCTACTTGAATCGAGAAACACGTTTTCTGGTGTTTTCACCACTCCACAGTGCGTTTGATATGCAGAACCGGCGACATCTTGGTTTTCGTGGGGTATCAAGCTGAGATATGCATGTTTTACGATAAGCTTGGTGAAACATCTGTCCGAAGTATGCAGAAACATCGAGAGCGCTCTTTTCGAGCTATTTAATGTGAGAAACACGTTATCTGGTGTTTTCACCACTCCACAGTGCGTTTGATATGCAGAACCGGCAATATCTTGGTTTTCGTGGGGTTTCAAGCTGAGATATGCATTTTCTGCGATAAGCTTGGTGAAACATCTGTCCGAAGTATGCAGAACCATCGAGAGAGCTCTTTTCGAGCTATTTAATGCGAGAAACACGTTTTCTGGTGTTTTCACCACTCCACAGTTCGTTGGATATGCAGAAACGGAGATATCTTGGTTTTCGTGGGGTTTCAAGCTGAGATATGCATTTTCTGCGAAAATATTGGTGAGACTTTAGTCAGAAGTATGCAGAACCATCTAGATCGCTCTTTTCGAGCTACTTAATGCACGAAACACGTTTTCTGGTGTTTTCACCACTCCACAGTACGTTTGACATGCAGAACCGGAGATATCTTGGTTTCCGTCGGGTTTCAAGCTGAGATATGCATTTTCTATGGTAATCCTGGTGAGACTTCTGTCAGAAGGATGCAGAATCTTCGAGATCGCACTTTTCGAGCTATTTAATGCGAGAAACACGTTATCTGGTGTTGTCACCTCTCCACAGTGCGTTTGAAATGCAGAACCGGGGACATCTTGGTTTTCGTAGGGTATCAAGCTGAGATATGCATGTTTTACGATAAGCTTGGTGAAACATCTGTCCGAAGTATGCAGAAACATCGAGAGCGCTCTTTTCGAGCTATTTAATGCGAGAAACACGTTTTCTGGGGTTTTCACCACTCCACAGTTGGTTGGATATGCAGAACCGGAGGTGTCTTGGTTATCGTGGGTTTCAAGCTGAGATATGCATTTCCTTGCGATAATATTGGTGAGACTTCTGTCCGAAGTATGCTGAATCATCTAGATCGCTCTTTTCGAGCTATTTAATGCGAGAAACACGTTATCTGGTGTTTTCACCACTCCACAGTGCGTTTGATATGCAGAACCAGCGATATCTTGGTTTTCGTGGGGTTTCAAGCAGAGATATGCATTTTCTGCGGTAATATTGGTGAGACTTCAGTTAGAAGTATGCAGAATCATCTAGATCGCTCTTATCGAGCTACTTAATGCAGGAAACACGTTTTCTGGTGTTTTCACCACTCCACAATACGTTTGACATGCAGAACCGGAGATATCTTGGTTTCGGTCGGGTTTCAAGCTGAGATATGCATTTTCTACGAAAATCCTGGTGAGACTTCTGTCAGAAGTATGCAGAAACTTCGAGATCGCACTTTTCGAGCTATTTAATTTGAGAAACACGTTATCTGGTGTTTTCACCACTCCACAGTGCGTTTGATATGCAGTACCAGCGAAATCTTGGTTTTCGTGGCGTTTCATGCTGAGATATGCATTTTTTACGATAATCTTGGTGAGACTTCAGTCCGAAGTATGCAGAATCATCGAGATCGCTCTATTCGAGCTATTTAATGCGACAAACACGTTATCTGGTGTTTTCAGCACCCCACAGTATGTTTGATATGCAGAACCGGCGATATCTTGGTTTTCGTGGGGTTTCAAGCAGAGATATGCATTTTCTGCGGTAATATTGGTGAGACTTCAGTCAGAAGTATGCAGAATCATCTAGATCGCTCGTTTCGAGCTACTTAATGCAGGAAACACGTTTTCTGGTGTTTTCACCACTCCACGGTACGTTTGATGTGCAGAACCGGAGGTAAATCGGTTTTCGTAGTGTTTCCAGCTGAGATATGCATTTTCTGCGATAATCTTTGTGAGACTTCTGTCAGAAGTATGCAGAATCTTCGAGAACGCTCTTTTCGAGCTATTTAATGCGAGAAACACGTTTTCTGGTGTGTTCACCACTCCACAGTGCGTATGATATGCAGAACCGGCGATATCTTGGTTTTCGTGGGGTTTCAAGCTGAGATATACATTTTCTGCGATAATCTTTGTGAGACTTCTGTCCGAAGTATGCAGAAACATCGAGAACGCTCTTTTCGAGCTACTTAATGCACGAAACACGTTTTCTGGTGTTTTTACCACTCCACAGTACGTTTGACATGCAGAACCGGAGATATGTTGGTTTCGGTTGGGTTTCAAGCTGAGATATGCATTATCTACGATAATCTTGGTGAAACATCTGTCCGAAGGTTGCAGAAACATCGAGAGCGCTCTTTTCGAGCTATTTAATGCGAGAAACACGTTTTCTGGGGTTTTCACCACTCCACAGTTGGTTGGATATGCAGAACCGGAGATGTCTTGGTTATCGTGGGTTTCAAGCTGAGATATGCATTTCCTGCTATAATCTTGGTCAGACTTCTGTCCGAAGTATGCTGAATCATCGAGATCGCTCTTTTCGAGCTATTTAATGCGAGGAACACGTTCTCTGGTTGTTTTCACCACTCCACAGTGCGTTTGATATGCAGAACAGGCGATATCTTGATTTTCGTGGTGTTTCCAGCTGAGATATGCATTTTCTACGATAATCTTGGTGGTTCTTTTGCCAGAAGTATGCAGAATAATTCGATCGCTCTTTTCGAGCTACTTAATGCACGAAACACGTTTTCTGGTGTTTTCACCACTCCACAGTACGTTTGACATGCAGAACCGGAGATATCTTGGTTTCGGTCGGGTTTCAAGCTGAGATATGCATTTTCTACGAAAATCCTGGTGAGACTTCTGCCAGAAGTATGCAGAATCTTCGAGATCGCACTTTTCGAGCTATTTAATGCGAGAAACACGTTATCTGGTGTTTTCACCACTCCACAGTGCGTTTGATATGCAGTACCAGCGAAATCTTGGTTTTCGTGGAGTTTCATGCTGAGATATGCATTTTTTACGATAATCTTGGTGAGACTTCAGTCCGAAGTATGCAGAATCATCGAGATCGCTCTGTTCGAGCTATATAATGCGACAAACACGTTATCTGGTGTTTTCAGCACCCCACAGTATGTTTGATATACAGAACCAGCGATATCTTGGTTTTCGTGGGGTTGCAAGCTGAGATATGCATTTTTTACGATAATCTTGGTGAGACTTCAGTCAGAAGTATGCAGAATCATCTAGATCGCTCTTTTCGAGCTACTTAATGCACGAAACACGTTTTCTGGTGTTTTCACCACTCCACAGTACATTTGACATGCAGAACCGGAGATATCTTGGTTTCGGTCGGGTTTCAAGATGAGATATGCATTTTCTACGATAATCCTGGTGAGACTTCTGTCAGAAGTATGCTGAAACATCGAGATCGCTCTTTTCGAGCTAGTTAATGCGAGAAAAACCTTATCCGGTGTTTTCACCACTCCACAGTGCGTTTGATATGCAGAACCTGCGATATCTTGGTTTTCGTGAGGTTTCAAGCTGAGATATGCATTTTCTGCGATCATCTTGGTGAGACTTCTGTCCGAAGTATGCTGAATCATCGAGATCGCTCTTTTCGAGCTATTTAATGCGAGGAACACGTTCTCTGGTTGTTTTCACCACTCCACAGTGCGTTTGATATGCAGAACAGGCGATATCTTGATTTTCGTGGTGTTTCCAGCTGAGATATGCATTTTCTATGATAATCTTGGTGGGTCTTTTTTCAGAAGTATGCAGAATAACTCGATCGCTCTTTTCGAGCTACTTAATGCACGACACACGTTTTCTGGTGTTTTCACCACTCCACAGTACGTTTGACATGCAGAACCGGAGATATCTTGGTTTCGGTCGGGTTTCAACATGAGATATGCATTTTCTACGAAAATCCTGGTGAGACTTCTGTCAGAAGTATGCAGAATCTTCGAGATCGCACTTTTCGAGCTATTTAATGCGAGAAACACGTTATCTGGTGTTTTCACCACTCCACAGTGCGTTTGACATGCAGAACCGGAGATATCTTGGTTTCGGTCGGGTTTCAAGCTGGGATATGCATTTTCTACGATAATCCTGGTGAGACTTCTGTCAGAAGTATGCAGAATCTTCGAGAACGCTCTTTTCGAGCTATTTAATGCGAGAAACACGTTATCTGGTGTTTTCACCACTCCACAGTGCGTATGATATGCAGAACCGGCGATATCTTGGTTTTCGTGGGTTTTCAAGCTGAGATATGCATTTTCTGCGATAATCTTGGTGAGACTTCTGTCCGAAGTATGCTGAAACATCGAGATCGCTCTTTTCGAGCTAGTTAATGCGAGAAAAACCTTATCCGTTGTTTTCACCACTCCACAGTGCGTTTGATATGCAGAACCTGCGATATCTTGGTTTTCGTGGGGTTTTAAGCGGAGATATGCATTTTCTGCGATAATATTGGTGAGACTTCAGTCAGAAGTATGCAGAAGCATCTAGATCGCTCTTTTCGAGCTACTTAATGCACGAAACACGTTTTCTGGTGTTTTCACCACTCCACAGTACGTTTGACATGCAGAACCGCAGATATCTTGGTTTCGGTCGGGTTTCAAGCTGAGATATGCATTTTCTACGATAATCCTGGTGAGACTTCTGTCAGAAGTATGCAGAATCTTCGAGAACGCTCTTTTCGAGCTATTTAATGCGAGAAACACGTTATCTGGTGTTTTCACCACTCCACAGTGCGTATGATATGCAGAACCGGCGATATCTTGGTTTTCGTGGGTTTTCAAGCTGAGATATGCATTTTCTGCGATAATCTTGGTGAGACTTCTGTCCGAAGTATGCTGAAACATCGAGATCGCTGTTTTCGAGCTAGTTAATGCGAGAAAAACCTTATCCGGTGTTTTCACCACTCCACAGTGCGTTTGATATGCAGAACCTGCGATATCTTGGTTTTCGTGGGGTTTCAAGCTGAGATATGCATTTTCTGCGATAATCTTGGTGAGTCTTCTGTTAGAAGTATGCAGAATCATCGAGATCGCACTTTTCGAGCTATTTAATGCGAGAAACACGTTATCTGGTGTTGTCACCTCTCCACAGTGCGTTTGATATGCAGAACCGGGAACATCTTGGTTTTCGTAGGGTATCAAGCTGAGATATGCATGTTTTACGATAAGCTTGGTGAAACATCTGTCCGAAGTATGCAGAAACATCGAGAGCGCTCTTTTCGAGCTATTTAATGCGAGAAACACGTTTTCTGGGGTTTTCACCACTCCACAGTTGGTTGGATATGCAGAACCGGAGATGTCTTGGTTATCGTGGGTTTCAAGCTGAGATATGCATTTCCTTGCGGTAATATTGGTGAGACTTCTGTCCGAAGTATGCTGAATCATCTAGATCGCTCTTTTCGAGCTATTTAATGCTAGAAACTCGTTTTCTGGGGTTTTCACCACTCCACAGTTCGTTTGATATGCAGAACAGGCGATATCTTGATTTTCGTGGTGTTTCCAGCTGAGATATGCATTTTCTACGATAATCTTGGTGGGTCTTTTGCCAGAAGTATCCAGAATAATTCGATCGCTCTTTTCGAGCTACTTAATGCACGAAACACGTTTTCTGGTGTTTTCACCACACCACAGTACGTTTGACATGCAGAACCGGAGATATCTTGGTTTCGGTCGGGTTTCAAGCTGAGATATGCATTTTCTACGAAAATCCTGGTGAGACTTCTGTCAGAAGTATGCAGAATCTTCGAGATCGCACTTTTCGAGCTATTTAATGCGACAAACACGTTATCTGGTGTTTTCACCACTCCACAGTGCGTTTGATATGCAGTACCAGCGAAATCTTGGTTTTCGTGGCGTTTCATGCTGAGATATGCATTTTTTACGATAATCTTGGTGAGACTTGAGTCCGAAGTATGCAGAATCATCGAGATCGCTCTGTTCGAGCTATATAATGCGACAAACACGTTATCTGGTGTTTTCAGCACCCCACAGTATGTTTGATATACAGAACCAGCGATATCTTGGTTTTCGTGGGGTTTCAAGCTGAGATATGCATTTTTTACGATAATCTTGGTGAGACTTCTGTCCGAAGTATGCAGAAACATCGAGAGCGCTCTTTTCGAGCTACTTAATGCACGAAACACGTTTTCTGGTGTTTTCACCACTCCACAGTACGTTTGACATGCAGAACCGGAGATATGTTGGTTTCGGTCTGGTTTCAAGCTGAGATATGCATTTTCTACGATAATCCTGGTGAAACATCTGTCCGAAGTATGCAGAAACATCGAGAGCGCTCTTTTCGAGCTACTTAATGCGAGAAACTCGTTTTCTGGTGTTTTCACCACTCCACGGTACGTTTGATGTGCAGAACCGGAGGTAACTCGGTTTTCGTGGTGTTTCCAGCTGAGATATGCATTTTCTGCGATAATCTTTGTGGGACTTTTGTCAGAAGTATGCAGAATCTTCTAGATCGCTCTTTTCGAGCTGCTTAATGCACGAAACACGTTTTCTGGTGTTTTCACCGCTCCACAGTACGTTTGACATGCAGAACCGGAGATATCTAGGTTTCGGTCGGGTTTCAAGCTGAGATATGCATTTTCTACGATAATCCTGGTGAGACTTCTGTCAGAAGTATGCTGAAACATCGAGATCGCTCTTTTCGAGCTAGTTAATGCGAGAAAAACCTTATCCGGTGTTTTCACCACTCCACAGTGCGTTTGATATGCAGAACCTGCGATATCTTGGTTTTCGTGGGGTTTCAAGCTGAGATATGCATTTTCTGCGATAATATTGGTGAGACTTCAGTCAGAAGTATGCAGAATCATCTAGATCGCTCTTTTCGAGCTACTTAATGCACGAAACACGTTTTCTGGTGTTTTCACCACTCCACAGTACGTTTGACATGCAGAACCGGAGATATCTTGGTTTCGGTCGGGTTTCAAGCTGGGATATGCATTTTCTACGATAATCCTGGTGAGACTTCTGTCAGAAGTATGCAGAATCTTCGAGAACGCTCTTTTCGAGCTATTTAATGCGAGAAACACGTTATCTGGTGTTTTCACCACTCCACAGTGCGTTTGATATGCCGAACCGGCGATATCTTGGTTTTCGTGGGGTTTCAAGCTGGGATATGCATTTTCTGCGATCATCTTGGTGAGACTTCTGTCCGAAGTATGCTGAATCATCGAGATCGCTCTTTTCGAGCTATTTAATGCGAGGAACACGTTCTCTGGTTGTTTTCACCACTCCACAGTGCGTTTGATATGCAGAACAGGCGATATCTTGATTTTCGTGGTGTTTCCAGCTGAGATATGCATTTTCTGCGATAATCTTGGTGGCTCTTTTTTCAGAAGTATGCAGAATAACTAGATCGCTCTTTTCGAGCTACTTAATGCACGAAACACGCTTTCTGGTGTTTTCACCACTCCACAGTTCGTTGGATATGCAGAACCGGAGATATCTTGGTTTTCGTGGTGTTTCAAGCTGAGATATGCATTTCCTGCGATAATCTTGGTCAGACTTCTGTCCGAAGTATGCTGAATCATCGAGATCGCTCTTTTCGAGCTATTTAATGCGAGGAACACGTTCTCTGGTTGTTTTCACCACTCCACAGTGCGTTTGATATGCAGAACAGGCGATATCTTGATTTTCGTGGTGTTTCCAGCTGAGATATGCATTTTCTGCGATAATCTTGGTGGGTCTTTTTTCAGAAGTATGCAGAATAACTCGATCGCTCTTTTCGAGCTACTTAATGCACGAAACACGTTTTCTGGTGTTTTCACCACTCCACAGTACGTTTGACATGCAGAACCGGAGATATCTTGGTTTCGGTCGGGTTTCAAGCTGAGATATGCATTATCTACGAAAATCCTGGTGAGACTTCTGTCAGAAGTATGCAGAATCTTCGAGATCGCACTTTTCGAGCTATTTAATGCGAGAAACACGTTATCTGGTGTTTTCACCACTCCACAGTGCGTTTGACATGCAGAACCGGAGATATCTTGGTTTCGGTCGGGTTTCAAGCTGAGATATGCATTTTCTACGATAAACCTGGTGAGACTTCTGTCAGAAGTATGCAGAATCTTCGAGAACGCTCTTTTCGAGCTATTTAATGCGAGAAACACGTTATCTGGTGTTTTCACCACTCCACAGTGCGTATGATATGCAGAACCGGCGATACCTTGGTTTTCGTGGGGTTTCAAGCTGAGATATGCATTTTCTGCGATAATCTTGGTGAGACTTCTGTCCGAAGTATGCTGAAACATCGAGATCGCTCTTTTCGAGCTTGTTAATGCGAGAAAAACCTTATCCGGTGTTTTCACCACTCCACAGTGCGTTTGATATGCAGAACCTGCGATATCTTGGTTTTCGTGGGGTTTCAAGCTGAGATATGCATTTTCTGCGATAATATTGGTGAGACTTCAGTCAGAAGTATGCAGAATCATCTAGATCGCTCTTTTCGAGCTACTTAATGCACGAAACACGTTTTCTGGTGTTTTCACCACTCCACAGTACGTTTGACATGCAGAACCGGAGATATCTTGGTTTCGGTCGGGTTTCAAGCTGGGATATGCATTTTCTACGATAATCCTTGTGAGACTTCTGTCAGAAGTATGCAGAATCTTCGAGAACGCTCTTTTCGAGCTATTTAATGCGAGAAACTCGTTATCTGGTGTTTTCACCACTCCACAGTGCGTATGATATGCAGAACCGGCGATATCTTGGTTTTCGTGGGGTTTCAAGCTGAGATATGCATTTTCTGCGATAATCTTGGTGAGACTTCTGTCCGAAGTATGCTGAAACATCGAGATCGCTCTTTTCGAGCTAGTTAATGCGAGAAAAACCTTATCCGGTGTTTTCACCACTCCACAGTGCGTTTGATATACAGAACCTGCGATATCTTGGTTTTCGTGGGGTTTCAAGCTGAGATATGCAATTTCTGCGATAATATTGGTGAGACTTCAGTCAGAAGTATGCAGAATCATCTAGATCGCTCTTTTCGAGCTACTTAATGCACGAAACACGTTTTCTGGTGTTTTCACCACTCCACAGTACGTTTGACATGCAGAATCCGAGATATCTTGGTTTCGGTCGGGTTTCAAGCTGGGATATGCATTTTCTACGATAATCCTTGTGAGACTTCTGTCAGAAGTATGCAGAATCTTCGAGAACGCTCTTTTCGAGCTATTTAATGCGAGAAACACGTTATCTGGTGTTTTCACCACTCCACAGTGCGTATGATATGCAGAACCGGCGATATCTTGGTTTTCGTGGGGTTTCAAGCTGAGATATGCATTTTCCGCGATAATCTTGGTGAGACTTCTGTCCGAAGTATGCTGAAACATCGAGATCGCTCTTTTCGAGCTAGTTAATGCGAGAAAAAGCTTATCCGGTGTTTTCACCACTCCACTGTGCGTTTGATATGCAGTACCTGCGATATCTTGGTTTTCGTGGGGTTTCAAGCTGAGATATGCATTTTCTGCGATAATATTGGTGAGACTTCTGTCCGAAGTATGCTGAAAAATCGAGATCGCTCTTTTCGAGTTAGTTAATGCGAGAAAAACCGTATCCGGTGTTTTCACCACTCCACAGTGCGTTTGATATGCAGAACCTGCGATATCTTGGTTTTCGTGGGGTTTCAAGCTGAGATATGCAATTTCTGCGATAATATTGGTGAGACTTCAGTCAGAAGTATGCAGAATCATCTAAATCGCTCTTTTCGAGCTACTTAATGCACGAAACACGTTTTCTGGTGTTTTCACCACTCCACAGTACGTTTGACATGCAGAACCGGAGATATCTTGGTTTCGGTCGGGTTTCAAGCTGGGATATGCATTTTCTACGATAATCCTTGTGAGATTTCTGTCAGAAGTATGCAGAATCTTCGAGAACGCTCTTTTCGAGCTATTTAATGCGAGAAACACGTTATCTGGTGTTTTCACCACTCCACAGTGCGTATGATATGCAGAACCGGCGATATCTTGGTTTTCGTGGGGTTTCAAGCTGAGATATGCATTTTCTGCGATAATCTTGGTGAGACTTCTGTCCGAAGTATGCTGAAACATCGAGATCGCTCTTTTCGAGCTAGTTAATGCGAGAAAAACCTTATCCGGTGTTTTCACCACTCCACAGTGCGTTTGATATGCAGAACCTTCGATATCTTGGTTTTCGTGGGGTTTCAAGCTGAGATATGCATTTTCTGCGATAATATTGGTGAGACTTCTGTCCGAAGTATGCTGAAACATCGAGATCGCTCTTTTCGAGCTAGTTAATGCGAGAAAAACCTTATCCGGTGTTTTCACCACTCCACAGTGCGTTTGATATGCAGAACCTGCGATATCTTGGTTTTCGTGGGGTTTCAAGCTGAGATATGCAATTTCTGCGATAATATTGGTGAGACTTCAGTCAGAAGTATGCAGAATCATCTAGATCGCTCTTTTCGAGCTACTTAATGCACGAAACACGTTTTCTGGTGTGTTCACCACTCCACAGTACGTTTGACATGCAGAACCGGAGATATCTTGGTTTCGGTCGGGTTTCAAGCTGGGATATGCATTTTCTACGATAATCCTTGTGAGACTTCTGTCAGAAGTATGCAGAATCTTCGAGAACGCTCTTTTCGAGCTATTTAATGCGAGAAACACGTTATCTGGTGTTTTCACCACTCCACAGTGCGTATGATATGCAGAACCGGCGATATCTTGGTTTTCGTGGTGTTTCAAGCTGAGATATGCATTTCCTGCGATAATCTTGGTCAGACTTCTGTCCGAAGTATGCTGAATCATCGAGATCGCTCTTTTCGAGCTATTTAATGCGAGGAACACGTTCTCTGGTTGTTTTCACCACTCCACAGTGCGTTTGATATGCAGAACAGGCGATATCTTGATTTTCGCGGTGTTTCCAGCTGAGATATGCATTTTCTACGATAATCTTGGTGGGTCTTTTGTCAGAAGTATGCAGAATAACTCGAGCGCTCTTTTCGAGCTACTTAATGCACGAAACACGTTTTCTGGTGTTTTCACCACTCCACAGTACGTTTGACATGCAGAACCGGAGATATCGTGGTTTCGGTCGGGTTTCAAGCTGAGATATGCATTTTCTACGAAAATCCTGGTGAGACTTCTGTCAGAAGTATGCAGAATCTTCGAGATCGCACTTTTCGAGCTATTTAATGCGAGAAACACGTTATCTGGTGTTTTCACCACTCCACAGTGCGTTTGATATGCAGTACCAGCGAAATCTTGGTTTTCGTGGCGTTTCATGCTGAGATATGCATTTTTTACGATAATCTTGGTGAGACTTCTATCAGAAGTATGCAGAATCTTCGAGATCGCACTTTTCGAGCTATTTAATGCGAGAAACACGTTATCTGGTGTTTTCACCACTCCACAGTGCGTTTGATATGCAGTACCAGCGAAATCTTGGTTTTCGTGGTGTTTCCAGCTGAGATATGCATTTTCTGCAATAATCTTTGTGGGACTTCTGTTAGAAGTATGCAGAATCTTCGAGAACGCTCTTTTCGAGCTATTTAATGCGAGAAACACGTTATCTGGTGTTTTCACCACTCCACAGTGCGTTTGATATGCAGTACCAGCGATATCTTGGTTTTCGTGGGGTTTCAAGCTGAGATATGCATTTTTTACGATAATCTTGGTGAGACTTCTGTCCGAAGTATGCAGAATCATCGAGATCGCACTATTCGAGCTATTTAATGCGAGAAACACGTTCTCTGGTTGTTTTCGCCACTCCACAGTGCGTTTGATATGCTGAACCGGCAACATCTTGATTTTCGTGAGGTTTCGAGATGTGATATGCATTTTCTGCGATAATATTGGTGAGAGTTCAGTCAGAAGTATGCAGAATCATCTAGATCGCTCTTTTCGAGCTACTTAATGCACGAAACACGTTTTCTGGTGTTTTCACCACTCCACAGTACGTTTGACATGCAGAACCGGAGATATCTTGGTTTCGGTCGGGTTTCAAGCTGGGATATGCAATTTCTGCGATAATATTGGTGAGACTTCAGTCAGAAGTATGCAGAATCATCTAGATCGCTCTTTTCGAGCTACTTAATGCACGAAACACGTTTTCTGGTGTTTTCACCACTCCACAGTACGTTTGACATGCAGAACCGCAGATATCTTGGTTTCGGTCGGGTTTCAAGCTGAGATATGCATTTTCTACGATAATCCTGGTGAGACTTCTGTCAGAAGTATGCAGAATCTTCGAGAACGCTGTTTTCGAGCTACTTAATGCGCAAAACACGTTTTCTGGTGTTTTCACCACTCCACAGTGCGTATGATATGCAGAACCGGCGATATCTTGGTTTTCGTGGGATTTCAAGCTGAGATATACATTTTCTGCGATAATCTTTGTGAGACTTCTGTCCGAAGTATGCTGAAACATCGAGATCGCTCTTTTCGAGCTAGTTAATGCGAGAAAAACCTTATCCGGTGTTTTCACCACTCCACAGTGCGTTTGATATGCAGAACCTGCGATATCTTGGTTTTCGTGGGGTTTCAAGCTGAGATATGCATTTTCTGCGATAATCTTGGTGAGACTTCTGTTAGAAGTATGCAGAATCATCGAGATCGCACTTTTCGAGCTATTTAATGCGAGAAACACGTTATCTGGTGTTTTCACCACTCCACAGTTGGTTTGATTTGCAGAACCGGCGATATTTTGGTTTTCGTCGGGTTTCAAGCTGAGATATGCATTTTCTACGATAATCCTGGTGAAACATCTGTCCGAAGTATGCAGAAACATCGAGAGCGCTCTTTTCGAGCTATTTAATGCGAGAAACTCGTTTTCTGGGGTTTTCACCACTCCACAATTCGTTGGATATGCAGAACCGGAGATATCTTGATTTTCGTGGTGTTTCAAGCTGAGATATGCATTTCCTGCGATAATCTTGGTCAGACTTCTGTCCGAAGTATGCTGAATCATCGAGATCGCTCGTTTCGAGCTATTTAATGCGAGGAACACGTTCTCTGGTTGTTTTCACCACTCCACAGTGCGTTTGATATGCAGAACAGGCGATATCTTGATTTTCGTGGTGTTTCCAGCTGAGATATGCATTTTCTACGATAATCTTGGTGGGTCTTTTGTCAGAAGTATGCAGAATAACTCGAGCGCTCTTTTCGAGCTACTTAATGCACGAAACACGTTTTCTGGTGTTTTCACCACTCCACAGTACGTTTGACATGCAGAACCGGAGATATCGTGGTTTCGGTCGGGTTTCAAGCTGAGATATGCATTTTCTACGAAAATCCTGGTGAGACTTCTGTCAGAAGTATGCAGAATCATCGAGATCGCACTTTTCGAGCTATTTAATGCGAGAAACACGTTATCTGGTGTTTTCACCACTCCACAGTGCGTTTGATATGCAGTACCAGCGAAATCTTGGTTTTCGTGGCGTTTCATGCTGAGATATGCATTTTTTACGATAATCTTGGTGAGACTTCAGTCCGAAGTATGCAGAAACATCGAGAGCGCTCTTTTCGAGCTACTTAATGCACGAAACACGTTTTCTGGTGTTTTCACCACTCCACAGTACGTTTGACATGCAGAACCGGAGATATGTTGGTTTCGGTCTGGTTTCAAGCCGAGATATGCATTTTCTACGATAATCTTGGTGAAACATCTGTGCGAAGTATGCAGAAACATCGAGAGCGCTCTTTTGGAGCTACTTAATGCGCGAAACACGTTTTCTGGTGTTTTCACCACTCCACAGTACGTTTGACATGCAGAACCGGAGATATCTTGGTTTCGGTCGGGTTTCAAGCTGAGATATGCATTTTCAACGATAATCTTGGTGAAACATCTGTCCGATGTATGCAGAAACATCGAGAGCGCTCTTTTCGAGCTACTTAATGCACGAAACACGTTTTCTGGTGTTTTCACCACTCCACAGTACGTTTGACATGCAGAACCGGAGATATCTTGGTTTCGGACGGGTTTCAAGCTGAGATATGCATTTTCTACGATAATCCTGGTGAGACTTCTGTCAGAAGTATGCAGGATCTTCGAGAACGCTCTTTTCGAGATATTTAATGCGAGAAACACGTTATCTGGTGTTTTCCTGGGGTTTCAAGCTGAGATATGCATTTTCTGCGATAATCTTGGTGAGACTTCTGTCCGAAGTATGCTGAAACATCGAGATCGCTCTTTTCGAGCTAGTTAATGCGAGAAAAACCTTATCCGGTGTTATCACCACACCACAGTGCGTTTGATATGCAGAACCTGCGATATCTTGGTTTTCGTGGGGTTTCAAGCTGAGATATGCATTTTCTGTGATAATCTTGGTGAGACTTCTGTTAGAAGTATGCAGAATCATCGAGATCGCACTTTTCGAGCTACTTAATGCGAGAAACACGTTATCTGGTGTTTTCACCACTCCACAGTTGGTTTGATATGCAGAACCGGCGATATTTTGGTTTTCGTCGGGTTTCAAGCTGAGATATGCATTTTCTACGATAATCTTGGTGAAACATCTGTCCGAAGTATGCAGATACATCGAGAGCGCTCTTTTCGAGCTAATTAATGCGAGAAACTCGTTTTCTGGGGTTTTCACCACTCCACAGTTCGTTGGATATGCAGAACCGGAGATATCTTGGTTTTCGTGGTGTTTCAAGCTGAGATATGCATTTCCTGCGATAATCTTGGTCAGACTTCTGTCCGAAGTATGCTGAATCATCGAGATCGCTCTTTTCGAGCTATTTAATGCGAGGAACACGTTCTCTGGTTGTTTTCACCACTCCACAGTGCGTTTGATATGCAGAACAGGCGATATCTTGATTTTCGTTATGTTTCCAGCTGAGATATGCATTTTCTGCGATAATCTTGGTGGGTCTTTTGTCAGAAGTATGCAGAATCATCTAGATCGCTCTTTTCGAGCTACTCAATGCACGAAACACGTTTTCTGGTGTTTTCACCTCTCCACAGTATGTTTGACATGCAGAAGCGGAGATATCTTGGTTTCGGTCGGGTTTTCAAGCTGAGATATGCATTTTCTACGATAATCCTGGTGAGACTTCTGTCAGAAGTATGCAGAATCTTCGAGAACGCTCTTTTCGAGCTACGTAATGCGCGTAACACGTTTTCTGGTGTTTTCACCACTCCACGGTACGTTTGATGTGCAGAACCGGAGATAACTCGGTTTTCGTCGGGTTTCAAGCTGAGATATGCATTTTCTACGATAATCTTGGTGAGACTTCTGTCCGAAGTATGCTGAATCATCGAGATCGCTCTTTTCGAGCTATTTAATGCGAGAAACACGTTCTCTGGTTGTTTTCACCACTCCACAGTGCGTTTGATATGCAGAACAGGCGATATCTTGATTTTCGTGGTGTTTCCAGCTGAGATATGCATTTTCTGCGATAAGCTTGGTGAGACTTCTGTCCCAAATATGCTGAATCATCTAGATCGCTCTTTTCGAGCTATTCAATGCGAGAAACACGTTATCTGGTGTTTTCACCACTCCTCAGTGCGTTTGATATGCAGAACCGGCGATATCTTGGTTTTCGTGGGGTTTCAAGCTGAGATATGCATTTTCTGCGATATTCCTGGTGAGACTTCTGTCAGAAGTATCAAGAATCTTCGAGAACGCCCTTTTCGAGCTACTTAATGCGCGAAACACGTTTTCTGGTGTTTTCAGCACCCCACAGTGCGTTTGATATGCAGAACCAGCGATATCTTGGTTTTCGTGGGGTTTCAAGCTGAGATATGCATTTTTTACGATAATCTTGGTGAGACTTCTGTCCGAAGTATGCTTAAACATCGAGATCGCTCGTTTCGAGCTATTTAATGCGAGAAACACGTTATCTGGTGTTTTCACCACTCCACAGTGCGTATGATATGCATAACCGGCGATATCTTGGTTTTCGTGTGGTTTCAAGCTGAGATATGCATTTTCTGCGATAATCTTGGTGAGACTTCTGTCCGAAGTATGCTGAAACATCGAGATCGCTCTTTTCGAGCTAGTTAATGCAAGAAGAACCTTATCCGGTGTTTTCACTACTCCACAGTGCGTTTGATATGCAGAACCGGCGATATCTTGGTTTTCGTGGGGTTTCAAGCTGAGATATGCATTTTCTGCGATAATCTTGGTGAGACTTCTGTCCGAAGTATGCTGAATAATCGAGATCGCTCTTTTCGAGCTGGTTAGTGCGAGAAACACGTTTTCTGTGGTTTTCACCACTCCACAGTTCGTTGGATATGCAGAACAGTAGATATCTTGGTTTTCGTGGGGTTTCAAGCAGAGATATGCATTTTCTGCGATAATCTTGGTGTGACTTCTGTTAGAAGTATGCAGAATCATCGTGATCGCACTTTTCGAGCTATTTAATGCGAGAAACACGTTATCTGGTGTTTTCACCACTCCGCAGTTGGTTGGATATGCAGAACCGGCGATATTTTGGTTTTCGTCGGGTTTCAAGCTGAGATATGCATTTTCTACGATAATCTTGGTGAAACATCTGTCCGAAGTATGCAGAAACATCGAGAGCGCCCTTTTCGAGCTACTTAATGCACGAAACACGTTTTCTGGTATTTTCACCACTCCACAGTTCGTTGGATATGCAGAACCGGAGATATCTTGGTTTTCGTGGTGTTTCAAGCTGAGATATGCATTTCCTGCGATAATCTTGGTCAGACTTGTGTCCGAAGTAAGCTGAATCATCGAGATCGCCCTTTTCGAGCTATTTAATGCGAGGAACACGTTCTCTGGTTGTTTTCACCACTCCACAGTGCGTTTGATATGCAGAACAGGCGATATCTTGATTTTCGTGGTGTTTCCAACTGAGATATGCATTTTCTGCGATAATCTTGGTGGGTCTTTTGTCAGAAGTATGCAGAATAACTCGATCGCTCTTTTCGAGCTACTTAATGCACGAAACACGTTTTCTGGTGTTTTCACCACTCCACAGTACGTTTGACATGCAGAACCGGAGATATCTTGGTTTCGGTCGGGTTTCAAGCTGAGATATGCATTTTCAACGATAATCTTGGTGAAACATCTGTACGAAGTATGCAGAAACATCGAGAGCGCTCTTTTCGAGCTACTTAATGCACGAAACACGTTTTCTGGTGTTTTCACCACTCCACAGTACGTTAGACATGCAGAACCGGAGATATCTTGGTTTCGGTCGGGTTTCAAGCTGAGATATGCATTTTCTACGATAATCCTGGTAAGACTTCTGTCAGAAGTATGCAGGATCTTCGAGAACGCTCTTTTCGAGCTATTTAATGCGAGAAACACGTTATCTGGTGTTTTCACCACTCCACAGTTGGTTTGATATGCAGAACCGGCGATATTTTGGTTTTCGTCGGGTTTCAAGCTGAGATATGCATTTTCTACGATAATCCTGGTGAGACTTGTGTCAGAAGTATGCAGAATCTTCGAGAACGCTCTTTTCGAGCTACTTAATGCACGAAACACGTTTTCTGGTGTTTTCACCACTCCACAGTTCGTTTGACATTCAGAACCGGAGATATCTTCGTTTCGGCCGGGTTTCATGCTGAGATATGCATTTTCTACGATAATCCTGGTGAGACTTCTGTCAGAAGTATGCAGAACCTTCGAGATCGCACTTTTCGAGCTATTTATATGCGAGAAACACGTTAGCTGGTGTTTTCACCACGCCACAGTGCGTTTGATAAGCAGAACAGTAGATATCTTGGTTTTCGTGGGGTTTCAAGTTGAGATATGCATTTTCTGCGATAAGCTTGGTGAGACTTCTGTCCCAAGTATGCTGAATCATCTAGATCGCTCTTTTCGAGCTATTCAATGCGAGAAACACGTTATCTGGTGTTTTCACCACTCCTCAGTGCGTTTGATATGCAGAACCGGCGATATCTTGGTTTTCGTGGGGTTTCAAGCTGAGATATGCATTTTCTGCGATATTCCTGGTGAAAACTTCTGTCAGAAGTATGAAGAATCTTCAAGAACGCCCTTTTCGAGCTACTTAATGCGCGAAACACGTTTTCTGGTGTTTTCAC
Organism: Anthophora plumipes; assembly: GCA_951804975.1. Lineage (NCBI taxonomy): Eukaryota > Metazoa > Arthropoda > Insecta > Hymenoptera > Apidae > Anthophora > Anthophora plumipes. Next base: position 3,098,973 of record CATORF010000583.1, read on the forward strand.
CACTCCACGGTACGTTTAATGTGCAGAACCGGAGATAACTCGGTTTTCGTCGGGTTTCAAGCTGAGATATGCATTTTCTGCGATAATCTTGGTGAGACTTCTGTCCGAAGTATGCAGAATCATCGAGATCGCTCTTTTCGAGCTATTTAATGCGAGAATCACGTTATCTGGTGTTTTCACCACTCCACAGTGCGTTTGATATGCAGTACCAGCGATATCTTGGTTTTCCTGGGGTTTCAAGCTGAGATATGCATTTTCTGCGATAATCTTGGTGAGACTTCTGTCCGAAGTATGCTGAAACATCGAGATCGCTCTTTTCGAGCTAGTTAATGCGAGAAAAACCTTATCCGGTGTTATCACCACACCACAGTGCGTTTGATATGCAGAACCTGCGATATCTTGGTTTTCGTGGGGTTTCAAGCTGAGATATGCATTTTCTGTGATAATCTTGGTGAGACTTCTGTTAGAAGTATGCAGAATCATCGAGATCGCACTTTTCGAGCTACTTAATGCGAGAAACACGTTATCTGGTGTTTTCACCACTCCACAGTTGGTTTGATATGCAGAACCGGCGATATTTTGGTTTTCGTCGGGTTTCAAGCTGAGATATGCATTTTGTACGATAATCTTGGTGAAACATCTGTCCGAAGTATGCAGAAACATCGAGAGCGCTCTTTTCGAGCTAATTAATGCGAGAAACTCGTTTTCTGGGGTTTTCACCACTCCACAGTTCGTTGGATATGCAGAACCGGAGATATCTTGGTTTTCGTGGTGTTTCAAGCTGAGATATGCATTTCCTGCGATAATCTTGGTCAGACTTCTGTCCGAAGTATGCTGAATCATCGAGATCGCTCTTTTCGAGCTATTTAATGCGAGGAACACGTTCTCTGGTTGTTTTCACCACTCCACAGTGCGTTTGATATGCAGAACAGGCGATATCTTGATTTTCGTTATGTTTCCAGCTGAGATATGCATTTTCTGCGATAATCTTGGTGGGTCTTTTGTCAGAAGTATGCAGAATCATCTAGATCGCTCTTTTCGAGCTACTCAATGCACGAAACACGTTTTCTGGTGTTTTCACCTCTCCACAGTACGTTTGACATGCAGAAGCGGAGATATCTTGGTTTCGGTCGGGTTTTCAAGCTGAGATATGCATTTTCTACGATAATCCTGGTGAGACTTCTGTCAGAAGTATGCAGAATCTTCGAGAACGCTCTTTTCGAGCTACGTAATGCGCGTAACACGTTTTCTGGTGTTTTCACCACTCCACGGTACGTTTGATGTGCAGAACCGGAGATAACTCGGTTTTCGTCGGGTTTCAAGCTGAGATATGCATTTTCTACGATAATCTTGGTGAGACTTCTGTCCGAAGTATGCTGAATCATCGAGATCGCTCTTTTCGAGCTATTTAATGCGAGAAACACGTTCTCTGGTTGTTTTCACCACTCCACAGTGCGTTTGATATGCAGAACAGGCGATATCTTGATTTTCGTGGTGTTTCCAGCTGAGATATGCATTTTCTGCGATAAGCTTGGTGAGACTTCTGTCCCAAATATGCTGAATCATCTAGATCGCTCTTTTCGAGCTATTCAATGCGAGAAACACGTTATCTGGTGTTTTCACCACTCCTCAGTGCGTTTGATATGCAGAACCGGCGATATCTTGGTTTTCGTGGGGTTTCAAGCTGAGATATGCATTTTCTGCGATATTCCTGGTGAGACTTCTGTCAGAAGTATCAAGCATCTTCGAGAACGCCCTTTTCGAGCTACTTAATGCGCGAAACACGTTTTCTGGTGTTTTCAGCACCCCACAGTGCGTTTGATATGCAGAACCAGCGATATCTTGGTTTTCGTGGGGTTTCAAGCTGAGATATGCATTTTCTGCGATAATCTTGGTGAGACTTCTGTCCGAAGTATGCTGAAACATCGAGATCGCTCTTTTCGAGCTAGTTAATGCAAGAAGAACCTTATCCGGTGTTTTCACTACTCCACAGTGCGTTTGATATGCAGAACCGGCGATATCTTGGTTTTCGTGGGGTTTCAAGCTGAGATATGCATTTTCTGCGATAATCTTGGTGAGACTTCTGTCCGAAGTATGCTGAATAATCGAGATCGCTCTTTTCGAGCTGGTTAGTGCGAGAAACACGTTTTCTGTGGTTATCACCACTCCACAGTGCGTATGATATGCAGAACCGGCGATATCTTGGTTTTCGTGGGGTTTCAAGCTGAGATATGCATTTTCTGCGATAATCTTGGTGAGACTTCTGTCCGAAGTATGCTGAATAATCGAGATCGCTCTTTTCGAGCTGGTTAGTGCGAGAAACACGTTTTCTGTGGTTATCACCACTCCACAGTTCGTTGGATATGCAGAACAGTAGATATCTTGGTTTTCGTGGGGTTTCAAGCAGAGATATGCATTTTCTGCGATAATCTTGGTGTGACTTCTGTTAGAAGTATGCAGAATCATCGTGATCGCACTTTTCGAGCTATTTAATGCGAGAAACACGTTATCTGGTGTTTTCACCACTCCGCATTTGGTTGGATATGCAGAACCGGCGATATTTTGGTTTTCGTCGGGTTTCAAGCTGAGATATGCATTTTCTACGATAATCTTGGTGAAACATCTGTCCGAAGTATGCAGAAACATCGAGAGCGCCCTTTTCGAGCTACTTAATGCACGAAACACGTTTTCTGGTATTTTCACCACTCCACAGTTCGTTGGATATGCAGAACCGGAGATATCTTGGTTTTCGTGGTGTTTCAAGCTGAGATATGCATTTCCTGCGATAATCTTGGTCAGACTTGTGTCCGAAGTAAGCTGAATCATCGAGATCGCCCTTTTCGAGCTATTTAATGCGAGGAACGCGTTCTCTGGTTGTTTTCACCACTCCACAGTGCGTTTGATATGCAGAACAGGCGATATCTTGATTTTCGTGGTGTTTCCAACTGAGATATGCATTTTCTGCGATAATCTTGGTGGGTCTTTTGTCAGAAGTATGCAGAATAACTCGATCGCTCTTTTCGAGCTACTTAATGCACGAAACACGTTTTCTGGTGTTTTCACCACTCCACAGTACGTTTGACATGCAGAACCGGAGATATCTTGGTTTCGGTCGGGTTTCAAGCTGAGATATGCATTTTCAACGATAATCTTGGTGAAACATCTGTACGAAGTATGCAGAAACATCGAGAGCGCTCTTTTCGAGCTACTTAATGCACGAAACACGTTTTCTGGTGTTTTCACCACTCCACAGTACGTTAGACATGCAGAACCGGAGATATCTTGGTTTCGGTCGGGTTTCAAGCTGAGATATGCATTTTCTACGATAATCCTGGTAAGACTTCTGTCAGAAGTATGCAGGATCTTCGAGAACGCTCTTTTCGAGCTATTTAATGCGAGAAACACGTTATCTGGTGTTTTCACCACTCCACAGTTGGTTTGATATGCAGAACCGGCGATATTTTGGTTTTCGTCGGGTTTCAAGCTGAGATATGCATTTTCTACGATAATCCTGGTGAGACTTGTGTCAGAAGTATGCAGAATCTTCGAGAACGCTCTTTTCGAGCTACTTAATGCACGAAACACGTTTTCTGGTGTTTTCACCACTCCACAGTTCGTTTGACATTCAGAACCGGAGATATCTTCGTTTCGGCCGGGTTTCATGCTGAGATATGCATTTTCTACGATAATCCTGGTGAGACTTCTGTCAGAAGTATGCAGAACCTTCGAGATCGCACTTTTCGAGCTATTTATATGCGAGAAACACGTTAGCTGGTGGTTTCACCACGCCACAGTGCGTTTGATAAGCAGAACAGTAGATATCTTGGTTTTCGTGGGGTTTCAAGTTGAGATATGCATTTTCTGCGATAAGCTTGGTGAGACTTCTGTCCCAAGTATGCTGAATCATCTAGATCGCTCTTTTCGAGCTATTCAATGCGAGAAACACGTTATCTGGTGTTTTCACCACTCCTCAGTGCGTTTGATATGCAGAACCGGCGATATCTTGGTTTTCGTGGGGTTTCAAGCTGAGATATGCATTTTCTGCGATATTCCTGGTGAAAACTTCGGTCAGAAGTATGAAGAATCTTCAAGAACGCCCTTTTCGAGCTACTTAATGCGCGAAACACGTTTTCTGGTGTTTTCACCACTCCACGGTACGTTTAATGTGCAGAACCGGAGATAACTCGGTTTTCGTCGGGATTCAAGCTGAGATATGCATTTTCTGCGATAATCTTGGTGAGACTTCTGTCCGAAGTATGCTTAATCATCGAGATCGCTCGTTTCGAGCTATTTAATGCGAGAAACACGTTATCTGGTGTTTTCACCACTCCACAGTGCGTATGATATGCAGAACCGGCGATATCTTGGTTTTCGTGTGGTTTCAAGCTGAGATATGCATTTTCTGCGATAATCTTGGTGAGACTTCTGTCCGAAGTATGCTGAAACATCGAGATCGCTCTTTTCGAGCTAGTTAATGCAAGAAGAACCTTATCCGGTGTTTTCACCACTCCACGGTACGTTTGATGTGCAGAACCGGAGATAACTCGGTTTTCGTCGGGTTTCAAGCTGAGATATGCATTTTCTGCGATAATCTTGGTGAGACTTCTGTCCGAAGTATGCAGAATCATCGAGATCGCTCTTTTCGAGCTATTTAATGCGAGAATCACGTTATCTGGTGTTTTCACCACTCCACAGTGCGTTTGATATGCAGTACCAGCGATATCTTGGTTTTCGTGGGGTTTCATGCTGAGATATGCATTTTTTACGATCATCTTGGTGAGACTTCTGTCCGAAGTATGCAGAATCATCGATATCGCTCTATTCGAGCTATTTAATGCGACAAACACGTTATCTGGTGTTTTCAGCACCCCACAGTGCGTTTGATATGCAGAACCAGCGATATCTTGGTTTTCGTGGGGTTTCAAGCTGAGATATGAATTTTTTACGATAATCTTGGTGAGACTTCTGTCCGAAGTATGCTTAATCATCGAGATCGCTCGTTTCGAGCTATTTAATGCGAGAAACACGTTATCTGGTGTTTTCACCACTCCACAGTGCGTATGATATGCAGAACCGGCGATATCTTGGTTTTCGTGTGGTTTCAAGCTGAGATATGCATTTTCTGCGATAATCTTGGTGAGACTTCTGTCCGAAGTATGCTGAAACATCGAGATCGCTCGTTTCGAGCTAGTTAATGCAAGAAGAACCTTATCCGGTGTTTTCACTACTCCACAGTGCGTTTGATATGCAGAACCGGCGATATCTTGGTTTTCGTGGGGTTTCAAGCTGAGATATGCATTTTCTGCGATAATCTTGGTGAGACTTCTGTCCGAAGTATGCTGAATAATCGAGATCGCTCTTTTCGAGCTGGTTAGTGCGAGAAACACGTTTTCTGTGGTTTTCACCACTCCACAGTTCGTTGGATATGCAGAACAGTAGATATCTTGGTTTTCGTGGGGTTTCAAGCAGAGATATGCATTTTCTGCGATAATCTTGGTGTGACTTCTGTTAGAAGTATGCAGAATCATCGTGATCGCACTTTTCGAGCTATTTAATGCGAGAAACACGTTATCTGGTGTTTTCACCACTCCGCAGTTGGTTGGATATGCAGAACCGGCGATATTTTGGTTTTCTTCGGGTTTCAAGCTGAGATATGCATTTTCTACGATAATCTTGGTGAAACATCTGTCCGAAGTATGCAGAAACATCGAGAGCGCTCTTTTCGAGCTACTTAATGCACGAAACACGTTTTCTGGTGTTTTCACCACTCCACAGTTCGTTGGATATGCACAACCGGAGATATCTTGGTTTTCGTGGTGTTTCAAGCTGTGATATGCATTTCCTGCGATAATCTTGGTCAGACTTCTGTCCGAAGTATGCTGAATCATCGAGATCGCTCTTTTCGAGCTATCTAATGCGAGGAACACGTTCTCTGGTTGTTTTCACCACTCCACAGTGCGTTTGATATGCAGAACAGGCGATATCTTGATTTTCGTGGTGTTTCCAACTGAGATATGCATTTTCTGCGATAATCTTGGTGGGTCTTTTGTCAGAAGTATGCAGAATAACTCGATCGCTCTTTTCGAGCTACTTAATGCACGAAACACGTTTTCTGGTGGTTTCACCACTCCACAGTACGTTTGACATGCAGAACCGGAGATATCTTGGTTTCGGTCGGGTTTCAAGCTGAGATATGCATTTTCAACGATAATCTTGGTGAAACATCTGTACGAAGTATGCAGAAACATCGAGAGCGCTCTTTTCGAGCTACTTAATGCACGAAACACGTTTTCTGGTGTTTTCACCACTCCACAGTTGGTTTGATATGCAGAACCGGCGATATTTTGGTTTTCGTCGGGTTTCAAGCTGAGATATGCATTTTCTACGATAATCTTGGTGAAACATCTGTCCGAAGTATGCAGAAACATCGAGAGCGCTCTTTTAGAGCTAATTAATGCGAGAAAATCGTTTTCTGGGGTTTTCACCACTCCACAGTTCGTTGGATATGCAGAACCTGCGATATCTTGGTTTTTGTGGGGTTTCCAGCTGAGATATGCATTTTCTGCGATAATCTTGGTGAGACCTCTGTTAGAAGTATGCAGTATCATCGAGATCGCACTTTTCGAGCTATTTAATGCGAGAAACACGTTATCTGGTGTTTTCACCACTCCACAGTTGGTTTGATATGCAGAACCGGGGATATTTTGGTTTTCGTCGGGTTTCAAGCTGAGATATGCATTTTCTACGATAATCTTGGTGAAACATCTGTCCGAAGTATGCAGAAACATCGAGAGCGCCCTTTTAGAGCTAATTAATGCGAGAAAATCGTTTTCTGGGGTTTTCACCACTCCACAGTTCGTTGGATATGCAGAACCGGCGATATCTTGGTTTTCGTGGGGATTCAAGCTGAGATATGCATTTTCTGCGATAATCTTGGTGAGACTTCTGTCCGAAGTATGCTGAATCATCGAGATCGCTCTTTTCGAGCTAGTTAGTGCGAGAAACACGTTATCTGGTGTTTTCACCACTCCACAGTGCGTTTGATATGCAGAACAGTACATATCTTGGTTTTCTTGGGGTTTCAAGCTGAGATTTGCATTTTCTGCGATAATCTTGGTGGGTCTTTTGTCAGAAGTATGCAGAATCATCTAGATCGCTCTTTTCGAGCTACTTAATGCACGAAACACGTTTTCTGGTGTTTTCAACACTCCGCAGTACGTTTGAAATGCAGAACCGGAGATATCTTGGTTTCGGTCGGGTTTCAAGCTGAGATATGCATTTTCTACGATAACCCTGGTGAGACTTCTGTCAGAAGTATAAAGAATCTTCGAGAACGCTCTTTTCGAGCTACATAATGCGCGAAACACGTTTTCTGGTGTTTTCACCAATCCACGGTACGTTTGATGTGCAGAACCGGAGATAACTCGGTTTTCGTCGGGTTTCAAGCTGAGATATGCATTTTCTGCGATAATCTTGGTGAGACTTCTGTCAGAAGTATGCAGGATCTTCGAGAACGCTCTTTTCGAGCTATTTAATGCGAGAAACACGTTATCTGGTGTTTTCACCACTCAACAGTGCGTTTGATATGCAGAACCGGCGATATCTTGGTTTTCGTGGGGATTCAAGCTGAGATATGCATTTTCTGCGATAATATTGGTGAGAATTAAGTCAGAAGTATGCGGAATAATCTAGATCGCTCTTTTCGAGCTACTTAATGCAGGAAACACGTTTTCTGGTGTTTTCACAGCTCCACAGTACGTTTGATATGCAGAACCGGCGATATCTTGATTTTCGTGGTGTTTTCAGCTGAGATATGCATTTTCTACGATAATGTTGGTGAGACTTCTGTCAGAAGTATGCAGAATCTTCGAGAACGCTCTTTTCGAGCTACTTAATGCACGAAACACGTTTTCTGGTGTTTTCACCACTCCACAGTACGTTTGACTTGCAGAACCGGAGATATCTTGGTTTCGGCCGGGTTTCAAGCTGAGATATGCATTTTCTACGATAATCCTGGTGAGACTTCTGTCAGAAGTATGCAGAACCTTCGAGATCGCACCTTTCGAGCTATTTAATGCGAGAAACACGTTAGCTGGTGTTTTGACCACTCCACAGTGCGTTTGATATGTAGAGACGCCGATAACTTGGTTTTCGTGGGGTTTCCAGCTGAAATATGCATTTTCTGCGATAATCTTGGTGTTTCATCTATGAGAAGTATGCAGAATCATCGAGAACGCTCTTTTCGAGCTAGTTAATGCGAGAAACACGTTTTCTGGTGTTTTCACCACTCCACAGTGCGTTTGATATGCAGTACCAGCGATATCTTGGTTTTCGTGGGGTTTCATGCTGAGATATGCATTTTTTACGATCATCTTGGTGAGACTTCTGTCCGAAGTATGCAGAATCATCGATATCGCTCTATTCGAGCTATTTAATGCGACAAACACGTTATCTGGTGTTTTGACCACTCCACAGTGCGTTTGATATGTAGAGACGCCGATAACTTGGTTTTCGTGGGGTTTCCAGCTGAAATATGCATTTTCTGCGATAATCTTGGTGTTTCATCTATGAGAAGTATGCAGAATCATCGAGAACGCTCTTTTCGAGCTACTTAATGCGCGAAACACGTTTTCTGGCGTTTTCACCACTCCACGGTACGTTTGATGTGCAGAACCGGAGATAACTCGGTTTTCGTCGGGTTTCAAGCTGAGATATGCATTTTCTACGATAATCTTGGTGAGACTTCTGTCCGAAGTATGCTGAATCATCGAGATCGCTCTTTTCGAGCTATTTAATGCGAGAAACACGTTCTCTGGTTGTTTTCACCACTCCACAGTGCGTTTGATATGCAGCACAGGCGATATCTTGATTTTCGTGGTGTGTCCAGCTGAGATATGCATTTTCTGCGATAATCTTGGTGGGTCTTTTATCAGAAGTATGCAGAATCATCTACATCGCTCTTTTCGAGCAACTTAATGCACGAAACACGTTTTCTGGTGTTTTCACCACTCCACAGTGCGTTTGATATGCAGAACCGGCGATATTTTGGTTTTCGTGGGGTTTCAAGCTGAGATATGCATTTTCTGCGATAATCTTGGTGAGACTTCTGTCCGAAGTATGCTGAATCATCGAGATCGCTCTTTTCGAGCTAGTTAGTGCGAGAAACACGATATCTGGTGTTTTCACCACTCCACAGTGCGTTTGATATGCAGAACCGGAGATATCTTGGTTTCGGTCGGGTTTCAAGCTGAGATATGCATTTTCTACGATAACCCTGGTGAGACTTCTGTCAGAAGTATAAAGAATCTTCGAGAACGCTCTTTTCGAGCTACATAATGCGCGAAACACGTTTTCTGGTGTTTTCACCAATCCACGGTACGTTTGATGTGCAGAACCGGAGATAACTCGGTTTTCGTCGGGTTTCAAGCTGAGATATGCATTTTCTGCGATAATCTTGGTGAGACTTCTGTCAGAAGTATGCAGGATCTTCGAGAACGCTCTTTTCGAGCTATTTAATGCGAGAAACACGTTATCTGGTGTTTTCACCACTCAACAGTGCGTTTGATATGCAGAACCGGCGATATCTTGGTTTTCGTGGGGTTTCAAGCTGAGGTATGCATTTTCTGCGATAATATTGGTGAGAATTAAGTCAGAAGTATGCGGAATAATCTAGATCTCTCTTTTCGAGCTACTTAATGCAGCAAACACGTTTTCTGGTGTTTTCACAACTCCACAGTACGTTTGATATGCAGAACCGGCGATATCTTGATTTTCGTGGTGTTTTCAGCTGAGATATGCATTTTCTACGATAATGTTGGTGAGACTTCTGTCAGAAGTATGCAGAATCTTCGAGAACGCTCTTTTCGAGCTACTTAATGCACGAAACACGGTTTCTGGTGTTTTCACCACTCCACAGTACGTTTGACTTGCAGAACCGGAGATATCTTGGTTTCGGCCGGGTTTCAAGCTGAGATATGCATTTTCTACGATAATCCTGGTGAGACTTCTGTCAGAAGTATGCAGAACCTTCGAGATCGCACCTTTCGAGCTATTTAATGCGAGAAACACGTTAGCTGGTGTTTTGACCACTCCACAGTGCGTTTGATATGTAGAGACGCCGATAACTTGGTTTTCGTGGGGTTTCCAGCTGAAATATGCATTTTCTGCGATAATCTTGGTGTTTCATCTATGAGAAGTATGCAGAATCATCGAGAACGCTCTTTTCGAGCTACTTAATGCGCGAAACAAGTTTTCTGGCGTTTTCACCACTCCACGGTACGTTTGATGTGCAGAACCGGAGATAACTCGGTTTTCGTCGGGTTTCAAGCTGAGATATGCATTTTCTACGATAATCTTGGTGAGACTTCTGTCCGAAGTATGCTGAATCATCGAGATCGCTCTTTTCGAGCTATTTAATGCGAGAAACACGTTCTCTGGTTGTTTTCACCACTCCACAGTGCGTTTGATATGCAGCACAGGCGATATCTTGATTTTCGTGGTGTGTCCAGCTGAGATATGCATTTTCTGCGATAATCTTGGTGGGTCTTTTATCAGAAGTATGCAGAATCATCTACATCGCTCTTTTCGAGCTACTTAATGCACGAAACACGTTTTCTGGTGTTTTCACCACTCCACAGTGCGTTTGATATGCAGAACCGGCGATATTTTGGTTTTCGTGGGGTTTCAAGCTGAGATATGCATTTTCTGCGATAATCTTGGTGAGACTTCTGTCCGAAGTATGCTGAATCATCGAGATCGCTCTTTTCGAGCTAGTTAGTGCGAGAAACACGATATCTGGCGTTTTCACCACTCCACAGTGCGTTTGATATGCAGAACCGGAGATATCTTGGTTTCGGTCGGGTTTCAAGCTGAGATATGCATTTTCTACGATAACCCTGGTGAGACTTCTGTCAGAAGTATAAAGAATCTTCGAGAACGCTCTTTTCGAGCTACATAATGCGCGAAACACGTTTTCTGGTGTTTTCACCAATCCACGGTACGTTTGATGTGCAGAACCGGAGATAACTCGGTTTTCGTCGGGTTTCAAGCTGAGATATGCATTTTCTGCGATAATCTTGGTGAGACTTCTGTCAGAAGTATGCAGGATCTTCGAGAACGCTCTTTTCGAGCTATTTAATGCGAGAAACACGTTATCTGGTGTTTTCACCACTCAACAGTGCGTTTGATATGCAGAACCGGCGATATCTTGGTTTTCGTGGGGTTTCAAGCTGAGATATGCATTTTCTGCGATAATATTTGTGAGAATTAAGTCAGAAGTATGCGGAATAATCTAGATCTCTCTTTTCGACCTACTTAATGCAGCAAACACGTTTTCTGGTGTTTTCACAACTCCACAGTACGTTTGATATGCAGAACCGGCGATATCTTGATTTTCGTGGTGTTTTCAGCTGAGATATGCATTTTCTACGATAATGTTGGTGAGACTTCTGTCAGAAGTATGCAGAATCTTCGAGAACGCTCTTTTCGAGCTACTTAATGCACGAAACACGGTTTCTGGTGTTTTCACCACTCCACAGTACGTTTGACTTGCAGAACCGGAGATATCTTGGTTTCGGCCGGGTTTCAAGCTGAGATATGCATTTTCTACGATAATCCTGGTGAGACTTCTGTCAGAAGTATGCAGAACCTTCGAGATCGCACCTTTCGAGCTATTTAATGCGAGAAACACGTTAGCTGGTGTTTTGACCACTCCACAGTGCGTTTGATATGTAGAGACGCCGATAACTTGGTTTTCGTGGGGTTTCCAGCTGAAATATGCATTTTCTGCGATAATCTTGGTGTTTCATCTATGAGAAGTATGCAGAATCATCGAGAACGCTCTTTTCGAGCTAGTTAATGCGAGAAACACGTTTTCTGGTGTTTTCACCACTCCACAGTGCGTTTGATATGCAGTACCAGCGATATCTTGGTTTTCGTGGGGTTTCATGCTGAGATATGCATTTTTTACGATCATCTTGGTGAGACTTCTGTCCGAAGTATGCAGAATCATCGATATCGCTCTATTCGAGCTATTTAATGCGACAAACACGTTATCTGGTGTTTTGACCACTCCACAGTGCGTTTGATATGTAGAGACGCCGATAACTTGGTTTTCGTGGGGTTTCCAGCTGAAATATGCATTTTCTGCGATAATCTTGGTGTTTCATCTATGAGAAGTATGCAGAATCATCGAGAACGCTCTTTTCGAGCTACTTAATGCGCGAAACACGTTTTCTGGGGTTTTCACCACTCCACGGTACGTTTGATGTGCAGAACCGGAGATAACTCGGTTTTCGTCGGGTTTCAAGCTGAGATATGCATTTTCTACGATAATCTTGGTCAGACTTCTGTCCGAAGTATGCTGAATCATCGAGATCGCTCTTTTCGAGCTATTTAATGCGAGAAACACGTTCTCTGGTTGTTTTCACCACTCCACAGTGCGTTTGATATGCAGAACAGGCGATATCTTGATTTTCGTGGTGTGTCCAGCTGAGATATGCATTTTCTGCGATAATCTTGGTGGGTCTTTTATCAGAAGTATGCAGAATCATCTACATCGCTCTTTTCGAGCTACTTAATGCACGAAACACGTTTTCTGGTGTTTTCACCACTCCACAGTGCGTTTGATATGCAGAACCGGCGATATTTTGGTATTCGTGGGGTTTCAAGCTGAGATATGCATTTTCTGCGATAATCTTGGTGAGACTTCTGTCCGAAGTATGCTGAATCATCGAGATCGCTCTTTTCGAGCTAGTTAGTGCGAGAAACACGTTATCTGGTGTTTTCACCACTCCACAGTGCGTTTGATATGCAGAACAGTACATATCTTGGTTTTCGTGGGGTTTCAACCTGAGATTTGCATTTTCTGCGATAATCTTGGTGGGTCTTTTGTCAGAAGTATGCAGAATCATCTAGATCGCTCTTTTCGAGCTACTTAATGCACGAAACACGTTTTCTGGTGTTTTCACCACTCCGCAGTACGTTTGAAATGCAGAACCGGAGATATCTTGGTTTCGGTCGGGTTTCAAGCTGAGATATGCATTTTCTACGATAACCCTGGTGAGACTTCTGTCAGAAGTATAAAGAATCTTCGAGAACGCTCTTTTCGAGCTACATAATGCGCGAAACACGTTTTCTGGTGTTTTCACCAATCCACGGTACGTTTGATGTGCAGAACCGGTGATAACTCGGTTTTCGTCGGGTTTCAAGCTGAGATATGCATTTTCTGCGATAATCTTGGTGAGACTTCTGTCAGAAGTATGCAGGATCTTCGAGAACGCTCTTTTCGAGCTATTTAATGCGAGAAACACGTTATCTGGTGTTTTCACCACTCCACAGTGCGTTTGATATGCAGAACCGGCGATATCTTGGTTTTCGTGGGGTTTCAAGCTGAGATATGCATTTTCTGCGATAATATTGGTGAGAATTAAGTCAGAAATATGCGGAATAATCTAGATCGCTCTTTTCGAGCTACTTAATGCAGGAAACACGTTTTCTGGTGTTTTCACAACTCCACAGGACGTTTGATATGCAGAACCGGCGATATCTTGATTTTCGTGGTGTTTTCAGCTGAGATATGCATTTTCTACGATAATGTTGGTGAGACTTCTGTCAGAAGTATGCAGAATCTTCGAGAACGCTCTTTTCGAGCTACTTAATGCACGAAACACGTTTTCTGGTGTTTTCACCACTCCACAGTACGTTTGACTTGCAGAACCGGAGATATCTTGGTTTCGGCCGGGTTTCAAGCTGAGATATGCATTTTCTACGATAATCCTGGTGAGACTTCTGTCAGAAGTATGCAGAACCTTCGAGATCGCACTTTTCCAGCTATTTAATGCGAGAAACACGTTAGCTGGTGTTTTGACCACTCCACAGTGCGTTTGATATGCAGAACAGTACATATCTTGGTTTTCGTGGGGTTTCAAGCTGAGATTTGCATTTTCTGCGATAATCTTGGTGGGTCTTTTATCAGAAGTATGCAGAATCATCTTCATCGCTCTTTTCGAGCTACTTAATGCACGAAACACGTTTTCTGGTGTTTTCACCACTCCACAGTGCGTTTGATATGCAGAACCGGCGATATCTTGGTTTTCGTGGGGTTTCAAGCAGAGATATGCATTTTCTGCGATAATCTTGGTGAGACTTCTGTCCGAAGTATGCTGAATCATCGAGATCGCTCTTTTCGAGCTAGTTAGTGCGAGAAACACGTTATCTGGTGTTTTCACCACTCCACAGTGCGTTTGATATGCAGAACAGTACATATCTTGGTTTTCGTGGGGTTTCAAGCTGAGATTTGCATTTTCTGCGATAATCTTGGTGGGTCTTTTGTCAGAAGTATGCAGAATCATCTAGATCGCTCTTTTCGAGCTACTTAATGCACGAAACACGTTTTCTGGTGTTTTCACCACTCCGCAGTACGTTTGAAATGCAGAACTGGATATATCGGTTTCGGTCGGGTTTCAAGCTGAGATATGCATTTTCTACGATAACCCTGGTGAGACTTCTGTCAGAAGTATAAAGAATCTTCGAGAACGCTCTTTTCGAGCTACTTAATGCGCGAAACACGTTTTCTGGTGTTTTCACCAATCCACGGTACGTTTGATGTGCAGAAGCGGAGATAACTCGGTTTTCGTCGGGTTTCAAGCTGAGATATGCATTTTCTACGATAATCTTGGTGAGACTTCTGTCAGAAGTATGCAGGATCTTCGAGAACGCTCTTTTCGAGCTATTTAATGCGAGAAACACGTTATCTGGTGTTTTCACCACTCCACAGTACGTTTGATATGCAGAACCGGCGATATCTTGATTTTCGTGGTGTTTTCAGCTGAGATATGCATTTTCTACGATAATGTTGGTGAGACTTCTGTCAGAAGTATGCAGAATCATCGAGAACGCTCTTTTCGAGCTACTTAATGCACGAAACACGTTTTCTGGTGTTTTCACCACTCCACAGTACGTTTGACATGCAGAACCGGAGATATCTTGGTTTCGGCCGGGTTTCAAGCTGAGATATGCATTTTCTACGATAATCCTGGTGAGACTTCTGTCAGAAGTATGCAGAACCTTCGAGATCGCACTTTTCGAGCTATTTAATGCGAGAAACACGTTAGCTGGTGTTTTGACCACTCCACAGTGCGTTTGATATGTAGAGACGCCGATAACTTGGTTTTCGCGGGGTTGCCAGCTGAAATATGCATTTTCTGCGATAATCTTGGTGTTTCATCTATGAGACGTATGCAGAATCATCGAGAACGCTCTTTTCGAGCTAGTTAATGCGAGAAACACGTTTTCTGGTGTTTTCACCACGCCACAGTGCGTTTGATATGCAGAACAGTAGATATCTTGGTTTTCGTGGGGTTTCAAGCTGAGATATGCATTTTCTGCGATAAGCTTGGTGAGACTTCTGTCCCAAGTATGCTGAATCATCTAGATCGCTCTTTTCGAGCTATTCAATGCGAGAAACACGTTATCTGGTGTTTTCACCACTCCTCAGTGCGTTTGATATGCAGAACCGGCAATATCTTAGTTTTCGTGGGGTTTCAAGCTGAGATATGCATTTTCTGCGATATTCCTGGTGAGACTTCTGTCAGAAGTATGCAGAATCATCGATATCGCTCTATTCGAGCTATTTAATGCGACAAACACGTTATCTGGTGTTTTCAGCACCCCACAGTGCGTTTGATATGCAGAACCAGCGATATCTTGGTTTTCGTGGGGTTTCAAGCTGAGATATGCATTTTTTACGATAATCTTGGTGAGACTTCTGTCCGAAGTATGCTTAATCATCGAGATCGCTCGTTTCGAGCTATATAATGCGAGAAACACGTTATCTGGTGTTTTCACCACTCCGCAGTTGGTTGGATATGCAGAACCGGCGATATTTTGGTTTTCGTCGGGTTTCAAGCTGAGATTTGCATTTTCTACGATAATCTTGGTGAAACATCTGTCCGAAGTATGCAGAAACATCGAGAGCGCTCTTTTCGAGCTACTTAATGCACGAAACACGTTTTCTGGTGTTTTCACCACTCCACAGTTCGTTGGATATGCAGAACCGGAGATATCTTGGTTTTCGTGGTGTTTCAAGCTGAGATATGCATTTCCTGCGATAATCTTGGTCAGACTTCTGTCCGAAGTATGCTGAATCATCGAGATCGCTCTTTTCGAGCTATTTAATGCGAGGAACACGTTCTCTGGTTGTTTTCACCACTCCACAGTGCGTTTGATGTGCAGAACTGGCGATATCTTGATTTTCGTGGTGTTTCCAGCTGAGATATGCATTTTCTGCGATAATCTTGGTGGGTCTTTTGTCAGAAGTATGCAGAATAACTCGATCGCTCTTTTCGAGCTACTTAATGCACGAAACACGTTTTCTGGTCTTTTCACCACTCCACAGTACGTTTGACATGCAGAACCGGAGATATCTTGGTTTCGGTCGGGTTTCAAGCTGAGATATGCATTTTCAACGATAATCTTGGTGAAACATCTGTCCGAAGTATGCAGAAACATCGAGAGCGCTCTTTTCGAGCTACTTAATGCACGAAACACGTTTTCTGGTGTTTTCACCACTCCACAGTACGTTTGACATGCAGAACCGGAGATATCTTGGTTTCGGTCGGATTTCAAGCCGAGATATGCATTTTCTACGATAATCCTGGTGAGACTTCTGTCAGAAGTATGCAGGATCTTCGAGAACGCTCTTTTCGAGCTATTTAATGCGAGAAACACGTTATCTGGTGTTTTCACCACTCCACAGTGCGTATGATATGCAGAACCGGCGATATCTTGGTTTTCGTGGTGTTTCAAGCTGAGATATGCATTTTCTGCGATAATATTGGTGAGAATTAAGTCAGAAGTATGCGGAATCATCTAGATCGCTCTTTTCGAGCTACTTAATGCAGGAAACACGTTTTCTGGTGTTTTCACCACTCCACAGTACGTTTGATATGCAGAACCGGCGATATCTTGATTTTCGTGGTGTTTTCAGCTGAGATATGCATTTTCTACGATAATGTTGGTGAGACTTCTGTCAGAAGTATGCAGAATCATCGAGATCGCACTTTTAGAGCTATTTAATGCGAGAAACACGTTATCTGGTGTTTTCACCACTCCACAGTTGGTTTGATATGCAGAACCGGCGATATTTTGGTTTTCGTCGGGTTCCAAGGTGAGATATGCATTTTCTACGATAATCTTGGTGAAACATCTGTCCGAAGTATGCAGAAACATCGAGAGCGCTCTTATCGAGCTAATTAATGCGAGAAACTCGTTTTCTAGGGGTTTCACCACTCCACAGTTCGTTTGATATGCAGAACAGGCGATATCTTGACTTTCGTGGTGTTTCAAGCTGAGATATGCATTTTCTGCGATAATCTTGGTGAGACTTCTGTTAGAAGTATGCAGAATCATCGAGATCGCACTTTTCGAGCTATTTAATGCGAGAAAAACGTTATCTGGTGTTTTCACCACTCCACAGTTGGTTTGATAAGCAGAACAGGCGATATCTTGATTTTCGTGGTGTTTCCAGCTGAGATATGCATTTTCTGCGATAATCTTGGTGGGTCTTTTGTCAGAAGTATGCAGAATCATATAGATCGCTCTTTTCGAGCTACTTAATGCACGAAACACGTTTTCTGGTGTTTTCACCACTCCACGGTACGTTTGATGTGCAGAACCGGCGATATCTTGATTTTCGTGGTGTTTTCAGCTGAGATATGCATTTTCTACGAAAATGTTGGTGAGACTTCTGTCAGAAGTATGCAGAATCATCGAGATCGCACTTTTAGAGCTATTTAATGCACGAAACACGTTTTCTGGTGTTTTCACCACTCCACGGTACGTTTGATGTGCAGAACCGGAGATAACTCGATTTCGTCGGGTTTCAAGCTGAGATATGCATTTTCTGCGATAATATTGGTGAGAATTAAGTTAGAAGTATGCGGAATCATCTAGATCGCTCTTTTCGAGCTACTTAATGCAGGAAACACGTTTTCTGGTGTTTTCACCACTCCACAGTACGTTTGATATGCAGAACCGGCGATATCTTGATTTTCGTGGTGTTTTCAGCTGAGATATGCATTTTCTACGAAAATGTTGGTGAGACTTCTGTCAGAAGTATGCAGAATCATCGAGATCGCACTTTTAGAGCTATTTAATGCGAGAAACACGTTATCTGGTGTTTTCACCACTCCACAGTTGGTTTGATATGCAGAACCGGCGATATTTTGGTTTTCGTCGGGTTTCAAGCTGAGATATGCATTTTCTACGATAATCTTGGTGAGACTTCTGTCCGAAGTATAATGAATCATCGAGATCGCTCTTTTCGAGCTACTTAATGCACGAAACACGTTTTCTGGTGTTTTCACCACTCCACAGTGCGTTTGATATGCAGAACCGGCGATATCTTGGTTTTCGTGGTGTTTCAAGCTGAGATATGCATTTTCTGCGATAATATTGGTGAGAATTAAGTTAGAAGTATGCGGAATCATCTAGATCGCTCTTTTCGAGCTACTTAATGCAGGAAACACGTTTTCTGGTGTTTTCACCACTCCACAGTACGTTTGATATGCAGAACCGGCGATATCTTGATTTTCGTGGTGTTTTCAGCTGAGATATGCATTTTCTACGAAAATGTTGGTGAGACTTCTGTCAGAAGTATGCAGAATCATCGAGATCGCACTTTTAGAGCTATTTAATGCGAGAAACACGTTATCTGGTGTTTTCACCACTCCACAGTTGGTTTGATATGCAGAACCGGCGATATTTTGGTTTTCGTCGGGTTCCAAGCTGAGATATGCATTTTCTACGATAATCTTGGTGAAACATCTGTCCGAAGTATGCAGAAACATCGAGAGCGCTCTTATCGAGCTAATTAATGCGAGAAACTCGTTTTCTGGGGTTTTCACCACTCCTCAGTTCGTTTGATATGCAGAACAGGCGATATCTTGACTTTCGTGGTGTTTCAAGCTGAGATATGCATTTTCTGCGATAATCTTGGTGAGACTTCTGTTAGAAGTATGCAGAATCATCGAGATCGCACTTTTCGAGCTATTTAATGCGAGAAAAACGTTATCTGGTGTTTTCACCACTCCACAGTTGGTTTGATATGCAGAACCGGAGATATCTTGGTTTTCGTGGTGTTTCAAGCTGAGATATGCATTTCCTGCGATAATCTTGGTCAGACTTCTGTCCGAAGTATGCTGAATCATCGAGATCGCTCGTTTCGAGCTATTTAATGCGAGGAACACGTTCTCTGGTTGTTTTCACCACTCCACAGTGCCTTTGATATGCAGAACAGGCGATATCTTGATTTTCGTGGTGTTTCCAGCTGAGATATGCATTTTCTGCGATAATCTTGGTGGGTCTTTTGTCAGAAGTATGCAGAATCATATAGATCGCTCTTTTCGAGCTACTTAATGCACGAAACACGTTTTCTGGTGTTTTCACCACTCCACGGTACGTTTGATGTGCAGAACCGGAGATAACTCGATTTCGTCGGGTTTCAAGCTGAGATATGCATTTTCTACGATAATCTTGGTGAGACTTCTGTCCGAAGTATGCTGAATCATCGAGATCGCTCTTTTCGAGCTATTTAATGCGAGAAACACGTTCTCTTGTTGTTTTCACCACTCCACAGTGCGTTTGATATGCAGAACAGGCGATATCTTGATTTTCGTGGTGTTTCCAGCTGAGATATGCATTTTCTGCGATAATCTTGGTGGGTCTTTTATCAGAAGTATGCAGAATCATCTACATCGCTCTTTTCGAGCTACTTAATGCACGAAACACGTTTTCTGGTGTTTTCACCACGCCACAGTGCGTTTGATATGCAGAACCGGCGATATCTTGGTTTTCGTGGGGTTTCAAGATGAGATATGCATTTTCTGCGATAATCTTGGTGAGACTTCTGTCAGAAGTATGCTGAATCATCGAGATCGCTCTTTTCGAGCTAGTTAGTGCGAGAAACACGTTATCTGGTGTTTTCACCACTCCACAGTGCGTTTGATATGCAGAACAGTACATATCTTGGTTTTCGTGGGGTTTCAAGCTGAGATTTGCATTTTCTGCGATAATCTTGGTGGGTCTTTTGTCAGAAGTATGCAGAATCATCTAGATCGCTCTTTTCGAGCTACTTAATGCACGAAACACGTTTTCTGGTGTTTTCACCACTCCGCAGTACGTTTGAAATGCAGAACCGGAGATATCTTGGTTTCGGTCGGGTTTCAAGCTGAGATATGCATTTTCTACGATAACCCTGGTGAGACTTCTGTCAGAAGTATAAAGAATCTTCGAGAACGCTCTTTTCGAGCTACTTAATGCGCGAAACACGTTTTCTGGTGTTTTCACCAATCCACGGTACGTTTGATGTGCAGAACCGGAGATAACTCGGTTTTCGTCGGGTTTCAAGCTGAGATATGCATTTTCTACGATAATCTTGGTGAGACTTCTGTCAGAAGTATGCAGGATATTCGAGAACGCTCTTTTCGAGCTATTTAATGCGAGAAACACGTTATCTGGTGTTTTCACCACTCCACAGTGCGTTTGATATGCAGAACCGGCGATATCTTGGTTTTCGTGGGGTTTCAAGCTGAGATATGCATTTTCTGCGATAATATTGGTGAGAATTAAGTCAGAAGTATGCGGAATCATCTAGATCGCTCTTTTCGAGCTACTTAATGCAGGAAACACGTTTTCTGGTGTTTTCACCACTCCACAGTACGTTTGATATGCAGAACCGGCGATATCTTGGTTTTCGTGGGGTTTCAAGCTGAGATATGCATTTTCTGCGATAATCTTGGTGAGACTTCTGTCCGAAGTATGCTGAATCATCGAGATCGCTCTTTTCGAGCTAGTTAGTGCGAGAAACACGTTATCTGGTGTTTTCACCACTCCACAGTGCGTTTGATATGCAGAACAGTACATATCTTGGTTTTCGTGGGGTTTCAAGCTGAGATTTGCATTTTCTGCGATAATCTTGGTGGGTCTTTTGTCAGAAGTATGCAGAATCATCTAGATCGCTCTTTTCGAGCTACTTAATGCACGAAACACGTTTTCTGGTGTTTTCACCACTCCGCAGTACGTTTGAAATGCAGAACTGGAGATATCTTGGTTTCGGTCGGGTTTCAAGCTGAGATATGCATTTTCTACGATAACCCTGGTGAGACTTCTGTCAGAAGTATAAAGAATCTTCGAGAACGCTCTTTTCGAGCTACTTAATGCGCGAAACACGTTTTCTGGTGTTTTCACCAATCCACGGTACGTTTGATGTGCAGAAGCGGAGATAACTCGGTTCTCGTCGGGTTTCAAGCTGAGATATGCATTTTCTACGATAATCTTGGTGAGACTTCTGTCAGAAGTATGCAGGATCTTCGAGAACGCTCTTTTCGAGCTATTTAATGCGAGAAACACGTTATCTGGTGTTTTCACCACTCCACAGTGCGTTTGATATGCAGAACCGGCGATATCTTGTTTTTCGTGGGGTTTCAAGCTGAGATATGCATTTTCTGCGATAATATTGGTGAGAATTAGGTCAGAAGTATGCGGAATCATCTAGATCGCTCTTTTCGAGCTACTTAATGCACGAAACACGTTTTCTGGTCTTTTCACCACTCCACAGTACGTTTGACATGCAGAACCGGAGATATCTTGGTTTCGGTCGGGTTTCAAGCTGAGATATGCATTTTCAACGATAATCTTGGTGAAACATCTGCCCGAAGTATGCAGAAACATCGAGAGCGCTCTTTTCGAGCTACTTAATGCAGGAAACACGTTTTCTGGTGTTTTCACCACTCCACAGTACGTTTGACATGCAGAACCGGAGATATCTTGGTTTCGGTCGGGTTTCAAGCCGAGATATGCATTTTCTACGATAATCCTGGTGAGACTTCTGTCAGAAGTATGCAGGATCTTCGAGAACGCTCTTTTCGAGCTATTTAATGCGAGAAACACGTTATCTGCTGTTTTCACGACTCCACAGTGCGTATGATATGCAGAACCGGCGATATCTTGGTTTTCGTGGTGTTTCAAGCTGAGATATGCATTTTCTGCGATAATATTGGTGAGAATTAAGTCAGAAGTATGCGGAATCATCTAGATCGCTGTTTTCGAGCTACTTAATGCAGGAAACACGTTTTCTGGTGTTTTCACCACTCCACAGTACGTTTGATATGCAGAACCGGCGATATCTTGATTTTCGTGGTGTTTTCAGCTGAGATATGCATTTTCTACGATAATGTTGGTGAGACTTCTGTCAGAAGTATGCAGAATCATCGAGATCGCACTTTTAGAGCTATTTAATGCGAGAAACACGTTATCTGGTGTTTTCACCACTCCACAGTTGGTTTGATATGCAGAACCGGCGATATTTTGGTTTTCGTCGGGTTCCAAGCTGAGATATGCATTTTCTACGATAATCTTGGTGAAACATCTGTCCGAAGTATGCAGAAACAAGGAGAGCGCTCTTATCGAGCTAATTAATGCGAGAAACTCGTTTTCTGGGGTTTTCACCACTCCACAGTTGGTTTGATATGCAGAACCGGAGATATCTTGGTTTTCGTGGTGTTTCAAGCTGAGATATGCATTTCCTGCGATAATCTTGGTCAGACTTCTGTCCGAAGTATGCTGAATCATCGAGATCGCTCTTTTCGAGCTATTTAATGCGAGGAACACGTTCTCTGGTTGTTTTCACCACTCCACAGTGCGTTTGATATGCAGAACAGGCGATATCATGATTTTCGTGGTGTTTCCAGCTGAGATATGCATTTTCTGCGATAATCTTGGTGGGTCTTTTGTCAGAAGTATGCAGAATCATATAGATCGCTCTTTTCGAGCTACTTAATGCACGAAACACGTTTTCTGGTGTTTTCACCACTCCACGGTACGTTTGATGTGCAGAACCAGAGATAACTCGGTTTTCGCGGGTTTCAAGCTGAGATATGCATTTTCTACGATAATCTTGGTGAGACTTCTGTCCGAAGTATGCTGAATCATCGAGATCGCTCTTTTCGAGCTATTTAATGCGAGAAACACGTTCTCTGGTTGTTTTCACCACTCCACAGTGCGTTTGATATGCAGAACAGGCGATATCTTGATTTTCGTGGTGTTTCCAGCTGAGATATGCATTTTCTGCGATAATCTTGGTGGGTCTTTTATCAGAAGTATGCAGAATCATCTACATCGCTCTTTTCGAGCTACTTAATGCACGAAACACGTTTTCTGGTGTTTTCACCACTCCACAGTGCGTTTGATATGCAGAACCGGCGATATCTTGGTTTTCGTGGGGTTTCAAGCTGAGATATGCATTTTCTGCGATAATCTTGGTGAGACTTCTGTCAGAAGTATGCTGAATCATCGAGATCGCTCTTTTCGAGCTAGTTAGTGCGAGAAACACGTTATCTGGTGTTTTCACCACTCCACAGTACGTTTGATATGCAGAACCGGCGATATCTTGATTTTCGTGGTGTTTTCAGCTGAGATATGCATTTTCTACGATAATGTTGGTGAGACTTCTGTCAGAAGTATGCAGAATCATCGACATCGCACTTTTAGAGCTATTTAATGCGAGAAACACGTTATCTGGTGTTTTCACCACTCCACAGTTGGTTTGATATGCAGAACCGGCGATATTTTGGTTTTCGTCGGGTTCCAAGCTGAGATATGCATTTTCTACGATAATCTTGGTGAAACATCTGTCCGAAGTATGCAGAAACATCGAGAGCGCTCTTATCGAGCTAATTAATGCGAGAAACTCGTTTTCTGGGGTTTTCACCACTCCACAGTTCGTTTGATATGCAGAACAGGCGATATCTTGACTTTCGTGGTGTTTCAAGCTGAGATATGACATTTTCTACGATAATCTTGGTGAGACTTCTGTCAGAAGTATGCAGAATCATCGAGAACGCTCTTTTCGAGCTACTTAATGCACGAAACACGTTTTCTGGTGTTTTCACCACTCCACAGTACGTTTGACATGCAGAACCGGAGATATCTTGGTTTCGGCCGGGTTTCAAGCTGAGATATGCATTTTCTACGATAATCCTGGTGAGACTTCTGTCAGAAGTATGCAGAACCTTCGAGATCGCACTTTTCGAGCTATTTAATGCGAGAAACACGTTAGCTGGTGTTTTGACCACTCCACAGTGCGTTTGATATGTAGAGACGCCGATAACTTGGTTTTCGCGGGGTTGCCAGCTGAAATATGCATTTTCTGCGATAATCTTGGTGTTTCATCTATGAGACGTATGCAGAATCATCGAGAACGCTCTTTTCGAGCTAGTTAATGCGAGAAACACGTTTTCTGGTGTTTTCACCACGCCACAGTGCGTTTGATATGCAGAACAGTAGATATCTTGGTTTTCGTGGGGTTTCAAGCTGAGATATGCATTTTCTACGATAAGCTTGGTGAGACTTCTGTCCCAAGTATGCTGAATCATCTAGATCGCTCTTTTCGAGCTATTCAATGCGAGAAACACGTTATCTGGTGTTTTCACCACTCCTCAGTGCGTTTGATATGCAGAACCGGCAATATCTTAGTTTTCGTGGGGTTTCAAGCTGAGATATGCATTTTCTACGATAATGTTGGTGAGACTTCTGTCAGAAGTATGCAGAATCATCGAGATCGCACTTTTAGAGCTATTTAATGCGAGAAACACGTTATCTGGTGTTTTCACCACTCCACAGTTGGTTTGATATGCAGAACCGGCGATATTTTGGTTTTCGTCGGGTTCCAAGCTGAGATATGCATTTTCTACGATAATCTTGGTGAAACATCTGTCCGAAGTATGCAGAAACATCGAGAGCGCTCTTATCGAGCTAATTAATGCGAGAAACTCGTTTTCTGGGGTTTTCACCACTCCACAGTTCGTTTGATATGCAGAACAGGCGATATCTTGACTTTCGTGGTGTTTCAATCTGAGATATGCATTTTCTGCGATAATCTTGGTGAGACTTCTGTTAGAAGTATGCAGAATCATCGAGATCGCACTTTTCGAGCTATTTAATGCGAGAAAAACGTTATCTGGTGTTTTCACCACTCCACAGTTGGTTTGATATGCAGAACCGGAGATATCTTGGTTTTCGTGGTGTTTCAAGCTGAGATATGCATTTCCTGCGATAATCTTGGTCAGACTTCTGTCCGAAGTATGCTGAATCATCGAGATCGCTCTTTTCGAGCTATTTAATGCGAGGAACACGTTCTCTGGTTGTTTTCACCACTCCACAGTGCGTTTGATATGCAGAACAGGCGATATCTTGATTTTCGTGGTGTTTCCAGCTGAGATATGCATTTTCTGCGATAATCTTGGTGGGTCTTTTGTCAGAAGTATGCAGAATCATATAGATCGCTCTTTTCGAGCTACTTAATGCACGAAACACGTTTTCTGGTGTTTTCACCACTCCACGGTACGTTTGATGTGCAGAACCAGAGATAACTCGGTTTTCGTCGGGTTTCAAGCTGAGATATGCATTTTCTACGATAATCTTGGTGAGACTTCTGTCCGAAGTATGCTGAATCATCGAGATCGCACTTTTCGAGCTATTTAATGCGAGAAACACGTTCTCTGGTTGTTTTCACCACTCCACAGTTGGTTTGATATGCAGAACCGGCGATATTTTGGTTTTCGTCGGGTTCCAAGCTGAGATATGCATTTTCTGCGATAATCTTGGTGAGACTTCTGTTAGAAGTATGCAGAATCATCGAGATCGCACTTTTCGAGCTATTTAATGCGAGAAAAACGTTATCTGGTGTTTTCACCACTCCACAGTTGGTTTGATATGCAGAACCGGAGATATCTTGGTTTTCGTGGTGTTTCAAGCTGAGATATGCATT
The DNA here is from genome assembly GCA_951804975.1 of Anthophora plumipes. Lineage (NCBI taxonomy): Eukaryota > Metazoa > Arthropoda > Insecta > Hymenoptera > Apidae > Anthophora > Anthophora plumipes. The sequence goes on from CATORF010000583.1 coordinate 3,124,798, forward strand.
TCCTGCGATAATCTTGGTCAGACTTCTGTCCGAAGTATGCTGAATCATCGAGATCGCTCTTTTCGAGCTATTTAATGCGAGGAACACGTTCTCTGGTTGTTTTCACCACTCCACAGTGCGTTTGATATGCAGAACAGGCGATATCTTGATTTTCGTGGTGTTTCCAGCTGAGATATGCATTTTCTGCGATAATCTTGGTGGGTCTTTTGTCAGAAGTATGCAGAATCATATAGATCGCTCTTTTCGAGCTACTTAATGCACGAAACACGTTTTCTGGTGTTTTCACCACTCCACGGTACGTTTGATGTGCAGAACCAGAGATAACTCGGTTTTCGTCGGGTTTCAAGCTGAGATATGCATTTTCTACGATAATCTTGGTGAGACTTCTGTCCGAAGTATGCTGAATCATCGAGATCGCTCTTTTCGAGCTATTTAATGCGAGAAACACGTTCTCTGGTTGTTTTCACCACTCCACAGTGCGTTTGATATGCAGAACAGGCGATATCTTGATTTTCGTGGTGTTTCCAGCTGAGATATGCATTTTCTGCGATAATCTTGGTGGGTCTTTTATCAGAAGTATGCAGAATCATCTACATCGCTCTTTTCGAGCTACTTAATGCACGAAACACGTTTTCTGGTGTTTTCACCACCCCACAGTGCGTTTGATATGCAGAACCGGCGATATCTTGGTTTTCGTGGGGTTTCAAGCTGAGATATGCATTTTCTGCGATAATCTTGGTGAGACTTCTGTCAGAAGTATGCTGAATCATCGAGATCGCTCTTTTCGAGCTAGTTAGTGCGAGAAACACGTTATCTGGTGTTTTCACCACTCCACAGTGCGTTTGATATGCAGAACCGGCGATATCTTGGTTTTCGTGGTGTTTCAAGCTGAGATATGCATTTTCTGCGATAATATTGGTGAGAATTAAGTCAGAAGTATGCGGAATCATCTAGATCGCTCTTTTCGAGCTACTTAATGCAGGAAACACGTTTTCTGGTGTTTTCACCACTCCACAGTACGTTTGATATGCAGAACCGGCGATATCTTGATTTTCGTGGTGTTTTCAGCTGAGATATGCATTTTCTACGATAATGTTGGTGAGACTTCTGTCAGAAGTATGCAGAATCATCGAGATCGCACTTTTAGAGCTATTTAATGCGAGAAACACGTTATCTGGTGTTTTCACCACTCCACAGTTGGTTTGATATGCAGAACCGGCGATATTTTGGTTTTCGTCGGGTTCCAAGCTGAGATATGCATTTTCTACGATAATCTTGGTGAAACATCTGTCCGAAGTATGCAGAAACATCGAGAGCGCTCTTATCGAGCTAATTAATGCGAGAAACTCGTTTTCTGGGGTTTTCACCACTCCACAGTTCGTTTGATATGCAGAACAGGCGATATCTTGACTTTCGTGGTGTTTCAAGCTGAGATATGCATTTTCTGCGATAATCTTGGTGAGACTTCTGTTAGAAGTATGCAGAATCATCGAGATCGCACTTTTCGAGCTATTTAATGCGAGAAAAACGTTATCTGGTGTTTTCACCACTCCACAGTTGGTTTGAAATGCAGAACCGGAGATATCTTGGTTTTCGTGGTGTTTCAAGCTGAGATATGCATTTCCTGCGATAATCTTGGTCAGACTTCTGTCCGAAGTATGCTGAATCATCGAGATCGCTCTTTTCGAGCTACTTAATGCACGAAACACGTTTTCTGGTGTTTTCACCACTCCACAGTGCGTTTGATATGCAGAACCGGCGATATCTTGGTTTTCGTGGGGTTTCAAGCTGAGATATGCATTTTCTGCGATAATCTTGGTGAGACTTCTGTCAGAAGTATGCTGAATCATCGAGATCGCTCTTTTCGAGCTAGTTAGTGCGAGAAACACGTTATCTGGTGTTTTCACCACTCCACAGTGCGTTTGATATGCAGAACAGTACATATCTTGGTTTTCGTGGGGTTTCAAGCTGAGATTTGCATTTTCTGCGATAATCTTGGTGGGTCTTTTGTCAGAAGTATGCAGAATCATCTAGATCGCTCTTTTCGAGCTACTTAATGCACGAAACACGTTTTCTGGTGTTTTCACCACTCCGCAGTACGTTTGAAATGCAGAACCGGAGATATCTTGGTTTCGGTCGGGTTTCAAGCTGAGATATGCATTTTCTACGATAACCCTGGTGAGACTTCTGTCAGAAGTATAAAGAATCTTCGAGAACGCTCTTTTCGAGCTACTTAATGCGCGAAACACGTTTTCTGGTGTTTTCACCAATCCACGGTACGTTTGATGTGCAGAACCGGAGATAACTCGGTTTTCGTCGGGTTTCAAGCTGAGATATGCATTTTCTACGATAATCTTGGTGAGACTTCTGTCAGAAGTATGCAGGATCTTCGAGAACGCTCTTTTCGAGCTATTTAATGCGAGAAACACGTTATCTGGTGTTTTCACCACTCCACAGTGCGTTTGATATGCAGAACCGGCGATATCTTTTTTTTTCGTGGGGTTTCAAGCTGAGATATGCATTTTCTGCGATAATATTGGTGAGAATTAAGTCAGAAGTATGCGGAATCATCTAGATCGCTCTTTTCGAGCTACTTAATGCAGGAAACACGTTTTCTGGTGTTTTCACCACTCCACAGTACGTTTGATATGCAGAACCGGCGATATCTTGATTTTCGTGGTGTTTTCAGCTGAGATATGCATTTTCTACGATAATGTTGGTGAGACTTCTGTCAGAAGTATGCAGAAACATCGAGAGCGCTCTTTTCGAGCTACTTAATGCACGAAACACGTTTTCTGGTGTTTTCACCACTCCACAGTACGTTTGACATGCAGAACCGGAGATATCTTGGTTTCGGTCGGGTTTCAAGCCGAGATATGCATTTTCTACGATAATCCTGGTGAGACTTCTGTCAGAAGTATGCAGGATCTTCGAGAACGCTCTTTTCGAGCTATTTAATGCGAGAAACACGTTATCTGGTGTTTTCAGCACCCCACAGTGCGTTTGATATGCAGAACCAGCGATATCTTGGTTTTCGTGGGGTTTCAAGCTGAGATATGCATTTTTTACGATAATCTTGGTGAGACTTCTGTCCGAAGTATGCTTAATCATCGAGATCGCTCGTTTCGAGCTATATAATGCGAGAAACACGTTATCTGGTGTTTTCACCACTCCGCAGTTGGTTGGATATGCAGAACCGGCGATATTTTGGTTTTAGTCGGGTTTCAAGCTGAGATTTGCATTTTCTACGATAATCTTGGTGAAACATCTGTCCGAAGTATGCAGAAACATCGAGAGCGCTCTTTTCGAGCTACTTAATGCACGAAACACGTTTTCTGGTGTTTTCACCACTCCACAGTTCGTTGGATATGCAGAACCGGAGATATCTTGGTTTTCGTGGTGTTTCAAGCTGAGATATGCATTTCCTGCGATAATCTTGGTCAGACTTCTGTCCGAAGTATGCTGAATCATCGAGATCGCTCTTTTCGAGCTATTTAATGCGAGGAACACGTTCTCTGGTTGTTTTCACCACTCCACAGTGCGTTTGATGTGCAGAACTGGCGATATCTTGATTTTCGTGGTGTTTCCAGCTGAGATATGCATTTTCTGCGATAATCTTGGTGGGTCTTTTGTCAGAAGTATGCAGAATCATATAGATCGCTCTTTTCGAGCTACTTAATGCACGAAACACGTTTTCTGGTGTTTTCACCACTCCACGGTACGTTTGATATGCAGAACAGGCGATATCTTGATTTTCGTGGTGTTTCCAGCTGAGATATGCATTTTCTGCGATAATCTTGGTGTGTCTTTTATCAGAAGTATGCAGAATCATCTACATCGCTCTTTTCGAGCTACTTAATGCACGAAACACGTTTTCTGGTGTTTTCACCACTCCACAGTGCGTTTGATATGCAGAACCGGCGATATCTTGGTTTTCGTGGGGTTTCAAGCTGAGATATGCATTTTCTGCGATAATCTTGGTGAGACTTCTGTCAGAAGTATGCTGAATCATCGAGATCGCTCTTTTCGAGCTAGTTAGTGCGAGAAACACGTTATCTGGTGTTTTCACCACTCCACAAAGCGTTTGATATGCAGAACAGTACATATCTTGGTTTTCGTGGGGTTTCAAGCTGAGATTTGCATTTTCTGCGATAATCTTGGTGGGTCTTTTGTCGCAAGTATGCAGAATCAGCTAGATCGCTCTTTTCGAGCTACTTAATGCACGAAACACGTTTTCTGGTGTTTTCACCACTCCGCAGTACGTTTGAAATGCAGAACCGGAGATATCTTGGTTTCGGTCGGGTTTCAAGCTGAGATATGCATTTTCTACGATAACCCTGGTGAGACTTCTGTCAGAAGTATAAAGAATCTTCGAGAACGCTCTTTTCAAGCTACTTAATGCGCGAAACACGTTTTCTGGTGTTTTCACCAATCCACGGTACGTTTGATGTGCAGAACCGGAGATAACTCGGTTTTCGTCGGGTTTCAAGCTGAGATATGCATTTTCTACGATAATCTTGGTGAGAATTAAGTCAGAAGTATGCGGAATCATCTAGATCGCTCTTTTCGAGCTACTTAATGCAGGAAACACGTTTTCTGGTGTTTTCACCACTCCACAGTACGTTTGACATGCAGAACCGGAGATATCTTGGTTTCGGCCGGGTTTCAAGCTGAGATATGCATTTTCTACGATAATCCTGGTGAGACTTCTGTCAGAAGTATGCAGAACCTTCGAGATCGCTCTTTTCGAGCTATTTAATGCGAGAAACACGTTAGCTGGTGTTTTGACCACTCCACAGTGCGTTTGATATGTAGAGACGCCGATAACTTGGTTTTCGTGGGGTTTCCAGCTGAAATATGCATTTTGTGCGATAATCTTGGTGTTTCATCTATGAGAAGTATGCAGAATCATCGAGAACGCTCTTTTCGAGCTAGTTAATGCGAGAAACACGTTTTCTGGTGTTTTCACCACGCCACAGTGCGTTTGATATGCAGAACAGTAGATATCTTGGTTTTCGGGGGTTTCAAGCTGAGATATGCATTTTCTACGATAATCTTGGGGAGACTTCTATCCGAAGTATGCAGAATCATCGAGATCGCGCTTTTCGAGCTATGTAATGCGAGAAACACGTTATCTGGTGTTTTCACCAATCCACAGTGCGTTTGATATGCAGAACCGGCGACATCTTGGTTTCCGTGGTGTATCAAGCTGAGATATGCATGTTTTACGATAAGCATGGTGAAACAATCTGTCCGAAGTATGCAGAAACATCGAGAGCGCTCTTTTCGAGCTACTTAATGCACGAAACACGTTTTCTGGTGTTTTCACCACTCCACAGAACGTTTGACATGCAGAACCGGAGATATCTTGGTTTCGGTCGGGTTTCAAGCTGAGATATGCATTTTCTACGATAATCTTGGGGAGACTTCTATCCGAAGTATGCAGAATCATCGAGATCGCGCTTTTCGAGCTATGTAATGCGAGAAACACGTTATCTGGTGTTTTCACCAATCCACAGTGCGTTTGATATGCAGAACCGGCGACATCTTGGTTTCCGTGGTGTATCAAGCTGAGATATGCATGTTTTACGATAAGCATGGTGAAACATCTGTCCGAAGTATGCAGAAACATCGAGAGCGCTCTTTTCGAGCTATTTAATGCCAGAAACACATTTTCTGGGGTTTTCACCACTCCACAGTTCGTTGGATATGCTGAACCGGAGATATCTTGGTTTTCGTGGGGTTTCATGCTGAGATATGCATTTTCTACGATAATCTTGGGGAGACTTCTATCCGAAGTATGCAGAATCATCGAGATCGCGCTTTTCGAGCTATGTAATGCGAGAAACACGTTATCTGGTGTTTTCACCAATCTACAGTGCGTTTGATATGCAGAACCGGCGACATCGTGGTTTCCGTGGTGTATCAAGCTGAGATATGCATTTTCCACGATAATCTTGGTGAGACTTCTGTCCGAAGTATGCTGAATCATCGAGATCGCTCTTTTCGAGCTATTTAATGCGAGAAACACGTTCTCTGGTTGTTTTCACCACTCCACAGTGCGTTTGATATGCAGAACAGGCGATATCTTGATTTTCGTGGGGTTTCAAGCTGAGATTTGCATTTTCTGCGATAATCTTGGTGGGTCTTTTGTCAGAAGTATGCAGAATCATCTAGATCGCTCTTTTCGAGCTACTTAATGCACGAAACACGTTTTCTGGTGTTTTCACCACTCCACGGTACGTTTGATGTGCAGAACCGGAGATAACTCGGTTTTCGTCGGGTTTCAAGCTGAGATATGCATTTTCTACGATAATCTTGGTGAGACTTCTGTCAGAAGTATGCAGGATCTTCGAGAACGCTCTTTTCGAGCTATTTAATGCGAGAAACACGTTATCTGGTGTTTTCACCACTCCACAGTGCGTTTGATATGCAGAACCGGCGATATCTTGTTTTTCGCGGGGTTTCAAGCTGAGATATGCATTTTCTGCGATAATATTGGTGAGAATTATGTCAGAAGTATGCGGAATCATCTAGATCGCTCTTTTCGAGCTACTTAATGCAGGAAACACGTTTTCTGGTGTTTTCACCACTCCACAGTACGTTTGATATGCAGAACCGGCGATATCTTGATTTTCGTGGTGTTTTCAGCTGAGATATGCATTTTCTACGATAATCCTGGTGAGACTTCTGTCAGAAGTATGCAGAACCTTCGAGATCGCACTTTTCGAGCTATTTAATGCGAGAAACACGTTAGCTGGTGTTTTGACCACTCCACAGTGCGTTTGATATGTAGAGACGCCGATAACTTGGTTTTCGCGGGGTTGCCAGCTGAAATATGCATTTTCTGCGATAATCTTGGTGTTTCATCTATGAGACGTATGCAGAATCATCGAGAACGCTCTTTTCGAGCTAGTTAATGCGAGAAACACGTTTTCTGGTGTTTTCACCACGCCACAGTGCGTTTGATATGCAGAACAGTAGATATCTTGGTTTTCGTGGGGTTTCAACTGAGATATGCATTTTCTGCGATATTCCTGGTGAGACTTCTGTCAGAAGTATGCAGAATCATCGATATCGCTCTATTCGAGCTATTTAATGCGACAAACACGTTATCTGGTGTTTTCCGCACCCCACAGTGCGTTTGATATGCAGAACCAGCGATATCTTGGTTTTCGTGGGGTTTCAAGCTGAGATATGCATTTTTTACGATAATCTTGGTGAGACTTCTGTCCGAAGTATGCTTAATCATCGAGATCGCTCGTTTCGAGCTATATAATGCGAGAAACACGTTATCTGGTGTTTTCACCACTCCGCAGTTGGTTGGATATGCAGAACCGGCGATATTTTGGTTTTCGTCGGGTTTCAAGCTGAGATTTGCATTTTCTACGATAATCTTGGTGAAACATCTGTCCGAAGTATGCAGAAACATCGAGAGCGCTCTTTTCGAGCTACTTAATGCACGAAACACGTTTTCTGGTGTTTTCACCACTCCACAGTTCGTTGGATATGCAGAACCGGAGATATCTTGGTTTTCGTGGTGTTTCAAGCTGAGATATGCATTTCCTGCGATAATCTTGGTCAGACTTCTGTCCGAAGTATGCTGAATCATCGAGATCGCTCTTTTCGAGCTATTTAATGCGAGTAACACGTTCTCTGGTTGTTTTCACCACTCCACAGTGCGTTTGATGTGCAGAACTGGCGATATCTTGATTTTCGTGGTGTTTCCAGCTGAGATATGCATTTTCTGCGATAATCTTGGTGGGTCTTTTGTCAGAAGTATGCAGAATAACTCGATCGCTCTTTTCGAGCTACTTAATGCACGAAACACGTTTTCTGGTCTTTTCACCACTCCACAGTACGTTTGACATGCAGAACCGGAGATATCTTGGTTTCGGTCGGGTTTCAAGCTGAGATATGCATTTTCAACGATAATCTTGGTGAAACATCTGTCCGAAGTATGCAGAAACATCGAGAGCGCTCTTTTCGAGCTACTTAATGCACGAAACACGTTTTCTGATGTTTTCACCACTCCACAGTACGTTTGACATGCAGAACCGGAGATATCTTGGTTTCGGTCGGGTTTCAAGCCGAGATATGCATTTTCTACGATAATCCTGGTGAGACTTCTGTCAGAAGTATGCAGGATCTTCGAGAACGCTCTTTTCGAGCTATTTAATGCGAGAAACACGTTATCTGGTGTTTTCACCACTCCACAGTGCGTATGATATGCAGAACCGGCGATATCTTGGTTTTCGTGGTGTTTCAAGCTGAGATATGCATTTTCTGCGATAATATTGGTGAGAATTAAGTCAGAAGTATGCGGAATCATCTAGATCGCTCTTTTCGAGCTACTTAATGCAGGAAACACGTTTTCTGGTGTTTTCACCACTCCACAGTACGTTTGATATGCAGAACCGGCGATATCTTGATTTTCGTGGTGTTTTGAGCTGAGATATGCATTTTCTACGATAATGTTGGTGAGACTTCTGTCAGAAGTATGCAGAATCATCGAGATCGCACTTTTAGAGCTATTTAATGCGAGAAACACGTTATCTGGTGTTTTCACCACTCCACAGTTGGTTTGATATGCAGAACCGGCGATATTTTGGTTTTCGTCGGGTTCCAAGCTGAGATATGCATTTTCTACGATAATCTTGGTGAAACATCTGTCCGAAGTATGCAGAAACATCGAGAGCGCTCTTATCGAGCTAATTAATGCGAGAAACTCGTTTTCTGGGGTTTTCACCACTCCACAGTTCGTTTGATATGCAGAACAGGCGATATCTTGACTTTCGTGGTGTTTCAAGCTGAGATATGCATTTTCTGCGATAATCTTGGTGAGACTTCTGTTAGAAGTATGCAGAATCATCGAGATCGCACTTTTCGAGCTATTTAATGCGAGAAAAACGTTATCTGGTGTTTTCACCACTCCACAGTTGGTTTGATATGCAGAACCGGAGATATCTTGGTTTTCGTGGTGTTTCAAGCTGAAATATGCATTTCCTGCGATAATCTTGGTCAGACTTCTGTCCAAAGTATGCTGAATCATCGAGATCGCTCTTTTCGAGCTATTTAATGCGAGGAACACGTTCTCTGGTTGTTTTCACCACTCCACAGTGCGTTTGATATGCAGAACAGGCGATATCTTGATTTTCGTGGTGTTTCCAGCTGAGATATGCATTTTCTGCGATAATCTTGGTGGGTCTTTTGTCAGAAGTATGCAGAATCATATAGATCGCTCTTTTCGAGCTACTTAATGCACGAAACACGTTTTCTGGTGTTTTCACCACTCCACGGTACGTTTGATGTGCAGAACCGGAGGTAACTCGGTTTTCGTCGGGTTTCAAGCTGAGATATGCATTTTCTACGATAATCTTGGTGAGACTTCTGGCCGAAGTATGCTGAATCATCGAGATCGCTCTTTTCGAGCTATTTAATGCGAGAAACACATTCTCTGGTTGTTTTCACCACTCCACAGTGCGTTTGATATGCAGAACCGGCGATATCTTGGTTTTCGTGGGGTTTCAAGCTGAGATATGCATTTTCTGCGATAATCTTGGTGAGACTTCTGTCAGAAGTATGCTGAATCATCGAGATCGCTCTTTTCGAGCTAGTTAGTGCGAGAAACACGTTATCTGGTGTTTTCACCACTCCACAGTGCGTTTGATATGCAGAACCGGCGATATCTTGGTTTTCGTGGTGTTTCAAGCTGAGATATGCATTTTCTGCGATAATCTTGGTGAGAATTAAGTCAGAAGTATGCGGAATCATCTAGATCGCTCTTTTCGAGCTACTTAATGCAGGAAACACGTTTTCTGGTGTTTTCACCACTCCACAGTACGTTTGATATGCAGAACCGGCGATATCTTGATTTTCGTGGTGTTTTCAGCTGAGATATGCATTTTCTACGATAATGTTGGTGAGACTTCTGTCAGAAGTATGCAGAATCATCGAGATCGCACTTTTAGAGCTATTTAATGCGAGAAACACGTTATCTGGTGTTTTCACCACTCCACAGTTGGTTTGATATGCAGAACCGGAGATATCTTGGTTTCGGTCGGGTTTCAAGCCGAGATATGCATTTTCTACGATAATCTTGGTGAGACTTCTGTTAGAAGTACGCAGAATCATCGAGATCGCACTTTTCGAGCTATTTAATGCGAGAAAAACGTTATCTGGTGTTTTCACCACTCCACAGTTGGTTTGATATGCAGAACCGGAGATATCTTGGTTTCGGTCGGGTTTCAAGCCGAGATATGCATTTTCTACGATAATCCTGGTGAGACTTCTGTCAGAAGTATGCAGAATCTTCGAGAACGCTCTTTTCGAGCTACTTAATGCACGAAACACGGTTTCTGGTGTTTTCACCACTCCACAGTACGTTTGACTTGCAGAACCGGAGATATCTTGGTTTCGGCCGGGTTTCAAGCTGAGATATGCATTTTCTACGATAATCCTGGTGAGACTTCTGTCAGAAGTATGCAGAACCTTCGAGATCGCACCTTTCGAGCTATTTAATGCGAGAAACACGTTAGCTGGTGTTTTGACCACTCCACAGTGCGTTTGATATGTAGAGACGCCGATAACTTGGTTTTCGTGGGGTTTCCAGCTGAAATATGCATTTTCTGCGATAATCTTGGTGTTTCATCTATGAGAAGTATGCAGAATCATCGAGAACGCTCTTTTCGAGCTAGTTAATGCGAGAAACACGTTTTCTGGTGTTTTCACCACTCCACAGTGCGTTTGATATGCAGTACCAGCGATATCTTGGTTTTCGTGGGGTTTCATGCTGAGATATGCATTTTTTACGATCATCTTGGTGAGACTTCTGTCCGAAGTATGCAGAATCATCGATATCGCTCTATTCGAGCTATTTAATGCGACAAACACGTTATCTGGTGTTTTGACCACTCCACAGTGCGTTTGATATGTAGAGACGCCGATAACTTGGTTTTCGTGGGGTTTCCAGCTGAAATATGCATTTTCTGCGATAATCTTGGTGTTTCATCTATGAGAAGTATGCAGAATCATCGAGAACGCTCTTTTCGAGCTACTTAATGCGCGAAACACGTTTTCTGGGGTTTTCACCACTCCACGGTACGTTTGATGTGCAGAACCGGAGATAACTCGGTTTTCGTCGGGTTTCAAGCTGAGATATGCATTTTCTACGATAATCTTGGTCAGACTTCTGTCCGAAGTATGCTGAATCATCGAGATCGCTCTTTTCGAGCTATTTAATGCGAGAAACACGTTCTCTGGTTGTTTTCACCACTCCACAGTGCGTTTGATATGCAGAACAGGCGATATCTTGATTTTCGTGGTGTGTCCAGCTGAGATATGCATTTTCTGCGATAATCTTGGTGGGTCTTTTATCAGAAGTATGCAGAATCATCTACATCGCTCTTTTCGAGCTACTTAATGCACGAAACACGTTTTCTGGTGTTTTCACCACTCCACAGTGCGTTTGATATGCAGAACCGGCGATATTTTGGTATTCGTGGGGTTTCAAGCTGAGATATGCATTTTCTGCGATAATCTTGGTGAGACTTCTGTCCGAAGTATGCTGAATCATCGAGATCGCTCTTTTCGAGCTAGTTAGTGCGAGAAACACGTTATCTGGTGTTTTCACCACTCCACAGTGCGTTTGATATGCAGAACAGTACATATCTTGGTTTTCGTGGGGTTTCAACCTGAGATTTGCATTTTCTGCGATAATCTTGGTGGGTCTTTTGTCAGAAGTATGCAGAATCATCTAGATCGCTCTTTTCGAGCTACTTAATGCACGAAACACGTTTTCTGGTGTTTTCACCACTCCGCAGTACGTTTGAAATGCAGAACCGGAGATATCTTGGTTTCGGTCGGGTTTCAAGCTGAGATATGCATTTTCTACGATAACCCTGGTGAGACTTCTGTCAGAAGTATAAAGAATCTTCGAGAACGCTCTTTTCGAGCTACATAATGCGCGAAACACGTTTTCTGGTGTTTTCACCAATCCACGGTACGTTTGATGTGCAGAACCGGTGATAACTCGGTTTTCGTCGGGTTTCAAGCTGAGATATGCATTTTCTGCGATAATCTTGGTGAGACTTCTGTCAGAAGTATGCAGGATCTTCGAGAACGCTCTTTTCGAGCTATTTAATGCGAGAAACACGTTATCTGGTGTTTTCACCACTCCACAGTGCGTTTGATATGCAGAACCGGCGATATCTTGGTTTTCGTGGGGTTTCAAGCTGAGATATGCATTTTCTGCGATAATATTGGTGAGAATTAAGTCAGAAATATGCGGAATAATCTAGATCGCTCTTTTCGAGCTACTTAATGCAGGAAACACGTTTTCTGGTGTTTTCACAACTCCACAGGACGTTTGATATGCAGAACCGGCGATATCTTGATTTTCGTGGTGTTTTCAGCTGAGATATGCATTTTCTACGATAATGTTGGTGAGACTTCTGTCAGAAGTATGCAGAATCTTCGAGAACGCTCTTTTCGAGCTACTTAATGCACGAAACACGTTTTCTGGTGTTTTCACCACTCCACAGTACGTTTGACTTGCAGAACCGGAGATATCTTGGTTTCGGCCGGGTTTCAAGCTGAGATATGCATTTTCTACGATAATCCTGGTGAGACTTCTGTCAGAAGTATGCAGAACCTTCGAGATCGCACTTTTCCAGCTATTTAATGCGAGAAACACGTTAGCTGGTGTTTTGACCACTCCACAGTGCGTTTGATATGCAGAACAGTACATATCTTGGTTTTCGTGGGGTTTCAAGCTGAGATTTGCATTTTCTGCGATAATCTTGGTGGGTCTTTTATCAGAAGTATGCAGAATCATCTTCATCGCTCTTTTCGAGCTACTTAATGCACGAAACACGTTTTCTGGTGTTTTCACCACTCCACAGTGCGTTTGATATGCAGAACCGGCGATATCTTGGTTTTCGTGGGGTTTCAAGCAGAGATATGCATTTTCTGCGATAATCTTGGTGAGACTTCTGTCCGAAGTATGCTGAATCATCGAGATCGCTCTTTTCGAGCTAGTTAGTGCGAGAAACACGTTATCTGGTGTTTTCACCACTCCACAGTGCGTTTGATATGCAGAACAGTACATATCTTGGTTTTCGTGGGGTTTCAAGCTGAGATTTGCATTTTCTGCGATAATCTTGGTGGGTCTTTTGTCAGAAGTATGCAGAATCATCTAGATCGCTCTTTTCGAGCTACTTAATGCACGAAACACGTTTTCTGGTGTTTTCACCACTCCGCAGTACGTTTGAAATGCAGAACTGGATATATCGGTTTCGGTCGGGTTTCAAGCTGAGATATGCATTTTCTACGATAACCCTGGTGAGACTTCTGTCAGAAGTATAAAGAATCTTCGAGAACGCTCTTTTCGAGCTACTTAATGCGCGAAACACGTTTTCTGGTGTTTTCACCAATCCACGGTACGTTTGATGTGCAGAAGCGGAGATAACTCGGTTTTCGTCGGGTTTCAAGCTGAGATATGCATTTTCTACGATAATCTTGGTGAGACTTCTGTCAGAAGTATGCAGGATCTTCGAGAACGCTCTTTTCGAGCTATTTAATGCGAGAAACACGTTATCTGGTGTTTTCACCACTCCACAGTACGTTTGATATGCAGAACCGGCGATATCTTGATTTTCGTGGTGTTTTCAGCTGAGATATGCATTTTCTACGATAATGTTGGTGAGACTTCTGTCAGAAGTATGCAGAATCATCGAGAACGCTCTTTTCGAGCTACTTAATGCACGAAACACGTTTTCTGGTGTTTTCACCACTCCACAGTACGTTTGACATGCAGAACCGGAGATATCTTGGTTTCGGCCGGGTTTCAAGCTGAGATATGCATTTTCTACGATAATCCTGGTGAGACTTCTGTCAGAAGTATGCAGAACCTTCGAGATCGCACTTTTCGAGCTATTTAATGCGAGAAACACGTTAGCTGGTGTTTTGACCACTCCACAGTGCGTTTGATATGTAGAGACGCCGATAACTTGGTTTTCGCGGGGTTGCCAGCTGAAATATGCATTTTCTGCGATAATCTTGGTGTTTCATCTATGAGACGTATGCAGAATCATCGAGAACGCTCTTTTCGAGCTAGTTAATGCGAGAAACACGTTTTCTGGTGTTTTCACCACGCCACAGTGCGTTTGATATGCAGAACAGTAGATATCTTGGTTTTCGTGGGGTTTCAAGCTGAGATATGCATTTTCTGCGATAAGCTTGGTGAGACTTCTGTCCCAAGTATGCTGAATCATCTAGATCGCTCTTTTCGAGCTATTCAATGCGAGAAACACGTTATCTGGTGTTTTCACCACTCCTCAGTGCGTTTGATATGCAGAACCGGCAATATCTTAGTTTTCGTGGGGTTTCAAGCTGAGATATGCATTTTCTGCGATATTCCTGGTGAGACTTCTGTCAGAAGTATGCAGAATCATCGATATCGCTCTATTCGAGCTATTTAATGCGACAAACACGTTATCTGGTGTTTTCAGCACCCCACAGTGCGTTTGATATGCAGAACCAGCGATATCTTGGTTTTCGTGGGGTTTCAAGCTGAGATATGCATTTTTTACGATAATCTTGGTGAGACTTCTGTCCGAAGTATGCTTAATCATCGAGATCGCTCGTTTCGAGCTATATAATGCGAGAAACACGTTATCTGGTGTTTTCACCACTCCGCAGTTGGTTGGATATGCAGAACCGGCGATATTTTGGTTTTCGTCGGGTTTCAAGCTGAGATTTGCATTTTCTACGATAATCTTGGTGAAACATCTGTCCGAAGTATGCAGAAACATCGAGAGCGCTCTTTTCGAGCTACTTAATGCACGAAACACGTTTTCTGGTGTTTTCACCACTCCACAGTTCGTTGGATATGCAGAACCGGAGATATCTTGGTTTTCGTGGTGTTTCAAGCTGAGATATGCATTTCCTGCGATAATCTTGGTCAGACTTCTGTCCGAAGTATGCTGAATCATCGAGATCGCTCTTTTCGAGCTATTTAATGCGAGGAACACGTTCTCTGGTTGTTTTCACCACTCCACAGTGCGTTTGATGTGCAGAACTGGCGATATCTTGATTTTCGTGGTGTTTCCAGCTGAGATATGCATTTTCTGCGATAATCTTGGTGGGTCTTTTGTCAGAAGTATGCAGAATAACTCGATCGCTCTTTTCGAGCTACTTAATGCACGAAACACGTTTTCTGGTCTTTTCACCACTCCACAGTACGTTTGACATGCAGAACCGGAGATATCTTGGTTTCGGTCGGGTTTCAAGCTGAGATATGCATTTTCAACGATAATCTTGGTGAAACATCTGTCCGAAGTATGCAGAAACATCGAGAGCGCTCTTTTCGAGCTACTTAATGCACGAAACACGTTTTCTGGTGTTTTCACCACTCCACAGTACGTTTGACATGCAGAACCTGAGATATCTTGGTTTCGGTCGGATTTCAAGCCGAGATATGCATTTTCTACGATAATCCTGGTGAGACTTCTGTCAGAAGTATGCAGGATCTTCGAGAACGCTCTTTTCGAGCTATTTAATGCGAGAAACACGTTATCTGGTGTTTTCACCACTCCACAGTGCGTATGATATGCAGAACCGGCGATATCTTGGTTTTCGTGGTGTTTCAAGCTGAGATATGCATTTTCTGCGATAATATTGGTGAGAATTAAGTCAGAAGTATGCGGAATCATCTAGATCGCTCTTTTCGAGCTACTTAATGCAGGAAACACGTTTTCTGGTGTTTTCACCACTCCACAGTACGTTTGATATGCAGAACCGGCGATATCTTGATTTTCGTGGTGTTTTCAGCTGAGATATGCATTTTCTACGATAATGTTGGTGAGACTTCTGTCAGAAGTATGCAGAATCATCGAGATCGCACTTTTAGAGCTATTTAATGCGAGAAACACGTTATCTGGTGTTTTCACCACTCCACAGTTGGTTTGATATGCAGAACCGGCGATATTTTGGTTTTCGTCGGGTTCCAAGGTGAGATATGCATTTTCTACGATAATCTTGGTGAAACATCTGTCCGAAGTATGCAGAAACATCGAGAGCGCTCTTATCGAGCTAATTAATGCGAGAAACTCGTTTTCTAGGGGTTTCACCACTCCACAGTTCGTTTGATATGCAGAACAGGCGATATCTTGACTTTCGTGGTGTTTCAAGCTGAGATATGCATTTTCTGCGATAATCTTGGTGAGACTTCTGTTAGAAGTATGCAGAATCATCGAGATCGCACTTTTCGAGCTATTTAATGCGAGAAAAACGTTATCTGGTGTTTTCACCACTCCACAGTTGGTTTGATAAGCAGAACAGGCGATATCTTGATTTTCGTGGTGTTTCCAGCTGAGATATGCATTTTCTGCGATAATCTTGGTGGGTCTTTTGTCAGAAGTATGCAGAATCATATAGATCGCTCTTTTCGAGCTACTTAATGCACGAAACACGTTTTCTGGTGTTTTCACCACTCCACAGTGCGTTTGATATGCAGAACCGGCGATATCTTGGTTTTCGTGGTGTTTCAAGCTGAGATATGCATTTTCTGCGATAATATTGGTGAGAATTAAGTTAGAAGTATGCGGAATCATCTAGATCGCTCTTTTCGAGCTACTTAATGCAGGAAACACGTTTTCTGGTGTTTTCACCACTCCACAGTACGTTTGATATGCAGAACCGGCGATATCTTGATTTTCGTGGTGTTTTCAGCTGAGATATGCATTTTCTACGAAAATGTTGGTGAGACTTCTGTCAGAAGTATGCAGAATCATCGAGATCGCACTTTTAGAGCTATTTAATGCGAGAAACACGTTATCTGGTGTTTTCACCACTCCACAGTTGGTTTGATATGCAGAACCGGCGATATTTTGGTTTTCGTCGGGTTCCAAGCTGAGATATGCATTTTCTACGATAATCTTGGTGAAACATCTGTCCGAAGTATGCAGAAACATCGAGAGCGCTCTTATCGAGCTAATTAATGCGAGAAACTCGTTTTCTGGGGTTTTCACCACTCCTCAGTTCGTTTGATATGCAGAACAGGCGATATCTTGACTTTCGTGGTGTTTCAAGCTGAGATATGCATTTTCTGCGATAATCTTGGTGAGACTTCTGTTAGAAGTATGCAGAATCATCGAGATCGCACTTTTCGAGCTATTTAATGCGAGAAAAACGTTATCTGGTGTTTTCACCACTCCACAGTTGGTTTGATATGCAGAACCGGAGATATCTTGGTTTTCGTGGTGTTTCAAGCTGAGATATGCATTTCCTGCGATAATCTTGGTCAGACTTCTGTCCGAAGTATGCTGAATCATCGAGATCGCTCGTTTCGAGCTATTTAATGCGAGGAACACGTTCTCTGGTTGTTTTCACCACTCCACAGTGCCTTTGATATGCAGAACAGGCGATATCTTGATTTTCGTGGTGTTTCCAGCTGAGATATGCATTTTCTGCGATAATCTTGGTGGGTCTTTTGTCAGAAGTATGCAGAATCATATAGATCGCTCTTTTCGAGCTACTTAATGCACGAAACACGTTTTCTGGTGTTTTCACCACTCCACGGTACGTTTGATGTGCAGAACCGGAGATAACTCGATTTCGTCGGGTTTCAAGCTGAGATATGCATTTTCTACGATAATCTTGGTGAGACTTCTGTCCGAAGTATGCTGAATCATCGAGATCGCTCTTTTCGAGCTATTTAATGCGAGAAACACGTTCTCTTGTTGTTTTCACCACTCCACAGTGCGTTTGATATGCAGAACAGGCGATATCTTGATTTTCGTGGTGTTTCCAGCTGAGATATGCATTTTCTGCGATAATCTTGGTGGGTCTTTTATCAGAAGTATGCAGAATCATCTACATCGCTCTTTTCGAGCTACTTAATGCACGAAACACGTTTTCTGGTGTTTTCACCACGCCACAGTGCGTTTGATATGCAGAACCGGCGATATCTTGGTTTTCGTGGGGTTTCAAGATGAGATATGCATTTTCTGCGATAATCTTGGTGAGACTTCTGTCAGAAGTATGCTGAATCATCGAGATCGCTCTTTTCGAGCTAGTTAGTGCGAGAAACACGTTATCTGGTGTTTTCACCACTCCACAGTGCGTTTGATATGCAGAACAGTACATATCTTGGTTTTCGTGGGGTTTCAAGCTGAGATTTGCATTTTCTGCGATAATCTTGGTGGGTCTTTTGTCAGAAGTATGCAGAATCATCTAGATCGCTCTTTTCGAGCTACTTAATGCACGAAACACGTTTTCTGGTGTTTTCACCACTCCGCAGTACGTTTGAAATGCAGAACCGGAGATATCTTGGTTTCGGTCGGGTTTCAAGCTGAGATATGCATTTTCTACGATAACCCTGGTGAGACTTCTGTCAGAAGTATAAAGAATCTTCGAGAACGCTCTTTTCGAGCTACTTAATGCGCGAAACACGTTTTCTGGTGTTTTCACCAATCCACGGTACGTTTGATGTGCAGAACCGGAGATAACTCGGTTTTCGTCGGGTTTCAAGCTGAGATATGCATTTTCTACGATAATCTTGGTGAGACTTCTGTCAGAAGTATGCAGGATATTCGAGAACGCTCTTTTCGAGCTATTTAATGCGAGAAACACGTTATCTGGTGTTTTCACCACTCCACAGTGCGTTTGATATGCAGAACCGGCGATATCTTGGTTTTCGTGGGGTTTCAAGCTGAGATATGCATTTTCTGCGATAATATTGGTGAGAATTAAGTCAGAAGTATGCGGAATCATCTAGATCGCTCTTTTCGAGCTACTTAATGCAGGAAACACGTTTTCTGGTGTTTTCACCACTCCACAGTACGTTTGATATGCAGAACCGGCGATATCTTGGTTTTCGTGGGGTTTCAAGCTGAGATATGCATTTTCTGCGATAATCTTGGTGAGACTTCTGTCCGAAGTATGCTGAATCATCGAGATCGCTCTTTTCGAGCTAGTTAGTGCGAGAAACACGTTATCTGGTGTTTTCACCACTCCACAGTGCGTTTGATATGCAGAACAGTACATATCTTGGTTTTCGTGGGGTTTCAAGCTGAGATTTGCATTTTCTGCGATAATCTTGGTGGGTCTTTTGTCAGAAGTATGCAGAATCATCTAGATCGCTCTTTTCGAGCTACTTAATGCACGAAACACGTTTTCTGGTGTTTTCACCACTCCGCAGTACGTTTGAAATGCAGAACTGGAGATATCTTGGTTTCGGTCGGGTTTCAAGCTGAGATATGCATTTTCTACGATAACCCTGGTGAGACTTCTGTCAGAAGTATAAAGAATCTTCGAGAACGCTCTTTTCGAGCTACTTAATGCGCGAAACACGTTTTCTGGTGTTTTCACCAATCCACGGTACGTTTGATGTGCAGAAGCGGAGATAACTCGGTTCTCGTCGGGTTTCAAGCTGAGATATGCATTTTCTACGATAATCTTGGTGAGACTTCTGTCAGAAGTATGCAGGATCTTCGAGAACGCTCTTTTCGAGCTATTTAATGCGAGAAACACGTTATCTGGTGTTTTCACCACTCCACAGTGCGTTTGATATGCAGAACCGGCGATATCTTGTTTTTCGTGGGGTTTCAAGCTGAGATATGCATTTTCTGCGATAATATTGGTGAGAATTAGGTCAGAAGTATGCGGAATCATCTAGATCGCTCTTTTCGAGCTACTTAATGCACGAAACACGTTTTCTGGTCTTTTCACCACTCCACAGTACGTTTGACATGCAGAACCGGAGATATCTTGGTTTCGGTCGGGTTTCAAGCTGAGATATGCATTTTCAACGATAATCTTGGTGAAACATCTGTCCGAAGTATGCAGAAACATCGAGAGCGCTCTTTTCGAGCTACTTAATGCAGGAAACACGTTTTCTGGTGTTTTCACCACTCCACAGTACGTTTGACATGCAGAACCGGAGATATCTTGGTTTCGGTCGGGTTTCAAGCCGAGATATGCATTTTCTACGATAATCCTGGTGAGACTTCTGTCAGAAGTATGCAGGATCTTCGAGAACGCTCTTTTCGAGCTATTTAATGCGAGAAACACGTTATCTGCTGTTTTCACGACTCCACAGTGCGTATGATATGCAGAACCGGCGATATCTTGGTTTTCGTGGTGTTTCAAGCTGAGATATGCATTTTCTGCGATAATATTGGTGAGAATTAAGTCAGAAGTATGCGGAATCATCTAGATCGCTGTTTTCGAGCTACTTAATGCAGGAAACACGTTTTCTGGTGTTTTCACCACTCCACAGTACGTTTGATATGCAGAACCGGCGATATCTTGATTTTCGTGGTGTTTTCAGCTGAGATATGCATTTTCTACGATAATGTTGGTGAGACTTCTGTCAGAAGTATGCAGAATCATCGAGATCGCACTTTTAGAGCTATTTAATGCGAGAAACACGTTATCTGGTGTTTTCACCACTCCACAGTTGGTTTGATATGCAGAACCGGCGATATTTTGGTTTTCGTCGGGTTCCAAGCTGAGATATGCATTTTCTACGATAATCTTGGTGAAACATCTGTCCGAAGTATGCAGAAACAAGGAGAGCGCTCTTATCGAGCTAATTAATGCGAGAAACTCGTTTTCTGGGGTTTTCACCACTCCACAGTTCGTTTGATATGCAGAACAGGCGATATCTTGACTTTCGTGGTGTTTCAAGCTGAGATATGCATTTTCTGCGATAATCTTGGTGAGACTTCTGTTAGAAGTATGCAGAATCATCGAGATCGCACTTTTCGAGCTATTTAATGCGAGAAAAACGTTATCTGGTGTTTTCACCACTCCACAGTTGGTTTGATATGCAGAACCGGAGATATCTTGGTTTTCGTGGTGTTTCAAGCTGAGATATGCATTTCCTGCGATAATCTTGGTCAGACTTCTGTCCGAAGTATGCTGAATCATCGAGATCGCTCTTTTCGAGCTATTTAATGCGAGGAACACGTTCTCTGGTTGTTTTCACCACTCCACAGTGCGTTTGATATGCAGAACAGGCGATATCATGATTTTCGTGGTGTTTCCAGCTGAGATATGCATTTTCTGCGATAATCTTGGTGGGTCTTTTGTCAGAAGTATGCAGAATCATATAGATCGCTCTTTTCGAGCTACTTAATGCACGAAACACGTTTTCTGGTGTTTTCACCACTCCACGGTACGTTTGATGTGCAGAACCAGAGATAACTCGGTTTTCGCGGGTTTCAAGCTGAGATATGCATTTTCTACGATAATCTTGGTGAGACTTCTGTCCGAAGTATGCTGAATCATCGAGATCGCTCTTTTCGAGCTATTTAATGCGAGAAACACGTTCTCTGGTTGTTTTCACCACTCCACAGTGCGTTTGATATGCAGAACAGGCGATATCTTGATTTTCGTGGTGTTTCCAGCTGAGATATGCATTTTCTGCGATAATCTTGGTGGGTCTTTTATCAGAAGTATGCAGAATCATCTACATCGCTCTTTTCGAGCTACTTAATGCACGAAACACGTTTTCTGGTGTTTTCACCACTCCACAGTGCGTTTGATATGCAGAACCGGCGATATCTTGGTTTTCGTGGGGTTTCAAGCTGAGATATGCATTTTCTGCGATAATCTTGGTGAGACTTCTGTCAGAAGTATGCTGAATCATCGAGATCGCTCTTTTCGAGCTAGTTAGTGCGAGAAACACGTTATCTGGTGTTTTCACCACTCCACAGTACGTTTGATATGCAGAACCGGCGATATCTTGATTTTCGTGGTGTTTTCAGCTGAGATATGCATTTTCTACGATAATGTTGGTGAGACTTCTGTCAGAAGTATGCAGAATCATCGACATCGCACTTTTAGAGCTATTTAATGCGAGAAACACGTTATCTGGTGTTTTCACCACTCCACAGTTGGTTTGATATGCAGAACCGGCGATATTTTGGTTTTCGTCGGGTTCCAAGCTGAGATATGCATTTTCTACGATAATCTTGGTGAAACATCTGTCCGAAGTATGCAGAAACATCGAGAGCGCTCTTATCGAGCTAATTAATGCGAGAAACTCGTTTTCTGGGGTTTTCACCACTCCACAGTTCGTTTGATATGCAGAACAGGCGATATCTTGACTTTCGTGGTGTTTCAAGCTGAGATATGCATTTTCTACGATAATCTTGGTGAGACTTCTGTCAGAAGTATGCAGAATCATCTAGAACGCTCTTTTCGAGCTACTTAATGCACGAAACACGTTTTCTGGTGTTTTCACCACTCCACAGTACGTTTGACATGCAGAACCGGAGATATCTTGGTTTCGGCCGGGTTTCAAGCTGAGATATGCATTTTCTACGATAATCCTGGTGAGACTTCTGTCAGAAGTATGCAGAACCTTCGAGATCGCACTTTTCGAGCTATTTAATGCGAGAAACACGTTAGCTGGTGTTTTGACCACTCCACAGTGCGTTTGATATGTAGAGACGCCGATAACTTGGTTTTCGCGGGGTTGCCAGCTGAAATATGCATTTTCTGCGATAATCTTGGTGTTTCATCTATGAGACGTATGCAGAATCATCGAGAACGCTCTTTTCGAGCTAGTTAATGCGAGAAACACGTTTTCTGGTGATTTCACCACGCCACAGTGCGTTTGATATGCAGAACAGTAGATATCTTGGTTTTCGTGGGGTTTCAAGCTGAGATATGCATTTTCTACGATAAGCTTGGTGAGACTTCTGTCCCAAGTATGCTGAATCATCTAGATCGCTCTTTTCGAGCTATTCAATGCGAGAAACACGTTATCTGGTGTTTTCACCACTCCTCAGTGCGTTTGATATGCAGAACCGGCAATATCTTAGTTTTCGTGGGGTTTCAAGCTGAGATATGCATTTTCTACGATAATGTTGGTGAGACTTCTGTCAGAAGTATGCAGAATCATCGAGATCGCACTTTTAGAGCTATTTAATGCGAGAAACACGTTATCTGGTGTTTTCACCACTCCACAGTTGGTTTGATATGCAGAACCGGCGATATTTTGGTTTTCGTCGGGTTCCAAGCTGAGATATGCATTTTCTACGATAATCTTGGTGAAACATCTGTCCGAAGTATGCAGAAACATCGAGAGCGCTCTTATCGAGCTAATTAATGCGAGAAACTCGTTTTCTGGGGTTTTCACCACTCCACAGTTCGTTTGATATGCAGAACAGGCGATATCTTGACTTTCGTGGTGTTTCAATCTGAGATATGCATTTTCTGCGATAATCTTGGTGAGACTTCTGTTAGAAGTATGCAGAATCATCGAGATCGCACTTTTCGAGCTATTTAATGCGAGAAAAACGTTATCTGGTGTTTTCACCACTCCACAGTTGGTTTGATATGCAGAACCGGAGATATCTTGGTTTTCGTGGTGTTTCCAGCTGAGATATGCATTTTCTGCGATAATCTTGGTGGGTCTTTTGTCAGAAGTATGCAGAATCATATAGATCGCTCTTTTCGAGCTACTTAATGCACGAAACACGTTTTCTGGTGTTTTCACCACTCCACGGTACGTTTGATGTGCAGAACCAGAGATAACTCGGTTTTCGTCGGGTTTCAAGCTGAGATATGCATTTTCTACGATAATCTTGGTGAGACTTCTGTCCGAAGTATGCTGAATCATCGAGATCGCACTTTTCGAGCTATTTAATGCGAGAAACACGTTCTCTGGTTGTTTTCACCACTCCACAGTTGGTTTGATATGCAGAACCGGCGATATTTTGGTTTTCGTCGGGTTCCAAGCTGAGATATGCATTTTCTGCGATAATCTTGGTGAGACTTCTGTTAGAAGTATGCAGAATCATCGAGATCGCACTTTTCGAGCTATTTAATGCGAGAAAAACGTTATCTGGTGTTTTCACCACTCCACAGTTGGTTTGATATGCAGAACCGGAGATATCTTGGTTTTCGTGGTGTTTCAAGCTGAGATATGCATTTCCTGCGATAATCTTGGTCAGACTTCTGTCCGAAGTATGCTGAATCATCGAGATCGCTCTTTTCGAGCTATTTAATGCGAGGAACACGTTCTCTGGTTGTTTTCACCACTCCACAGTGCGTTTGATATGCAGAACAGGCGATATCTTGATTTTCGTGGTGTTTCCAGCTGAGATATGCATTTTCTGCGATAATCTTGGTGGGTCTTTTGTCAGAAGTATGCAGAATCATATAGATCGCTCTTTTCGAGCTACTTAATGCACGAAACACGTTTTCTGGTGTTTTCACCACTCCACGGTACGTTTGATGTGCAGAACCAGAGATAACTCGGTTTTCGTCGGGTTTCAAGCTGAGATATGCATTTTCTACGATAATCTTGGTGAGACTTCTGTCCGAAGTATGCTGAATCATCGAGATCGCTCTTTTCGAGCTATTTAATGCGAGAAACACGTTCTCTGGTTGTTTTCACCACTCCACAGTTGGTTTGATATGCAGAACCGGAGATATCTTGGTTTTCGTGGTGTTTCAAGCTGAGATATGCATTTTCTGCGATAATCTTGGTGGGTCTTTTATCAGAAGTATGCAGAATCATCTACATCGCTCTTTTCGAGCTACTTAATGCACGAAACACGTTTTCTGGTGTTTTCACCACCCCACAGTGCGTTTGATATGCAGAACCGGCGATATCTTGGTTTTCGTGGGGTTTCAAGCTGAGATATGCATTTTCTGCGATAATCTTGGTGAGACTTCTGTCAGAAGTATGCTGAATCATCGAGATCGCTCTTTTCGAGCTAGTTAGTGCGAGAAACACGTTATCTGGTGTTTTCACCACTCCACAGTGCGTTTGATATGCAGAACCGGCGATATCTTGGTTTTCGTGGTGTTTCAAGCTGAGATATGCATTTTCTGCGATAATATTGGTGAGAATTAAGTCAGAAGTATGCGGAATCATCTAGATCGCTCTTTTCGAGCTACTTAATGCAGGAAACACGTTTTCTGGTGTTTTCACCACTCCACAGTACGTTTGATATGCAGAACCGGCGATATCTTGATTTTCGTGGTGTTTTCAGCTGAGATATGCATTTTCTACGATAATGTTGGTGAGACTTCTGTCAGAAGTATGCAGAATCATCGAGATCGCACTTTTAGAGCTATTTAATGCGAGAAACACGTTATCTGGTGTTTTCACCACTCCACAGTTGGTTTGATATGCAGAACCGGCGATATTTTGGTTTTCGTCGGGTTCCAAGCTGAGATATGCATTTTCTACGATAATCTTGGTGAAACATCTGTCCGAAGTATGCAGAAACATCGAGAGCGCTCTTATCGAGCTAATTAATGCGAGAAACTCGTTTTCTGGGGTTTTCACCACTCCACAGTTCGTTTGATATGCAGAACAGGCGATATCTTGACTTTCGTGGTGTTTCAAGCTGAGATATGCATTTTCTGCGATAATCTTGGTGAGACTTCTGTTAGAAGTATGCAGAATCATCGAGATCGCACTTTTCGAGCTATTTAATGCGAGAAAAACGTTATCTGGTGTTTTCACCACTCCACAGTTGGTTTGAAATGCAGAACCGGAGATATCTTGGTTTTCGTGGTGTTTCAAGCTGAGATATGCATTTCCTGCGATAATCTTGGTCAGACTTCTGTCCGAAGTATGCTGAATCATCGAGATCGCTCTTTTCGAGCTACTTAATGCACGAAACACGTTTTCTGGTGTTTTCACCACTCCACAGTGCGTTTGATATGCAGAACCGGCGATATCTTGGTTTTCGTGGGGTTTCAAGCTGAGATATGCATTTTCTGCGATAATCTTGGTGAGACTTCTGTCAGAAGTATGCTGAATCATCGAGATCGCTCTTTTCGAGCTAGTTAGTGCGAGAAACACGTTATCTGGTGTTTTCACCACTCCACAGTGCGTTTGATATGCAGAACAGTACATATCTTGGTTTTCGTGGGGTTTCAAGCTGAGATTTGCATTTTCTGCGATAATCTTGGTGGGTCTTTTGTCAGAAGTATGCAGAATCATCTAGATCGCTCTTTTCGAGCTACTTAATGCACGAAACACGTTTTCTGGTGTTTTCACCACTCCGCAGTACGTTTGAAATGCAGAACCGGAGATATCTTGGTTTCGGTCGGGTTTCAAGCTGAGATATGCATTTTCTACGATAACCCTGGTGAGACTTCTGTCAGAAGTATAAAGAATCTTCGAGAACGCTCTTTTCGAGCTACTTAATGCGCGAAACACGTTTTCTGGTGTTTTCACCAATCCACGGTACGTTTGATGTGCAGAACCGGAGATAACTCGGTTTTCGTCGGGTTTCAAGCTGAGATATGCATTTTCTACGATAATCTTGGTGAGACTTCTGTCAGAAGTATGCAGGATCTTCGAGAACGCTCTTTTCGAGCTATTTAATGCGAGAAACACGTTATCTGGTGTTTTCACCACTCCACAGTGCGTTTGATATGCAGAACCGGCGATATCTTGGTTTTCGTGGGGTTTCAAGCTGAGATATGCATTTTCTGCGATAATATTGGTGAGAATTAAGTCAGAAGTATGCGGAATCATCTAGATCGCTCTTTTCGAGCTACTTAATGCAGGAAACACGTTTTCTGGTGTTTTCACCACTCCACAGTACGTTTGATATGCAGAACCGGCGATATCTTGATTTTCGTGGTGTTTTCAGCTGAGATATGCATTTTCTACGATAATGTTGGTGAGACTTCTGTCAGAAGTATGCAGAAACATCGAGAGCGCTCTTTTCGAGCTACTTAATGCACGAAACACGTTTTCTGGTGTTTTCACCACTCCACAGTACGTTTGACATGCAGAACCGGAGATATCTTGGTTTCGGTCGGGTTTCAAGCCGAGATATGCATTTTCTACGATAATCCTGGTGAGACTTCTGTCAGAAGTATGCAGGATCTTCGAGAACGCTCTTTTCGAGCTATTTAATGCGAGAAACACGTTATCTGGTGTTTTCAGCACCCCACAGTGCGTTTGATATGCAGAACCAGCGATATCTTGGTTTTCGTGGGGTTTCAAGCTGAGATATGCATTTTTTACGATAATCTTGGTGAGACTTCTGTCCGAAGTATGCTTAATCATCGAGATCGCTCGTTTCGAGCTATATAATGCGAGAAACACGTTATCTGGTGTTTTCACCACTCCGCAGTTGGTTGGATATGCAGAACCGGCGATATTTTGGTTTTAGTCGGGTTTCAAGCTGAGATTTGCATTTTCTACGATAATCTTGGTGAAACATCTGTCCGAAGTATGCAGAAACATCGAGAGCGCTCTTTTCGAGCTACTTAATGCACGAAACACGTTTTCTGGTGTTTTCACCACTCCACAGTTCGTTGGATATGCAGAACCGGAGATATCTTGGTTTTCGTGGTGTTTCAAGCTGAGATATGCATTTCCTGCGATAATCTTGGTCAGACTTCTGTCCGAAGTATGCTGAATCATCGAGATCGCTCTTTTCGAGCTATTTAATGCGAGGAACACGTTCTCTGGTTGTTTTCACCACTCCACAGTGCGTTTGATGTGCAGAACTGGCGATATCTTGATTTTCGTGGTGTTTCCAGCTGAGATATGCATTTTCTGCGATAATCTTGGTGGGTCTTTTGTCAGAAGTATGCAGAATCATATAGATCGCTCTTTTCGAGCTACTTAATGCACGAAACACGTTTTCTGGTGTTTTCACCACTCCACGGTACGTTTGATATGCAGAACAGGCGATATCTTGATTTTCGTGGTGTTTCCAGCTGAGATATGCATTTTCTGCGATAATCTTGGTGTGTCTTTTATCAGAAGTATGCAGAATCATCTACATCGCTCTTTTCGAGCTACTTAATGCACGAAACACGTTTTCTGGTGTTTTCACCACTCCACAGTGCGTTTGATATGCAGAACCGGCGATATCTTGGTTTTCGTGGGGTTTCAAGCTGAGATATGCATTTTCTGCGATAATCTTGGTGAGACTTCTGTCAGAAGTATGCTGAATCATCGAGATCGCTCTTTTCGAGCTAGTTAGTGCGAGAAACACGTTATCTGGTGTTTTCACCACTCCACAGTGCGTTTGATATGCAGAACAGTACATATCTTGGTTTTCGTGGGGTTTCAAGCTGAGATTTGCATTTTCTGCGATAATCTTGGTGGGTCTTTTGTCGCAAGTATGCAGAATCAGCTAGATCGCTCTTTTCGAGCTACTTAATGCACGAAACACGTTTTCTGGTGTTTTCACCACTCCGCAGTACGTTTGAAATGCAGAACCGGAGATATCTTGGTTTCGGTCGGGTTTCAAGCTGAGATATGCATTTTCTACGATAACCCTGGTGAGACTTCTGTCAGAAGTATAAAGAATCTTCGAGAACGCTCTTTTCAAGCTACTTAATGCGCGAAACACGTTTTCTGGTGTTTTCACCAATCCACGGTACGTTTGATGTGCAGAACCGGAGATAACTCGGTTTTCGTCGGGTTTCAAGCTGAGATATGCATTTTCTACGATAATCTTGGTGAGAATTAAGTCAGAAGTATGCGGAATCATCTAGATCGCTCTTTTCGAGCTACTTAATGCAGGAAACACGTTTTCTGGTGTTTTCACCACTCCACAGTACGTTTGACATGCAGAACCGGAGATATCTTGGTTTCGGCCGGGTTTCAAGCTGAGATATGCATTTTCTACGATAATCCTGGTGAGACTTCTGTCAGAAGTATGCAGAACCTTCGAGATCGCTCTTTTCGAGCTATTTAATGCGAGAAACACGTTAGCTGGTGTTTTGACCACTCCACAGTGCGTTTGATATGTAGAGACGCCGATAACTTGGTTTTCGTGGGGTTTCCAGCTGAAATATGCATTTTGTGCGATAATCTTGGTGTTTCATCTATGAGAAGTATGCAGAATCATCGAGAACGCTCTTTTCGAGCTAGTTAATGCGAGAAACACGTTTTCTGGTGTTTTCACCACGCCACAGTGCGTTTGATATGCAGAACAGTAGATATCTTGGTTTTCGGGGGTTTCAAGCTGAGATATGCATTTTCTACGATAATCTTGGGGAGACTTCTATCCGAAGTATGCAGAATCATCGAGATCGCGCTTTTCGAGCTATGTAATGCGAGAAACACGTTATCTGGTGTTTTCACCAATCCACAGTGCGTTTGATATGCAGAACCGGCGACATCTTGGTTTCCGTGGTGTATCAAGCTGAGATATGCATGTTTTACGATAAGCATGGTGAAACAATCTGTCCGAAGTATGCAGAAACATCGAGAGCGCTCTTTTCGAGCTACTTAATGCACGAAACACGTTTTCTGGTGTTTTCACCACTCCACAGAACGTTTGACATGCAGAACCGGAGATATCTTGGTTTCGGTCGGGTTTCAAGCTGAGATATGCATTTTCTACGATAATCTTGGGGAGACTTCTATCCGAAGTATGCAGAATCATCGAGATCGCGCTTTTCGAGCTATGTAATGCGAGAAACACGTTATCTGGTGTTTTCACCAATCCACAGTGCGTTTGATATGCAGAACCGGCGACATCTTGGTTTCCGTGGTGTATCAAGCTGAGATATGCATGTTTTACGATAAGCATGGTGAAACATCTGTCCGAAGTATGCAGAAACATCGAGAGCGCTCTTTTCGAGCTATTTAATGCCAGAAACACATTTTCTGGGGTTTTCACCACTCCACAGTTCGTTGGATATGCTGAACCGGAGATATCTTGGTTTTCGTGGGGTTTCATGCTGAGATATGCATTTTCTACGATAATCTTGGGGAGACTTCTATCCGAAGTATGCAGAATCATCGAGATCGCGCTTTTCGAGCTATGTAATGCGAGAAACACGTTATCTGGTGTTTTCACCAATCCACAGTGCGTTTGATATGCAGAACCGGCGACATCGTGGTTTCCGTGGTGTATCAAGCTGAGATATGCATTTTCCACGATAATCTTGGTGAGACTTCTGTCCGAAGTATGCTGAATCATCGAGATCGCTCTTTTCGAGCTATTTAATGCGAGAAACACGTTCTCTGGTTGTTTTCACCACTCCACAGTGCGTTTGATATGCAGAACAGGCGATATCTTGATTTTCGTGGGGTTTCAAGCTGAGATTTGCATTTTCTGCGATAATCTTGGTGGGTCTTTTGTCAGAAGTATGCAGAATCATCTAGATCGCTCTTTTCGAGCTACTTAATGCACGAAACACGTTTTCTGGTGTTTTCACCACTCCACGGTACGTTTGATGTGCAGAACCGGAGATAACTCGGTTTTCGTCGGGTTTCAAGCTGAGATATGCATTTTCTACGATAATCTTGGTGAGACTTCTGTCAGAAGTATGCAGGATCTTCGAGAACGCTCTTTTCGAGCTATTTAATGCGAGAAACACGTTATCTGGTGTTTTCACCACTCCACAGTGCGTTTGATATGCAGAACCGGCGATATCTTGTTTTTCGCGGGGTTTCAAGCTGAGATATGCATTTTCTGCGATAATATTGGTGAGAATTATGTCAGAAGTATGCGGAATCATCTAGATCGCTCTTTTCGAGCTACTTAATGCAGGAAACACGTTTTCTGGTGTTTTCACCACTCCACAGTACGTTTGATATGCAGAACCGGCGATATCTTGATTTTCGTGGTGTTTTCAGCTGAGATATGCATTTTCTACGATAATGTTGGTGAGACTTCTGTCAGAAGTATGCAGAATCTTCGAGAACGCTCTTTTCGAGCTACTTAATGCACGAAACACGTTTTCTAGTGTTTTCACCACTCCACAGTACGTTTGACATGCAGAACCGGAGATATCTTGGTTTCGGCCGGGTTTCAAGCTGAGATATGCATTTTCTACGATAATCCTGGTGAGACTTCTGTCAGAAGTATGCAGAACCTTCGAGATCGCACTTTTCGAGCTATTTAATGCGAGAAACACGTTAGCTGGTGTTTTGACCACTCCACAGTGCGTTTGATATGTAGAGACGCCGATAACTTGGTTTTCGCGGGGTTGCCAGCTGAAATATGCATTTTCTGCGATAATCTTGGTGTTTCATCTATGAGACGTATGCAGAATCATCGAGAACGCTCTTTTCGAGCTAGTTAATGCGAGAAACACGTTTTCTGGTGTTTTCACCACGCCACAGTGCGTTTGATATGCAGAACAGTAGATATCTTGGTTTTCGTGGGGTTTCAACTGAGATATGCATTTTCTGCGATATTCCTGGTGAGACTTCTGTCAGAAGTATGCAGAATCATCGATATCGCTCTATTCGAGCTATTTAATGCGACAAACACGTTATCTGGTGTTTTCCGCACCCCACAGTGCGTTTGATATGCAGAACCAGCTATATCTTGGTTTTCGTGGGGTTTCAAGCTGAGATATGCATTTTTTACGATAATCTTGGTGAGACTTCTGTCCGAAGTATGCTTAATCATCGAGATCGCTCGTTTCGAGCTATATAATGCGAGAAACACGTTATCTGGTGTTTTCACCACTCCGCAGTTGGTTGGATATGCAGAACCGGCGATATTTTGGTTTTCGTCGGGTTTCAAGCTGAGATTTGCATTTTCTACGATAATCTTGGTGAAACATCTGTCCGAAGTATGCAGAAACATCGAGAGCGCTCTTTTCGAGCTACTTAATGCACGAAACACGTTTTCTGGTGTTTTCACCACTCCACAGTTCGTTGGATATGCAGAACCGGAGATATCTTGGTTTTCGTGGTGTTTCAAGCTGAGATATGCATTTCCTGCGATAATCTTGGTCAGACTTCTGTCCGAAGTATGCTGAATCATCGAGATCGCTCTTTTCGAGCTATTTAATGCGAGTAACACGTTCTCTGGTTGTTTTCACCACTCCACAGTGCGTTTGATGTGCAGAACTGGCGATATCTTGATTTTCGTGGTGTTTCCAGCTGAGATATGCATTTTCTGCGATAATCTTGGTGGGTCTTTTGTCAGAAGTATGCAGAATAACTCGATCGCTCTTTTCGAGCTACTTAATGCACGAAACACGTTTTCTGGTCTTTTCACCACTCCACAGTACGTTTGACATGCAGAACCGGAGATATCTTGGTTTCGGTCGGGTTTCAAGCTGAGATATGCATTTTCAACGATAATCTTGGTGAAACATCTGTCCGAAGTATGCAGAAACATCGAGAGCGCTCTTTTCGAGCTACTTAATGCACGAAACACGTTTTCTGATGTTTTCACCACTCCACAGTACGTTTGACATGCAGAACCGGAGATATCTTGGTTTCGGTCGGGTTTCAAGCCGAGATATGCATTTTCTACGATAATCCTGGTGAGACTTCTGTCAGAAGTATGCAGGATCTTCGAGAACGCTCTTTTCGAGCTATTTAATGCGAGAAACACGTTATCTGGTGTTTTCACCACTCCACAGTGCGTATGATATGCAGAACCGGCGATATCTTGGTTTTCGTGGTGTTTCAAGCTGAGATATGCATTTTCTGCGATAATATTGGTGAGAATTAAGTCAGAAGTATGCGGAATCATCTAGATCGCTCTTTTCGAGCTACTTAATGCAGGAAACACGTTTTCTGGTGTTTTCACCACTCCACAGTACGTTTGATATGCAGAACCGGCGATATCTTGATTTTCGTGGTGTTTTCAGCTGAGATATGCATTTTCTACGATAATGTTGGTGAGACTTCTGTCAGAAGTATGCAGAATCATCGAGATCGCACTTTTAGAGCTATTTAATGCGAGAAACACGTTATCTGGTGTTTTCACCACTCCACAGTTGGTTTGATATGCAGAACCGGCGATATTTTGGTTTTCGTCGGGTTCCAAGCTGAGATATGCATTTTCTACGATAATCTTGGTGAAACATCTGTCCGAAGTATGCAGAAACATCGAGAGCGCTCTTATCGAGCTAATTAATGCGAGAAACTCGTTTTCTGGGGTTTTCACCACTCCACAGTTCGTTTGATATGCAGAACAGGCGATATCTTGACTTTCGTGGTGTTTCAAGCTGAGATATGCATTTTCTGCGATAATCTTGGTGAGACTTCTGTTAGAAGTATGCAGAATCATCGAGATCGCACTTTTCGAGCTATTTAATGCGAGAAAAACGTTATCTGGTGTTTTCACCACTCCACAGTTGGTTTGATATGCAGAACCGGAGATATCTTGGTTTTCGTGGTGTTTCAAGCTGAAATATGCATTTCCTGCGATAATCTTGGTCAGACTTCTGTCCAAAGTATGCTGAATCATCGAGATCGCTCTTTTCGAGCTATTTAATGCGAGGAACACGTTCTCTGGTTGTTTTCACCACTCCACACTGCGTTTGATATGCAGAACAGGCGATATCTTGATTTTCGTGGTGTTTCCAGCTGAGATATGCATTTTCTGCGATAATCTTGGTGGGTCTTTTGTCAGAAGTATGCAGAATCATATAGATCGCTCTTTTCGAGCTACTTAATGCACGAAACACGTTTTCTGGTGTTTTCACCACTCCACGGTACGTTTGATGTGCAGAACCGGAGGTAACTCGGTTTTCGTCGGGTTTCAAGCTGAGATATGCATTTTCTACGATAATCTTGGTGAGACTTCTGGCCGAAGTATGCTGAATCATCGAGATCGCTCTTTTCGAGCTATTTAATGCGAGAAACACATTCTCTGGTTGTTTTCACCACTCCACAGTGCGTTTGATATGCAGAACCGGCGATATCTTGGTTTTCGTGGGGTTTCAAGCTGAGATATGCATTTTCTGCGATAATCTTGGTGAGACTTCTGTCAGAAGTATGCTGAATCATCGAGATCGCTCTTTTCGAGCTAGTTAGTGCGAGAAACACGTTATCTGGTGTTTTCACCACTCCACAGTGCGTTTGATATGCAGAACCGGCGATATCTTGGTTTTCGTGGTGTTTCAAGCTGAGATATGCATTTTCTGCGATAATCTTGGTGAGAATTAAGTCAGAAGTATGCGGAATCATCTAGATCGCTCTTTTCGAGCTACTTAATGCAGGAAACACGTTTTCTGGTGTTTTCACCACTCCACAGTACGTTTGATATGCAGAACCGGCGATATCTTGATTTTCGTGGTGTTTTCAGCTGAGATATGCATTTTCTACGATAATGTTGGTGAGACTTCTGTCAGAAGTATGCAGAATCATCGAGATCGCACTTTTAGAGCTATTTAATGCGAGAAACACGTTATCTGGTGTTTTCACCACTCCACAGTTGGTTTGATATGCAGAACCGGAGATATCTTGGTTTCGGTCGGGTTTCAAGCCGAGATATGCATTTTCTACGATAATCTTGGTGAGACTTCTGTTAGAAGTACGCAGAATCATCGAGATCGCACTTTTCGAGCTATTTAATGCGAGAAAAACGTTATCTGGTGTTTTCACCACTCCACAGTTGGTTTGATATGCAGAACCGGAGATATCTTGGTTTCGGTCGGGTTTCAAGCCGAGATATGCATTTTCTACGATAATCCTGGTGAGACTTCTGTCAGAAGTATGCAGGATCTTCGAGAACGCTCTTTTCGAGCTATTTAATGCGAGAAACACGTTATCTGGTGTTTTCACCACTCCACAGTGCGTATGATATGCAGAACCGGCGATATCTTAGTTTTCGTGGTGTTTCAAGCTGAGATATGCATTTTCTGCGATAATATTGGTGAGAATTAAGTCAGAAGTATGCGGAATCATCTAGATCGCTCTTTTCGAGCTACTTAATGCAGGAAACACGTTTTCTGGTGTTTTCACCACTCCACAGTACGTTTGATATGCAGAACCGGCGATATCTTGATTTTCGTGGTGTTTTCAGCTGAGATATGCATTTTCTACGATAATGTTGGTGAGACTTCTGTCAGAAGTATGCAGAATCATCGAGATCGCACTTTTAGAGCTATTTAATGCGAGAAACACGTTATCTGGTGTTTTCACCACTCCACAGTTGGTTTGATATGCAGAACCGGCGATATTTTGGTTTTCGTCGGGTTCCAAGCTGAGATATGCATTTTCTACGATAATCTTGGTGAAACATCTGTCCGAAGTATGCAGAAACATCGAGAGCGCTCTTATCGAGCTAATTAATGCGAGAAACTCGTTTTCTGGGGTTTTCACCACTCCACAGTTCGTTTGATATGCAGAACAGGCGATATCTTGACTTTCGTGGTGTTTCAAGCTGAGATATGCATTTTCTGCGATAATCTTGGTGAGACTTCTGTTAGAAGTATGCAGAATCATCGAGATCGCACTTTTCGAGCTATTTAATGCGAGAAAAACGTTATCTGGTGTTTTCACCACTCCACAGTTGGTTTGATATGCAGAACCGGAGATATCTTGGTTTTCGTGGTGTTTCAAGCTGAAATATGCATTTCCTGCGATAATCTTGGTCAGACTTCTGTCCAAAGTATGCTGAATCATCGAGATCGCTCTTTTCGAGCTATTTAATGCGAGGAACACGTTCTCTGGTTGTTTTCACCACTCCACAGTGCGTTTGATATGCAGAACAGGCGATATCTTGATTTTCGTGGTGTTTCCAGCTGAGATATGCATTTTCTGCGATAATCTTGGTGGGTCTTTTGTCAGAAGTATGCAGAATCATATAGATCGCTCTTTTCGAGCTACTTAATGCACGAAACACGTTTTCTGGTGTTTTCACCACTCCACGGTACGTTTGATGTGCAGAACCGGAGGTAACTCGGTTTTCGTCGGGTTTCAAGCTGAGATATGCATTTTCTACGATAATCTTGGTGAGACTTCTGGCCGAAGTATGCTGAATCATCGAGATCGCTCTTTTCGAGCTATTTAATGCGAGAAACACGTTCTCTGGTTGTTTTCACCACTCCACAGTGCGTTTGATATGCAGAACAGGCGATATCTTGATTTTCGTGGTGTTTCCAGCTGAGATATGCATTTTCTGCGATAATCTTGGTGGGTCTTTTATCAGAAGTATGCAGAATCATCTACATCGCTCTTTTCGAGCTACTTAATGCACGAAACACGTTTTCTGGTGTTTTCACCACTCCACAGTGCGTTTGATATGCAGAACCGGCGATATCTTGGTTTTCGTGGGGTTTCAAGCTGAGATATGCATTTTCTGCGATAATCTTGGTGAGACTTCTGTCAGAAGTATGCTGAATCATCGAGATCGCTCTTTTCGAGCTAGTTAGTGCGAGAAACACGTTATCTGGTGTTTTCACCACTCCACAGTGCGTTTGATATGCAGAACCGGCGATATCTTGGTTTTCGTGGTGTTTCAAGCTGAGATATGCATTTTCTGCGATAATCTTGGTGGGTCTTTTGTCAGAAGTATGCAGAATCATATAGCTCGCTCTTTTCGAGCTACTTAATGCACGAAACACGTTTTCTGGTGTTTTCACCACTCCACGGTACGTTTGATGTGCAGAACCGGAGATAACTCGGTTTTCGTCGGGTTTCAAGCTGAGATATGCATTTTCTACGATAATCTTGGTGAGACTTCTGTCCGAAGTATGCTGAATCATCGAGATCGCTCTTTTCGAGCTATTTAATGCGAGAAACACGTTCTCTGGTTGTTTTCACCACTCCACAGTGCGTTTGATATGCAGAACAGGCGATATCTTGATTTTCGTGGTGTTTCCAGCTGAGATATGCATTTTCTGCGATAATCTTGGAGGGTCTTTTATCAGAAGTATGCAGAATCATCTACATCGCTCTTTTCGAGCTGCTTAATGCACGAAACACGTTTTCTGGTGTTTTCTCCACTCCACAGTGCGTTTGATATGCAGAACCGGCGATATCTTGGTTTTCGTGGGGTTTCAAGCTGAGATATGCATTTTCTGCGATAATCTTGGTGAGACTTCTGTCAGAAGTATGCTGAATCATCGAGATCGCTCTTTTCGAGCTAGTTAGTGCGAGAAACACGTTATCTGGTGTTTTCACCACTCCACAGTGCGTTTGATATGCAGAACCGGCGATATCTTGGTTTTCGTGGTGTTTCAAGCTGAGATATGCATTTTCTGCGATAATATTGGTGAGAATTAAGTCAGAAGTATGCGGAATCATCTAGATCGCTCTTTTCGAGCTACTTAATGCAGGAAACACGTTTTCTGGTGTTTTCATCACTCCACAGTACGTTTGATATGCAGAACCGGCGATATCTTGATTTTCGTGGGGTTTCAAGCTGAGATATGCATTTTCTGCGATAATCTTGGTGAGACTTCTGTCAGAAGTATGCTGAATCATCGAGATCGCTCTTTTCGAGCTAGTTAGTGCGAGAAACACGTTATCTGGTGTTTTCACCACTCCACAGTGCGTTTGATATGCAGAACAGTACATATCTTGGTTTTCGTGGGGTTTCAAGCTGAGATTTGCATTTTCTGCGATAATCTTGGTGGGTCTTTTGTCAGAAGTATGCAGAATCATCTAGATCGCTCTTTTCGAGCTACTTAATGCACGAAACACGTTTTCTGGTGTTTTCACCACTCCGCAGTACGTTTGAAATGCAGAACCGGAGATATCTTGGTTTCGGTCGGGTTTCAAGCAGAGATATGCATTTTCTACGATAACCCTGGTGAGACTTCTGTCAGAAGTATAAAGAATCTTCGAGAACGCTCTTTTCGAGCTACTTAATGCGCGAAACACGTTTTCTGGTGTTTTCACCAATCCACGGTACGTTTGATGTGCAGAACCGGAGATAACTCGGTTTTCGTCGGGTTTCAAGCTGAGATATGCATTTTCTACGATAATCTTGGTGAGACTTCTGTCAGAAGTATGCAGGATCTTCGAGAACGCTCTTTTCGAGCTATTTAATGCGAGAAACACGTTAGCTGGTGTTTTGACCACTCCACAGTGCGTTTGATATGTAGAGACGCCGATAACTTGGTTTTCGTGGGGTTTCCAGCTGAAATATGCATTTTCTGCGATAATCTTGGTGTTTCATCTATGAGAAGTATGCAGAATCATCGAGAACGCTCTTTTCGAGCTAGTTAATGCGAGAAACACGTTTTCTGGTGTTTTCACCACGCCACAGTGCGTTTGATATGCAGAACAGTAGATATCTTGGTTTTCGGGGGTTTCAAGCTGAGATATGCATTTTCTGCGATAAGCTTGGTGAGACTTCTGTCCGAAGTATGCTGAAACATCGAGAACGCTCTTTTCGAGCTAGTTAATGCAAGAAGAACCTTATCCGGTGTTTTCACTACTCCACAGTGCGTTTGATATGCAGAACCGGCGATATCTTGGTTTTCGTGGTGTTTCAAGCTGAGATATGCATTTTCTGCGATAATCTTGGTGAGACTTCTGTCCGAAGTATGCTGAATAATCGAGATCGCTCTTTTCGAGCTACTTAATGCACGAAACACGTTTTCTGGTGTTTTCACCACTCCACGGTACGTTTGACATGCAGAACCGGAGATATCTTGGTTTCGGTCGGGTTTCAAGCTGAGATATGCATTTTCTACGATAATCTTGGGGAGACTTCTATCCGAAGTATGCAGAATCATCGAGATCGCGTTTTTCGAGCTATGTAATGCGAGAAACACGTTATCTGGTGTTTTCACCAATCCACAGTGCGTTTGATATGCAGAACCGGCGACATCTTGGTTTCCGTGGTGTATCAAGCTGAGATATGCATGTTTTACGATAAGCATGGTGAAACATCTGTCCGAAGTATGCAGAAACATCGAGAGCGCTCTTTTCGAGCTACTTAATGCACGAAACACGTTTTCTGGTGTTTTCACCACTCCACAGAACGTTTGACATGCAGAACCGGAGATATCTTGGTTTCGGTCGGGTTTCAAGCTGAGATATGCATTTTCTACGATAATCTTGGGGAGACTTCTATTCGAAGTATGCAGAATCATCGAGATCGCGCTTTTCGAGCTATGTAATGCGAGAAACACGTTATCTGGTGTTTTCACCAATCCACAGTGCGTTTGATATGCAGAACCGGCGACATCTTGGTTTCCGTGGTGTATCAAGCTGAGATATGCATGTTTTACGATAAGCATGGTGAAACATCTGTCCGAAGTATGCAGAAACATCGAGAGCGCTCTTTTCGAGCTATTTAATGCGAGAAACACATTTTCTGGGGTTTTCACCACTCCACAGTTCGTTGGATATGCTGAACCGGAGATATCTTGGTTTTCGTGGGGTTTCATGCTGAGATATGCATTTCCTGCGATAATCTTGGTGAGACTTCTGTCCGAAGTATGCTGAATCATCTAGATCGCTCTTTTCGAGCTATTTAATGCGCGAAACACGTTATCTGGTGTTTTCACCACTCCTCAGTGCGTTTGATATGCAGAACCGGCGATATCTTTGTTTTCGTGGGGTTTCAAGCTGAGATATGCATTTTCTGCGATAATCCTGGTGAGACTTCTGTCAGAAGTATGAAGAATCTTCGAGAACGCTCTTTTCGAGCTACTTAATGCGCGAAACACGTTTTCTGGTGTTTTCACCACTCCACGGTACGTTTGATGTGCAGAACCGGAGATAACTCGGTTTTCGTCGGATTTCAAGCTGAGATATGCATTTTCTGCGATAATCTTGGTGAGACTTCTGTCCGAAGTATGCTGAATAATCGAGATCGCTCTTTTCGAGCTGGTTAGTGCGAGAAACACGTTTTCTGTGGTTTTCACCACTCCACAGTTCGTTGGATATGCAGAACAGTAGATATCTTGGTTTTCGTGGGGTTTCTAGCAGAGATATGCATTTTCTGCGATAATCTTGGTGTGACTTCTGTTAGAAGTATGCAGAATCATCGTGATCGCACTTTTCGAGCTATTTAATGCGAGAAACACGTTATCTGGTGTTTTCACCACTCCGCAGTTGGTTGGATATGCAGAACCGGCGATATTTTGGTTTTCGTCGGGTTTCAAGCTGAGATATGCATTTTCTACGATAATCTTGGTGAAACATCTGTCCGAAGTATGCAGAAACATTGAGAGCGCTCTTTTCGAGCTACTTAATGCACGAAACACGTTTTCTGGTGTTTTCACCACTCCACAGTACGTTTGACATGCAGAACCGGAGATATCTTGGTTTCGGTCGGGTTTCAAGCTGAGATATGCATTTTCTACGATAATCCTGGTGAGGCTTCTGTCAGAAGTATGCAGAAACATCGAGAGCGCTCTTTTCGAGCTATTTAATGGGAGAAACTCGTTTTCTGGGGTTTTCACCACTCCACAGTTCGTTGGATATGCTGAACCGGAGATATCTTGGTTTTCGTGGGGTTTCATGCTGAGATATGCATTTCCTGCGATAATCTTGGTGAGACTTCTGTCCGAAGTATGCTGAATCATCTAGATCGCTCTTTTCGAGCTACTTAATGCACGAAACACGTTTTCTGGTGTTTTCACCACTCCACGGTACGTTTGATGTGCAGAACCGGAGATAACTCGGTTTTCGTGGTGTTTCCAGCTGAGATATGCATTTTCTGCGATAATCTTGGTGGGTCTTTTGTCAGAAGTATGCAGAATCATCTAGATCGCTCTTTTCGAGCTACTTAATGCACGAAACACGTTTTCTGGTGTTTTCACCACTCCACAGTTCGTTGGATATGCAGAACCGGAGATACATTTGTTTTCGTGGGGTTTCAAGCAGAGATATGCATTTCCTGCGATAATCTTGGTGAGACTCCTGTCCGAAATATGCTGAATCATCGAGATCGCTCTTTTCGAGCTACTTAATGCACGAAACACGTTTTCTGGTGTTTTCACCACTCCACAGTACGTTTGACATGCAGAACCGGAGATATCTTGGTTTCGGTCGGGTTTCAAGCTGAGATATGCATTTTCTACGATAATCCTGGTGAGACTTCTGTCAGAAGTATGCAGAATCTTCGAGAACGCTCTTTTCGTGCTACTTAATGCGCGAAATACGTTTTCTGGTGTTTTCACCACTCCACGGTACGTTTGATGTGCAGAACCGGAGATAACTCGGATTTCGTCAGGTTTCAAGCTGAGATATGCATTTTCTACGATAATCTTGGTGAGACTTCTGTCCGAAGTATGCTGAATAATCGAGATCGCTCTTTTCGAGCTGGTTAGTGCGAGAAACACGTTATCTGTGGTTTACATCACTCCACAGTTCGTTGGATATGCAGAACAGTAGATATCTTGGTTTTCGGGGGTTTCAAGCAGAGATATGCATTTTCTGCGATAATCTTGGTGAGACTTCTGTCCGAAGTATGCTGAATCATTGAGATCGCTCTTCTCGAGCTATTTAATGCGAGAAACACGTTATCTGGTGTTTTCACCACTCCGCAGTTGGTTGGAAATGCAGAACCGGCGATATTTTGGTTTTCGTCGGGTTTCAAGCTGAGATATGCATTTTCTACGATAATCTTGGTGAAACATCTGTCCGAAGTATGCAGAAACATCGAGAGCGCTCTTTTCGAGCTACTTAATGCTCGAAACACGTTTTCTGGTGTTTTCACCACTCCACGGTACGTTTTATGTGCAGAACCGGAGATAACTCGGTTTTCGTGGTGTTTCCAGCTGAGATATGCATTTTCTGCGATAATCTTGGTGGGTCTTTTGTCAGAAGTATGCAGAATCATCTAGATCGCTCTTTTCGAGCTACTTAATGCACGAAACACGTTTTCTGGTGTTATCACCACTCCACAGTACGTTTGACATGCAGAACCGGAGATATCTTGGTTTCGGTCGGGTTTCAAGCTGAGATATGCATTTTCTACGATAATCTTGGGGAGACTTCTATCCGAAGTATGCAGAATCATCGAGATCGCGCTTTTCGAGCTATGTAATGCGAGAAACACGTTATCTGGTGTTTTCACCAATCCACAGTGCGTTTGATATGCAGAACCGTCGACATCTTGGTTTCCGTGGTGTGTCAAGCTGAGATATGCATGTTTTACGATAAGCATGGTGAAACATCTGTCCGAAGTATGCTGAATAATCGATATCGCTCTTTTCGAGCTGGTTAGTGCGAGAAACACGTTTTCTGTGGTTTTCACCACTCCACAGTTCGTTGGATATGCTGAACCGGAGATATCTTGGTTTTCGTGGGGTTTCATGCTGAGATATGCATTTCCTGCGATAATCTTGGTGAGACTTCTGTCCGAAGTATGCTGAATCATCTAGATCGCTCTTTTCGAGCTATTTAATGCGAGAAACACGTTATCTGGTGTTTTCACCACTCCTCAGTGCGTTTGATATGCAGAACCGGCGATATCTTTGTTTTCGTGGGGTTTCAAGCTGAGATATGCATTTTCTGCGATAATCCTGGTGAGACTTCTGTCAGAAGTATGAAGAATCTTCGAGAACGCTCTTTTCGAGCTACTTAATGCGTGAAACACGTTTTCTGGTGTTTTCACCACTCCACGGTACGTTTGATGTGCAGAACCGGAGATAACTCGGTTTTCGTCGGATTTCAAGCTGAGATATGCATTTTCTGCGATAATCTTGGTGAGACTTCTGTCCGAAGTATGCTGAATAATCGATATCGCTCTTTTCGAGCTGGTTAGTGCGAGAAACACGTTTTCTGTGGTTTTCACCACTCCACAGTTCGTTGGATATGCAGAACAGTAGATATCTTGGTTTTCGTGGGGTTTCAAGCAGAGATATGCATTTTCTGCGATAATCTTGGTGTAACTTCTGTTAGAAGTATGCAGAATCATCGTGATCGCACTTTTCGAGCTATTTAATGCGAGAAACACGTTATCTGGTGTTTTCACCACTCCGCAGTTGGTTGGATATGCAGAACCGGCGATATTTTGGTTTTCGTCGGGTTTCAAGCTGAGATATGCATTTTCTACGATAATCTTGGTGAAACATCTGTCCGAAGTATGCAGAAACATTGAGAGCGCTCTTTTCGAGCTGCTTAATGCACGAAACACGTTTTCTGGTGTTTTCACCACTCCACGGTACGTTTGATGTGCAGAACCGGAGATAACTCGGTTTTCGTGGTGTTTCCAGCTGAGATATGCATTTTCTGCGATAATCTTGGTGGGTCTTTTGTCAGAAGTATGCAGAATCATCTAGATCGCTCTTTTCGAGCTACTTAATGCACGAAACACGTTTTCTGGTGTTTTCACCACTCCACAGTACGTTTGACATGCAGAACCGGAGATATCTTGGTTTCGGTCGGGTTTCAAGCTGAGATATGCATTTTCTACGATAATCCTGGTGAGACTTCTGTCAGAAGTATGCAGAAACATCGAGAGCGCTCTTTTCGAGCTATGTAATGGGAGAAACTCGTTTTCTGGGGTTTTCACCACTCCACAGTTCGTTGGATATGCAGAACCGGAGATAACTTTGTTTTCGTGGGGTTTCAAGCAGAGATATGCATTTCCTGCGATAATCTTGGTGAGACTCCTGTCCGAAATATGCTGAATCATCGAGATCGCTCTTTTCGAGCTACTTAATGCACGAAACACGTTTTCTGGTGTTTTCACCACTCCACAGTACGTTTGACATGCAGAACCGGAGATATCTTGGTTTCGGTCGGGTTTCAAGCTGAGATATGCATTTTCTACGATAATCTTGGGGAGACTTCTATCCGAAGTATGCAGAATCATCGAGATCGCGCTTTTCGAGCTATGTAATGCGAGAAACACGTTATCTGGTGTTTTCACCAATCCACAGTGCGTTTGATATGCAGAACCGGCGACATCTTGGTTTCCGTGGTGTATCAAGCTGAGATATGCATGTTTTACGATAAGCATGGTGAAACATCTGTCCGAAGTATGCAGAAACATCGAGAGCGCTCTTTTCGAGCTACATAATGCGAGAAACACGTTATCTGGTGTTTTCACCACTCCTCAGTGCGTTTGATATGCGGAACCGGCGATATCTTTGTTTTCGTGGGGTTTCAAGCTGAGATATGCATTTTCTGCGATAATCCTGGTGAGACTTCTGTCAGAAGTATGAAGAATCTTCGAGAACGCTCTTATCGAGCTACTTAATGCGCGAAACACGTTTTCTGGTGTTTTCACCACTCCACGGTACGTTTGATGTGCAGAACCGGAGATAACTCGGT
Organism: Anthophora plumipes; assembly: GCA_951804975.1. Classification (NCBI taxonomy): domain Eukaryota; kingdom Metazoa; phylum Arthropoda; class Insecta; order Hymenoptera; family Apidae; genus Anthophora; species Anthophora plumipes. Next base: position 3,168,701 of record CATORF010000583.1, read on the forward strand.
TTTCGTCGGATTTCAAGCTGAGATATGCATTTTCTGCGATAATCTTGGTGAGACTTCTGTCCGAAGTATGCTGAATAATCGAGATCGCTCTTTTCGAGCTGGTTAGTGCGAGAAACACGTTTTCTGTGGTTTTCACCACTCCACAGTTCGTTGGATATGCAGAACAGTAGATATCTTGGTTTTCGTGGGGTTTCAAGCAGAGATATGCATTTTCTGCGATAATCTTGGTGTGACTTCTGTTAGAAGTATGCAGAATCATCGTGATCGCACTTTTCGAGCTATTTAATGCGAGAAACACGTTATCTGGTGTTTTCACCACTCCGCAGTTGGTTGGATATGCAGAACCGGCGATATTTTGGTTTTCGTCGGGTTTCAAGCTGAGATATGCATTTTCTACGATAATCTTGGTGAAACATCTGTCCGAAGTATGCAGAAACATTGAGAGCGCTCTTTTCGAGCTACTTAATGCACGAAACACGTTTTCTGGTGTTTTCACCACTCCACGGTACGTTTGATGTGCAGAACCGGAGATAACTCGGTTTTCGTGGTGTTTCCAGCTGAGATATGCATTTTCTGCGATAATCTTGGTGGGTCTTTTGTTAGAAGTATGCAGAATCATCTAGATCGCTCTTTTCGAGCTACTTAATGCACGAAACACGTTTTCTGGTGTTTTCACCACTCCTCAGTACGTTTGACATGCAGAACCGGAGATATCTTGGTTTCGGTCGGGTTTCAAGCTGAGATATGCATTTTCTACGATAATCCTGGTGAGACTTCTGTCAGAAGTATGCAGAAACATCGAGAGCGCTCTTTTCGAGCTATTTAATGGGAGAAACTCGTTTTCTGGGGTTTTCACCACTCCACAGTTCGTTGGATATGCTGAACCGGAGATATCTTGGTTTTCGTGGGGTTTCATGCTGAGATATGCATTTCCTGCGATAATCTTGGTGAGACTTCTGTCCGAAGTATGCTGAATCATCTAGATCGCTCTTTTCGAGCTATTTAATGCGAGAAACACGTTATCTGGTGTTGTCACCACTTCTCAGTGCGTTTGATATGCAGAACCGGCGATATCTTTGTTTTCGTGGGGTTTCAAGCTGAGATATGCATTTTCTGCGATAATCCTGGTGAGACTTCTGTCAGAAGTATGAAGAATCTTCGAGAACGCTCTTTTCGAGCTACTTAATGCGCGAAACACGTTTTCTGGTGTTTTCACCACTCCACGGTACGTTTGATGTGCAGAACCGGAGATAACTCGGTTTTCGTCGGATTTCAAGCTGAGATATGCATTTTCTGCGATAATCTTGGTGTGACTTCTGTTAGAAGTATGCAGAATCATCGTGATCGCTCTTTTCGAGCTACTTAATGCGTGAAACACGTTTTCTGGTGTTTTCACCACTCCACGGTACGTTTGATGTGCAGAACCGGAGATAACTCGGTTTTCGTCGGATTTCAAGCTGAGATATGCATTTTCTGCGATAATCTTGGTGAGACTTCTGTCCGAAGTATGCTGAATAATCGATATCGCTCTTTTCGAGCTGGTTAGTGCGAGAAACACGTTTTCTGTGGTTTTCACCACTCCACAGTTCGTTGGATATGCTGAACCGGAGATATCTTGGTTTTCGTGGGGTTTCATGCTGAGATATGCATTTCCTGCGATAATCTTGGTGAGACTTCTGTCCGAAGTATGCTGAATCATCTAGATCGCTCTTTTCGAGCTATTTAATGCGAGAAACACGTTATCTGGTGTTTTCACCACTCCTCAGTGCGTTTGATATGCAGAACCGGCGATATCTTTGTTTTCGTGGGGTTTCAAGCTGAGATATGCATTTTCTGCGATAATCCTGGTGAGACTTCTGTCAGAAGTATGAAGAATCTTCGAGAACGCTCTTATCGAGCTACTTAATGCGCGAAACACGTTTTCTGGTGTTTTCACCACTCCACGGTACGTTTGATGTGCAGAACCGGAGATAACTCGGTTTTCGTCGGATTTCAAGCTGAGATATGCATTTTCTGCGATAATCTTGGTGAGACTTCTGTCCGAAGTATGCTGAATAATCGAGATCGCTCTTTTCGAGCTGGTTAGTGCGAGAAACACGTTTTCTGTGGTTTTCACCACTCCACAGTTCGTTGGATATGCAGAACAGTAGATATCTTGGTTTTCGTGGGGTTTCAAGCAGAGATATGCATTTTCTGCGATAATCTTGGTGTGACTTCTGTTAGAAGTATGCAGAATCATCGTGATCGCACTTTTCGAGCTATTTAATGCGAGAAACACGTTATCTGGTGTTTTCACCACTCCGCAGTTGGTTGGATATGCAGAACCGGCGATATTTTGGTTTTCGTCGGGTTTCAAGCTGAGATATGCATTTTCTACGATAATCTTGGTGAAACATCTGTCCGAAGTATGCAGAAACATTGAGAGCGCTCTTTTCGAGCTACTTAATGCACGAAACACGTTTTCTGGTGTTTTCACCACTCCACGGTACGTTTGATGTGCAGAACCGGAGATAACTCGGTTTTCGTGGTGTTTCCAGCTGAGATATGCATTTTCTGCGATAATCTTGGTGGGTCTTTTGTCAGAAGTATGCAGAATCATCTAGATCGCTCTTTTCGAGCTACTTAATGCACGAAACACGTTTTCTGGTGTTTTCACCACTCCACAGTACGTTTGACATGCAGAACCGGAGATATCTTGGTTTCGGTCGGGTTTCAAGCTGAGATATGCATTTTCTACGATAATCCTGGTGAGACTTCTGTCAGAAGTATGCAGAAACATCGAGAGCGCTCTTTTCGAGCTATTTAATGGGAGAAACTCGTTTTCTGGGGTTTTCACCACTCCACAGTTCGTTGGATATGCTGAACCGGAGATATCTTGGTTTTCGTGGGGTTTCATGCTGAGATATGCATTTCCTGCGATAATCTTGGTGAGACTTCTGTCCGAAGTATGCTGAATCATCTAGATCGCTCTTTTCGAGCTATTTAATGCGAGAAACACGTTATCTGGTGTTTTCACCACTTCTCAGTGCGTTTGATATGCAGAACCAGCGATATCTTTGTTTTCGTGGGGTTTCAAGCTGAGATATGCATTTTCTGCGATAATCCTGGTGAGACTTCTGTCAGAAGTATGAAGAATCTTCGAGAACGCTCTTTTCGAGCTACTTAATGCGCGAAACACGTTTTCTGGTGTTTTCACCACTCCACGGTACGTTTGATGTGCAGAACCGGAGATAACTCGGTTTTCGTCGGATTTCAAGCTGAGATATGCATTTTCTGCGATAATCTTGGTGAGACTTCTGTCCGAAGTATGCTGAATAATCGAGATCGCTCTTTTCGAGCTGGTTAGTGCGAGAAACACGTTTTCTGTGGTTTTCACCACTCCACAGTTCGTTGGATATGCAGAACGGTAGATATCTTGGTTTTCGTGGGGTTTCAAGCAGAGATATGCATTTCCTGCGATAATCTTGGTGTGACTTCTGTTAGAAGTATGCAGAATCATCGTGATCGCACTTTTCGAGCTATTTAATGCGAGAAACACGTTATCTGGTGTTTTCACCACTCCGCAGTTGGCTGGATATGCAGAACCGGCGATATTTTGGTTTTCGTCGGGTTTCAAGCTGAGATATGCATTTTCTACGATAATCTTGGTGAAACATCTGTCCGAAGTATGCAGAAACATTGAGAGCGCTCTTTTCGAGCTACTTAATGCACGAAACACGTTTTCTGGTGTTTTCACCACTCCACGGTACGTTTGATGTGCAGAACCGGAGATAACTCGGTTTTCGTGGTGTTTCCAGCTGAGATATGCATTTTCTGCGATAATCTTGGTGGGTCTTTTGTCAGAAGTATGCAGAATCATCTAGATCGCTCTTTTCGAGCTACTTAATGCACGAAACACGTTTTCTGGTGTTTTCACCACTCCACAGTACGTTTGACATGCAGAACCGGAGATATCTTGGTTTCGGTCGGGTTTCAAGTTGAGATATGCATTTTCTACGATAATCCTGGTGAGACTTCTGTCAGAAGTATGCAGAAACATCGAGAGCGCTCTTTTCGAGCTATTTAATGGGAGAAACTCGTTTTCTGGGGTTTTCACCACACCACAGTTCGTTGGATATGCAGAACCGGAGATACATTTGTTTTCGTGGGGTTTCAAGCAGAGATATGCATTTCCTGCGATAATCTTGGTGAGACTCCTGTCCGAAATATGCTGAATCATCGAGATCGCACTTTTCGAGCTACTTAATGCAAGAAACACGTTTTCTGGTGTTTTCACCACTCCACAGAACGTTTGACATGCAGAACCGGAGATATCTTGGTTTCGGTCGGGTTTCAAGCTGAGATATGCATTTTCTACGATAATCCTGGTGAGACTTCTGTCAGAAGTATGCAGAATCTTCGAGAACGCTCTTTTCGTGCTACTTAATGCGCGAAATACGTTTTCTGGTGTTTTCACCACTCCACGGCACGATTGATGTGCAGAACCGGAGATAACTCGGTTTTCGTCAGGTTTCAAGCTGACATATGCATTTTCTACGATAATCTTGGTGAGACTTCTGTCCGAAGTATGCTGAATCATCGAGATCGCTCTTCTCGAGCTATTTAATGCGTAAACACGTTCTCTGGTTGTTTTCACCACTCCACAGTGCGTTTGATATGCAGAACAGGCGATATCTTGATTTTCGTGGTATTTCCAGCTGAGATGTGCATTTTCTGCGATAATCTTGGTGAGACTCCTGTCCGAAATATGCTGAATCATCGAGATCGCTCTTTTCGAGCTACTTAATGCACGAAACTCGTTTTCTGGGGTTTTCACCACTCCACAGTTCGTTGGATATGCAGAACCGGAGATATCTTGGTTTTCGTGGGGTTTCAAGATGAGATATGCATTTCCTGTGATAATCTTGGTGAGACTTCTGTCCGAAGTATGCTGAATCATCGAGATCGCTCTTCTCGAGCGATTTAATGCGAGAAACACGTTCTCTGGTTGTTTTCACCACTCCACAGTGCGTTTGATATGCAGAACCGGCGATATTTTGGTTTTCGTCGGGTTTCAAGCTGAGATATGCATTTTCTACGATAATCTTGGTGAAACATCTGTCCGAAGTATGCAGAAACATTGAGAGCGCTCTTTTCGAGCTACTTAATGCACGAAACACGTTTTCTGGTGTTTTCACCACTCCACGGTACGTTTGATGTGCAGCACCGGAGATAACTCGGTTTTCGTGGTGTGTCCAGCTGAGATATGCATTTTCTGCGATAATCTTGGTGGGTCTTTTGTCAGAAGTATGCAGAATCATCTAGATCGCTCTTTTCGAGCTACTTAATGCACGAAACACGTTTTCTGGTGTTTTCACCACTCCACAGTACGTTTGACATGCAGAACCGGAGATATCTTGGTTTCGGTCGGGTTTCAAGCTGAGATATGCATTTTCTACGATAATCCTGGTGAGACTTCTGTCAGAAGTATGCAGAAACATCGAGAGCGCTCTTTTCGAGCTATTTAATGGGAGAAACTCGTTTTCTGGGGTTTTCACCACTCCACAGTTCGTTGGATATGCTGAACCGGAGATATCTTGGTTTTCGTGGGGTTTCATGCTGAGATATGCATTTCCTGCGATAATCTTGGTGAGACTTCTGTCCGAAGTATGCTGAATCATCTAGATCGCTCTTTTCGAGCTATTTAATGCGAGAAACACGTTATCTGGTGTTTTCACCACTCCTCAGTGCGTTTGATAGGCAGAACCGGCGATATCTTTGTTTTCGTGGGGTTTCAAGCTGAGATATGCATTTTCTGCGATAATCCTGGTGAGACTTCTGTCAGAAGTATGAAGAATCTTCGAGAACGCTCTTTTCGAGCTACTTAATGCGCGAAACACGTTTTCTGGTGTTTTCACCACTCCACGGTACGTTTGATGTGCAGAACCGGAGATAACTCGGTTTTCGTCGGATTTCAAGCTGAGATATGCATTTTCTGCGATAATATTGGTGACAATTAAGTCAGAAGTATGCGGAATCATCTAGATCGCTCTTTTCGAGCTACTTAATGCAGGAAACACGTTTTCTGGTGTTTTCACCACTCCACAGTACGTTTGATATGCAGAACCGGCGATATCTTGATTTTCGTGGTGTTTTCAGCTGAGATATGCATTTTCTACGATAATGTTGGTGAGACTTCTGTCAGAAGTATGCAGAATCATCGAGATCGCACTTTTAGAGCTATTTAATGCGAGAAACACGTTATCTGGTGTTTTCACCACTCCACAGTTGGTTTGATATGCAGAACCGGCGATATTTTGGTTTTCGTCGGGTTCCAAGCTGAGATATGCATTTTCTACGATAATCTTGGTGAAACATCTGTCCGAAGTATGCAGAAACATCGAGAGCGCTCTTATCGAGCTAATTAATGCGAGAAACTCGTTTTCTGGGGTTTTCACCACTCCACAGTTCGTTTGATATGCAGAACAGGCGATATCTTGACTTTCGTGGTGTTTCAAGCTGAGATATGCATTTTCTGCGATAATCTTGGTGAGACTTCTGTTAGAAGTATGCAGAATCATCGAGATCGCACTTTTCGAGCTATTTAATGCGAGAAAAACGTTATCTGGTGTTTTCACCACTCCACAGTTGGTTTGATATGCAGAACCGGAGATATCTTGGTTTTCGTGGTGTTTCAAGCTGAGATATGCATTTCCTGCGATAATCTTGGTCAGACTTCTGTCCGAAGTATGCTGAATCATCGAGATCGCTCTTTTCGATCTATTTAATGCGAGGAACACGTTCTCTGGTTGTTTTCACCACTCCACAGTGCGTTTGATATGCAGAACAGGCGATATCTTGATTTTCGTGGTGTTTCCAGCTGAGATATGCATTTTCTGCGATAATCTTGGTGGGTCTTTTGTCAGAAGTATGCAGAATCATATAGATTGCTCTTTTCGAGCTACTTAATGCACGAAACACGTTTTCTGGTGTTTTCACCACTCCACGGTACGTTTGATGTGCAGAACCGGAGATAACTCGGTTTTCGTCGGGTTTCAAGCTGAGATATGCATTTTCTACGATAATCTTGGTGAGACTTCTGTCCGAAGTATGCTGAATCATCGAGATCGCTCTTTTTGAGCTATTTAATGCGAGAAACACGTTCTCTGGTTGTTTTCACCACTCCACAGTGCGTTTGATATGCAGAACAGGCGATATCTTGATTTTCGTGGTGTTTCCAGCTGAGATATGCATTTTCTGCGATAATCTTGGTGGGTCTTTTATCAGAAGTATGCAGAATCATCTACATCGCTCTTTTCGAGCTACTTAATGCACGAAACACGTTTTCTGGTGTTTTCACCACTCCACAGTGCGTTTGATATGCAGAACCGGCGATATCTTGGTTTTCGTGGGGTTTCAAGCTGAGATATGCATTTTCTGCGATAATCTTGGTGAGACTTCTGTCAGAAGTATACTGAATCATTGAGATCGCTCTTTTCGAGCTAGTTAGTGCGACAAACACGTTATCTGGTGTTTTCACCACTCCACAGTGCGTTTGATATGCAGAACAGTACATATCTTGGTTTTCGTGGGGTTTCAAGCTGAGATTTGCATTTTCTGCGATAATCTTGGTGGGTCTTTTGTCAGAAGTATGCAGAATCATCTAGATCGCTCTTTTCGAGCTACTTAATGCACGAAACACGTTTTCTGGTGTTTTCACCACTCCGCAGTACGTTTGAAATGCAGAACCGGAGATATCTTGGTTTCGGTCGGGTTTCAAGCTGAGATATGCATTTTCTACGATAACCCTGGTGAGACTTCTGTCAGAAGTATAAAGAATCTTCGAGAACGCTCTTTTCGAGCTACTTAATGCGCGAAACACGTTTTCTGGTGTTTTCACCAATCCACGGTACGTTTGATGTGCAGAACCGGAGATAACTCGGTTTTCGTCGGGTTTCAAGCTGAGATATGCATTTTCTACGATAATCTTGGTGAGACTTCTGTCAGAAGTATGCAGGATCTTCGAGAACGCTCTTTTCGAGCTATTTAATGCGAGAAACACGTTATCTGGTGTTTTCACCACTCCACAGTACGTTTGATATGCAGAACCGGCGATATCTTGATTTTCGTGGTGTTTTCAGCTGAGATATGCATTTTCTACGATAATGTTGGTGAGACTTCTGTCAGAAGTATGCAGAATCATCGAGAACGCTCTTTTCGAGCTACTTAATGCACGAAACACGTTTTCTGGTGTTTTCACCACTCCACAGTACGTTTGACATGCAGAACCGGAGATATCTTGGTTTCGGCCGGGTTTCAAGCTGAGATATGCATTTTCTACGATAATCCTGGTGAGACTTCTGTCAGAAGTATGCAGAACCTTCGAGATCGCTCTTTTCGAGCTACTTAATGCGCGAAACACGTTTTCTGGTGTTTTCACCACTCCACGGTACGTTTGATGTGCAGAACCGGAGATAACTCGGTTTTCGTCGGGTTTCAAGCTGAGATATGCATTTTCTACGATAATCTTGGTGAGACTTCTGTCCGAAGTATGCTGAATCATCGAGATCGCTCTTTTTGAGCTATTTAATGCGAGAAACACGTTCTCTGGTTGTTTTCACCACTCCACAGTGCGTTTGATATGCAGAACAGGCGATATCTTGATTTTCGTGGTGTTTCCAGCTGAGATATGCATTTTCTGCGATAATCTTGGTGGGTCTTTTATCAGAAGTATGCAGAATCATCTACATCGCTCTTTTCGAGCTACTTAATGCACGAAACACGTTTTCTGGTGTTTTCACCACTCCACAGTGCGTTTGATATGCAGAACCGGCGATATCTTGGTTTTCGTGGGGTTTCAAGCTGAGATATGCATTTTCTGCGATAATCTTGGTGAGACTTCTGTCAGAAGTATACTGAATCATTGAGATCGCTCTTTTCGAGCTAGTTAGTGCGACAAACACGTTATCTGGTGTTTTCACCACTCCACAGTGCGTTTGATATGCAGAACAGTACATATCTTGGTTTTCGTGGGGTTTCAAGCTGAGATTTGCATTTTCTGCGATAATCTTGGTGGGTCTTTTGTCAGAAGTATGCAGAATCATCTAGATCGCTCTTTTCGAGCTACTTAATGCACGAAACACGTTTTCTGGTGTTTTCACCACTCCGCAGTACGTTTGAAATGCAGAACCGGAGATATCTTGGTTTCGGTCGGGTTTCAAGCTGAGATATGCATTTTCTACGATAACCCTGGTGAGACTTCTGTCAGAAGTATAAAGAATCTTCGAGAACGCTCTTTTCGAGCTACTTAATGCGCGAAACACGTTTTCTGGTGTTTTCACCAATCCACGGTACGTTTGATGTGCAGAACCGGAGATAACTCGGTTTTCGTCGGGTTTCAAGCTGAGATATGCATTTTCTACGATAATCTTGGTGAGACTTCTGTCAGAAGTATGCAGGATCTTCGAGAACGCTCTTTTCGAGCTATTTAATGCGAGAAACACGTTATCTGGTGTTTTCACCACTCCACAGTACGTTTGATATGCAGAACCGGCGATATCTTGATTTTCGTGGTGTTTTCAGCTGAGATATGCATTTTCTACGATAATGTTGGTGAGACTTCTGTCAGAAGTATGCAGAATCATCGAGAACGCTCTTTTCGAGCTACTTAATGCACGAAACACGTTTTCTGGTGTTTTCACCACTCCACAGTACGTTTGACATGCAGAACCGGAGATATCTTGGTTTCGGCCGGGTTTCAAGCTGAGATATGCATTTTCTACGATAATCCTGGTGAGACTTCTGTCAGAAGTATGCAGAACCTTCGAGATCGCACTTTTCGAGCTATTTAATGCGAGAAACACGTTAGCTGGTGTTTTGACCACTCCACAGTGCGTTTGATATGTAGAGACGCCGATAACTTGGTTTTCGTGGGGTTTCCAGCTGAAATATGCATTTTCTGCGATAATCTTGGTGTTTCATCTATGAGAAGTATGCAGAATCATCGAGAACGCTCTTTTCGAGCTAGTTAATGCGAGAAACACGTTTTCTGGTGTTTTCACCACGCCACAGTGCGTTTGATATGCAGAACAGTAGATATCTTGGTTTTCGGGGGTTTCAAGCTGAGATATGCATTTTCTGCGATAATCTTGGTGAGACTTCTGTCCGAAGTATGCTGAATAATCGAGATCGCTCTTTTCGAGCTGGTTAGTGCGAGAAACACGTTTTCTGTGGTTTACACCACTCCACAGTTCGTTGGATATGCAGAACCGTAGATATCTTGGTTTTCGTGGGGTTTCAAGCAGAGATATGCATTTTCTGCGATAATCTTGGTGTGACTTCTGGTAGAAGTATGCAGAATCATAGTGATCGCACTTTTCGAGCTATTTAATGCGAGAAACACGTTATCTGGTGTTTTCACCACTCCGCAGTTGGTTGGATATGCAGAACCGGCGATATTTTGGTTTTCGTCGGGTTTCAAGCTGAGATATGCATTTTCTACGATAATCTTGGTGAAACATCTGTCCGAAGTATGCAGAAACATCTAGATCGCTCTTTTCGAGCTACGTAATGCACGAAACACGTTTTCTGGTGTTATCACCACTCCACAGTACGTTTGACATGCAGAACCGGAGATATCTTGGTTTCGGTCGGGTTTCAAGCTGAGATATGCATTTTCTAAGATAATTCTGGTGAAACTTCTGTCAGAAGTATGCAGAAACATCGAGAGCGCTCTTTTCGAGCTATTTGCTGGGAGAAACTCGTTTTCTGGGGTTTTCACCACTCCACAGTTCGTTGGATATGCAGAACCGGAGATACCTTTGTTTTCGTGGGGTTTCAAGCAGAGATATGCATTTCCTGCGATAATCTTGGTGAGACTCCTGTCCGAAATATGCTGAATCATCGAGATCGCTCTTTTCGAGCTACTTAATGCACGAAACACGTTTTCTGGTGTTTTCACCACTCCACAGTACGTTTGACATGCAGAACCGGAGATATCTTGGTTTCGGTCGGGTTTCAAGCTGAGATATGCATTTTCTACGATAATCTTGGGGAGACTTCTATCCGAAGTATGCAGAATCATCGAGATCGCGCTTTTCGAGCTATGTAATGCGAGAAACACGTTATCTGGTGTTTTCACCAAACCACAGTGCGTTTGATATGCAGAACCGGCGACATCTTGGTTTCCGTGGTGTATCAAGCTGAGATATGCATGTTTTACGATAAGCATGGTGAAACATCTGTCCGAAGTATGCAGAAACATCGAGAGCGCTCTTTTCGAGCTACTTAATGCACGAAACACGTTTTCTGGTGTTTTCACCACTCCACAGAACGTTTGACATGCAGAACCGGAGATATCTTGGTTTCGGTCGGGTTTCAAGCTGAGATATGCATTTTCTACGATAATCTTGGGGAGACTTCTATCCGAAGTATGCAGAATCATCGAGATCGCGCTTTTCGAGCTATGTAATGCGAGAAACACGTTATCTGGTGTTTTCACCAATCCACAGTGCGTTTGATATGCAGAACCGGCGACATCTTGGTTTCCGTGGTGTATCAAGCTGAGATATGCATGTTTTACGATAAGCATGGTGAAACATCTGTCCGAAGTATGCAGAAACATCGAGAGCGCTCTTTTCGAGCTATTTAATGCGAGAAACACATTTTCTGGGGTTTTCACCACTCCACAGTTCGTTGGTTATGCTGAACCGGAGATATCTTGGTTTTCGTGGGGTTTCATGCTGAGATATGCATTTCCTGCGATAATCTTGGTGAGACTTCTGGTAGAAGTATGCAGAATCATAGTGATCGCACTTTTCGAGCTATTTAATGCGAGAAACACGTTTTCTGGTGTTTTCACCACTCCACAGTGCGTTTGATATGCAGAACCGGCGATATCTTGGTTTTCGTGGGGTTTCAAGCTGAGATATGCATTTTCTGCGATAATCTTGGTGAGACTTCTGTCAGAAGTATACTGAATCATTGAGATCGCTCTTTTCGAGCTAGTTAGTGCGACAAACACGTTATCTGGTGTTTTCACCACTCCACAGTGCGTTTGATATGCAGAACAGTACATATCTTGGTTTTCGTGGGGTTTCAAGCTGAGATTTGCATTTTCTGCGATAATCTTGGTGGGTCTTTTGTCAGAAGTATGCAGAATCATCTAGATCGCTCTTTTCGAGCTACTTAATGCACGAAACACGTTTTCTGGTGTTTTCACCACTCCGCAGTACGTTTGAAATGCAGAACCGGAGATATCTTGGTTTCGGTCGGGTTTCAAGCTGAGATATGCATTTTCTACGATAACCCTGGTGAGACTTCTGTCAGAAGTATAAAGAATCTTCGAGAACGCTCTTTTCGAGCTACTTAATGCGCGAAACACGTTTTCTGGTGTTTTCACCAATCCACGGTACGTTTGATGTGCAGAACCGGAGATAACTCGGTTTTCGTCGGGTTTCAAGCTGAGATATGCATTTTCTACGATAATCTTGGTGAGACTTCTGTCAGAAGTATGCAGGATCTTCGAGAACGCTCTTTTCGAGCTATTTAATGCGAGAAACACGTTATCTGGTGTTTTCACCACTCCACAGTACGTTTGATATGCAGAACCGGCGATATCTTGATTTTCGTGGTGTTTTCAGCTGAGATATGCATTTTCTACGATAATGTTGGTGAGACTTCTGTCAGAAGTATGCAGAATCATCGAGAACGCTCTTTTCGAGCTACTTAATGCACGAAACACGTTTTCTGGTGTTTTCACCACTCCACAGTACGTTTGACATGCAGAACCGGAGATATCTTGGTTTCGGCCGGGTTTCAAGCTGAGATATGCATTTTCTACGATAATCCTGGTGAGACTTCTGTCAGAAGTATGCAGAACCTTCGAGATCGCACTTTTCGAGCTATTTAATGCGAGAAACACGTTAGCTGGTGTTTTGACCACTCCACAGTGCGTTTGATATGTAGAGACGCCGATAACTTGGTTTTCGTGGGGTTTCCAGCTGAAATATGCATTTTCTGCGATAATCTTGGTGTTTCATCTATGAGAAGTATGCAGAATCATCGAGAACGCTCTTTTCGAGCTAGTTAATGCGAGAAACACGTTTTCTGGTGTTTTCACCACGCCACAGTGCGTTTGATATGCAGAACAGTAGATATCTTGGTTTTCGGGGGTTTCAAGCTGAGATATGCATTTTCTGCGATAATCTTGGTGAGACTTCTGTCCGAAGTATGCTGAATAATCGAGATCGCTCTTTTCGAGCTGGTTAGTGCGAGAAACACGTTTTCTGTGGTTTACACCACTCCACAGTTCGTTGGATATGCAGAACCGTAGATATCTTGGTTTTCGTGGGGTTTCAAGCAGAGATATGCATTTTCTGCGATAATCTTGGTGTGACTTCTGGTAGAAGTATGCAGAATCATAGTGATCGCACTTTTCGAGCTATTTAATGCGAGAAACACGTTATCTGGTGTTTTCACCACTCCGCAGTTGGTTGGATATGCAGAACCGGCGATATTTTGGTTTTCGTCGGGTTTCAAGCTGAGATATGCATTTTCTACGATAATCTTGGTGAAACATCTGTCCGAAGTATGCAGAAACATCTAGATCGCTCTTTTCGAGCTACGTAATGCACGAAACACGTTTTCTGGTGTTATCACCACTCCACAGTACGTTTGACATGCAGAACCGGAGATATCTTGGTTTCGGTCGGGTTTCAAGCTGAGATATGCATTTTCTAAGATAATTCTGGTGAAACTTCTGTCAGAAGTATGCAGAAACATCGAGAGCGCTCTTTTCGAGCTATTTGCTGGGAGAAACTCGTTTTCTGGGGTTTTCACCACTCCACAGTTCGTTGGATATGCAGAACCGGAGATACCTTTGTTTTCGTGGGGTTTCAAGCAGAGATATGCATTTCCTGCGATAATCTTGGTGAGACTCCTGTCCGAAATATGCTGAATCATCGAGATCGCTCTTTTCGAGCTACTTAATGCACGAAACACGTTTTCTGGTGTTTTCACCACTCCACAGTACGTTTGACATGCAGAACCGGAGATATCTTGGTTTCGGTCGGGTTTCAAGCTGAGATATGCATTTTCTACGATAATCTTGGGGAGACTTCTATCCGAAGTATGCAGAATCATCGAGATCGCGCTTTTCGAGCTATGTAATGCGAGAAACACGTTATCTGGTGTTTTCACCAATCCACAGTGCGTTTGATATGCAGAACCGGCGACATCTTGGTTTCCGTGGTGTATCAAGCTGAGATATGCATGTTTTACGATAAGCATGGTGAAACATCTGTCCGAAGTATGCAGAAACATCGAGAGCGCTCTTTTCGAGCTACTTAATGCACGAAACACGTTTTCTGGTGTTTTCACCACTCCACAGAACGTTTGACATGCAGAACCGGAGATATCTTGGTTTCGGTCGGGTTTCAAGCTGAGATATGCATTTTCTACGATAATCTTGGGGAGACTTCTATCCGAAGTATGCAGAATCATCGAGATCGCGCTTTTCGAGCTATGTAATGCGAGAAACACGTTATCTGGTGTTTTCACCAATCCACAGTGCGTTTGATATGCAGAACCGGCGACATCTTGGTTTCCGTGGTGTATCAAGCTGAGATATGCATGTTTTACGATAAGCATGGTGAAACATCTGTCCGAAGTATGCAGAAACATCGAGAGCGCTCTTTTCGAGCTATTTAATGCGAGAAACACATTTTCTGGGGTTTTCACCACTCCACAGTTCGTTGGTTATGCTGAACCGGAGATATCTTGGTTTTCGTGGGGTTTCATGCTGAGATATGCATTTCCTGCGATAATCTTGGTGAGACTTCTGTCCGAAGTATGCTGAATCATCTAGATCGCTCTTTTCGAGCTATTTAATGCGAGAAACACGTTATCTGGTGTTTTCACCACTCCTCAGTGCGTTTGATATGCAGAACCGGCGATATCTTTGTTTTCGTGGGGTTTCAAGCTGAGATATGCATTTTATGCGATAATCCTGGTGAGACTTCTGTCAGAAGTATGAAGAATCTTCGAGAACGCTCTTTTCGAGCTACTTAATGCGCGAAACACGTTTTCTGGTGTTTTCACCACTCCACGGTACGTTTGATGTGCAGAACCGGAGATAACTCGGTTTTCGTCGGATTTCAAGCTGAGATATGCATTTTCTGCGATAATCTTGGTGAGACTTCTGTCCGAAGTATGCTGAATAATCGAGATCGCTCTTTTCGAGCTGGTTAGTGCGAGAAACACGTTTTCTGTGGTTTTCACCACTCCACAGTTCGTTGGATATGCAGAACAGTAGATATCTTGGTTTTCGTGGGGTTTCAAGCAGAGATATGCATTTTCTGCGATAATCTTGGTGTAACTTCTGTTAGAAGTATGCAGAATCATCGTGATCGCACTTTTCGAGCTATTTAATGCGAGAAACACGTTATCTGGTGTTTTCACCACTCCGCAGTTGGTTGGATATGCAGAACCGGCGATATTTTGGTTTTCGGCGGGTTTCAAGCTGAGATATGCATTTTCTACGATAATCTTGGTGAAACATCTGTCCGAAGTATGCAGAAACATTGAGAGCGCTCTTTTCGAGCTACTTAATGCACGAAACACGTTTTCTGGTGTTTTCACCACTCCACGGTACGTTTGATGTGCAGAACCGGAGATAACTCGGTTTTCGTGGTGTTTCCAGCTGAGATATGCATTTTCTGCGATAATCTTGGTGGGTCTTTTGTCAGAAGTATGCAGAATCATCTAGATCGCTCTTTTCGAGCTACTTAATGCACGAAACACGTTTTCTGGTGTTTTCACCACTCCACAGTACGTTTGACATGCAGAACCGGAGATATCTTGGTTTCGGTCGGGTTTCAAGCTGAGATATGCATTTTCTACGATAATCCTGGTGAGACTTCTGTCAGAAGTATGCAGAAACATCGAGAGCGCTCTTTTCGAGCTATTTAATGGGAGAAACTCGTTTTCTGGGGTTTTCACCACTCCACAGTTCGTTGGATATGCTGAACCGGAGATATCTTGGTTTTCGTGGGGTTTCATGCTGAGATATGCATTTCCTGCGATAATCTTGGTGAGACTTCTGTCCGAAGTATGCTGAATCATCTAGATCGCTCTTTTCGAGCTATTTAATGCGAGAAACACGTTATCTGGTGTTTTCACCACTCCTCAGTGCGTTTGATATGCAGAACCGGCGATATCTTTGTTTTCGTGGGGTTTCAATCTGAGATATGCATTTTCTGCGATAATCTTGGTGAGACTTCTGTCCGAAGTATGCTGAATAATCGAGATCGCTCTTTTCGAGCTGGTTAGTGCGAGAAACACGTTTTCTGTGGTTTTCACCACTCCACAGTTCGTTGGATATGCAGAACAGTAGATATCTTGGTTTTCGTGGGGTTTCAAGCAGAGATATGCATTTTCTGCGATAATCTTGGTGTGACTTCTGTTAGAAGTATGCAGAATCATCGTGATCGCACTTTTCGAGGTATTTAATGCGAGAAACACGTTATCTGGTGTTTTCACCACTCCGCAGTTGGTTGGATATGCAGAACCGGCGATATTTTGGTTTTCGTCGGGTTTCAAGCTGAGATATGCATTTTCTACGATAATCTTGGTGAAACATCTGTCCGAAGTATGCAGAAACATTGAGAGCGCTCTTTTCGAGCTACTTAATGCACGAAACACGTTTTCTGGTGTTTTCACCACTCCACGGTACGTTTGATGTGCAGAACCGGAGATAACTCGGTTTTCGTGGTGTTTCCAGCTGAGATATGCATTTTCTGCGATAATCTTGGTGGGTCTTTTGTCAGAAGTATGCAGAATCATCTAGATCGCTCTTTTCGAGCTACTTAATGCACGAAACACGTTTTCTGGTGTTTTCACCACTCCACAGTACGTTTGACATGCAGAACCGGAGATATCTTGGTTTCGGTCGGGTTTCAAGCTGAGATATGCATTTTCTAAGATAATCCTGGTGAAACTTCTGTCAGAAGTATGCAGAAACATCGAGAGCGCTCTTTTCGAGCTATTTAATGGGAGAAACTCGTTTTCTGGGGTTTTCACCACTCCACAGTTCGTTGGATATGCAGAACCGGAGATAACTTTGTTTTCGTGGGGTTTCAAGCAGAGATATGCATTTCCTGCGATAATCTTGGTGAGACTCCTGTCCGAAATATGCTGAATCATCGAGATCGCTCTTTTCGAGCTACTTAATGCACGAAACACGTTTTCTGGTGTTTTCACCACTCCACAGTACGTTTGACATGCAGAACCGGAGATATCTTGGTTTCGGTCGGGTTTCAAGCTGAGATATGCATTTTCTACGATAATCTTGGGGAGACTTCTATCCGAAGTATGCAGAATCATCGAGATCGCGCTTTTCGAGCTATGTAATGCGAGAAACACGTTATCTGGTGTTTTCACCAATCCACAGTGCGTTTGATATGCAGAACCGGCGACATCTTGGTTTCCGTGGTGTATCAAGCTGAGATATGCATGTTTTACGATAAGCATGGTGAAACATCTGTCCGAAGTATGCAGAAACATCGAGAGCGCTCTTTTCGAGCTATTTAATGCGAGAAACACATTTTCTGGGGTTTTCACCACTCCACAGTTCGTTGGATATGCTGAACCGGAGATATCTTGGTTTTCGTGGGGTTTCATGCTGAGATATGCATTTCCTGCGATAATCTTGGTGAGACTTCTGTCCGAAGTATGCTGAATCATCTAGATCGCTCTTTTCGAGCTACATAATGCGAGAAACACGTTATCTGGTGTTTTCACCACTCCTCAGTGCGTTTGATATGCGGAACCGGCGATATCTTTGTTTTCGTGGGGTTTCAAGCTGAGATATGCATTTTCTGCGATAATCCTGGTGAGACTTCTGTCAGAAGTATGAAGAATCTTCGAGAACGCTCTTTTCGAGCTACTTAATGCGCGAAACACGTTTTCTGGTGTTTTCACCACTCCACGGTACGTTTGATGTGCAGAACCGGAGATAACTCGGTTTTCGTCGGATTTCAAGCTGAGATATGCATTTTCTGCGATAATCTTGGTGAGACTTCTGTCCGAAGTATGCTGAATAATCGAGATCGCTCTTTTCGAGCTGGTTAGTGCGAGAAACACGTTTTCTGTGGTTTTCACCACTCCACAGTTCGTTGGATATGCAGAACGGTAGATATCTTGGTTTTCGTGGGGTTTCAAGCAGAGATATGCATTTTCTGCGATAATCTTGGTGTGACTTCTGTTAGAAGTATGCAGAATCATCGTGATCGCACTTTTCGAGCTATTTAATTCGAGAAACACGTTATCTGGTGTTTTCACCACTCCGCAGTTGGCTGGATATGCAGAACCGGCGATATTTTGGTTTCGGTCGGGTTTCAAGCTGAGATATGCATTTTCTACGATAATCCTGGTGAGACTTCTGTCAGAAGTATGCAGAATCTTCGAGAACGCTCTTTTCGTGCTACTTAATGCGCGAAATACGTTTTCTGGTGTTTTCACCACTCCACGGTACGATTGATGTGCAGAACCGGAGATAACTCGGTTTTCGTCAGGTTTCAAGCTGACATATGCATTTTCTACGATAATCTTGGTGAGACTTCTGTCCGAAGTATGCTGAATCATCGAGATCGCTCTTCTCGAGCTATTTAATGCGAGAAACACGTTCTCTGGTTGTTTTCACCACTCCACAGTGCGTTTGATATGCAGAACAGGCGATATCTTGATTTTCGTGGTATTTCCAGCTGAGATGTGCATTTTCTGCGATAATCTTGGTGAGACTCCTGTCCGAAATATGCTGAATCATCGAGATCGCTCTTTTCGAGCTACTTAATGCACGAAACTCGTTTTCTGGGGTTTTCACCACTCCACAGTTCGTTGGATATGCAGAACCGGAGATATCTTGGTTTTCGTGGGGTTTCAAGATGAGATATGCATTTCCTGTGATAATCTTGGTGAGACTTCTGTCCGAAGTATGCTGAATCATCGAGATCGCTCTTCTCGAGCTATTTAATGCGAGAAACACGTTCTCTGGTTGTTTTCACCACTCCACAGTGCGTTTGATATGCAGAACCGGCGATATTTTGGTTTTCGTCGGGTTTCAAGCTGAGATATGCATTTTCTACGATAATCTTGGTGAAACATCTGTCCGAAGTATGCAGAAACATTGAGAGCGCTCTTTTCGAGCTACTTAATGCACGAAACACGTTTTCTGGTGTTTTCACCACTCCACGGTACGTTTGATGTGCAGCACCGGAGATAACTCGGTTTTCGTGGTGTTTCCAGCTGAGATATGCATTTTCTGCGATAATCTTGGTGGGTCTTTTGTCAGAAGTATGCAGAATCATCTAGATCGCTCTTTTCGAGCTACTTAATGCACGAAACACGTTTTCTGGTGTTTTCACCACTCCACAGTACGTTTGACATGCAGAACCGGAGATATCTTGGTTTCGGTCGGGTTTCAAGCTGAGATATGCATTTTCTACGATAATCCTGGTGAGACTTCTGTCAGAAGTATGCAGAAACATCGAGAGCGCTCTTTTCGAGCTATTTAATGGGAGAAACTCGTTTTCTGGGGTTTTCACCACTCCACAGTTCGTTGGATATGCAGAACCGGAGATACCTTTGTTTTCGTGGGGTTTCAAGCAGAGATATGCATTTCCTGCGATAATCTTGGTGAGACTCCTGTCCGAAATATGCTGAATCATCGAGATCGCTCTTTTCGAGCTACTTAATGCACGAAACACGTTTTCTGGTGTTTTCACCACTCCACAGTACGTTTGACATGCAGAACCGGAGATATCTTGGTTTCGGTCGGGTTTCAAGCTGAGATATGCATTTTCTAAGATACTCCTGGTGAAACTTCTGTCAGAAGTATGCAGAAACATCGAGAGCGCTCTTTTCGAGCTATTTAATGGGAGAAACCCGTTATCTGGTGTTTTCACCACTCCGCAGTTGGTTGGATATGCAGAACCGGCGATATTTTGGTTTTCGTCGGGTTTCAAGCTGAGATATGCATTTTCTACGATAATCTTGGTGAAACATCTGTCCGAAGTATGCAGAAACATTGAGAGCGCTCTTTTCGAGCTACTTAATGCACGAAACACGTTTTCTGGTGTTTTCACCACTCCACGGTACGTTTGATGTGCAGAACCGGAGATAACTCGGTTTTCGTGGTGTTTCCAGCTGAGATATGCATTTTCTGCGATAATCTTGGTGGGTCTTTTGTCAGAAGTATGCAGAATCATCTAGATCGCTCTTTTCGAGCTACTTAATGCACGAAACACGTTTTCGGGTGTTTTCACCACTCCACAGTACGTTTGACATGCAGAACCGGAGATATCTTGGTTTCGGTCGGGTTTCAAGCTGAGATATGCATTTTCTAAGATACTCCTTGTGAAACTTCTGTCAGAAGTATGCAGAAACATCGAGAGCGCTCTTTTCGAGCTATTTAATGGGAGAAACTCGTTTTCTGGGGTTTTCACCACTCCACAGTTCGTTGGATATGCAGAACCGGAGATACCTTTGTTTTCGTGGGGTTTCAAGCAGAGATATGCATTTCCTGCGATAATCTTGGTGAGACTCCTGTCCGAAATATGCTGAATCATCGAGATCGCTCTTTTCGAGCTACTTAATGCACGAAACACGTTTTCTGGTGTTTTCACCACTCCACAGTACGTTTGACATGCAGAACCGGAGATATCTTGGTTTCGGTCGGGTTTCAAGCTGAGATATGCATTTTCTACGATAATCTTGGGGAGACTTCTATCCGAAGTATGCAGAATCATCGAGATCGCGCTTTTCGAGCTATGTAATGCGAGAAACACGTTATCTGGTGTTTTCACCAATCCACAGTGCGTTTGATATGCAGAACCGGCGACATCTTGGTTTCCGTGGTGTATCAAGCTGAGATATGCATGTTTTACGATAAGCATGGTGAAACATCTGTCCGAAGTATGCAGAAACATTGAGAGCGCTCTTTTCGAGCTACTTAATGCACGAAACACGTTTTCTGGTGTTTTCACCACTCCACGGTACGTTTGATGTGCAGAACCGGAGATTACTCGGTTTTCGTGGTGTTTCCAGCTGAGATATGCATTTTCTGCGATAATCTTGGTGGGTCTTTTGTCAGAAGTATGCAGAAACATTGAGAGCGCTCTTTTCGAGCTACTAAATGCACGAAACACGTTTTCTGGTGTTTTCACCACTCCACGGTACGTTTGATGTGCAGAACCGGAGATAACTCGGTTTTCGTGGTGTTTCCAGCTGAGATATGCATTTTCTGCGATAATCTTGGTGGGTCTTTTGTCAGAAGTATGCAGAATCATCTAGATCGCTCTTTTCGAGCTACTTAATGCACGAAACACGTTTTCTGGTGTTTTCACCACTCCACAGTACGTTTGACATGCAGAACAGGAGATATCTTGGTTTCGGTCGGGTTTCAAGCTGAGATATGCATTTTCTACGATAATCCTGGTGAGACTTCTGTCAGAAGTATGCAGAAACATCGAGAGCGCTCTTTTCGAGCTATTTAATGGGAGAAACTCGTTTTCTGGGGTTTTCACCACTCCACAGTTCGTTGGATATGCTGAACCGGAGATATCTTGGTTTTCGTGGGGTTTCATGCTGAGATATGCATTTCCTGCGATAATCTTGGTGAGACTTCTGTCCGAAGTATGCTGAATCATCTAGATCGCTCTTTTCGAGCTATTTAATGCGAGAAACACGTTATCTGGTGTTTTCACCACTCCTCAGTGCGTTTGATATGCAGAACCGGCGATATCTTTGTTTTCGTGGGGTTTCAATCTGAGATATGCATTTTCTGCGATAATCTTGGTGAGACTTCTGTCCGAAGTATGCTGAATAATCGAGATCGCTCTTTTCGAGCTGGTTAGTGCGAGAAACACGTTTTCTGTGGTTTTCACCACTCCACAGTTCGTTGGATATGCAGAACAGTAGATATCTTGGTTTTCGTGGGGTTTCAAGCAGAGATATGCATTTTCTGCGATAATCTTGGTGTGACTTCTGTTAGAAGTATGCAGAATCATCGTGATCGCACTTTTCGAGGTATTTAATGCGAGAAACACGTTATCTGGTGTTTTCACCACTCCGCAGTTGGTTGGATATGCAGAACCGGCGATATTTTGGTTTTCGTCGGGTTTCAAGCTGAGATATGCATTTTCTACGATAATCTTGGTGAAACATCTGTCCGAAGTATGCAGAAACATTGAGAGCGCTCTTTTCGAGCTACTTAATGCACGAAACACGTTTTCTGGTGTTTTCACCACTCCACGGTACGTTTGATGTGCAGAACCGGAGATAACTCGGTTTTCGTGGTGTTTCCAGCTGAGATATGCATTTTCTGCGATAATCTTGGTGGGTCTTTTGTCAGAAGTATGCAGAATCATCTAGATCGCTCTTTTCGAGCTACTTAATGCACGAAACACGTTTTCTGGTGTTTTCACCACTCCACAGTACGTTTGACATGCAGAACCGGAGATATCTTGGTTTCGGTCGGGTTTCAAGCTGAGATATGCATTTTCTAAGATAATCCTGGTGAAACTTCTGTCAGAAGTATGCAGAAACATCGAGAGCGCTCTTTTCGAGCTATTTAATGGGAGAAACTCGTTTTCTGGGGTTTTCACCACTCCACAGTTCGTTGGATATGCAGAACCGGAGATAACTTTGTTTTCGTGGGGTTTCAAGCAGAGATATGCATTTCCTGCGATAATCTTGGTGAGACTCCTGTCCGAAATATGCTGAATCATCGAGATCGCTCTTTTCGAGCTACTTAATGCACGAAACACGTTTTCTGGGGTTTTCACCACTCCACAGTACGTTTGACATGCAGAACCGGAGATATCTTGGTTTCGGTCGGGTTTCAAGCTGAGATATGCATTTTCTACGATAATCTTGGGGAGACTTCTATCCGAAGTATGCAGAATCATCGAGATCGCGCTTTTCGAGCTATGTAATGCGAGAAACACGTTATCTGGTGTTTTCACCAATCCACAGTGCGTTTGATATGCAGAACCGGCGACATCTTGGTTTCCGTGGTGTATCAAGCTGAGATATGCATGTTTTACGATAAGCATGGTGAAACATCTGTCCGAAGTATGCAGAAACATCGAGAGCGCTCTTTTCGAGCTATTTAATGCGAGAAACACATTTTCTGGGGTTTTCACCACTCCACAGTTCGTTGGATATGCTGAACCGGAGATATCTTGGTTTTCGTGGGGTTTCATGCTGAGATATGCATTTCCTGCGATAATCTTGGTGAGACTTCTGTCCGAAGTATGCTGAATCATCTAGATCGCTCTTTTCGAGCTACATAATGCGAGAAACACGTTATCTGGTGTTTTCACCACTCCTCAGTGCGTTTGACATGCGGAACCGGCGATATCTTTGTTTTCGTGGGGTTTCAAGCTGAGATATGCATTTTCTGCGATAATCCTGGTGAGACTTCTGTCAGAAGTATGAAGAATCTTCGAGAACGCTCTTTTCGAGCTACTTAATGCGCGAAACACGTTTTCTGGTGTTTTCACCACTCCACGGTACGTTTGATGTGCAGAACCGGAGATAACTCGGTTTTCGTCGGATTTCAAGCTGAGATATGCATTTTCTGCGATAATCCTGGTGAGACTTCTGTCAGAAGTATGAAGAATCTTCGAGAACGCTCTTTTCGAGCTACTTAATGCGCGAAACACGTTTTCTGGTGTTTTCACCACTCCACGGTACGTTTGATGTGCAGAACCGGAGATAACTCGGTTTTCGTCGGATTTCAAGCTGAGATATGCATTTTCTGCGATAATCTTGGTGAGACTTCTGTCCGAAGTATGCTGAATAATCGAGATCGCTCTTTTCGAGCTGGTTAGTGCGAGAAACACGTTATCTGGTGTTTTCACAACTCCGCAGTTGGTTGGATATGCAGAACCGGCGATATTTTGGTTTTCGTCGGGTTTCAAGCTGAGATATGCATTTTCTACGATAATCTTGGTGAAACATCTGTCCAAAGTATGCAGAAACATTGAGAGCGCTCTTTTCGAGCTACTTAATGCACGAAACACGTTCTCTGGTGTTTTCACCACTCCACGGTACGTTTGATGTGCAGAACCGGAGATAACTCGGTTTTCGTGGTGTTTCCAGCTGAGATATGCATTTTCTGCGATAATCTTGGTGGGTCTTTTGTCAGAAGTATGCAGAATCATCTAGATCGCTCTTTTCGAGCTACTTAATGCACGAAACACGTTTTCTGGTGTTTTCACCACTCCACAGTACGTTTGACATGCAGAACCGGAGATATCTTGGTTTCGGTCGGGTTTCAAGCTGAGATATGCATTTTCTACGATAATCCTGGTGAAACTTCTGTCAGAAGTATGCAGAAACATCGAGAGCGCTCTTTTCGAGCTATTTAATGGGAGAAACTCGTTTTCTGGGGTTTTCACCACTCCACAGTTCGTTGGATATGCTGAACCGGAGATATCTTGGTTTTCGTGGGGTTTCATGCTGAGATATGCATTTCCTGCGATAATCTTGGTGAGACTTCTGTCCGAAGTATGCTGAATCATCTAGATCGCTCTTTTCGAGCTATTTAATGCGAGAAACACGTTATCTGGTGTTTTCACCACTCCTCAGTGCGTTTGATATGCAGAACCGGCGATATCTTTGTTTTCGTGGGGTTTCAAGCTGAGATATGCATTTTCTGCGATAATCCTGGTGAGACTTCTGTCAGAAGTATGAAGAATCTTCGAGAACGCTCTTTTCGAGCTACTTAATGCGCGAAACACGTTTTCTGGTGTTTTCACCACTCCACGGTACGTTTGATGTGCAGAACCGGAGATAACTCGGTTTTCGTCGGATTTCAAGCTGAGATATGCATTTTCTGCGATAATCTTGGTGAGACTTCTGTCCGAAGTATGCTGAATAATCGAGATCGCTCTTTTCGAGCTGGTTAGTGCGAGAAACACGTTTTCTGTGGTTTTCACCACTCCACAGTTCGTTGGATATGCAGAACGGTAGATATCTTGGTTTTCGTGGGGTTTCAAGCAGAGATATGCATTTTCTGCGATAATCTTGGTGTGACTTCTGTTAGAAGTATGCAGAATCATCGTGATCGCACTTTTCGAGCTATTTAATGCGAGAAACACGTTATCTGGTGTTTTCACCACTCCGCAGTTGGCTGGATATGCAGAACCGGCGATATTTTGGTTTCGGTCGGGTTTCAAGCTGAGATATGCATTTTCTACGATAATCCTGGTGAGACTTCTGTCAGAAGTATGCAGAATCTTCGAGAACGCTCTTTTCGTGCTACTTAATGCGCGAAATACGTTTTCTGGTGTTTTCACCACTCCACGGTACGATTGATGTGCAGAACCGGAGATAACTCGGTTTTCGTCAGGTTTCAAGCTGACATATGCATTTTCTACGATAATCTTGGTGAGACTTCTGTCCGAAGTATGCTGAATCATCGAGATCGCTCTTCTCGAGCTATTTAATGCGAGAAACACGTTCTCTGGTTGTTTTCACCACTCCACAGTGCGTTTGATATGCAGAACAGGCGATATCTTGATTTTCGTGGTATTTCCAGCTGAGATGTGCATTTTCTGCGATAATCTTGGTGAGACTCCTGTCCGAAATATGCTGAATCATCGAGATCGCTCTTTTCGAGCTACTTAATGCACGAAACTCGTTTTCTGGGGTTTTCACCACTCCACAGTTCGTTGGATATGCAGAACCGGAGATATCTTGGTTTTCGTGGGGTTTCAAGATGAGATATGCATTTCCTGTGATAATCTTGGTGAGACTTCTGTCCGAAGTATGCTGAATCATCGAGATCGCTCTTCTCGAGCTATTTAATGCGAGAAACACGTTCTCTGGTTGTTTTCACCACTCCACAGTGCGTTTGATATGCAGAACCGGCGATATTTTGGTTTTCGTCGGGTTTCAAGCTGAGATATGCATTTTCTACGATAATCTTGGTGAAACATCTGTCCGAAGTATGCAGAAACATTGAGAGCGCTCTTTTCGAGCTACTTAATGCACGAAACACGTTTTCTGGTGTTTTCACCACTCCACGGTACGTTTGATGTGCAGCACCGGAGATAACTCGGTTTTCGTGGTGTTTCCAGCTGAGATATGCATTTTCTGCGATAATCTTGGTGGGTCTTTTGTCAGAAGTATGCAGAATCATCTAGATCGCTCTTTTCGAGCTACTTAATGCACGAAACACGTTTTCTGGTGTTTTCACCACTCCACAGTACGTTTGACATGCAGAACCGGAGATATCTTGGTTTCGGTCGGGTTTCAAGCTGAGATATGCATTTTCTACGATAATCCTGGTGAGACTTCTGTCAGAAGTATGCAGAAACATCGAGAGCGCTCTTTTCGAGCTATTTAATGGGAGAAACTCGTTTTCTGGGGTTTTCACCACTCCACAGTTCGTTGGATATGCAGAACCGGAGATACCTTTGTTTTCGTGGGGTTTCAAGCAGAGATATGCATTTCCTGCGATAATCTTGGTGAGACTCCTGTCCGAAATATGCTGAATCATCGAGATCGCTCTTTTCGAGCTACTTAATGCACGAAACACGTTTTCTGGTGTTTTCACCACTCCACAGTACGTTTGACATGCAGAACCGGAGATATCTTGGTTTCGGTCGGGTTTCAAGCTGAGATATGCATTTTCTACGATAATCTTGGGGAGACTTCTATCCGAAGTATGCAGAATCATCGAGATCGCGCTTTTCGAGCTATGTAATGCGAGAAACACGTTATCTGGTGTTTTCACCAATCCACAGTGCGTTTGATATGCAGAACCGGCGACATCTTGGTTTCCGTGGTGTATCAAGCTGAGATATGCATGTTTTACGATAAGCATGGTGAAACATCTGTCCGAAGTATGCAGAAACATTGAGAGCGCTCTTTTCGAGCTACTTAATGCACGAAACACGTTTTCTGGTGTTTTCACCACTCCACGGTACGTTTGATGTGCAGAACCGGAGATTACTCGGTTTTCGTGGTGTTTCCAGCTGAGATATGCATTTTCTGCGATAATCTTGGTGGGTCTTTTGTCAGAAGTATGCAGAATCATCTAGATCGCTCTTTTCGAGCTACTTAATGCACGAAACACGTTTTCGGGTGTTTTCACCACTCCACAGTACGTTTGACATGCAGAACCGGAGATATCTTGGTTTCGGTCGGGTTTCAAGCTGAGATATGCATTTTCTAAGATACTCCTGGTGAAACTTCTGTCAGAAGTATGCAGAAACATCGAGAGCGCTCTTTTCGAGCTATTTAATGGGAGAAACTCGTTTTCTGGTGTTTTCACCACTCCACAGTACGTTTGACATGCAGAACCGGAGATATCTTGGTTTCGGTCGGGTTTCAAGCTGAGATATGCATTTTCTGCGATAATCCTGGTGAGACTTCTGTCAGAAGTATGAAGAATCTTCGAGAACGCTCTTTTCGAGCTACTGAATGCGCGAAACACGTTTTCTGGTGTTTTCACCACTCCACGGTACGTTTGATGTGCAGAACCGCAGATAACTCGGTTTTCGTCGGATTTCAAGCTGAGATATGCATTTTCTGCGATAATCTTGGTGAGACTTCTGTCCGAAGTATGCTGAATAATCGAGATCGCTCTTTTCGAGCTGGTTAGTGCGAGAAACACGTTTTCTGTGGTTTTCACCACTCCACAGGTCGTTGGATATGCAGAACAGTAGATATCTTGGTTTTCGTGGGGTTTCATGCTGAGATATGCATTTCCTGCGATAATCTTGGTGAGACTTCTGTCCGAAGTATGCAGAATCATCTAGATCGCTCTTTTCGAGCTACTTAATGCACGAAACACGTTTTCGGGTGTTTTCACCACTCCACAGTACGTTTGACATGCAGAACCGGAGATATCTTGGTTTCGGTCGGGTTTCAAGCTGAGATATGCATTTTCTACGATAATCCTGGTGAGACTTCTGTCAGAAGTATGCAGAAACATCGAGAGCGCTCTTTTCGAGCTATTTAATGGGAGAAACTCGTTCTCTGGGGTTTTCACCACTCCACAGTTCGTTGGATATGCTGAACCGGAGATATCTTGGTTTTCGTGGGGTTTCATGCTGAGATATGCATTTCCTGCGATAATCTTGGTGAGACTTCTGTCCGAAGTATGCTGAATCATCTAGATCGCTCTTTTCGAGCTATTTAATGCGAGAAACACGTTAACGGGTGTTTTCACCACTCCTCAGTGCGTTTGATATGCAGAACCGGCGATATCTTTGTTTTCGTGGGGTTTCAAGCTGAGATATGCATTTTCTGCGATAATCCTGGTGAGACTTCTGTCACTAGTATGAAGAATCTTCGAGAACGCTCTTTTCGAGCTACTTAGTTCGCGAAACACGTTTTCTGGTGTTTTCACCACTCCACGGTACGTTTGATGTGCAGAACCGGAGATAACTCGGTTTTCGTCGGATTTCAAGCTGAGATATGCATTTTCTGCGATAATCTTGGTGAGACTTCTGTCCGAAGTATGCAGAATCATCTAGATCGCTCTTTTCGAGCTACTTAATGCACGAAACACGTTTTCGGGTGTTTTCACCACTCCACAGTACGTTTGACATGCAGAACCGGAGATATCTTGGTTTCGGTCGGGTTTCAAGCTGAGATATGCATTTTCTACGATAATCCTGGTGAGACTTCTGTCAGAAGTATGAAGAATCTTCGAGAACGCTCTTTTCGAGCTACTGAATGCGCGAAACACGTTTTCTGGTGTTTTCACCACTCCACGGTACGTTTGATGTGCAGAACCGCAGATAACTCGGTTTTCGTCGGATTTCAAGCTGAGATATGCATTTTCTGCGATAATCTTGGTGAGACTTCTGTCCGAAGTATGCTGAATAATCGAGATCGCTCTTTTCGAGCTGGTTAGTGCGAGAAACACGTTTTCTGTGGTTTTCACCACTCCACAGGTCGTTGGATATGCAGAACAGTAGATATCTTGGTTTTCGTGGGGTTTCATGCTGAGATATGCATTTCCTGCGATAATCTTGGTGAGACTTCTGTCCGAAGTATGCAGAATCATCTAGATCGCTCTTTTCGAGCTACTTAATGCACGAAACACGTTTTCGGGTGTTTTCACCACTCCACAGTACGTTTGACATGCAGAACCGGAGATATCTTGGTTTCGGTCGGGTTTCAAGCTGAGATATGCATTTTCTACGATAATCCTGGTGAGACTTCTGTCAGAAGTATGAAGAATCTTCGAGAACGCTCTTTTCGAGCTACTGAATGCGCGAAACACGTTTTCTGGTGTTTTCACCACTCCACGGTACGTTTGATGTGCAGAACCGCAGATAACTCGGTTTTCGTCGGATTTCAAGCTGAGATATGCATTTTCTGCGATAATCTTGGTGAGACTTCTGTCCGAAGTATGCTGAATCATCTAGATCGCTCTTTTCGAGCTATTTAATGCGAGAAACACGTTAACGGGTGTTTTCACCAATCCACAGTGCGTTTGATATGCAGAACCGGCGACATCTTGGTTTCCGTGGTGTATCAAGCTGAGATATGCATGTTTTACGATAAGCATGGTGAAACATCTGTCCGAAGTATGCAAAAACATCGAGAGCGCTCTTTTCGAGCTATTTAATGCGAGAAACACATTTTCTGGGGTTTTCACCACTCCACAGTTCGTTGGATATTCTGAACCGGAGATATCTTGGTTTTCGTGGGGTTTCATGCTGAGATATGCATTTCCTGCGATAATCTTGGTGAGACTTCTGTCCGAAGTATGCTGAATCATCTAGATCGCTCTTTTCGAGCTATTTAATGCGAGAAACACGTTATCTGGTGTTTTCACCACTCCTCAGTGCGTTTGATATGCTGATCCGGCGATATCTTTGTTTTCGTGGGGTTTCAAGCTGAGATATGCATTTTCTGCGATAATCCTGGTGAGACTTCTGTCAGAAGTATGAAGAATCTTCGAGAACGCTCTTTTCGAGCTACATAATGCGCGAAACACGTTTTCTGCTGTTTTCACCACTCCACGGTACGTTTGATGTGCAGAACCGGAGATAACTCGGTTTTCGTCGGATTTCAAGCTGAGATATGCATTTTCTGCTATAATCTTGGTGAGACTTCTGTCCGAAGTATGCTGAATAATCGAGATCGCTCTTTTCGAGCTGGTTAGTGCGAGAAACACGTTTTCTGTGGTTTTCACCACTCCACAGTTCGTTGGATATGCAGAACAGTAGATATCTTGGTTTTCGTGGGGTTTCAAGCAGAGATATGCATTTTCTGCGATAATCTTGGTGTGACTTCTGTTAGAAGTATGCAGAATCATCGTGATCGCACTTTTCGAGCTATTTAATGCACGAAACACGTTTTCTGGTGTTTTCACCACTCCACAGTACGTTTGACATGCAGAACCGGAGATATCTTGGTTTCGGTCGGGTTTCAAGCTGAGATATGCATTTTCTACGATAATCCTGGTGAGACTTCTGTCAGAGGTATGCAGAAACATCGAGAGCGCTCTTTTCGAGCTATTTAATGGGAGAAACTCGTTTTCTGGGGTTTTCACCACTCCACAGTTCGTTTGATATGCAGAACCGGCGATATCTTTGTTTTCGTGGGGTTTCAAGCTGAGATATGCATTTTCTGCGATAATCCTGGTGAGACTTCTGTCAGAAGTATCAAGAATCTTCGAGAACGCTCTTTTCGAGCTACTTAATGCAGCGAAACACGTTTTCTGGTGTTTTCACCACTCCACGGTACGTTTGATATGCAGAACCGGCGATATCTTTGTTTTCGTGGGGTTTCAAGCTGAGATATGCATTTTCTGCGATAATCCTGGTGAGACTTCTGTCAGAAGTATGAAGAATCTTCGAGAACGCTCTTTTCGAGCTACATAATGCGCGAAACACGTTTTCTGGTGTTTTCACCACTCCACGGTACGTTTGATGTGCAGAACCGGAGATAACTCGGTTTTCGTCGGATTTCAAGCTGAGATATGCATTTTCTGCTATAATCCTGGTGAGACTTCTGTCAGAAGTATGAAGAATCTTCGAGAACGCTCTTTTCGAGCTACATAATGCGCGAAACACGTTTTCTGGTGTTTTCACCACTCCACGGTACGTTTGATGTGCAGAACCGGAGATAACTCGGTTTTCGTCGGATTTCAAGCTGAGATATGCATTTTCTGCTATAATCTTGGTGAGACTTCTGTCCGAAGTATGCTGAATAATCGAGATCGCTCTTTTCGAGCTGGTTAGTGCGAGAAACACGTTTTCTGTGGTTTTCACCACTCCACAGTTCGTTGGATATGCAGAACAGTAGATATCTTGGTTTTCGTGGGGTTTCAAGCAGAGATATGCATTTTCTGCGATAATCTTGGTGTGACTTCTGTTAGAAGTATGCAGAATCATCGTGATCGCACTTTTCAAGCTATTTAATGCGAGAAACACGTTATCTGGTGTTTTCACCACTCCGCAGTTGGTTGGATATGCAGAACCGGCGATATTTTGGTTTTCGTCGGGTTTCAAGCTGAGATATGCATTTTCTACGATAATCTTGGTGAAACATCTGTCCGAAGTATGCAGAAACATTGAGAGCGCTCTTTTCGAGCTACTTAATGCACGAAACACGTTTTCTGGTGTTTTCACCACTCCACGGTACGTTTGATATGCAGAACCGGCGACATCTTGGTTTCCGTGGTGTATCAAGCTGAGATATGCCTGTTTTACGATAAGCATGGTGAAACATCTGTCCGAAGTATGCAGAAACATCGAGAGCGCTCTTTTCGAGCTATTTAATGCGAGAAACACATTTTCTGGGGTTTTCACCACTCCACAGTTCGTTGGATATGCTGAACCGGAGATATCTTGGTTTTCGTGGGGTTTCAAGCAGAGATATGCATTTTCTGCGATAATCTTGGTGAGACTTCTGTCCGTAGTATGCTGAATCATCTAGATCGCTCTTTTCGAGCTATTTAATGCGAGAAACACGTTATCTGGAGTTTTCACCACTCCTCAGTGCGTTTGATATGCAGAACCGGCGATATCTTTGTTTTCGTGGGGTTTCAAGCTGAGATATGCATTTTCTGCGATAATCCTGGTGAGACTTCTGTCAGAAGTATGAAGAATCTTCGAGAACGCTCTTTTCGAGCTACTTAATGCGCGAAACACGTTTTCTGGTGTTTTCACCACTCCACGGTACGTTTGATGTGCAGAACCGCAGATAACTCGGTTTTCGTCGGATTTCAAGCTGAGATATGCATTTTCTGCGATAATCTTGGTGAGACTTCTGTCCGAAGTATGCTGAATAATCGAGATCGCTCTTTTCGAGCTGGTTAGTGCGAGAAACACGTTTTCTGTGGTTTTCAACACTCCACAGTTCGTTGGATATGCAGAACAGTAGATATCTTGGTTTTCGTGGGGTTTCATGCTGAGATATGCATTTCCTGCGATAATCTTGGTGAGACTTCTGTCCGAAGTATGCAGAATCATCTAGATCGCTCTTTTCGAGCTACTTAATGCACGAAACACGTTTTCTGGTGTTTTCACCACTCCACAGTACGTTTGACATGCAGGACCGGAGATATCTTGGTTTCGGTCGGGTTTCAAGCTGAGATATGCATTTTCTACGATAATCCTGGTGAGACTTCTGTCAGAAGTATGCAGAAACATCGAGAGCGCTCTTTTCGAGCTATTTAATGGGAGAAACTCGTTCTCTGGGGTTTTCACCACTCCACAGTTCGTTGGATATGCTGAACCGGAGATATCTTGGTTTTCGTGGGGTTTCATGCTGAGATATGCATTTCCTGCGATAATCTTGGTGAGACTTCTGTCCGAAGTATGCTGAATCATCTAGATCGCTCTTTTCGAGCTATTTAATGCGAGAAACACGTTATCTGGTGTTTTCACCACTCCTCAGTGCGTTTGATATGCAGAACCGGCGATATCTTTGTTTTCGTGGGGTTTCAAGCTGAGATATGCATTTTCTGCGATAATCCTGGTGAGACTTCTGTCAGAAGTATGAAGAATCTTCGAGAACGCTGTTTTCGAGCTACTTAGTGCGCGAAACACGTTTTCTGGTGTTTTCACCACTCCACGGTACGTTTGATGTGCAGAACCGGAGATAACTCGGTTTTCGTCGGATTTCAAGCTGAGATATGCATTTTCTGCGATAATCTTGGTGAGACTTCTGTCCGAAGTATGCTGAATAATCGAGATCGCTCTTTTCGAGCTGGTTAGTGCGAGAAACACGTTTTCTGTGGTTTTCACCACTCCACAGTTCGTTGGATATGCAGAACAGTAGATATCTTGGTTTTCGTGGGGTTTCAAGCAGAGATATGCATTTTCTGCGATAATCTTGGTGTGACTTCTGTTAGATGTATGCAGAATCATCGTGATCGCACTTTTCGAGCTATTTAATGCGAGAAACACGTTATCTGGTGTTTTCACCACTCCTCAGTGCGTTTGATATGCAGAACCGGCGATATCTTGGTTTTCGTGGGGTTTCAAGCTGAGATATGCATTTTCTGCGATAATCTTGGTGAGACTTCTGTCCGAAGTATGCTGAATAATCGAGATCGCTCTTTTCGAGCTGGTTGGTGCGAGAAACACGTTTTC
Organism: Anthophora plumipes; assembly: GCA_951804975.1. Lineage (NCBI taxonomy): Eukaryota > Metazoa > Arthropoda > Insecta > Hymenoptera > Apidae > Anthophora > Anthophora plumipes. The sequence continues at coordinate 3,202,312 of CATORF010000583.1, forward strand.
TGTGGTTTTCACCACTCCACATTTCGTTGGATATGCAGAACAGTAGATATCTTGGTTTTCGTGGGGTTTCAAGCAGAGATATGCATTTTCTGCGATAATCTTGGTGTGACTTCTGTTAGAAGTATGCAGAATCATCGAGATCGCACTTTTCGAGCTATTTAATGCGAGAAACACGTTACCTGGTGTTTTCACCACTCCGCAGTTGGTTTGATATGCAGAACCGGCGATATTTTGGTTTTCGTCGGGTTTCAAGCTGAGATATGCATTTTCTACGATAATCGTGGTGAAACATCTGTCCGAAGCATGCAGAAACATCGAGGGCTCTCTTTTCGAGCTACTTAATGCACGAAACACGTTTTCTGGTGTTTTCACCACTCCACGGTACGTTTGATGTGCAGAACCGGAGATAACTCGGTTTTCGTGGTGTTTCCAGCTGAGATATGCATTTTCTGCGATAATCTTGGTGGGTGTTTTGTCAGAAGAATGCAGAATCATCTAGATCGCTCTTTTCGAGCTACTTAATGCACGAAACACGTTTTCTGGTGATTTCACCACTCCACAGTACGTTTGACATGCAGAACCGGAGACATCTTGGTTTCGGTCGGGTTTCAAGCTGAGATATGCATTTTCTACGATAATCTTTATGTGACTTCTGTCCGAAGTATGCAGAATCATCGAGATCGCACTATTCGAGCTATATAATGCGAGAAACACGTTCACTGGTTGTTTTCACCACTCCACAGCGCGATTGATATGCAGAACCGGCAACATCTTGATTTTCGTGAGGTTTCGAGATGAGATATGCATTTTCTGCGATAATATTGGTGAGACTTCAGTCAGAAGCATGCAGAATCATCTAGATCGCTCTTTTCAAGCTGCTTAATGCACGAAACACGTTTTCTGGTGTTTTCACCACTCCACAGTACGTTTGACATGCAGAACCGGAGATATCTTGGTTTCGGTCGGGTTTCAAGCTGAGATATGCATTTTCTACGATAATCCTGGTGAGACTTCTGTCAGAAGTATGCAGAATCTTCGAGAACGCTCTTTTCGAGCTACTTAATGCGCGAAATACGTTTTCTGGTGTTTTCACCACTCCACGGTACGTTTGATATGCAGAACCGGAGATAACTCGGTTTTCGTCGGGTTTCAAGCTGAGATATGCATTTTCTACGATAATCTTGGTGAGACTTCTGTCCGAAGTATGCTGAAACATCGAGATCGCTCTTTTCGAGCAAGTTAATGCGAGAAAAACCTAATCCGGTGTTTTCACCACTCCACAGTGCGTTTGATATGCAAAACCGGCGATATCTTGGTTTTCGTGGGGTTTCAAGCAGAGATATGCATTTTCTGCGATAATCTTGGTGTGACTTCTGTTAGAAGTATACAGAATCATCGTGATCGCACTTTTCGAGCTATTTAATGCGAGAAACACGTTATCTGGTGTTTTCACCACTCCGCAGTTGGTTTGATATGCAGAAACGGAGATAACTCGGTTTTCGTGGTGTTTCCAGCTGAGATATGCATTTTCTGCGATAATCTTGGTGGGTCTTTTGTCAGAAGTATGCAGAATCATCTAGATCGCTCTTTTCGAGCTACTTAATGCACGAAACACGTTTTCTGGTGTTTTCACCACTCCACAGTACGTTTGACATGCAGAACCGGATATATCTTGGTTTCGGTCGGGTTTCAAGCTGAGATATGCATTTTCTACGATAATCCTGGTGAGACTTCTGTCAGAAGTATGCAGAAACATCGAGAGCGCTCTTTTCGAGCTATTTAATGGGAGAAACTCGTTTTCTGGGGTTTTCACCACTCCACAGTTCGTTGGATATGCAGAACCGGAGATACCTTTGTTTTCGTGGGGTTTCAAGCAGAGATATGCATTTCTTGCGATAATCTTGGTGAGACTCCTGTCCGAAATATGCTGAATCATCGAGATCGCTCTTTTCGAGCTACTTAATGCACGAAACACGTTTTCTGGTGTTTTCACCACTCCACAGTACGTTTGACATGCAGAACCGGAGATATCTTGGTTTCGGTCGGGTTTCAAGCTGAGATATGCATTTTCTACGATAATCCTGGTGAGACTTCTGTCAGAAGTATGCAGAATCTTCGAGAACGCTCTTTTCGAGCTACTTAATGCGCGAAATACGTTTTCTGGTGTTTTCACCACTCCACGGTACGTTTGATGTGCAGAACCGGAGATAACTCGGTTTTCGTCAGGTTTCAAGCTGAGATATGCATTTTCTACGATAATCTTGGTGAGACTTCTGTCAGAAGTATGCAGGATCTTCGAGAACCCTCTTCTCGAGCTATTTAATGCGAGAAACACGTTCTATGGTTGTTTTCACCACTCCACAGTGCGTTTGATATGCAGAACAGGCGATATCTTGATTTTCGTGGTGTTTCCAGCTGAGATATGCATTTTCTGCGATAATCCTGGTGAGACTTCTGTCAGAAGTATGAAGAATCTTCGAGAACGCTCTTTTCGAGCTACTGAATGCGCGAAACACGTTTTCTGGTGTTTTCACCACTCCACGGTACGTTTGATGTGCAGAACCGGAGATAACTCGGTTTTCGTCGGGTTTCAAGCTGAGATATGCATTTTCTGCGATAATCTTGGTGAGACTTCTGTCCGAAGTATGCAGAATCATCGTGATCGCTCTTTTCGAGCTATGTAATGCGAGAAACACGTTATCTGGTGTTTTCACAATCCACAGTGCGTTTGATATGCAGAACCGGCGACATCTTGGTTTTCGTGGTGTATCAAGCTTAGATATGCATGTTTTACGATAAGCTTGGTGAAACATCTGTCCGAAGTATGCAGAAACATCGAGAGCGCTCTTTTCGAGCTATTTAATGCGAGAAACACGTTTTCTGGGGTTTTCACCACTCCACAGTTCGTTGGATATGCTGAACCGGAGATATCTTGGTTTTCGTGGGTTTTCAAGCTGAGATAGGCATTTCCTGCGATAATCTTGGTGAGACTTCTGTCTGAAGTATGCTGAATCATCTAGATCGCTCTTTTCGAGCTATTTAATGCGAGAAACACGTTTTCTGTGATTTCACCACTACACAGTTCGTTGGATATGCAGAACAGTAGATATCTTGGTTTTCGTGGGGTTTCAAGCAGAGATATGCATTTTCTGCGATAATCTTGGTGGGTCTTTTGTCAGAAGTATGCAGAATCATCTAGATCGCTCTTTTCGAGCTACTTAATGCACGAAACACGTTTTCTGGTGTTTTCACCACTCTACAGTACGTTTGACATGCAGAACCGGAGATATCTTGGTTTCGGTCGGGTTTCAAGCTGAGATATGCATTTTCTACGATAATCCTGGTGAGACTTCTGTCAGAAGTATGCAGAATCTTCGAGAACGCTCTTTTCGAGCTACTTAATGCGCGAAATACGTTTTCTGGTGTTTTCACCACTCCACGGTACGTTTGATGTGCAGAACCGGAGATAACTCGGTTTTCGTCAGGTTTCAAGCTGAGATATGCATTTTCTACGATAATCTTGGTGAGACTTCTGTCAGAAGTATGCAGGATCTTCGAGAACCCTCTTCTCGAGCTATTTAATGCGAGAAACACGTTCTATGGTTGTTTTCACCACTCCACAGTGCGTTTGATATGCAGAACAGGCGATATCTTGGTTTTCGTGGGGTTTCAAGATGAGATATGCATTTCCTGCGATAATCTTGGTGAGACTTCTGTCCGAAGTATGCTGAATCATCGAGATCGCTCTTCTCGAGCTATTTAATGCGACAAACACGTTCTCTGGTTGTTTTCACCACTCCACAGTGCGTTTGATATGCAGAACAGGCGATATCTTGATTTTCGTGGTGTTTCCAGCTGAGATATGCATTTTCTGCGATAATCCTGGTGAGACTTCTGTCAGAAGTATGAAGAATCTTCGAGAACGCTCTTTTCGAGCTACTGAATGCGCGAAACACGTTTTCTGGTGTTTTCACCACTCCACGGTACGTTTGATGTGCAGAACCGGAGATAACTCGGTTTTCGTCGGGTTTCAAGCTGAGATATGCATTTTCTGCGATAATCTTGGTGAGACTTCTGTCCGAAGTATGCAGAATCATCGTGATCGCTCTTTTCGAGCTATGTAATGCGAGAAACACGTTATCTGGTGTTTTCACAATCCACAGTGCGTTTGATATGCAGAACCGGCGACATCTTGGTTTTCGTGGTGTATCAAGCTTAGATATGTATGTTTTACGATAAGCTTGGTGAAACATCTGTCCGAAGTATGCAGAAACATCGAGAGCGCTCTTTTCGAGCTATTTAATGCGAGAAACACGTTTTCTGGGGTTTTCACCACTCCACAGTTCGTTGGATATGCTGAACCGGAGATATCTTGGTTTTCGTGGGTTTTCAAGCTGAGATATGCATTTCCTGCGATAATCTTGGTGAGACTTCTGTCTGAAGTATGCTGAATCATCTAGATCGCTCTTTTCGAGCTATTTAATGCGAGAAACACGTTTTCTGTGGTTTTCACCACTACACAGTTCGTTGGATATGCAGAACAGTAGATATCTTGGTTTTCGTGGGGTTTCAAGCAGAGATATGCATTTTCTGCGATAATCTTGGTGGGTCTTTTGTCAGAAGTATGCAGAATCATCTAGATCGCTCTTTTCGAGCTACTTAATGCACGAAACACGTTTTCTGGTGTTTTCACCACTCTACAGTACGTTTGACATGCAGAACCGGAGATATCTTGGTTTCGGTCGGGTATCAAGCTGAGATATGCATTTTCTACGATAATCTTGGTGATACATCTGTCCGAAGTATGCAGAAACATCGAGAGCGCTCTTTTCGAGCTATTTAATGCGAGAAACTCGTTTTCTGGGGTTTTCACCACTCCACAGTTCGTTGGATATGCAGAACCGGAGATATCTTGGTTTTCGTGGGGTTTCAAGATGAGATATGCATTTTCTGCGATAATCTTGGTGAGACTTCTGTCCGAAGTATGCTCAATCATCGAGGTCGCTCTTCTCGAGCTATTTAATGCGAGAAACACGTTCTCTGGTTGTTTTCACAACTCCACAGTGCGTTTGATATGCAGAACAGGCGATATCTTGATTTTCGTGGTGTTTCCAGCTGAGATATGCATTTTCTACGATAATCCTGGTGAGACTTCTGTCAGAAGTATGCAGAAACATCGAGAGCGCTCTTTTCGAGCTATTTAATGCGAGAAACTCGTTTTCTGGGGTTTTCACCACTCCACAGTTCGTTGGATATGCAGAACCGGAGATATCTTGGTTTTCGTGGGGTTTCAAGCTGAGATATGCATTTTCTGCGATAATCTTGGTGAGACTTCTGTCCGAAGTATGCAGAATCATCGAGATCGCTCTATTCGAGCTATCTAATGCGAGAATCACGTTATCTGGCGTTTTCACCACTCCACAGTGCGTTTGATATGCAGTACCAGCGATATCTTGGTTTTCGTGGGGTTTCATGCTGAGATATGCATTTTTTACGATAATCTTGGTGAGACTTCTGTCCGAAGTATGCAGAATCATCGAGATCGCTATATTCGAGCTATTTAATGCGACAAACACGTTATCTGGTGTTTTCAGCACCCCACAGTGCGTTTGATATGCAGAACCAGCGATATCTTGGTTGTCGTGGGGTTTCAAGCTGAGATATGCATTTTTTACGATAATCTTGGTGAGACTCCTGTCCGAAGTATGCAGAAACATTGAGAGCGCTCTTTTCGAGCTACTTAATGCACGAAACACGTTTTCTGGTGTTTTCACCACTCCACGGTACGTTTGATGTGCAGAACCGGAGATAACTCGGTTTTCGTGGTGTTTCCAGCTGAGATATGCATTTTCTGCGATAATCTTGGTGGGTCTTTTGTCAGAAGTATGCAGAATCATCTAGATCGCTCTTTTCGAGCTACTTAATGCACGAAACACGTTTTCTGGTGTTTTCACCACTCCACAGTACGTTTGACATGCAGAACCGGATATATCTTGGTTTCGGTCGGGTTTCAAGCTGAGATATGCATTTTCTACGATAATCCTGGTGAGACTTCTGTCAGAAGTATGCAGAAACATCGAGAGCGCTCTTTTCGAGCTATTTAATGGGAGAAACTCGTTTTCTGGGGTTTTCACCACTCCACAGTTCGTTGGATATGCAGAACCGGAGATACCTTTGTTTTCGTGGGGTTTCAAGCAGAGATATGCATTTCCTGCGATAATCTTGGTGAGACTCCTGTCCGAAATATGCTGAATCATCGAGATCGCTCTTTTCGAGCTACTTAATGCACGAAACACGTTTTCTGGTGTTTTCACCACTCCACAGTACGTTTGACATGCAGAACCGGAGATATCTTGGTATCGGTCGGGTTTCAAGCTGAGATATGCATTTTCTACGATAATCTTGGGGAGACTTCTATCTGAAGTATGCAGAATCATCGAGATCGCGCTTTTCGAGCTATGTAATGCGAGAAACACGTTATCTGGTGTTTTCACCAATCCACAGTGCGTTTGATATGCAGAACCGGCGACATCTTGGTTTCCGTGGTGTATCAAGCTGAGATATGCATGTTTTACGATAAGCATGGTGAAACATCTGTCCGAAGTATGCAAAAACATCGAGAGCGCTCTTTTCGAGCTATTTAATGCGAGAAACACATTTTCTGGGGTTTTCACCACTCCACAGTTCGTTGGATATGCTGAACCGGAGATATCTTGGTTTTCGTGGGGTTTCATGCTGAGATATGCATTTCCTGCGATAATCTTGGTGAGACTTCTGTCCGAAGTATGCTGAATCATCTAGATCGCTCTTTTCGAGCTATTTAATGCGAGAAACACGTTATCTGGTGTTTTCACCACTCCTCAGTGCGTTTGATATGCTGATCCGGCGATATCTTTGTTTTCGTGGGGTTTCAAGCTGAGATATGCATTTTCTGCGATAATCCTGGTGAGACTTCTGTCAGAAGTATGAAGAATCTTCGAGAACGCTCTTTTCGAGCTACATAATGCGCGAAACACGTTTTCTGCTGTTTTCACCACTCCACGGTACGTTTGATGTGCAGAACCGGAGATAACTCGGTTTTCGTCGGATTTCAAGCTGAGATATGCATTTTCTGCTATAATCTTGGTGAGACTTCTGTCCGAAGTATGCTGAATAATCGAGATCGCTCTTTTCGAGCTGGTTAGTGCGAGAAACACGTTTTCTGTGGTTTTCACCACTCCACAGTTCGTTGGATATGCAGAACAGTAGATATCTTGGTTTTCGTGGGGTTTCAAGCAGAGATATGCATTTTCTGCGATAATCTTGGTGTGACTTCTGTTAGAAGTATGCAGAATCATCGTGATCGCACTTTTCGAGCTATTTAATGCGAGAAACACGTTATCTGGTGTTTTCACCACTCCGCAGTTGGTTGGATATGCAGAACCGGCGATATTTTGGTTTTCGTCGGGTTTCAAGCTGAGATATGCATTTTCTACGATAATCTTGGTGAAACATCTGTCCGAAGTATGCAGAAACATTGAGAGCGCTCTTTTCGAGCTACTTAATGCACGAAACACGTTTTCTGGTGTTTTCACCACTCCACGGTACGTTTGATGTGCAGAACCGGAGATAACTCGGTTTTCGTGGTGTTTCCAGCTGAGATATGCATTTTCTGCGATAATCTTGGTGGGTCTTTTGTCAGAAGTATGCAGAATCATCTAGATCGCTCTTTTCGAGCTACTTAATGCACGAAACACGTTTTCTGGTGTTTACACCACTCCACAGTACGTTTGACATGCAGAACCGGAGATATCTTGGTTTCGGTCGGGTTTCAAGCTGAGATATGCATTTTCTACGATAATCCTGGTGAGACTTCTGTCAGAAGTATGCAGAAACATCGAGAGCGCTCTTTTCGAGCTATTTAATGGGAGAAACTCGTTTTCTGGGGTTTTCACCACTCCACAGTTCGTTTGATATGCAGAACCGGCGATATCTTTGTTTTCGTGGGGTTTCAAGCTGAGATATGCATTTTCTGCGATAATCCTGGTGAGACTTCTGTCAGAAGTATGAAGAATCTTCGAGAACGCTCTTTTCGAGCTACTTAATGCGCGAAACACGTTTTCTGGTGTTTTCACCACTCCACGGTACGTTTGATATGCAGAACCGGCGATATCTTTGTTTTCGTGGGGTTTCAAGCTGAGATATGCATTTTCTGCGATAATCCTGGTGAGACTTCTGTCAGAAGTATGAAGAATCTTCGAGAACGCTCTTTTCGAGCTACATAATGCGCGAAACACGTTTTCTGGTGTTTTCACCACTCCACGGTACGTTTGATGTGCAGAACCGGAGATAACTCGGTTTTCGTCGGATTTCAAGCTGAGATATGCATTTTCTGCTATAATCCTGGTGAGACTTCTGTCAGAAGTATGAAGAATCTTCGAGAACGCTCTTTTCGAGCTACATAATGCGCGAAACACGTTTTCTGGTGTTTTCACCACTCCACGGTACGTTTGATGTGCAGAACCGGAGATAACTCGGTTTTCGTCGGATTTCAAGCTGAGATATGCATTTTCTGCTATAATCTTGGTGAGACTTCTGTCCGAAGTATGCTGAATAATCGAGATCGCTCTTTTCGAGCTGGTTAGTGCGAGAAACACGTTTTCTGTGGTTTTCACCACTCCACAGTTCGTTGGATATGCAGAACAGTAGATATCTTGGTTTTCGTGGGGTTTCAAGCAGAGATATGCATTTTCTGCGATAATCTTGGTGTGACTTCTGTTAGAAGTATGCAGAATCATCGTGATCGCACTTTTCGAGCTATTTAATGCGAGAAACACGTTATCTGGTGTTTTCACCACTCCGCAGTTGGTTGGATATGCAGAACCGGCGATATTTTGGTTTTCGTCGGGTTTCAAGCTGAGATATGCATTTTCTACGATAATCTTGGTGAAACATCTGTCCGAAGTATGCAGAAACATTGAGAGCGCTCTTTTCGAGCTACTTAATGCACGAAACACGTTTTCTGGTGTTTTCACCACTCCACGGTACGTTTGATATGCAGAACCGGCGACATCTTGGTTTCCGTGGTGTATCAAGCTGAGATATGCCTGTTTTACGATAAGCATGGTGAAACATCTGTCCGAAGTATGCAGAAACATCGAGAGCGCTCTTTTCGAGCTATTTAATGCGAGAAACACATTTTCTGGGGTTTTCACCACTCCACAGTTCGTTGGATATGCTGAACCGGAGATATCTTGGTTTTCGTGGGGTTTCAAGCAGAGATATGCATTTGCTGCGATAATCTTGGTGAGACTTCTGTCCGTAGTATGCTGAATCATCTAGATCGCTCTTTTCGAGCTATTTAATGCGAGAAACACGTTATCTGGTGTTTTCACCACTCCTCAGTGCGTTTGATATGCAGAACCGGCGATATCTTTGTTTTCGTGGGGTTTCAAGCTGAGATATGCATTTTCTGCGATAATCCTGGTGAGACTTCTGTCAGAAGTATGAAGAATCTTCGAGAACGCTCTTTTCGAGCTACTTAATGCGCGAAACACGTTTTCTGGTGTTTTCACCACTCCACGGTACGTTTGATGTGCAGAACCGCAGATAACTCGGTTTTCGTCGGATTTCAAGCTGAGATATGCATTTTCTGCGATAATCTTGGTGAGACTTCTGTCCGAAGTATGCTGAATAATCGAGATCGCTCTTTTCGAGCTGGTTAATGCGAGAAACACGTTTTCTGTGGTTTTCACCACTCCACAGTTCGTTGGATATGCAGAACAGTAGATATCTTGGTTTTCGTGGGGTTTCAAGCAGAGATATGCATTTTCTGCGTTAATCTTGGTGTGACTTCTGTTAGAAGTATGCAGAATCATCGTGATCGCACTTTTCGAGCTATTTAATGCGAGAAACACGTTATCTGGTGTTTTCACCACTCCACAGTACGTTTGACATGCAGAACCGGAGATATCTTGGTTTCGGTCGGGTTTCAAGCTGAGATATGCATTTTCTACGATAATCCTGGTGAGACTTCTGTCAGAAGTATGCAGAAACATCGAGAGCGCTCTTTTCGAGCTATTTAATGGGAGAAACTCGTTCTCTGGGGTTTTCACCACTCCACAGTTCGTTGGATATGCTGAACCGGAGATATCTTGGTTTTCGTGGGGTTTCATGCTGAGATATGCATTTCCTGCGATAATCTTGGTGAGACTTCTGTCCGAAGTATGCTGAATCATCTAGATCGCTCTTTTCGAGCTGGTTAGTGCGAGAAACACGTTTTCTGTGGTTTTCACCACTCCACAGTTCGTTGGATATGCAGAACAGTAGATATCTTGGTTTTCGTGGGGTTTCAAGCTGAGATATGCATTTTCTGCGATAATCCTGGTGAGACTTCTGTCAGAAGTATGAAGAATCTTCGAGAACGCTCTTTTCGAGCTACTTAATGCGCGAAACACGTTTTCTGGTGTTTTCACCACTCCACGGTACGTTTGATGTGCAGAACCGCAGATAACTCGGTTTTCGTCGGATTTCAAGCTGAGATATGCATTTTCTGCGATAATCTTGGTGAGACTTCTGTCCGAAGTATGCTGAATAATCGAGATCGCTCTTTTCGAGCTGGTTAGTGCGAGAAACACGTTTTCTGTGGTTTTCAACACTCCACAGTTCGTTGGATATGCAGAACAGTAGATATCTTGGTTTTCGTGGGGTTTCATGCTGAGATATGCATTTCCTGCGATAATCTTGGTGAGACTTCTGTCCGAAGTATGCAGAATCATCTAGATCGCTCTTTTCGAGCTACTTAATGCACGAAACACGTTTTCTGGTGTTTTCACCACTCCACAGTACGTTTGACATGCAGAACCGGAGATATCTTGGTTTCGGTCGGGTTTCAAGCTGAGATATGCATTTTCTACGATAATCCTGGTGAGACTTCTGTCAGAAGTATGCAGAAACATCGAGAGCGCTCTTTTCGAGCTATTTAATGGGAGAAACTCGTTCTCTGGGGTTTTCACCACTCCACAGTTCGTTGGATATGCTGAACCGGAGATATCTTGGTTTTCGTGGGGTTTCATGCTGAGATATGCATTTCCTGCGATAATCTTGGTGAGACTTCTGTCCGAAGTATGCTGAATCATCTAGATCGCTCTTTTCGAGCTATTTAATGCGAGAAACACGTTATCTGGTGTTTTCACCACTCCTCAGTGCGTTTGATATGCAGAACCGGCGATATCTTTGTTTTCGTGGGGTTTCAAGCTGAGATATGCATTTTCTGCGATAATCCTGGTGAGACTTCTGTCAGAAGTATGAAGAATCTTCGAGAACGCTGTTTTCGAGCTACTTAGTGCGCGAAACACGTTTTCTGGTGTTATCACCACTCCACGGTACGTTTGATGTGCAGAACCGGAGATAACTCGGTTTTCGTCGGATTTCAAGCTGAGATATGCATTTTCTGCGATAATCTTGGTGAGACTTCTGTCCGAAGTATGCTGAATAATCGAGATCGCTCTTTTCGAGCTGGTTAGTGCGAGAAACACGTTTTCTGTGGTTTTCACCACTCCACAGTTCGTTGGATATGCAGAACAGTAGATATCTTGGTTTTCGTGGGGTTTCAAGCAGAGATATGCATTTTCTGCGATAATCTTGGTGTGACTTCTGTTAGATGTATGCAGAATCATCGTGATCGCACTTTTCGAGCTATTTAATGCGAGAAACACGTTATCTGGTGTTTTCACCACTCCGCAGTTGGTTGGATATGCAGAACCGGCGATATCTTGGTTTCGGTCGGGTTTCAAGCTGAGATATGCATTTTCTACGATAATCTTGGGGAAACTTCTATCCGAAGTATGCAGAAATATCGAGAGCGCTCTTTTCGAGCTATTTAATGGGAGAAACTCGTTTTCTGGGGTTTTCACCACTCCACAGTTCGTTGGATATGCAGAACCGGAGATACCTTTGTTTTCGTGGGGTTTCAAGCAGAGATATGCATTTCCTGCGATAATCTTGGTGAGACTCCTGTCCGAAATATGCAGAATCATCGAGATCGCACTATTCGAGCTATATAATGCGAGAAACACGTTCACTGGTTGTTTTCACCACTCCACAGCGCGATTGATATGCAGAACCGGCAACATCTTGATTTTCGTGAGGTTTCGAGATGAGATATGCATTTTCTGCGATAATATTGGTGAGACTTCAATCAGAAGCATGCAGAATCATCTAGATCGCTCTTTTCAAGCTGCTTAATGCACGAAACACGTTTTCTGGTGTTTTCACCACTCCACAGTACGTTTGACATGCAGAACCGGAGATATCTTGGTTTCGGTCGGGTTTCAAGATGAGATATGCATTTCCTGTGATAATCTTGCTGAGACTTCTGTCCGAAGTATGCTGAATCATCGAGATCGCTCTTCTCGAGCTATTTAATGCGAGAAACACGTTCTCTGGTTGTTTTCACCACTCCACAGTGCGTTTGATATGCAGAACAGGCGATATCTTTGTTTTCGTGGGGTTTCAAGCTGAGATATGCATTTTTTACGATAATCTTGGTGAGACTTCTGTCCGAAGTATGCTAAATATTCGAGATCGCTCGTTTCGAGCTATTTAATGCGAGAAACACGTTATCTGGTGTTTTCACCACTCCACAGTGCGTATGATATGCAGAACCGGCGATATCTTGGTTTTCGTGGGGTTTCAAGCTGAGATATGCATTTTCTGCGATAATCTTGGTGAGACTTCTGTCCGAAGTATGCTGAATAATCGAGATCGCTCGTTTCGAGCTGGTTAGTGCGAGAAACACGTTTTCTGTGGTTTTCACCACTCCACATTTCGTTGGATATGCAGAACAGTAGATATCTTGGTTTTCGTGGGGTTTCAAGCAGAGATATGCATTTTCTGCGATAATCTTGGTGTGACTTCTGTTAGAAGTATGCAGAATCATCGAGATCGCACTTTTCGAGCTATTTAATGCGAGAAACACGTTATCTGGTGTTTTCACCACTCCGCAGTTGGTTTGATATGCAGAACCGGCGATATTTTGGTTTTCGTCGGGTTTCAAGCTGAGATATGCATTTTCTACGATAATCGTGGTGAAACATCTGTCCGAAGCATGCAGAAACATCGAGAGCTCTCTTTTCGAGCTACTTAATGCACGAAACACGTTTTCTGGTGTTTTCACCACTCCACAGTACGTTTGACATGCAGAACCGGATATATCTTGGTTTCGGTCGGGTTTCAAGCTGAGATATGCATTTTCTACGATAATCCTGGTGAGACTTCTGTCAGAAGTATGCAGAAACATCGAGAGCGCTCTTTTCGAGCTATTTAATGGGAGAAACTCGTTTTCTGGGGTTTTCACCACTCCACAGTTCGTTGGATATGCAGAACCGGAGATACCTTTGTTTTCGTGGGGTTTCAAGCAGAGATATGCATTTCTTGCGATAATCTTGGTGAGACTCCTGTCCGAAATATGCTGAATCATCGAGATCGCTCTTTTCGAGCTACTTAATGCACGAAACACGTTTTCTGGTGTTTTCACCACTCCACAGTACGTTTGACATGCAGAACCGGAGATATCTTGGTTTCGGTCGGGTTTCAAGCTGAGATATGCATTTGTTACGATAATCTTGGAGAGACTTCTGTCCGAAGTATGCTTAATCATCGAGATCGCTCGTTTCGAGCTATTTAATGCGAGAAACACGTTATCTGGTGTTTTCACCACTCCACAGTACGTATGATATGCAGAACCGGCGATATCTTGGTTTTCGTGGGGTTTCAAGCTGAGATATGCATTTTCTGCGATAATCTTGGTGAGACTTCTGTCCGAAGTATGCTGAAACATCGAGATCGCTCTTTTCGATCTAGTCAATGCAAGAAGAACCTTATCCGGTGTTTTCACCACTCCACAGTGCGTTTGATATGCAGAACCGGCGATATCTTGGTTTTCGTGGGGTTTCAAGCTGAGATATGCATTTTCTGCGATAATCTTGGTGAGACTTCTGTCCGAAGTATGCTGAATAATCGAGATCGCTCTTTTCGAGCTGGTTGGTGCGAGAAACACGTTTTCTGTGGTTTTCACCACTCCACATTTCGTTGGATATGCAGAACAGTAGATATCTTGGTTTTCGTGGGGTTTCAAGCAGAGATATGCATTTTCTGCGATAATCTTGGTGTGACTTCTGTTAGAAGTATGCAGAATCATCGAGATCGCACTTTTCGAGCTATTTAATGCGAGAAACACGTTACCTGGTGTTTTCACCACTCCGCAGTTGGTTTGATATGCAGAACCGGCGATATTTTGGTTTTCGTGGTGTTTCCAGCTGAGATATGCATTTTCTGCGATAATCTTGGTGGGTCTTTTGTCAGAAGAATGCAGAATCATCTAGATCGCTCTTTTCGAGCTACTTAATGCACGAAACACGTTTTCTGGTGATTTCACCACTCCACAGTACGTTTGACATGCAGAACCGGAGACATCTTGGTTTCGGTCGGGTTTCAAGCTGAGATATGCATTTTCTACGATAATCTTTATGTGACTTCTGTCCGAAGTATGCAGAATCATCGAGATCGCACTATTCGAGCTATATAATGCGAGAAACACGTTCACTGGTTGTTTTCACCACTCCACAGCGCGATTGATATGCAGAACCGGCAACATCTTGATTTTCGTGAGGTTTCGAGATGAGATATGCATTTTCTGCGATAATATTGGTGAGACTTCAATCAGAAGCATGCAGAATCATCTAGATCGCTCTTTTCAAGCTGCTTAATGCACGAAACACCTTTCTGGTGTTTTCACCACTCCACAGTACGTTTGACATGCAGAACCGGAGATATCTTGGTTTCGGTCGGGTTTCAAGCTGAGATATGCATTTTCTACGATAATCCTGGTGAGACTTCTGTCAGAAGTATGCAGAATCTTCGAGAACGCTCTTTTCGAGCTACTTAATGCGCGAAATACGTTTTCTGGTGTTTTCACCACTCCACGGTACGTTTGATATGCAGAACCGGAGATAACTCGGTTTTCGTCGGGTTTCAAGCTGAGATATGCATTTTCTACGATAATCTTGGTGAGACTTCTGTCCGAAGTATGCTGAAACATCGAGATCGCTCTTTTCGAGCAAGTTAATGCGAGAAAAACCTAATCCGGTGTTTTCACCACTCCACAGTGCGTTTGATATGCAAAACCGGCGATATCTTGGTGTTCGTGGGGTTTCAAGCAGAGATATGCATTTTCTGCGATAATCTTGGTGTGACTTCTGTTAGAAGTATGCAGAATCATCGTGATCGCACTTTTCGAGCTATTTAATGCGAGAAACACGTTATCTGGTGTTTTCACCACTCCGCAGTTGGTTTGATATGCAGAAACGGAGATAACTCGGTTTTCGTGGTGTTTCCAGCTGAGATATGCATTTTCTGCGATAATCTTGGTGGGTCTTTTGTCAGAAGTATGCAGAATCATCTAGATCGCTCTTTTCGAGCTACTTAATGCACGAAACACGTTTTCTGGTGTTTTCACCACTCCACAGTACGTTTGACATGCAGAACCGGATATATCTTGGTTTCGGTCGGGTTTCAAGCTGAGATATGCATTTTCTACGATAATCCTGGTGAGACTTCTGTCAGAAGTATGCAGAAACATCGAGAGCGCTCTTTTCGAGCTATTTAATGGGAGAAACTCGTTTTCTGGGGTTTTCACCACTCCACAGTTCGTTGGATATGCAGAACCGGAGATACCTTTGTTTTCGTGGGGTTTCAAGCAGAGATATGCATTTCTTGCGATAATCTTGGTGAGACTCCTGTCCGAAATATGCTGAATCATCGAGATCGCTCTTTTCGAGCTACTTAATGCACGAAACACGTTTTCTGGTGTTTTCACCACTCCACAGTACGTTTGACATGCAGAACCGGAGATATCTTGGTTTCGGTCGGGTTTCAAGCTGAGATATGCATTTTCTACGATAATCCTGGTGAGACTTCTGTCAGAAGTATGCAGAATCTTCGAGAACGCTCTTTTCGAGCTACTTAATGCGCGAAATACGTTTTCTGGTGTTTTCACCACTCCACGGTACGTTTGATGTGCAGAACCGGAGATAACTCGGTTTTCGTCAGGTTTCAAGCTGAGATATGCATTTTCTACGATAATCTTGGTGAGACTTCTGTCAGAAGTATGCAGGATCTTCGAGAACCCTCTTCTCGAGCTATTTAATGCGAGAAACACGTTCTATGGTTGTTTTCACCACTCCACAGTGCGTTTGATATGCAGAACAGGCGATATCTTGGTTTTCGTGGGGTTTCAAGATGAGATATGCATTTCCTGCGATAATCTTGGTGAGACTTCTGTCCGAAGTATGCTGAATCATCGAGATCGCTCTTCTCGAGCTATTTAATGCGACAAACACGTTCTCTGGTTGTTTTCACCACTCCACAGTGCGTTTGATATGCAGAACAGGCGATATCTTGATTTTCGTGGTGTTTCCAGCTGAGATATGCATTTTCTGCGATAATCCTGGTGAGACTTCTGTCAGAAGTATGAAGAATCTTCGAGAACGCTCTTTTCGAGCTACTGAATGCGCGAAACACGTTTTCTGGTGTTTTCACCACTCCACGGTACGTTTGATGTGCAGAACCGGAGATAACTCGGTTTTCGTCGGGTTTCAAGCTGAGATATGCATTTTCTGCGATAATCTTGGTGAGACTTCTGTCCGAAGTATGCAGAATCATCGTGATCGCTCTTTTCGAGCTATGTAATGCGAGAA
Organism: Anthophora plumipes; assembly: GCA_951804975.1. NCBI lineage: Eukaryota > Metazoa > Arthropoda > Insecta > Hymenoptera > Apidae > Anthophora > Anthophora plumipes. The sequence continues at coordinate 3,219,048 of CATORF010000583.1, forward strand.
ACACGTTATCTGGTGTTTTCACAATCCACAGTGCGTTTGATATGCAGAACCGGCGACATCTTGGTTTTCGTGGTGTATCAAGCTTAGATATGCATGTTTTACGATAAGCTTGGTGAAACATCTGTCCGAAGTATGCAGAAACATCGAGAGCGCTCTTTTCGAGCTATTTAATGCGAGAAACACGTTTTCTGGGGTTTTCACCACTCCACAGTTCGTTGGATATGCTGAACCGGAGATATCTTGGTTTTCGTGGGTTTTCAAGCTGAGATAGGCATTTCCTGCGATAATCTTGGTGAGACTTCTGTCTGAAGTATGCTGAATCATCTAGATCGCTCTTTTCGAGCTATTTAATGCGAGAAACACGTTTTCTGTGATTTCACCACTACACAGTTCGTTGGATATGCAGAACAGTAGATATCTTGGTTTTCGTGGGGTTTCAAGCAGAGATATGCATTTTCTGCGATAATCTTGGTGGGTCTTTTGTCAGAAGTATGCAGAATCATCTAGATCGCTCTTTTCGAGCTACTTAATGCACGAAACACGTTTTCTGGTGTTTTCACCACTCTACAGTACGTTTGACATGCAGAACCGGAGATATCTTGGTTTCGGTCGGGTTTCAAGCTGAGATATGCATTTTCTACGATAATCCTGGTGAGACTTCTGTCAGAAGTATGCAGAATCTTCGAGAACGCTCTTTTCGAGCTACTTAATGCGCGAAATACGTTTTCTGGTGTTTTCACCACTCCACGGTACGTTTGATGTGCAGAACCGGAGATAACTCGGTTTTCGTCAGGTTTCAAGCTGAGATATGCATTTTCTACGATAATCTTGGTGAGACTTCTGTCAGAAGTATGCAGGATCTTCGAGAACCCTCTTCTCGAGCTATTTAATGCGAGAAACACGTTCTATGGTTGTTTTCACCACTCCACAGTGCGTTTGATATGCAGAACAGGCGATATCTTGGTTTTCGTGGGGTTTCAAGATGAGATATGCATTTCCTGCGATAATCTTGGTGAGACTTCTGTCCGAAGTATGCTGAATCATCGAGATCGCTCTTCTCGAGCTATTTAATGCGACAAACACGTTCTCTGGTTGTTTTCACCACTCCACAGTGCGTTTGATATGCAGAACAGGCGATATCTTGATTTTCGTGGTGTTTCCAGCTGAGATATGCATTTTCTGCGATAATCCTGGTGAGACTTCTGTCAGAAGTATGAAGAATCTTCGAGAACGCTCTTTTCGAGCTACTGAATGCGCGAAACACGTTTTCTGGTGTTTTCACCACTCCACGGTACGTTTGATGTGCAGAACCGGAGATAACTCGGTTTTCGTCGGGTTTCAAGCTGAGATATGCATTTTCTGCGATAATCTTGGTGAGACTTCTGTCCGAAGTATGCAGAATCATCGTGATCGCTCTTTTCGAGCTATGTAATGCGAGAAACACGTTATCTGGTGTTTTCACAATCCACAGTGCGTTTGATATGCAGAACCGGCGACATCTTGGTTTTCGTGGTGTATCAAGCTTAGATATGTATGTTTTACGATAAGCTTGGTGAAACATCTGTCCGAAGTATGCAGAAACATCGAGAGCGCTCTTTTCGAGCTATTTAATGCGAGAAACACGTTTTCTGGGGTTTTCACCACTCCACAGTTCGTTGGATATGCTGAACCGGAGATATCTTGGTTTTCGTGGGTTTTCAAGCTGAGATATGCATTTCCTGCGATAATCTTGGTGAGACTTCTGTCTGAAGTATGCTGAATCATCTAGATCGCTCTTTTCGAGCTATTTAATGCGAGAAACACGTTTTCTGTGGTTTTCACCACTACACAGTTCGTTGGATATGCAGAACAGTAGATATCTTGGTTTTCGTGGGGTTTCAAGCAGAGATATGCATTTTCTGCGATAATCTTGGTGCGTCTTTTGTCAGAAGTATGCAGAATCATCTAGATCGCTCTTTTCGAGCTACTTAATGCACGAAACACGTTTTCTGGTGTTTTCACCACTCCACAGTACGTTTGACATGCAGAACCGGAGATATCTTGGTTTCGGTCGGGTTTCAAGCTGAGATATGCATTTTCTACGATAATCCTGGTGAGACTTCTGTCAGAAGTATGCAGAATCTTCGAGAACGCTCTTTTCGAGCTACTTAATGCGCGAAATACGTTTTCTGGTGTTTTCACCACTCCACGGTACGTTTGATATGCAGAACCGGAGATAACTCGGTTTTCGTCGGGTTTCAAGCTGAGATATGCATTTTCTACGATAATCTTTATGTGACTTCTGTCCGAAGTATGCAGAATCATCGAGATCGCACTATTCGAGCTATATAATGCGAGAAACACGTTCACTGGTTGTTTTCACCACTCCACAGCGCGATTGATATGCAGAACCGGCAACATCTTGATTTTCGTGAGGTTTCGAGATGAGATATGCATTTTCTGCGATAATATTGGTGAGACTTCAATCAGAAGCATGCAGAATCATCTAGATCGCTCTTTTCAAGCTGCTTAATGCACGAAACACGTTTTCTGGTGTTTTCACCACTCCACAGTACGTTTGACATGCAGAACCGGAGATATCTTGGTTTCGGTCGGGTTTCAAGCTGAGATATGCATTTTCTACGATAATCCTGGTGAGACTTCTGTCAGAAGTATGCAGAATCTTCGAGAACGCTCTTTTCGAGCTACTTAATGCGAGAAAAACCTAATCCGGTGTTTTCACCACTCCACAGTGCGTTTGATATGCAAAACCGGCGATATCTTGGTTTTCGTGGGGTTTCAAGCAGAGATATGCATTTTCTGCGATAATCTTGGTGTGACTTCTGTTAGAAGTATGCAGAATCATCGTGATCGCACTTTTCGAGCTATTTAATGCGAGAAACACGTTATCTGGTGTTTTCACCACTCCGCAGTTGGTTTGATATGCAGAAACGGAGATAACTCGGTTTTCGTGGTGTTTCCAGCTGAGATATGCATTTTCTGCGATAATCTTGGTGGGTCTTTTGTCAGAAGTATGCAGAATCATCTAGATCGCTCTTTTCGAGCTACTTAATGCACGAAACACGTTTTCTGGTGTTTTCACCACTCCACAGTACGTTTGACATGCAGAACCGGATATATCTTGGTTTCGGTCGGGTTTCAAGCTGAGATATGCATTTTCTACGATAATCCTGGTGAGACTTCTGTCAGAAGTATGCAGAAACATCGAGAGCGCTCTTTTCGAGCTATTTAATGGGAGAAACTCGTTTTCTGGGGTTTTCACCACTCCACAGTTCGTTGGATATGCAGAACCGGAGATACCTTTGTTTTCGTGGGGTTTCAAGCAGAGATATGCATTTCTTGCGATAATCTTGGTGAGACTCCTGTCCGAAATATGCTGAATCATCGAGATCGCTCTTTTCGAGCTACTTAATGCACGAAACACGTTTTCTGGTGTTTTCACCACTCCACAGTACGTTTGACATGCAGAACCGGAGATATCTTGGTTTCGGTCGGGTTTCAAGCTGAGATATGCATTTTCTACGATAATCCTGGTGAGACTTCTGTCAGAAGTATGCAGAATCTTCGATAACGCTCTTTTCGAGCTACTTAATGCGCGAAATACGTTTTCTGGTGTTTTCACCACTCCACGGTACGTTTGATGTGCAGAACCGGAGATAACTCGGTTTTCGTCAGGTTTCAAGCTGAGATATGCATTTTCTACGATAATCTTGGTGAGACTTCTGTCAGAAGTATGCAGGATCTTCGAGAACCCTCTTCTCGAGCTATTTAATGCGAGAAACACGTTCTATGGTTGTTTTCACCACTCCACAGTGGGTTTGATATGCAGAACAGGCGATATCTTGGTTTTCGTGGGGTTTCAAGATGAGATATGCATTTCCTGCGATAATCTTGGTGAGACTTCTGTCCGAAGTATGCTGAATCATCGAGATCGCTCTTCTCGAGCTATTTAATGCGACAAACACGTTCTCTGGTTGTTTTCACCACTCCACAGTGCGTTTGATATGCAGAACAGGCGATATCTTGATTTTCGTGGTGTTTCCAGCTGAGATATGCATTTTCTGCGATAATCCTGGTGAGACTTCTGTCAGAAGTATGAAGAATCTTCGAGAACGCTCTTTTCGAGCTACTGAATGCGCGAAACACGTTTTCTGGTGTTTTCACCACTCCACGGTACGTTTGATGTGCAGAACCGGAGATAACTCGGTTTTCGTCGGGTTTCAAGCTGAGATATGCATTTTCTGCGATAATCTTGGTGAGACTTCTGTCCGAAGTATGCAGAATCATCGTGATCGCTCTTTTCGAGCTATGTAATGCGAGAAACACGTTATCTGGTGTTTTCACAATCCACAGTGCGTTTGATATGCAGAACCGGCGACATCTTGGTTTTCGTGGTGTATCAAGCTTAGATATGCATGTTTTACGATAAGCTTGGTGAAACATCTGTCCGAAGTATGCAGAAACATCGAGAGCGCTCTTTTCGAGCTATTTAATGCGAGAAACACGTTTTCTGGGGTTTTCACCACTCCACAGTTCGTTGGATATGCTGAACCGGAGATATCTTGGTTTTCGTGGGTTTTCAAGCTGAGATAGGCATTTCCTGCGATAATCTTGGTGAGACTTCTGTCTGAAGTATGCTGAATCATCTAGATCGCTCTTTTCGAGCTATTTAATGCGAGAAACACGTTTTCTGTGATTTCACCACTACACAGTTCGTTGGATATGCAGAACAGTAGATATCTTGGTTTTCGTGGGGTTTCAAGCAGAGATATGCATTTTCTGCGATAATCTTGGTGGGTCTTTTGTCAGAAGTATGCAGAATCATCTAGATCGCTCTTTTCGAGCTACTTAATGCACGAAACACGTTTTCTGGTGTTTTCACCACTCTACAGTACGTTTGACATGCAGAACCGGAGATATCTTGGTTTCGGTCGGGTTTCAAGCTGAGATATGCATTTTCTACGATAATCCTGGTGAGACTTCTGTCAGAAGTATGCAGAATCTTCGAGAACGCTCTTTTCGAGCTACTTAATGCGCGAAATACGTTTTCTGGTGTTTTCACCACTCCACGGTACGTTTGATGTGCAGAACCGGAGATAACTCGGTTTTCGTCAGGTTTCAAGCTGAGATATGCATTTTCTACGATAATCTTGGTGAGACTTCTGTCAGAAGTATGCAGGATCTTCGAGAACCCTCTTCTCGAGCTATTTAATGCGAGAAACACGTTCTATGGTTGTTTTCACCACTCCACAGTGCGTTTGATATGCAGAACAGGCGATATCTTGGTTTTCGTGGGGTTTCAAGATGAGATATGCATTTCCTGCGATAATCTTGGTGAGACTTCTGTCCGAAGTATGCTGAATCATCGAGATCGCTCTTCTCGAGCTATTTAATGCGACAAACACGTTCTCTGGTTGTTTTCACCACTCCACAGTGCGTTTGATATGCAGAACAGGCGATATCTTGATTTTCGTGGTGTTTCCAGCTGAGATATGCATTTTCTGCGATAATCCTGGTGAGACTTCTGTCAGAAGTATGAAGAATCTTCGAGAACGCTCTTTTCGAGCTACTGAATGCGCGAAACACGTTTTCTGGTGTTTTCACCACTCCACGGTACGTTTGATGTGCAGAACCGGAGATAACTCGGTTTTCGTCGGGTTTCAAGCTGAGATATGCATTTTCTGCGATAATCTTGGTGAGACTTCTGTCCGAAGTATGCAGAATCATCGTGATCGCTCTTTTCGAGCTATGTAATGCGAGAAACACGTTATCTGGTGTTTTCACAATCCACAGTGCGTTTGATATGCAGAACCGGCGACATCTTGGTTTTCGTGGTGTATCAAGCTTAGATATGTATGTTTTACGATAAGCTTGGTGAAACATCTGTCCGAAGTATGCAGAAACATCGAGAGCGCTCTTTTCGAGCTATTTAATGCGAGAAACACGTTTTCTGGGGTTTTCACCACTCCACAGTTCGTTGGATATGCTGAACCGGAGATATCTTGGTTTTCGTGGGTTTTCAAGCTGAGATATGCATTTCCTGCGATAATCTTGGTGAGACTTCTGTCTGAAGTATGCTGAATCATCTAGATCGCTCTTTTCGAGCTATTTAATGCGAGAAACACGTTTTCTGTGGTTTTCACCACTACACAGTTCGTTGGATATGCAGAACAGTAGATATCTTGGTTTTCGTGGGGTTTCAAGCAGAGATATGCATTTTCTGCGATAATCTTGGTGCGTCTTTTGTCAGAAGTATGCAGAATCATCTAGATCGCTCTTTTCGAGCTACTTAATGCACGAAACACGTTTTCTGGTGTTTTCACCACTCTACAGTACGTTTGACATGCAGAACCGGAGATATCTTGGTTTCGGTCGGGTATCAAGCTGAGATATGCATTTTCTACGATAATCTTGGTGATACATCTGTCCGAAGTATGCAGAAACATCGAGAGCGCTCTTTTCGAGCTATTTAATGCGAGAAACTCGTTTTCTGGGGTTTTCACCACTCCACAGTTCGTTGGATATGCAGAACCGGAGATATCTTGGTTTTCGTGGGGTTTCAAGATGAGATATGCATTTTCTGCGATAATCTTGGTGAGACTTCTGTCCGAAGTATGCTCAATCATCGAGGTCGCTCTTCTCGAGCTATTTAATGCGAGAAACACGTTCTCTGGTTGTTTTCACAACTCCACAGTGCGTTTGATATGCAGAACAGGCGATATCTTGATTTTCGTGGTGTTTCCAGCTGAGATATGCATTTTCTACGATAATCCTGGTGAGACTTCTGTCAGAAGTATGCAGAAACATCGAGAGCGCTCTTTTCGAGCTATTTAATGCGAGAAACTCGTTTTCTGGGGTTTTCACCACTCCACAGTTCGTTGGATATGCAGAACCGGAGATATCTTGGTTTTCGTGGGGTTTCAAGCTGAGATATGCATTTTCTGCGATAATCTTGGTGAGACTTCTGTCCGAAGTATGCAGAATCATCGAGATCGCTCTATTCGAGCTATCTAATGCGAGAATCACGTTATCTGGCGTTTTCACCACTCCACAGTGCGTTTGATATGCAGTACCAGCGATATCTTGGTTTTCGTGGGGTTTCATGCTGAGATATGCATTTTTTACGATAATCTTGGTGAGACTTCTGTCCGAAGTATGCAGAATCATCGAGATCGCTATATTCGAGCTATTTAATGCGACAAACACGTTATCTGGTGTTTTCAGCACCCCACAGTGCGTTTGATATGCAGAACCAGCGATATCTTGGTTGTCGTGGGGTTTCAAGCTGAGATATGCATTTTTTACGATAATCTTGGTGAGACTTCTGTCCGAAGTATGCTTAATCATCGAGATCGCACGTTTCGAGCTATTTAATGCGAGAAACACGTTATCTGGTGTTTTCACCATTCCACAGTGCGTATGATATGCAGAACCGGCGATATCTTGGTTTTCGTGGGGTTTCAAGATGAGATATGCATTTTCTGCGATAATCTTGGTGAGACTTCTGTCCGAAGTATGCTGAAACATCGAGATCGCTCTTTTCGAGCTAGTTAATGCGAGAAGAACCTTATCCGGTGTTTTCACCATTCCACAGTGCGTTTGATATGCAGAACCGGCGATATCTTGGTTTTCGTGGGGTTTCAAGCTGAGATATGCATTTTCTGCGATAATCTTGGTGAGAGTTCTGTCCGAAGTATGCAGAATCATCTAGATCGCTCTTTTCGAGCTACTTAATGCACGAAACACGTTTTCTGGTGTTTTCACCACTCCACAGTACGTTTGACATGCAGAACCGGAGATATCTTGGTTTCGGTCGGGTTTCAAGCTGAGATATGCATTTTCTACGATAATCTTGGTGAGACATCTGTCCGAAGTATGCTGATTCATCTAGTTCTCTCTTTTCGAGCTATTGAATGCGAGAAACACGTTATCTGGTGTTTTCACCACTCCACAGTGCGTTTGATATGCAGAACCGGCGATATCTTGGTTTTCGTGGGGTTTCAAGCTGAGATATGCATTTTCTGCGATAATCTTGGTGAGAGTTCTGTCCGAAGTATGCAGAATCATCTAGATCGCTCTTTTCGAGCTACTTAAATCACGAAACACGTTTTCTGGTGTTTTCACCACTCCACAGTACGTTTGACATGCAGAACCGGAGATATCTTGGTTTCGGTCGGGTTTCAAGCTGAGATATGCATTTTCTACGATAATCTTGGTGAAACATCTGTCCGAAGTATGCACAAACATCGAGAGCGCTCTTTTCGAGCTACTTAATGCGAGAAACTCGTTTTCTGGTGTTTTCACCACTCCACGGTAAGTTTGATGTGCAGAACCGGAGATAACTCGGTTTTCGTGGTGGTTCCAGCTGAGATATGCATTTTCTGCGATAATCATGGTGGGTCTTTTGTCAGAAGTATGCAGAATCATCTAGATCGCTCTTTGCGAGCTACTTAATGCACGAAACACGTTTTCTGGTGTTTTCACCACTCCACAGTACGTTTGACATGCAGAACCGGAGATATCTTGGTTTCGGTCGGGTTTCAAGCTGAGATATGCATTATCTACGATAATCCTGGTGAGACTTCTGTCAGAAGTGTGCAGAATCATCTAGATCGCTCTTTTCGAGCTACTTAATGCACGAAACACGTTTTCTGGTGTTTTCACCACACCACAGAACGTTTGACATGCAGAACCGGAGATATCTTGGTTTCGGTCGGGTTTCAAGCTGAGATATGCATTTTCTACGATAATCCTGGTGAGACTTCTGTCAGAAGTATGCAGAATCTTCGAGAACGCTCTTTTCGATCTACTTAATGTGCGAAACACGTCTTCTGGTGTTTTCACCACTCCACGGTACGTTTGATGTGCAGAACCGGAGATAACTCGGTTTTCTTGGGGTTTCAAGCTGAGATATGCATTTTTTACGATAATCTTGGTGAGACTTCTGTCCGAAGGTTGCAGAATCATCGAGATCGCGCAATTCGAGCTATTTAATGCGACAAACACGTTATCTGGTGTTTTCAGCACTCCACAGTGCGTTGAATATGCAGAACCGGAGATATTTTGGTTTTCGTCGGGTTTCAAGCTGAGATATGCATTTTCTACGATAAGCTTGGTGAATCATCTGTCCAAAGTATGCAGAAACATCGAGAGCGCTCTTTTCGAGCTATTTATTGCGAGAAACACGTTCTCTGGTGTTTTCACCTCTCCACAGTTGGTTTGATATGCAGAACCGGCGATATTTTGGTTTTCGTCGTGTTTCAAGCTGAGATATGCATTTTCTTCGATAATCTTGGTGAAACATCTGTCCGAAGTATGCAGAAACATCGAGAGCGCTCGTTTCGAGCTATTTAATGCGAGAAACACGGTATCTGGTGTTTTCACCACTCCACAGTGCGTTTGATATGCAGAACAGTAGATATCTTGGTTTTCGTGGGGTTTCAAGCTGAGATATGCATTTTCTGCGGTAATCTTGTTGAGACTTCTGTCCGAAGTATGCAGAAACATCGAGACCGCTCTTTTCGAGCTATTTAATGCGAGAAACACGGTATCTGGTGTTTTCACCACTCCACAGTGCGTTTGATATGCAGAACAGTAGATTTTTGGTTTTCGTGGGGTTTCAAGCTGAGATATGCATTTTCTGCGGTAATCTTGTTGAGACTTCTGTCCGAAGTATGCAGAAACATCGAGACCGCTCTTTTCGAGCTATTTAATGCGAGAAACTCGTTTTCTGGTGTTTTCACCACTCCACATTGCGTTTGATATGCTGACCCGGCGACATCTTTGATTTCGTCGGGGTTCAAGCTGAGATATGCATTTTCTACGATAATCTTGGTGAGACATCTGTCCGAAGTATGCTGAATCATCTAGATCTCTCTTTTCGAGCTATTGAATGCGAGAAACACGTTATCTGGTGTTTTCACCACTCCAAAGTTGGTTTGATATGCAGAACCGGCGATATTTTGGTTTTCGTCGGGTTTCAAGCTGAGATATGCATTTTCTACGATAATCTTGGTGAAACATCTGTCCGAAGTATGCAGAAACATCGAGAGCGCTCTTTTCGAGCTATTTAATGCGAGAAACTCGTTTTCTGTGGTTTTCACCACTCCACAGTTCGTTGGATATGCAGAAACGGAGATATCTTGGTTTTCGTGGCATTTCAAGCTGAGATATGCATTTCCTGCGATAATCTTGGTGAGCCTTTTGTCCGAAGTATGCAGAATCATCGAGATCGCTCGTTTCGAGCTATTTAATGCGAGAAACACGTTATCTGGTGTTTTTACCACTCTACAGTGCGTTGGATATGCAGAACCGGAGATATATTGGTTTTCGTCGGGTTTCAAGCTGAGATATGCATTTTCTACGATATGCTTGGTGAAACATCTGTCCGAAGTATGCAGAAACGTCGAGAGCGCTCTTTTCGAGCTATTTAATGCGAGAAACACGTTATCTGGTGTTTTCACCACTCCACAGTGCGTTTGATATGCAGAACAGTAGATGTCTTGGTTTTCGTGGGGTTTCAAGCTGAGATATACATTTTCTGCGATAATCTTGGTGAGACTTCTGTTAGAAGTATGCAAAATCATCGAGATCGCACTTTTCGAGCTATTTAATGCGAGAAACACGTTATCTGGTGTTTTCACCACTCCACAGTGCGTTGGATATGCAGAACCGGAGATATTTTGGTTATCGTGGGGTTTCAAGCAGGGATATGTATTTTCTGCGATAATCTTGGTGAGACTTCTGTTAGAAGTATGCTGAATCATCTAGATCGCTCTTTTCGAGCTAGCTAGTGCGAGAAACACGTTGTCTGGTGTTTTCACTACTCCACAGTGCGTTTGACATGCAGAACCAGCGATATCTTGGTTTTCGTGGGGTTTCAAGCTGAGATATGCATTTTCTGCGATAATATTGGTGAGACTTCAGTCAGAAGTATGCAGAATCATCTAGATCGCTCTTTTCGAGCTACTTAATGCACGAAACACGTTTTCTGGTGTTTTCACCACTCCATAGTGCGTTTGACATGCAGAACCAGCGATATCTTGGTTTTCGTGGGGTTTCAAGCTGAGATGTGCATTTTCTGCGATAATATTGGTGAGACTTCAGTCAGAAGTATGCAGAATCATCTAGATCGCTCTTTTCGAGCTACTTAATGCACGAAACACGTTTTCTGGTGTTTTCACCACTCCACAGTACGTTTGATATGCAGAACCGGCGACATCTTGATTTTCGTGAGGTTTCAAGCTGAGATATGCATTTTCTGTGATAATATTGGTGAGACTTCAGTCAGAAGTATGCAGAATCATATAGATCGCTCTTTTCGAGCTGTTTAATTCGAAAAAACAAGTTTTCTGGTGTTTTCACCACTCCACAGTGCGTTTGATATGCCGAACCGGCGATATCTTGATTTTCGTGGGGTTTCCAGCTGAGATATGCATTTTCTGCGATAATCTTGGTGAGTCTTCTGTCCGAAGTATGCAGAATCATCGAGATCGCACTATTCGAGCTAGTTAATGCGAGAAAAAACTTATCCGCTGTTTTCACCACTCCACAGTGCGTTTGATATGCAGAACACAGCGGTATCTTGGTTTTCGTGGGGTTTCAAGCTGAGATATGCATTTTTTACGATAATTTTGGTGAGACTTCTGTCCGAAGTATCCAGAATCATCGAGATCGCTCGTTTCGAGCTACTGAATGCGAGGAACACGTTATCTGGTGTTTTCACCACTCCACAGTGCGTTGGATATGCAGAACCGGAGATATTTTGGTTTTCGTGGGGTTTCAAGCAGAGATATGTATTTTCTGCGATAATCTTGGTGAGACTTCTGTTAGAAGTATGCTGAATCATCTAGATCGCTCTTTTCGAGCTAGCTAGTGCGAGAAACACGTTGTCTGGTGTTTTCACCACTCCACAGTGCGTTTGACATGCACAACCAGCGATATCTTGGTTTTCGTGGGGTTTCAAGCTGAGATATGCATTTTCTGCGATAATATTGGTGAGACTTCAGTCAGAAGTATGCAGAATCATCTAGATCGCTCTTTTCGAGCTACTTAATGCACGAAACACGTTTTCTGGTGTTTTCACCACTCCACAGTGCGTTTGATACGCAGAACCAGCGATATCTTGGTTTTCGTGGGGTTTCAAGCTGAGATGTGCATTTTCTGCGATAATATTGGTGAGACTTCAGTCAGAAGTATGCAGAATCATCTAGATCGCTCTTTTCGAGCTACTTAATGCACGAAACACGTTTTCTGGTGTTTTCACCACTCCACAGTACGTTTGATATGCAGAACCGGCGACATCTTGATTTTCGTGAGGTTTCAAGCTGAGATATGCATTTTCTGCGATAATATTGGTGAGACTTCAGTCAGAAGTATGCAGAATCATATAGATCGCTCTTTTCGAGCTGTTTAATTCGAAAAAACAAGTTTTCTGGTGTTTTCACCACTCCACAGTACGTTTGATATGCCGAACCGGCGATATCTTGATTTTCGTGGGGTTTCCAGCTGAGATATGCATTTTCTGCGATAATCTTGGTGAGTCTTCTGTCAGAAGTATGCAGAATCTTCGAGATCGCTCTGTTCGAGCTACTTAATGCGAGTAACACGTTATCTGGTGTTTTCACCACTCCACAGTGCGTTTGATATGCAGACCCGGCGACATCTTGGCTTTCGTCGGGTATCAAGCTGAGATATGCATTTTCTACGATAATCTTGGTGAGACTTCTGTCAGAAGTTTGCAGAATCATCGGGATCGCCCTTTTCGAGCTATTTAATGCGAGAAACACGTTCTCTGGTGGTTTTCACCACTCCACAGTGCGTTTGATATGCAGAACCGGCGACATCTTGGTTTTCGTGGGGTTTCAAGCTGAGATGTGCATTTTCTGCGAAAATATTGGTGAGACTTCAGTCAGAAGTATGCAGAATCATCTAGATCGCTCTTTTCGAGCTACTTAATGCACGAAACACGTTTTCTGGTGTTTTCACCACTCCACAGTACGTTTGATATGCAGAACCGGCGACATCTTGATTTTCGTGAGGTTTCAAGCTGAGATATGCATTTTCTGCGATAATATTGGTGAGACTTCAGTCAGAAGTATGCAGAATCATATAGATCGCTCTTTTCGAGCTGTTTAATTCGAAAAAACAAGTTTTCTGGTGTTTTCACCACTCCACAGTGCGTTTGATATGCCGAACCGGCGATATCTTGATTTTCGTGGGGTTTCCAGCTGAGATATGCATTTTCTGCGATAATCTTGGTGAGTCTTCTGTCCGAAGTATGCAGAATCATCGAGATCGCACTATTCGAGCTAGTTAATGCGAGAAAAAACTTATCCGCTGTTTTCACCACTCCACAGTGCGTTTGATATGCAGAACACAGCGGTATCTTGGTTTTCGTGGGGTTTCAAGCTGAGATATGCATTTTTTACGATAATTTTGGTGAGACTTCTGTCCGAAGTATCCAGAATCATCGAGATCGCTCGTTTCGAGCTACTGAATGCGAGGAACACGTTATCTGGTGTTTTCACCACTCCACAGTGCGTTGGATATGCAGAACCGGAGATATTTTGGTTTTCGTGGGGTTTCAAGCAGAGATATGTATTTTCTGCGATAATCTTGGTGAGACTTCTGTTAGAAGTATGCTGAATCATCTAGATCGCTCTTTTCGAGCTAGCTAGTGCGAGAAACACGTTGTCTGGTATTTTCACCACTCCACAGTGCGTTTGACATGCACAACCAGCGGTATCTTGGTTTTCGTGGGGTTTCAAGCTGAGATATGCATTTTTTACGATAATTTTGGTGAGACTTCTGTCCGAAGTATCCAGAATCATCGAGATCGCTCGTTTCGAGCTACTGAATGCGAGGAACACGTTATCTGGTGTTTTCTCCACTCCACAGTGCGTTTGATATGCAGACCCGGCGACATCTTGGCTTTCGTCAGGTATCAAGCTGAGATATGCATTTTCTACGATAATCTTGGTGAGACTTCTGTCAGAAGTATGCGGAATCTTCGAGATCGCCCATTTCGAGCTACTTAATGCGAGAAACACGTTTTCTGGTGTTTTCACCACTCCACAGTGCATTTGATATGCATAACCGGCGACATCTTGATTTTCGCGGTGTTTCCAGCTGAGATATGCATTTTCAGCGATAATCTTGGTGAGCCTTCTTTCAGAAGTATGCAGAATCTTCGAGATCGCCCATTTCGAGCTACTTAATGCGAGAAACACGTTTTCTGGTGTATTCACCACTCCACAGAGCGTTTGATATGCAGAACCGGCGATATCTTGGGTTTCGTCGGTGTTCAAGCTGAGATATGCATTTTCTGCGATAATCCTTGTGAGTCTTCTGTCAGAAGTATGCAGAATCATCGAGATCCCTCTTTTCGAGCTATTTAATGCGGGAAACACGTTATCTGGTGTTTTCACCACTCCACAGTGCGCTTGATATGCAGCACCGGCGAAATCTTGGCTGTCGTCGGGTATCAAGCTGAGATATGCATTTTCTGCGATAATCTTGGTGAGTCTTCTGTCAGAAGTATGCAGAATCTTCGAGAACGCTCTTTTCGAGCTACTTAATGCGAGAAACACGTTTTCTGGTGTTTTCACCACTCCACAGTACGTTTGATGTGCCGAACCGGAGATAACTTGGTTTTCGTGAGGTTTCAAGCTGAGATATGCATTTTCTGCGATAATCTTGGTGACACTTCATTCAGAAGTATGCAGAATCATCTAGATCGCTCTTGTCGAGCTGTTTAATGCGAGAAACACGTTATCTGGTGTTTTCACCACTCCACAGTGCGTTTGATATTGCAGAACCGGCGATATCTTGATATTCGTGGTGTTTCCAGATGAGATATGCATTTTCTGCAATAATCTTGGTGAGTGTTCTGTCAGAAGTATGCAGAATCATCTAGATTGCACTTTTCATGCTATTTAATGCGAGAAACACGTTTTCTGGTGTTTTCACCACTCCACAGTGCGTTTGATATGCAGAACCGGCGACATCTTGGCTGTCGTCGGGTATCAAGCTGAGATATGCATTTTCTGCGATAATCTTGGTGTGTCTTCTGTCAGAAGTATGCAGAATCTTCGAGAACGCTATGTTCGAGCTACTTAATGCGAGAAACACGTTTTCTGGTGTTTTCACCACTCCACAATACGTTTGACATGCAGCACCGGAGATATCTTCGTTTCGGTCGGGTTTCAAGCTGAGATATGCTTTTCTACGATAATCTTGGTGAGACATCTGTCAGAAGTATGCAGAATCTTCGAGAACGCTCTTTTCGAGCTACTTAATGCGAGAAACACGTTTTCTGGTGTTTTCACCACTCCACAGTACGTTTGATGTGCCGAACCGGAGATAACTTGGTTTTCGTGAGGTTTCAAGCTGAGATATGCATTTTCTGCGATAATCTTGGTGACACTTCATTCAGAAGTATGCAGAATCATCTAGATCGCTCTTTTCGAGCTGTTTAATTCGAAAAAACAAGTTTTCTGGTGTTTTCACCACTCCACAGTGCGTTTGATATGCCGAACCGGCGATATCTTGATTTTCGTGGGGTTTCCAGCTGAGATATGCATTTTCTGCGATAATCTTGGTGAGTCTTCTGTCCGAAGTATGCAGAATCATCGAGATCGCACTATTCGAGCTAGTTAATGCGAGAAAAAACTTATCCGCTGTTTTCACCACTCCACAGTGCGTTTGATATGCAGAACACAGCGGTATCTTGGTTTTCGTGGGGTTTCAAGCTGAGATATGCATTTTTTACGATAATTTTGGTGAGACTTCTGTCCGAAGTATCCAGAATCATCGAGATCGCTCGTTTCGAGCTACTGAATGCGAGGAACACGTTATCTGGTGTTTTCACCACTCCACAGTGCGTTGGATATGCAGAACCGGAGATATTTTGGTTTTCGTGGGGTTTCAAGCAGAGATATGTATTTTCTGCGATAATCTTGGTGAGACTTCTGTTAGAAGTATGCTGAATCATCTAGATCGCTCTTTTCGAGCTAGCTAGTGCGAGAAACACGTTGTCTGGTGTTTTCACCACTCCACAGTGCGTTTGACATGCACAACCAGCGGTATCTTGGTTTTCGTGGGGTTTCAAGCTGAGATATGCATTTTTTACGATAATTTTGGTGAGACTTCTGTCCGAAGTATGCAGAATCATCGAGATCGCTCGTTTCGAGCTACTGAATGCGAGGAACACGTTATCTGGTGTTTTCACCACTCCACAGTGCGTTTGATATGCAGACCCGGCGACATCTTGGCTTTCGTCAGGTATCAAGCTGAGATATGCATTTTCTACGATAATCTTGGTGAGACTTCTGTCAGAAGTATGCGGAATCTTCGAGATCGCCCATTTCGAGCTACTTAATGCGAGAAACACGTTTTCTGGTGTTTTCACCACTCCACAGTGCATTTGATATGCATAACCGGCGACATCTTGATTTTCGCGGTGTTTCCAGCTGAGATATGCATTTTCAGCGATAATCTTGGTGAGCCTTCTTTCAGAAGTATGCAGAATCTTCGAGATCGCCCATTTCGAGCTACTTAATGCGAGAAACACGTTTTCTGGTGTATTCACCACTCCACAGAGCGTTTGATATGCAGAACCGGCGATATCTTGGGTTTCGTCGGTGTTCAAGCTGAGATATGCATTTTCTGCGATAATCCTTGTGAGTCTTCTGTCAGAAGTATGCAGAATCATCGAGATCCCTCTTTTCGAGCTATTTAATGCGGGAAACACGTTATCTGGTGTTTTCACCACTCCACAGTGCGCTTGATATGCAGCACCGGCGAAATCTTGGCTGTCGTCGGGTATCAAGCTGAGATATGCATTTTCTGCGATAATCTTGGTGAGTCTTCTGTCAGAAGTATGCAGAATCTTCGAGAACGCTCTTTTCGAGCTACTTAATGCGAGAAACACGTTTTCTGGTGTTTTCACCACTCCACAGTGCGTTTGATATGCAGAACCGGCGACATCTTGGCTGTCGTCGGGTATCAAGCTGAGATATGCATTTTCTGCGATAATCTTGGTGTGTCTTCTGTCAGAAGTATGCAGAATCTTCGAGAACGCTATGTTCGAGCTACTTAATGCGAGAAACACGTTTTCTGGTGTTTTCACCACTCCACAATACGTTTGACATGCAGCACCGGAGATATCTTCGTTTCGGTCGGGTTTCAAGCTGAGATATGCTTTTCTACGATAATCTTGGTGAGACATCTGTCAGAAGTATGCAGAATCTTCGAGAACGCTCTTTTCGAGCTACTTAATGCGAGAAACACGTTTTCTGGTGTTTTCACCACTCCACAGTACGTTTGATGTGCCGAACCGGAGATAACTTGGTTTTCGTGAGGTTTCAAGCTGAGATATGCATTTTCTGCGATAATCTTGGTGACACTTCATTCAGAAGTATGCAGAATCATCTAGATCGCTCTTTTCGAGCTATTTAATGCGAGAAACACGGTATCTGGTGTTTTCACCACTCCACAGTGCGTTTGATATGCAGAACAGTAGATTTTTGGTTTTCGTGGGGTTTCAAGCTGAGATATGCATTTTCTGCGGTAATCTTGTTGAGACTTCTGTCCGAAGTATGCAGAAACATCGAGACCGCTCTTTTCGAGCTATTAAATGCGAGAAACTCGTTTTCTGGTGTTTTCACCACTCCACATTGCGTTTGATATGCTGACCCGGCGACATCTTTGATTTCGTCGGGGTTCAAGCTGAGATATGCATTTTCTACGATAATCTTGGTGAGACATCTGTCCGAAGTATGCTGAATCATCTAGTTCTCTCTTTTCGAGCTATTGAATGCGAGAAACACGTTATCTGGTGTTTTCACCACTCCAAAGTTGGTTTGATATGCAGAACCGGCGATATTTTGGTTTTCGTCGGGTTTCAAGCTGAGATATGCATTTTATACGATAATCTTGGTGAGACTTCTGTCAGAAGTATGCAGAATCTTCGAGAACGCTCTTTTCGAGCTACTTAATGCACGAAACACGTTTTCTGGTGTTTTCACCACTCCACGGTACGTTTGATGTGCAGAACCGGAGATAACTCGGTTTACGTCGGGTTTCAAGCTGAGATATGCATTTTCTACGATAATCTTGGTGAGACCTCTGTCAGAAGTACGCAGGATCTTCGAGAACGCTCTTTTCGAGCTATTTAATGCGAGAAACACGTAATCTGGTGTTTTCACCACTCCACAGTGCGTATGATATGCAGAACCGGCGATATTTCGGTTTTCGTGGGGTTTCAAGGTGAGATATGCATTTTCTGCTATAATCTCGGTGAGACTTCTGTCCGAAGTATGCTGAAACATCGAGATCGCTCTTTTCGTGCTAGTTAATGCGAGAAAAACCTTTTCCGGTGTTTTCACCACTCCACAGTGCGTTTGATATGCAGAACCGGCGATATCTTGGTTTCCGTGGGGTTTCAAGCTGAGATATGCATTTTCTGCGATAATATTGGTGAGACTTCTGTCCGAAGTATGCAGAATCATCGAGATCGCTCGTTTCGATCTACTTAATGCGAGAAACACGTTATCTGGTGTTTTCACCACTCCACAGTGCGTTGGATATGCAGAACCGGCGATATTTTGGTTTTCGTCGGGTTTCAAGCTGAGATATGCATTTTCGACGATAAGCTTGGTGAAACATCTGTCCAAAGTATGCAGAAACATCGAGAGCGCTCTTTTCGAGCTACTTAATGCACGAAACACGTTTTCTGGTGTTTTCACCACTCCACAGTACGTTTGACATGCAGAACCGGAGATATCTTGGTTTCGGTCGGGTTTCAAGCTGAGATATGCATTTTCTACGATAATCTTGGTGAAACATCTGTCCGAAGTATGCACAAACATCGAGAGCGCTCTTTTCGAGCTACTTAATGCGAGAAACTCGTTTTCTGGTGTTTTCACCACTCCACGTTAAGTTTGATGTGCAGAACCGGAGATAACTCGGTTTTCGTGGTGGTTCCAGCTGAGATATGCATTTTCTGCGATAATCATGGTGGGTCTTTTGTCAGAAGTATGCAGAATCATCTAGATCGCTCTTTGCGAGCTACTTAATGCACGAAACACGTTTTCTGGTGTTTTCACCACTCCACAGTACGTTTGACATGCAGAACCGGAGATATCTTGGTTTCGGTCGGGTTTCAAGCTGAGATATGCATTATCTACGATAATCCTGGTGAGACTTCTGTCAGAAGTGTGCAGAATCATCTAGATCGCTCTTTTCGAGCTACTTAATGCACGAAACACGTTTTCTGGTGTTTTCACCACACCACAGAACGTTTGACATGCAGAACCGGAGATATCTTGGTTTCGGTCGGGTTTCAAGCTGAGATATGCATTTTCTTCGATAATCCTGGTGAGACTTCTGTCAGAAGTATGCAGAATCTTCGAGAACGCTCTTTTCGATCTACTTAATGTGCGAAACACGTCTTCTGGTGTTTTCACCACTCCACGGTACGTTTGATGTGCAGAACCGGAGATAACTCGGTTTTCTTGGGGTTTCAAGCTGAGATATGCATTTTTTACGATAATCTTGGTGAGACTTCTGTCCGAAGGTTGCAGAATCATCGAGATCGCGCAATTCGAGCTATTTAATGCGACAAACACGTTATCTGGTGTTTTCAGCACTCCACAGTGCGTTGAATATGCAGAACCGGAGATATTTTGGTTTTCGTCGGGTTTCAAGCTGAGATATGCATTTTCTACGATAAGCTTGGTGAATCATCTGTCCAAAGTATGCAGAAACATCGAGAGCGCTCTTTTCGAGCTATTTATTGCGAGAAACACGTTCTCTGGTGTTTTCACCACTCCACAGTTGGTTTGATATGCAGAACCGGCGATATTTTGGTTTTCGTCGTGTTTCAAGCTGAGATATGCATTTTCTTCGATAATCTTGGTGAAACATCTGTCCGAAGTATGCAGAAACATCGAGAGCGCTCGTTTCGAGCTATTTAATGCGAGAAACACGGTATCTGGTGTTTTCACCACTCCACAGTGCGTTTGATATGCAGAACAGTAGATATCTTGGTTTTCGTGGGGTTTCAAGCTGAGATATGCATTTTCCGCGGTAATCTTGTTGAGACTTCTGTCCGAAGTATGCAGAAACATCGAGACCGCTCTTTTCGAGCTATTTAATGCGAGAAACACGGTATCTGGTGTTTTCACCACTCCACAGTGCGTTTGATATGCAGAACAGTAGATTTTTGGTTTTCGTGGGGTTTCAAGCTGAGATATGCATTTTCTGCGGTAATCTTGTTGAGACTTCTGTCCGAAGTATGCAGACACATCGAGACCGCTCTTTTCGAGCTATTTAATGCGAGAAACTCGTTTTCTGGTGTTTTCACCACTCCACATTGCGTTTGATATGCTGACCCGGCGACATCTTTGATTTCGTCGGGGTTCAAGCTGAGATATGCATTTTCTACGATAATCTTGGTGAGACATCTGTCCGAAGTATGCTGAATCATCTAGATCTCTCTTTTCGAGCTATTGAATGCGAGAAACACGTTATCTGGTGTTTTCACCACTCCAAAGTTGGTTTGATATGCAGAACCGGCGATATTTTGGTTTTCGTCGGGTTTCAAGCTGAGATATGCATTTTCTACGATAATCTTGGTGAAACATCTGTCCGAAGTATGCAGAAACATCGAGAGCGCTCTTTTCGAGCTATTTAATGCGAGAAACTCGTTTTCTGGTGTTTTCACCACTCCACATTGCGTTTGATATGCAGACCCGGCGACATCTTTGATTTCGTCGGGGTTCAAGCTGAGATATGCATTTTCTACGATAATCTTGGTGAGACTTCTGTCCGAAGTATGCTGAATCATCTAGATCGCTCTTTTCGAGCTATTGAATGCGAGAAACACGTTATCTGGTGTTTTCACCACTCCACAGTGCGTTTGATATGCAGAACCAGCGATATCTTGGTTTTCGTGGCATTTCAAGCTGAGATATGCATTTCCTGCGATAATCTTGGTGAGCCTTTTGTCCGAAGTATGCAGAATCATCGAGATCGCTCGTTTCGAGCTATTTAATGCGAGAAACACGTTATCTGGTGTTTTTACCACTCTACAGTGCGTTGGATATGCAGAACCGGAGATATATTGGTTTTCGTCGGGTTTCAAGCTGAGATATGCATTTTCTACGATATGCTTGGTGAAACATCTG
Source organism: Anthophora plumipes (assembly GCA_951804975.1). Classification (NCBI taxonomy): domain Eukaryota; kingdom Metazoa; phylum Arthropoda; class Insecta; order Hymenoptera; family Apidae; genus Anthophora; species Anthophora plumipes. Next base: position 3,240,239 of record CATORF010000583.1, read on the forward strand.
TCCGAAGTATGCAGAAACGTCGAGAGCGCTCTTTTCGAGCTATTTAATGCGAGAAACACGTTATCTGGTGTTTTCACCACTCCACAGTGCGTTTGATATGCAGAACAGTAGATGTCTTGGTTTTCGTGGGGTTTCAAGCTGAGATATACATTTTCTGCGATAATCTTGGTGAGACTTCTGTTAGAAGTATGCAAAATCATCGAGATCGCACTTTTCGAGCTATTTAATGCGAGAAACACGTTATCTGGTGTTTTCACCACTCCACAGTGCGTTGGATATGCAGAACCGGAGATATTTTGGTTATCGTGGGGTTTCAAGCAGGGATATGTATTTTCTGCGATAATCTTGGTGAGACTTCTGTTAGAAGTATGCTGAATCATCTAGATCGCTCTTTTCGAGCTAGCTAGTGCGAGAAACACGTTGTCTGGTGTTTTCACTACTCCACAGTGCGTTTGACATGCAGAACCAGCGATATCTTGGTTTTCGTGGGGTTTCAAGCTGAGATATGCATTTTCTGCGATAATATTGGTGAGACTTCAGTCAGAAGTATGCAGAATCATCTAGATCGCTCTTTTCGAGCTACTTAATGCACGAAACACGTTTTCTGGTGTTTTCACCACTCCATAGTGCGTTTGACATGCAGAACCAGCGATATCTTGGTTTTCGTGAGGTTTCAAGCTGAGATATGCATTTTCTGCGATAATATTGGTGAGACTTCAGTCAGAAGTATGCAGAATCATATAGATCGCTCTTTTCGAGCTGTTTAATTGGAGAAAACAAGTTTTCTGGTGTTTTCACCACTCCACAGTGCGTTTGATATGCCGAACCGGCGATATCTTGATTTTCGTGGGGCTTCCAGCTGAGATATGCATTTTCTGCGATAATCTTGGTGAGTCTTCTGTCCGAAGTATGCAGAATCATCGAGATCGCACTATTCGAGCTAGTTAATGCGAGAAAAAACTTATCCGCTGTTTTCACCACTCCACAGTGCGTTTTATATGCAGAACACAGCGGTATCTTGGTTTTCGTGGGGTTTCAAGCTGAGATATGCATTTTTTACGATAATTTTGGTGAGACTTCTGTCCGAAGTATCCAGAATCATCGAGATCGCTCGTTTCGAGCTACTGAATGCGAGGAACACGTTATCTGGTGTTTTCACCACTCCACAGTGCGTTGGATATGCAGAACCGGAGATATTTTAGTTTTCGTGGGGTTTCAAGCAGAGATATGTATTTTCTGCGATAATCTTGGTGAGACTTCTGTTAGAAGTATGCTGAATCATCTAGATCGCTCTTTTCGAGCTAGCTAGTGCGAGAAACACGTTGTCTGGTGTTTTCACCACTCCACAGTGCGTTTGACATGCACAACCAGCGATATCTTGGTTTTCGTGGGGTTTCAAGCTGAGATATGCATTTTCTGCGATAATATTGGTGAGACTTCAGTCAGAAGTATGCAGAATCATCTAGATCGCTCTTTTCGAGCTACTTAATGCACGAAACACGTTTTCTGGTGTTTTCACCACTCCACAGTGCGTTTGACATGCAGAACCAGCGATATCTTGGTTTTCGTGGGGTTTCAAGCTGAGATGTGCATTTTCTGCGATAATATTGGTGAGACTTCAGTCAGAAGTATGCAGAATCATCTAGATCGCTCTTTTCGAGCTACTTAATGCACGAAACACGTTTTCTGGTGTTTTCACCACTCCACAGTACGTTTGATATGCAGAACCGGCGACATCTTGATTTTCGTGAGGTTTCAAGCTGAGATATGCATTTTCTGCGATAATATTGGTGAGACTTCAGTCAGAAGTATGCAGAATCATATTGATCGCTCTTTTCGAGCTGTTTAATTCGAAAAAACAAGTTTTCTGGTGTTTTCACCACTCCACAGTGCGTTTGATATGCCGAACCGGCGATATCTTGATTTTCGTGGGGTTTCCAGCTGAGATATGCATTTTCTGCGATAATCTTGGTGAGTCTTCTGTCAGAAGTATGCAGAATCTTCGAGATCGCTCTGTTCGAGCTACTTAATGCGAGTAACACGTTATCTGGTGTTTTCACCACTCCACAGTGCGTTTGATATGCAGACCCGGCGACATCTTGGCTTTCGTCGGGTATCAAGCTGAGATATGCATTTTCTACGATAATCTTGGTGAGACTTCTGTCAGAAGTTTGCAGAATCATCGGGATCGCCCTTTTCGAGCTATTTAATGCGAGAAACACGTTCTCTGGTGGTTTTCACCACTCCACAGTGCGTTTGATATGCAGAACCGGCGACATCTTGGTTTTCGTGGGGTTTCAAGCTGAGATGTGCATTTTCTGCGAAAATATTGGTGAGACTTCAGTCAGAAGTATGCAGAATCATCTAGATCGCTCTTTTCGAGCTACTTAATGCACGAAACACGTTTTCTGGTGTTTTCACCACTCCACAGTACGTTTGATATGCAGAACCGGCGACATCTTGATTTTCGTGAGGTTTCAAGCTGAGATATGCATTTTCTGCGATAATATTGGTGAGACTTCAGTCAGAAGTATGCAGAATCATATAGATCGCTCTTTTCGAGCTGTTCAATTCGAAAAAACAAGTTTTCTGGTGTTTTCACCACTCCACAGTGCGTTTGATATGCCGAACCGGCGATATCTTGATTTTCGTGGGGTTTCCAGCTGAGATATGCATTTTCTGCGATAATCTTGGTGAGTCTTCTGTCCGAAGTATGCAGAATCATCGAGATCGCACTATTCGAGCTAGTTAATGCGAGAAAAAACTTATCCGCTGTTTTCACCACTCCACAGTGCGTTTGATATGCAGAACACAGCGGTATCTTGGTTTTCGTGGGGTTTCAAGCTGAGATATGCATTTTTTACGATAATTTTGGTGAGACTTCTGTCCGAAGTATCCAGAATCATCGAGATCGCTCGTTTCGAGCTACTGAATGCGAGGAACACGTTATCTGGTGTTTTCACCACTCCACAGTGCGTTGGATATGCAGAACCGGAGATATTTTGGTTTTCGTGGGGTTTCAAGCAGAGATATGTATTTTCTGCGATAATCTTGGTGAGACTTCTGTTAGAAGTATGCTGAATCATCTAGATCGCTCTTTTCGAGCTAGCTAGTGCGAGAAACACGTTGTCTGGTGTTTTCACCACTCCACAGTGCGTTTGACATGCACAACCAGCGGTATCTTGGTTTTCGTGGGGTTTCAAGCTGAGATATGCATTTTTTAAGATAATTTTGGTGAGACTTCTGTCCGAAGTATCCAGAATCATCGAGATCGCTCGTTTCGAGCTACTGAATGCGAGGAACACGTTATCTGGTGTTTTCACCACTCCACAGTGCGTTTGATATGCAGACCCGGCGACATCTTGGCTTTCGTCAGGTATCAAGCTGAGATATGCATTTTCTACGATAATCTTGGTGAGACTTCTGTCAGAAGTATGCAGAATCTTCGAGATCGCCCATTTCGAGCTACCTAATGCGAGAAACACGTTTTCTGGTGTTTTCACCACTCCACAGTGCATTTGATATGCATAACCGGCGACATCTTGATTTTCGCGGTGTTTCCAGCTGAGATATGCATTTTCAGCGATAATCTTGGTGAGCCTTCTTTCAGAAGTATGCAGAATCTTCGAGATCGCCCATTTCGAGCTACTTAATGCGAGAAACACGTTTTCTGGTGTATTCACCACTCCACAGAGCGTTTGATATGCAGAACCGGCGATATCTTGGGTTTCGTCGGTGTTCAAGCTGAGATATGCATTTTCTGCGATAATCCTTGTGAGTCTTCTGTCAGAAGTATGCAGAATCATCGAGATCCCTCTTTTCGAGCTATTTAATGCGGGAAACACGTTATCTGGTGTTTTCACCACTCCACAGTGCGCTTGATATGCAGCACCGGCGAAATCTTGGCTGTCGTCGGGTATCAAGCTGAGATATGCATTTTCTGCGATAATCTTGGTGAGTCTTCTGTCAGAAGTATGCAGAATCTTCGAGAACGCTCTTTTCGAGCTACTTAATGCGAGAAACACGTTTTCTGGTGTTTTCACCACTCCACAGTACGTTTGATGTGCCGAACCGGAGATAACTTGGTTTTCGTGAGGTTTCAAGCTGAGATATGCATTTTCTGCGATAATCTTGGTGACACTTCATTCAGAAGTATGCAGAATCATCTAGATCGCTCTTGTCGAGCTGTTTAATGCGAGAAACACGTTATCTGGTGTTTTCACCACTCCACAGTGCGTTTGATATTGCAGAACCGGCGATATCTTGATATTCGTGGTGTTTCCAGATGAGATATGCATTTTCTGCAATAATCTTTGTGAGTGTTCTGTCAGAAGTATGCAGAATCATCTAGATTGCACTTTTCATGCTATTTAATGCGAGAAACACGTTTTCTGGTGTTTTCACCACTCCACAGTGCGTTTGATATGCAGAACCGGCGACATCTTGGCTGTCGTCGGGTATCAAGCTGAGATATGCATTTTCTGCGATAATCTTGGTGTGTCTTCTGTCAGAAGTATGCAGAATCATCTAGATCGCTCTTGTCGCGCTATTTAATGCGAGAAACACGTTTTCTGGTGTATTCACCACTCCACAGAGCGTTTGATATGCAGAACCGGCGATATCTTGATATTCGTGGTGTTTCCAGCTGAGATATGCATTTTCTGCGATAATCTTGGTGATTCATCTGTCCGAAGTATGCAGAATCATGGAGAACCCTCTTTTCGAGCTATTTAATGCGAGAAACACGTTATCTGGTGTTTTCACCACTCCACAGTACGTTTGATATGCAGAACCGGCGACATCTTGATTTTCGTGAGGTTTCAAGCTGAGATATGCATTTTCTGCGATAATATTGGTGAGACTTCAGTCAGAAGTATGCAGAATCATATAGATCGCTCTTTTCGAGCTGTTTAATTCGAAAAAACAAGTTTTCTGGTGTTTTCACCACTCCACAGTGCGTTTGATATGCCGAACCGGCGATATCTTGATTTTCGTGGGGTTTCCAGCTGAGATATGCATTTTCTGCGATAATCTTGGTGAGTCTTCTGTCCGAAGTATGCAGAATCATCGAGATCGCACTATTCGAGCTAGTTAATGCGAGAAAAAACTTATCCGCTGTTTTCACCACTCCACAGTGCGTTTGATATGCAGAACACAGCGGTATCTTGGTTTTCGTGGGGTTTCAAGCTGAGATATGTATTTTTTACGATAATTTTGGTGAGACTTCTGTCCGAAGTATCCAGAATCATCGAGATCGCTCGTTTCGAGCTACTGAATGCGAGGAACACGTTATCTGGTGTTTTCACCACTCCACAGTGCGTTGGATATGCAGAACCGGAGATATTTTAGTTTTCGTGGGGTTTCAAGCAGAGATATGTATTTTCTGCGATAATCTTGGTGAGACTTCTGTTAGAAGTATGCTGAATCATCTAGATCGCTCTTTTCGAGCTAGCTAGTGCGAGAAACACGTTGTCTGGTGTTTTCACCACTCCACAGTGCGTTTGACATGCACAACCAGCGATATCTTGGTTTTCGTGGGGTTTCAAGCTGAGATATGCATTTTCTGCGATAATATTGGTGAGACTTCAGTCAGAAGTATGCAGAATCATCTAGATCGCTCTTTTCGAGCTACTTAATGCACGAAACACGTTTTCTGGTGTTTTCACCACTCCACAGTGCGTTTGACATGCAGAACCAGCGATATCTTGGTTTTCGTGGGGTTTCAAGCTGAGATGTGCATTTTCTGCGATAATATTGGTGAGACTTCAGTCAGAAGTATGCAGAATCATCTAGATCGCTCTTTTCGAGCTACTTAATGCACGAAACACGTTTTCTGGTGTTTTCACCACTCCACAGTACGTTTGATATGCAGAACCGGCGACATCTTGATTTTCGTGAGGTTTCAAGCTGAGATATGCATTTTCTGCGATAATATTGGTGAGACTTCAGTCAGAAGTATGCAGAATCATATAGATCGCTCTTTTCGAGCTGTTTAATTCGAAAAAACAAGTTTTCTGGTGTTTTCACCACTCCACAGTGCGTTTGATATGCCGAACCGGCGATATCTTGATTTTCGTGGGGTTTCCAGCTGAGATATGCATTTTCTGCGATAATCTTGGTGAGTCTTCTGTCAGAAGTATGCAGAATCTTCGAGATCGCTCTGTTCGAGCTACTTAATGCGAGTAACACGTTATCTGGTGTTTTCACCACTCCACAGTGCGTTTGATATGCAGACCCGGCGACATCTTGGCTTTCGTCGGGTATCAAGCTGAGATATGCATTTTCTACGATAATCTTGGTGAGACTTCTGTCAGAAGTTTGCAGAATCATCGGGATCGCCCTTTTCGAGCTATTTAATGCGAGAAACACGTTCTTTGGTGGTTTTCACCACTCCACAGTGCGTTTGATATGCAGAACCGGCGACATCTTGGTTTTCGTGGGGTTTCAAGCTGAGATGTGCATTTTCTGCGAAAATATTGGTGAGACTTCAGTCAGAAGTATGCAGAATCATCTAGATCGCTCTTTTCGAGCTACTTAATGCACGAAACACGTTTTCTGGTGTTTTCACCACTCCACAGTACGTTTGATATGCAGAACCGGCGACATCTTGATTTTCGTGAGGTTTCAAGCTGAGATATGCATTTTCTGCGATAATATTGGTGAGACTTCAGTCAGAAGTATGCAGAATCATATAGATCGCTCTTTTCGAGCTGTTTAATTCGAAAAAACAAGTTTTCTGGTGTTTTCACCACTCCACAGTGCGTTTGATATGCCGAACCGGCGATATCTTGATTTTCGTGGGGTTTCCAGCTGAGATATGCATTTTCTGCGATAATCTTGGTGAGTCTTCTGTCCGAAGTATGCAGAATCATCGAGATCGCACTATTCGAGCTAGTTAATGCGAGAAAAAACTTATCCGCTGTTTTCACCACTCCACAGTGCGTTTGATATGCAGAACACAGCGGTATCTTGGTTTTCGTGGGGTTTCAAGCTGAGATATGCATTTTTTACGATAATTTTGGTGAGACTTCTGTCCGAAGTATCCAGAATCATCGAGATCGCTCGTTTCGAGCTACTGAATGCGAGGAACACGTTATCTGGTGTTTTCACCACTCCACAGTGCGTTGGATATGCAGAACCGGAGATATTTTGGTTTTCGTGGGGTTTCAAGCAGAGATATGTATTTTCTGCGATAATCTTGGTGAGACTTCTGTTAGAAGTATGCTGAATCATCTAGATCGCTCTTTTCGAGCTAGCTAGTGCGAGAAACACGTTGTCTGGTGTTTTCACCACTCCACAGTGCGTTTGACATGCACAACCAGCGGTATCTTGGTTTTCGTGGGGTTTCAAGCTGAGATATGCATTTTTTACGATAATTTTGGTGAGACTTCTGTCCGAAGTATCCAGAATCATCGAGATCGCTCGTTTCGAGCTACTGAATGCGAGGAACACGTTATCTGGTGTTTTCACCACTCCACAGTGCGTTTGATATGCAGACCCGGCGACATCTTGGCTTTCGTCAGGTATCAAGCTGAGATATGCATTTTCTACGATAATCTTGGTGAGACTTCTGTCAGAAGTATGCAGAATCTTCGAGATCGCCCATTTCGAGCTACTTAATGCGAGAAACACGTTTTCTGGTGTTTTCACCACTCCACAGTGCATTTGATATGCATAACCGGCGACATCTTGATTTTCGCGGTGTTTCCAGCTGAGATATGCATTTTCAGCGATAATCTTGGTGAGCCTTCTTTCAGAAGTATGCAGAATCTTCGAGATCGCCCATTTCGAGCTACTTAATGCGAGAAACACGTTTTCTGGTGTATTCACCACTCCACAGAGCGTTTGATATGCAGAACCGGCGATATCTTGGGTTTCGTCGGTGTTCAAGCTGAGATATGCATTTTCTGCGATAATCCTTGTGAGTCTTCTGTCAGAAGTATGCAGAATCATCGAGATCCCTCTTTTCGAGCTATTTAATGCGGGAAACACGTTATCTGGTGTTTTCACCACTCCACAGTGCGCTTGATATGCAGCACCGGCGAAATCTTGGCTGTCGTCGGGTATCAAGCTGAGATATGCATTTTCTGCGATAATCTTGGTGAGTCTTCTGTCAGAAGTATGCAGAATCTTCGAGAACGCTCTTTTCGAGCTACTTAATGCGAGAATCACGTTTTCTGGTGTTTTCACCACTCCACAGTACGTTTGATGTGCCGAACCGGAGATAACTTGGTTTTCGTGAGGTTTCAAGCTGAGATATGCATTTTCTGCGATAATCTTGGTGACACTTCATTCAGAAGTATGCAGAATCATCTAGATCGCTCTTGTCGAGCTGTTTAATGCGAGAAACACGTTATCTGGTGTTTTCACCACTCCACTGTGCGTTTGATATTGCAGAACCGGCGATATCTTGATATTCGTGGTGTTTCCAGATGAGATATGCATTTTCTGCAATAATCTTGGTGAGTGTTCTGTCAGAAGTATGCAGAATCATCTAGATTGCACTTTTCATGCTATTTAATGCGAGAAACACGTTTTCTGGTGTTTTCACCACTCCACAGTGCGTTTGATATGCAGAACCGGCGACATCTTGGCTGTCGTCGGGTATCAAGCTGAGATATGCATTTTCTGCGATAATCTTGGTGTGTCTTCTGTCAGAAGTATGCAGAATCTTCGAGAACGCTATGTTCGAGCTACTTAATGCGAGAAACACGTTTTCTGGTGTTTTCACCACTCCACAATACGTTTGACATGCAGCACCGGAAATATCTTCGTTTCGGTCGGGTTTCAAGCTGAGATATGCTTTTCTACGATAATCTTGGTGAGACATCTGTCAGAAGTATGCAGAATCTTCGAGAACGCTTTTTTCGAGCTACTTAATGCGAGAAACACGTTTTCTGGTGTTTTCACCACTCCACAATACGTTTGATGTGCCGAATCGGAGATAACTTGGTTTTCGTGAGGTTTCAAGCTGAGATATGCATTTTCTGCGATAATCTTGGTGACACTTCATTCAGAAGTATGCAGAATCATCTAGATCGCTCTTGTCGCGCTATTTAATGCGAGAAACACGTTTTCTGGTGTATTCACCACTCCACAGAGCGTTTGATATGCAGAACCGGCGATATCTTGATATTCGTGGTGTTTCCAGCTGAGATATGCATTTTCTGCGATAATCTTGGTGATTCTTCTGTCAGAAGTATGCAGAATCATGGAGAACCCTCTTTTCGAGCTATTTAATGCGAGAAACACGTTATCTGGTGTTTTCACCACTCCACAGTGCGTTTGATATGCAGAACCGGCGACATCTTGGGTTTCGTCGGGGTTCAAGCTGAGATATGCATTTTCTGCGATAATCCTTGTGAGTCTTCTGTCAGAAGTATGCAGAATCATCGAGATCCCTCTTTTCAAGCTATTTAATGCGGGAAACACGTTATCTGGTGTTTTCACCACTCCACAGTGCGCTTGATATGCAGCACCGGCGAAATCTTGGCTGTCGTCGGGTATCAAGCTGAGATATGCATTTTCTGCGATAATCTTGGTGAGTCTTCTGTCAGAAGTATGCAGAATCATCCAGATTGCACGTTTCGAGCTATTTAATGCGAGAAACACGTTTTCTGTTGTATTCACAACTCCACAGAGCGTTTGATATGCAGAACCGGCGATATCTTGATATTCGTGGTGTTTCCAGCTGAGATATGCATTTTCTGCGATAATCTTGGTGATTCTTCTGTCAGAAGTATGCAGAATCATCGAGATCTCTCTTTTCAAGGTATTTAATGCGGGAAACACGTTATCTGGTGTTTTCACCACTCCACAGTGCGCTTGATATGCAGAACCGGCGACATCTTGGGTTTCGTCGGGGTTCAAGCTGAGATATGCATTTTCTGCGATAATCCTTGTGAGTCTTCTGTCAGAAGGATGCAGAATCTTCGCGAACGCTCTTTTCGAGCTACTTAATGCGCGAAACACGTTTTCTGGTGTTTTCACCACTCCACGGTGCGTTTGATGTGCAGAACCGGAGATAACTCGGTTTTCGTGGGGTTTCAAGCTGAGATATGCATTTCCTGCGATAATCTTGGTGAGACATCTGTCAGAAGTATACAGAATCTTCGAGAACGCTCTTTTCGAGCTACTTAATACGAGAAACACGTTATCGGGTGTTTTCACCACTCCACAGTGCGTTTGATATGCAGAACCGGCGACATCTTGGATTTCGTCGGGGTTCAAGCTGAGATATGCATTTTCTGCGATAGTCTTGGTGAGACTTCAGTCAGAAGTATGCAGAATCATCTAGATCGCTCTTGTCGAGCTATTTAATGCAAAAAAACAAGTTTCCTGGTGTTTTCAACATTCCACAGTGCGTTTGATATGCAGAACCGGCGATATCTTGATTTTCGTGGTGTTTCCAGCTGAGATATGCATTTTCTGCGATAATCTTGGTGAGTCTTCTGTCAGAAGTATGCAGAATCATCGAGATTCCTCTTTTCGAGCTATTTAATGCGAGAAACACGTTATCAGGTGCTTTCACCACTCCACAGTGCGTTTGATATGCAGAACCGGCGACATCTTGGCTTTAGTCGGGGTTCAAACTGAGATATGCATTTTCTGCGATAATCTTGGTGAGTATTCTGTCGGAAGTACGCAGAAACTTCGATATCGCTCTTTTCGAGCTATTGAATGCGAGAAACAGGTTTTCCGGTGTTTTCACCACTCCACAGTGCGCTTGATATGCAGAACTGGCGACATCTTGATTTTCGTGAGGTTTCAAGCTGAGATATGCATTTTCTGCGATAATCTTGGTGAGACTTCAGTCAGAAGTATGCAGAATCATCTAGATCGCTCTTTTCGAGCTATTTAATGCGAAAAAACAAGTTTTCTGGTATTTACAACATTCCACAGTGCGTTTGATATGCAGAACCGGCGATATCTTGATTTTCGAGGTGTTTCCAGCTGAGATATGCATTTTCAGCGATAATCTTGGTGAGCTTTCTTTCAGAAGTATCCAGAATCTTCGAGATCGCTCTTTTCGAGATACTTAATGCGAGAATCACGATATCTGGTGTTTTCACCACTCCACAGTGCGTTTGATATGCAGAACCGGCGACATCTTGGCTGTCGTAGGGTATCAAGCTGAGATATGCATTTTCTACGATAATCTTGGTGAGACTTCTGTCAGAAGTATGCAGAATCATCGGGATCGCTCTTTTCGAGCTATTTAATGCGAGAAACACGTTATCCGGTGTTTTCACCACTCCACAGTGCGTTGGATATGCAGAACCGGCGACATCTTGATTTTCGTGAGGTTTCAAGCTGAGATATGCATTTTCTGCGATAATCTTGGTGAGACTTCTGTCAGAAGTATGCAGAATCATCGGGATCGCACTTTTCGAGCTATTTAATGCGAGAAACACGTTATCAGGTTGTTTTCACCACTCCACACGGCGTTTGATATGCAGTACCGGCGACATCTCGATTTTCGTGAGGTTTCAAGCTGAGATATGCATTCTCTGCGATACGATTGGTGAGACTTCAGTCAGAAGTATGCAGAATCATCTAGATCGCTCTTTTCGAGCTATTTAATGCGAAAAAACAGGTTTTCCGGTGTTTTCACCACTCCACAGTGCGCTTGATATGCAGAACCGGCGACATCTTGATTTTCGTGAGGTTTCAAGCTGAGATATGCATTTTCTGCGATAATCTTGGTGAGACTTCAGTCAGAGGTATGCAGAATCATCTAGATCGCTCTTTTCGAGCTATTTAAAGCGAGAAACACGTTTTCTGTAGTTTTCACCACTCCACAGTGCGATTGATATGCAGAACCGGCGACATCTTGAATTTCGTCGGGTTTCCAGCTGAGATATGCATTTTCAGCGATAATATTGGTGAGACTTCAGTCAGAGGTATGCAGAATCAGCTAGATCGCCCTTTTCGAGCTATTTAATGCGAGAAACACGTTATCTGGTTTTTTTCACCACTCCACAGTGCGTTTGATATGCAGAACCGGCGACATCTCGATTTTCGTGAGGTTTCAAGCTGAGATATGCATTTTCAGCGATAATCTTGATGAGTCTTCTGTCAGAAGCATGCAGAATCTTCCAGATAGCTCTTTTCGAGCTATTGAATGCGAGAAACACCTTATCCGGTGTTTTCACCACCCCACAGTGCGTTTGATATGCAGAACCGGCGACATCTTGATTTTCGTGAGGTTTCAAGCTGAGATATGCATTTTCTGCGATAATCTTGGTGAGACTTCAGTCAGAAGTATGCAGAATCATCTAGATCGCTCTTTTCGAGCTATTTAATGCGAAAAAACAAGTTTTCTGGTATTTACAACATTCCACAGTGCGTTTGATATGCAGAACCGGCGATATCTTGATTTTCGAGGTGTTTCCAGCTGAGATATGCATTTTCAGCGATAATCTTGGTGAGCCTTCTTTCAGAAGTATCCAGAATCTTCCAGATAGCTCTTTTCGAGCTATTGAATGCGAGAAACACCTTATCCGGTGTTTTCACCACTCCACAGTGCGTTTGATATGCAGAACCGGCGACATCTCGATTTTCGTGAGGTTTCAAGCTGAGATATGCATTTTCTGCGATACGATTGGTGAGACTTCAGTCAGAAGTATGCAGAATCATCTAGATTGCACTTTTCGAGCTATTTAATGCGAGAAACACGTTTTCTGGTGTATTCACCACTCCACAGAGCGTTTGATATGCAGAACCGGCGATATCTTGATTTTCGTGGTGTTTCCAGCTGAGATATGCATTTTCTGCGATAATCTTGGTGAGTCTTCTGTCAGCAGTATGCAGAATCATCTAGATCACTCTTTTCGAGCTATTTAATGCGAGAACCACGTTATCTGGTGTATTGACCACTCCACAGTGCGTTTGATATGCAGAACCGGCGATATCTTGGTTTTCGTGAGGTTTCAAGCTGAGATATGCATTTTCTGCGATAATATTGGTGAGACTTCAGTCAGAAGTATGCAGAATCATCGGGATCGCTCTTTTCGAGCTATTTAATGCGAAAAAACAAGTTTTCTGGTGTTTTCACCACTCCACAGTGCGTTTGATATGCAGAACCGGCGATATCTTGGATTTCTCCGGGTTTCAAGCTGAGATATGCATTTTCAGCGATAATCTTGGTGAGTCTTCTTTCAGAAGTATGCAGAATCTTCGAGATCGCTCTTTTCCAGCTACTTAATGCGGGAAACACGTTATCTGGTGTTTTCACCACTCCACAGTGCGTTTGATATTCCGAACCGGCGATATCTTGATTTTCGTGGTGTTTCAAGCTGAGATATGCATTTTCTGCGATAATATTGGTGAGACTTCAGTCAGAAGTATGCAGAATCATCTAGATCGCTCGTTTCGAGCTATTTAATGCGGAAAAACAAGTTTTCTGGTGTTTTCAACATTCCATAGTGCGTTTGGTATGCAGAACCGGCGATATCTTGATTTTCGTGGTGTTTCCAGCTGAGATATGTATTTTCTGCGATAATCTTGGTGAGTTTTCTGTCAGCAGTATGCAGAATCATCTAGATCACTCTTTTCGAGATACTTAATGCGAGAATCACGATATCTGGTGTTTTCACCACTCCACAGTGCGTTTGATATGCAGAACCGGCGACATCTCGATTTTCGTGAGGTTTCAAGCTGAGATATGCATTTTCAGCGATAATCTTGATGAGTCTTCTGTCAGAAGCATGCAGAATCTTCCAGATAGCTCTTTTCGAGCTATTGAATGCGAGAAACACCTTATCCGGTGTTTTCACCACTCCACAGTGCGTTTGATATGCAGAACCGGCGACATCTCGATTTTCGTGAGGTTTCAAGCTGAGATATGCATTTTCTGCGATACGATTGGTGAGACTTCAGTCAGAAGTATGCAGAATCATCTAGATTGCACTTTTCGAGCTATTTAATGCGAGAAACACGTTTTCTGGTGTATTCACCACTCCACAGAGCGTTTGATATGCAGAACCGGCGATATCTTGATTTTCGTGGTGTTTCCAGCTGAGATATGCATTTTCTGCGATAATCTTGGTGAGTCTTCTGTCAGCAGTATGCAGAATCATCTAGATCACTCTTTTCGAGCTATTTAATGCGAGAACCACGTTATCTGGTGTATTGACCACTCCACAGTGCGTTTGATATGCAGAACCGGCGATATCTTGGTTTTCGTGAGGTTTCAAGCTGAGATATGCATTTTCTGCGATAATATTGGTGAGACGTCCGTCAGAAGTATGCAGAAACATCGAGAACGCTCTTTTCGAGCTATTTAATGCGAAAAAACAAGTTTTCTGGTGTTTTCACCACTCCACAGTGCGTTTGATATGCAGAACCGGCGATATCTTGGATTTCTCCGGGTTTCAAGCTGAGATATGCATTTTCAGCGATAATCTTGGTGAGTCTTCTTTCAGAAGTATGCAGAATCTTCGAGATCGCTCTTTTCCAGCTACTTAATGCGGGAAACACGTTATCTGGTGTTTTCACCACTCCACAGTGCGTTTGATATTCCGAACCGGCGATATCTTGATTTTCGTGGTGTTTCCAGCTGAGATATGCATTTTCAGCGATAATCTTGGTGAGACTTCAGTCAGAAGTATGCAGAATCATCTAGATCGCTCGTTTCGAGCTATTTAATGCGGAAAAACAAGTTTTCTGGTGTTTTCAACATTCCACAGTGCGTTTGGTGTGCAGAACCGGCGATATCTTGATTTTCGTGGTGTTTCCAGCTGAGATATGTATTTTCTGCGATAATCTTGGTGAGTTTTCTGTCAGCAGTATGCAGAATCATCTAGATCACTCTTTTCGAGCTATTTAATTCGAGAACCACGTTATCTGGTGTATTGGCCACTCCACAGTGCGTTTGATATGCAGAACCGGCGACATCTTGGTTTTCGTGAGGTTTCAAGCTGAGATATGCATTTTCTGCGATAATATTGGTGAGACTTCAGTCAGAAGTATGCAGAATCATATAGATCGCTCGTTTCGAGCTATTTAATGCGAGAAACACGTTGTCTGGTTGTTTTCACCACTCCACAGTGCGTTTGATATGCAGAACCGGCGACATCTTGATTTTCGTGAGGTTTCAAGCTGAGATATGCATTTTCTGCGATAATATTGGTGAGACTTCAGTCAGAAGTATGCAGAATCATCTAGATCGCTCGTTTCGAGCTATTTAATGCGGAAAAACAAGTTTTCTGGTGTTTTCAACATTCCACAGTGCGTTTGGTATGCAGAACCGGCGATATCTTGATTTTCGTGGTGTTTCCAGCTGAGATATGTATTTTCTGCGATAATCTTGGTGAGTTTTCTGTCAGCAGTATGCAGAATCATCTAGATCACTCTTTTCGAGCTATTTAATGCGAGAACCACGTTATCTGGTGTATTGGCCACTCCACAGTGCGTTTGATATGCAGAACCGGCGACATCTTGGTTTTCGTAGGGTTTCCAGCTGAAATATGCATTTTCTGCGATAATCTTGGTGTTTTATCTATGAGAAGTATGCAGAAACATCGAGATCGCTCTTTTCGAGCTAGTTAATGCGAGAAACACGTTTTCTGGTGTTTTCACCACCCCACAGTGCGTTTGATATGCAGAACCGGCGACACCTTGGATTTCGTCGGGGTTCAAGCTGAGATATGCATTTTCTACGATAATCTTGGTGAGACGTCCGTCAGAAGTATGCAGAATCTTCGAGATCGCTCTTTTCGAGCTACTTAATGCGAGAAGCACGATTTCGGGTGTTTTCACCACTCCACAGTGCGTTTGATATGCAGAAACGGCGACACCTTGGATTTCGTCGGGGTTCAAGCTGAGATATGCATTTTCTACGATAATCTTGGTGAGACGTCCGTCAGAAGTATGCAGAAACATCGAGAACGCTCTTTTCGAGCTACTTAATGCGAGAAGCACGATTTCGGGTGTTTTCACCACTCCACAGTGCGTTTGATATGCAGAACCGGCGACACCTTGGATTTCGTCGGGGTTCAAGCTGAGATATGCATTTTCTACGATAATCTTGGTGAGACGTCCGTCAGAAGTATGCAGAATCTTCGAGATCGCTCTTTTCGAGCTACTTAATGCGAGAAGCACGATTAGGGTGTTTTCACCACTCCACAGTGCGTTTGATATGCAGGACCGGAGATAACTTGGTTTTCGTGAGGTTTCAAGCTGAGATATGCATTTTCTGCGATAATATTGGTGAGACTTCAGTCAGAAGTATGCAGAATCGTCTAGATCGCTCGTTTCGAGCTATTTAATTCGAAAAAACAGGTTTTCTGGTGTTTTGACCACTCCACAGTGCGTTTGATATGTAGAGCCGCCGATAACTTGGTTTTCGTGGGGTTTCCAGCTTAGATATGCATTTTCTGCGATAATCTTGGTGAGTCATCTGTCAGAAGTATGCAGAATCATCGAGATCCCTCTTTTCGAGCTATTTAATGCGAGAAACACGTTATCTGCTGTTTTCACGACTCCACAGTGCGTTTGATATGCAGAACCGGCTACATCTTGATTTTCGTGAGATTTCAACCTGAGATATGCATTTTCGTCGATAATCTTGGTGAATCTTCTGTCAGTAGTATGCAGAATCATCGAGACCCCTCTTTTCGAGCTATTTAATGCGTGAAACACGTTATCTGGTGTTTTCACCACTCCACAGTGCGTTTGATATGCAGAACCGGCGACATCTTGATTTTCGTGAGATTTCAACCTGAGATATGCATTTTCGTCGATAATCTTGGTGAGTCTTCTGTCAGTAGTATGCAGAATCATCGAGACCCCTCTTTTCGAGCTACTTAATGCGAGAAGCACGATTTCGGGTGTTTTCACCACTCCACAGTGCGTTTGATATGCAGAACCGGCGACATCTTCATTTTGGTGAGGTTTCAAGCTGAGATATGCATTTTCTGCGATAATATTGGTGAGACTTCAGTCATAAGTATGCAGAATCATCTAGATCTCTCGCTTCGAGCTATTTAATGCGAAAAAACAAGTTTTCTGGTGTTTTCACCACTCCACAGTACGTTTGATGTGCAGAACCGGCGACACCTTGGATTTCGTCGGGGTTCAAGCTGAGATATGCATTTTCTACGATAATCTTGGTGAGACTTCCGTCAGAAGAATGCAGAATCTTCGAGATCGCTCTTTTCGAGCTACTTAATGCGAGAAGCACGATTTCGGGTGTTTTCACCACTCCACAGTGCGTTTGATATGCAGAACCGGCGACACCTTGGATTTCGTCGGGGTTCAAACTGAGATATGCTTTTTCTGCGATAATCTTGGTGAGTCTACTGTCAGAAGTATGCAGAATCATCGAGATCGCTCTTTTCGAGCTACTTAATGCGAGAAGCACGATTTAGGGTGTTTTCACAACTCCACAGTGCGTTTGATATGCAGAACCGGCGACACCTTGGATTTCGTCGGGGTTCAAGCTGAGATATGCATTTTCTGCGATAATCTTGGTGTTTTATCTATGAGAAGTATGCAGAAACATCGAGATCGTTCTTTTCGAGCTAGTAAATGCGAGAAACACGTTTTCTGGTGTTTTCACCACCCCACAGTGCGTTTGATATGCAGAACCGGCGACATCTTCGATTTCGTCGGATTTCAAGTTGAGATATGCATTTTCTGCGATAATATTGGTGAGACTTCAGTCAGAACTATGCAGAATCATCTAGATCGCTCTTTTCGTGATATTTAATGCGAGAACCACGTTTTCTGGTGTATTCACCACTCCACAGTACGTTTGATGTGCAGAACCGGAGATAACTTGGTTTTCGTGAGGTTTCAAGCTGAGATATGCATTTTCTGCGATAATATTGGTGAGACTTCAGTCAGAAGTATGCAGAATCATCGAGATCGCTCTTTTCGAGCTACTTAATGCGAGAAGCACGATTTCGGGTGTTTTCACCACTCCACAGTGCGATTGATATGCAGAACCGGCGACACCTTGGATTTCGTCGGGGTTCAAGCTGAGATATGCATTTTCTACGATAATCTTGGTGAGACTTCCGTCAGAAGTATGCAGAATCTTCGAGATCGCTCTTTTCGAGCTACTTAATGCGAGAAGCACGATTTCGGGTGTTTTCACCACTCCACAGTGCGTTTGATATGCAGAACCGGCGACACCTTGGATTTCGTCGGGGTTCAAGCTGAGATATGCATTTTCTACGATAATCTTGGTGAGACTTCCGTCAGAAGTATGCAGAATCTTCGAGATCGCTCTTTTCGAGCTACTTAATGCGAGAAGCACGATTTCGGGTGTTTTCACCACTCCACAGTGCGTTTGATATGCAGAACCGGCGACACCTTGGATTTCGTCGGGGTTCAAACTGAGATATGCTTTTTCTGCGATAATCTTGGTGAGTCTACTGTCAGAAGTATGCAGAATCATCGAGATCCCTCTTTTCGAGCTATTTAATGCGAGAAACACGTTATCTGCTGTTTTCACGACTTCACAGTGCGTTTGATATGCAGAACCGGCTACATCTTGATTTTCGTGAGATTTCAACCTGAGTTATGCATTTTCGTCGATAATCTTGGTGAGTCTTCTGTCAGTAGTATGCAGAATCATCGAGACCCCTCTTTTCGAGCTATTTAATGCGTGAAACACGTTATCTGGTGTTTTCACCACTCCACAGTGCGTTTGATATGCAGAACCGGCGACATCTTGATTTTCGTGAGATTTCAACCTGAGATATGCATTTTCTTCGATAATCTTGGTGAGTCTTCTGTCAGTAGTATGCAGAATCATCGAGACCCCTCTTTTTGTGCTATTTAATGCGAGCAACACGTTATCGGGTGTTTTCACCACTCCACAGTGCGTTTTATATGCAGAACCGGCGACATCTTCATTTTGGTGAGGTTTCAAGCTGAGATATGCATTTTCTGCGATAATATTGGTGAGACTTCAGTCATAAGTATGCAGAATCATCTAGATCTCTCGTTTCGAGCTATTTAATGCGAAAAACCAAGTTTTCTGGTGTTTTCACCACTCCACAGTACGTTTGATGTGCAGAACCGGCGACACCTTGGATTTCGTCGGGGTTCAAGCTGAGATATGCATTTTCTACGATAATCTTGGTGAGACTTCCGTCAGAAGTATGCAGAATCTTCGAGATCGCTCTTTTCGAGCTACTTAATGCGAGAAGCACGATTTCGGGTGTTTTCACCACTCCACAGTGCGTTTGATATGCAGAACCGGCGACACCTTGGATTTCGTCGGGGTTCAAGCTGAGATATGCATTTTCTACGATAATCTTGGTGAGACTTCCGTCAGAAGTATGCAGAATCTTCGAGATCGCTCTTTTCGAGCTACTTAATGCGAGAAGCACGATTTCGGGTGTTTTCACCACTCCACAGTGCGTTTGATATGCAGAACCGGCGACACCTTGGATTTCGTCGGGGTTCAAGCTGAGATATGCATTTTCTACGATAATCTTGGTGAGACTTCCGTCAGAAGTATGCAGAATCTTCGAGATCGCTCTTTTCGAGCTACTTAATGCGAGAAGCACGATTTCGGGTGTTTTCACCACTCCACAGTGCGTTTGATATGCAGAACCGGCGACACCTTGGATTTCGTCGGGGTTCAAACTGAGATATGCTTTTTCTGCGATAATCTTGGTGAGTCTACTGTCAGAAGTATGCAGAATCATCGAGATCCATCTTTGCGACCTATTTAATGCGAGAAACACGTTATCTGGTGTTTCCACCACTCCACAGTACGTTTGATGTGCAGAACCGGAGATAACTTGCTTTTCGTGAGGTTTCAAGCTGAGATATGCATTTTCAACGATAATCTTGGTGAGACTTCTGTCACAAGTATGCAGAATCTTCGAGAACGCTCTTTTCGTGCTACTTAATGCGAGAAACACGTTATCTGGTGTTTTCACCACTTCACACTACGTTTGATGTGCAGAACCGGAGATAACTTGGTTTTCGTGAGGTTTCAAGCTGAGATATGCATTTTCTGCGATAATCTTGGTGAGACTTCAGTCAGAAGTATGCAGAATCATCTAGATCGCTCTTTTCAAGCTATTTAATGCGAACAAACAAGTTTTCTGGTGTTTTCAACATTCCACAGTGCGTTTGATATGCAGAACCGGCGACATCTTGGATTTCGTCGGGGCTCAAACTGAGATATGCATTTTCTACGATAATCTTGGTGAGACTTCTGTCAGAAGGATGCAGAGTCTTCGAGATCGCTCTTTTCGAGCTACTTAATGCGAGAAACACGTTATCTGTTGTTTTCACCACTCCACAGTGCGTGTGATATGCAGAACCGGCGACATCATCGATTTCGTCGGGGTTCAAGCTGAGATATGCATTTTCTACGGTAATCTTGGTGAAACATCTGTCCGAAGTATGCAGAAACATCAAGAGCGCTCTTTTCGAGCTATTTAATACGAGAAACACGTTTTCTGGGGTTTTCACCACACCACACCACAGTTCGTTGGATGTGCAGAACCGGCGATATCTTGGTTTTCGTGGGGTTTCAAGCTCAGATATGCATTTTCTGCGATAATCTTGGTGAGACATCTGTCCGAAGTATGCAGAATCATCGAGATCGCACTTTTCGAGCTATTTAATGCGAGCAACACGTTATCGGGTGTTTTCACCACTCCACAGTGCGTTTGATATGCAGAACCGGCGACATCTTGGATTTCGTCGGGGCTCAAACTGAGATATGCATTTTCTACGATAATCTTGGTGAGACTTCTGTCAGAAGTATGCAGAATCACCTAGATCTCTCGTTTCGAGCTATTTAATGCGAGAAACACGTTATCTGGTGTTTTCACTACTCCACAGTGCATATGATATGCAGAACCGACGATATCTTGGTTTTCGTGGGGTTTCAAGCTCAGATATGCATTTTCTGCGATAATCTTGGTGAGACAGCTGTCCGCAGTATGCAGAATCATCGAGATCGCACTTTTCGAGCTAATTAATGCGAGAAACACGTTGTCTCGTTGTTTTCACCACTCCAAAGTGCGTTTGATATGCAGAACCGGCGACATCTTGATTTTCGTGAGGTTTCAAGCTGAGATATGCATTTTCTGCGATAATATTGGTGAGACTTCAGTCCGAAGTATGCAGAATCATCTAGATCGCTCGATTTGAGCTACTTACTGCGACAAAACAAGTTTTCTGGAGTTTCCAACATTCCACAGTGCGTTTGATATGCAGAACCGGCGATATCTTGATTTTCGTGGTGTTTCGAGCTGAGATATGCATTTTCTGCGATAATCTTGGTGAGTCTTCTGTCAGAAGTATGCAGAATCATCTAGATCTCTCGTTTCGAGCTATTTAATGCGAAAAAACAAGTTTTCTGGTGTTTTCACCATTCCACAGTACGTTTGACATGCAGAACCGGGACATCTTGATTTTCGTAAGATTTCAAGCTGAGATATGCATTTTCTGCTATAATATATGTGAGACTTCAGTCAGAAGTATGCAGAATCACCTAGATCGCTCGTTTCGAGCTATCTAATGCGAAAAAACAAGATTTCTGGTGTTTTCAACATTCCACAGTGCGTTTGACATGCAGAACCGGCGACATCTTGATTTTCGTTGTGATTTCAAACTGAGATATGCATATTCTGCGATAATCTTGGTGAGTCTTCTGTCAGAAGTATGCAGAATCATCGAGATCCCTCTTTGCGAGCTATTTAATGCGAGAAACACGTTATCTGGTGTTTTCACCACTCCACAGTACGTTTGATGTGCAGAACAGGAGATAACTTGCTTTTCGTGAGGTTTCAAGCTGAGATATGCATTTTCAACGATAATCTTGGTGAGACTTCTGTCACAAGTATGCAGAATCTTCGAGAACGCTCTTTTCGTGCTACTTAATGCGAGAAACACGTTATCTGGTGTTTTCACCACTTCACACTACGTTTGATGTGCAGAACCGGAGATAACTTGGTTTTCGTGAGGTTTCAAGCTGAGATATGCATTTTCTGCGATAATCTTGGTGAGACTTCAGTCAGAAGTATGCAGAATCATCTAGATCGCTCTTTTCAAGCTATTTAATGCGAACAAACAAGTTTTCTTGTGTTTTCAACATTCCACAGTGCGTTTGATATGCAGAACCGGCGACATCTTGGATTTCGTCGGGGCTCAAACTGATATATGCATTTTCTACGATAATCTTGGTGAGACTTCTGTCAGAAGGATGCAGAGTCTTCGAGATCGCTCTTTTCGAGCTACTTAATGCGAGAAACAAGTTATCTGGTGTTTTCAGCACTCCACAGTGCGTTCGATATGCAGAACCGGCGACATCATCGATTTCGTCGGGGTTCAAGCTGAGATATGCATTTTCTACGGTAATCTTGGTGAAACATCTGTCCGAAGTATGCAGAAACATCAAGAGCGCTCTTTTCGGGCTATTTAATACGAGAAACACGTTTTCTGGGGTTTTCACCACACCACACCACAGTTCGTTGGATGTGCAGAACCGGCGATATCTTGGTTTTCGTGGGGTTTCAAGCTCAGATATGCATTTTCTGCGATAATCTTGGTGAGACATCTGTCCGAAGTATGCAGAATCATCGAGATCGCACTTTTCGAGCTATTTAATGCGAGAAACACGTTATCCAGTGTTTATATCACTCCACAGGGCGTTTGATATGCAGAACCGGCGATATCTTGGTTTTCGTGGGGTTTCCAGCTGAGATATGCATTTTCTGCGATAATCTTGGTGAGTTTTCTGTCAGCAGTATGCAGTATCATCTAGATCACTCTTTTCGAGCTATTTAATTCGAGAACCACGTTATCTGGTGTATTGGCCACTCCACTGTGCGTTTGATATGCAGAACCGGCGACATCTTGGTTTTCGTGAGGTTTCAAGCTGAGATATGCATTTTCTGCGATAATATTGGTGAGACTTCAGTCAGAAGTATGCAGAATCATATAGATCGCTCGTTTCGAGCTATTTAATGCGAGAAACACGTTGTCTGGTTGTTTTCACCACTCCACAGTGCGTTTGATATGCAGAACCGGCGACATCTTGATTTTCGTGAGGTTTCAAGCTGAGATATGCATTTTCTGCGATAATCTTGGTGTTTTATCTATGAGAAGTATGCAGAAACATCAAGATCGCTCTTTTCGAGCTAGTAAATGCGAGAAACACGTTTTCTGGTGTTTTCACCACCCCACAGTGCGTTTGATATGCAGAACCGGCGACATCTTCGATTCCGTCGGGTTTCAAGTTGAGATATGCATTTTCTGCGATAATCTTGGTGAGACAGCTGTCCGAAGTATGCAGAATCATCGACATCGCACTTTTCGAGCTATTTAATGCGAGAAACACGTTGTCTGGTTGTTTTCACCACTCCACAGTGCGTTTGATATGCAGAACCGGCGACATCTTGATTTTCGTGAGGTT
The DNA here is from genome assembly GCA_951804975.1 of Anthophora plumipes. NCBI lineage: Eukaryota > Metazoa > Arthropoda > Insecta > Hymenoptera > Apidae > Anthophora > Anthophora plumipes. The sequence continues at coordinate 3,263,637 of CATORF010000583.1, forward strand.
TCAAGCTGAGATATGCATTTTCTGCGATAATATTGGTGAGACTTCAGTCCGAAGTATGCAGAATCATCTAGATCGCTCGATTCGAGCTACTTACTGCGACAAAACAAGTTTTCTGGTGTTTCCAACATTCCACAGTGCGTTTGATATGCAGAACCGGCGATATCTTGATTTTCGTGGTGTTTCGAGCTGAGATATGCATTTTCTGCGATAATCTTGGTGAGTCTTCTGTCAGCAGTATGCAGAATCATCTAGATCACTCTTTTCGAGATATTGAATGCGAGAACCACGTTATCTGGTGTATTGACCACTCCCCAGTGCGTTTGATATGCAGAACCGGCGACATCTTGGTTTTCGTGAGGTTTCAAGCTGAGATATGCATTTTCTGCGATAATACTGGTGAGACTTCAGTCAGAAGTATGCAGAATCATATAGATCGCTCGTTTCGAGCTATTTAATGCGAGAAACACGTTGTCTGGTTGTTTTCACCACTCCACAGTGCGTTTGATATGCAGAACCGGCGACATCTTGATTTTCGTGAGGTTTCAAGCTGAGATATGCATTTTCTGCGATAATATTGGTGAGACTTCAGTCCGAAGTATGCAGAATCATCTAGATCGCTCGATTCGAGCTACTTACTGCGACAAAACAAGTTTTCTGGTGTTTCCAACATTCCACAGGGCGTTTGATATGCAGAGCCGCCGATAACTTGGTTTTCGTGGGGTTTCCAGCTTAGATATGCATTTTCTGCGATAATCTTGGTGAGTCATCTGTCAGAAGTATGCAGAATCATCAAGATCCCTCTTTTCGAGCTATTTAATGCGAGAAACACGTTATCTGCTGTTTTCACGACTCCACAGTGCGTTTGATATGCAGAACCGGCGGCATCTTGATTTTCGTGAGATTTCAACCTGAGATATGCATTTTCTTCGATAATCTTGGTGAGTCTTCTGTCAGTAGTACGCAGAATCATCGAGACCCCTCTTTTTGTGCTATTTAATGCGAGCAACACGTTATCGGGTGTTTTCACCACTCCACAGTACGTTTGATGTGCAGAACCGGAGATAACTTGGTTTTCGTGAGGTTTCAAGCTGAGATATGCATTTTCTGCGATAATATTGGTGAGACTTCAGTCATAAGTATGCAGAATCATCTAGATCTCTCGTTTCGAGCTATTTAATGCCAAAAAACAAGTTTTCTGGAGTTTTCACCACTCCACAGTACGTTTGACATGCAGAACCGGCGACATATTGGATTTCGTCGGGTTTCAAGCTGAGATATGCATTTTCTGCTATAATATTGGTGAGACTTCAGTCAGAAGTATGCAGAATCATCTAGATCGCTCGTTTCGAGCTATCTAATGCGAAAAAACAAGATTTCTGGTGTTTTCAACATTCCACAGTGCGTTTGACATGCAGAACCGGCGACATCTTGATTTTCGTTGTGATTTCAAACTGAGATATGCATATTCTGCGATAATCTTGGTGAGTCTTCTGTCAGAAGTATGCAGAATCATCGAGATCCCTCTTTGCGAGCTATTTAATGCGAGAAACACGTTATCTGGTGTTTTCACCACTCCACAGTACGTTTGATGTGCAGAACCGGAGATAACTTGCTTTTCGTGAGGTTTCAAGCTGAGATATGCATTTTCAACGATAATCTTGGTGAGACTTCTGTCACAAGTATGCAGAATCTTCGAGAACGCTCTTTTCGTGCTACTTAATGCGAGAAACACGTTATCTGGTGTTTTCACCACTTCACACTACGTTTGATGTGCAGAACCGGAGATAACTTGGTTTTCGTGAGGTTTCAAGCTGAGATATGCATTTTCTGCGATAATCTTGGTGAGACTTCAGTCAGAAGTATGCAGAATCATCTAGATCGCTCTTTTCAAGCTATTTAATGCGAACAAACAAGTTTTCTGGTGTTTTCAACATTCCACAGTGCGTTTGATATGCAGAACCGGCGACATCTTGGATTTCGTCGGGGCTCAAACTGTGATATGCATTTTCAACGATAATCTTGGTGAGACTTCTGTCACAAGTATGCAGAATCTTCGAGAACGCTCTTTTCGTGCTACTTAATGCGAGAAACACGTTATCTGGTGTTTTCACCACTTCACACTACGTTTGATGTGCAGAACCGGAGATAACTTGGTTTTCGTGAGGTTTCAAGCTGAGATATGCATTTTCTGCGATAATCTTGGTGAGACTTCAGTCATAAGTATGCAGAATCATCTAGATCTCTCGTTTCGAGCTATTTAATGCCAAAAAACAAGTTTTCTGGAGTTTTCACCACTCCACAGTACGTTTGACATGCAGAACCGGCGACATCTTGGATTTCGTCGGGTTTCAAGCTGAGATATGCATTTTCTGCTATAATATTGGTGAGACTTCAGTCAGAAGTATGCAGAATCACCTAGATCGCTCGTTTCGAGCTATCTAATGCGAAAAAACAAGATTTCTGGTGTTTTCAACATTCCACAGTGCGTTTGACATGCAGAACCGGCGACATCTTGATTTTCGTTGTGATTTCAAACTGAGATATGCATATTCTGCGATAATCTTGGTGAGTCTTCTGTCAGAAGTATGCAGAATCACCTAGATCGCTCGTTTCGAGCTATCTATAGCGAAAAAACAAGATTTCTGGTGTTTTCAACATTCCACAGTGCGTTTGACATGCAGAACCGGCGACATCTTGATTTTCGTTGTGATTTCAAACTGAGATATGCATATTCTGCGATAATCTTGGTGAGTCTTCTGTCAGAAGTATGCAGAATCTTCGAGAACGCACTTTTCGTGCTACTTAATGCGAGAAACACGTTATCTGGTGTTTTCACCACTTCACACTACGTTTGATGTGCAGAACCGGAGATAACTTGGTTTTCGTGAGGTTTCAAGCTGAGATATGCATTTTCTGCGATAATCTTGGTGAGACTTCAGTCAGAAGTATGCAGAATCATCTAGATCGCTCTTTTCAAGCTATTTAATGCGAACAAACAAGTTTTCTGGTGTTTTCAACATTCCACAGTGCGTTTGATATGCAGAACCGGCGACATCTTGGATTTCGTCGGGGCTCAAACTGAGATATGCATTTTCTACGATAATCTTGGTGAGACTTCTGTCAGAAGGATGCAGAGTCTTCGAGATCGCTCTTTTCGAGCTACTTAATGCGAGAAACACGTTATCTGTTGTTTTCACCACTCCACAGTGCGTGTGATATGCAGAACCGGCGACATCATCGATTTCGTCGGGGTTCATGCTGAGATATGCATTTTCTACGGTAATCTTGGTGAAACATCTGTCCGAAGTATGCAGAAACATCAAGAGCGCTCTTTTCGAGCTATTTAATACGAGAAACACGTTTTCTGGGGTTTTCACCACACCACACCACAGTTCGTTGGATGTGCAGAACCGGCGATATCTTGGTTTTCGTGGGGTTTCAAGCTCAGATATGCATTTTCTGCGATAATCTTGGTGAGACATCTGTCCGAAGTATGCAGAATCATCGAGATCGCACTTTTCGAGCTATTTAATGCGAGCAACACGTTATCGGGTGTTTTCACCACTCCACAGTGCGTTTTATATGCAGAACCGGCGACATCTTCATTTTGGTGAGGTTTCAAGCTGAGATATGCATTTTCTGCGATAATCTTGGTGTTTTATCTATGAGAAGTATGCAGAAACATCGAGATCGCTCTTTTCGAGCTAGTAAATGCGAGAAATACGTTTTCTGGTGTTTTCACCACCCCACAGTGCGTTTGATATGCAGAACCGGCGACATCTTCGATTCCGTCGGGTTTCAAGTTGAGATATGCATTTTCTGCGATAATATTGGTGAGACTTCAGTCAGAAGTATGCAGAATCATATAGATCGCTCGTTTCAAGCTATTTAATTCGAGAACCACGTTATCTGGTGTATTGGCCACTCCACAGTGCGTTTGATATGCAGAACCGGCGACATCTTGGTTTTCGTGAGGTTTCAAGCTGAGATATGCATTTTCTGCGATCATATTGGTGAGACTTCAGTCAGAAGTATGCAGAATCACATAGATCGCTCGTTTCGAGCTATTTAATACGAGAAACACGTTGTCTGGTTGTTTTCACCACTCCACAGTACGTTTGATGTGCAGAACCGGAGATAACTTGGTTTTCGTGAGGTTTCAAGCTGAGATATGCATTTTCTACGATAATCTTGGTGAGACTTCCGTCAGAAGTATGCAGAACCTTCGAGATCGCTCTTTTCGAGCTACTTAATGCGAGAAGCACGATTTCGGGTGTTTTCACCACTCCACAGTGCGTTTGATATGCAGAACCGGCGACACCTTGGATTTCGTCGGGGTTAAAACTGAGATATGCATTTTCTGCGATAATCTTGGTGAGCCTACTGTCAGAAGTATGCAGAATCATCGAGATCCATCTTTGCGACCTATTTAATGCGAGAAACACGTTATCTGGTGTTTTCACCACTCCACAGTACGTTTGATGTGCAGAACCGGATATAACTTGGTTTTCGTGGGGTTTCCAGCTTAGATATGCATTTTCTGCGATAATCTTGGTGAGTCATCTGTCAGAAGTATGCAGAATCATCGAGATCCCTCTTTTCGAGCTATTTAATGCGAGAAACACGTTATCTGCTATTTCACGACTCCACAGTACGTTTGACATGCAGAACCGGCGAAATCTTGCTTTTCGTGGGTTTTCAAGCTGAGATATGAATTTTCTGCGATAATCTTGGTGAGACTTCAGTCAGAAGTATGCAGAATCATCCAGAACGATCTTTTCGAGCTAGTTAATGCGAGTAACACGTTATCTTGTGTTTTCACCACTCCACAGTTGGTTTGATATGCAGAACCGGCGACATCTTGATTTTCGCGAGGTTTCAAGCTGAGATATGCATTTTCTACGATAATCTTGGTGAGACTTCTGTCCGAAGTATGCTTAATCATCGAGATCGCTCGTTTCGAGCTATTTAATGCGAGAAACACGTTATCTGGTGTATTCACCACTCCACAGTGCATATGATATGCAGAACCGACGATATCTTGGTTTTCGTGGGGTTTCAAGCTCAGATATGCATTTTCTGCGATAATCTTGGTGAGACACCTGTCCGAAGTATGCAGAATCATCGACATCGCACTTTTCGAGCTATTTAATGCGAGAAACACGTTGTCTGGTTGTTTTCACCACTCCACAGTGCGTTTGATATGCAGAACCGGCGACATCTTGATTTTCGTGAGGTTTCAAGCTGAGATATGCATTTTCTGCGATAATATTGGTGAGACTTCAGTCCGAAGTATGCAGAATCATCTAGATCGCTCGATTCGAGCTACTTACTGCGACAAAACAAGTTTTCTGGTGTTTCCAACATTCCACAGTGCGTTTGATATGCAGAACCGGCGATATCTTGATTTTCGTGGTGTTTCGAGCTGAGATATGCATTTTCTGCGATAATCTTGGTGAGTCTTCTGTCAGAAGTATGCAGAATCATCTAGATCTCTCGTTTCGGGCTATTTAATGCGAAAAAACAAGTTTTCTGGTGTTTTCACCATTCCACAGTACGTTTGACATGCAGAACCGGGACATCTTGATTTTCGTGAGATTTCAAGCTGAGATATGCATTTTCTGCTATAATATATGTGAGACTTCAGTCAGAAGTATGCAGAATCATCTAGATCCCTCGTTTCGAGCTATTTAATGCGAGAAACACGTTGTCTGGTTGTTTTCACCACTCCACAGTGCGTTTGATATGCAGAACCGGCGACATCTTGGTTTTCGTAGGGTTTCCAGCTGAAATACGCATTTTCTGCGATAATCTTGGTGTTTTATCTATGAGAAGTATGCAGAAACATCGAGATCGCTCTTTTCGAGCTAGTTAATGCGAGAAACACGCTTTCTGGTGTTTTCACCACCCCACAGTGCGTTTGATATGCAGAACCGGCGATATCTTCGATTTCGTCGGGTTTCAAGTTGAGATATGCATTTTCTGCGATAATATTGTTGAGACTTCAGTCAGAAGTATGCAGAATCATCTAGATCGCTCGATTCGAGCTACTTACTGCGACAAAACAAGTTTTCTGGTGTTTCCAACATTCCACAGTGCGTTTGATATGCAGAACCGGCGATATCTTGATTTTCGTGGTGTTTCGAGCTGAGATATGCATTTTCTGCGATAATCTTGGTGAGTCTTCTGTCAGCAGTATGCAGAATCATCTAGATCACTCTTTTCGAGCTATTGAATGCGAGAACCACGTTATCTGGTGTATTGACCACTCCCCAGTGCGTTTGATATGCAGAACCGGCGACATCTTGGTTTTCGTGAGGTTTCAAGCTGAGATATGCATTTTCTGCGATAATATTGGTGAGACTTCAGTCAGAAGTATGCAGAATCATATAGATCGCTCGTTTCGAGCTATTTAATGCGAGAAACACGTTGTCTGGTTGTTTTCACCACTCCACAGTGCGTTTGATATGCAGAACCGGCGACATCTTGATTTTCGTGAGGTTTCAAGCTGAGATATGCATTTTCTGCGATAATATTGGTGAGACTTCAGTCCGAAGTATGCAGAATCATCTAGATCGCTCGATTCGAGCTACTTACTGCGACAAAACAAGTTTTCTGGTGTTTCCAACATTCCACAGTGCGTTTGATATGCAGAACCGGCGATATCTTGATTTTCGTGGTGTTTCGAGCTGAGATATGCATTTTCTGCGATAATCTTGGTGAGTCTTCTGTCAGAAGTATGCAGAATCATCTAGATCTCTCGTTTCGAGCTATTTAATGCGAAAAAACAAGTTTTCTGGTGTTTTCACCATTCCACAGTACGTTTGACATGCAGAACCGGGACATCTTGATTTTCGTGAGATTTCAAGCTGAGATATGCATTTTCTGCTATAATATAGGTGAGACTTCAGTCAGAAGTATGCAGAATCATCTAGATCGCTCGTTTCGAGCTATCTAATGCGAAAAAACAAGAGTTCTGGTGTTTTCAACATTCCACAGTGCGTTTGATATGCACAACCGGCGATATCTTGATTTTCGTGGTGTTTCCAGCTGAGATATGCATTCTCTGCGATAATCTTGGTGAGTCTTCTGTCAGAAGTATGCAGAATCATCTAGATCGCTCTTTTCGTGATATTTAATGCGAGAACCACGTTTTCTGGGGTTTTCACCACACCACAGTTCGTTGGATGTGCAGAACCGGAGATATCTTGGTTTTCGTGGGGTTTCATGCTCAGATATGCATTTTCTGCGACAATCTTGGTGAGACATCTGTCCGAAGTATGCAGAATCATCGAGATCGCACCTTTCGAGCTGCTTAATGCGAGAAACACGTTATCAAGTGTTTTCATCACTCCACAGGGCGTTTGATATGCAGAACCGGCGATATCTTGGATTTCGTGGCGTTTCCAGATGAGATATGCATTTTTTACGATAATCATGGTGAGACTTCTGTCCGAAGTATGCAGAATCATCGATATCGCTCTTTTCGAGCTATTTAATTCGAGAAACACGTTATCTGGTGTTTCGACCACTCCACAGGGCGTTTGATATGCAGAACCGGCGACATCATCGATTTCGTCGGGGTTCAAGCTGAGATATGCATTTTCAGCGATAATCTTGGTGAGTCTTCTGTCGGAAGTATGCACAATCATCTAGATCGCTCTTTTCGAGCTATTTAATGCGAAGAAACAAGTTTTCTGGTATTTTCAACATTCCACAGTGCGTTTGATATGCAGAACCGGCGATATCTTGATTTTCGATATGTTCCCAGCTGAGATATGCATTTTCAGCGATAATCTTGGTGAGCCTTCTTTCAGAAGTATGCAGAATCTTCGAGATCGCTCTTTTCGAGCTACTTAATGCGAGAAACACGATATCTGGTGTTTTCACCACTCCACAGTGCGTTTGATATGCAGAACCGGCGACATCTCGATTTTCGTGAGGTTTCAAGCTGAGATATGCATTTTCTACGATAATATTGGTGAGACTTCAGTCAGAAGTATGCAGAATCATCTAGATCGCCCTTTTCGAGCTATTTAATGCGAGAAACACGTTATCTGGTTTTTTCACCACTCCACAGTGCGTTTGATATGCAGAACCGGCGACATCTCGATTTTCGTGGTGTTTCCAGCTGAGACATGCATTTTCTGCGATAATCTTGGTGAGTCTTCTGTCAGAAGTATGCAGAATCATCTAGATCGCCCTTTTCGAGCTATTTAATGCGAGAAACACGTTATCCGGTGTTTTCACCACTCCACAGTGCGTTTGATATGCAGAACCGGCGACATCTTGATTTTCGTGAGGTTTCAAGCTGAGATATGCATTTCTGCGATAATCTTGGTGGGACTTCTGTCAGAAGTATGCAGAATCATCGGGATCGCTCTTTTCGAGCTATTTAATGCGAGAAACACGTTATCCGGTGTTTTCACCACTCCACAGTGCGTTTGATATGCAGAACCGGCGACATCTTGATTTTCGTGAGGTTTCAAGCTGAGATATGCAATTTCTGCGATAATCTTGGTGGGACTTCTGTCAGAAGTATGCAGAATCATCGGGATCGCACTTTTCGAGCTATTTAATGCGAGAAACACGTTATCTGGTTGTTTTCACCACTACACAGTGCGATTGACATGCAGAACCGGCGACATCTTGGATTTCGTCGGGTTTCAAGCTGAGATATGCATTTTCTGCGATAATCTTGGTGAGACTTCAGTCAGAAGTATGCGGAATCATCTAGATCGCGCTTTTCGAGCTATTTAATTCGAAAAAACAAGTTTTCTGGTATTTTCAACATTCCACAGTGCGTTTGATATGCAGAACCGGCGACATCTCGATTTTCGTGAGGTTTCAAGCTGAGATATGCGTTTTCTGCGATAATCTTGGTGAGACTTCAGTCAGAAGTATGCACAATCATCTAGATCGCTCTTTTCGAGCTATTTAATGCGAAAAAACAAGTTTTCTGGTATTTTCAACATTCCACAGTGCGTTTGATATGCAGAACCGGCGATATCTTGATTTTCGATATGTTCCCAGCTGAGATATGCATTTTCAGCGATAATCTTGGTGAGCCTTCTTTCAGAAGCATGCAGAATCTTCGAGATCGCTCTTTTCGAGCTACTTAATGCGAGAAACACGATATCTGGTGTTTTCACCACTCCACAGTGCGTTTGATATGCAGAACCGGCGACATCTCGATTTTCGTGAGGTTTCAAGCTGAGATATGCGTTTTCTGCGATAATCTTGGTGAGACTTCAGTCAGAAGTATGCACAATCATCTAGATCGCTCTTTTCGAGCTATTTAATGCGAAAAAACAAGTTTTCTGGTATTTTCAACATTCCACAGTGCGTTTGATATGCAGAACCGGCGACATCTCGATTTTCGTGAGGTTTCAAGCTGAGATATGCATTTTCAGCGATAATCTTGGTGAGCCTTCTTTCAGAAGCATGCAGAATCTTCGAGATCGCTTTTTTCGAGCTACTTAATGCGAGAAACACGATATCTGGTGTTTTCACCACTCCACAGTGCGTTTGATATGCAGAACCGGCGACATCTCGATTTTCGTGAGGTTTCAAGCTGAGATATGCGTTTTCTGCGATAATCTTGGTGAGACTTCAGTCAGAAGTATGCACAATCATCTAGATCGCTCTTTTCGAGCTATTTAATGCGACAAAACAAGTTTTCTGGTATTTTCAACATTCCACAGTGCGTTTGATATGCAGAACCGGCGACATCTCGATTATCGTGAGGTTTCAAGCTGAGATATGCATTTTCTGCGATAATCTTGGTGAGACTTCTGTCAGAAGTATGCAGAATCATCGGGATCGCTCTTTTCGAGCTATTTAATGCGAGAAACACGATATCTGGTTGTTTTCACCACTCCACAGTGCGTTTGATATGCAGAACGGGCGACATCTTGATTTTCATGAGGTTTCAAGCTGAGATATGCATTTTCTGCAATAATCTTGGTGCGATTTCAGTGAGAAGTATGCAGAATCATCTAGATCGCTCTTTTCGAGCTATTTAATTCGAAAAAACAAGTTTTCTGGTGTTTTCACCACTCCACAGTGCGTTAGATATGCAGAACCGGCGACATCTTGGCTTGCGTCGGGTATCAAGCTGAGATATGCATTTTCTACGACAATCTTGGTGAGACTTCTGTCAGAAGTATGCAGAATCATCGGGATCGCTCTTTTCGAGCTATTTAATGCGAAAAAAAGCCTTCTGGTGTTTTCACCACTCTACAGTGCGTTTGATATGCCGAACCGGCGATATCTTGATTTTCGTGGTGTTTCCAGCTGAGATATGCATTTTCTGCGATAATCTTGGTGAGTCTTCTGTCAGAAGTATGCAGAATCATCTAGATTGCACTTTTCGAGCTATTTAATGCGAGAAACACGTTTTCTGGTGTATTCACCACTCCACAGAGCGTTTGATAAGCAGAACCGGCGATATCTTGATATTCGTGGTGTTTCCAGCTGAGATATGCATTTTCTACGATAATCTTGGTCAGTCTTCTGTCAGAAGTATGCAGAATCATCTAGATCGCTCTTTTCGAGCTATTTAATGCGAGAAACACGTTTTCTGGTGTTTTCACCACTCCACAGTGCGTTTGATATGCAGAACCGGCGACATCTTGGCTTTAGTCGGGGTTCAAACTGAGACATGCATTTTCTGCGATAATCTTGGTGATTCTTCTGTCAGAAGTATGCAGAATCATCGTGATCGCTCTTTTCGAGCTGTTTATTGCGAGAAACACGTTATCTGGTGTTTTCACCACTCCACAGTGCGTTTGATATGCAGAACCGGCGACATCTTGGCTTTCGTCGGGTATCAAGCTGAGATATGCATTTTCTACGATAATCTTGGTGAGACATCTGTCAGAAGTATGCAGAATCATCGGGATCGCACTTTTCGAACTATTTAATGCGAAAAAACAAGTTTTCTGGTGTTTTCAACATTCCACAGTGCGCTTGATATGCAGAACCGGCGATATCTTGATTTTCGTGGTGTTTCCAGCTGAGATATGCATTTTCAGCGATAATCTTGGTGAGTCTTCTTTCAGAAGTATGCAGAATCTTCGAGATCGCTCTTTTCGAGCTACTTAATGCGGGAAACACGTTATCTGGTGTTTTCACCACTCCACAGTTGGTTTGATATGCAGAACCGGCGACATCTTGGCTGTCGTAGGGTATCAAGCTGAGATATGCATTTTCTACGATAATCTTGGTGAGACTTCTGTCAGAAGTATGCAGAATCATCGGGATCGCTCTTTTCGAGCTATTTAATGCGAGTAACACGATATCTGGTTGTTTTCACCACTCCACAGTGCGTTTGATATGCAGAACGGGCGACATCTTGATTTTCGTGAGGTGTCAAGCTGAGATATGCATTTTCTGCGATAATCTTGGTGAGTCTTCTGTCAGAAGTATGCAGAATCATCTAGATCGCCCTTTTCGAGCTATTTAATGCGAGAAACACGTTATCCGGTGTTTTCACCACTCCACAGTGCGTTTGATATGCAGAACCGGCGACACCTTGGATTTCGTCGGGGTTAAAACTGAGATATGCATTTTCTGCGATAATCTTGGTGAGCCTACTGTCAGAAGTATGCAGAATCATCGAGATCCATCTTTGCGACCTATTTAATGCGAGAAACACGTTATCTGGTGTTTTCACCACTCCACAGTACGTTTGATGTGCAGAACCGGATATAACTTGGTTTTCGTGAGGTTTCAAGCTGAGATATGCAATTTCTGCGATAATCTTGGTGGGACTTCTGTCAGAAGTATGCAGAATCATCGGGATCGCACTTTTCGAGCTATTTAATGCGAGAAACACGTTATCTGGTTGTTTTCACCACTCCACAGGGCGTTTGATATGCAGTACCGGCGACATCTCGATTTTCGTGAGGTTTCAAGCTGAGATATGCATTTTCTGCGATACGATTGGTGAGACTTCAGTCAGAAGTATGCAGAATCATCTAGATCGCTCTTTTCGAGCTATTGAATGCGAGAAACACGTTATCCGGTGTTTTCACCACTCCACAGTGCGTTTGATATGCAGAACCGGCGACATCTTGATTTTCGAGAGGTTTCAAGCTGAGATATGCATTTTCTGCGATAATCTTGGTGAGTCTTCTGTCGGAAGTATGCAGAATCTTCGAGATCGCTCTTTTCGAGCTATTGAATGCGAGAAACAGGTTTTCCGGTGTTTTCGACATTCCACAGTGCGTTTGATATGCAGAACCAGCGACATCTTGGCTGTCGTACGGTATCAAGCTGAGATATGCATTTTCTACGATAATCTTGGTGAGACTTCTGTCAGAAGTATGCAGAATCATCGGGATCGCACTTTTCGAGCTATTTAATGCGAGAAACACGTTATCTGGTTGTTTTCACCACTCCAGAGGGCGTTTGATATGCAGTACCGGCGACATCTCGATTTTCGTGAGGTTTCAAGCTGAGATATGCATTTTCTGCGACGCAATTGGTGAGACTTCAGTCAGAAGTATGCAGAATCATCTAGATCGCTCTTTTCGAACTATTTAATGCGAAAAAACAGGTTTTCTGGTGTTTTCAACATTCCACAGTGCGTTTGATATGAAGAACCGGCGATATCTTGGTTTTCGTAGTGTTTCCAGCTGAGATATGCATTTTCTGCGATAATCTTGGTGAGTCTTCTGTCAGAAGTATGCAGAATCTTCGAGAACGCTCTTTTCGAGCTACTTAATGCGAGAAACACGTTTTCTGTTGTTTTCACCACTCCACAGTGCGATTGATATGCAGAACCGGCGTCATCGTGGATTTCGTCGGGTTTCAAGCTGAGATATGCACTTTCTGCGATAATCTTGGTCAGATTTCAGTCAGAAGTATGCGGAATCAACTAGATCGCTCTTTTCGAGCTATTTAACTCGAAAAAACAAGTTTTCTGGTGTTTTCACCACTCTACAGTGCGTTTGATATGCAGAACCGGCGACATCTTGGCTTTCGTCGGGTATCAAGCTGAGATATGCATTTTCTACGATAATCTTGGTGAGACTTCTGTCAGAAGTATGCAGAATCATCGGGATCGCTCTTTTCGAGCTATTTAATGCGAGAAACACGTTATCTGGTTGTTTTCACCACTCCACAGGGCGTTTGATATGCAGTACCGGCGACATCTCGATTTTCGCGAGGTTTCAAGCTGAGATATGCATTTTCTGCGATACGATTGGTGAGACTTCAGTCAGAGGTATGCAGAATCATCTAGATCGCTCTTTTCGAGCTATTTAATGCGAAAAAACAGGTTTTCTGGCGTTTTCAACATTCCACAGTGCGTTTGATATGAAGAACCGGCGATATCTTGATTTTCGTAGTATTTCCAGCTGAGATATGCATTTTCTGCGATAATCTTGGTGAGTCTTCTGTCAGAAGTATGCAGAATCTTCGAGAACGCTCTTTTCGAGCTACTTAATGCGAGAAACACGATATCTGGTGTTTTCACCACTCCACAGTGCGTTTGATATGCAGAACCGGCGACATCTCGATTTTCGTGAGGTTTCAAGCTGAGATATGCGTTTTCTGCGATAATCTTGGTGAGACTTCAGTCAGAAGTATGCACAATCATCTAGATCGCTCTTTTCGAGCTATTTAATGCGAAAAAACAAGTTTTCTGGTATTTTCAACATTCCACAGTGCGTTTGATATGCAGAACCGGCGACATCTCGATTTTCGTGAGGTTTCAAGCTGAGATATGCATTTTCAGCGATAATCTTGGTGAGCCTTCTTTCAGAAGCATGCAGAATCTTCGAGATCGCTCTTTTCGAGCTACTTAATGCGAGAAACACGATATCTGGTGTTTTCACCACTCCACAGTGCGTTTGATATGCAGAACCGGCGACATCTCGATTTTCGTGAGGTTTCAAGCTGAGATATGCGTTTTCTGCGATAATCTTGGTGAGACTTCAGTCAGAAGTATGCACAATCATCTAGATCGCTCTTTTCGAGCTATTTAATGCGAAAAAACAAGTTTTCTGGTATTTTCAACATTCCACAGTGCGTTGATATGCAGAACCGGCGACATCTCGATTATCGTGAGGTTTCAAGCTGAGATATGCATTTTCTGCGATAATCTTGGTGAGACTTCTGTCAGAAGTATGCAGAATCATCGGGATCGCTCTTTTCGAGCTATTTAATGCGAGAAACACGATATCTGGTTGTTTTCACCACTCCACAGTGCGTTTGATATGCAGAACGGGCGACATCTTGATTTTCGTGAGGTTTCAAGCTGAGATATGCATTTTCTGCAATAATCTTGGTGCGATTTCAGTGAGAAGTATGCAGAATCATCTAGATCGCTCTTTTCGAGCTATTTAATTCGAAAAAACAAGTTTTCTGGTGTTTTCACCACTCCACAGTGCGTTTGATATGCAGAACCGGCGACATCTTGGCTTGCGTCGGGTATCAAGCTGAGATATGCATTTTCTACGACAATCTTGGTGAGACTTCTGTCAGAAGTATGCAGAATCATCGGGATCGCTCTTTTCGAGCTATTTAATGCGAAAAAAAGCCTTCTGGTGTTTTCACCACTCTACAGTGCGTTTGATATGCCGAACCGGCGATATCTTGATTTTCGTGGTGTTTCCAGCTGAGATATGCATTTTCTACGATAATCTTGGTCAGTCTTCTGTCAGAAGTATGCAGAATCATCTAGATCGCTCTTTTCGAGCTATTTAATGCGAGAAACACGTTTTCTGGTGTTTTCACCACTCCACAGTGCGTTTGATATGCAGAACCGGCGACATCTTGGCTTTAGTCGGGGTTCAAACTGAGACATGCATTTTCTGCGATAATCTTGGTGATTCTTCTGTCAGAAGTATGCAGAATCATCGTGATCGCTCTTTTCGAGCTATTTATTGCGAGAAACACGTTATCTGGTGTTTTCACCACTCCACAGTGCGTTTGATATGCAGAACCGGCGACATCTTGGCTTTCGTCGGGTATCAAGCTGAGATATGCATTTTCTACGATAATCTTGGTGAGACTTCTGTCAGAAGTATGCAGAATCATCGGGATCGCACTTTTCGAACTATTTAATGCGAAAAAACAAGTTTTCTGGTGTTTTCAACATTCCACAGTGCGCTTGATATGCAGAACCGGCGATATCTTGATTTTCGTGGTGTTTCCAGCTGAGATATGCATTTTCAGCGATAATCTTGGTGAGTCTTCTTTCAGAAGTATGCAGAATCTTCGAGATCGCTCTTTTCGAGCTACTTAATGCGGGAAACACGTTATCTGGTGTTTTCACCACTCCACAGTTGGTTTGATATGCAGAACCGGCGACATCTTGGCTGTCGTAGGGTATCAAGCTGAGATATGCATTTTCTACGATAATCTTGGTGAGACTTCTGTCAGAAGTATGCAGAATCATCGGGATCGCTCTTTTCGAGCTATTTAATGCGAGTAACACGATATCTGGTTGTTTTCACCACTCCACAGTGCGTTTGATATGCAGAACGGGCGACATCTTGATTTTCGTGAGGTTTCAAGCTGAGATATGCATTTTCTGCGATAATCTTGGTGAGTCTTCTGTCAGAAGTATGCAGAATCATCTAGATCGCCCTTTTCGAGCTATTTAATGCGAGAAACACGTTATCCGGTGTTTTCACCACTCCACAGTGCGTTTGATATGCAGAACCGGCGACATCTTGATTTTCGTGAGGTTTCAAGCTGAGATATGCATTTCTGCGATAATCTTGGTGGGACTTCTGTCAGAAGTATGCAGACTCATCGGGATCGCTCTTTTCGAGCTATTTAATGCGAGAAACACGTTATCCGGTGTTTTCACCACTCCACAGTGCGTTTGATATGCAGAACCGGCGACATCTTGATTTTCGTGAGGTTTCAAGCTGAGATATGCAATTTCTGCGATAATCTTGGTGGGACTTCTGTCAGAAGTATGCAGAATCATCGGGATCGCACTTTTCGAGCTATTTAATGCGAGAAACACGTTATCTGGTTGTTTTCACCACTCCACAGGGCGTTTGATATGCAGTACCGGCGACATCTCGATTTTCGTGAGGTTTCAAGCTGAGATATGCATTTTCTGCGATACGATTGGTGAGACTTCAGTCAGAAGTATGCAGAATCATCTAGATCGCTCTTTTCGAGCTATTGAATGCGAGAAACACGTTATCCGGTGTTTTCACCACTCCACAGTGCGTTTGATATGCAGAACCGGCGACATCTTGATTTTCGAGAGGTTTCAAGCTGAGATATGCATTTTCTGCGATAATCTTGGTGAGTCTTCTGTCGGAAGTATGCAGAATCTTCGAGATCGCTCTTTTCGAGCTATTGAATGCGAGAAACAGGTTTTCCGGTGTTTTCGACATTCCACAGTGCGTTTGATATGCAGAACCAGCGACATCTTGGCTGTCGTACGGTATCAAGCTGAGATATGCATTTTCTACGATAATCTTGGTGAGACTTCTGTCAGAAGTATGCAGAATCATCGGGATCGCACTTTTCGAGCTATTTAATGCGAGAAACACGTTATCTGGTTGTTTTCACCACTCCACAGGGCGTTTGATATGCAGTACCGGCGACATCTCGATTTTCGTGAGGTTTCAAGCTGAGATATGCATTTTCAGCGATAATCTTGGTGAGCCTTCTTTCAGAAGCATGCAGAATCTTCGAGATCGCTCTTTTCGAGCTACTTAATGCGAGAAACACGATATCTGGTGTTTTCACCACTCCACAGTGCGTTTGATATGCAGAACCGGCGACATCTCGATTTTCGTGAGGTTTCAAGCTGAGATATGCGTTTTCTGCGATAATCTTGGTGAGACATCAGTCAGAAGTATGCACAATCATCTAGATCGCTCTTTTCGAGCTATTTAATGCGAAAAAACAAGTTTTCTGGTATTTTCAACATTCCACAGTGCGTTTGATATGCAGAACCGGCGACATCTCGATTTTCGTGAGGTTTCAAGCTGAGATATGCATTTTCAGCGATAATCTTGGTGAGCCTTCTTTCAGAAGCATGCAGAATCTTCGAGATCGCTCTTTTCGAGCTACTTAATGCGAGAAACACGATATCTGGTGTTTTCACCACTCCACAGTGCGTTTGATATGCAGAACCGGCGACATCTCGATTTTCGTGAGGTTTCAAGCTGAGATATGCGTTTTCTGCGATAATCTTGGTGAGACTTCAGTCAGAAGTATGCACAATCATCTAGATCGCTCTTTTCGAGCTATTTAATGCGAAAAAACAAGTTTTCTGGTATTTTCAACATTCCACAGTGCGTTTGATATGCAGAACCGGCGACATCTCGATTATCGTGAGGTTTCAAGCTGAGATATGCATTTTCTGCGATAATCTTGGTGAGACTTCTGTCAGAAGTATGCAGAATCATCGGGATCGCTCTTTTCGAGCTATTTAATGCGAGAAACACGATATCTGGTTGTTTTCACCACTCCACAGTGCGTTTGATATGCAGAACGGGCGACATCTTGATTTTCGTGAGGTTTCAAGCTGAGATATGCATTTTCTGCAATAATCTTGGTGCGATTTCAGTGAGAAGTATGCAGAATCATCTAGATCGCTCTTTTCGAGCTATTTAATTCGAAAAAACAAGTTTTCTGGTGTTTTCACCACTCCACAGTGCGTTTGATATGCAGAACCGGCGACATCTTGGCTTGCGTCGGGTATCAAGCTGAGATATGCATTTTCTGCGATAATCTTGGTGATTCTTCTGTCAGAAGTATGCAGAATCATCGTGATCGCTCTTTTCGAGCTGTTTATTGCGAGAAACACGTTATCTGGTGTTTTCACCACTCCACAGTGCGTTTGATATGCAGAACCGGCGACATCTTGGCTTTCGTCGGGTATCAAGCTGAGATATGCATTTTCTACGATAATCTTGGTGAGACTTCTGTCAGAAGTATGCAGAATCATCGGGATCGCACTTTTCGAACTATTTAATGCGAAAAAACAAGTTTTCTGGTGTTTTCAACATTCCACAGTGCGCTTGATATGCAGAACCGGCGATATCTTGATTTTCGTGGTGTTTCCAGCTGAGATATGCATTTTCAGCGATAATCTTGGTGAGTCTTCTTTCAGAAGTATGCAGAATCTTCGAGATCGCTCTTTTCGAGCTACTTAATGCGGGAAACACGTTATCTGGTGTTTTCACCACTCCACAGTTGGTTTGATATGCAGAACCGGCGACATCTTGGCTGTCGTAGGGTATCAAGCTGAGATATGCATTTTCTACGATAATCTTGGTGAGACTTCTGTCAGAAGTATGCAGAATCATCGGGATCGCTCTTTTCGAGCTATTTAATGCGAGTAACACGATATCTGGTTGTTTTCACCACTCCACAGTGCGTTTGATATGCAGAACGGGCGACATCTTGATTTTCGTGAGGTTTCAAGCTGAGATATGCATTTTCTGCGATAATCTTGGTGAGTCTTCTGTCAGAAGTATGCAGAATCATCTAGATCGCCCTTTTCGAGCTATTTAATGCGAGAAACACGTTATCCGGTGTTTTCACCACTCCACAGTGCGTTTGATATGCAGAACCGGCGACATCTTGATTTTCGTGAGGTTTCAAGCTGAGATATGCATTTCTGCGATAATCTTGGTGGGACTTCTGTCAGAAGTATGCAGAATCATCGGGATCGCTCTTTTCGAGCTATTTAATGCGAGAAACACGTTATCCGGTGTTTTCACCACTCCACAGTGCGTTTGATATGCAGAACCGGCGACATCTTGATTTTCGTGAGGTTTCAAGCTGAGATATGCAATTTCTGCGATAATCTTGGTGGGACTTCTGTCAGAAGTATGCAGAATCATCGGGATCGCACTTTTCGAGCTATTTAATGCGAGAAACACGTTATCTGGTTGTTTTCACCACTCCACAGGGCGTTTGATATGCAGTACCGGCGACATCTCGATTTTCGTGAGGTTTCAAGCTGAGATATGCATTTTCTGCGATACGATTGGTGAGACTTCAGTCAGAAGTATGCAGAATCATCTAGATCGCTCTTTTCGAGCTATTGAATGCGAGAAACACGTTATCCGGTGTTTTCACCACTCCACAGTGCGTTTGATATGCAGAACCGGCGACATCTTGATTTTCGAGAGGTTTCAAGCTGAGATATGAATTTTCTGCGATAATCTTGGTGAGTCTTCTGTCGGAAGTATGCAGAAACTACGAGATCGCTCTTTTCGAGCTATTGAATGCGAGAAACAGGTTTTCCGGTGTTTTCGACATTCCACAGTGCGTTTGATATGCAGAACCAGCGACATCTTGGCTGTCGTACGGTATCAAGCTGAGATATGCATTTTCTACGATAATCTTGGTGAGACTTCAGTCAGAAGTATGCGGAATCATCTAGATCGCGCTTTTCGAGCTATTTAATTCGAAAAAACAAGTTTTCTGGTGTTTTCACCACTCCACAGTGCGTTTGATATGCAGAACCGGCGACATCTTGGCTTTCGTCGGGTATCAAGCTGAGATATGCATTTTCTACGATAATCTTGGTGAGACTTCTGTCAGAAGTATGCAGAATCATCGGGATCGCACTTTTCGAGCTATTTAATGCGAGAAACACGTTCTCTGGTGGTTTTCACCACTCCACAGTGCGTTTGATATGCAGAACCGGCGACATCTTGATTTTCGTGAGGTTTCAAGCTGAGGTATGCATTTTCTGCGATAATCTTGGTGAGACTTCAGTCAGAAGTATGCACAATCATCTAGTTCGCTCTTTTCGAGCTATTTAATGCGAAAAAACAAGTTTTCTGGTGTTTTCACCACTCCACAGTGCGTTTGATATGCAGAACCGGCGACATCTTGGCTTTCGTCGGGGATCAAGCTGAGATATGCATTTTCTACGATAATCTTGGTGAGACTTCTGTCAGAAGTATGCAGAATCATCGGGATCGCTCTGTTCGAGCTATTTAATGCGAGAAACACGTTCTCTGGTGGTTTTCACCACTCCACAGTGCGTTTGATATGCAGAACCGGCGACATCTCGATTTTCGTGAGGTTTCAAGCTGAGATATGCATTTTCTGCGATAATATTGGTGAGACTTCAGTCAGAAGTATGCAGAATCATCTAGATCGCCCTTTTCGAGCTATTTAATGCGAGAAACACGTTATCTGGTTTTTTCACCACTCCACAGTGCGTTTGATATGCAGAACCGGCGACATCTCGATTTTCGTGAGGTTCCAATCTGAGATATGCATTTTCTGCGATACGATTGGTGAGACTTCAGTCAGAAGTATGCAGAATCATCGGGATCGCTCTTTTCGAGCTACTTAATGCGAGAAACACGTTTTCTGTTGTTATCACCACTCCACAGTGCGATTGATATGCAGAACCGGCGACATCTTGGATTTCGTCGGGTTTCAAGCTGAGATATGCATTTTCTGCGATAATCTTGGTGAGACTTCAGTCAGAAGTATGCGGAATCATCTAGATCGCGCTTTTCGAGCTATTTAATTCGAAAAAACAAGTTTTCTGGTGTTTTCACCACTCCACAGTGCGTTTGATATGCAGAACCGGCGACATCTTGGCTTTCGTCGGGTATCAAGCTGAGATATGCATTTTCTACGATAATCTTGGTGAGACTTCTGTCAGAAGTATGCAGAATCATCGGGATCGCTCTTTTCGAGCTATTTAATGCGAGAAACACGATATCTGGTTGTTTTCACCACTCCACAGTGCGTTTGATATGCAGAACGGGCGACATCTTGATTTTCGTGAGGTTTCAAGCTGAGATATGCATTTTCTGCAATAATCTTGGTGCGATTTCAGTGAGAAGTATGCAGAATCATCTAGATCGCTCTTTTCGAGCTATTTAATTCGAAAAAACAAGTTTTCTGGTGTTTTCACCACTCCACAGTGCGTTTGATATGCAGAACCGGCGACATCTTGGCTTGCGTCGGGTATCAAGCTGAGATATGCATTTTCTACGACAATCTTGGTGAGACTTCTGTCAGAAGTATGCAGAATCATCGGGATCGCTCTTTTCGAGCTATTTAATGCGAAAAAAAGCCTTCTGGTGTTTTCACCACTCTACAGTGCGTTTGATATGCCGAACCGGCGACATCTTGATTTTCGTGAGGTTTCAAGCTGAGATATGCAATTTCTGCGATAATCTTGGTGGGACTTCTGTCAGAAGTATGCAGAATCATCGGGATCGCACTTTTCGAGCTATTTAATGCGAGAAACACGTTATCTGGTTGTTTTCACCACTCCACAGGGCGTTTGATATGCAGTACCGGCGACATCTCGATTTTCGTGAGGTTTCAAGCTGAGATATGCATTTTCTGCGATACGATTGGTGAGACTTCAGTCAGAAGTATGCAGAATCATCTAGATCGCTCTTTTCGAGCTATTGAATGCGAGAAACACGTTATCCGGTGTTTTCACCACTCCACAGTGCGTTTGATATGCAGAACCGGCGACATCTTGATTTTCGAGAGGTTTCAAGCTGAGATATGCATTTTCTGCGATAATCTTGGTGAGTCTTCTGTCGGAAGTATGCAGAATCTTCGAGATCGCTCTTTTCGAGCTATTGAATGCGAGAAACAGGTTTTCCGGTGTTTTCGACATTCCACAGTGCGTTTGATATGCAGAACCAGCGACATCTTGGCTGTCGTACGGTATCAAGCTGAGATATGCATTTTCTACGATAATCTTGGTGAGACTTCTGTCAGAAGTATGCAGAATCATCGGGATCGCACTTTTCGAGCTATTTAATGCGAGAAACACGTTATCTGGTTGTTTTCACCACTCCAGAGGGCGTTTGATATGCAGTACCGGCGACATCTCGATTTTCGTGAGGTTTCAAGCTGAGATATGCATTTTCTGCGACGCAATTGGTGAGACTTCAGTCAGAAGTATGCAGAATCATCTAGATCGCTCTTTTCGAACTATTTAATGCGAAAAAACAGGTTTTCTGGTGTTTTCAACATTCCACAGTGCGTTTGATATGAAGAACCGGCGATATCTTGATTTTCGTAGTGTTTCCAGCTGAGATATGCATTTTCTGCGATAATCTTGGTGAGTCTTCTGTCAGAAGTATGCAGAATCTTCGAGAACGCTCTTTTCGAGCTACTTAATGCGAGAAACACGTTTTCTGTTGTTTTCACCACTCCACAGTGCGATTGATATGCAGAACCGGCGTCATCGTGGATTTCGTCGGGTTTCAAGCTGAGATATGCACTTTCTGCGATAATCTTGGTGAGACTTAAGTTAGAAGTATGCGGAATCATCTAGATCGCGCTTTTCGAGCTATTTAATTCGAAAAAACAAGTTTTCTGGTGTTTTCACCACTCCACAGTGCGTTTGATATGCAGAACCGGCGACATCTTGGCTTTCGTCGGGTATCAAGCTGAGATATGCATTTTCTACGATAATCTTGGTGAGACTTCTGTCAGAAGTATGCAGAATCATCGGGATCGCTCTTTTCGAGCTATTTAATGCGAGAAACACGTTCTCTGGTGGTTTTCACCACTCCACAGTGCGTTTGATATGCAGAACCGGCGACATCTTGATTTTCGTGAGGTTTCAAGCTGAGATATGCATTTTCTGCGATAATCTTGGTGAGACTTCAGTCAGAAGTATGCACAATCATCTAGATCGCTCTTTTCCAGCTATTTAATGCGAAAAAACAAGTTTTCTGGTATTTTCAACATTCCACAGTGCGTTTGATATGCAGAACCGGCGATATCTTGATTTTCGAGGTGTTTCCAGCTGAGATATGCATTTTCAGCGATAATCTTGGTGAGCCTTCTTTCAGAAGTATGCAGAATCTTCGAGATCGCTCTTTTCGAGCTACTTAATGCGAGAAACACGATATCTGGTGTTTTCACCACTCCACAGTGCGTTTGATATGCAGAACCGGCGACATCTTGGCTGTCGTAGCGTATCAAGCTGAGATAGCATTTTCTACGATAATCTTGGTGAGACTTCTGTCAGAAGTATGCAGAATCATCGGGATCGCGCTTTTCGAGCTATTTAATGCGAGAAACACGTTCTCTGGTGGTTTTCACCACTCCACAGTGCGTTTGATAT
The DNA here is from genome assembly GCA_951804975.1 of Anthophora plumipes. Lineage (NCBI taxonomy): Eukaryota > Metazoa > Arthropoda > Insecta > Hymenoptera > Apidae > Anthophora > Anthophora plumipes. The sequence goes on from CATORF010000583.1 coordinate 3,286,705, forward strand.
GCAGAACCGGCGACATCTCGATTTTCGTGAGGTTTCAAGCTGAGATATGCATTTTCTGCGATAATATTGGTGAGACTTCAGTCAGAAGTATGCAGAATCATCTAGATCGCCCTTTTCGAGCTATTTAATGCGAGAAACACGATATCTGGTTGTTTTCACCACTCCACAGAGCGTTTGATATGCAGAACGGGCGACATCTTGATTTTCGTGAGGTTTCAAGCAGAGATATGCATTTTCTACGATAATCTTGGTGAGACTTCTGTCAGAAGTATGCAGAATCATCGGGATCGCTCTTTTCGAGCTATTTAATTCGAAAAAACAAGTTTTCTGGTGTTTTCACCACTCCACAGTGCGTTTGATATGCAGAACCGGCGACATCTTGGCTTTCGTCGGGTATCAAGCTGAGATATGCATTTTCTACGACAATCTTGGTGAGACTTCTGTCAGAAGTATGCAGAATCATCGGGATCGCTCTTTTCGAGCTATTTAATGCGAAAAAAAGCCTTCTGGTGTTTTCACCACTCCACAGTGCGTTTGATATGCCGAACCGGCGATATCTTGATTTTCGTGGTGTTTCCAGCTGAGATATGCATTTTCTGCGATAATCTTGGTGAGTCTTCTGTCAGAAGTATGCAGAATCTTCGAGATCGCTCTGTTCGAGCTACTTAATGCGAGAAACACGTTATCTGGTGGTTTTCACCACTCCACAGTGCGTTTGATATGCAGAACCGGCGACATCTTGATTTTCGTGAGGTTTCAAGCTGAGATATGCATTTTCTGCGATAATCTTGGTGAGACTTCAGTCAGAAGTATGCACAATCATCTAGATCGCTCTTTTCGAGCTATTTAATGCGAAAAAACAAGTTTTCTGCTATTTTCAACATTCCACACTGCGTTTGATATGCAGAACCGGCGACATCTTGATTTTCGTGAGGTTTCAAGCTGAGATATGCATTTTCTACGATAATCTTGGTGAGACTTCTGTCAGAAGTATGCAGAATCATCGGGATCGCTCTTTTCGAGCTATTTAATGCGAGAAACACGTTCTCTGGTGGTTTTCACCACTCCACAGGGCGTTTGATATGCAGAACCGGCGACATCTCGATTTTCGTGAGGTTTCAAGCTGAGATATGCATTTTCTGCGATAATATTGGTGAGACATCAGTCAGAAGTATGCAGAATCATCTAGATCGCCCTTTTCGAGCTATTTAATGCGAGAAACACGTTATCTGGTTTTTTTCACCACTCCACAGTGCGTTTGATATGCAGAACCGGCGACATCTCGATTTTCGTGAGGTTTCAAGCTGAGATATGCATTTTCTGCGATAATCTTGGTGAGACTTCAGTCAGAAGTATGCGGAAACATCTAGATCGCGCTTTTCGAGCTATTTAATTCGAAAAAACAAGTTTTCTGGTGTTTTCACCACTCCACAGTGCGTTTGATATGCAGAACCGGCGACATCTTGGCTTTCGTGGTGTTTCCAGCTGAGATATGCATTTTCTGCGATAATCTTGGTGAGTCTTCTGTCAGAAGTATGCAGAATCATCGGGATCGCTCTTTTCGAGCTATTTAATGCGAGAAACACGTTCTCTGGTGGTTTTCACCACTCCACAGTGCGTTTGATATGCAGAACCGGCGACATCTTGATTTTCGTGAGGTTTCAAGCTGAGATATGCATTTTCTGCGATAATCTTGGTGAGACTTCAGTCAGAAGTATGCACAATCATCTAGATCGCTCTTTTCCAGCTATTTAATGCGAAAAAACAAGTTTTCTGGTATTTTCAACATTCCACAGTGCGTTTGATATGCAGAACCGGCGATATCTTGATTTTCGAGGTGTTTCCAGCTGAGATATGCATTTTCAGTGATAATCTTGGTGAGCCTTCTTTCAGAAGTATGCAGAATCTTCGAGATCGCTCTTTTCGAGCTACTTAATGCGAGAAACACGATATCTGGTGTTTTCACCACTCCACAGTGCGTTTGATATGCAGAACCGGCGACATCTTGGCTGTCGTAGCGTATCAAGCTGAGATAGCATTTTCTACGATAATCTTGGTGAGACTTCTGTCAGAAGTATGCAGAATCATCGGGATCGCGCTTTTCGAGCTATTTAATGCGAGAAACACGTTCTCTGGTGGTTTTCACCACTCCACAGTGCGTTTGATATGCAGAACCGGCGACATCTCGATTTTCGTGAGGTTTCAAGCTGAGATATGCATTTTCTGCGATAATATTGGTGAGACTTCAGTCAGAAGTATGCAGAATCATCTAGATCGCCCTTTTCGAGCTATTTAATGCGAGAAACACGATATCTGGTTGTTTTCACCACTCCACAGTGCGTTTGATATGCAGAACGGGCGACACCTTGATTTTCGTGAGGTTTCAAGCTGAGATATGCATTTTCTGCAATAATCTTGGTGAGATTTCAGTCAGAAGTAGGCAGAATCATCTAGATCGCTCTTTTCGAGCTATTTAATTCGAAGAAACAAGTTTTCTGGTGTTTTCACCACTCCACAGTGCGTTTGATATGCAGAACCGGCGACATCTTGGCTTTCGTCGGGTATCAAGCTGAGATATGCATTTTCTACGACAATCTTGGTGAGACTTCTGTCAGAAGTATGCAGAATCATCGGGATCGCTCTTTTCGAGCTATTTAATGCGAAAAAAAGCCTTCTGGTGTTTTCACCACTCCACAGTGCGTTTGATATGCAGAACCGGCGACATCTCGATTTTCGTGAGGTTTCAAGCTGAGATATGCATTTTCTGCGATAATATTGGTGAGACTTCAGTCAGAAGTATGCAGAATCATCTAGATCGCCCTTTTCGAGCTATTTAATGCGAGAAACACGATATCTGGTTGTTTTCACCACTCCACAGAGCGTTTGATATGCAGAACGGGCGACATCTTGATTTTCGTGAGGTTTCAAGCAGAGATATGCATTTTCTACGATAATCTTGGTGAGACTTCTGTCAGAAGTATGCAGAATCATCGGGATCGCTCTTTTCGAGCTATTTAATTCGAAAAAACAAGTTTTCTGGTGTTTTCACCACTCCACAGTGCGTTTGATATGCAGAACCGGCGACATCTTGGCTTTCGTCGGGTATCAAGCTGAGATATGCATTTTCTACGACAATCTTGGTGAGACTTCTGTCAGAAGTATGCAGAATCATCGGGATCGCTCTTTTCGAGCTATTTAATGCGAAAAAAAGCCTTCTGGTGTTTTCACCACTCCACAGTGCGTTTGATATGCCGAACCGGCGATATCTTGATTTTCGTGGTGTTTCCAGCTGAGATATGCATTTTCTGCGATAATCTTGGTGAGTCTTCTGTCAGAAGTATGCAGAATCTTCGAGATCGCTCTGTTCGAGCTACTTAATGCGAGAAACACGTTATCTGGTGGTTTTCACCACTCCACAGTGCGTTTGATATGCAGAACCGGCGACATCTTGATTTTCGTGAGGTTTCAAGCTGAGATATGCATTTTCTGCGATAATCTTGGTGAGACTTCAGTCAGAAGTATGCACAATCATCTAGATCGCTCTTTTCGAGCTATTTAATGCGAAAAAACAAGTTTTCTGCTATTTTCAACATTCCACACTGCGTTTGATATGCAGAACCGGCGACATCTTGATTTTCGTGAGGTTTCAAGCTGAGATATGCATTTTCTACGATAATCTTGGTGAGACTTCTGTCAGAAGTATGCAGAATCATCGGGATCGCTCTTTTCGAGCTATTTAATGCGAGAAACACGTTCTCTGGTGGTTTTCACCACTCCACAGGGCGTTTGATATGCAGAACCGGCGACATCTCGATTTTCGTGAGGTTTCAAGCTGAGATATGCATTTTCTGCGATAATATTGGTGAGACATCAGTCAGAAGTATGCAGAATCATCTAGATCGCCCTTTTCGAGCTATTTAATGCGAGAAACACGTTATCTGGTTTTTTTCACCACTCCACAGTGCGTTTGATATGCAGAACCGGCGACATCTCGATTTTCGTGAGGTTTCAAGCTGAGATATGCATTTTCTGCGATAATCTTGGTGAGACTTCAGTCAGAAGTATGCGGAAACATCTAGATCGCGCTTTTCGAGCTATTTAATTCGAAAAAACAAGTTTTCTGGTGTTTTCACCACTCCACAGTGCGTTTGATATGCAGAACCGGCGACATCTTGGCTTTCGTGGTGTTTCCAGCTGAGATATGCATTTTCTGCGATAATCTTGGTGAGTCTTCTGTCAGAAGTATGCAGAATCATCGGGATCGCTCTTTTCGAGCTATTTAATGCGAGAAACACGTTCTCTGGTGGTTTTCACCACTCCACAGTGCGTTTGATATGCAGAACCGGCGACATCTTGATTTTCGTGAGGTTTCAAGCTGAGATATGCATTTTCTGCGATAATCTTGGTGAGACTTCAGTCAGAAGTATGCACAATCATCTAGATCGCTCTTTTCCAGCTATTTAATGCGAAAAAACAAGTTTTCTGGTATTTTCAACATTCCACAGTGCGTTTGATATGCAGAACCGGCGATATCTTGATTTTCGAGGTGTTTCCAGCTGAGATATGCATTTTCAGTGATAATCTTGGTGAGCCTTCTTTCAGAAGTATGCAGAATCTTCGAGATCGCTCTTTTCGAGCTACTTAATGCGAGAAACACGATATCTGGTGTTTTCACCACTCCACAGTGCGTTTGATATGCAGAACCGGCGACATCTTGGCTGTCGTAGCGTATCAAGCTGAGATAGCATTTTCTACGATAATCTTGGTGAGACTTCTGTCAGAAGTATGCAGAATCATCGGGATCGCGCTTTTCGAGCTATTTAATGCGAGAAACACGTTCTCTGGTGGTTTTCACCACTCCACAGTGCGTTTGATATGCAGAACCGGCGACATCTCGATTTTCGTGAGGTTTCAAGCTGAGATATGCATTTTCTGCGATAATATTGGTGAGACTTCAGTCAGAAGTATGCAGAATCATCTAGATCGCCCTTTTCGAGCTATTTAATGCGAGAAACACGATATCTGGTTGTTTTCACCACTCCACAGTGCGTTTGATATGCAGAACGGGCGACACCTTGATTTTCGTGAGGTTTCAAGCTGAGATATGCATTTTCTGCAATAATCTTGGTGAGATTTCAGTCAGAAGTAGGCAGAATCATCTAGATCGCTCTTTTCGAGCTATTTAATTCGAAGAAACAAGTTTTCTGGTGTTTTCACCACTCCACAGTGCGTTTGATGTGCAGAACCGGCGACATCTTGGCTTTCGTCGGGTATCAAGCTGAGATATGCATTTTCTACGACAATCTTGGTGAGACTTCTGTCAGAAGTATGCAGAATCATCGGGATCGCTCTTTTCGAGCTATTTAATGCGAAAAAAAGCCTTCTGGTGTTTTCACCACTCCACAGTGCGTTTGATATGCCGAACCGGCGATATCTTGATTTTCGTGGTGTTTCTAGCTGAGATATGCATTTTCTGCGATAATATTGGTGAGACTTCAGTCAGAAGTATGCAGAATCATCTAGATCGCCCTTTTCGAGCTATTTAATGCGAGAAACACGATATCTGGTTGTTTTCACCACTCCACAGTGCGTTTGATATGCAGACACGGCGACATCTTTGCTTTCGTCGGGTATCAAGCTGAGATATGCATTTTCTACGATAATCTTGGTGAGACTTCTGTCAGAAGTATGCAGAATCATCGGGATCGCTCTTTTCGAGCTATTTAATGCGAGAAACACGATATCTGGTTGTTTTCACCACTCCACAGAGCGTTTGATATGCAGAACGGGCGACATCTTGATTTTCGTGAGGTTTCAAGCTGAGATATGCATTTTCTACGATAATCTTGGTGAGACTTCTGTCAGAAGTATGCAGAATCATCGGGATCGCTCTTTTCGAGCTATTTAATGCGAGAAACACGTTCTCTGGTGGTTTTCACCACTCCACAGTGCGTTTGATATGCAGAACCGGCGACATCTCGATTTTCGTGAGGTTTCAAGCTGAGATATGCATTTTCTGCGATAATATTGGTGAGACATCGGTCAGAAGTATGCAGAATCATCTAGATCGCCCTTTTCGAGCTATTTAATGCGAGAAACACGTTATCTGGTTTTTTTCACCACTCCACAGTGCGTTTGATATGCAGAACCGGCGACATCTCGATTTTCGTGAGGTTTCAAGCTGAGATATGCATTTTCTGCGATAATCTTGGTGAGACTTCAGTCAGAAGTATGCGGAATCATCTAGATCGCGCTTTTCGAGCTATTTAATTCGAAAAAACAAGTTTTCTGGTGTTTTCACCACTCCACAGTGCGTTTGATATGCAGAACCGGCGACATCTTGGCTTTCGTGGTGTTTCCAGCTGAGATATGCATTTTCTGCGATAATCTTGGTGAGTCTTCTGTCAGAAGTATGCAGAATCTTCGAGATCGCTCTGTTCGAGCTACTTAATGCGAAAAAACAAGTTTTCTGGTGTTTTCACCACTCCACAGTGCGTTTGATATGCAGAACCGGCGATATCTTGGATTTCTCCGGGTTTCAAGCTGAGATATGCATTTTCAGCGATGCGATTGGTGAGACTTCAGTCAGAAGTATGCAGAATCATCTAGATTGCACTTTTCGAGCTATTTAATGCGAGAAACACGTTTTCTGGTGTATTCACCACTCCACAGAGCGTTTGATATGCAGAACCGGCGATATCTTGATATTCGTGGTGTTTCCAGCTGAGATATGCATTTTCTGCGATAATCTTGGTGAGTCTTCTGTCAGAAGCTTGCAGAATCTTCCAGATCGCTCTTTTCGAGCTACTTAATGCGAGAAACACGTTTTCTGTTGTTTTCACCACTCCACAGTGCGATTGATATGCAGAACCGGCGACATCTTGGATTTCGTCGGGTTTCAAGCTGAGATATGCATTTTCTGCGATAATCTTGGTGAGACTTCAGTCAGAAGTATGCGGAATCATCTAGATCGCGCTTTTCGAGCTATTTAATTCGAAAAAACAAGTTTTCTGGTGTTTTCACCACTCCACAGTGCGTTTGATATGCAGAACCGGCGACATCTTGGCTTTCGTCGGGTATCAAGCTGAGATATGCATTTTCTACGATAATCTTGGTGAGACTTCTGTCAGAAGTATGCAGAATCATCGGGATCGCTCTTTTCGAGCTATTTAATGCGAGAACACGTTCTCTGGTGGTTTTCACCACTCCACAGTGGGTTTGATATGCAGAACCGGCGACATCTTGATTTTCGTGAGGTTTCAAGCTGAGATATGCATTTTCTGCGATAATCTTGGTGAGACTTCAGTCCGAAGTATGCACAATCATCTAGATCGCTCTTTTCGAGCTATTTAATGCGAAAAAAAGCCTTCTGGTGTTTTCACCACTCCACAGTGCGTTTGATATGCCGAACCGGCGATATCTTGATTTTCGTGGTGTTTCCAGCTGAGATATGCATTTTCTGCGATAAGCTTGGTGAGTCTTCTGTCAGAAGTATGCAGAATCTTCGAGATCGCTCTGTTCGAGCTACTTAATGCGAGAAACACGTTATCTGGTGTTTTCACCACTCCACAGCGCGTTTGATATGCAGACCCGGCGACATCTTTGCTTTCGTCGGGTATCAAGCTGAGATATGCATTTTCTACGATAATCTTGGTGAGACTACTGTCAGAAGTATGCAGAATCATCGGGATCGCACTTTTCGCGCTATTTAATGCGAGAAACACGTTATCGGGTGTTTTCACCACTCCACAGTGCGTTTGATATGCAGAACCGACGACATCTTGGATTTCGTCGGGGTTCAAGCTGAGATATGCATTTTCTGCGATAATCTTGGTGAGTCTTCTGTCAGAAGTATGCAGAATCATCTAGATTGCACTTTTCGAGCTATTTAATGCGAGAAACACGTTTTCTGGTGTATTCACCACTCCACAGAGCGTTTGATATGCAGAACCGGCGATATCTTGATATTCGTGGTGTTTCCAGCTGAGATATGCATTTTCTGCGATAATCTCGGTCAGTCTTCTGTCAGAAGTATGCAGAATCATCGAGATTCCTCTTTTCGAGATGTTGATTGCGAGAAACACGTTATCTGGTGTTTTCACCACTCCACAGTGCGTTGGATATGCAGAACCGGCGACATCTTGGCTTTCGTCGGGTATCAAGCTGAGATATGCATTTTCTACGATAATCTTGGTGAGACTTCTGTCAGAAGTATGCAGAATCATCGGGATCGCACTTTTCGAGCTATTTAATGCGAGAAACACGTTATCTGGTTGTTTTCACCACTCCACAGGGCGTTTGATATGCAGAACCGGCGTCATCTTTATTTTCGTGAGGTTTCAAGGTGTGATATGCATTTTTTGCGATAATATGGGTGAGACTTCAGTCAGAAGTATGCAGTATCATCTAGATCGCTCGTTTCGAGCTACTTAGTGCGAGAAACACGTTTTCTGGTGTTTTCACCACTCCACAGAACGTTTTATGTGCAGAACCGGCGACATCTTGGATTTCGTCGGGTTTCAAGCTGAGATATGCATTTTCTGCGATTATCTTGGTGAGACTTCCGTCAGAAGTATGCAGAATCATCGGGATCGCTCTTTTCGAGCAATTTAATGCGAGAAACGCGTTATCTGGTTGTTTTCACCACTCCAGAGTGCGTTTGATATGCAGAACCGGCGACATCTTGGCTTTCGTCGGGGTTCAAGCTGAGATATGCATATTCTGCGATAATATGGGTGAGACTTCAGTCAGAAGTATGCAGTATCATCTAGATCGCTCGTTTCGAGCTACTTAGTGCGAGAAACACGTTTTCTGGTGTTTTCACCACTCCACAGAACGTTTTATGTGCAGAACCGGCGACATCTTGGATTTCGTCGGGGTTCAAGCTGAGATATGCATTTTCTGCGATAATATGGGTGAGACTTCAGTCAGAAGTATGCAGAATCATCTAGATCGCTCTTCTCGGGCTATTTAATTCGAGAAACTCGTTTTCTGGTGTATTGACCACTCAACAGTACTTTTGACATGCAGAACAGGCGACATCTTGGCTTTCGTCGGGTATCAAGCTGAGATATGCATTTTCTGCGATTATCTTGGTGAGACTTCTGTCAGAAATATGCAGAATCATCGGGTTCGCTCTTTTCGAGCTATTTAATGCGAGAAACACGTTATCTGGTGTTTTCACCACTCCACAGTGCGTTTGATATGCAGAACAGGCGACATCTTGGCTTTCGTCGGGGTTCAAGCTGAGATATGCATTTTCTGCGATAATATGGGTGAGACTTCAGTCAGAAGTATGCAGAATCATCTAGATCGCTCTTCTCGGGCTATTTAATTCGAGAAACTCGTTTTCTGGTGTATTGACCACTCAACAGTACTTTTGACATGCAGAACCGGCGACATCTTGGATTTCGTCGGGTTTCAAGCTGATATATGCATTTTCTGCGATAATCTTGGTGTTTCATCTATGAGAAGTATGCAGAATCATCGAGAACGCTCGTTTCGAGCTACTTAATGCGAGAAACACGTTTTCTGGTTTTTTCACCACTCCACAGTGAGTCTGAAATGCAGAACCGGCGATATCTTGGTTTGCGTGGTGTTTCCAGTTGAGATATGCATTTTCTGCGATACTCTTGGTGAGTCTTCTGTCAGAAGTATGCAGAATCATCGAGATCCCTCTTTTCGAGCTATTTAATGCGAGAAACACGTGATCTGGTGTTTTCACCACTCCACAGTGCGTTTGATATGCAGAACCGGCGACATCTTGGCTTTCGTCGGGGTTCAAGCTGAGATATGCATATTCTGCGATAATATGGGTGAGACTTCAGTCAGAAGCATGCAGAATCATCTAGATCGCTCTTCTCGAGCTATTTAATTCGAGATACACGTTTTCTGGTGTATTGACCACTCCACTGTACGTTTCACATGCAGAACCGGCGACATCTTGGATTTCGTCGGGTTTCAAGCTGATATATGCATTTTCTGCGATAATCTTGGTGTTTCATCTATGAGAAATATGCAGAATCATCGAGAACGCTCTTTTCGAGCTACTTAATGCGAGAAACACGTTTTCTGGTTTTTTCACCATTCCACAGTGAGTCTGAAATGCAGAACCGGCGATATCTTGGTTTTCGTGGGGTTTGTAGCTGAAATATGCATTTTCTGCGATAATCTTGGTGAGTCTTCTGTCAGAAGTATGCAGAATCATCGAGATCCCTCTTTTCGAGCTATTTAATGCGAGAAGCACGTTATCTGTTGTTTTCACCACTCCACAGTGCGTTTGATATGCTGAACCGGCGACATCTTGGCTTTCGTCGGGTATCAAGCTGAGATATGCATTTTCTACGATAATCTGGGTGAGACTTCTATCAGAAGTAAGCAGAATCATCGAGATCCCTCTTTTCGAGCTCTTTAATGCGAGATGCACGTTATCTCGTGTTTTCACCACTCCACAGTGCGTTTGATATGCAGAACCGGCGACATCTTGGCTTTCGTCGGGGTTCAAGCTGAGATATGCATTTTCTGCGATAATATGGGTGAGACTTCAGTCAGAAGTATGCAGAATCATCTAGATCGCTCTTCTCGAGCTATTTAATTCGAGAAACACGTTTTCTGGTGTATTTACCACTCCACAGTGCGTTTGATATGCAGAACAGGCGACATCTTGGCTTTCGTCGGGAATCAAGCTGAGATATGCATTTTCTGCGATTATCTTGGTGAGACTTCTGTCAGAAGTATGCAGAATCATCGAGATCCCTCTTTTCGAGCTATTTAATGCGAGAAACACGTGATCTGGTGTTTTCACCACTCCACAGTGCGTTTGATATGCAGAACCGGCGACATCTTGGCTTTCGTCGGGGTTCAAGCTGAGATATGCATATTCTGCGATAATATGGGTGAGACTTCAGTCAGAAGCATGCAGAATCATCTAGATCCGTCTTTTCGAGCTATTTAATGCGAGACACACGTTATATGGTGTTTTCACCACTCCACAGTACGTTTGATGTGCCGCACCGGAGATAACTTGGTTTTCGTGAGGTTTCAAGCTGAGATATGCATTTTCTGCGATAATCTTGGTGAGACTTCAGTCAGAAGTATGCAGAATCATCTAGATCGCTCTTCTCGAGCTATTTAATTCGTGAAACACGTTTTCTGGTGTATTGACCACTCCACAGTGCGTTTGATATGCAGAACAGGCGACATCTTGGCTTTCGTCGGGTATCAAGCTGAGATATGCATTTTCTGCGATTATCTTGGTGAGACTTCTGTCAGAAGTATGCAGAATCATCGGGTTCGCTCTTTTCGAGCTATTTAATGCAAGAAACACGTTATCTGGTTTTTTTCACCACTCCACAGTGCGTTTGATATGCAGAACCGGCGACATCTCGATTTTCCTGAGGTTTCAAGCTGAGATATGCATTATCTGCGATACGATTGGTGAGACTTCAGTCAGAAGTATGCAGAATCATCGGGATCGCTCTTTTCGAGCTACTTAATGCGAGAATCACGTTTTCTGTTGTTTTCACCACTCCACAGTGCGATTGATATGCAGAACCGGCGACATCTTGGATTTCGTCGGGTTTCAAGCTGAGATATGCATTTTCTGCGATAATCTTGGTGAGACTTCAGTCAGAAGTATGCAGAATCATCGAGATTCCTCTTTTCGAGCTGTTGATTGCGAGAAACACGTTATCTGGTGTTTTCACCACTCCACAGTGCGTTGGATATGCAGAACCGGCGACATCTTGGCTTTCGTCGGGTATCAAGCTGAGATATGCATTTTCTACGATAATCTTGGTGAGACTTCTGTCAGAAGTATGCAGAATCATCGGGATCGCACTTTTCGAGCTATTTAATGCGAGAAACACGTTATCTGGTTGTTTTCACCACTCCACAGGGCGTTTGATATGCAGAACCGGCGACATCTTGGCTTTCGTCGGGTATCAAGCTGAGATATGCATTTTCTGCGATTATCTTGGTGAGACTTCCGTCAGAAGTATGCAGAATCATCGGGATCGCTCTTTTCGAGCTACTTAATGCGAGAAACACGTTTTCTGGTTTTTTCACCACTCCACAGTGAGTCTGAAACGCAGAACCGGCGATATCTTGGTTTTCGTGGTGTTTCCAGTTGAGGTATGCATTTTCTGCGATACTCTTGGTGAGTCTTCTGTCAGAAGTATGCAGAATCATCGAGATCCCTCTTTTCGAGCTATTTAATGCGAGAAACACGTGATCTAGTGTTTTCACCACTCCACAGTGCGTTTGATATGCAGAACCGGCGACATCTTGGATTTCGTCGGGGTTCAAGCTGAGATATGCATATTCTGCGATAATATGGGTGAGACTTCAGTCAGAAGCATGCAGAATCATCTAGATCGCTCTTTTCGAGCTATTTAATGCGAGAAACACGTTTTCTGGTTTTTTCACCACTCCACAGTGCGTCTGAAATGCAGAACCGGCGATATCTTGGCTTTCGTCGGGTATCAAGCTGAGACATGCATTTTCTGCGATAATCTTGGTGATTCTTCTGTCAGAAGTATGCAGAATCATCGGGATCGCTCTTTTCGAGCTACTTAATGCGAGAAACGCGTTTTCTGGTGTTTTCACCACTCCACAGTACGTTTGATGTGCCGAACCGGAGATAACTCGGTTTTCGTGAGGTTTCAAGCTGAGATATGCATTTTCTGCGATAATCTTGGTGAGACTTCAGTCAGAAGCATGCAGAATCATCTAGATCCCTCTTGTCGAGCTATTTAATGCAAAGAAACAAGTTTCCTGGTGTTTTCAACATTCCACAGTGCGTTTGATATGCAGAACCGGCGATATCTTGATTTTCGTGGTGTTTCCAGTTGAGATATGCATTTTCTGCGATACTCTTGGTGAGTCTTCTGTCAGAAGTATGCAGAATCATCGAGATCCCTCTTTTCGAGCTATTTAATGCGAGAAACACGTGATCTGGTGTTTTCACCACTCCACAGTGAGTCTGGAATTCAGAACCGGCGATATCTTGGTTTTCGTGGGGTTTGTAGCTGAGATATGCATTTTCTGCGATAATCTTGGTGAGTCTTCTGTCAGAAGTATGCAGAATCATCTAGATCGCTCTTTTCGAGCTATTTAATGCGAGAAACACGTTTTCTGGTTTTTTCACCACTCCACAGTGCGTCTGAAATGCAGAACCGGCGATATCTTGGCTTTCGTCGGGTATCAAGCTGAGACATGCATTTTCTGCGATAATCTTGGTGATTCTTCTGTCAGAAGTATGCAGAATCATCGAGAACGCTCTTTTCGAGCTAGTTAATGCGAGAAACACGTTTTCTGGTTTTTTCACCACTCCACAGTGAGTCTGAAATGCAGAACCGGCGATATCTTGGTTTTCGTGGAGTTTGTAGCTGAGATATGCATTTTCTGCGATAATCTTGGTGAGTCTTCTGTCAGAAGTATGCAGAATCATCTAGATCGCTCTTTTCGAGCTATTTAATGCGAGAAACACGTTTTCTGGTTTTTTCACCACTCCACAGTGCGTCTGAAACGCAGAACCGGCGATATCTTGGTTTTCGTGGTTTTTCCAGTTGAGGTATGCATTTTCTGCGATACTCTTGGTGAGTCTTCTGTCAGAAGTATGCAGAATCATCGAGATCCCTCTTTTCGAGCTATTTAATGCGAGAAACACGTGATCTGGTGTTTTCACCACTCCACAGTGCGTTTGATATGCAGAACCGGCGACATCTTGGATTTCGTCGGGGTTCAAGCTGAGATATGCATATTCTGCGATAATATGGGTGAGACTTCAGTCAGAAGCATGCAGAATCATCTAGATCGCTCTTTTCGAGCTATTTAATGCGAGAAACACGTTTTCTGGTTTTTTCACCACTCCACAGTGCGTCTGAAATGCAGAACCGGCGATATCTTGGCTTTCGTCGGGTATCAAGCTGAGACATGCATTTTCTGCGATAATCTTGGTGAGACTTCCGTCAGAAGTATGCAGAATCATCGGGATCGCTCTTTTCGAGCAATTTAATGCGAGAAACGCGTTATCTGGTTGTTTTCACCACTCCAGAGTGCGTTTGATATGCAGAACCGGCGACATCTTGACTTTCGTCGGGTATCGAGCTGAGATATGCATTTTCTACGATAATCTTGGTGAGACTTCTATCAGAAGTAAGCAGAATCATCGAGATCCCTCTTTTCGAGCTCTTTAATGCGAGATGCACGTTATTTCGTGTTTTCACCACTCCACAGTGCGTTTGATATGCAGAACCGGCGACATCTTGGCTTTCGTCGGGGTTCAAGCTGAGATATGCATTTTCTGCGATAATATGGGTGAGACTTCAGTCAGAAGTATGCAGAATCATCTAGATCGCTCTTCTCGAGCTATTTAATTCGTGAAACACGTTTTCTGGTGTATTGACCACTCCACAGTGCGTTTGATATGCAGAACAGGCGACATCTTGGCTTTCGTCGGGTATCAAGCTGAGATATGCATTTTCTGCGATTATCTTGGTGAGACTTCTGTCAGAAGTATGCAGAATCATCGGGTTCGCTCTTTTCGAGCTATTTAATGCGAGAAACACGTTATCTGGTGTTTTCACCACTCCACAGTCCGTTTGATATGCAGAACAGGCGACATCTTGGCTTTCGTCGGGGTTCAAGCTGAGATATGCATTTTCTGCGATAATATGGGTGAGACTTCAGTCAGAAGTATGCAGAATCATCTAGATCGCTCTTCTCGGGCTATTTAATTCGAGAAACTCGTTTTCTGGTGTATTGACCACTCAACAGTACTTTTGACATGCAGAACCGGCGACATCTTGGATTTCGTCGGGTTTCAAGCTGAGATATGCATTTTCTGCGATTATCTTGGTGAGACTTCAGTCCGAAGTATGCAGAATCATCTTGATCCGTCTTTTCGAGCTATTTAATGCGAGACACACGTTATATGGTGTTTTCACCACTCCACAGTACGTTTGATGTGCCGCACCGGAGATAACTTGGTTTTCGTGAGGTTTCAAGCTGAGATATGCATTTTCTGCGATAATCTTGGTGAGACTTCAGTCAGAAGCATGCAGAATCATCTAGATCCCTCTTGTCGAGCTATTTAATGCAAAGAAACAAGTTTCCTGGTGTTTTCAACATTCCACAGTGCGTTTGATATGCAGAACCGGCGATATCTTGATTTTCGTGGTGTTTCCAGTTGAGATATGCATTTTCTGCGATACTCTTGGTGAGTCTTCTGTCAGAAGTATGCAGAATCATCGAGATCCCTCTTTTCGAGCTATTTAATGCGAGAAACACGTGATCTGGTGTTTTCACCACTCCACAGTGAGTCTGGAATTCAGAACCGGCGATATCTTGGTTTTCGTGGGGTTTGTAGCTGAGATATGCATTTTCTGCGATAATCTTGGTGAGTCTTCTGTCAGAAGTATGCAGAATCATCTAGATCGCTCTTTTCGAGCTATTTAATGCGAGAAACACGTTTTCTGGTTTTTTCACCACTCCACAGTGCGTCTGAAATGCAGAACCGGCGATATCTTGGCTTTCGTCGGGTATCAAGCTGAGACATGCATTTTCTGCGATAATCTTGGTGATTCTTCTGTCAGAAGTATGCAGAATCATCGAGAACGCTCTTTTCGAGCTAGTTAATGCGAGAAACACGTTTTCTGGTTTTTTCACCACTCCACAGTGAGTCTGAAATGCAGAACCGGCGATATCTTGGTTTTCGTGGAGTTTGTAGCTGAGATATGCATTTTCTGCGATAATCTTGGTGTGTCTTCTGTCAGAAGTATGCAGAATCATCTAGATCGCTCTTTTCGAGCTATTTAATGCGAGAAACACGTTTTCTGGTTTTTTCACCACTCCACAGTGCGTCTGAAACGCAGAACCGGCGATATCTTGGTTTTCGTGGTTTTTCCAGTTGAGGTATGCATTTTCTGCGATACTCTTGGTGAGTCTTCTGTCAGAAGTATGCAGAATCATCGAGATCCCTCTTTTCGAGCTATTTAATGCGAGAAACACGTGATCTGGTGTTTTCACCACTCCACAGTGCGTTTGATATGCAGAACCGGCGACATCTTGGATTTCGTCGGGGTTCAAGCTGAGATATGCATATTCTGCGATAATATGGGTGAGACTTCAGTCAGAAGCATGCAGAATCATCTAGATCGCTCTTTTCGAGCTATTTAATGCGAGAAACACGTTTTCTGGTTTTTTCACCACTCCACAGTGCGTCTGAAATGCAGAACCGGCGATATCTTGGCTTTCGTCGGGTATCAAGCTGAGACATGCATTTTCTGCGATAATCTTGGTGATTCTTCTGTCAGAAGTATGCAGAATCATCGGGATCGCTCTTTTCGAGCTACTTAATGCGAGAAACACGTTTTCTGGTGTTTTCACCACTCCACAGTACGTTTGATGTGCCGAACCGGAGATAACTTGGTTTTCGTGAGGTTTCAAGCTGAGATATGCATTTTCTGCGATAATCTTGGTGAGACTTCAGTCAGAAGTATGCAGAATCATCTAGATCCCTCTTGTCGAGCTATTTAATGCGAGAAACACGTGATCTGGTGTTTTCACCACTCCACAGTGAGTCTGGAATTCAGAACCGGCGATATCTTGGTTTTCGTGGGGTTTGTAGCTGAGATATGCATTTTCTGCGATAATCTTGGTGAGTCTTCTGTCAGAACTATGCAGAATCATCTAGATCGCTCTTTTCGAGCTATTTAATGCGAGAAACACGTTTTCTGGTTTTTTCACCACTCCACAGTGCGTCTGAAATGCAGAACCGGCGACATCTTGGATTTCGTCGGGGTTCAAGCTGAGATATGCATATTCTGCGATAATATGGGTGAGACTTCAGTCAGAAGCATGCAGAATCATCTAGATCCCTCTTGTCGAGCTATTTAATGCGAGAAACACGTGATCTGGTGTTTTCACCACTCCACAGTGAGTCTGGAATTCAGAACCGGCGATATCTTGGTTTTCGTGGGGTTTGTAGCTGAGATATGCATTTTCTGCGATAATCTTGGTGTGTCTTCTGTCAGAAGTATGCAGAATCATCTAGATCGCTCTTTTCGAGCTATTTAATGCGAGAAACACGTTTTCTGGTTTTTTCACCACTCCACAGTGCGTCTGAAACGCAGAACCGGCGATATCTTGGTTTTCGTGGTTTTTCCAGTTGAGGTATGCATTTTCTGCGATACTCTTGGTGAGTCTTCTGTCAGAAGTATGCAGAATCATCGAGATCCCTCTTTTCGAGCTATTTAATGCGAGAAACACGTGATCTGGTGTTTTCACCACTCCACAGTGCGTTTGATATGCAGAACCGGCGACATCTTGGATTTCGTCGGGGTTCAAGCTGAGATATGCATATTCTGCGATAATATGGGTGAGACTTCAGTCAGAAGCATGCAGAATCATCTAGATCGCTCTTTTCGAGCTATTTAATGCGAGAAACACGTTTTCTGGTTTTTTCACCACTCCACAGTGCGTCTGAAATGCAGAACCGGCGATATCTTGGCTTTCGTCGGGTATCAAGCTGAGACATGCATTTTCTGCGATAATCTTGGTGATTCTTCTGTCAGAAGTATGCAGAATCATCGGGATCGCTCTTTTCGAGCTACTTAATGCGAGAAACACGTTTTCTGGTGTTTTCACCACTCCACAGTACGTTTGATGTGCCGAACCGGAGATAACTTGGTTTTCGTGAGGTTTCAAGCTGAGATATGCATTTTCTGCGATAATCTTGGTGAGACTTCAGTCAGAAGTATGCAGAATCATCTAGATCCCTCTTGTCGAGCTATTTAATGCGAGAAACACGTGATCTGGTGTTTTCACCACTCCACAGTGAGTCTGGAATTCAGAACCGGCGATATCTTGGTTTTCGTGGGGTTTGTAGCTGAGATATGCATTTTCTGCGATAATCTTGGTGAGTCTTCTGTCAGAACTATGCAGAATCATCTAGATCGCTCTTTTCGAGCTATTTAATGCGAGAAACACGTTTTCTGGTTTTTTCACCACTCCACAGTGCGTCTGAAATGCAGAACCGGCGATATCTTGGCTTTCGTCGGGTATCAAGCTGAGACATGCATTTTCTGCGATAATCTTGTTGATTCTTCTGTCAGAAGTATGCAGAATCATCGAGAACGCTCTTTTCGAGCTAGTTAATGCGAGAAACACGTTTTCTGGTTTTTTCACCACTCCACAGTGAGTCTGAAATGCAGAACCGGCGATATCTTGGTTTTCGTGGTGTTTGTAGCTGAGATATGCATTTTCTGCGATAATCTTGGTGAGTCTTCTGTCAGAAGTATGCAGAATCATCTAGATCGCTCTTTTCGAGCTATTTAATGCGAGAAACACGTTATCTGGTGTTTTGACCACTCCACAGTGCGTTTGATATCTTGAGCCGCCGATAACTTGGTTTTCGTGGGGTTTCCAGCTGAAATATGCATTTTCTGCGATAATATTGATGAGTCTTCTGTCAGAAGTATGCAGAATCATCGAGAACGCTCTTTTAGAGCTAGTCAATGCGAGAAACACGTTTTCTGGTGTTTGCACCACTCCACAGTGCGTCTGATATGCAGAACCGGCGATATCTTTGTTTTCGGGGGTTTCCAGCTGAGGCATGCATTTTCTGCGATAAGCTTGGTGAGACTTCTGTCAGAAGTATGCAGAATCATCGATATCGCTCGTTTCGAGCTATTTAATGCGAGAAACACGTTATCTGGTGTTTTGACCACCCCACAGTGTGTTTGATATATAGATCCGCCGATAACTTGGTTTTCGTGGGGTTTCCAGGTGAAATATGCATTTTCTGCGATAATCTTGGTGAGACTTCAGTCAGAAGTATGCAGAATCATCTAGATCGCCCGTTTCGAGCTATTTAATGCGAAAAAGGAAGTTTTCTGGTGTTTTCACCACTCCACAGTGCGTCTGATATGCAGAACCGGCGATAACTTGGTTTTTGTGAGGTTTCCAGCTGAGATATGCATTTTCTGCGGCAATCTCGGTGAGACTTCTGTCCGAAGTATGCAGAATCATCGAGATCGCTGTTTTCGAGCTAGTTAATGCGAGAAACACGTTCTCTGGTGTTTTCACCACTCCACAGTACGTCTGATATGCAGAACCGGCGATATCTTGGTTTTCGTGGGGTTTCCAGCTGAGATATGCATTTTCTGCGATAATATTGGTGAGACTTCAGTCAGAAGTATGCAGAATCATCTAGATCGCTCGTTTCGAGCTATTTAATGCGAGAAACACGTTATCTGGTGTTTTGACCACTCCACAGTGCGTTTGATATGTAGAGCCGCCGATAACTTGGTTTTCGTGGGGTTTCCAGCTGATATATGCATTTTCTGCGATAGTCTTGGTGTTTCATCTATGAGAAGTATGCAGAATCATCGAGAACGCTCTTTTCGAGCTACTAAATGCGAGAAACACGTTTTCTGGTTTTTTCACCACTCCACAGTGAGTCTGAAATGCAGAACCGGCGATATCTTGGTTTTCGTGGGGTTTGTAGCTGAGATATGCATTTTCTGCGATAATCTTGGTGAGTCTTCTGTCAGAAGTATGCAGAATCATCTAGATCGCTCTTTTCGAGCTATTTAATGCGAGAAACACGTTTTCTGGTTTTTTCACCACTCCACAGTGCGTCTGAAATGCAGAACCGGCGATATCTTGGCTTTCGTCGGGTATCAAGCTGAGACATGCATTTTCTGCGATAATCTTGGTGATTCTTCTGTAAGAAGTATGCAGAATCATCGAGAACGCTGTTTTCGAGCTAGTTAATGCGAGAAACACGTTTTCTGGTGTTTTCACCACTGCACAGTACGTCTGATATGCAGAACCGGCGATATCTTGGTTTTCGTGGGGTTTCCAGGTGAGATATGCATTTTCTGCGGCAATCTCGGTGAGACTTCTGTCCGAAGTATGCAGAATCATCGAGATCGCTGTTTTCGAGCTAGTTAATGCGAGAAACACGTTCTCTGGTGTTTTCACCACTCCACAGTACGTCTGATATGCAGAACCGGCGATATCTTGGTTTTCGTGGGGTTTCCAGCTGAGATATGCATTTTCTGCGATAATATTGGTGAGACTTCAGTCAGAAGTATGCAGAATCATCTAGATCGCTCGTTTCGAGCTATTTAATGCGAGAAACACGTTATCTGGTGTTTTGACCACTCCACAGTGCGTTTGATATCTTGAGCCGCCGATAACTTGGTTTTCGTGGGGTTTCCAGCTGAAATATGCATTTTCTGCGATAATTTTGGTGTTTCATCTATGAGAAGTATGCAGAATCATCGAGAACGCTCTTTTCGAGCTAGTTATTGCGAGAAGCACGTTTTCTGGTGTTTTCACCACTCCACAGTGCGTCTGATATGCAGAACCGGCGATATCTTGGTTTTCGTGGGGTTTCCAGCTGAGATATGCATTTTCTGCGATAGTCTTGGTGTTTCATCTAGGAGAAGTATGCAGAATCTTCGAGAACGCTCTTTTCGAGCTAGTTAATGCGAGAAACAGGTTTTCTGGTGTTTTCACCATTCCACAGTGCGTCTGATATGCAGAACTGGCGATATCTTGGTTTTCGTGGGGTTTCCAGCTGAGATATGCATTTTCTGCGATAATCTTGGTGAGACTTCTGTCCGAAGTATGCAGAATCATCGATAATCGCACGTTTCGAGCTATTTAATGCGAGAAACACTTTATCTGGTGTTTCCGCCACTCCACAGTGCTTTTGATATGCAGAACCGGCGATATCTTGGTTTTTGTGGGGTTTCAGGCTGAGATACGCATTTTTTACGATAATCTTGGTGCGACTTCTAGCCGAAGTATGCTTATTCATCGATAATCGCACGTTTCGAGCTATTTAATGTGAGAAACACGTTATCTGGTGTTTTCACCACCCCACAGTGCGTTTGATATGCAGAACCGGCGACATCGTGGTTTTCGCCGGGTTTCAAAATGAGAAATATATTTTCTGCGATAATAATGGTGAAACTTCAGTCAGAAGTATGCAGAATCATCTAGATCGCACGTTTCGAGCTATTTAATGCGAGAAACACGTTATCTGGTGTTTTGACCACTCCACAGTGCGTTTGATATGTTGAGCCGCCGATAACTTGGTTTTCGTGGGGTTTCCAGCTGAAATATGCATTTTCTGCGATAATCTTGGTGTTTCATCTATGAGAAGTATGCAGAATCATCGAGAACGCTCTTTTCGAGCTAGTTATTGCGAGAAGCACGTTTTCTGGAGCTTTCACCACTCCACAGTGCGTGTGATATGCAGAACCGGCGATATCTTGGTTTTCGTGGGATTTCCATCTGAAATATGCATTTTCTGCGATAATCTTGGTGTTTCATCTATGAGAAGTATGCAGAATCATCGACAATCGCACGTTTCGAGCTATTTAATGCGAGAAACACTTTATCTGGTGTTTCCACCACTCCACAGTGCTTTTGATATGCAGAACCGGCGATATCTTGGTTTTCGTGGGGTTTGTAGCTGAGATATGCATTTTCTGCGATAATCTTGGTGAGTCTTCTGTCAGAAGTATGCAGAATCATCTAGATCGCTCTTTTCGAGCTATTTAATGCGAGAAACACGTTTTCTGGTGTTTTCACCACTCCACAGTGCGTCTGAAATGCAGAACCGGCGATATCTTGGCTTTTGTCGGGTATCAAGCTGAGACATGCATTTTCTGCGATAATCTTGGTGATTCTTCTGTCAGAAGTATGCAGAATCATCGAGAACGCTCTTTTCGAGCTAGCTAATGCGAGAAACACGTTTTCTGGTGTTTTCACCACTCCACAGTACGTCTGATATGCAGAACCGGCGATATCTAGGTTTTCGTGGGGTTTCCAGCTGAGATATGCATTTTCTGCGATAATATTGATGAGTCTTCTGTCAGAAGTATGCAGAATCATCGAGAACGCTCTTTTCGAGCTAGTCAATGCGAGAAACACGTTTTCTGGTGTTTGCACCACTACACAGTGCGTCTGATATGCAGAACGGGCGATATCTTTGTTTTCGGGGGTTTCCAGCTGAGGCATGCATTTTCTGCGATAAGCTTGGTGAGACTTCTGTCAGAAGTATGCTGAATCATCGATATCGCTCGTTTCGAGCTATTTAATGCGAGAAACACGTTATCTGGTGTTTTGACCACTCCACAGTGCGTTTGATATATAGATCCGCCGATAACTTGGTTTTCGTGGGGTTTCCAGGTGAAATATGCATTTTCTGCGATAATCTTGGTGAGACTTCAGTCAGAAGTATGCAGAATCATCTAGATCGCCCGTTTCGAGTTATTTAATGCGAAAAAGGAAGTTTTCTGGTGTTTTCACCACTCCACAGTGCGTCTGATATGCAGAACCGGCGATATCTTGGTTTTCGTGGGGTTTCCAGCTGAGATATGCATTTTCTGCGGCAATCTCGGTGAGACTTCTGTCCGAAGTATGCAGAATCATCGAGATCGCTCTTTTCGAGCTATTTAATGCGAAAAACACGTTATCTGGTGTTTTGACCACTCCACAGTGCGTTTGATATGTAGAGCCGCCGATAACTTGGTTTTCGTGGTGTTTCCAGCTGATATATGCATTTTCTGCGATAGTCTTGGTGTTTCATCTATGAGAAGTATGCAGAATCATCGAGAACGCTCTTTTCGAGCTACTAAATGCGAGAATCACGTTGTATGGTTTTTTCACCACTCCACAATGAGTCTGAAATGCAGAACCGGCGATATCTTGGTTTTCGTGGGGTTTGGAGCTGAGATATGCATTTTCTGCGATAATCTTGGTGAGTCTTCTGTCAGAAGTATGCAGAATCATCTAGATCGCTCTTTTCGAGCTATTTAATGCGAGAAACACGTTTTCTGGTTTTTTCACCACTCCACAGTGCGTCTGAAATGCAGAACCGGCGATATCTTGGCTTTCGTCGGGTATCAAGCTGAGACATGCATTTTCTGCGATAATCTTGGTGTTTCATCTATGAGAAGTATGCAGAATCATCGAGAACGCTCTTTTCGTGCTACATAATGCGAGAAACACGTTTTCTGGTTTTTTCACCACTCCACAGTGAGTCTGAAATGCAGAACCGGCGATATCATGGTTTTCGTGGGGTTTGCAGCTGAGATATGCATCTTCTGCGATAATCTTGGTGAGTCTTCTGTCAGAAGTATGCAGAATCATCTAGATCGCTCTTTTCGAGCTATTTAATGCGAGAAACACGTTGTCTGGTTTTTTCACCACTCCACAGTGCGTCTGAAATGCAGAACCGGCGATATCTTGGCTTTCGTCGGGTATCAAGCTGAGACATGCATTTTCTGCGTTAGTCTTGGTGTTTCATCTATGAGAAGTATGCAGAATCATCGAGAACGCTCTTTTCGAGCTACTAAATGCGAGAAACACGTTTTCTGGTTTTTTCACCACTCCACAGTGAGTCTGAAATGCAGAACCGGCGATATCTTGGTTTTCGTGGGGTTTGTAGCTGAGATATGCATTTTCTGCGATAATCTTGGTGAGTCTTCTGTCAGAAGTATGCAGAATCATCTAGATCGCTCTTTTCGAGCTATTTAATGCGAGAAACACGTTTTCTGGTTTTTTCACCACTCCACAGTGCTTCTGAAATGCAGAACCGGCGATATCTTGGCTTTCGTCGGGTATCAAGCTGAGACATGCATTTTCTGCGATAACCTTGGTGTTTCATCTATGAGAAGTATGCAGAATCATCGAGAACGCTCTTTTCGTGCTACATAATGCGAGAAACACGTTTTCTGGTTTTTTCACCACTCCACAGTGAGTCTGAAATGCAGAAACGGCGATATCTTGGTTTTCGTGGGGTTTGTAGCTGAGATATGCATTTTCTGCGATAATCTTGGTGAGTCTTCTGTCAGAAGTATGCAGAATCATCTAGATCGCTCTTTTCGAGCTATTTAATGCGAGAAACACGTTTTCTGGTTTTTTCACCACTCCACAGTACGTCTGAAATGCAGAACCGGCGATATCTTGGTTTTCGTGGGGTTTCCAACTGAGAAATGCATTTTCTGCGATAATCTTGGTGAGTCTTCCGTCAGAAGTATGCTGAATCATCTAGATCGCTCTTTTCGAGCTATTTAATGCGAGAAACACGTTTTCTGGTTTTTTCACCACTCCACAGTGCGTCTGAAATGCAGAACCGGCGATATCTTGGCTTTCGTCGGGTATCAAGCTGAGACATGCATTTTCTGCGATAATCTTGGTGATTCTTCTGTCAGAAGTATGCAGAATCATCGAGAACGCTCTTTTCGAGCTAGCTAATGCGAGAAACACGTTTTCTGGTGTTTTCACCACTCCACAGTACGTCTGATATGCAGAACCGGCGATATCTAGGTTTTCGTGGGGTTTCCAGCTGAGATATGCATTTTCTGCGATAATATTGATGAGTCTTCTGTCAGAAGTATGCAGAATCATCGAGAACGCTCTTTTCGAGCTAGTCAATGCGAGAAACACGTTTTCTGGTGTTTTCACCACTCCACAGTGCGTCTGATATGCAGAACCGGCGATATCTTGGTTTTCGTGGGGTTTCCAGCTGAGATATGCATTTTCTGCGGCAATCTCGGTGAGACTTCTGTCCGAAGTATGCAGAATCATCGAGATCGCTCTTTTCGAGCTATTTAATGCGAAAAACACGTTATCTGGTGTTTTGACCACTCTACAGTGCGTTTGATATGTAGAGCCGCCGATAACTTGGTTTTCGTGGTGTTTCCAGCTGATATAAGCATTTTCTGCGATAGACTTGGTGTTTCATCTATGAGAAATATGCAGAATCATCGAGAACGCTCTTTTCGTGCTACATAATGCGAGAAACACGTTTTCTGGTTTTTTCACCACTCCACAGTGAGTCTGAAATGCAGAACCGGCGATATCTTGGTTTTCGTGGGGTTTGCAGCTGAGATATGCATTTTCTGCGATAATCTTGGTGAGTCTTCTGTCAGAAGTATGCAGAATCATCTAGATCGCTCTTTTCGAGCTATTTAATGCGAGAAACACGTTTTCTGGTTTTTTCACCACTCCACAGTGCGTCTGAAATGCAGAACCGGCGATATCTTGGCTTTCGTCGGGTATCAAGCTGAGACATGCATTTTCTGCGTTAGTCTTGGTGTTTCATCTATGAGAAGTATGCAGAATCATCGAGGACGCTCTTTTCGAGCTACTAAATGCGAGAAACACGTTTTCTGGTTTTTTCACCACTCCACAGTGAGTCTGAAATGCAGAACCGGCGATATCTTGGTTTTCGTGGGGTTTGTAGCTGAGATATGCATTTTCTGCGATAATCTTGGTGAGTCTTCTGTCAGAAGTATGCAGAATCATCTAGATCGCTCTTTTCGAGCTATTTAATGCGAGAAACACGTTTTCTGGTTTTTTCACCACTCCACAGTACGTCTGAAATGCAGAACCGGCGATATCTTGGTTTTCGTGGGGTTTCCAACTGAGATATGCATTTTCTGCGATAATATTGGTGAGACTTCAGTCAGAAGTATGCAGAATCATCTAGATCGCTCGTTTCGAGCTATTTAATGCGAAAAACACGTTATCTGGTGTTTTGACCACTCCACAGTGCGTTTGATATCTTGAGCCTCCGATAACTTGGTTTTCGTGGGGTTTCCAGCTGAAATATGCATTTTCTGCGATAATTTTGGTGTTTCATCTATGAGAAGTATGCAGAATCATCGAGAACGCTCTTTTCGAGCTAGTTATTGCGAGAAGCACGTTTTCTGGTGTTTTCACCACTCCACAGTGCGTCTGATATGCAGAACCGGCGATATCTTGGTTTTCGTGGGGTTTCCAGCTGAGATATGCATTTTCTGCGATAATCTTGGTGTTTCATCTATGAGAAGTATGCAGAATCTTCGAGAACGCTCTTTTCGAGCTAGTTAATGCGAGAAACAGGTTTTCTGGTGTTTTCACCATTCCACAGTGCGTCTGATATGCAGAACCGGCGATATCTTGGTTTTTGTGGGGTTTCAGGCTGAGATATGCATTTTTTACGATAATCTTGGTGAGACTTCTAGCCGAAGTATGCTTAATCATCGAGTTCGCTCTATTCGAGCTATTTAATGTGAGAAACACGTTATCTGGTTGTTTTCACCACTCCACAGTGCGGTTGATATGCAAAACCGGCGATATCTTGATTTTCGAGGTGTTTCCAGCAGAGATATGCATTTTCTGCGATAATAATGGTGAGACTTCAGTCAGAAGTATGCAGAATCATCTAGATCGCACGTTTCGAGCTATTTAATGCGAGAAACACGTTATCTGGTGTTTTGACCACTCCACAGTGCGTTTGATATGTTGAGCCGCCGATAACTTGGTTTTCGTGGGGTTTCCAGCTGAAATATGCATTTTCTGCAATAATCTTGGTGTTTCATCTATGAGAAGTATGCAGAATCATCGAGAACGCTCTTTTCGAGCTAGTTATTGCGAGAAGCACGTTTTCTGGTGCTTTCACCACTCCACAGTGCGTGTGATATGCAGAACCGGCGATATCTTGGTTTTCGTGGGGTTTCCAGCTGAGATATACATTTTCTGCGATAATCTTGGTGAGTCTTCTGTCAGAAGTATGCAGAATCATCCAGATCGCTCTTTTCGAGCTAGTTAATGCGAGAAACAGGTTTTCTGGTGTTTTCACCATTCCACAGTGCGTCTGATATGCAGAACCGGCGATATATTGGTTTTCGTGGGGTTTCCAGCTGAGATATGCATTTTCTGCGATAATCTTGGTGAGACTTCTGTCCGAAGTATGCAGAGTCATCTAGATCGCTCGGTTCGAGCTATTTAATGAGAGAAACACGTTATCTGGTTGTTTTCACCACTCCACAGTGCGGTTGATATGCAAAACCGGCGATATCTTGATTTTCGAGGTGTTTCCAGCAGAGATATGCATTTTCTGCGATTATATTGGTGAGACTTCAGTCAGAAGTATGCAGAATCATCTAGATCGCTCGTTTCGAGCTATTTAATGCGAGAAACACGTTATCTGGTTGTTTTCACCACTCCACAGTGCGTTTGATATGCAGAGCCGCCGACAACTTCGTTTCGGTCCGGTTTCTAGCTGAGACATGCATTTACTGCGATAATCTTGGTGTTTCATCTATGAGAAGTATGCAGAATCATCGAGAACGCTCTTCTCGAGCTACTTAATGCGAGAAACACGTTTTCTGCAGTTTTCAACATTCCACAGTGCGTTTGATATGCAGAACCGGCGATATCTTGATTTGCGCTGTGTTTCCAGCTGAGACATGTATTTTCTGCGATAATATTGGTGAGACTTCAGTCAGAAGTATGCAGAATCATCTAGATCGCTCGGTTCGAGCTATTTAATGAGAGAAACACGTTATCTGGTTGTTTTCACCACTCCACAGTGCGGTTGATATGCAGAACCGGCGATATCTTGATTTTCGTGGTGTTTCCAGCTGAGATATGCATTTTCTACGATAATCTTGGTGAGAATCTGTCAGAAGTATGCTGAATCATCTAGATCGCTCGTTTCGATCTATGTAATGCGAAAAAACAAGTTTCCTGGTGTTTTCATCACTCCACAGTGCGTTTGATACGCGGAAACTGCCATATCTTCGGTATCGTTGTTGTTTCCAGCTGAGATATGCATTTTCAGTGATAATCTTCATGATTCTGCTGTTACAAATGTGCAGAAACACCGAAATCGCTGTTTTCGTGCTTTTGAATGCGAAAAACACGTTTTCTGGTGTTTTCAGCACGCCACAGAACGTTTGATATGCGGAAGGTGCGATATCTTCGGTATCGTTGTTGTTTCCAGCTGAGATATGCATTTTCAGTGATAATCTTCATGATTCTGCTGTTACAAGTGTTCAGAATCACCGAAATCGCTGTTTTCGTGCTATTGAATGCGAAAAACACGTTTTCTGGTGTTTTCAGCACTCCACAGTGCGTTTGATATGCGGAAACTGCCATATCTTCGGTATCGTTGTTGTTTCCAGCTGAGATATGCATTTTCAGTGATAATCTTCATGATTCTGCTGTTACAAGTGTGCAGAATCACCGAAATCGTTGTTTTCGTGCTATTGAATGCGAAAAACACGTTTTCTGGTGTTTTCAGCACTCCACAGTGCATTTGTTATGCGGAAACGGCGATATCTTCGGTATCGTTGTTGTTTCCAGCTGAGATATGCATTTTCAGTGATAATCTTCTTGATTCTGCTGTTACAAGTGTTCAGAATCACCGAAATCGCTGTTTTCGTGCTATTGAATGCGAAAAACACGTTTTCTGGTGTTTTCAGCACTCCACAGTGCGTTTGTTATGCGGAAACTGCGATATCTTCGGTATCGTTGTTGTTTCCAGCTGAGCTATGCATTTTCAGTGATAATCTTCATGATTCTGCTGTTACAAATGTGCAGAATCACCGAAATCGCTGTTTTCGTGCTTTTGAATGCGAAAAACACGTTTTCTGGTGTTTTCAGCACGCCACAGAACGTTTGATATGCGGAAGCTGCGGTATCTCGGTATCGTTGCTGTTTCCAGCTGAGATATGCATTTTCAGTGATAATCTTCTTGATTCTGCTGTTACAAGTGTTCAGAATCACCGAAATCGCTGTTTTCGTGCTATTGAATGCGAAAAACACGTTTTCTGGTGTTTTCAGCACTTCACAGTGCGTTTGATATGCGGAAACTGCCATATCTTCGGTATCGTTGTTGTTTCCAGCTGAGATATGCATTTTCAGTGATAATCTTCATGATTCTGCTGTTACAAGTGTGCAGAATCACCGAAATCGCTGTTTTCGTGCTATTGAATGCGAAAAACACGTTTTCTGGTGTTTTCAGCACGCCACAGAACGTTTGACATGCGGAAACTGCGATATCTTCGGTATCGTTGTTGTTTCCAGCTGAGATATGCATTTTCAGTGATAATCTCCATGATTCTGCTGTTACAAGTGTGCAGAATCACCGAAATCGCTGTTTTCGTGCTATTGAATGCGAAAAACACGTTTTCTGGTGATTTCATCACTCCACAGTGCGTTTGATATGCGGAAACTGCCACATCTTCGGTATCGTTGTTGTTTCCAGCTGAGATATGCATTTTCAGTGATAATCTTCATGATTCTGCTGTTACAAGTGTGCAGAATCACCGAAATCGCTGTTTTCGTGCTATTGAATGCGAAAAACTCGTTTTCTGGTGTTTTCAGCACTCCACAGTGCGTTTGTTATGCGGAAACTGCGATATCTTCGGTATCGTTGTTGTTTCCAGCTGAGATATGCATTTTCAGTGATAATCTTCCTGATTCTCCTGTTACAAGTGTGCAGAATCACCGAAATCGCTGTTTTCGTGCTATTGGATGCGAAAAACACGTTTTCTGGTGTTTTCAGCAGTCCACAGTGCGTTTGATATGCGGAAGCTGCGATATCTTCGGTATCGTTGTTGTTTCCAGCTGAGATATGCATTTTCAGTGATAATCTTCATGATTCTGCTGTTACAAGTGTTCAGAATCACCGAAATCGCTGTTTTCGTGCTATTGAATGCGAAAAACACGTTTTCTGGTGTTTTCAGCACTCCACAGTGCGTTTGATATGCGGAAACTGCCATATCTTCGGTATCGTTGTTGTTTCCAGCTGAGATATGCATTTTCAGTGATAATCTTCATGATTCTGCTGTTACAAGTGTGCAGAATCACCGAAATCGTTGTTTTCGTGCTATTGAATGCGAAAAACACGTTTTCTGGTGTTTTCAGCACTCCACAGTGCGTTTGTTATGCGGAAACTGCGATATCTTCGGTATCGTTGTTGTTTCCAGCTGAGATATGCATTTTCAGTGATAATCTTCTTGATTCTGCTGTTACAAGTGTTCAGAATCACCGAAATCGCTGTTTTCGTGCTATTGAATGCGAAAAACACGTTTTCTGGTGTTTTCAGCACTCCACAGTGCGTTTGTTATGCGGAAACTGCGATATCTTCGGTATCGTTGTTGTTTCCAGCTGAGCTATGCATTTTCAGTGATAATCTTCATGATTCTGCTGTTACAAATGTGCAGAATCACCGAAATCGCTGTTTTCGTGCTTTTGAATGCGAAAAACACGTTTCCTGGTGTTTTCAGCACGCCACAGAACGTTTGATATGCGGAAGGTGCGATATCTTCGGTATCGTTGTTGTTTCCAGCTGAGATATGCATTTTCAGTGATAATCTTCATGATTCTGCTGTTACAAGTGTTCAGAATCACCGAAATCGCTGTTTTCGTGCTATTGAATGCGAAAAACACGTTTTCTGGTGTTTTCAACACTCCACAGTGCGTTTGATATGCGGAAACTGCCATATCTTCGGTATCGTTGTTGTTTCCAGCTGAGATATGTATTTTCAGTGATAATCTTCATGATTCTGCTGTTACAAGTGTGCAGAATCACCGAAATCGCTGTTTTCGTGCTATTGAATGCGAAAAACACGTCTTCTGGTGTTTTCAGCACGCCACAGAACGTTTGACATGCGGAAACTGCGATATCTTCGGTATCGTTGTTGTTTCCAGCTGAGATATGCATTTTCAGTGATATTCTCCATGATTCTGCTGTTACAAGTGTGCAGAAACACCGAAATCGCTGTTTTCGTGCTATTGAATGCGAAAAACACGTTTTCTGGTGTTTTCAGCACGCCACAGAACGTTTGATATGCGGAAGGTGCGATATCTTCGGTATCGTTGTTGTTTCCAGCTGAGATATGCATTTTCAGTGATAATCTTCATGATTCTGCTGTTACAAGTGTTCAGAATCACCGAAATCGCTGTTTTCGTGCTATTGAATGCGAAAAACACGTTTTCTGGTGTTTTCAGCACGCCACAGAACGTTTGACATGCGGAAACTGCGATATCTTCGGGATCGTTGTTGTTTCCAGCTGAGATATGCATTTTCAGTGATAATCTCCATGATTCTGCTGTTACAAGTGTGCAGAATCACCGAAATCGCTGTTTTCGTGCTATTGAATGCGAAAAACACGTTTTCTGGTGTTTTCATCACTCCACAGTGCGTTTGATATGCGGAAACTGCCATATCTTCGGTATCGTTGTTGTTTCCAGCTGAGATATGCATTTTCAGTGATAATCTTCCTGATTCTCCTGTTACAAGTGTGCAGAATCACCGAAATCGCTGTTTTCGTGCTATTGAATGCGAAAAACACGTTTTCTGGTGTTTTCAGCAGTCCACAGTGCGTTTGATATGAGGAAGCTGCGATATCTTCGGTATCGTTGTTGTTTCCAGCTGAGATATGCATTTTCAGTGATAATCTTCATGATTCTGCTGTTACAAGTGTTCAGAATCACCGAAATCGCTGTTTTCGTGCTATTGAATGCGAAAAACACGTTTTCTGGTGTTTTCAGCACTCCACAGTGCGTTTGATATGCGGAAACTGCCATATCTTCGGTATCGTTGTTGTTTCCAGCTGAGATATGCATTTTCAGTGATAATCTTCATGATTCTGCTGTTACAAGTGTGCAGAATCACCGAAATCGTTGTTTTCGTGCTATTGAATGCGAAAAACACGTTTTCTGGTGTTTTCAGCACTCCACAGTGCGTTTGTTATGCGGAAACTGCGATATCTTCGGTATCGTTGTTGTTTCCAGCTGAGATATGCATTTTCAGTGATAATCTTCTTGATTCTGCTGTTACAAGTGTTCAGAATCACCGAAATCGCTGTTTTCGTGCTATTGAATGCGAAAAACACGTTTTCTGGTGTTTTCAGCACTCCACAGTGCGTTTGTTATGCGGAAACTGCGATATCTTCGGTATCGTTGTTGTTTCCAGCTGAGCTATGCATTTTCAGTGATAATCTTCATGATTCTGCTGTTACAAATGTGCAGAATCACCGAAATCGCTGTTTTCGTGCTTTTGAATGCGAAAAACACGTTTTCTGGTGTTTTCAGCACGCCACAGAACGTTTGATATGCGGAAGCTGCGGTATCTCGGTATCGTTGCTGTTTCCAGCTGAGATATGCATTTTCAGTGATAATCTTCTTGATTCTGCTGTTACAAGTGTTCAGAATCACCGAAATCGCTGTTTTCGTGCTATTGAATGCGAAAAACACGTTTTCTGGTGTTTTCAGCACTTCACAGTGCGTTTGATATGCGGAAACTGCCATATCTTCGGTATCGTTGTTGTTTCCAGCTGAGATATGCATTTTCAGTGATAATCTTCATGATTCTGCTGTTACAAGTGTGCAGAATCACCGAAATCGCTGTTTTCGTGCTATTGAATGCGAAAAACACATTTTCTGGTGTTTTCAGCACGCCACAGAACGTTTGACATGCGGAAACTGCGATATCTTCGGTATCGTTGTTGTTTCCAGCTGAGATATGCATTTTCAGTGATAATCTCCATGATTCTGCTGTTACAAGTGTGCAGAATCACCGAAATCGCTGTTTTCGTGCTATTGAATGCGAAAAACACGTTTTCTGGTGATTTCATCACACCACAGTGCGTTTGATATGCGGAAACTGCCACATCTTCGGTATCGTTGTTGTTTCCAGCTGAGATATGCATTTTCAGTGATAATCTTCATGATTCTGCTGTTACAAGTGTGCAGAATCACCGAAATCGCTGTTTTCGTGCTATTGAATGCGAAAAACTCGTTTTCTGGTGTTTTCAGCACTCCACAGTGCGTTTGTTATGCGGAAACTGCGATATCTTCGGTATCGTTGTTGTTTCCAGCTGAGATATGCATTTTCAGTGATAATCTTCCTGATTCTCCTGTTACAAGTGTGCAGAATCACCGAAATCGCTGTTTTCGTGCTATTGGATGCGAAAAACACGTTTTCTGGTGTTTTCAGCAGTCCACAGTGCGTTTGATATGCGGAAGCTGCGATATCTTCGGTATCGTTGTTGTTTCCAGCTGAGATATGCATTTTCAGTGATAATCTTCATGATTCTGCTGTTACAAGTGTTCAGAATCACCGAAATCGCTGTTTTCGTGCTATTGAATGCGAAAAACACGTTTTCTGGTGTTTTCAGCACTCCACAGTGCGTTTGATATGCGGAAACTGCCATATCTTCGGTATCGTTGTTGTTTCCAGCTGAGATATGCATTTTCAGTGATAATCTTCATGATTCTGCTGTTACAAGTGTGCAGAATCACCGAAATCGTTGTTTTCGTGCTATTGAATGCGAAAAACACGTTTTCTGGTGTTTTCAGCACTCCACAGTGCGTTTGTTATGCGGAAACTGCGATATCTTCGGTATCGTTGTTGTTTCCAGCTGAGATATGCATTTTCAGTGATAATCTTCTTGATTCTGCTGTTACAAGTGTTCAGAATCACCGAAATCGCTGTTTTCGTGCTATTGAATGCGAAAAACACGTTTTCTGGTGTTTTCAGCACTCCACAGTGCGTTTGTTATGCGGAAACTGCGATATCTTCGGTATCGTTGTTGTTTCCAGCTGAGCTATGCATTTTCAGTGATAATCTTCATGATTCTGCTGTTACAAATGTGCAGAATCACCGAAATCGCTGTTTTCGTGCTTTTGAATGCGAAAAACACGTTTCCTGGTGTTTTCAGCACGCCACAGAACGTTTGATATGCGGAAGGTGCGATATCTTCGGTATCGTTGTTGTTTCCAGCTGAGATATGCATTTTCAGTGATAATCTTCATGATTCTGCTGTTACAAGTGTTCAGAATCACCGAAATCGCTGTTTTCGTGCTATTGAATGCGAAAAACACGTTTTCTGGTGTTTTCAACACTCCACAGTGCGTTTGATATGCGGAAACTGCCATATCTTCGGTATCGTTGTTGTTTCCAGCTGAGATATGTATTTTCAGTGATAATCTTCATGATTCTGCTGTTACAAGTGTGCAGAATCACCGAAATCGCTGTTTTCGTGCTATTGAATGCGAAAAACACGTTTTCTGGTGTTTTCAGCACTCCACAGTGCGTTTGATATGCGGAAACTGCCATATCTTCGGTATCGTTGTTGTTTCCAGCTGAGATATGCATTTTCAGTGATAATCTTCATGATTCTGCTGTTACAAGTGTGCAGAATCACCGAAATCGTTGTTTTCGTGCTATTGAATGCGAAAAACACGTTTTCTGGTGTTTTCAGCACTCCACAGTGCGTTTGTTATGCGGAAACTGCGATATCTTCGGTATCGTTGTTGTTTCCAGCTGAGATATGCATTTTCAGTGATAATCTTCTTGATTCTGCTGTTACAAGTGTTCAGAATCACCGAAATCGCTGTTTTCGTGCTATTGAATGCGAAAAACACGTTTTCTGGTGTTTTCAGCACTCCACAGTGCGTTTGTTATGCGGAAACTGCGATATCTTCGGTATCGTTGTTGTTTCCAGCTGAGCTATGCATTTTCAGTGATAATCTTCATGATTCTGCTGTTACAAATGTGCAGAATCACCGAAATCGCTGTTTTCGTGCTTTTGAATGCGAAAAACACGTTTTCTGGTGTTTTCAGCACGCCACAGAACGTTTGATATGCGGAAGCTGCGGTATCTCGGTATCGTTGCTGTTTCCAGCTGAGATATGCATTTTCCGTGATAATCTTCTTGATTCTGCTGTTACAAGTGTTCAGAATCACCGAAATCGCTGTTTTCGTGCTATTGAATGCGAAAAACACGTTTTCTGGTGTTTTCAGCACTTCACAGTGCGTTTGATATGCGGAAACTGCCATATCTTCGGTATCGTTGTTGTTTCCAGCTGAGATATGCATTTTCAGTGATAATCTTCATGATTCTGCTGTTACAAGTGTGCAGAATCACCGAAATCGCTGTTTTCGTGCTATTGAATGCGAAAAACACGTTTTCTGGTGTTTTCAGCACGCCACAGAACGTTTGACATGCGGAAACTGCGATATCTTCGGTATCGTTGTTGTTTCCAGCTGAGATATGCATTTTCAGTGATAATCTCCATGATTCTGCTGTTACAAGTGTGCAGAATCACCGAAATCGCTGTTTTCGTGCTATTGAATGCGAAAAACACGTTTTCTGGTGATTTCATCACTCCACAGTGCGTTTGATATGCGGAAACTGCCACATCTTCGGTATCGTTGTTGTTTCCAGCTGAGATATGCATTTTCAGTGATAATCTTCATGATTCTGCTGTTACAAGTGTGCAGAATCACCGAAATCGCTGTTTTCGTGCTATTGAATGCGAAAAACTCGTTTTCTGGTGTTTTCAGCACTCCACAGTGCGTTTGATATGCGGAAGCTGCGATATCTTCGGTATCGTTGTTGTTTCCAGCTGAGATATGCATTTTCAGTGATAATCTTCATGATTCTGCTGTTACAAGTGTTCAGAATCACCGAAATCGCTGTTTTCGTGCTATTGAATGCGAAAAACACGTTTTCTGGTGTTTTCAGCACTCCACAGTGCGTTTGATATGCGGAAACTGCCATATCTTCGGTATCGTTGTTGTTTCCAGCTGAGATATGCATTTTCAGTGATAATCTTCATGATTCTGCTGTTACAAGTGTGCAGAATCACCGAAATCGTTGTTTTCGTGCTATTGAATGCGAAAAACACGTTTTCTGGTGTTTTCAGCACTCCACAGTGCGTTTGTTATGCGGAAACTGCGATATCTTCGGTATCGTTGTTGTTTCCAGCTGAGATATGCATTTTCAGTGATAATCTTCTTGATTCTGCTGTTACAAGTGTTCAGAATCACCGAAATCGCTGTTTTCGTGCTATTGAATGCGAAAAACACGTTTTCTGGTGTTTTCAGCACTCCACAGTGCGTTTGTTATGCGGAAACTGCGATATCTTCGGTATCGTTGTTGTTTCCAGCTGAGCTATGCATTTTCAGTGATAATCTTCATGATTCTGCTGTTACAAATGTGCAGAATCACCGAAATCGCTGTTTTCGTGCTTTTGAATGCGAAAAACACGTTTCCTGGTGTTTTCAGCACGCCACAGAACGTTTGATATGCGGAAGGTGCGATATCTTCGGTATCGTTGTTGTTTCCAGCTGAGATATGCATTTTCAGTGATAATCTTCATGATTCTGCTGTTACAAGTGTTCAGAATCACCGAAATCGCTGTTTTCGTGCTATTGAATGCGAAAAACACGTTTTCTGGTGTTTTCAACACTCCACAGTGCGTTTGATATGCGGAAACTGCCATATCTTCGGTATCGTTGTTGTTTCCAGCTGAGATATGTATTTTCAGTGATAATCTTCATGATTCTGCTGTTACAAGTGTGCAGAATCACCGAAATCGCTGTTTTCGTGCTATTGAATGCGAAAAACACGTCTTCTGGTGTTTTCAGCACGCCACAGAACGTTTGACATGCGGAAACTGCGATATCTTCGGTATCGTTGTTGTTTCCAGCTGAGATATGCATTTTCAGTGATATTCTCCATGATTCTGCTGTTACAAGTGTGCAGAATCACCGAAATCGCTGTTTTCGTGCTATTGAATGCGAAAAACACGTTTTCTGGTGTTTTCAGCACGCCACAGAACGTTTGATATGCGGAAGGTGCGATATCTTCGGTATCGTTGTTGTTTCCAGCTGAGATATGCATTTTCAGTGATAATCTTCATGATTCTGCTGTTACAAGTGTTCAGAATCACCGAAATCGCTGTTTTCGTGCTATTGAATGCGAAAAACACGTTTTCTGGTGTTTTCAGCACGCCACAGAACGTTTGACATGCGGAAACTGCGATATCTTCGGGATCGTTGTTGTTTCCAGCTGAGATATGCATTTTCAGTGATAATCTCCATGATTCTGCTGTTACAAGTGTGCAGAATCACCGAAATCGCTGTTTTCGTGCTATTGAATGCGAAAAACACGTTTTCTGGTGTTTTCATCACTCCACAGTGCGTTTGATATGCGGAAACTGCCATATCTTCGGTATCGTTGTTGTTTCCAGCTGAGATATGCATTTTCAGTGATAATCTTCATGATTCTGCTGTTACAATTGTGCAGAATCACCGAAATCGCTGTTTTCGTGCTATTGAATGCGAAAAACACGTTTTCTGGTGTTTTCAGCACTCCACAGTGCGTTTGTTATGCGGAAACTGCGATATCTTCGGTATCGTTGTTGTTTCCAGCTGAGATATGCATTTTCAGTGATAATCTTCATGATTCTGCTGTTACAAGTGTGCAGAATCACCGAAATCGCTGTTTTCGTGCTATTGAATGCGAAAAACTCGTTTTCTGGTGTTTTCAGCACTCCACAGTGCGTTTGTTATGCGGAAACTGCGATATCTTCGGTATCGTTGTTGTTTCCAGCTGAGATATGCATTTTCAGTGATAATTTTCCTGATTCTCCTGTTACAAGTGTGCAGAATCACCGAAATCGCTGTTTTCGTGCTATTGGATGCGAAAAACACGTTTTCTGGTGTTTTCAGCAGTCCACAGTGCGTTTGATATGCGGAAGCTGCGATATCTTCGGTATCGTTGTTGTTTCCAGCTGAGATATGCATTTTCAGTGATAATCTTCATGATTCTGCTGTTACAAGAGTTCAGAATCACCGAAATCGCTGTTTTCGTGCTATTGAATGCGAAAAACACGTTTTCTGGTGTTTTCAGCACTCCACAGTGCGTTTGATATGCGGAAACTGCCATATCTTCGGTATCGTTGTTGTTTCCAGCTGAGATATGCATTTTCAGTGATAATCTTCATGATTCTGCTGTTACAAGTGTGCAGAATCACCGAAATCGTTGTTTTCGTGCTATTGAATGCGAAAAACACGTTTTCTGGTGTTTTCAGCACTCCACAGTGCGTTTGTTATGCGGAAACTGCGATATCTTCGGTATCGTTGTTGTTTCCAGCTGAGATATGCATTTTCAGTGATAATCTTCTTGATTCTGCTGTTACAAGTGTTCAGAATCACCGAAATCGCTGTTTTCGTGCTATTGAATGCGAAAAACACGTTTTCTGGTGTTTTCAGCACTCCACAGTGCGTTTGTTATGCGGAAACTGCGATATCTTCGGTATCGTTGTTGTTTCCAGCTGAGATATGCATTTTCAGTGATAATCTTCATGATTCTGCTGTTACAAATGTGCAGAATCACCGAAATCGCTGTTTTCGTGCTTTTGAATGCGAAAAACACGTTTCCTGGTGTTTTCAGCACGCCACAGAACGTTTGATATGCGGAAGGTGCGATATCTTCGGTATCGTTGTTGTTTCCAGCTGAGATATGCATTTTCAGTGATAATCTTCATGATTCTGCTGTTACAAGTGTTCAGAATCACCGAAATCGCTGTTTTCGTGCTATTGAATGCGAAAAACACGTTTTCTGGTGTTTTCAACACTCCACAGTGCGTTTGATATGCGGAAACTGCCATATCTTCGGTATCGTTGTTGTTTCCAGCTGAGATATGTATTTTCAGTGATAATCTTCATGATTCTGCTGTTACAAGTGTGCAGAATCACCGAAATCGCTGTTTTCGTGCTATTGAATGCGAAAAACACGTTTTCTGGTGTTTTCAGCACGCCACAGAACGTTTGACATGCGGAAACTGCGATATCTTCGGTATCGTTGTTGTTTCCAGCTGAGATATGCATTTTCAGTGATAATCTCCATGATTCTGCTATTACAAGTGTGCAGAATCACCGAAATCGCTGTTTTCGTGCTATTGAATGCGAAAAACACGTTTTCTGGTGTTTTCATCACTCCACAGTGCGTTTGATATGCGGAAACTGCCATATTTTCGGTATCGTTGTTGTTTCCAGCTGAGATATGCATTTTCAGTGATAATCTTCATGATTCTGCTGTTACAAATGTGCAGAATCACCGAAATCGCTGTTTTCGTGCTTTTGAATGCGAAAAACACGTTTTCTGGTGTTTTCAGCACGCCACAGAACGTTTGATATGCGGAAGGTGCGATATCTTCGGTATCGTTGTTGTTTCCAGCTGAGATATGCATTTTCAGTGATAATCTTCATGATTCTGCTGTTACAAGTGTTCAGAATCACCGAAATCGCTGTTTTCGTGCTATTGAATGCGAAAAACACGTTTTCTGGTGTTTTCAACACTCCACAGTGCGTTTGATATGCGGAAACTGCCATATCTTCGGTATCGTTGTTGTTTCCAGCTGAGATATGCATTTTCAGTGATAATCTCCATGATTCTGCTGTTACAAGTGTGCAGAATCACCGAAATCGCTGTTTTCGTGCTATTGAATGCGAAAAACACGTTTTCTGGTGTTTTCATCACTCCACAGTGCGTTTGATATGCGGAAACTGCCATATCTTCGGTATCGTTGTTGTTTCCAGCTGAGATATGCATTTTCAGTGATAATCTTCATGATTCTGCTGTTACAAATGTGCAGAATCACCGAAATCGCTGTTTTCGTGCTTTTGAATGCGAAAAACACGTTTTCTGGTGTTTTCAGCACGCCACAGAACGTTTGATATGCGGAAGGTGCGATATCTTCGGTATCGTTGTTGTTTCCAGCTGAGATATGCATTTTCAGTGATAATCTTCATGATTCTGCTGTTACAAGTGTTCAGAATCACCGAAATCGCTGTTTTCGTGCTATTGAATGCGAAAAACACGTTTTCTGGTGTTTTCAGCACGCCACAGAACGTTTGACATGCGGAAACTGCGATATCTTCGGGATCGTTGTTGTTTCCAGCTGAGATATGCATTTTCAGTGATAATCTCCATGATTCTGCTGTTACAAGTGTGCAGAATCACCGAAATCGCTGTTTTCGTGCTATTGAATGCGAAAAACACGTTTTCTGGTGTTTTCATCACTCCACAGTGCGTTTGATATGCGGAAACTGCCATATCTTCGGTATCGTTGTTGTTTCCAGCTGAGATATGCATTTTCAGTGATAATCTTCATGATTCTGCTGTTACAATTGTGCAGAATCACCGAAATCGCTGTTTTCGTGCTATTGAATGCGAAAAACACGTTTTCTGGTGTATTCAGCACTCCACAGTGCGTTTGTTATGCGGAAACTGCGATATCTTCGGTATCGTTGTTGTTTCCAGCTGAGATATGCATTTTCAGTGATAATCTTCCTGATTCTGCTGTTACAAGTGTGCAGAATCACCGAAATCGCTGTTTTCGTGCTATTGGATGCGAAAAACACGTTTTCTGGTGTTTTCAGCACTCCACAGTGCGTTTGATATGCGGAAACTGCGATATCTTCGGTATCGTTGTTGTTTCCAGCTGAGATATGCATTTTCAGTGATAATCTTCCTGATTCTGCTGTTACAAGTGTGCAGAATCACCGAAATCGCTGTTTTCGTGCTATTGGATGCGAAAAACACGTTTTCTGGTGTTTTCAGCACTCCACAGTGCGTTTGATATGCGGAAGCTGCGATATCTTCGGTATCGTTGTTGTTTCCAGCTGAGATATGCATTTTCAGTGATAATCTTTATGATTCTGCTGTTACAAATGTGCAGAATCACCGAAATCGCTGTTTTCGTGCTTTTGAATGCGAAAAACACGTTTTCTGGTGTTTTCAGCACTCCACAGTGCGTTTGATATGCGGAAACTGCCATATCTTCGGTATCGTTGTTGTTTCCAGCTGAGATATGCATTTTCAGTGATAATCTTCATGATTCTGCTGTTACAAGTGTGCAGAATCACCGAAATCGCCATTTTCGTGCTATTGAATGCGAAAAACACGTTTTCTGCTGTTTTCAGCACGCCACAGAACGTTTGACATGCGGAAACTGCGATATCTTCGGTATCGTTGTTGTTTCCAGCTGAGATATGCATTTTCAGTGATAATCTTCATGATTCTGCTGTTACAAGTGTTCAGAATCACCGAAATCGCTGTTTTCGTGCTATTGAATGCGAAAAACACGTTTTCTGGTGTTTTCAGCACTCCACAGTGCGTTTGTTATGCGGAAACTGCGATATCTTCGGTATCGTTGTTGTTTCCAGCTGAGATATGCATTTTCAGTGATAATCTTCCTGATTCTGCTGTTACAAGTGTGCAGAATCACCGAAATCGCTGTTTTCGTGCTATTGGATGCGAAAAACACGTTTTCTGGTGTTTTCAGCACTCCACAGTGCGTTTGATATGCGGAAACTGCGATATCTTCGGTATCGTTGTTGTTTCCAGCTGAGATATGCATTTTCAGTGATAATCTTCCTGATTCTGCTGTTACAAGTGTGCAGAATCACCGAAATCGCTGTTTTCGTGCTATTGGATGCGAAAAACACGTTTTCTGGTGTTTTCAGCACTCCACAGTGCGTTTGATATGCGGAAGCTGCGATATCTTCGGTATCGTTGTTGTTTCCAGCTGAGATATGCATTTTCAGTGATAATCTTTATGATTCTGCTGTTACAAATGTGCAGAATCACCGAAATCGCTGTTTTCGTGCTTTTGAATGCGAAAAACACGTTTTCTGGTGTTTTCAGCACTCCACAGTGCGTTTGATATGCGGAAACTGCCATATCTTCGGTATCGTTGTTGTTTCCAGCTGAGATATGCATTTTCAGTGATAATCTTAATGATTCTGCTGTTACAAGTGTGCAGAATCACCGAAATCGCCATTTTCGTGCTATTGAATGCGAAAAACACGTTTTCTGCTGTTTTCAGCACGCCACAGAACGTTTGACATGCGGAAACTGCGATATCTTCGGTATCGTTGTTGTTTCCAGCTTAGATATGCATTTTCAGTGATAATCTCCTTGATTCTGCTGTTACAAGTGTGCAGAATCACCGAAATCGCTGTTTTCGTGCTATTGAATGCGAAAAACACGTTTTCTGGTGTTTTCAGCACTCCACAGTGCGTTTGTTATGCGGAAACTGCGATATCTTCGGTATCGTTGTTGTTTCCAGCTGAGATATGCATTTTCAGTGATAATCTTCATGATTCTGCTGTTACAAATGTGCAGAATCACCGAAATCGCTGTTTTCGTGCTATTGAATGCGAAAAACACGTTTTCTGGTGTTTTCAGCACTCCACAGTGCGTTTGTTATGCGGAAACTGCGATATCTTCGGTATCGTCGTTGTTTCCAGCTGAGATATGCATTTTCAGTGATAATCTTCATGATTCTGCTATTACAAGTGTTCAGAATCACCGAAATCGCTGTTTTCGTGCTATTGAATGCGAAAAACACGTTTTCTGGTGTTTTCAAAACTCCACAGTGCGTTTGTTATGCGGAA
This sequence comes from Anthophora plumipes, assembly GCA_951804975.1. Lineage (NCBI taxonomy): Eukaryota > Metazoa > Arthropoda > Insecta > Hymenoptera > Apidae > Anthophora > Anthophora plumipes. The sequence continues at coordinate 3,328,766 of CATORF010000583.1, forward strand.
ACTGCGATATCTTCGGTATCGTTGTTGTTTCCAGCTGAGATATGCATTTTCAGTGATAATCTTCCTGATTCTGCTGTTACAAGTGTGCAGAATCACCGAAATCGCTGTTTTCGTGCTATTGGATGCGAAAAACACGTTTTCTGGTGTTTTCAGCACTCCACAGACCGTTTGATATGCGGAAGCTGCGATATCTTCGGTATCGTTGTTGTTTCCAGCTGAGATATGCATTTTCAGTGATAATCTTCATGATTCTGCTGTTACAAATGTGCAGAATCACCGAAATCGCTGTTTTCGTGCTTTTGAATGCGAAAAACACGTTTTCTTGTGTTTTCAGCACGCCGCAGAACGTTTGATATGCGGAAGCTGCGATATCTTCGGTATCGTTGTTGTTTCCAGCTGAGATATGCATTTTCAGTGATAATCTTCATGATTCTGCTGTTACAAGTGCTCAGAATCACCGAAATCGCTGTTTTCGTGCTATTGAATGCGAAAAACACGTTTTCTGGTGTTTTCAGCACTCCACAGTGCGTTTGATATGCGGAAACTGCCATATCTTCGGTATCGTTGTTGTTTCCAGCTGAGATATGCATTTTCAGTGATAATCTTCATGATTCTGCTGTTACATGTGCGCAGAATCACCGAAATCGCTGTTTTCGTGCTATTGAATGCGAAAAACACGTTTTCTGGTGTTTTCAGCACTCCACAGTGCGTTTGATATGCGGAAACTGCCATATCTTCGGTATCGTTGTTGTTTCCAGCTGAGATATGCATTTTCAGTGATAATCTTCCTGATTCTGCTGTTACAAGTATGCAGAATCACCGAAATCGCTGTTTTGGTGCTATTGGATGCGAAAAACACGTTTTCTGGTGTTTTCAGCACGCCACAGAACGTTTGATATGCGGAAGGTGCGATATCTTCGGTATCGTTGTTGTTTCCAGCTGAGATATGCATTTTCAGTGATAATCTTCATGATTCTGCTGTTACAAGTGTTCAGAATCACCGAAATCGCTGTTTTCGTGCTATTGAATGCGAAAAACACGTTTTCTGGTGTTTTCAGCACGCCACAGAACGTTTGACATGCGGAAACTGCCATATCTTCGGTATCGTTGTTGTTTCCAGCTGAGATATGCATTTTCAGTGATAATCTTCATGATTCTGCTGTTACAAGTGCGCAGAATCACCGAAATCGCTGTTTTCGTGCTATTGAATGCGAAAAACACGTTTTCTGGTGTTTTCAGCACTCCACAGTGCGTTTGATATGCGGAAACTGCCATATCTTCGGTATCGTTCTTGTTTCCAGCTGAGATATGCATTTTCAGTGATAATCTTCATGATTCTGCTGTTACAAATGTGCAGAATCACCGAAATCGCTGTTTTCGTGCTTTTGAATGCGAAAAACACGTTTTCTGGTGTTTTCAGCACGCCACAGAACGTTTGATATGCGGAAGGTGCGATATCTTCGGTATCGTTGTTGTTTCCAGCTGAGATATGCATTTTCAGTGATAATCTTCATGATTCTGCTGTTACAAGTGTTCAGAATTACCGAAATCGCTGTTTTCGTGCTATTGAATGCGAAAAACACGTTTTCTGGTGTTTTCAGCACGCCACAGAACGTTTGACATGCGGAAACTGCGATATCTTCGGGATCGTTGTTGTTTCCAGCTGAGATATGCATTTTCAGTGATAATCTCCATGATTCTGCTGTTACAAGTGTGCAGAATCACCGAAATCGCTGTTTTCGTGCTATTGAATGCGAAAAACACGTTTTCTGGTGTTTTCATCACTCCACAGTGCGTTTGATATGCGGAAACTGCCATATCTTCGGTATCGTTGTTGTTTCCAGCTGAGATATGCATTTTCAGTGATAATCTTCATGATTCTGCTGTTACAATTGTGCAGAATCACCGAAATCGCTGTTTTCGTGCTATTGAATGCGAAAAACACGTTTTCTGGTGTTTTCAGCACTCCACAGTGCGTTTGTTATGCGGAAACTGCGATATCTTCGGTATCGTTGTTGTTTCCAGCTGAGATATGCATTTTCAGTGATAATCTTCATGATTCTGCTGTTACAAGTGTTCAGAATCACCGAAATCGCTGTTTTCGTGCTATTGAATGCGAAAAACACGTTTTCTGGTGTTTTCAGCACGCCACAGAACGTTTGACATGCGGAAACTGCCATATCTTCGGTATCGTTGTTGTTTCCAGCTGAGATATGCATTTTCAGTGATAATCTTCATGATTCTGCTGTTACAAGTGCGCAGAATCACCGAAATCGCTGTTTTCGTGCTATTGAATGCGAAAAACACGTTTTCTGGTGTTTTCAGCACTCCACAGTGCGTTTGATATGCGGAAACTGCCATATCTTCGGTATCGTTGTTGTTTCCAGCTGAGATATGCATTTTCAGTGATAATCTTCATGATTCTGCTGTTACAAATGTGCAGAATCACCGAAATCGCTGTTTTCGTGCTTTTGAATGCGAAAAACACGTTTTCTGGTGTTTTCAGCACGCCACAGAACGTTTGATATGCGGAAGGTGCGATATCTTCGGTATCGTTGTTGTTTCCAGCTGAGATATGCATTTTCAGTGATAATCTTCATGATTCTGCTGTTACAAGTGTTCAGAATCACCGAAATCGCTGTTTTCGTGCTATTGAATGCGAAAAACACGTTTGCTGGTGTTTTCAGCACGCCACAGAACGTTTGACATGCGGAAACTGCGATATCTTCGGGATCGTTGTTGTTTCCAGCTGAGATATGCATTTTCAGTGATAATCTCCATGATTCTGCTGTTACAAGTGTGCAGAATCACCGAAATCGCTGTTTTCGTGCTATTGAATGCGAAAAACACGTTTTCTGGTGTTTTCAGCACTCCACAGTGCGTTTGTTATGCGGAAACTGCGATATCTTCGGTATCGTTGTTGTTTCCAGCTGAGATATGCATTTTCAGTGATAATCTCCATGATTCTGCTGTTACAAGTGTGCAGAATCACCGAAATCGCTGTTTTCGTGCTATTGAATGCGAAAAACACGTTTTCTGGTGTTTTCATCACTCCACAGTGCGTTTGATATGCGGAAACTGCCATATCTTCGGTATCGTTGTTGTTTCCAGCTGAGATATGCATTTTCAGTGATAATCTTCATGATTCTGCTGTTACAAGTGCGCAGAATCACCGAAATCGCTGTTTTCGTGCTATTGAATGCGAAAAACACGTTTTCTGGTGTTTTCAGCACTCCACAGTGCGTTTGATATGCGGAAACTGCCATATCTTCGGTATCGTTGTTGTTTCCAGCTGAGATATGCATTTTCAGTGATAATCTTCATGATTCTGCTGTTACAAATGTGCAGAATCACCGAAATCGCTGTTTTCGTGCTTTTGAATGCGAAAAACACGTTTTCTGGTGTTTTCAGCACGCCACAGAACGTTTGATATGCGGAAGGTGCGATATCTTCGGTATCGTTGTTGTTTCCAGCTGAGATATGCATTTTCAGTGATAATCTTCATGATTCTGCTGTTACAAGTGTTCAGAATCACCGAAATCGCTGTTTTCGTGCTATTGAATGCGAAAAACACGTTTGCTGGTGTTTTCAGCACGCCACAGAACGTTTGACATGCGGAAACTGCGATATCTTCGGGATCGTTGTTGTTTCCAGCTGAGATATGCATTTTCAGTGATAATCTCCATGATTCTGCTGTTACAAGTGTGCAGAATCACCGAAATCGCTGTTTTCGTGCTATTGAATGCGAAAAACACGTTTTCTGGTGTTTTCATCACTCCACAGTGCGTTTGATATGCGGAAACTGCCATATCTTCGGTATCGTTGTTGTTTCCAGCTGAGATATGCATTTTCAGTGATAATCTTCATGATTCTGCTGTTACAATTGTGCAGAATCACCGAAATCGCTGTTTTCGTGCTATTGAATGCGAAAAACACGTTTTCTGGTGTTTTCATCACTCCACAGTGCGTTTGATATGCGGAAACTGCCATATCTTCGGTATCGTTGTTGTTTCCAGCTGAGATATGCATTTTCAGTGATAATCTTCATGATTCTGCTGTTACAAATGTGCAGAATCACCGAAATCGCTGTTTTCGTGCTTTTGAATGCGAAAAACACGTTTTCTGGTGTTTTCAGCACGCCACAGAACGTTTGATATGCGGAAGGTGCGATATCTTCGGTATCGTTGTTGTTTCCAGCTGAGATATGCATTTTCAGTGATAATCTTCATGATTCTGCTGTTACAAGTGTTCAGAATCACCGAAATCGCTGTTTTCGTGCTTTTGAATGCGAAAAACACGTTTTCTGGTGTTTTCAGCACGCCACAGAACGTTTGATATGCGGAAGGTGCGATATCTTCGGTATCGTTGTTGTTTCCAGCTGAGATATGCATTTTCAGTGATAATCTTCATGATTCTGCTGTTACGAGTGTTCAGAATCACCGAAATCGCTGTTTTCGTGCTATTGAATGCGAAAAACACGTTTTCTGGTGTTTTCAGCACGCCACAGAACGTTTGACATGCGGAAACTGCGATATCTTCGGGATCGTTGTTGTTTCCAGCTGAGATATGCATTTTCAGTGATAATCTCCATGATTCTGCTGTTACAAGTGTGCAGAATCACCGAAATCGCTGTTTTCGTGCTATTGAATGCGAAAAACACGTTTTCTGGTGTTTTCATCACTCCACAGTGCGTTTGATATGCGGAAACTGCCATATCTTCGGTATCGTTGTTGTTTCCAGCTGAGATATGCATTTTCAGTGATAATCTTCATGATTCTGCTGTTACAAGTGCGCAGAATCACCGAAATCGCTGTTTTCGTGCTATTGAATGCGAAAAACACGTTTTCTGGTGTTTTCAGCACTCCACAGTGCGTTTGATATGCGGAAACTGCCATATCTTCGGTATCGTTGTTGTTTCCAGCTGAGATATGCATTTTCAGTGATAATCTTCATGATTCTGCTGTTACAAATGTGCAGAATCACCGAAATCGCTGTTTTCGTGCTTTTGAATGCGAAAAACACGTTTTCTGGTGTTTTCAGCACGCCACAGAACGTTTGATATGCGGAAGGTGCGATATCTTCGGTATCGTTGTTGTTTCCAGCTGAGATATGCATTTTCAGTGATAATCTTCATGATTCTGCTGTTACAAGTGTTCAGAATCACCGAAATCGCTGTTTTCGTGCTATTGAATGCGAAAAACACGTTTGCTGGTGTTTTCAGCACGCCACAGAACGTTTGACATGCGGAAACTGCGATATCTTCGGGATCGTTGTTGTTTCCAGCTGAGATATGCATTTTCAGTGATAATCTCCATGATTCTGCTGTTACAAGTGTGCAGAATCACCGAAATCGCTGTTTTCGTGCTATTGAATGCGAAAAACACGTTTTCTGGTGTTTTCATCACTCCACAGTGCGTTTGATATGCGGAAACTGCCATATCTTCGGTATCGTTGTTGTTTCCAGCTGAGATATGCATTTTCAGTGATAATCTTCATGATTCTGCTGTTACAATTGTGCAGAATCACCGAAATCGCTGTTTTCGTGCTATTGAATGCGAAAAACACGTTTTCTGGTGTTTTCAGTACTCCACAGTGCGTTTGTTATGCGGAAACTGCGATATCTTCGGTATCGTTGTTGTTTCCAGCTGAGATATGCATTTTCAGTGATAATCTTCCTGATTCTGCTGTTACAAGTGTGCAGAATCACCGAAATCGCTGTTTTCGTGCTATTGGATGCGAAAAACACGTTTTCTGGTGTTTTCAGCACTCCACAGTGCGTTTGATATGCGGAAACTGCGATATCTTCGGTATCGTTGTTGTTTCCAGCTGAGATATGCATTTTCAGTGATAATCTTCCTGATTCTGCTGTTACAAGTGTGCAGAATCACCGAAATCGCTGTTTTCGTGCTATTGGATGCGAAAAACACGTTTTCTGGTGTTTTCAGCACTCCACAGTGCGTTTGATATGCGGAAGCTGCGATATCTTCGGTATCGTTGTTGTTTCCAGCTGAGATATGCATTTTCAGTGATAATCTTTATGATTCTGCTGTTACAAATGTGCAGAATCACCGAAATCGCTGTTTTCGTGCTATTGAATGCGAAAAACACGTTTTCTGGTGTTTTCAGCACTCCACAGTGCGTTTGATATGCGGAAACTGCCATATCTTCGGTATCCTTGTTGTTTCCAGCTGAGATATGCATTTTCAGTGATAATCTTCATGATTCTGCTGTTACAAGTGTGCAGAATCACCGAAATCGCCATTTTCGTGCTATTGAATGCGAAAAACACGTTTTCTGCTGTTTTCAGCACGCCACAGAACGTTTGACATGCGGAAACTGCGATATCTTCGGTATCGTTGTTGTTTCCAGCTGAGATATGCATTTTCAGTGATAATCTTCATGATTCTGCTGTTACAAGTGTTCAGAATCACCGAAATCGCTGTTTTCGTGCTATTGAATGCGAAAAACACGTTTGCTGGTGTTTTCAGCACGCCACAGAACGTTTGACATGCGGAAACTGCGATATCTTCGGGATCGTTGTTGTTTCCAGCTGAGATATGCATTTTCAGTGATAATCTCCATGATTCTGCTGTTACAAGTGTGCAGAATCACCGAAATCGCTGTTTTCGTGCTATTGAATGCGAAAAACACGTTTTCTGGTGTTTTCATCACTCCACAGTGCGTTTGATATGCGGAAACTGCCATATCTTCGGTATCGTTGTTGTTTCCAGCTGAGATATGCATTTTCAGTGATAATCTTCATGATTCTGCTGTTACAAGTGCGCAGAATCACCGAAATCGCTGTTTTCGTGCTATTGAATGCGAAAAACACGTTTTCTGGTGTTTTCATCACTCCACAGTGCGTTTGATATGCGGAAACTGCCATATCTTCGGTATCGTTGTTGTTTCCAGCTGAGATATGCATTTTCAGTGATAATCTTCATGATTCTGCTGTTACAAGTGCGCAGAATCACCGAAATCGCTGTTTTCGTGCTATTGAATGCGAAAAACACGTTTTCTGGTGTTTTCAGCACTCCACAGTGCGTTTGATATGCGGAAACTGCCATATCTTCGGTATCGTTGTTGTTTCCAGCTGAGATATGCATTTTCAGTGATAATCTTCATGATTCTGCTGTTACAAATGTGCAGAATCACCGAAATCGCTGTTTTCGTGCTTTTGAATGCGAAAAACACGTTTTCTGGTGTTTTCAGCACGCCACAGAACGTTTGATATGCGGAAGGTGCGATATCTTCGGTATCGTTGTTGTTTCCAGCTGAGATATGCATTTTCAGTGATAATCTTCATGATTCTGCTGTTACAAGTGTTCAGAATCACCGAAATCGCTGTTTTCGTGCTATTGAATGCGAAAAACACGTTTGCTGGTGTTTTCAGCACGCCACAGAACGTTTGACATGCGGAAACTGCGATATCTTCGGGATCGTTGTTGTTTCCAGCTGAGATATGCATTTTCAGTGATAATCTCCATGATTCTGCTGTTACAAGTGTGCAGAATCACCGAAATCGCTGTTTTCGTGCTATTGAATGCGAAAAACACGTTTTCTGGTGTTTTCATCACTCCACAGTGCGTTTGATATGCGGAAACTGCCATATCTTCGGTATCGTTGTTGTTTCCAGCTGAGATATGCATTTTCAGTGATAATCTTCATGATTCTGCTGTTACAATTGTGCAGAATCACCGAAATCGCTGTTTTCGTGCTATTGAATGCGAAAAACACGTTTTCTGGTGTTTTCAGTACTCCACAGTGCGTTTGTTATGCGGAAACTGCGATATCTTCGGTATCGTTGTTGTTTCCAGCTGAGATATGCATTTTCAGTGATAATCTTCCTGATTCTGCTGTTACAAGTGTGCAGAATCACCGAAATCGCTGTTTTCGTGCTATTGGATGCGAAAAACACGTTTTCTGGTGTTTTCAGCACTCCACAGTGCGTTTGATATGCGGAAACTGCGATATCTTCGGTATCGTTGTTGTTTCCAGCTGAGATATGCATTTTCAGTGATAATCTTCCTGATTCTGCTGTTACAAGTGTGCAGAATCACCGAAATCGCTGTTTTCGTGCTATTGGATGCGAAAAACACGTTTTCTGGTGTTTTCAGCACTCCACAGTGCGTTTGATATGCGGAAGCTGCGATATCTTCGGTATCGTTGTTGTTTCCAGCTGAGATATGCATTTTCAGTGATAATCTTTATGATTCTGCTGTTACAAATGTGCAGAATCACCGAAATCGCTGTTTTCGTGCTTTTGAATGCGAAAAACACGTTTTCTGGTGTTTTCAGCACTCCACAGTGCGTTTGATATGCGGAAACTGCCATATCTTCGGTATCCTTGTTGTTTCCAGCTGAGATATGCATTTTCAGTGATAATCTTCATGATTCTGCTGTTACAAGTGTGCAGAATCACCGAAATCGCCATTTTCGTGCTATTGAATGCGAAAAACACGTTTTCTGCTGTTTTCAGCACGCCACAGAACGTTTGACATGCGGAAACTGCGATATCTTCGGTATCGTTGTTGTTTCCAGCTGAGATATGCATTTTCAGTGATAATCTTCATGATTCTGCTGTTACAAGTGTTCAGAATCACCGAAATCGCTGTTTTCGTGCTATTGAATGCGAAAAACACGTTTGCTGGTGTTTTCAGCACGCCACAGAACGTTTGACATGCGGAAACTGCGATATCTTCGGGATCGTTGTTGTTTCCAGCTGAGATATGCATTTTCAGTGATAATCTCCATGATTCTGCTGTTACAAGTGTGCAGAATCACCGAAATCGCTGTTTTCGTGCTATTGAATGCGAAAAACACGTTTTCTGGTGTTTTCATCACTCCACAGTGCGTTTGATATGCGGAAACTGCCATATCTTCGGTATCGTTGTTGTTTCCAGCTGAGATATGCATTTTCAGTGATAATCTTCATGATTCTGCTGTTACAAGTGCGCAGAATCACCGAAATCGCTGTTTTCGTGCTATTGAATGCGAAAAACACGTTTTCTGGTGTTTTCATCACTCCACAGTGCGTTTGATATGCGGAAACTGCCATATCTTCGGTATCGTTGTTGTTTCCAGCTGAGATATGCATTTTCAGTGATAATCTTCATGATTCTGCTGTTACAAGTGCGCAGAATCACCGAAATCGCTGTTTTCGTGCTATTGAATGCGAAAAACACGTTTTCTGGTGTTTTCAGCACTCCACAGTGCGTTTGATATGCGGAAACTGCCATATCTTCGGTATCGTTGTTGTTTCCAGCTGAGATATGCATTTTCAGTGATAATCTTCATGATTCTGCTGTTACAAATGTGCAGAATCACCGAAATCGCTGTTTTCGTGCTTTTGAATGCGAAAAACACGTTTTCTGGTGTTTTCAGCACGCCACAGAACGTTTGATATGCGGAAGGTGCGATATCTTCGGTATCGTTGTTGTTTCCAGCTGAGATATGCATTTTCAGTGATAATCTTCATGATTCTGCTGTTACAAGTGTTCAGAATCACCGAAATCGCTGTTTTCGTGCTATTGAATGCGAAAAACACGTTTGCTGGTGTTTTCAGCACGCCACAGAACGTTTGACATGCGGAAACTGCGATATCTTCGGGATCGTTGTTGTTTCCAGCTGAGATATGCATTTTCAGTGATAATCTCCATGATTCTGCTGTTACAAGTGTGCAGAATCACCGAAATCGCTGTTTTCGTGCTATTGAATGCGAAAAACACGTTTTCTGGTGTTTTCATCACTCCACAGTGCGTTTGATATGCGGAAACTGCCATATCTTCGGTATCGTTGTTGTTTCCAGCTGAGATATGCATTTTCAGTGATAATCTTCATGATTCTGCTGTTACAATTGTGCAGAATCACCGAAATCGCTGTTTTCGTGCTATTGAATGCGAAAAACACGTTTTCTGGTGTTTTCAGTACTCCACAGTGCGTTTGTTATGCGGAAACTGCGATATCTTCGGTATCGTTGTTGTTTCCAGCTGAGATATGCATTTTCAGTGATAATCTTCCTGATTCTGCTGTTACAAGTGTGCAGAATCACCGAAATCGCTGTTTTCGTGCTATTGGATGCGAAAAACACGTTTTCTGGTGTTTTCAGCACTCCACAGTGCGTTTGATATGCGGAAACTGCGATATCTTCGGTATCGTTGTTGTTTCCAGCTGAGATATGCATTTTCAGTGATAATCTTCCTGATTCTGCTGTTACAAGTGTGCAGAATCACCGAAATCGCTGTTTTCGTGCTATTGGATGCGAAAAACACGTTTTCTGGTGTTTTCAGCACTCCACAGTGCGTTTGATATGCGGAAGCTGCGATATCTTCGGTATCGTTGTTGTTTCCAGCTGAGATATGCATTTTCAGTGATAATCTTTATGATTCTGCTGTTACAAATGTGCAGAATCACCGAAATCGCTGTTTTCGTGCTTTTGAATGCGAAAAACACGTTTTCTGGTGTTTTCAGCACTCCACAGTGCGTTTGATATGCGGAAACTGCCATATCTTCGGTATCCTTGTTGTTTCCAGCTGAGATATGCATTTTCAGTGATAATCTTCATGATTCTGCTGTTACAAGTGTGCAGAATCACCGAAATCGCCATTTTCGTGCTATTGAATGCGAAAAACACGTTTTCTGCTGTTTTCAGCACGCCACAGAACGTTTGACATGCGGAAACTGCGATATCTTCGGTATCGTTGTTGTTTCCAGCTGAGATATGCATTTTCAGTGATAATCTTCATGATTCTGCTGTTACAAGTGTTCAGAATCACCGAAATCGCTGTTTTCGTGCTATTGAATGCGAAAAACACGTTTGCTGGTGTTTTCAGCACGCCACAGAACGTTTGACATGCGGAAACTGCGATATCTTCGGGATCGTTGTTGTTTCCAGCTGAGATATGCATTTTCAGTGATAATCTCCATGATTCTGCTGTTACAAGTGTGCAGAATCACCGAAATCGCTGTTTTCGTGCTATTGAATGCGAAAAACACGTTTTCTGGTGTTTTCATCACTCCACAGTGCGTTTGATATGCGGAAACTGCCATATCTTCGGTATCGTTGTTGTTTCCAGCTGAGATATGCATTTTCAGTGATAATCTTCATGATTCTGCTGTTACAATTGTGCAGAATCACCGAAATCGCTGTTTTCGTGCTATTGAATGCGAAAAACACGTTTTCTGGTGTTTTCAGTACTCCACAGTGCGTTTGTTATGCGGAAACTGCGATATCTTCGGTATCGTTGTTGTTTCCAGCTGAGATATGCATTTTCAGTGATAATCTTCCTGATTCTGCTGTTACAAGTGTGCAGAATCACCGAAATCGCTGTTTTCGTGCTATTGGATGCGAAAAACACGTTTTCTGGTGTTTTCAGCACTCCACAGTGCGTTTGATATGCGGAAACTGCGATATCTTCGGTATCGTTGTTGTTTCCAGCTGAGATATGCATTTTCAGTGATAATCTTCCTGATTCTGCTGTTACAAGTGTGCAGAATCACCGAAATCGCTGTTTTCGTGCTATTGGATGCGAAAAACACGTTTTCTGGTGTTTTCAGCACTCCACAGTGCGTTTGATATGCGGAAGCTGCGATATCTTCGGTATCGTTGTTGTTTCCAGCTGAGATATGCATTTTCAGTGATAATCTTTATGATTCTGCTGTTACAAATGTGCAGAATCACCGAAATCGCTGTTTTCGTGCTATTGAATGCGAAAAACACGTTTTCTGGTGTTTTCAGCACTCCACAGTGCGTTTGATATGCGGAAACTGCCATATCTTCGGTATCCTTGTTGTTTCCAGCTGAGATATGCATTTTCAGTGATAATCTTCATGATTCTGCTGTTACAAGTGTGCAGAATCACCGAAATCGCCATTTTCGTGCTATTGAATGCGAAAAACACGTTTTCTGCTGTTTTCAGCACGCCACAGAACGTTTGACATGCGGAAACTGCGATATCTTCGGTATCGTTGTTGTTTCCAGCTGAGATATGCATTTTCAGTGATAATCTTCATGATTCTGCTGTTACAAGTGTTCAGAATCACCGAAATCGCTGTTTTCGTGCTATTGAATGCGAAAAACACGTTTTCTGGTGTTTTCAACACTCCACAGTGCGTTTGATATGCGGAAACTGCCATATCTTCGGTATCGTTGTTGTTTCCAGCTGAGATATGCATTTTCAGTGATAATCTCCATGATTCTGCTGTTACAAGTGTGCAGAATCACCGAAATCGCTGTTTTCGTGCTATTGAATGCGAAAAACACGTTTTCTGGTGTTTTCATCACTCCACAGTGCGTTTGATATGCGGAAACTGCCATATCTTCGGTATCGTTGTTGTTTCCAGCTGAGATATGCATTTTCAGTGATAATCTTCATGATTCTGCTGTTACAAATGTGCAGAATCACCGAAATCGCTGTTTTCGTGCTTTTGAATGCGAAAAACACGTTTTCTGGTGTTTTCAGCACGCCACAGAACGTTTGATATGCGGAAGGTGCGATATCTTCGGTATCGTTGTTGTTTCCAGCTGAGATATGCATTTTCAGTGATAATCTTCATGATTCTGCTGTTACAAGTGTTCAGAATCACCGAAATCGCTGTTTTCGTGCTATTGAATGCGAAAAACACGTTTGCTGGTGTTTTCAGCACGCCACAGAACGTTTGACATGCGGAAACTGCGATATCTTCGGGATCGTTGTTGTTTCCAGCTGAGATATGCATTTTCAGTGATAATCTCCATGATTCTGCTGTTACAAGTGTGCAGAATCACCGAAATCGCTGTTTTCGTGCTATTGAATGCGAAAAACGCGTTTTCTGGTGTTTTCATCACTCCACAGTGCGTTTGATATGCGGAAACTGCCATATCTTCGGTATCGTTGTTGTTTCCAGCTGAGATATGCATTTTCAGTGATAATCTTCATGATTCTGCTGTTACAATTGTGCAGAATCACCGAAATCGCTGTTTTCGTGCTATTGAATGCGAAAAACACGTTTTCTGGTGTTTTCATCACTCCACAGTGCGTTTGATATGCGGAAACTGCCATATCTTCGGTATCGTTGTTGTTTCCAGCTGAGATATGCATTTTCAGTGATAATCTTCATGATTCTGCTGTTACAATTGTGCAGAATCACCGAAATCGCTGTTTTCGTGCTATTGAATGCGAAAAACACGTTTTCTGGTGTTTTCAGTACTCCACAGTGCGTTTGTTATGCGGAAACTGCGATATCTTCGGTATCGTTGTTGTTTCCAGCTGAGATATGCATTTTCAGTGATAATCTTCCTGATTCTGCTGTTACAAGTGTGCAGAATCACCGAAATCGCTGTTTTCGTGCTATTGGATGCGAAAAACACGTTTTCTGGTGTTTTCAGCACTCCACAGTGCGTTTGATATGCGGAAACTGCGATATCTTCGGTATCGTTGTTGTTTCCAGCTGAGATATGCATTTTCAGTGATAATCTTCCTGATTCTGCTGTTACAAGTGTGCAGAATCACCGAAATCGCTGTTTTCGTGCTATTGGATGCGAAAAACACGTTTTCTGGTGTTTTCAGCACTCCACAGTGCGTTTGATATGCGGAAGCTGCGATATCTTCGGTATCGTTGTTGTTTCCAGCTGAGATATGCATTTTCAGTGATAATCTTTATGATTCTGCTGTTACAAATGTGCAGAATCACCGAAATCGCTGTTTTCGTGCTATTGAATGCGAAAAACACGTTTTCTGGTGTTTTCAGCACTCCACAGTGCGTTTGATATGCGGAAACTGCCATATCTTCGGTATCCTTGTTGTTTCCAGCTGAGATATGCATTTTCAGTGATAATCTTCATGATTCTGCTGTTACAAGTGTGCAGAATCACCGAAATCGCCATTTTCGTGCTATTGAATGCGAAAAACACGTTTTCTGCTGTTTTCAGCACGCCACAGAACGTTTGACATGCGGAAACTGCGATATCTTCGGTATCGTTGTTGTTTCCAGCTGAGATATGCATTTTCAGTGATAATCTTCATGATTCTGCTGTTACAAGTGTTCAGAATCACCGAAATCGCTGTTTTCGTGCTATTGAATGCGAAAAACACGTTTGCTGGTGTTTTCAGCACGCCACAGAACGTTTGACATGCGGAAACTGCGATATCTTCGGGATCGTTGTTGTTTCCAGCTGAGATATGCATTTTCAGTGATAATCTCCATGATTCTGCTGTTACAAGTGTGCAGAATCACCGAAATCGCTGTTTTCGTGCTATTGAATGCGAAAAACACGTTTTCTGGTGTTTTCATCACTCCACAGTGCGTTTGATATGCGGAAACTGCCATATCTTCGGTATCGTTGTTGTTTCCAGCTGAGATATGCATTTTCAGTGATAATCTTCATGATTCTGCTGTTACAAGTGCGCAGAATCACCGAAATCGCTGTTTTCGTGCTATTGAATGCGAAAAACACGTTTTCTGGTGTTTTCATCACTCCACAGTGCGTTTGATATGCGGAAACTGCCATATCTTCGGTATCGTTGTTGTTTCCAGCTGAGATATGCATTTTCAGTGATAATCTTCATGATTCTGCTGTTACAAGTGCGCAGAATCACCGAAATCGCTGTTTTCGTGCTATTGAATGCGAAAAACACGTTTTCTGGTGTTTTCAGCACTCCACAGTGCGTTTGATATGCGGAAACTGCCATATCTTCGGTATCGTTGTTGTTTCCAGCTGAGATATGCATTTTCAGTGATAATCTTCATGATTCTGCTGTTACAAATGTGCAGAATCACCGAAATCGCTGTTTTCGTGCTTTTGAATGCGAAAAACACGTTTTCTGGTGTTTTCAGCACGCCACAGAACGTTTGATATGCGGAAGGTGCGATATCTTCGGTATCGTTGTTGTTTCCAGCTGAGATATGCATTTTCAGTGATAATCTTCATGATTCTGCTGTTACAAGTGTTCAGAATCACCGAAATCGCTGTTTTCGTGCTATTGAATGCGAAAAACACGTTTGCTGGTGTTTTCAGCACGCCACAGAACGTTTGACATGCGGAAACTGCGATATCTTCGGGATCGTTGTTGTTTCCAGCTGAGATATGCATTTTCAGTGATAATCTCCATGATTCTGCTGTTACAAGTGTGCAGAATCACCGAAATCGCTGTTTTCGTGCTATTGAATGCGAAAAACACGTTTTCTGGTGTTTTCATCACTCCACAGTGCGTTTGATATGCGGAAACTGCCATATCTTCGGTATCGTTGTTGTTTCCAGCTGAGATATGCATTTTCAGTGATAATCTTCATGATTCTGCTGTTACAATTGTGCAGAATCACCGAAATCGCTGTTTTCGTGCTATTGAATGCGAAAAACACGTTTTCTGGTGTTTTCAGTACTCCACAGTGCGTTTGTTATGCGGAAACTGCGATATCTTCGGTATCGTTGTTGTTTCCAGCTGAGATATGCATTTTCAGTGATAATCTTCCTGATTCTGCTGTTACAAGTGTGCAGAATCACCGAAATCGCTGTTTTCGTGCTATTGGATGCGAAAAACACGTTTTCTGGTGTTTTCAGCACTCCACAGTGCGTTTGATATGCGGAAACTGCGATATCTTCGGTATCGTTGTTGTTTCCAGCTGAGATATGCATTTTCAGTGATAATCTTCCTGATTCTGCTGTTACAAGTGTGCAGAATCACCGAAATCGCTGTTTTCGTGCTATTGGATGCGAAAAACACGTTTTCTGGTGTTTTCAGCACTCCACAGTGCGTTTGATATGCGGAAGCTGCGATATCTTCGGTATCGTTGTTGTTTCCAGCTGAGATATGCATTTTCAGTGATAATCTTTATGATTCTGCTGTTACAAATGTGCAGAATCACCGAAATCGCTGTTTTCGTGCTTTTGAATGCGAAAAACACGTTTTCTGGTGTTTTCAGCACTCCACAGTGCGTTTGATATGCGGAAACTGCCATATCTTCGGTATCCTTGTTGTTTCCAGCTGAGATATGCATTTTCAGTGATAATCTTCATGATTCTGCTGTTACAAGTGTGCAGAATCACCGAAATCGCCATTTTCGTGCTATTGAATGCGAAAAACACGTTTTCTGCTGTTTTCAGCACGCCACAGAACGTTTGACATGCGGAAACTGCGATATCTTCGGTATCGTTGTTGTTTCCAGCTGAGATATGCATTTTCAGTGATAATCTTCATGATTCTGCTGTTACAAGTGTTCAGAATCACCGAAATCGCTGTTTTCGTGCTATTGAATGCGAAAAACACGTTTGCTGGTGTTTTCAGCACGCCACAGAACGTTTGACATGCGGAAACTGCGATATCTTCGGGATCGTTGTTGTTTCCAGCTGAGATATGCATTTTCAGTGATAATCTCCATGATTCTGCTGTTACAAGTGTGCAGAATCACCGAAATCGCTGTTTTCGTGCTATTGAATGCGAAAAACACGTTTTCTGGTGTTTTCATCACTCCACAGTGCGTTTGATATGCGGAAACTGCCATATCTTCGGTATCGTTGTTGTTTCCAGCTGAGATATGCATTTTCAGTGATAATCTTCATGATTCTGCTGTTACAATTGTGCAGAATCACCGAAATCGCTGTTTTCGTGCTATTGAATGCGAAAAACACGTTTTCTGGTGTTTTCAGTACTCCACAGTGCGTTTGTTATGCGGAAACTGCGATATCTTCGGTATCGTTGTTGTTTCCAGCTGAGATATGCATTTTCAGTGATAATCTTCCTGATTCTGCTGTTACAAGTGTGCAGAATCACCGAAATCGCTGTTTTCGTGCTATTGGATGCGAAAAACACGTTTTCTGGTGTTTTCAGCACTCCACAGTGCGTTTGATATGCGGAAACTGCGATATCTTCGGTATCGTTGTTGTTTCCAGCTGAGATATGCATTTTCAGTGATAATCTTCCTGATTCTGCTGTTACAAGTGTGCAGAATCACCGAAATCGCTGTTTTCGTGCTATTGGATGCGAAAAACACGTTTTCTGGTGTTTTCAGCACTCCACAGTGCGTTTGATATGCGGAAGCTGCGATATCTTCGGTATCGTTGTTGTTTCCAGCTGAGATATGCATTTTCAGTGATAATCTTTATGATTCTGCTGTTACAAATGTGCAGAATCACCGAAATCGCTGTTTTCGTGCTATTGAATGCGAAAAACACGTTTTCTGGTGTTTTCAGCACTCCACAGTGCGTTTGATATGCGGAAACTGCCATATCTTCGGTATCCTTGTTGTTTCCAGCTGAGATATGCATTTTCAGTGATAATCTTCATGATTCTGCTGTTACAAGTGTGCAGAATCACCGAAATCGCCATTTTCGTGCTATTGAATGCGAAAAACACGTTTTCTGCTGTTTTCAGCACGCCACAGAACGTTTGACATGCGGAAACTGCGATATCTTCGGTATCGTTGTTGTTTCCAGCTGAGATATGCATTTTCAGTGATAATCTTCATGATTCTGCTGTTACAAGTGTTCAGAATCACCGAAATCGCTGTTTTCGTGCTATTGAATGCGAAAAACACGTTTTCTGGTGTTTTCAACACTCCACAGTGCGTTTGATATGCGGAAACTGCCATATCTTCGGTATCGTTGTTGTTTCCAGCTGAGATATGCATTTTCAGTGATAATCTCCATGATTCTGCTGTTACAAGTGTGCAGAATCACCGAAATCGCTGTTTTCGTGCTATTGAATGCGAAAAACACGTTTTCTGGTGTTTTCATCACTCCACAGTGCGTTTGATATGCGGAAACTGCCATATCTTCGGTATCGTTGTTGTTTCCAGCTGAGATATGCATTTTCAGTGATAATCTTCATGATTCTGCTGTTACAAATGTGCAGAATCACCGAAATCGCTGTTTTCGTGCTTTTGAATGCGAAAAACACGTTTTCTGGTGTTTTCAGCACGCCACAGAACGTTTGATATGCGGAAGGTGCGATATCTTCGGTATCGTTGTTGTTTCCAGCTGAGATATGCATTTTCAGTGATAATCTTCATGATTCTGCTGTTACAAGTGTTCAGAATCACCGAAATCGCTGTTTTCGTGCTATTGAATGCGAAAAACACGTTTGCTGGTGTTTTCAGCACGCCACAGAACGTTTGACATGCGGAAACTGCGATATCTTCGGGATCGTTGTTGTTTCCAGCTGAGATATGCATTTTCAGTGATAATCTCCATGATTCTGCTGTTACAAGTGTGCAGAATCACCGAAATCGCTGTTTTCGTGCTATTGAATGCGAAAAACACGTTTTCTGGTGTTTTCATCACTCCACAGTGCGTTTGATATGCGGAAACTGCCATATCTTCGGTATCGTTGTTGTTTCCAGCTGAGATATGCATTTTCAGTGATAATCTTCATGATTCTGCTGTTACAATTGTGCAGAATCACCGAAATCGCTGTTTTCGTGCTATTGAATGCGAAAAACACGTTTTCTGGTGTTTTCAGTACTCCACAGTGCGTTTGTTATGCGGAAACTGCGATATCTTCGGTATCGTTGTTGTTTCCAGCTGAGATATGCATTTTCAGTGATAATCTTCCTGATTCTGCTGTTACAAGTGTGCAGAATCACCGAAATCGCTGTTTTCGTGCTATTGGATGCGAAAAACACGTTTTCTGGTGTTTTCAGCACTCCACAGTGCGTTTGATATGCGGAAACTGCGATATCTTCGGTATCGTTGTTGTTTCCAGCTGAGATATGCATTTTCAGTGATAATCTTCCTGATTCTGCTGTTACAAGTGTGCAGAATCACCGAAATCGCTGTTTTCGTGCTATTGGATGCGAAAAACACGTTTTCTGGTGTTTTCAGCACTCCACAGTGCGTTTGATATGCGGAAGCTGCGATATCTTCGGTATCGTTGTTGTTTCCAGCTGAGATATGCATTTTCAGTGATAATCTTTATGATTCTGCTGTTACAAATGTGCAGAATCACCGAAATCGCTGTTTTCGTGCTATTGAATGCGAAAAACACGTTTTCTGGTGTTTTCAGCACTCCACAGTGCGTTTGATATGCGGAAACTGCCATATCTTCGGTATCCTTGTTGTTTCCAGCTGAGATATGCATTTTCAGTGATAATCTTCATGATTCTGCTGTTACAAGAGTGCAGAATCACCGAAATCGCCATTTTCGTGCTATTGAATGCGAAAAACACGTTTTCTGCTGTTTTCAGCACGCCACAGAACGTTTGACATGCGGAAACTGCGATATCTTCGGTATCGTTGTTGTTTCCAGCTGAGATATGCATTTTCAGTGATAATCTTCATGATTCTGCTGTTACAAGTGTTCAGAATCACCGAAATCGCTGTTTTCGTGCTATTGAATGCGAAAAACACGTTTGCTGGTGTTTTCAGCACGCCACAGAACGTTTGACATGCGGAAACTGCGATATCTTCGGGATCGTTGTTGTTTCCAGCTGAGATATGCATTTTCAGTGATAATCTCCATGATTCTGCTGTTACAAGTGTGCAGAATCACCGAAATCGCTGTTTTCGTGCTATTGAATGCGAAAAACACGTTTTCTGGTGTTTTCATCACTCCACAGTGCGTTTGATATGCGGAAACTGCCATATCTTCGGTATCGTTGTTGTTTCCAGCTGAGATATGCATTTTCAGTGATAATCTTCATGATTCTGCTGTTACAATTGTGCAGAATCACCGAAATCGCTGTTTTCGTGCTATTGAATGCGAAAAACACGTTTTCTGGTGTTTTCAGTACTCCACAGTGCGTTTGTTATGCGGAAACTGCGATATCTTCGGTATCGTTGTTGTTTCCAGCTGAGATATGCATTTTCAGTGATAATCTTCCTGATTCTGCTGTTACAAGTGTGCAGAATCACCGAAATCGCTGTTTTCGTGCTATTGGATGCGAAAAACACGTTTTCTGGTGTTTTCAGCACTCCACAGTGCGTTTGATATGCGGAAACTGCGATATCTTCGGTATCGTTGTTGTTTCCAGCTGAGATATGCATTTTCAGTGATAATCTTCCTGATTCTGCTGTTACAAGTGTGCAGAATCACCGAAATCGCTGTTTTCGTGCTATTGGATGCGAAAAACACGTTTTCTGGTGTTTTCAGCACTCCACAGTGCGTTTGATATGCGGAAGCTGCGATATCTTCGGTATCGTTGTTGTTTCCAGCTGAGATATGCATTTTCAGTGATAATCTTTATGATTCTGCTGTTACAAATGTGCAGAATCACCGAAATCGCTGTTTTCGTGCTATTGAATGCGAAAAACACGTTTTCTGGTGTTTTCAGCACTCCACAGTGCGTTTGATATGCGGAAACTGCCATATCTTCGGTATCCTTGTTGTTTCCAGCTGAGATATGCATTTTCAGTGATAATCTTCATGATTCTGCTGTTACAAGTGTGCAGAATCACCGAAATCGCCATTTTCGTGCGATTGAATGCGAAAAACACGTTTTCTGCTGTTTTCAGCACGCCACAGAACGTTTGACATGCGGAAACTGCGATATCTTCGGTATCGTTGTTGTTTCCAGCTGAGATATGCATTTTCAGTGATAATCTTCATGATTCTGCTGTTACAAGTGTTCAGAATCACCGAAATCGCTGTTTTCGTGCTATTGAATGCGAAAAACACGTTTTCTGGTGTTTTCAACACTCCACAGTGCGTTTGATATGCGGAAACTGCCATATCTTCGGTATCGTTGTTGTTTCCAGCTGAGATATGCATTTTCAGTGATAATCTCCATGATTCTGCTGTTACAAGTGTGCAGAATCACCGAAATCGCTGTTTTCGTGCTATTGAATGCGAAAAACACGTTTTCTGGTGTTTTCATCACTCCACAGTGCGTTTGATATGCGGAAACTGCCATATCTTCGGTATCGTTGTTGTTTCCAGCTGAGATATGCATTTTCAGTGATAATCTTCATGATTCTGCTGTTACAAATGTGCAGAATCACCGAAATCGCTGTTTTCGTGCTTTTGAATGCGAAAAACACGTTTTCTGGTGTTTTCAGCACGCCACAGAACGTTTGATATGCGGAAGGTGCGATATCTTCGGTATCGTTGTTGTTTCCAGCTGAGATATGCATTTTCAGTGATAATCTTCATGATTCTGCTGTTACGAGTGTTCAGAATCACCGAAATCGCTGTTTTCGTGCTATTGAATGCGAAAAACACGTTTTCTGGTGTTTTCAGCACGCCACAGAACGTTTGACATGCGGAAACTGCGATATCTTCGGGATCGTTGTTGTTTCCAGCTGAGATATGCATTTTCAGTGATAATCTCCATGATTCTGCTGTCACAAGTGTGCAGAATCACCGAAATCGCTGTTTTCGTGCTATTGAATGCGAAAAACACGTTTTCTGGTGTTTTCATCACTCCACAGTGCGTTTGATATGCGGAAACTGCCATATCTTCGGTATCGTTGTTGTTTCCAGCTGAGATATGCATTTTCAGTGATAATCTTCATGATTCTGCTGTTACAATTGTGCAGAATCACCGAAATCGCTGTTTTCGTGCTATTGAATGCGAAAAACACGTTTTCTGGTGTTTTCAGCACTCCACAGTGCGTTTGTTATGCGGAAACTGCGATATCTTCGGTATCGTTGTTGTTTCCAGCTGAGATATGCATTTTCAGTGATAATCTTCCTGATTCTGCTATTACAAGTGTGCAGAATCACCGAAATCGCTGTTTTCGTGCTATTGGATGCGAAAAACACGTTTTCTGGTGTTTTCAGCACTCCACAGTGCGTTTGATATGCGGAAACTGCGATATCTTCGGTATCGTTGTTGTTTCCAGCTGAGATATGCATTTTCAGTGATAATCTTCCTGATTCTGCTGTTACAAGTGTGCAGAATCACCGAAATCGCTGTTTTCGTGCTATTGGATGCGAAAAACACGTTTTCTGGTGTTTTCAGCACTCCACAGTGCGTTTGATATGCGGAAGCTGCGATATCTTCAGTATCGTTGTTGTTTCCAGCTGAGATATGCATTTTCAGTGATAATCTTTATGATTCTGCTGTTACAAATGTGCAGAATCACCGAAATCGCTGTTTTCGTGCTTTTGAATGCGAAAAACACGTTTTCTGGTGTTTTCAGCACTCCACAGTGCGTTTGATATGCGGAAACTGCCATATCTTCGGTATCGTTGTTGTTTCCAGCTGAGATATGCATTTTCAGTGATAATCTTCATGATTCTGCTGTTACAAGTGTGCAGAATCACCGAAATCGCCATTTTCGTGCTATTGAATGCGAAAAACACGTTTTCTGCTGTTTTCAGCACGCCACAGAACGTTTGACATGCGGAAACTGCGATATCTTCGGTATCGTTGTTGTTTCCAGCTTAGATATGCATTTTCAGTGATAATCTCCTTGATTCTGCTGTTACAAGTGTGCAGAATCACCGAAATCGCTGTTTTCGTGCTATTGAATGCGAAAAACACGTTTTCTGGTGTTTTCATCACTCCACAGTGCGTTTGATATGCGGAAACTGCCATATCTTCGGTATCGTTGTTGTTTCCAGCTGAGATATGCATTTTCAGTGATAATCTTCATGATGCTGCTGTTACAAGTGTGCAGAATCACCGAAATCGCTGTTTTCGTGCTATTGAATGCGAAAAACACGTTTTCTGGTGTTTTCAGCACTCCACAGTGCATTTGTTATGCGGAAACTGCGATATCTTCGGTATCGTTGTTGTTTCCAGCTGAGATATGCATTTGCAGTGATAATCTTCCTGATTCTGCTGTTACAAGTGTGCAAAATCACCGAAATCGCTGTTTTCGTGCTATTGGATGCGAAAAACACGTTTTCTGGTGCTTTCAGCACTCCACAGTGCGTTTGATATGCGGAAGCAGCGATATCTTCGGTATCGTTGTTGTTTCCAGCTGAGATATGCATTTTCAGTGATAATCTTCCTGATTCTGCTGTTACAAGTGTGCAGAATCACCGAAATCGCTGTTTTCGTGCTATTGGATGCGAAAAACACGTTTTCTGGTGTTTTCAGCACTCCACAGTGCGTTTGATATGCGGAAGCTGCGATATCTTCGGTATCGTTGTTGTTTCCAGCTGAGATATGCATTTTCAGTGATAATCTTTATGATTCTGCTGTTACAAATGTGCAGAATCACCGAAATCGCTGTTTTCGTGCTTTTGAATGCGAAAAACACGTTTTCTGGTGTTTTCAGCACTCCACAGTGCGTTTGATATGCGGAAACTGCCATATCTTCGGTATCCTTGTTGTTTCCAGCTGAGATATGCATTTTCAGTGATAATCTTCATGATTCTGCTGTTACAAGTGTGCAGAATCACCGAAATCGCCATTTTCGTGCTATTGAATGCGAAAAACACGTTTTCTGCTGTTTTCAGCACGCCACAGAACGTTTGACATGCGGAAACTGCGATATCTTCGGTATCGTTGTTGTTTCCAGCTGAGATATGCATTTTCAGTGATAATCTTCATGATTCTGCTGTTAGAAGTGTTCAGAATCACCGAAATCGCTGTTTTCGTGCTATTGAATGCGAAAAACACGTTTTCTGGTGTTTTCAACACTCCACAGTGCGTTTGATATGCGGAAACTGCCATATCTTCGGTATCGTTGTTGTTTCCAGCTGAGATATGCATTTTCAGTGATAATCTCCATGATTCTGCTGTTACAAGTGTGCAGAATCACCGAAATCGCTGTTTTCGTGCTATTGAATGCGAAAAACACGTTTTCTGGTGTTTTCATCACTCCACAGTGCGTTTGATATGCGGAAACTGCCATATCTTCGGTATCGTTGTTGTTTCCAGCTGAGATATGCATTTTCAGTGATAATCTTCATGATTCTGCTGTTACAAATGTGCAGAATCACCGAAATCGCTGTTTTCGTGCTTTTGAATGCGAAAAACACGTTTTCTGGTGTTTTCAGCACGCCACAGAACGTTTGATATGCGGAAGGTGCGATATCTTCGGTATCGTTGTTGTTTCCAGCTGAGATATGCATTTTCAGTGATAATCTTCATGATTCTGCTGTTACGAGTGTTCAGAATCACCGAAATCGCTGTTTTCGTGCTATTGAATGCGAAAAACACGTTTTCTGGTGTTTTCAGCACGCCACAGAACGTTTGACATGCGGAAACTGCGATATCTTCGGGATCGTTGTTGTTTCCAGCTGAGATATGCATTTTCAGTGATAATCTCCATGATTCTGCTGTCACAAGTGTGCAGAATCACCGAAATCGCTGTTTTCGTGCTATTGAATGCGAAAAACACGTTTTCTGGTGTTTTCATCACTCCACAGTGCGTTTGATATGCGGAAACTGCCATATCTTCGGTATCGTTGTTGTTTCCAGCTGAGATATGCATTTTCAGTGATAATCTTCATGATTCTGCTGTTACAATTGTGCAGAATCACCGAAATCGCTGTTTTCGTGCTATTGAATGCGAAAAACACGTTTTCTGGTGTTTTCAGCACTCCACAGTGCGTTTGTTATGCGGAAACTGCGATATCTTCGGTATCGTTGTTGTTTCCAGCTGAGATATGCATTTTCAGTGATAATCTTCCTGATTCTGCTATTACAAGTGTGCAGAATCACCGAAATCGCTGTTTTCGTGCTATTGGATGCGAAAAACACGTTTTCTGGTGTTTTCAGCACTCCACAGTGCGTTTGATATGCGGAAACTGCGATATCTTCGGTATCGTTGTTGTTTCCAGCTGAGATATGCATTTTCAGTGATAATCTTCCTGATTCTGCTGTTACAAGTGTGCAGAATCACCGAAATCGCTGTTTTCGTGCTATTGGATGCGAAAAACACGTTTTCTGGTGTTTTCAGCACTCCACAGTGCGTTTGATATGCGGAAGCTGCGATATCTTCGGTATCGTTGTTGTTTCCAGCTGAGATATGCATTTTCAGTGATAATCTTTATGATTCTGCTGTTACAAATGTGCAGAATCACCGAAATCGCTGTTTTCGTGCTTTTGAATGCGAAAAACACGTTTTCTGGTGTTTTCAGCACTCCACAGTGCGTTTGATATGCGGAAACTGCCATATCTTCGGTATCGTTGTTGTTTCCAGCTGAGATATGCATTTTCAGTGATAATCTTCATGATTCTGCTGTTACAAGTGTGCAGAATCACCGAAATCGCCATTTTCGTGCTATTGAATGCGAAAAACACGTTTTCTGCTGTTTTCAGCACGCCACAGAACGTTTGACATGCGGAAACTGCGATATCTTCGGTATCGTTGTTGTTTCCAGCTTAGATATGCATTTTCAGTGATAATCTCCTTGATTCTGCTGTTACAAGTGTGCAGAATCACCGAAATCGCTGTTTTCGTGCTATTGAATGCGAAAAACACGTTTTCTGGTGTTTTCATCACTCCACAGTGCGTTTGATATGCGGAAACTGCCATATCTTCGGTATCGTTGTTGTTTCCAGCTGAGATATGCATTTTCAGTGATAATCTTCATGATGCTGCTGTTACAAGTGTGCAGAATCACCGAAATCGCTGTTTTCGTGCTATTGAATGCGAAAAACACGTTTTCTGGTGTTTTCAGCACTCCGCAGTGCATTTGTTATGCGGAAACTGCGATATCTTCGGTATCGTTGTTGTTTCCAGCTGAGATATGCATTTGCAGTGATAATCTTCCTGATTCTGCTGTTACAAGTGTGCAAAATCACCGAAATCGCTGTTTTCGTGCTATTGGATGCGAAAAACACGTTTTCTGGTGTTTTCAGCACTCCACAGTGCGTTTGATATGCGGAAGCAGCGATATCTTCGGTATCGTTGTTGTTTCCAGCTGAGATATGCATTTTCAGTGATAATCTTCATGATTCTGCTGTTACAAATGTGCAGAATCACCGAAATCGCTGTTTCGTGCTTTTGAATGCGAAAAACACGTTTTCTGGTGTTTTCAGCACGCCGCAGAACGTTTGATATGCGGAAGCTGCGATATCTTCGGTATCGTTGTTGTTTCCAGCTGAGATATGCATTTTCAGTGATAATCTTCATGATTCTGCTGTTACAAGTGTTCAGAATCACCGAACTCGCTGTTTTCGTGCTATTGAATGCGAAAAACACGTTTTCTGGTGTTTTCAGCACTCCACAGTGCGTTTGTTATGCGGAAACTGCGATATCTTCGGTATCGTTGTTGTTTCCAGCTGAGATATGCATTTTCAGTGATAATCTTCATGATTCTGCTGTTACAAATGTGCAGAATCACCGAAATCGCTGTTTTCGTGCTATTGAATGCGAAAAACACGTTTTCTGGTGTTTTCAGCACTCCACAGTGCGTTTGTTATGCGGAAACTGCGATATCTTCGGTATCGTCGTTGTTTCCAGCTGAGATATGCATTTTCAGTGATAATCTTCATGATTCTGCTATTACAAGTGTTCAGAATCACCGAAATCGCTGTTTTCGTGCTATTGAATGCGAAAAACACGTTTTCTGGTGTTTTCAAAACTCCACAGTGCGTTTGTTATGCGGAAACTGCGATATCTTCGGTATCGTTGTTGTTTCCAGCTGAGATATGCATTTTCAGTGATAATCTTCCTGATTCTGCTGTTACAAGTGTGCAGAATCACCGAAATCGCTGTTTTCGTGCTATTGGATGCGAAAAACACGTTTTCTGGTGTTTTCAGCACTCCACAGAGCGTTTGATATGCGGAAGCTGCGATATCTCCGGTATCGTTGTTGTTTCCAGCTGAGATATGCATTTTCAGTGATAATCTTCATGATTCTGCTGTTACAAATGTGCAGAATCACCGAAATCGCTGTTTTCGTGCTTTTGAATGCGAAAAACACGTTTTCTGGTGTTTTCAGCACGCCGCAGAACGTTTGATATGCGGAAGCTGCGATATCTTCGGTATCGTTGTTGTTTCCAGCTGAGATATGCATTTTCAGTGATAATCTTCATGATTCTGCTGTTACAAGTGCTCAGAATCACCGAAATCGCTGTTTTCGTGCTATTGAATGCGAAAAACACGTTTTCTGGTGTTTTCAGCACTCCACAGTGCGTTCGATATGCGGAAACTGCCATATCTTCGGTATCGTTGTTGTTTCCAGCTGAGATATGCATTTTCAGTGATAATCTTCATGATTCTGCTGTTACAAGTGCGCAGAATCACCGAAATCGCTGTTTTCGTGCTATTGAATGCGAAAAACACGTTTTCTGGTGTTTTCAGCACTCCACAGTGCGTTTGATATGCGGAAACTGCCATATCTTCGGTATCGTTGTTGTTTCCAGCTGAGATATGCATTTTCAGTGATAATCTTCCTGATTCTGCTGTTACAAGTATGCAGAATCACCGAAATCGCTGTTTTGGTGCTATTGGATGCGAAAAACACGTTTTCTGGTGTTTTCAGCACTCCACAGTGCGTTTGATATGCGGAAGCTGCGATATCTTCGGTATCGTTGTTGTTTCCAGCTGAGATATGCATTTTCAGTGATAATCTTCCTGATTCTGCTGTTACAAATGTGCAGAATCACCGAAATCGCTGTTTTCGTGCTTTTGAATGCGAAAAACACGTTTTCTGGTGTTTTCAGCACTCCACAGTGCGTTTGATATGCGGAAACTGCCATATCTTCGGTATCGTTGTTGTTTCCAGCTGAGATATGCATTTTCAGTGATAATCTTCCTGATTCTGCTGTTACAAGTGTGCAGAATCACCGAAATCGCTGTTTTCGTGCTATTGGATGCGAAAAACACGTTTTCTGGTGTTTTCAGCACTCCACAGTGCGTTTGATATGCGGAAGCTGCGATATCTTCGGTATCGTTGTTGTTTCCAGCTGAGATATGCATTTTCAGTGATAATCTTCATGATTCTGCTGTTACAAATGTGCAGAATCACCGAAATCGCTGTTTTCGTGCTTTTGAATGCGAAAAACACGTTTTCTGGTGTTTTCAGCACGCCACAGAACGTTTGATATGAGGAAGGTGCGATATCTTCGGTATCGTTGTTGTTTCCAGCTGAGATATGCATTTTCAGTGATAATCTTCATGATTCTGCTGTTACAAGTGTTCAAAATCACCGAAATCGCTGTTTTCGTGCTATTGAATGCGAAAAACACGTTTTCTGGTGTTTTCAACACTCCACAGTGCGTTTGATATGCGGAAACTGCCATATCGTCGGTATCGTTGTTGTTTCCAGCTGAGATATGTATTTTCAGTGATAATCTTCATGATTCTGCTGTTACAAGTGTGCAGAATCACCGAAATCGCTGTTTTCGTGCTATTGAATGCGAAAAACACGTTTTCTGGTGTTTTCAGCACGCCACAGAACGTTTGACATGCGGAAACTACGATATCTTCGGTATCGTTGTTGTTTCCAGCTGAGATATGCATTTTCAGTGATAATCTCCATGATTCTGCTGTTACAAGTGTGCAGAATCACCGAAATCGCTGTTTTCGTGCTATTGAATGCGAAAAACACGTTTTCTGGTGTTTTCATCACTCCACAGTGCGTTTGATATGCGGAAACTGCCATATCTTCGGTATCGTTGTTGTTTCCAGCTGAGATATGCATTTTCAGTGATAATCTTCATGATTCTGCTGTTACAAATGTGCAGAATCACCGAAATCGCTGTTTTCGTGCTTTTGAATGCGAAAAACACGTTTTCTGGTGTTTTCAGCACGCCACAGAACGTTTGATATGCGGAAGGTGCGATATCTTCGGTATCGTTGTTGTTTCCAGCTGAGATATGCATTTTCAGTGATAATCTTCATGATTCTGCTGTTACAAGTGTTCAGAATCACCGAAATCGCTGTTTTCGTGCTATTGAATGCGAAAAACACGTTTTCTGGTGTTTTCAGCACGCCACAGAACGTTTGACATGCGGAAACTGCGATATCTTCGGGATCGTTGTTGTTTCCAGCTGAGATATGCATTTTCAGTGATAATCTCCATGATTCTGCTGTTACAAGTGTGC
Organism: Anthophora plumipes; assembly: GCA_951804975.1. NCBI lineage: Eukaryota > Metazoa > Arthropoda > Insecta > Hymenoptera > Apidae > Anthophora > Anthophora plumipes. Next base: position 3,357,632 of record CATORF010000583.1, read on the forward strand.
AGAATCACCGAAATCGCTGTTTTCGTGCTATTGAATGCGAAAAACACGTTATCTGGTGTTTTCATCACTCCACAGTGCGTTTGATATGCGGAAACTGCCATATCTTCGGTATCGTTGTTGTTTCCAGCTGAGATATGCATTTTCAGTGATAATCTTCATGATTCTGCTGTTACAAGTGTGCAGAATCACCGAAATCGCTGTTTTCGTGCTATTGAATGCGAAAAACACGTTTTCTGGTGTTTTCAGCACTCCACAGTGCGTTTGTTATGCGGAAACTGCGATATCTTCGGTATCGTTGTTGTTTCCAGCTGAGATATGCATTTTCAGTGATAATCTTCCTGATTCTGCTGTTACAAGTGTGCAGTATCACCGAAATCGCTGTTTTCGTGCTATTGGATGCGAAAAACACGTTTTCTGGTGTTTTCAGCACTCCACAGTGCGTTTGATATGCGGAAGCTGCGATATCATCGGTATCGTTGTTGTTTCCAGCTGAGATATGCATTTTCAGTGATAATCTTTATGATTCTGCTGTTACAAATGTGCAGAATCACCGAAATCGCTGTTTTCGTGCTTTTGAATGCGAAAAACACGTTTTCTGGTGTTTTCAGCACTCCACAGTGCGTTTGATATGCGGAAACTGCCATATCTTCGGTATCGTTGTTGTTTCCAGCTGAGATATGCATTTCCAGTGATAATCTTCATGATTCTGCTGTTACAAGTGTGCAGAATCACCGAAATCGCTGTTTTCGTGCTATTGAATGCGAAAAACACGTTTTCTGGTGTTTTCAGCACGCCACAGAACGTTTGACATGCGGAAACTGCGATATCTTCGGTATCGTTGTTGTTTCCAGCTTAGATATGCATTTTCAGTGATAATCTCCTTGATTCTGCTGTTACAAGTGTGCAGAATCACCGAAATCGCTGTTTTCGTGCTATTGAATGCGAAAAACACGTTTTCTGGTGTTTTCATCACTCCACAGTGCGTTTGATATGCGGAAACTGCCATATCTTCGGTATCGTTGTTGTTTCCAGCTGAGATATGCATTTTCAGTGATAATCTTCATGATGCTGCTGTTACAAGTGTGCAGAATCACCGAAATCGCTGTTTTCGTGCTATTGAATGCGAAAAACACGTTTTCTGGTGTTTTCAGCACTCCACAGTGCATTTGTTATGCGGAAACTGCGATATCTTCGGTATCGTTGTTGTTTCCAGCTGAGATATGCATTTGCAGTGATAATCTTCCTGATTCTGCTGTTACAAGTGTGCAGAATCACCGAAATCGCTGTTTTCGTGCTATTGGATGCGAAAAACACGTTTTCTGGTGTTTTCAGCACTCCACAGTGCGTTTGATATGCGGAAGCTGCGATATCTTCGGTATCGTTGTTGTTTCCAGCTGAGATATGCATTTTCAGTGATAATCTTCATGATTCTGCTGTTACAAATGTGCAGAATCACCGAAATCGCTGTTTCGTGCTTTTGAATGCGAAAAACACGTTTTCTGGTGTTTTCAGCACGCCGCAGAACGTTTGATATGCGGAAGCTACGATATCTTCGGTATCGTTGTTGTTTCCAGCTGAGATATGCATTTTCAGTGATAATCTTCATGATTCTGCTGTTACAAATGTGCAGAATCACCGAAATCGCTGTTTCGTGCTTTTGAATGCGAAAAACACGTTTTCTGGTGTTTTCAGCACGCCGCAGAACGTTTGATATGCGGAAGCTGCGATATCTTCGGTATCGTTGTTGTTTCCAGCTGAGATATGCATTTTCAGTGATAATCTTCATGATTCTGCTGTTACAAGTGTTCAGAATCACCGAAATCGCTGTTTTCGTGCTATTGAATGCGAAAAACACGTTTTCTGGTGTTTTCAGCACTCCACAGTGCGTTTGTTATGCGGAAACTGCGATATCTTCGGTATCGTTGTTGTTTCCAGCTGAGATATGCATTTTCAGTGATAATCTTCATGATTCTGCTGTTACAAATGTGCAGAATCACCGAAATCGCTGTTTTCGTGCTATTGAATGCGAAAAACACGTTTTCTGGTGTTTTCAGCACTCCACAGTGGGTTTGTTATGCGGAAACTGCGATATCTTCGGTATCGTTGTTGTTTCCAGCTGAGATATGCATTTTCAGTGATAATCTTCATGATTCTGCTGTTACAAATGTGCAGAATCACCGAAATCGCTGTTTTCGTGTTATTGAATGCGAAAAACACGTTTTCTGGTGTTTTCAGCACTCCACAGTGCGTTTGTTATGCGGAAACTGCGATATCTTCGGTATCGTCGTTGTTTCCAGCTGAGATATGCATTTTCAGTGATAATCTTCATGATTCTGCTGTTACAAGTGTTCAGAATCACCGAAATCGCTGTTTTCGTGCTATTGAATGCGAAAAACACGTTTTCTGGTGTTTTCAGCACTCCACAGTGCGTTTGATATGCGGAAGCTGCGATATCTTCGGTATCGTTGTTGTTTCCAGCTGAGATATGCATTTTCAGTGATAATCTTTATGATTCTGCTGTTACAAATGTGCAGAATCACCGAAATCGCTCTTTTCGTGCTTTTGAATGCGAAAAACACGTTTTCTGGTGTTTTCAGCACTCCACAGTGCGTTTGATATGCGGAAACTGCCATATCTTCGGTATCGTTGTTGTTTCCAGCTGAGATATGCATTTTCAGTGATAATCTTCATGATTCTGCTGTTACAAGTGTGCAGAATCACCGAAATCGCTGTTTTCGTGCTATTGAATGCGAAAAACACGTTTTCTGGTGTTTTCAGCACGCCACAGAACGTTTGACATGCGGAAACTGCGATATCTTCGGTATCGTTGTTGTTTCCAGCTTAGATATGCATTTTCAGTGATAATCTTCATGATTCTGCTGTTACAAGTGTTCAGAATCACCGAAATCGCTGTTTTCGTGCTATTGAATGCGAAAAACACGTTTTCTGGTGTTTTCAGCACTCCACAGTGCGTTTGTTATGCGGAAACTGCGATATCTTCGGTATCGTTGTTGTTTCCAGCTGAGATATGCATTTTCAGTGATAATCTTCATGATTCTGCTGTTACAAGTGTTCAGAATCACCGAAATCGCTGTTTTCGTGCTATTGAATGCGAAAAACACGTTTTCTGGTGTTTTCAGCACGCCGCAGAACGTTTGATATGCGGAAGCTGCGATATCTTCGGTATCGTTGTTGTTTCCAGCTGAGATATGCATTTTCAGTGATAATCTTCATGATTCTGCTGTTACAAGTGTTCAGAATCACCGAAATCGCTGTTTTCGTGCTATTGAATGCGACAAACACGTTTTCTGGTGTTTTCAGCACTCCACAGTGCGTTTGTTATGCGGAAACTGCGATATCTTCGGTATCGTTGTTGTTTCCAGCTGAGATATGCATTTTCAGTGATAATCTTCATGATTCTGCTGTTGCAAATGTGCAGAATCACCGAAATCGCTGTTTTCGTGCTATTGAATGCGAAAAACACGTTTTCTGGTGTTTTCAGCACTCCACAGTGCGTTTGTTATGCGGAAACTGCGATATCTTCGGTATCGTCGTTGTTTCCAGCTGAGATATGCATTTTCAGTGATAATCTTCATGATTCTGCTGTTACAAGTGTTCAGAATCACCGAAATCGCTGTTTTCGTGCTATTGAATGCGAAAAACACGTTTTCTGGTGTTTTCAGCACTCCACAGTGCGTTTGATATGCGGAAACTGCCATATCTTCGGTATCGTTGTTGTTTCCAGCTGAGATATGCATTTTCAGTGATAATCTTCCTGATTCTGCTGTTACAAGTGTGCAGAATCACCGAAATCGCTGTTTTCGTGCTATTGGATGCGAAAAACAAGTTTTCTGGTGTTTTCAGCACTCCACAGTGCGTTTGATATGCGGAAGCTGCGATATCTTCGGTATCGTTGTTGTTTCCAGCTGAGATATGCATTTTCAGTGATAATCTTTATGATTCTGCTGTTACAAATGTGCAGAATCACCGAAATCGCTGTTTTCGTGCTTTTGAATGCGAAAAACACGTTTTCTGGTGTTTTCAGCACTCTACAGTGCGTTTGATATGCGGAAACTGCCATATCTTCGGTATCGTTGTTGTTTCCAGCTGAGATATGCATTTTCAGTGATAATCTTCATGATTCTGCTGTTACAAGTGTGCAGAATCACCGAAATCGCTGTTTTCGTGCTATTGAATGCGAATAACACGTTTTCTGGTGTTTTCAGCACGCCACAGAACGTTTGACATGCGGAAACTGCGATATCTTCGGTATCGTTGTTGTTTCCAGCTTAGATATGCATTTTCAGTGATAATCTCCTTGATTCTGCTGTTACAAGTGTGCAGAATCACCGAAATCGCTGTTTTCGTGCTATTGAATGCGAAAAACACGTTTTCTGGTGTTTTCATCACTCCACAGTGCGTTTGATATGCGGAAACTGCCATATCTTCGGTATCGTTGTTGTTTCCAGCTGAGATATGCATTTTCAGTGATAATCTTCATGATGCTGCTGTTACAAGTGTATAGAATCACCGAAATCGCTGTTTTCGTGCTATTGAATGCGAAAAACACGTTTTCTGGTGTTTTCAGCACTCCACAGTGCGTTTGTTATGCGGAAACTGCGATATCTTCGGTATCGTCGTTGTTTCCAGCTGAGATATGCATTTGCAGTGATAATCTTCCTGATTCTGCTGTTACAAGTGTGCAGAATCACCGTAATCGCTGTTTTCGTGCTATTGGATGCGAAAAACACGTTTTCTGGTGTTTTCAGCACTCCACAGTGCGTTTGATATGCGGAAGCTGCGATATCTTCGGTATCGTTGTTGTTTCCAGCTGAGATATGCATTTTCAGTGATAATCTTCATGATTCTGCTGTTACAAATGTGCAGAATCACCGAAATCGCTGTTTCGTGCTTTTGAATGCGAAAAACACGTTTTCTGGTGTTTTCAGCACTCCACAGTGCGTTTGTTATGCGGAAACTGCGATATCTTCGGTATCGTCGTTGTTTCCAGCTGAGATATGCATTTTCAGTGATAATCTTCATGATTCTGCTGTTACAAATGTGCAGAATCACCGAAATCGCTGTTTTCGTGCTTTTGAATGCGAAAAACACGTTTTCTGGTGTTTTCAGCACTCCACAGTGCGTTTGATATGCGGAAACTGCCATATCTTCGGTATCGTTGTTGTTTCCAGCTGAGATATGCATTTTCAGTGATAATCTTCATGATTCTGCTGTTACAAGTGTGCAGAATCACCGAAATCGCTGTTTTCGTGCTATTGAATGCGAAAAACACGTTTTCTGGTGTTTTCAGCACGCCACAGAACGTTTGACATGCGGAAACTGCGATATCTTCGGTATCGTTGTTGTTTCCAGCTTAGATATGCATTTTCAGTGATAATCTCCTTGATTCTGCTGTTACAAGTGTGCAGAATCACCGAAATCGCTGTTTTCGTGCTATTGAATGCGAAAAACACGTTTTCTGGTGTTTTCATCACTCCACACTGCGTTTGATATGCGGAAACTGCCATATCTTCGGTATCGTTGTTGTTTCCAGCTGAGATATGCATTTTCAGTGATAATCTTCATGATGCTGCTGTTACAAGTGTGCAGAATCACCGAAATCGCTGTTTTCGTGCTATTGAATGCGAAAAACACCATTTCTGGTGTTTTCAGCACTCCACAGTGCATTTGTTATGCGGAAACTGCGATATCTTCGGTATCGTTGTTGTTTCCAGCTGAGATATGCATTTGCAGTGATAATCTTCCTGATTCTGCTGTTACAAGTGTGCAGAATCACCGAAATCGCTGTTTTCGTGCTATTGGATGCGAAAAACACGTTTTCTGGTGTTTTCAGCACTCCACAGTGCGTTTGATATGCGGAAGCTGCGATATCTTCGGTATCGTTGTTGTTTCCAGCTGAGATATGCATTTTCAGTGATAATCTTCATGATTCTGCTGTTACAAATGTGCAGAACCACCGAAATCGCTGTTTCGTGCTTTTGAATGCGAAAAACACGTTTTCTGGTGTTTTCAGCACGCCGCAGAACGTTTGATATGCGGAAGCTGCGATATCTTCGGTATCGTTGTTGTTTCCAGCTGAGATATGCATTTTCAGTGATAATCTTCATGATTCTGCTGTTACAAGTGTTCAGAATCACCGAAATCGCTGTTTTCGTGCTATTGAATGCGAAAAACACGTTTTCTGGTGTTTTCAGCACTCCACAGTGCGTTTGTTATGCGGAAACTGCGATATCTTCGGTATCGTTGTTGTTTCCAGCTGAGATATGCATTTTCAGTGATAATCTTCATGATTCTGCTGTTACAAATGTGCAGAATCACCGAAATCGCTGTTTTCGTGCTATTGAATGCGAAAAACACGTTTTCTGGTGTTTTCAGCACTCCACAGTGCGTTTGTTATGCGGAAACTGCGATATCTTCGGTATCGTCGTTGTTTCCAGCTGAGATATGCATTTTCAGTGATAATCTTCATGATTCTGCTGTTACAAGTGTTCAGAATCACCGAAATCGCTGTTTTCGTGCTATTGAATGCGAAAAACACGTTTTCTGGTGTTTTCAGCACTCCACAGTGCGTTTGATATGCGGAAGCTGCGATATCTTCGGTATCGTTGTTGTTTCCAGCTGAGATATGCATTTTCAGTGATAATCTTTATGATTCTGCTGTTACAAATGTGCAGAATCACCGAAATCGCTGTTTTCGTGCTTTTGAATGCGAAAAACACGTTTTCTGGTGTTTTCAGCACTCCACAGTGCGTTTGATATGCGGAAACTGCCATATCTTCGGTATCGTTGTTGTTTCCAGCTGAGATATGCATTTTCAGTGATAATCTTCATGATTCTGCTGTTACAAGTGTGCAGAATCACCGAAATCGCTGTTTTCGTGCTATTGAATGCGAAAAACACGTTTTCTGGTGTTATCAGCACGCCACAGAACGTTTGACATGCGGAAACTGCGATATCTTCGGTATCGTTGTTGTTTCCAGCTTAGATATGCATTTTCAGTGATAATCTCCTTGATTCTGCTGTTACAAGTGTGCAGAATCACCGAAATCGCTGTTTTCGTGCTATTGAATGCGAAAAACACGTTTTCTGGTGTTTTCATCACTCCACAGTGCGTTTGATATGCGGAAACTGCCATATCTTCGGTATCGTTGTTGTTTCCAGCTGAGATATGCATTTTCAGTGATAATCTTCATGATGCTGCTGTTACAAGTGTGCAGAATCACCGAAATCGCTGTTTTCGTGCTATTGAATGCGAAAAACACGTTTTCTGGTGTTTTCAGCACTCCACAGTGCATTTGTTATGCGGAAACTGCGATATCTTCGGTATCGTTGTTGTTTCCAGCTGAGATATGCATTTGCAGTGATAATCTTCCTGATTCTGCTGTTACAAGTGTGCAGAATCACCGAAATCGCTGTTTTCGTGCTATTGGATGCGAAAAACACGTTTTCTGGTGTTTTCAGCACTCCACAGTGCGTTTGATATGCGGAAGCTGCGATATCTTCGGTATCGTTGTTGTTTCCAGCTGAGATATGCATTTTCAGTGATAATCTTCATGATTCTGCTGTTACAAGTGTTCAGAATCACCGAAATCTCTGTTTTCGTGCTATTGAATGCGAAAAACACGTTTTCTGGTGTTTTCAGCACTCCACAGTGCGTTTGTTATGCGGAAACTGCGATATCTTCGGTATCGTTGTTGTTTCCAGCTGAGATATGCATTTTCAGTGATAATCTTCATGATTCTGCTGTTACAAATGTGCAGAATCACCGAAATCGCTGTTTTCGTGCTATTGAATGCGAAAAACACGTTTTCTGGTGTTTTCAGCACTCCACAGTGCGTTTGTTATGCGGAAACTGCGATATCTTCGGTATCGTCGTTGTTTCCAGCTGAGATATGCATTTTCAGTGATAATCTTCATGATTCTGCTGTTACAAGTGTTCAGAATCACCGAAATCGCTGTTTTCGTGCTATTGAATGCGAAAAACACGTTTTCTGGTGTTTTCAGCACTCCACAGTGCGTTTGTTATGCGGAAACTGCGATATCTTCGGTATCGTTGTTGTTTCCAGCTGAGATATGCATTTTCAGTGATAATCTTCCTGATTCTGCTGTTACAAGTGTGCAGAATCACCGAAATCGCTGTTTTCGTGCTATTGGATGCGAAAAACACGTTTTCTGGTGTTTTCAGCACTCCACAGAGCGTTTGATATGCGGAAGCTGCGATATCTTCGGTATCGTTGTTGTTTCCAGCTGAGATATGCATTTTCAGTGATAATCTTCATGATTCTGCTGTTACAAATGTGCAGAATCACCGAAATCGCTGTTTTCGTGCTATTGAATGCGAAAAACACGTTTTCTGGTGTTTTCAGCACGCCGCAGAACGTTTGATATGCGGAAGCTGCGATATCTTCGGTATCGTTGTTGTTTCCAGCTGAGATATGCATTTTCAGTGATAATCTTCATGATTCTGCTGTTACAAGTGCGCAGAATCACCGAAATCGCTGTTTTCGTGCTATTGAATGCGAAAAACACGTTTTCTGGTGTTTTCAGCACTCCACAGTGCGTTTGATATGCGGAAACTGCCATATCTTCGGTATCGTTGTTGTTTCCAGCTGAGATATGCATTTTCAGTGATAATCTTCATGATTCTGCTGTTACAAATGTGCAGAATCACCGAAATCGCTGTTTCGTGCTTTTGAATGCGAAAAACACGTTTTCTGGTGTTTTCAGCACTCCACAGTGCGTTTGTTATGCGGAAACTGCGATATCTTCGGTATCGTTGTTGTTTCCAGCTGAGATATGCATTTTCAGTGATAATCTTCATGATTCTGCTGTTACAAATGTGCAGAATCACCGAAATCGCTGTTTTCGTGCTATTGAATGCGAAAAACACGTTTTCTGGTGTTTTCAGCACTCCACAGTGCGTTTGTTATGCGGAAACTGCGATATCTTCGGTATCGTCGTTGTTTCCAGCTGAGATATGCATTTTGAGTGATAATCTTCATGATTCTGCTGTTACAAGTGTTCAGAATCACCGAAATCGCTGTTTTCGTGCTATTGAATGCGAAAAACACGTTTTCTGGTGTTTTCAGCACTCCACGGTGCGTTTGTTATGCGGAAACTGCGATATCTTCGGTATCGTTGTTGTTTCCAGCTGTGATATGCATTTTCAGTTATAATCTTCCTGATTCTGCTGTTACAAGTGTGCAGAATCACCGAAATCGCTGTTTTCGTGCTATTGGATGCGAAAAACACGTTTTCTGGTGTTTTCAGCACTCCACAGAGCGTTTGATATGCGGAAGCTGCGATATCTTCGGTATCGTTGTTGTTTCCAGCTGAGATATGCATTTTCAGTGATAATCTTCATGATTCTGCTGTTACAAATGTGCAGAATCACCGAAATCGCTGTTTTCGTGCTTTTGAATGCGAAAAACACGTTTTCTGGTGTTTTCAGCACGCCGCAGAACGTTTGATATGCGGAAGCTGCGATATCTTCGGTATCGCTGTGGTTTCCAGCTGAGATATGCATTTTCAGTGATAATCTTCATGATTCTGCTGTTACAAGTGCGCAGAATCACCGAAATCGCTGTTTTCGTGCTATTGATTGCGAAAAACACGTTTTCTGGTGTTTTCAGCACTCCACAGTGCGTTTGTTATGCGGAAACTGCGATATCTTCGGTATCGTTGTTGTTTCCAGCTGAGATATGCATTTTCAGTGATAATCTTCATGATTCTGCTGTTACAAGTGTTCAGAATCACCGAAATCGCTGTTTTCGTGCTATTGAATGCGAAAAACACGTTTTCTGGTGTTTTCAGCACTCCACAGTGCGTTTGATATGCGGAAACTGCCATATCTTCGGTATCGTTGTTGTTTCCAGCTGAGATATGCATTTTCAGTGATAATCTTCCTGATTCTGCTGTTACAAGTGTGCAGAATCACCGAAATCGCTGTTTTCGTGCTATTGGATGCGAAAAACACGTTTTCTGGTGTTTTCAGCACTCCACAGTGCGTTTGATATGCGGAAACTGCCATATCTTCGGTATCGTTGTTGTTTCCAGCTGAGATATGCATTTTCAGTGATAATCTTCATGATGCTGCTGTTACAAGTGTGCAGAATCACCGAAATCGCTGTTTTCGTGCTATTGAATGCGAAAAACACCATTTCTGGTGTTTTCAGCACTCCACAGTGCATTTGTTATGCGGAAACTGCGATATCTTCGGTATCGTTGTTGTTTCCAGCTGAGATATGCATTTGCAGTGATAATCTTCCTGATTCTGCTGTTACAAGTGTGCAGAATCACCGAAATCGCTGTTTTCGTGCTATTGAATGCGAAAAACACGTTTTCTGGTGTTTTCAGCACTCCACAGTGCGTTTGTTATGCGGAAACTGCGATATCTTCGGTATCGTCGTTGTTTCCAGCTGAGATATGCATTTTCAGTGATAATCTTCATGATTCTGCTGTTACAAGTGTTCAGAATCACCGAAATCGCTGTTTTCGTGCTATTGAATGCGAAAAACACGTTTTCTGGTGTTTTCAGCACTCCACAGTGCGTTTGTTATGCGGAAACTGCGATATCTTCGGTATCGTTGTTGTTTCCAGCTGAGATATGCATTTTCAGTTATAATCTTCCTGATTCTGCTGTTACAAGTGTGCAGAATCACCGAAATCGCTGTTTTCGTGCTATTGGATGCGAAAAACACGTTTTCTGGTGTTTTCAGCACTCCACAGAGCGTTTGATATGCGGAAGCTGCGATATCTTCGGTATCGTTGTTGTTTCCAGCTGAGATATGCATTTTCAGTGATAATCTTCATGATTCTGCTGTTACAAATGTGCAGAATCACCGAAATCGCTGTTTTCGTGCTTTTGAATGCGAAAAACACGTTTTCTGGTGTTTTCAGCACGCCGCAGAACGTTTGATATGCGGAAGCTGCGATATCTTCGGTATCGTTGTTGTTTCCAGCTGAGATATGCATTTTCAGTGATAATCTCCTTGATTCTGCTGTTACAAGTGTTCAGAATCACCGAAATCGCTGTTTTCGTGCTATTGAATGCGAAAAACACGTTTTCTGGTGTTTTCATCACTCCACAGTGCGTTTGATATGCGGAAACTGCCATATCTTCGGTATCGTTGTTGTTTCCAGCTGAGATATGCATTTTCAGTGATAATCTTCATGATTCTGCTGTTACAAGTGTGCAGAATCACCGAAATCGCTGTTTTCGTGCTATTGGATGCGAAAAACACGTTTTCTGGTGTTTTCAGCACTCCACAGTGCGTTTGATATGCGGAAGCTGCGATATCTTCGGTATCGTTGTTGTTTCCAGCTGAGATATGCATTTTCAGTGATAATCTTCATGATTCTGCTGTTACAAGTGTTCAGAATCACCGAAATCGCTGTTTTCGTGCTATTGGATGCGAAAAACACGTTTTCTGGTGTTTTCAGCACTCCACAGTGCGTTTGATATGCGGAAGCTGCGATATCTTCGGTATCGTTGTTGTTTCCAGCTGAGATATGCATTTTCAGTGATAATCTTCATGATTCTGCTGTTACAAGTGTTCAGAATCACCGAAATCGCTGTTTTCGTGCTATTGAATGCGAAAAACACGTTTTCTGGTGTTTTCAGCACTCAACAGTGCGTTTGTTATGCGGAAACTGCGATATCTTCGGTATCGTTGTTGTTTCCAGCTGAGATATGCATTTTCAGTGATAATCTTCATGATTCTGCTGTTACAAGTGTTCAGAATCACCGAAATCGCTGTTTTCGTGCTATTGAATGCGAAAAACACGTTTTCTGGTGTTTTCAGCACTCCACAGTGCGTTTGATATGCGGAAACTGCCATATCTTCGGTATCGTTGTTGTTTCCAGCTGAGATATGCATTTTCAGTGATAATCTTCATGATTCTGCTGTTACAAATGTGCAGAATCACCGAAATCGCTGTTTCGTGCTTTTGAATGCGAAAAACACGTTTTCTGGTGTTTTCAGCACTCCACAGTGCGTTTGTTATGCGGAAACTGCGATATCTTCGGTATCGTTGTTGTTTCCAGCTGAGATATGCATTTTCAGTGATAATCTTCATGATTCTGCTGTTACAAATGTGCAGAATCACCGAAATCGCTGTTTTCGTGCTATTGAATGCGAAAAACACGTTTTCTGGTGTTTTCAGCACTCCACAGTGCGTTTGTTATGCGGAAACTGCGATATCTTCGGTATCGTCGTTGTTTCCAGCTGAGATATGCATTTTGAGTGATAATCTTCATGATTCTGCTGTTACAAGTGTTCAGAATCACCGAAATCGCTGTTTTCGTGCTATTGAATGCGAAAAACACGTTTTCTGGTGTTTTCAGCACTCCACGGTGCGTTTGTTATGCGGAAACTGCGATATCTTCGGTATCGTTGTTGTTTCCAGCTGTGATATGCATTTTCAGTTATAATCTTCCTGATTCTGCTGTTACAAGTGTGCAGAATCACCGAAATCGCTGTTTTCGTGCTATTGGATGCGAAAAACACGTTTTCTGGTGTTTTCAGCACTCCACAGAGCGTTTGATATGCGGAAGCTGCGATATCTTCGGTATCGTTGTTGTTTCCAGCTGAGATATGCATTTTCAGTGATAATCTTCATGATTCTGCTGTTACAAATGTGCAGAATCACCGAAATCGCTGTTTTCGTGCTTTTGAATGCGAAAAACACGTTTTCTGGTGTTTTCAGCACGCCGCAGAACGTTTGATATGCGGAAGCTGCGATATCTTCGGTATCGTTGTTGTTTCCAGCTGAGATATGCATTTTCAGTGATAATCTTCATGATTCTGCTGTTACAAGTGCGCAGAATCACCGAAATCGCTGTTTTCGTGCTATTGAATGCGAAAAACACGTTTTCTGGTGTTTTCAGCACTCCACAGTGCGTTTGTTATGCGGAAACTGCGATATCTTCGGTATCGTTGTTGTTTCCAGCTGAGATATGCATTTTCAGTGATAATCTTCATGATTCTGCTGTTACAAGTGTTCAGAATCACCGAAATCGCTGTTTTCGTGCTATTGAATGCGAAAAACACGTTTTCTGGTGTTTTCAGCACTCCACAGTGCGTTTGATATGCGGAAACTGCCATATCTTCGGTATCGTTGTTGTTTCCAGCTGAGATATGCATTTTCAGTGATAATCTTCCTGATTCTGCTGTTACAAGTGTGCAGAATCACCGAAATCGCTGTTTTCGTGCTATTGGATGCGAAAAACACGTTTTCTGGTGTTTTCAGCACTCCACAGTGCGTTTGATATGCGGAAACTGCCATATCTTCGGTATCGTTGTTGTTTCCAGCTGAGATATGCATTTGCAGTTATAATCTTCCTGATTCTGCTGTTACAAGTGTGCAGAATCACCGAAATCGCTGTTTTCGTGCTATTGGATGCGAAAAACACGTTTTCTGGTGTTTTCAGCACTCCACAGAGCGTTTGATATGCGGAAGCTGCGATATCTTCGGTATCGTTGTTGTTTCCAGCTGAGATATGCATTTTCAGTTATAATCTTCCTGATTCTGCTGTTACAAGTGTGCAGAATCACCGAAATCGCTGTTTTCGTGCTATTGGATGCGAAAAACACGTTTTCTGGTGTTTTCAGCACTCCACAGAGCGTTTGATATGCGGAAGCTGCGATATCTTCGGTATCGTTGTTGTTTCCAGCTGAGATATGCATTTTCAGTGATAATCTTCATGATTCTGCTGTTACAAGTGTGCAGAATCACCGAAATCGCTGTTTTCGTGCTATTGAATGCGAAAAACACGTTTTCTGGTGTTTTCAGCACGCCACAGAACGTTTGACATGCGGAAACTGCGATATCTTCGGTATCGTTGTTGTTTCCAGCTTAGATATGCATTTTCAGTGATAATCTCCTTGATTCTGCTGTTACAAGTGTGCAGAATCACCGAAATCGCTGTTTTCGTGCTATTGGATGCGAAAAACACGTTTTCTGGTGTTTTCAGCACTCCACAGTGCGTTTGATATGCGGAAGCTGCGATATCTTCGGTATCGTTGTTGTTTCCAGCTGAGATATGCATTTTCAGTGATAATCTTCATGATTCTGCTGTTACAAGTGTTCAGAATCACCGAAATCGCTGTTTTCGTGCTATTGAATGCGAAAAACACGTTTTCTGGTGTTTTCAGCACTCCACAGTGCGTTTGATATGCGGAAACTGCCATATCTTCGGTATCGTTGTTGTTTCCAGCTGAGATATGCATTTTCAGTGATAATCTTCATGATTCTGCTGTTACAAGTGTGCAGAATCACCGAAATCGCTGTTTTCGTGCTATTGAATGCGAAAAACACGTTTTCTGGTGTTTTCAGCACGCCACAGAACGTTTGACATGCGGAAACTGCGATATCTTCGGTATCGTTGTTGTTTCCAGCTTAGATATGCATTTTCAGTGATAATCTCCTTGATTCTGCTGTTACAAGTGTGCAGAATCACCGAAATCGCTGTTTTCGTGCTATTGAATGCGAAAAACACGTTTTCTGGTGTTTTCAGCACTCCACAGTGCATTTGTTATGCGGAAACTGCGATATCTTCGGTATCGTTGTTGTTTCCAGCTGAGATATGCATTTGCAGTGATAATCTTCCTGATTCTGCTGTTACAAGTGTGCAGAATCACCGAAATCGCTGTTTTCGTGCTATTGGATGCGAAAAACACGTTTTCTGGTGTTTTCAGCACTCCACAGTGCGTTTGATATGCGGAAGCTGCGATATCTTCGGTATCGTTGTTGTTTCCAGCTGAGATATGCATTTTCAGTGATAATCTTCATGATTCTGCTGTTACAAATGTGCAGAATCACCGAAATCGCTGTTTCGTGCTTTTGAATGCGAAAAACACGTTTTCTGGTGTTTTCAGCACGCCGCAGAACGTTTGATATGCGGAAACTGCGATATCTTCGGTATCGTTGTTGTTTCCAGCTGAGATATGCATTTGCAGTGATAATCTTCCTGATTCTGCTGTTACAAGTGTGCAGAATCACCGAAATCGCTGTTTTCGTGCTATTGGATGCGAAAAACACGTTTTCTGGTGTTTTCAGCACTCCACAGTGCGTTTGATATGCGGAAGCTGCGATATCTTCGGTATCGTTGTTGTTTCCAGCTGAGATATGCATTTTCAGTGATAATCTTCATGATTCTGCTGTTACAAATGTGCAGAATCACCGAAATCGCTGTTTCGTGCTTTTGAATGCGAAAAACACGTTTTCTGGTGTTTTCAGCACGCCGCAGAACGTTTGATATGCGGAAGCTGCGATATCTTCGGTATCGTTGTTGTTTCCAGCTGAGATATGCATTTTCAGTGATAATCTTCATGATTCTGCTGTTACAAGTGTTCAGAATCACCGAAATCGCTGTTTTCGTGCTATTGAATGCGAAAAACACGTTTTCTGGTGTTTTCAGCACTCCACAGTGCGTTTGTTATGCGGAAACTGCTATATCTTCGGTATCGTTGTTGTTTCCAGCTGAGATATACATTTTCAGTGATAATCTTCATGATTCTGCTGTTACAAATGTGCAGAATCACCGAAATCGCTGTTTTCGTGCTATTGAATGCGAAAAACACGTTTTCTGGTGTTTTCAGCACTCCACAGTGCGTTTGTTATGCGGAAACTGCGATATCTTCGGTATCGTCGTTGTTTCCAGCTGAGATATGCATTTTCAGTGATAATCTTCATGATTCTGCTGTACAAGTGTTCAGAATCACCGAAATCGCTGTTTTCGTGCTATTGAATGCGAAAAACACGTTTTCTGGTGTTTTCAGCACTCCACAGTGCGTTTGATATGCGGAAACTGCCATATCTTCGGTATCGTTGTTGTTTCCAGCTGAGATATGCATTTTCAGTGATAATCTTTATGATTCTGCTGTTACAAGTGTGCAGAATCACCGAAATCGCTGTTTTCGTGCTATTGAATGCGAATAACACGTTTTCTGGTGTTTTCAGCACGCCACAGAACGTTTGACATGCGGAAACTGCGATATCTTCGGTATCGTTGTTGTTTCCAGCTTAGATATGCATTTTCAGTGATAATCTCCTTGATTCTGCTGTTACAAGTGTGCAGAATCACCGAAATCGCTGTTTTCGTGCTATTGAATGCGAAAAACACGTTTTCTGGTGTTTTCAGCACTCCACAGTGCGTTTGATATGCGGAAGCTGCGATATCTTCGGTATCGTTGTTGTTTCCAGCTGAGATATGCATTTTCAGTGATAATCTTCATGATGCTGCTGTTACAAGTGTGCAGAATCACCGAAATCGCTGTTTTCGTGCTATTGAATGCGAAAAACACGTTTTCTGGTGTTTTCAGCACTCCACAGTGCGTTTGTTATGCGGAAACTGCGATATCTTCGGTATCGTCGTTGTTTCCAGCTGAGATATGCATTTGCAGTGATAATCTTCCTGATTCTGCTGTTACAAGTGTGCAGAATCACCGAAATCGCTGTTTTCGTGCTATTGGATGCGAAAAACACGTTTTCTGGTGTTTTCAGCACTCCACAGTGCGTTTGATATGCGGAAGCTGCGATATCTTCGGTATCGTTGTTGTTTCCAGCTGAGATATGCATTTTCAGTGATAATCTTCATGATTCTGCTGTTACAAATGTGCAGAATCACCGAAATCGCTGTTTCGTGCTTTTGAATGCGAAAAACACGTTTTCTGGTGTTTTCAGCACGCCGCAGAACGTTTGATATGCGGAAGCTGCGATATCTTCGGTATCGCTGTTGTTTCCAGCTGAGATATGCATTTTCAGTGATAATCTTCATGATTCTGCTGTTACAAGTGTTCAGAATCACCGAAATCGCTGTTTTCGTGCTATTGAATGCGAAAAACACGTTTTCTGGTGTTTTCAGCACTCCACAGTGCGTTTGTTATGCGGAAACTGCGATATCTTCGGTATCGTTGTTGTTTCCAGCTGAGATATGCATTTTCAGTGATAATCTTCATGATTCTGCTGTTACAAGTGTGCAGAATCACCGAAATCGCTGTTTTCGTGCTATTGGATGCGAAAAACACGTTTTCTGGTGTTTTCAGCACTCCACAGAGCGTTTGATATGCGGAAGCTGCGATATCTTCGGTATCGTTGTTGTTTCCAGCTGAGATATGCATTTTCAGTGATAATCTTCATGATTCTGCTGTTACAAGTGTTCAGAATCACCGAAATCGCTGTTTTCGTGCTATTGGATGCGAAAAACACGTTTTCTGGTGTTTTCAGCACTCCACAGTGCGTTTGATATGCGGAAGCTGCGATATCTTCAGTATCGTTGTTGTTTCCAGCTGAGATATGCATTTTCAGTGATAATCTTCATGATTCTGCTGTTACAGGTGTTCAGAATCACCGAAATCGCTGTTTTCGTGCTATTGAATGCGAAAAACACGTTTTCTGGTGTTTTCAGCACTCAACAGTGCGTTTGTTATGCGGAAACTGCGATATCTTCGGTATCGTTGTTGTTTCCAGCTGAGATATGCATTTTCAGTGATAATCTTCATGATTCTGCTGTTACAAATGTGCAGAATCACCGAAATCGCTGTTTTCGTGCTATTGAATGCGAAAAACACGTTTTCTGGTGTTTTCAGCACTCCACAGTGCGTTTGTTATGCGGAAACTGCGATATCTTCGGTATCGTCGTTGTTTCCAGCTGAGATATGCATTTTCAGTGATAATCTTCATGATTCTGCTGTTACAAGTGTTCAGAATCACCGAAATCGCTGTTTTCGTGCTATTGAATGCGAAAAACACGTTTTCTGGTGTTTTCAGCACTCCACAGTGCGTTTGATATGCGGAAGCTGCGATATCTTCGGTATCGTTGTTGTTTCCAGCTGAGATATGCATTTTCAGTGATAATCTTTATGATTCTGCTGTTACAAATGTGCAGAATCACCGAAATCGCTGTTTTCGTGCTTTTGAATGCGAAAAACACGTTTTCTGGTGTTTTCAGCACTCCACAGTGCGTTTGATATGCGGAAACTGCCATATCTTCGGTATCGTTGTTGTTTCCAGCTGAGATATGCATTTTCAGTGATAATCTTCATGATTCTGCTGTTACAAGTGTGCAGAATCACCGAAATCGCTGTTTTCGTGCTATTGAATGCGAAAAACACGTTTTCTGGTGTTTTCAGCACGCCGCAGAACGTTTGATATGCGGAAGCTGCGATATCTTCGGTATCGCTGTTGTTTCCAGCTGAGATATGCATTTTCAGTGATAATCTTCATGATTCTGCTGTTACAAGTGTTCAGAATCACCGAAATCGCTGTTTTCGTGCTATTGAATGCGAAAAACACGTTTTCTGGTGTTTTCAGCACTCCACAGTGCGTTTGTTATGCGGAAACTGCGATATCTTCGGTATCGTTGTTGTTTCCAGCTGAGATATGCATTTTCAGTGATAATCTTCATGATTCTGCTGTTACAAATGTGCAGAATCACCGAAATCGCTGTTTTCGTGCTATTGAATGCGAAAAACACGTTTTCTGGTGTTTTCAGCACTCCACAGTGCGTTTGTTATGCGGAAACTGCGATATCTTCGGTATCGTCGTTGTTTCCAGCTGAGATATGCATTTTCAGTGATAATCTTCATGATTCTGCTGTTACAAGTGTTCAGAATCACCGAAATCGCTGTTTTCGTGCTATTGAATGCGAAAAACACGTTTTCTGGTGTTTTCAGCACTCCACAGTGCGTTTGTTATGCGGAAACTGCGATATCTTCGGTATCGTTGTTGTTTCCAGCTCAGATATGCATTTTCAGTGATAATCTTCCTGATTCTGCTGTTACAAGTGTGCAGAATCACCGAAATCGCTGTTTTCGTGCTATTGGATGCGAAAAACACGTTTTCTGGTGTTTTCAGCACTCCACAGAGCGTTTGATATGCGGAAGCTGCGATATCTTCGGTATCGTTGTTGTTTCCAGCTGAGATATGCATTTTCAGTGATAATCTTCATGATTCTGCTGTTACAAGTGTTCAGAATCACCGAAATCGCTGTTTTCGTGCTATTGGATGCGAAAAACACGTTTTCTGGTGTTTTCAGCACTCCACAGTGCGTTTGATATGCGGAAGCTGCGATATCTTCAGTATCGTTGTTGTTTCCAGCTGAGATATGCATTTTCAGTGATAATCTTCATGATTCTGCTGTTACAGGTGTTCAGAATCACCGAAATCGCTGTTTTCGTGCTATTGAATGCGAAAAACACGTTTTCTGGTGTTTTCAGCACTCAACAGTGCGTTTGTTATGCGGAAACTGCGATATCTTCGGTATCGTTGTTGTTTCCAGCTGAGATATGCATTTTCAGTGATAATCTTCATGATTCTGCTGTTACAAATGTGCAGAATCACCGAAATCGCTGTTTTCGTGCTATTGAATGCGAAAAACACGTTTTCTGGTGTTTTCAGCACTCCACAGTGCGTTTGTTATGCGGAAACTGCGATATCTTCGGTATCGTCGTTGTTTCCAGCTGAGATATGCATTTTCAGTGATAATCTTCATGATTCTGCTGTTACAAGTGTTCAGAATCACCGAAATCGCTGTTTTCGTGCTATTGAATGCGAAAAACACGTTTTCTGGTGTTTTCAGCTCTCCACAGTGCGTTTGATATGCGGAAGCTGCGATATCTTCGGTATCGTTGTTGTTTCCAGCTGAGATATGCATTTTCAGTGATAATCTTTATGATTCTGCTGTTACAAATGTGCAGAATCACCGAAATCGCTGTTTTCGTGCTTTTGAATGCGAAAAACACGTTTTCTGGTGTTTTCAGCACTCCACAGTGCGTTTGATATGCGGAAACTGCCATATCTTCGGTATCGTTGTTGTTTCCAGCTGAGATATGCATTTTCAGTGATAATCTTCATGATTCTGCTGTTACAAGTGTGCAGAATCACCGAAATCGCTGTTTTCGTGCTATTGAATGCGAAAAACACGTTTTCTGGTGTTTTCAGCACGCCACAGAACGTTTGACATGCGGAAACTGCGATATCTTCGGTATCGTTGTTGTTTCCAGCTTAGATATGCATTTTCAGTGATAATCTCCTTGATTCTGCTGTTACAAGTGTGCAGAATCACCGAAATCGCTGTTTTCGTGCTATTGAATGCGAAAAACACGTTTTCTGGTGTTTTCAGCACTCCACAGTGCATTTGTTATGCGGAAACTGCGATATCTTCGGTATCGTTGTTGTTTCCAGCTGAGATATGCATTTGCAGTGATAATCTTCCTGATTCTGCTGTTACAAGTGTGCAGAATCACCGAAATCGCTGTTTTCGTGCTATTGGATGCGAAAAACACGTTTTCTGGTGTTTTCAGCACTCCACAGTGCGTTTGATATGCGGAAGCTGCGATATCTTCGGTATCGTTGTTGTTTCCAGCTGAGATATGCATTTTCAGTGATAATCTTCATGATTCTGCTGTTACAAATGTGCAGAATCACCGAAATCGCTGTTTCGTGCTTTTGAATGCGAAAAACACGTTTTCTGGTGTTTTCAGCACGCCGCAGAACGTTTGATATGCGGAAGCTGCGATATCTTCGGTATCGTTGTTGTTTCCAGCTGAGATATGCATTTTCAGTGATAATCTTCATGATTCTGCTGTTACAAGTGTTCAGAATCACCGAAATCGCTGTTTTCGTGCTATTGAATGCGAAAAACACGTTTTCTGGTGTTTTCAGCACTCCACAGTGCGTTTGTTATGCGGAAACTGCGATATCTTCGGTATCGTTGTTGTTTCCAGCTGAGATATGCATTTTCAGTGATAATCTTCATGATTCTGCTGTTACAAATGTGCAGAATCACCGAAATCGCTGTTTTCGTGCTATTGAATGCGAAAAACACGTTTTCTGGTGTTTTCAGCACTCCACAGTGCGTTTGTTATGCGGAAACTGCGATATCTTCGGTATCGTCGTTGTTTCCAGCTGAGATATGCATTTTCAGTGATAATCTTCATGATTCTGCTGTTACAAGTGTTCAGAATCACCGAAATCGCTGTTTTCGTGCTATTGAATGCGAAAAACACGTTTTCTGGTGTTTTCAGCACTCCACAGTGCGTTTGTTATGCGGAAACTGCGATATCTTCGGTATCGTTGTTGTTTCCAGCTGAGATATGCATTTTCAGTGATAATCTTTATGATTCTGCTGTTACAAATGTGCAGAATCACCGAAATCGCTGTTTTCGTGCTTTTGAATGCGAAAAACACGTTTTCTGGTGTTTTCAGCACTCCACAGTGCGTTTGATATGCGGAAACTGCCATATCTTCGGTATCGTTGTTTTTTCCAGCTGAGATATGCATTTTCAGTGATAATCTTCATGATTCTGCTGTTACAAGTGTGCAGAATCACCGAAATCGCTGTTTTCGTGCTACTGAATGCGAAAAACACGTTTTCTGGTGTTTTCAGCACGCCACAGAACGTTTGACATGCGGAAACTGCTATATCTTCGGTATCGTTGTTGTTTCCAGCTTAGATATGCATTTTCAGTGATAATCTCCTTGATTCTGCTGTTACAAGTGTGCAGAATCACCGAAATCGCTGTTTTCGTGCTATTGAATGCGAAAAACACGTTTTCTGGTGATTTCATCACTCCACAGTGCGTTTGATATGCGGAAACTGCCATATCTTCGGTATCGTTGTTGTTTCCAGCTGAGATATGCATTTTCAGTGATAATCTTCATGATGCTGCTGTTACAAGTGTGCAGAATCACCGAAATCGCTGTTTTCGTGCTATTGAATGCGAAAAACACGTTTTCTGGTGTTTTCAGCACTCCACAGTGCGTTTGTTATGCGGAAACTGCGATATCTTCGGTATCGTTGTTGTTTCCAGCTGAGATATGCATTTGCAGTGATAATCTTCCTGATTCGGCTGTTACAAGTGTGCAGAATCACCGAAATCGCTGTTTTCGTGCTATTGGATGCGAAAAACACGTTTTCTGGTGTTTTCAGCACTCCACAGTGCGTTTGATATGCGGAAGCTGCGATATCTTCGGTATCGTTGTTGTTTCCAGCTGAGATATGCATTTTCAGTGATAATCTTCATGATTCTGCTGTTACAAATGTGCAGAATCACCGAAATCGCTGTTTCGTGCTTTTGAATGCGAAAAACACGTTTTCTGGTGTTTTCAGCACTCCACAGTGCGTTTGTTATGCGGAAACTGCGATATCTTCGGTATCGTTGTTGTTTCCAGCTGAGATATGCATTTTCAGTGGTAATCTTCATGATTCTGCTGTTACAAATGTGCAGAATCACCGAAATCGCTGTTTTCGTGCTATTGAATGCGAAAAACACGTTTTCTGGTGTTTTCAGCACTCCACAGTGCGTTTGTTATGCGGAAACTGCGATATCTTCGGTATCGTCGTTGTTTCCAGCTGAGATATGCATTTTCAGTGATAATCTTCATGATTCTGCTGTTACAAGTGTTCACAATCACCGAAATCGCTGTTTTCGTGCTATTGAATGCGAAAAACACGTTTTCTGGTGTTTTCAGCACTCCACAGTGCGTTTGTTATGCGGAAACTGCGATATCTTCGGTATCGTTGTTGTTTCCAGCTGAGATATGCATTTTCAGTTATAATCTTCCTGATTCTGCTGTTACAAGTGTGCAGAATCACCGAAATCGCTGTTTTCGTGCTATTGGATGCGAAAAACACGTTTTCTGGTGTTTTCAGCACTCCACAGAGCGTTTGATATGCGGAAGCTGCGATATCTTCGGTATCGTTGTTGTTTCCAGCTGAGATATGCATTTTCAGTGATAATCTTCATGATTCTGCTGTTACAAATGTGCAGAATCACCGAAATCGCTGTTTTCGTGCTTTTGAATGCGAAAAACACGTTTTCTGGTGTTTTCAGCACGCCGCAGAACGTTTGATATGCGGAAGCTGCGATATCTTCGGTATCGTTGTTGTTTCCAACTGAGATATGCATTTTCAGTGATAATCTTCATGATTCTGCTGTTACAAGTGCGCAGAATCACCGAAATCGCTGTTTTCGTGCTATTGAATGCGAAAAACACGTTTTCTGGTGTTTTCAGCACTCCACAGTGCGTTTGTTATGCGGAAACTGCGATATCTTCGGTATCGTTGTTGTTTCCAGCTGAGATATGCATTTTCAGTGATAATCTTCATGATTCTGCTGTTACAAGTGTTCAGAATCACCGAAATCGCTGTTTTCGTGCTATTGAATGCGAAAAACACGTTTTCTGGTGTTTTCAGCACTCCACAGTGCGTTTGATATGCGGAAACTGCCATATCTTCGGTATCGTTGTTGTTTCCAGCTGAGATATGCATTTTCAGTGATAATCTACATGATTCTGCTGTTACAAATGTGCAGAATCACCGAAATCGCTGTTTCGTGCTTTTGAATGCGAAAAACACGTTTTCTGGTGTATTCAGCACTCCACAGTGCGTTTGATATGCGGAAGCTGCGATATCTTCGGTATCGTTGTTGTTTCCAGCTGAGATATGCATTTTCAGTGATAATCTTCATGATTCTGCTGTTACAAGTGTTCAGAATCACCGAAATCGCTGTTTTCGTGCTATTGAATGCGAAAAACACGTTTTCTGGTGTTTTCAGCACTCCACAGTGCGTTTGTTATGCGGAAACTGCGATATCTTCGGTATCGTTGTTGTTTCCAGCTGAGATATGCATTTTCAGTGATAATCTTCATGATTCTGCTGTTACAAATGTGCAGAATCACCGAAATCGCTGTTTTCGTGCTATTGAATGCGAAAAACACGTTTTCTGGTGTTTTCAGCACTCCACAGTGCGTTTGTTATGCGGAAACTGCGATATCTTCGGTATCGTCGTTGTTTCCAGCTGAGATATGCATTTTCAGTGATAATCTCCATGATTCTGCTGTTACAAGTATTCAGAATCACCGAAATCTCTGTTTTCGTGCTATTGAATGCGAAAAACACGTTTTCTGGTGTTTTCAGCACTCCACAGTGCGTTTGTTATGCGGAAACTGCGATATCTTCGGTATCGTTGTTGTTTCCAGCTGAGATATGCATTTTCAGTTATAATCTTCCTGATTCTGCTGTTACAAGTGTGCAGAATCACCGAAATCGCTGTTTTCGTGCTATTGGATGCGAAAAACACGTTTTCTGGTGTTTTCAGCACTCCACAGAGCGTTTGATATGCGGAAGCTGCGATATCTTCGGTATCGTTGTTGTTTCCAGCTGAGATATGCATTTTCAGTGATAATCTTCATGATTCTGCTGTTACAAATGTGCAGAATCACCGAAATCGCTGTTTTCGTGCTTTTGAATGCGAAAAACACGTTTTCTGGTGTTTTCAGCACGCCGCAGAACGTTTGATATGCGGAAGCTGCGATATCTTCGGTATCGTTGTTGTTTCCAGCTGAGATATGCATTTTCAGTGATAATCTTCATGATTCTGCTGTTACAAGTGCGCAGAATCACCGAAATCGCTGTTTTCGTGCTATTGAATGCGAAAAACACGTTTTCTGGTGTTTTCAGCACTCCACAGTGCGTTTGTTATGCGGAAACTGCGATATCTTCGGTATCGTTGTTGTTTCCAGCTGAGATATGCATTTTCAGTGATAATCTTCATGATTCTGCTGTTACAAGTGTTCAGAATCACCGAAACCGCTGTTTTCGTGGTATTGAATGCGAAAAACACGTTTTCTGGTGTTTTCAGCACTCCACAGTGCGTTTGATATGCGGAAACTGCCATATCATCGGTATCGTTGTTGTTTCCAGCTGAGATATGCATTTTCAGTGATAATCTTCCTGATTCTGCTGTTACAAGTGTGCAGAATCACCGAAATCGCTGTTTTCGTGCTATTGGATGCGAAAAACACGTTTTCTGGTGTTTTCAGCACTCCACAGTGCGTTTGATATGCGGAAACTGCCATATCTTCGGTATCGTTGTTGTTTCCAGCTGAGATATGCATTTTCAGTGATAATCTTCATGATTCTGCTGTTACAAGTGTGCAGAATCACCGAAATCGCTGTTTCCGTGCTATTGAATGCGAAAAACACGTTTTCTGGTGTTTTCAGCACGCCACAGAACGTTTGACATGCGGAAACTGCGATATCTTCGGTATCGTTGTTGTTTCCAGCTTAGATATGCATTTTCAGTGATAATCTCCTTGATTCTGCTGTTACAAGTGTGCAGAATCACCGAAATCGCTGTTTTCGTGCTATTGAATGCGAAAAACACGTTTTCTGGTGTTTTCATCACTCCACAGTGCGTTTGATATGCGGAAACTGCCATATCTTCGGTATCGTTGTTGTTTCCAGCTGAGATATGCATTTTCAGTGATAATCTTCATGATGCTGCTGTTACAAGTGTGCAGAATCACCGAAATCGCTGTTTTCGTGCTATTGAAAGCGAAAAACACGTTTTCTGGTGTTTTCAGCACTCCACAGTACGTTTGTTATGCGGAAACTGCGATATCTTCGGTATCGTTGTTGTTTCCAGCTGAGATATGCATTTGCAGTGATAATCTTCCTGATTCTGCTGTTACAAGTGTGCAGAATCACCGAAATCGCTGTTTTCGTGCTATTGGATGCGAAAAACACGTTTTCTGGTGTTTTCAGCACTCCACAGTGCGTTTGATATGCGGAAGCTGCGATATCTTCGGTATCGTTGTTGTTTCCAGCTGAGATATGCATTTTCAGTGATAATCTTCATGATTCTGCTGTTACAAGTTTTCAGAATCACCGAAATCGCTGTTTTCGTGCTATTGAATGCGAAAAACACGTTTTCTGGTGTTTTCAGCACTCCACAGTGCGTTTGATATGCGGAAACTGCCATATCTTCGGTATCGTTGTTGTTTCCAGCTGAGATATGCATTTTCAGTGATAATCTTCATGATTCTGCTGTTACAAGTGCGCAGAATCACCGAAATCGCTGTTTTCGTGCTATTGAATGCGAAAAACACGTTTTCTGGTGTTTTCAGCACTCCACAGTGCGTTTGTTATGCGGAAACTGCGATATCTTCGGTATCGTCGTTGTTTCCAGCTGAGATATGCATTTTCAGTGATAATCTTCATGATTCTGCTGTTACAAGTGTTCAGAATCACCGAAATCGCTGTTTTCGTGCTATTGAATGCGAAAAACACGTTTTCTGGTGTTTTCAGCACTCCACAGTGCGTTTGTTATGCGGAAACTGCGATATCTTCGGTATCGTTGTTGTTTCCAGCTGAGATATGCATTTTCAGTTATAATCTTCCTGATTCTGCTGTTACAAGTGTGCAGAATCACCGAAATCGCTGTTTTCGTGCTATTGGATGCGAAAAACACGTTTTCTGGTGTTTTCAGCACTCCACAGAGCGTTTGATATGCCGAAGCTGCGATATCTTCGGTATCGTTGTTGTTTCCAGCTGAGATATGCATTTTCAGTGATAATCTTCATGATTCTGCTGTTACAAATGTGCAGAATCACCGAAATCGCTGTTTTCGTGCTTTTGAATGCGAAAAACACGTTTTCTGGTGTTTTCAGCACGCCGCAGAACGTTTGATATGCGGAAGCTGCGATATCTTCGGTATCGTTGTTGTTTCCAACTGAGATATGCATTTTCAGTGATAATCTTCATGATTCTGCTGTTACAAGTGCGCAGAATCACCGAAATCGCTGTTTTCGTGCTATTGAATGCGAAAAACACGTTTTCTGGTGTTTTCAGCACTCCACAGTGCGTTTGTTATGCGGAAACTGCGATATCTTCGGTATCGTTGTTGTTTCCAGCTGAGATATGCATTTTCAGTGATAATCTTCATGATTCTGCTGTTACAAGTGTTCAGAATCACCGAAATCGCTGTTTTCGTGCTATTGAATGCGAAAAACACGTTTTCTGGTGTTTTCAGCACTCCACAGTGCGTTTGATATGCGGAAACTGCCATATCTTCGGTATCGTTGTTGTTTCCAGCTGAGGTATGCATTTTCAGTGATAATCTTCCTAATTCTGCTGTTACAAGTGTGCAGAATCACCGAAATCGCTGTTTTCGTGCTATTGGATGCGAAAAACACGTTTTCTGGTGTTTTCAGCACTCCACAGTGCGTTTGATATGCGGAAACTGCCATATCTTCGGTATCGTTGTTGTTTCCAGCTGAGATATGCATTTTCAGTGATAATCTTCATGATTCTGCTGTTACAAGTGTGCAGAATCACCGAAATCGCTGTTTCCGTGCTATTGAATGCGAAAAACACGTTTTCTGGTGTTTTCAGCACGCCACAGAACGTTTGACATGCGGAAACTGCGATATCTTCGGTATCGTTGTTGTTTCCAGCTTAGATATGCATTTTCAGTGATAATCTCCTTGATTCTGCTGTTACAAGTGTGCAGAATCACCGAAATCGCTGTTTTCGTGCTATTGAATGCGAAAAACACGTTTTCTGGTGTTTTCATCACTCCACAGTGCGTTTGATATGCGGAAACTGCCATATCTTCGGTATCGTTGTTGTTTCCAGCTGAGATATGCATTTTCAGTGATAATCTTCATGATGCTGCTGTTACAAGTGTGCAGAATCACCGAAATCGCTGTTTTCGTGCTATTGAAAGCAAAAACACGTTTTCTGGTGTTTTCAGCACTCCACAGTGCGTTTGTTATGCGGAAACTGCGATATCTTCGGTATCGTTGTTGTTTCCAGCTGAGATATGCATTTGCAGTGATAATCTTCCTGATTCTGCTGTTACAAGTGTGCAGAATCACCGAAATCGCTGTTTTCGTGCTATTGGATGCGAAAAACACGTTTTCTGGTGTTTTCAGCACTCCACAGTGCGTTTGATATGCGGAAGCTGCGATATCTTCGGTATCGTTGTTGTTTCCAGCTGAGATATGCATTTTCAGTGATAATCTTCATGATTCTGCTGTTACAAGTGCGCAGAATCACCGAAATCGCTGTTTTCGTGCTATTGAATGCGAAAAACACGTTTTCTGGTGTTTTCAGCACTCCACAGTGCGTTTGTTATGCGGAAACTGCGATATCTTCGGTATCGTCGTTGTTTCCAGCTGAGATATGCATTTTCAGTGATAATCTTCATGATTCTGCTGTTACAAGTGTTCAGAATCACCGAAATCGCTGTTTTCGTGCTATTGAATGCGAAAAACACGTTTTCTGGTGTTTTCAGCACTCCACAGTGCGTTTGTTATGCGGAAACTGCGATATCTTCGGTATCGTTGTTGTTTCCAGCTGAGATATGCATTTTCAGTTATAATCTTCCTGATTCTGCTGTTACAAGTGTGCAGAATCACCGAAATCGCTGTTTTCGTGCTATTGAATGCGAAAAACACGTTTTCTGGTGTTTTCAGCACTCCACAGTGCGTTTGTTATGCGGAAACTGCGATATCTTCGGTATCGTTGTTGTTTCCAGCTGAGATATGCATTTTCAGTGATAATCTTCATGATTCTGCTGTTACAAGTGTTCAGAATCACCGAAATCGCTGTTTTCGTGCTATTGAATGCGAAAAACACGTTTTCTGGTGTTTTCAGCACTCCACAGTGCGTTTGATATGCGGAAACTGCCATATCTTCGGTATCGTTGTTGTTTCCAGCTGAGATATGCATTTTCAGTGATAATCTTCCTAATTCTGCTGTTACAAGTGTGCAGAATCACCGAAATCGCTGTTTTCGTGCTATTGGATGCGAAAAACACGTTTTCTGGTGTTTTCAGCACTCCACAGTGCGTTTGATATGCGGAAGCTGCGATATCTTCGTTATCGTTGTTGTTTCCAGCTGAGATATGCATTTTCAGTGATAATCTTTATGATTCTGCTGTTACAAATGTGCAGAATCACCGAAATCGCTGTTTTCGTGCTTTTGAATGCGAAAAACACGTTTTCTGGTGTTTTCAGCACTCCACAGTGCGTTTGATATGCGGAAACTGCCATATCTTCGGTATCGTTGTTGTTTCCAGCTGAGATATGCATTTTCAGTGATAATCTTCATGATGCTGCTGTTACAAGTGTGCAGAATCACCGAAATCGCTGTTTTCGTGCTATTGAATGCGAAAAACACGTTTTCTGGTGTTTTCAGCACTCCACAGTGCGTTTGTTATGCGGAAACTGCGATATCTTCGGTATCGTTGTTGTTTCCAGCTGAGATATGCATTTGCAGTGATAATCTTCCTGATTCGGCTGTTACAAGTGTGCAGAATCACCGAAATCGCTGTTTTCGTGCTATTGGATGCGAAAAACACGTTTTCTGGTGTTTTCAGCACTCCACAGAGCGTTTGATATGCGGAAGCTGCGATATCTTCGGTATCGTTGTTGTTTCCAGCTGAGATATGCATTTTCAGTGATAATCTTCATGATTCTGCTGTTACAAATGTGCAGAATCACCGAAATCGC
Source organism: Anthophora plumipes (assembly GCA_951804975.1). NCBI lineage: Eukaryota > Metazoa > Arthropoda > Insecta > Hymenoptera > Apidae > Anthophora > Anthophora plumipes. Next base: position 3,386,957 of record CATORF010000583.1, read on the forward strand.
TGTTTTCGTGCTTTTGAATGCGAAAAACACGTTTTCTGGTGTTTTCAGCACGCCGCAGAACGTTTGATATGCGGAAGCTGCGATATCTTCGGTATCGTTGTTGTTTCCAGCTGAGATATGCATTTTCAGTGATAATCTTCATGATTCTGCTGTTACAAGTGCGCAGAATCACCGAAATCGCTGTTTTCGTGCTATTGAATGCGAAAAACACGTTTTCTGGTGTTTTCAGCACTCCACAGTGCGTTTGTTATGCGGAAACTGCGATATCTTCGGTATCGTTGTTGTTTCCAGCTGAGATATGCATTTTCAGTGATAATCTTCATGATTCTGCTGTTACAAGTGTTCAGAATCACCGAAATCGCTGTTTTCGTGCTATTGAATGCGAAAAACACGTTTTCTGGTGTTTTCAGCACTCCACAGTGCGTTTGATATGCGGAAACTGCCATATCATCGGTATCGTTGTTGTTTCCAGCTGAGATATGCATTTTCAGTGATAATCTTCCTGATTCTGCTGTTACAAGTGTGCAGAATCACCGAAATCGCTGTTTTCGTGCTATTGGATGCGAAAAACACGTTTTCTGGTGTTTTCAGCACTCCACAGTGCGTTTGATATGCGGAAACTGCCATATCTTCGGTATCGTTGTTGTTTCCAGCTGAGATATGCATTTTCAGTGATAATCTTCATGATTCTGCTGTTACAAGTGTGCAGAATCACCGAAATCGCTGTTTCCGTGCTATTGAATGCGAAAAACACGTTTTCTGGTGTTTTCAGCACGCCACAGAACGTTTGACATGCGGAAACTGCGATATCTTCGGTATCGTTGTTGTTTCCAGCTTAGATATGCATTTTCAGTGATAATCTCCTTGATTCTGCTGTTACAAGTGTGCAGAATCACCGAAATCGCTGTTTTCGTGCTATTGAATGCGAAAAACACGTTTTCTGGTGTTTTCATCACTCCACAGTGCGTTTGATATGCGGAAACTGCCATATCTTCGGTATCGTTGTTGTTTCCAGCTGAGATATGCATTTTCAGTGATAATCTTCATGATGCTGCTGTTACAAGTGTGCAGAATCACCGAAATCGCTGTTTTCGTGCTATTGAAAGCGAAAAACACGTTTTCTGGTGTTTTCAGCACTCCACAGTGCGTTTGTTATGCGGAAACTGCGATATCTTCGGTATCGTTGTTGTTTCCAGCTGAGATATGCATTTGCAGTGATAATCTTCCTGATTCTGCTGTTACAAGTGTGCAGAATCACCGAAATCGCTGTTTTCGTGCTATTGGATGCGAAAAACACGTTTTCTGGTGTTTTCAGCACTCCACAGTGCGTTTGATATGCGGAAGCTGCGATATCTTCGGTATCGTTGTTGTTTCCAGCTGAGATATGCATTTTCAGTGATAATCTTCATGATTCTGATGTTACAAGTTTTCAGAATCACCGAAATCGCTGTTTTCGCGCTATTGAATGCGAAAAACACGTTTTCTGGTGATTTCAGCACTCCACAGTGCGTTTGATATGCGGAAACTGCCATATCTTCGGTATCGTTGTTGTTTCCAGCTGAGATATGCATTTTCAGTGATAATCTTCATGATTCTGCTGTTACAAGTGCGCAGAATCACCGAAATCGCTGTTTTCGTGCTATTGAATGCGAAAAACACGTTTTCTGGTGTTTTCAGCACTCCACAGTGCGTTTGTTATGCGGAAACTGCGATATCTTCGGTATCGTCGTTGTTTCCAGCTGAGATATGCATTTTCAGTGATAATCTTCATGATTCTGCTGTTACAAGTGTTCAGAATCACCGAAATCGCTGTTTTCGTGCTATTGAATGCGAAAAACACGTTTTCTGGTGTTTTCAGCACTCCACAGTGCGTTTGTTATGCGGAAACTGCGATATCTTCGGTATCGTTGTTGTTTCCAGCTGAGATATGCATTTGCAGTGATAATCTTCCTGATTCGGCTGTTACAAGTGTGCAGAATCACCGAAATCGCTGTTTTCGTGCTATTGGATGCGAAAAACACGTTTTCTGGTGTTTTCAGCACTCCACAGAGCGTTTGATATGCGGAAGCTGCGATATCTTCGGTATCGTTGTTGTTTCCAGCTGAGATATGCATTTTCAGTGATAATCTTCATGATTCTGCTGTTACAAATGTGCAGAATCACCGAAATCGCTGTTTTCGTGCTTTTGAATGCGAAAAACACGTTTTCTGGTGTTTTCAGCACGCCGCAGAACGTTTGATATGCGGAAGCTGCGATATCTTCGGTATCGTTGTTGTTTCCAGCTGAGATATGCATTTTCAGTGATAATCTTCATGATTCTGCTGTTACAAGTGCGCAGAATCACCGAAATCGCTGTTTTCGTGCTATTGAATGCGAAAAACACGTTTTCTGGTGTTTTCAGCACTCCACAGTGCGTTTGTTATGCGGAAACTGCGATATCTTCGGTATCGTTGTTGTTTCCAGCTGAGATATGCATTTTCAGTGATAATCTTCATGATTCTGCTGTTACAAGTGTTCAGAATCACCGAAATCGCTGTTTTCGTGCTATTGAATGCGAAAAACACGTTTTCTGGTGTTTTCAGCACTCCACAGTGCGTTTGATATGCGGAAACTGCCATATCATCGGTATCGTTGTTGTTTCCAGCTGAGATATGCATTTTCAGTGATAATCTTCCTGATTCTGCTGTTACAAGTGTGCAGAATCACCGAAATCGCTGTTTTCGTGCTATTGGATGCGAAAAACACGTTTTCTGGTGTTTTCAGCACTCCACAGTGCGTTTGATATGCGGAAACTGCCATATCTTCGGTATCGTTGTTGTTTCCAGCTGAGATATGCATTTTCAGTGATAATCTTCATGATTCTGCTGTTACAAGTGTGCAGAATCACCGAAATCGCTGTTTCCGTGCTATTGAATGCGAAAAACACGTTTTCTGGTGTTTTCAGCACGCCACAGAACGTTTGACATGCGGAAACTGCGATATCTTCGGTATCGTTGTTGTTTCCAGCTTAGATATGCATTTTCAGTGATAATCTCCTTGATTCTGCTGTTACAAGTGTGCAGAATCACCGAAATCGCTGTTTTCGTGCTATTGAATGCGAAAAACACGTTTTCTGGTGTTTTCATCACTCCACAGTGCGTTTGATATGCGGAAACTGCCATATCTTCGGTATCGTTGTTGTTTCCAGCTGAGATATGCATTTTCAGTGATAATCTTCATGATGCTGCTGTTACAAGTGTGCAGAATCACCGAAATCGCTGTTTTCGTGCTATTGAAAGCGAAAAACACGTTTTCTGGTGTTTTCAGCACTCCACAGTGCGTTTGTTATGCGGAAACTGCGATATCTTCGGTATCGTTGTTGTTTCCAGCTGAGATATGCATTTGCAGTGATAATCTTCCTGATTCTGCTGTTACAAGTGTGCAGAATCACCGAAATCGCTGTTTTCGTGCTATTGGATGCGAAAAACACGTTTTCTGGTGTTTTCAGCACTCCACAGTGCGTTTGATATGCGGAAGCTGCGATATCTTCGGTATCGTTGTTGTTTCCAGCTGAGATATGCATTTTCAGTGATAATCTTCATGATTCTGATGTTACAAGTTTTCAGAATCACCGAAATCGCTGTTTTCGCGCTATTGAATGCGAAAAACACGTTTTCTGGTGATTTCAGCACTCCACAGTGCGTTTGATATGCGGAAACTGCCATATCTTCGGTATCGTTGTTGTTTCCAGCTGAGATATGCATTTTCAGTGATAATCTTCATGATTCTGCTGTTACAAGTGCGCAGAATCACCGAAATCGCTGTTTTCGTGCTATTGAATGCGAAAAACACGTTTTCTGGTGTTTTCAGCACTCCACAGTGCGTTTGTTATGCGGAAACTGCGATATCTTCGGTATCGTCGTTGTTTCCAGCTGAGATATGCATTTTCAGTGATAATCTTCATGATTCTGCTGTTACAAGTGTTCAGAATCACCGAAATCGCTGTTTTCGTGCTATTGAATGCGAAAAACACGTTTTCTGGTGTTTTCAGCACTCCACAGTGCGTTTGTTATGCGGAAACTGCGATATCTTCGGTATCGTTGTTGTTTCCAGCTGAGATATGCATTTTCAGTTATAATCTTCCTGATTCTGCTGTTACAAGTGTGCAGAATCACCGAAATCGCTGTTTTCGTGCTATTGGATGCGAAAAACACGTTTTCTGGTGTTTTCAGCACTCCACAGTGCGTTTGATATGCGGAAACTGCCATATCTTCGGTATCGTTGTTGTTTCCAGCTGAGATATGCATTTTCAGTGATAATCTTCATGATTCTGCTGTTACAAGTGTGCAGAATCACCGAAATCGCTGTTTCCGTGCTATTGAATGCGAAAAACACGTTTTCTGGTGTTTTCAGCACGCCACAGAACGTTTGACATGCGGAAACTGCGATATCTTCGGTATCGTTGTTGTTTCCAGCTTAGATATGCATTTTCAGTGATAATCTCCTTGATTCTGCTGTTACAAGTGTGCAGAATCACCGAAATCGCTGTTTTCGTGCTATTGAATGCGAAAAACACGTTTTCTGGTGTTTTCATCACTCCACAGTGCGTTTGATATGCGGAAACTGCCATATCTTCGGTATCGTTGTTGTTTCCAGCTGAGATATGCATTTTCAGTGATAATCTTCATGATGCTGCTGTTACAAGTGTGCAGAATCACCGAAATCGCTGTTTTCGTGCTATTGAAAGCGAAAAACACGTTTTCTGGTGTTTTCAGCACTCCACAGTGCGTTTGTTATGCGGAAACTGCGATATCTTCGGTATCGTTGTTGTTTCCAGCTGAGATATGCATTTGCAGTGATAATCTTCCTGATTCTGCTGTTACAAGTGTGCAGAATCACCGAAATCGCTGTTTTCGTGCTATTGGATGCGAAAAACACGTTTTCTGGTGTTTTCAGCACTCCACAGTGCGTTTGATATGCGGAAGCTGCGATATCTTCGGTATCGTTGTTGTTTCCAGCTGAGATATGCATTTTCAGTGATAATCTTCATGATTCTGCTGTTACAAGTTTTCAGAATCACCGAAATCGCTGTTTTCGTGCTATTGAATGCGAAAAACACGTTTTCTGGTGTTTTCAGCACTCCACAGTGCGTTTGATATGCGGAAACTGCCATATCTTCGGTATCGTTGTTGTTTCCAGCTGAGATATGCATTTTCAGTGATAATCTTCATGATTCTGCTGTTACAAGAGCGCAGAATCACCGAAATCGCTGTTTTCGTGCTATTGAATGCGAAAAACACGTTTTTTGGTGTTTTCAGCACTCCACAGTGCGTTTGTTATGCGGAAACTGCGATATCTTCGGTATCGTCGTTGTTTCCAGCTGAGATATGCATTTTCAGTGATAATCTTCATGATTCTGCTGTTACAAGTGTTCAGAATCACCGAAATCGCTGTTTTCGTGCTATTGAATGCGAAAAACACGTTTTCTGGTGTTTTCAGCACTCCACAGTGCGTTTGTTATGCGGAAACTGCGATATCTTCGGTATCGTTGTTGTTTCCAGCTGAGATATGCATTTTCAGTTATAATCTTCCTGATTCTGCTGTTACAAGTGTGCAGAATCACCGAAATCGCTGTTTTCGTGCTATTGGATGCGAAAAACACGTTTTCTGGTGTTTTCAGCACTCCACAGAGCGTTTGATATGCCGAAGCTGCGATATCTTCGGTATCGTTGTTGTTTCCAGCTGAGATATGCATTTTCAGTGATAATCTTCATGATTCTGCTGTTACAAATGTGCAGAATCACCGAAATCGCTGTTTTCGTGCTTTTGAATGCGAAAAACACGTTTTCTGGTGTTTTCAGCACGCCGCAGAACGTTTGATATGCGGAAGCTGCGATATCTTCGGTATCGTTGTTGTTTCCAACTGAGATATGCATTTTCAGTGATAATCTTCATGATTCTGCTGTTACAAGTGCGCAGAATCACCGAAATCGCTGTTTTCGTGCTATTGAATGCGAAAAACACGTTTTCTGGTGTTTTCAGCACTCCACAGTGCGTTTGTTATGCGGAAACTGCGATATCTTCGGTATCGTTGTTGTTTCCAGCTGAGATATGCATTTTCAGTGATAATCTTCATGATTCTGCTGTTACAAGTGTTCAGAATCACCGAAATCGCTGTTTTCGTGCTATTGAATGCGAAAAACACGTTTTCTGGTGTTTTCAGCACTCCACAGTGCGTTTGATATGCGGAAACTGCCATATCTTCGGTATCGTTGTTGTTTCCAGCTGAGATATGCATTTTCAGTGATAATCTTCCTAATTCTGCTGTTACAAGTGTGCAGAATCACCGAAATCGCTGTTTTCGTGCTATTGGATGCGAAAAACACGTTTTCTGGTGTTTTCAGCACTCCACAGTGCGTTTGATATGCGGAAGCTGCGATATCTTCGGTATCGTTGTTGTTTCCAGCTGAGATATGCATTTTCAGTGATAATCTTTATGATTCTGCTGTTACAAATGTGCAGAATCACCGAAATCGCTGTTTTCGTGCTATTGAAAGCGAAAAACACGTTTTCTGGTGTTTTCAGCACTCCACAGTGCGTTTGTTATGCGGAAACTGCGATATCTTCGGTATCGTTGTTGTTTCCAGCTGAGATATGCATTTGCAGTGATAATCTTCCTGATTCTGCTGTTACAAGTGTGCAGAATCACCGAAATCGCTGTTTTCGTGCTATTGGATGCGAAAAACACGTTTTCTGGTGTTTTCAGCACTCCACAGTGCGTTTGATATGCGGAAGCTGCGATATCTTCGGTATCGTTGTTGTTTCCAGCTGAGATATGCATTTTCAGTGATAATCTTCATGATTCTGCTGTTACAAGTTTTCAGAATCACCGAAATCGCTGTTTTCGTGCTATTGAATGCGAAAAACACGTTTTCTGGTGTTTTCAGCACTCCACAGTGCGTTTGATATGCGGAAACTGCCATATCTTCGGTATCGTTGTTGTTTCCAGCTGAGATATGCATTTTCAGTGATAATCTTCATGATTCTGCTGTTACAAGAGCGCAGAATCACCGAAATCGCTGTTTTCGTGCTATTGAATGCGAAAAACACGTTTTTTGGTGTTTTCAGCACTCCACAGTGCGTTTGTTATGCGGAAACTGCGATATCTTCGGTATCGTCGTTGTTTCCAGCTGAGATATGCATTTTCAGTGATAATCTTCATGATTCTGCTGTTACAAGTGTTCAGAATCACCGAAATCGCTGTTTTCGTGCTATTGAATGCGAAAAACACGTTTTCTGGTGTTTTCAGCACTCCACAGTGCGTTTGTTATGCGGAAACTGCGATATCTTCGGTATCGTTGTTGTTTCCAGCTGAGATATGCATTTTCAGTTATAATCTTCCTGATTCTGCTGTTACAAGTGTGCAGAATCACCGAAATCGCTGTTTTCGTGCTATTGGATGCGAAAAACACGTTTTCTGGTGTTTTCAGCACTCCACAGAGCGTTTGATATGCCGAAGCTGCGATATCTTCGGTATCGTTGTTGTTTCCAGCTGAGATATGCATTTTCAGTGATAATCTTCATGATTCTGCTGTTACAAATGTGCAGAATCACCGAAATCGCTGTTTTCGTGCTTTTGAATGCGAAAAACACGTTTTCTGGTGTTTTCAGCACGCCGCAGAACGTTTGATATGCGGAAGCTGCGATATCTTCGGTATCGTTGTTGTTTCCAACTGAGATATGCATTTTCAGTGATAATCTTCATGATTCTGCTGTTACAAGTGCGCAGAATCACCGAAATCGCTGTTTTCGTGCTATTGAATGCGAAAAACACGTTTTCTGGTGTTTTCAGCACTCCACAGTGCGTTTGTTATGCGGAAACTGCGATATCTTCGGTATCGTTGTTGTTTCCAGCTGAGATATGCATTTTCAGTGATAATCTTCATGATTCTGCTGTTACAAGTGTTCAGAATCACCGAAATCGCTGTTTTCGTGCTATTGAATGCGAAAAACACGTTTTCTGGTGTTTTCAGCACTCCACAGTGCGTTTGATATGCGGAAACTGCCATATCTTCGGTATCGTTGTTGTTTCCAGCTGAGATATGCATTTTCAGTGATAATCTTCCTAATTCTGCTGTTACAAGTGTGCAGAATCACCGAAATCGCTGTTTTCGTGCTATTGGATGCGAAAAACACGTTTTCTGGTGTTTTCAGCACTCCACAGTGCGTTTGATATGCGGAAGCTGCGATATCTTCGGTATCGTTGTTGTTTCCAGCTGAGATATGCATTTTCAGTGATAATCTTTATGATTCTGCTGTTACAAATGTGCAGAATCACCGAAATCGCTGTTTTCGTGCTTTTGAATGCGAAAAACACGTTTTCTGGTGTTTTCAGCACTCCACAGTGCGTTTGATATGCGGAAACTGCCATATCTTCGGTATCGTTGTTGTTTCCAGCTGAGATATGCATTTTCAGTGATAATCTTCATGATGCTGCTGTTACAAGTGTGCAGAATCACCGAAATCGCTGTTTTCGTGCTATTGAATGCGAAAAACACGTTTTCTGGTGTTTTCAGCACTCCACAGTGCGTTTGTTATGCGGAAACTGCGATATCTTCGGTATCGTTGTTGTTTCCAGCTGAGATATGCATTTGCAGTGATAATCTTCCTGATTCGGCTGTTACAAGTGTGCAGAATCACCGAAATCGCTGTTTTCGTGCTATTGGATGCGAAAAACACGTTTTCTGGTGTTTTCAGCACTCCACAGAGCGTTTGATATGCGGAAGCTGCGATATCTTCGGTATCGTTGTTGTTTCCAGCTGAGATATGCATTTTCAGTGATAATCTTCATGATTCTGCTGTTACAAATGTGCAGAATCACCGAAATCGCAGTTTTCGTGCTTTTGAATGCGAAAAACACGTTTTCTGGTGTTTTCAGCACGCCGCAGAACGTTTGATATGCGGAAGCTGCGATATCTTCGGTATCGTTGTTGTTTCCAGCTGAGATATGCATTTTCAGTGATAATCTTCATGATTCTGCTGTTACAAGTGCGCAGAATCACCGAAATCGCTGTTTTCGTGCTATTGAATGCGAAAAACACGTTTTCTGGTGTTTTCAGCACTCCACAGTGCGTTTGTTATGCGGAAACTGCGATATCTTCGGTATCGTTGTTGTTTCCAGCTGAGATATGCATTTTCAGTGATAATCTTCATGATTCTGCTGTTACAAGTGTTCAGAATCACCGAAATCGCTGTTTTCGTGCTATTGAATGCGAAAAACACGTTTTCTGGTGTTTTCAGCACTCCACAGTGCGTTTGATATGCGGAAACTGCCATATCATCGGTATCGTTGTTGTTTCCAGCTGAGATATGCATTTTCAGTGATAATCTTCCTGATTCTGCTGTTACAAGTGTGCAGAATCACCGAAATCGCTGTTTTCGTGCTATTGGATGCGAAAAACACGTTTTCTGGTGTTTTCAGCACTCCACAGTGCGTTTGATATGCGGAAACTGCCATATCTTCGGTATCGTTGTTGTTTCCAGCTGAGATATGCATTTTCAGTGATAATCTTCATGATTCTGCTGTTACAAGTGTGCAGAATCACCGAAATCGCTGTTTCCGTGCTATTGAATGCGAAAAACACGTTTTCTGGTGTTTTCAGCACGCCACAGAACGTTTGACATGCCGAAACTGCGATATCTTCGGTATCGTTGTTGTTTCCAGCTTAGATATGCATTTTCAGTGATAATCTCCTTGATTCTGCTGTTACAAGTGTGCAGAATCACCGAAATCGCTGTTTTCGTGCTATTGAATGCGAAAAACACGTTTTCTGGTGTTTTCATCACTCCACAGTGCGTTTGATATGCGGAAACTGCCATATCTTCGGTATCGTTGTTGTTTCCAGCTGAGATATGCATTTTCAGTGATAATCTTCATGATGCTGCTGTTACAAGTGTGCAGAATCACCGAAATCGCTGTTTTCGTGCTATTGAATGCGAAAAACACGTTTTCTGGTGTTTTCAGCACTCCACAGTGCGTTTGTTATGCGGAAACTGCGATATCTTCGGTATCGTTGTTGTTTCCAGCTGAGATATGCATTTGCAGTGATAATCTTCCTGATTCTGCTGTTACAAGTGTGCAGAATCACCGAAATCGCTGTTTTCGTGCTATTGGATGCGAAAAACACGTTTTCTGGTGTTTTCAGCACTCCACAGTGCGTTTGATATGCGGAAGCTGCGATATCTTCGGTATCGTTGTTGTTTCCAGCTGAGATATGCATTTTCAGTGATAATCTTCATGATTCTGCTGTTACAAGTTTTCAGAATCACCGAAATCGCTGTTTTCGTGCTATTGAATGCGAAAAACACGTTTTCTGGTGTTTTCAGCACTCCACAGTGCGTTTGATATGCGGAAACTGCCATATCTTCGGTATCGTTGTTGTTTCCAGCTGAGATATGCATTTTCAGTGATAATCTTCATGATTCTGCTGTTACAAGTGCGCAGAATCACCGAAATCGCTGTTTTCGTGCTATTGAATGCGAAAAACACGTTTTCTGGTGTTTTCAGCACTCCACAGTGCGTTTGTTATGCGGAAACTGCGATATCTTCGGTATCGTTGTTGTTTCCAGCTGAGATATGCATTTTCAGTGATAATGATCATGATTCTGCTGTTACAAGTGTTCAGAATCACCGAAATCGCTGTTTTCGTGCTATTGAATGCGAAAAACACGTTTTCTGGTGTTTTCAGCACTCCACAGTGCGTTTGATATGCGGAAACTGCCATATCTTCGGTATCGTTGTTGTTTCCAGCTGAGATATGCATTTTCAGTGATAATCTTCATGATTCAGCTGTTACAAGTGTGCAGAATCACCGAAATCGCTGTTTTCGTGCTATTGGATGCGAAAAACACGTTTTCTGGTGTTTTCAGCACTCCACAGTGCGTTTGATATGCGGAAGCTGCGATATCTTCGGTATCGTTGTTGTTTCCAGCTGAGATATGCATTTTCAGTGATAATCTTTATGATTCTGCTTTTACAAATGTGCAGAATCACCGAAATCGCTGTTTTCGTGCTTTTGAATGCGAAAAACACGTTTTCTGGTGTTTTCAGCACTCCACAGTGCGTTTGATATGCGGAAACTGCCATATCTTCGGTATCGTTGTTGTTTTCAGCACTCCACAGTGCGTTTGATATGCGGAAACTGCCATATCTTCGGTATCGTTGTTGTTTCCAGCTGAGATATGCATTTTCAGTGATAATCTTCATGATTCTGCTGTTACAAGTGTGCAGAATCACCGAAATCGCTGTTTTCGTGCTATTGAATGCGAAAAACACGTTTTCTGGTGTTTTCAGCACGCCACAGAACGTTTGACATGCGGAAACTGCGATATCTTCGGTATCGTTGTTGTTTCCAGCTTAGATATGCATTTTCAGTGATAATCTCCTTGATTCTGCTGTTACAAGTGTGCAGAATCACCGAAATCGCTGTTTTCGTGCTATTGAATGCGAAAAACACGTTTTCTGGTGTTTTCATCACTCCACAGTGCGTTTGATATGCGGAAACTGCCATATCTTCGGTATCGTTGTTGTTTCCAGCTGAGATATGCATTTGCAGTGATAATCTTCCTGATTCTGCTGTTACAAGTGTGCAGAATCACCGAAATCGCTGTTTTCGTGCTATTGGATGCGAAAAACACGTTTTCTGGTGTTTTCAGCACTCCACAGTGCGTTTGATATGCGGAAGCTGCGATATCTTCGGTATCGTTGTTGTTTCCAGCTGAGATATGCATTTTCAGTGATAATCTTCATGATTCTGCTGTTACAAGTGTTCAGAATCACCGAAATCGCTGTTTTCGTGCTATTGGATGCGAAAAACACGTTTTCTGGTGTTTTCAGCACTCCACAGTGCGTTTGATATGCGGAAGCTGCGATATCTTCGGTATCGTTGTTGTTACCAGCTGAGATATGCATTTTCAGTGATAATCGAGTTTCTTCTGTGACAAGTGTGCAGAATCACCGTAATCGCTGTTTTCGTGCTATTGAATGCGAAAAACACGTTTTCTTGTGTTTACTGCACTCCACAGTGCGTTTGATATGCGGAAACTGCCATATTTTCGGAATCGTTGTTGTTTCCAGCTGAGATGTGCATTTTCAGTGATAATCTTCATGATTCTGCTGTTACAAGTGTGCAGAATCACCGAAATCGCTGTTTTCGTGCTATTGAATGCGAAAAACACGTTTTCTGGTGTTTTCAGCACTTCACAGTGCGTTTGATATGCGGAACATGCCATATCTTCGGTATCGTTGTTGTTTCCAGCTGAGATATGCATTTTCAGTGATAATCTTCATGATTCTGCTGTTACAAGTGTGCAGAATCACCGAAATCGCTGTTTTCGTGCTTTTGAATGCGAAAAACACGTTTTCTGGTGTTTTCAGCACGCCGCAGAACGTTTGACATGCGGAAGCTGCGATATCTTCGGTATCGTTGTTGTTTCCAGCTGAGATATGCATTTTCAGTGATAATCTTCATGATTCTGCTGTTACAAGTGTGCAGAATCACCGAAACCGCTGTTTTCGTGCTTTTGAATGCGAAAAACACGTTTTCTGGTGTTTTCAACACTCCACAGTGCGTTTGATATGCGGAAACTGCCATATCTTCGGTATCGTTGTTGTTTCCAGCTGAGATATGTATTTTCAGTGATAATCTTCATGATTCTGCTGTTACAAGTGTGCAGAATCACCGAAATCGCTGTTTTCGTGCTATTGAATGCGAAAAACACGTTTTCTGGTGTTTTCAGCACGCCACAGAACGGTTGACATGCGGAAACTGCGATATCTTCGGTATCGTTGTTGTTTCCAGCTGAGATATGCATTTTCAGTGATAATCTTCATGATTCTGCTGTTACAAGTGTGCAGAATCACCGAAATCGCTGTTTTCGTGCTATTGGATGCGAAAAACACGTTTTCTGGTGTTTTCAGCACTCCACAGTGCGTTTGATATGCGGAAGCTGCGATATCTTCGGTATCGTTGTTGTTTCCAGCTGAGATATGCATTTTCAGTGATAATCTTCATGATTCTGCTGTTACAAGTGTTCAGAATCACCGAAATCGCTGTTTTCGTGCTATTGGATGCGAAAAACACGTTTTCTGGTGTTTTCAGCACTCCACAGTGCGTTTGATATGCGGAAGCTGCGATATCTTCGGTATCGTTGTTGTTACCAGCTGAGATATGCATTTTCAGTGATAATCGAGTTTCTTCTGTGACAAGTGTGCAGAATCACCGTAATCGCTGATTTCGTGCTATTGAATGCGAAAAACACGTTTTCTTGTGTTTACTGCACTCCACAGTGCGTTTGATATGCGGAAACTGCCATATTTTCGGAATCGTTGTTGTTTCCAGCTGAGATGTGCATTTTCAGTGATAATCTTCATGATTCTGCTGTTACAAGTGTGCAGAATCACCGAAATCGCTGTTTTCGTGCTATTGAATGCGAAAAACACGTTTTCTGGTGTTTTCAGCACTTCACAGTGCGTTTGATATGCGGAACATGCCATATCTTCGGTATCGTTGTTGTTTCCAGCTGAGATATGCATTTTCAGTGATAATCTTCATGATTCTGCTGTTACAAGTGTGCAGAATCACCGAAATCGCTGTTTTCGTGCTTTTGAATGCGAAAAACACGTTTTCTGGTGTTTTCAGCACGCCGCAGAACGTTTGACATGCGGAAGCTGCGATATCTTCGGTATCGTTGTTGTTTCCAGCTGAGATATGCATTTTCAGTGATAATCTTCATGATTCTGCTGTTACAAGTGTGCAGAATCACCGAAACCGCTGTTTTCGTGCTTTTGAATGCGAAAAACACGTTTTCTGGTGTTTTCAACACTCCACAGTGCGTTTGATATGCGGAAACTGCCATATCTTCGGTATCGTTGTTGTTTCCAGCTGAGATATGTATTTTCAGTGATAATCTTCATGATTCTGCTGTTACAAGTGTGCAGAATCACCGAAATCGCTGTTTTCGTGCTATTGAATGCGAAAAACACGTTTTCTGGTGTTTTCAGCACGCCACAGAACGGTTGACATGCGGAAACTGCGATATCTTCGGTATCGTTGTTGTTTCCAGCTGAGATATGCATTTTCAGTGATAATCTCCATGATTCTGCTGTTACAAGTGTGCAGAATCACCGAAATCGCTGTTTTCGTGCTATTGAATGCGAAAAACACGTTTTCTGGTGTTTTCAGCACTTCACAGTGCGTTTGATATGCGGAACATGCCATATCTTCGGTATCGTTGTTGTTTCCAGCTGAGATATGCATTTTCAGTGATAATCTTCATGATTCTGCTGTTACAAGTGTGCAGAATCACCGAAATCGCTGTTTTCGTGCTTTTGAATGCGAAAAACACGTTTTCTGGTGTTTTCAGCACGCCGCAGAACGTTTGATATGCGGAAGCTGCGATATCTTCGGTATCGTTGTTGTTACCAGCTGAGATATGCATTTTCAGTGATAATCGAGTTTCTTCTGTGACAAGTGTGCAGAATCACCGAAATCGCTGTTTTCGTGCTATTGAATGCGAAAAACACGTTTTCTTGTGTTTACTGCACTCCACAGTGCGTTTGATATGCGGAAACTGCCATATTTTCGGAATCGTTGTTGTTTCCAGCTGAGATGTGCATTTTCAGTGATAATCTTCATGATTCTGCTGTTACAAGTGTGCAGAATCACCGAAATCGCTGTTTTCGTGCTATTGAATGCGAAAAACACGTTTTCTGGTGTTTTCAGCACTTCACAGTGCGTTTGATATGCGGAACATGCCATATCTTCGGTATCGTTGTTGTTTCCAGCTGAGATATGCATTTTCAGTGATAATCTTCATGATTCTGCTGTTACAAGTGTGCAGAATCACCGAAATCGCTGTTTTCGTGCTTTTGAATGCGAAAAACACGTTTTCTGGTGTTTTCAGCACGCCGCAGAACGTTTGACATGCGGAAGCTGCGATATCTTCGGTATCGTTGTTGTTTCCAGCTGAGATATGCATTTTCAGTGATAATCTTCATGATTCTGCTGTTACAAGTGTGCAGAATCACCGAAACCGCTGTTTTCGTGCTTTTGAATGCGAAAAACACGTTTTCTGGTGTTTTCAACACTCCACAGTGCGTTTGATATGCGGAAACTGCCATATCTTCGGTATCGTTGTTGTTTCCAGCTGAGATATGTATTTTCAGTGATAATCTTCATGATTCTGCTGTTACAAGTGTGCAGAATCACCGAAATCGCTGTTTTCGTGCTATTGAATGCGAAAAACACGTTTTCTGGTGTTTTCAGCACGCCACAGAACGGTTGACATGCGGAAACTGCGATATCTTCGGTATCGTTGTTGTTTCCAGCTGACATATGCATTTTCAGTGATAATCTCCATGATTCTGCTGTTACAAGTGTGCAGAATCACCGAAATCGCTGTTTTCGTGCTATTGAATGCGAAAAACACGTTTTCTGGTGTTTTCATCACTCCACAGTGCGTTTGATATGCGGAAACTGCCATATCTTCGGTATCGTTGTTGTTTCCAGCTGAGATATGCATTTTCAGTGATAATCTTCATGATTCTGCTGTTACAAATGTGCAGAATCACCGAAATCGCTGTTTTCGTACTTTTGAATGCGAAAAACACGTTTTCTGGTGTTTTCAGCACGCCACAGAACGTTTGATATGCGGAAGGTGCGATATCTTCGGTATCGTTGTTGTTTCCAGCTGAGATATGCATTTTCAGTGATAATCTTCATGATTCTGCTGTTACAAGTGTTCAGAATCACCGAAATCGCTGTTTTCGTGCTATTGAATGCGAAAAACACGTTTTCTGGTGTTTTCAGCACGCCACAGAACGTTTGACATGCGGAAACTGCGATATCTTCGGGATCGTTGTTGTTTCCAGCTGAGATATGCATTTTCAGTGATAATCTCCATGATTCTGCTGTTACAAGTGTGCAGAATCACCGAAATCGCTGTTTTCGTGCTATTGAATGCGAAAAACACGTTTTCTGGTGTTTTCATCACTCCACAGTGCGTTTGATATGCGGAAACTGCCATATCTTCGGTATCGTTGTTGTTTCCAGCTGAGATATGCATTTTCAGTGATAATCTTCATGATTCTGCTGTTACAAGTGTGCAGAATCACCGAAATCGCTGTTTTCGTGCTATTGAATGCGAAAAACACGTTTTCTGGTGTTTTCAGCACTCCACAGTGCGTTTGTTATGCGGAAACTGCGATATCTTCGGTATCGTTGTTGTTTCCAGCTGAGATATGCATTTTCACTGATAATCTTCCTGATTCTGCTGTTACAAGTGTGCAGAATCACCGAAATCGCTGTTTTCGTGCTATTGGATGCGAAAAACACGTTTTCTGGTGTTTTCAGCACTCCACAGTGCGTTTGATATGCGGAAGCTGCGATATCTTCGGTATCGTTGTTGTTTCCAGCTGAGATATGCATTTTCAGTGATAATCTTTATGATTCTGCTGTTACAAATGTGCAGAATCACCGAAATCGCTGTTTTCGTGCTTTTGAATGCGAAAAACACGTTTTCTGGTGTTTTCAGCACTCCACAGTGCGTTTGATATGCGGAAACTGCCATATCTTCGGTATCGTTGTTGTTTCCAGCTGAGATATGCATTTTCAGTGATAATCTTCATGATTCTGCTGTTACAAGTGTGCAGAATCACCGAAATCGCTGTTTTCGTGCTATTGAATGCGAAAAACACGTTTTCTGGTGTTTTCAGCACGCCACAGAACGTTTGACATGCGGAAACTGCGATATCTTCGGTATCGTTGTTGTTTCCAGCTTAGATATGCATTTTCAGTGATAATCTCCTTGATTCTGCTGTTACAAGTGTGCAGAATCACCGAAATCGCTGTTTTTGTGCTATTGAATGCGAAAAACACGTTTTCTGGTGTTTTCATCACTCCACAGTGCGTTTGATATGCGGAAACTGCCATATCTTCGGTATCGTTGTTGTTTCCAGCTGAGATATGCATTTTCAGTGATAATCTTCATGATGCTGCTGTTACAAGTGTGCAGAATCACCGAAATCGCTGTTTTCGTGCTATTGAATGCGAAAAACACGTTTTCTGGTGTTTTCAGCACTCCACAGTGCATTTGTTATGCGGGAACTGCGATATCTTCGGTATCGTTGTTGTTTCCAGCTGAGATATGCATTTGCAGTGATAATCTTCCTGATTCTGCTGTTACAAGTGTGCAGAATCACCGAAATCGCTGTTTTCGTGCTATTGGATGCGAAAAACACGTTTTCTGGTGTTTTCAGCACTCCACAGTGCGTTTGATATGCGGAAGCTGCGATATCTTCGGTATCGTTGTTGTTTCCAGCTGAGATATGCATTTTCAGTGATAATCTTCATGATTCTGCTGTTACAAATGTGCAGAATCACCGAAATCGCTGTTTCGTGCTTTTGAATGCGAAAAACACGTTTTCTGGTGTTTTCAGCACGCCGCAGAACGTTTGATATGCGGAAGCTGCGATATCTTCGGTATCGTTGTTGTTTCCAGCTGAGATATGCATTTTCAGTGATAATCTTCATGATTCTGCTGTTACAAGTGTTCAGAATCACCGAAATCGCTGTTTTCGTGCTATTGAATGCGAAAAACACGTTTTCTGGTGTTTTCAGCACTCCACAGTGCGTTTGTTATGCGGAAACTGCGATATCTTCGGTATCGTTGTTGTTTCCAGCTGAGATATGCATTTTCAGTGATAATCTTCATGATTCTGCTGTTACAAATGTGCAGAATCACCGAAATCGCTGTTTTCGTGCTATTGAATGCGAAAAACACGTTTTCTGGTGTTATCAGCACTCCACAGTGCGTTTGTTATGCGGAAACTGCGATATCTTCGGTATCGTCGTTGTTTCCAGCTGAGATATGCATTTTCAGTGATAATCTTCATGATTCTGCTGTTACAAGTGTGCAGAATCACCGAAACCGCTGTTTTCGTGCTTTTGAATGCGAAAAACACGTTTTCTGGTGTTTTCAACACTCCACAGTGCGTTTGATATGCGGAAACTGCCATATCTTCGGTATCGTTGTTGTTTCCAGCTGAGATATGTATTTTCAGTGATAATCTTCATGATTCTGCTGTTACAAGTGTGCAGAATCACCGAAATCGCTGTTTTCGTGCTATTGAATGCGAAAAACACGTTTTCTGGTGTTTTCAGCACGCCACAGAACGTTTGACATGCGGAAACTGCGATATCTTCGGTATCGTTGTTGTTTCCAGCTGAGATATGCATTTTCAGTGATAATCTCCATGATTCTGCTGTTACAAGTGTGCAGAATCACCGAAATCGCTGTTTTCGTGCTATTGAATGCGAAAAACACGTTTTCTGGTGTTTTCATCACTCCACAGTGCGTTTGATATGCGGAAACTGCCATATCTTCGGTATCGTTGTTGTTTCCAGCTGAGATATGCATTTTCAGTGATAATCTTCATGATTCTGCTGTTACAAATGTGCAGAATCACCGAAATCGCTGTTTTCGTGCTTTTGAATGCGAAAAACACGTTTTCTGGTGTTTCCAGCACGCCACAGAACGTTTGATATGCGGAAGGTGCGATATCTTCGGTATCGTTGTTGTTTCCAGCTGAGATATGCATTTTCAGTGATAATCTTCATGATTCTGCTGTTACAAGTGTTCAGAATCACCGAAATCGCTGTTTTCGTGCTATTGTATGCGAAAAACACGTCTTCTGGTGTTTTCAGCACGCCGCAGAACGTTTGACTTGCGGAAACTGCGATATCTTCGGGATCGTTGTTGTTTCCAGCTGAGATATGCATTTTCAGTGATAATCTCCATGATTCTGCTGTTACAAGTGTGCAGAATCACCGAAATCGCTGTTTTCGTGCTATTGAATGCGAAAAACACGTTTTCTGGTGTTTTCATCACTCCACAGTGCGTTTGATATGCGGAAACTGCCATATCTTCGGTATCGTTGTTGTTTCCATCTGAGATATGCATTTTCAGTGATAATCTTCATGATTCTGCTGTTACAAGTGTGCAGAATCACCGAAATCGCTGTTTTCGTGCTATTGAATGCGAAAAACACGTTTTCTGGTGTTTTCAGCACTCCACAGTGCGTTTGTTATGCGGAAACTGCGATATCTTCGGTATCGTTGTTGTTTCCAGCTGAGATATGCATTTTCAGTGATAATCTTCCTGATTCTGCTGTTACAAGTGTGCAGAATCATCGAAATCGCTGTTTTCGTGCTATTGGATGCGAAAAACACGTTTTCTGGTGTTTTCAGCACTCCACAGTGCGTTTGATATGCGGAAGCTGCGATATCTTCGGTATCGTTGTTGTTTCCAGCTGAGATATGCATTTTCAGTGATAATCTTTATGATTCTGCTGTTACAAATGTGCAGAATCACCGAAATCGCTGTTTTCGTGCTTTTGAATGCGAAAAACACGTTTTCTGGTGTTTTCAGCACTCCACAGTGCGTTTGATATGCGGAAACTGCCATATCTTCGGTATCGTTGTTGTTTCCAGCTGAGATATGCATTTTCAGTGATAATCTTCATGATTCTGCTGTTACAAGTGTGCAGAATCACCGAAATCGCTGTTTTCGTGCTATTGAATGCGAAAAACACGTTTGCTGGTGTTTTCAGCACGCCACAGAACGTTTGACATGCGGAAACTGCGATATCTTCGGTATCGTTGTTGTTTCCAGCTTAGATATGCATTTTCAGTGATAATCTTCATGATTCTGCTGTTACAAGTGTGCAGAATCACCGAAATCGCTGTTTTCGTGCTATTGAATGCGAAAAACACGTTTTCTGGTGTTTTCAGCACTCCACAGTGCGTTTGTTATGCGGAAACTGCGATATCTTCGGTATCGTTGTTGTTTCCAGCTGAGATATGCATTTTCACTGATAATCTTCCTGATTCTGCTGTTACAAGTGTGCAGAATCACCGAAATCGCTGTTTTCGTGCTATTGGATGCGAAAAACACGTTTTCTGGTGTTTTCAGCACTCCACAGTGCGTTTGATATGCGGAAGCTGCGATATCTTCGGTATCGTTGTTGTTTCCAGCTGAGATATGCATTTTCAGTGATAATCTTTATGATTCTGCTGTTACAAATGTGCAGAATCACCGAAATCGCTGTTTTCGTGCTTTTGAATGCGAAAAACACGTTTTCTGGTGTTTTCAGCACTCCACAGTGCGTTTGATATGCGGAAACTGCCATATCTTCGGTATCGTTGTTGTTTCCAGCTGAGATATGCATTTTCAGTGATAATCTTCATGATTCTGCTGTTACAAGTGTGCAGAATCACCGAAATCGCTGTTTTCGTGCTATTGAATGCGAAAAACACGTTTTCTGGTGTTTTCAGCACGCCACAGAACGTTTGACATGCGGAAACTGCGATATCTTCGGTATCGTTGTTGTTTCCAGCTTAGATATGCATTTTCAGTGATAATCTCCTTGATTCTGCTGTTACAAGTGTGCAGAATCACCGAAATCGCTGTTTTTGTGCTATTGAATGCGAAAAACACGTTTTCTGGTGTTTTCATCACTCCACAGTGCGTTTGATATGCGGAAACTGCCATATCTTCGGTATCGTTGTTGTTTCCAGCTGAGATATGCATTTTCAGTGATAATCTTCATGATGCTGCTGTTACAAGTGTGCAGAATCACCGAAATCGCTGTTTTCGTGCTATTGAATGCGAAAAACACGTTTTCTGGTGTTTTCAGCACTCCACAGTGCATTTGTTATGCGGGAACTGCGATATCTTCGGTATCGTTGTTGTTTCCAGCTGAGATATGCATTTGCAGTGATAATCTTCCTGATTCTGCTGTTACAAGTGTGCAGAATCACCGAAATCGCTGTTTTCGTGCTATTGGATGCGAAAAACACGTTTTCTGGTGTTTTCAGCACTCCACAGTGCGTTTGATATGCGGAAGCTGCGATATCTTCGGTATCGTTGTTGTTTCCAGCTGAGATATGCATTTTCAGTGATAATCTTCATGATTCTGCTGTTACAAATGTGCAGAATCACCGAAATCGCTGTTTCGTGCTTTTGAATGCGAAAAACACGTTTTCTGGTGTTTTCAGCACGCCGCAGAACGTTTGATATGCGGAAGCTGCGATATCTTCGGTATCGTTGTTGTTTCCAGCTGAGATATGCATTTTCAGTGATAATCTTCATGATTCTGCTGTTACAAGTGTTCAGAATCACCGAAATCGCTGTTTTCGTGCTATTGAATGCGAAAAACACGTTTTCTGGTGTTTTCAGCACTCCACAGTGCGTTTGTTATGCGGAAGCTGCGATATCTTCGGTATCGTTGTTGTTTCCAGCTGAGATATGCATTTTCAGTGATAATCTTCATGATTCTGCTGTTACAAATGTGCAGAATCACCGAAATCGCTGTTTTCGTGCTATTGAATGCGAAAAACACGTTTTCTGGTGTTATCAGCACTCCACAGTGCGTTTGTTATGCGGAAACTGCGATATCTTCGGTATCGTCGTTGTTTCCAGCTGAGATATGCATTTTCAGTGATAATCTTCATGATTCTGCTGTTACAAGTGTGCAGAATCACCGAAACCGCTGTTTTCGTGCTTTTGAATGCGAAAAACACGTTTTCTGGTGTTTTCAACACTCCACAGTGCGTTTGATATGCGGAAACTGCCATATCTTCGGTATCGTTGTTGTTTCCAGCTGAGATATGTATTTTCAGTGATAATCTTCATGATTCTGCTGTTACAAGTGTGCAGAATCACCGAAATCGCTGTTTTCGTGCTATTGAATGCGAAAAACACGTTTTCTGGTGTTTTCAGCACGCCACAGAACGTTTGACATGCGGAAACTGCGATATCTTCGGTATCGTTGTTGTTTCCAGCTGAGATATGCATTTTCAGTGATAATCTCCATGATTCTGCTGTTACAAGTGTGCAGAATCACCGAAATCGCTGTTTTCGTGCTATTGAATGCGAAAAACACGTTTTCTGGTGTTTTCATCACTCCACAGTGCGTTTGATATGCGGAAACTGCCATATCTTCGGTATCGTTGTTGTTTCCAGCTGAGATATGCATTTTCAGTGATAATCTTCATGATTCTGCTGTTACAAATGTGCAGAATCACCGAAATCGCTGTTTTCGTGCTTTTGAATGCGAAAAACACGTTTTCTGGTGTTTCCAGCACGCCACAGAACGTTTGATATGCGGAAGGTGCGATATCTTCGGTATCGTTGTTGTTTCCAGCTGAGATATGCATTTTCAGTGATA
Organism: Anthophora plumipes; assembly: GCA_951804975.1. Lineage (NCBI taxonomy): Eukaryota > Metazoa > Arthropoda > Insecta > Hymenoptera > Apidae > Anthophora > Anthophora plumipes. The sequence continues at coordinate 3,409,224 of CATORF010000583.1, forward strand.
ATCTTCATGATTCTGCTGTTACAAGTGTTCAGAATCACCGAAATCGCTGTTTTCGTGCTATTGAATGCGAAAAACACGTTTTCTGGTGTTTTCAGCACGCCGCAGAACGTTTGACATGCGGAAACTGCGATATCTTCGGGATCGTTGTTGTTTCCAGCTGAGATATGCATTTTCAGTGATAATCTCCATGATTCTGCTGTTACAAGTGTGCAGAATCACCGAAATCGCTGTTTTCGTGCTATTGAATGCGAAAAACACGTTTTCTGGTGTTTTCATCACTCCACAGTGCGTTTGATATGCGGAAACTGCCATATCTTCGGTATCGTTGTTGTTTCCATCTGAGATATGCATTTTCAGTGATAATCTTCATGATTCTGCTGTTACAAGTGTGCAGAATCACCGAAATCGCTGTTTTCGTGCTATTGAATGCGAAAAACACGTTTTCTGGTGTTTTCAGCACTCCACAGTGCGTTTGTTATGCGGAAACTGCGATATCTTCGGTATCGTTGTTGTTTCCAGCTGAGATATGCATTTTCAGTGATAATCTTCCTGATTCTGCTGTTACAAGTGTGCAGAATCATCGAAATCGCTGTTTTCGTGCTATTGGATGCGAAAAACACGTTTTCTGGTGTTTTCAGCACTCCACAGTGCGTTTGATATGCGGAAGCTGCGATATCTTCGGTATCGTTGTTGTTTCCAGCTGAGATATGCATTTTCAGTGATAATCTTTATGATTCTGCTGTTACAAATGTGCAGAATCACCGAAATCGCTGTTTTCGTGCTTTTGAATGCGAAAAACACGTTTTCTGGTGTTTTCAGCACTCCACAGTGCGTTTGATATGCGGAAACTGCCATATCTTCGGTATCGTTGTTGTTTCCAGCTGAGATATGCATTTTCAGTGATAATCTTCATGATTCTGCTGTTACAAGTGTGCAGAATCACCGAAATCGCTGTTTTCGTGCTATTGAATGCGAAAAACACGTTTTCTGGTGTTTTCAGCACGCCACAGAACGTTTGACATGCGGAAACTGCGATATCTTCGGTATCGTTGTTGTTTCCAGCTTAGATATGCATTTTCAGTGATAATCTCCTTGATTCTGCTGTTACAAGTGTGCAGAATCACCGAAATCGCTGTTTTTGTGCTATTGAATGCGAAAAACACGTTTTCTGGTGTTTTCATCACTCCACAGTGCGTTTGATATGCGGAAACTGCCATATCTTCGGTATCGTTGTTGTTTCCAGCTGAGATATGCATTTTCAGTGATAATCTTCATGATGCTGCTGTTACAAGTGTGCAGAATCACCGAAATCGCTGTTTTCGTGCTATTGAATGCGAAAAACACGTTTTCTGGTGTTTTCAGCACTCCACAGTGCATTTGTTATGCGGAAACTGCGATATCTTCGGTATCGTTGTTGTTTCCAGCTGAGATATGCATTTTCAGTGATAATCTTCATGATTCTGCTGTTACAAATGTGCAGAATCACCGAAATCGCTGTTTCGTGCTTTTGAATGCGAAAAACACGTTTTCTGGTGTTTTCAGCACGCCGCAGAACGTTTGATATGCGGAAGCTGCGATATCTTCGGTATCGTTGTTGTTTCCAGCTGAGATATGCATTTTCAGTGATAATCTTCATGATTCTGCTGTTACAAGTGTTCAGAATCACCGAAATCGCTGTTTTCGTGCTATTGAATGCGAAAAACACGTTTTCTGGTGTTTTCAGCACTCCACAGTGCGTTTGTTATGCGGAAACTGCGATATCTTCGGTATCGTTGTTGTTTCCAGCTGAGATATGCATTTTCAGTGATAATCTTCATGATTCTGCTGTTACAAATGTGCAGAATCACCGAAATCGCTGTTTTCGTGCTATTGAATGCGAAAAACACGTTTTCTGGTGTTTTCAGCACTCCACAGTGCGTTTGTTATGCGGAAACTGCGATATCTTCGGTATCGTCGTTGTTTCCAGCTGAGATATGCATTTTCAGTGATAATCTTCATGATTCTGCTGTTACAAGTGTTCAGAATCACCGAAATCGCTGTTTTCGTGCTATTGAAAGCGAAAAACACGTTTTCTGGTGTTTTCAAAACTCCACAGTGCGTTTGTTATGCGGAAACTGCGATATCTTCGGTATCGTTGTTGTTTCCAGCTGAGATATGCATTTTCAGTGATAATCTTCCTGATTCTGCTGTTACAAGTGTGCAGAATCACCGAAATCGCTGTTTTCGTGCTATTGAATGCGAATAACACGTTTTCTGGTGTTTTCAGCACGCCACAGAACGTTTGACATGCGGAAACTGCGATATCTTCGGTATCGTTGTTGTTTCCAGCTTAGATATGCATTTTCAGTGATAATCTCCTTGATTCTGCTGTTACAAGTGTGCAGAATCACCGAAATCGCTGTTTTCGTGCTATTGAATGCGAAAAACACGTTTTCTGGTGTTTTCATCACTCCACAGTGCGTTTGATATGCGGAAACTGCCATATCTTCGGTATCGTTGTTGTTTCCAGCTGAGATATGCATTTTCAGTGATAATCTTCATGATGCTGCTGTTACAAGTGTGCAGAATCACCGAAATCGCTGTTTTCGTGCTATTGAATGCGAAAAACACGTTTTCTGGTGTTTTCATCACTCCACAGTGCGTTTGATATGCGGAAACTGCCATATCTTCGGTATCGTTGTTGTTTCCAGCTGAGATATGCATTTTCAGTGATAATCTTCATGATTCTGCTGTTACAAATGTGCAGAATCACCGAAATCGCTGTTTTCGTGCTTTTGAATGCGAAAAACACGTTTTCTGGTGTTTTCAGCACGCCACAGAACGTTTGATATGCGGAAGGTGCGATATCTTCGGTATCGTTGTTGTTTCCAGCTGAGATATGCATTTTCAGTGATAATCTTCATGATTCTGCTGTTACAAGTGTTCAGAATCACCGAAATCGCTGTTTTCGTGCTATTGAATGCGAAAAACACGTTTTCTGGTGTTTTCAGCACGCCACAGAACGTTTGACATGCGGAAACTGCGATATCTTCGGGATCGTTGTTGTTTCCAGCTGAGATATGCATTTTCAGTGATAATCTCCATGATTCTGCTGTTACAAGTGTGCAGAATCACCGAAATCGCTGTTTTCGTGCTATTGAATGCGAAAAGCACGTTTTCTGGTGTTTTCATCACTCCACAGTGCGTTTGATATGCGGAAACTGCCATATCTTCGGTATCGTTGTTGTTTCCATCTGAGATATGCATTTTCAGTGATAATCTTCATGATTCTGCTGTTACAAGTGTGCAGAATCACCGAAATCGCTGTTTTCGTGCTATTGAATGCGAAAAACACGTTTTCTGGTGTTTTCAGCACTCCACAGTGCGTTTGTTATGCGGAAACTGCGATATCTTCGGTATCGTTGTTGTTTCCAGCTGAGATATGCATTTTCAGTGATAATCTTCCTGATTCTGCTGTTACAAGTGTGCAGAATCACCGAAATCGCTGTTTTCGTGCTATTGGATGCGAAAAACACGTTTTCTGGTGTTTTCAGCACTCCACAGTGCGTTTGATATGCGGAAGCTGCGATATCTTCGGTATCGTTGTTGTTTCCAGCTGAGATATGCATTTTCAGTGATAATCTTTATGATTCTGCTGTTACAAATGTGCAGAATCACCGAAATCGCTGTTTTCGTGCTTTTGAATGCGAAAAACACGTTTTCTGGTGTTTTCAGCACTCCACAGTGCGTTTGATATGCGGAAACTGCCATATCTTCGGTATCGTTGTTGTTTCCAGCTGAGATATGCATTTTCAGTGATAATCTTCATGATTCTGCTGTTACAAGTGTGCAGAATCACCGAAATCGCTGTTTTCGTGCTATTGAATGCGAAAAACACGTTTTCTGGTGTTTTCAGCACGCCACAGAACGTTTGACATGCGGAAACTGCGATATCTTCGGTATCGTTGTTGTTTCCAGCTTAGATATGCATTTTCAGTGATAATCTCCTTGATTCTGCTGTTACAAGTGTGCAGAATCACCGAAATCGCTGTTTTTGTGCTATTGAATGCGAAAAACACGTTTTCTGGTGTTTTCATCACTCCACAGTGCGTTTGATATGCGGAAACTGCCATATCTTCGGTATCGTTGTTGTTTCCAGCTGAGATATGCATTTTCAGTGATAATCTTCATGATGCTGCTGTTACAAGTGTGCAGAATCACCGAAATCGCTGTTTTCGTGCTATTGAATGCGAAAAACACGTTTTCTGGTGTTTTCAGCACTCCACAGTGCATTTGTTATGCGGAAACTGCGATATCTTCGGTATCGTTGTTGTTTCCAGCTGAGATATGCATTTTCAGTGATAATCTTCATGATTCTGCTGTTACAAATGTGCAGAATCACCGAAATCACTGTTTCGTGCTTTTGAATGCGAAAAACACGTTTTCTGGTGTTTTCAGCACGCCGCAGAACGTTTGATATGCGGAAGCTGCGATATCTTCGGTATCGTTGTTGTTTCCAGCTGAGATATGCATTTTCAGTGATAATCTTCATGATTCTGCTGTTACAAGTGTTCAGAATCACCGAAATCGCTGTTTTCGTGCTATTGAATGCGAAAAACACGTTTTCTGGTGTTTTCAGCACTCCACAGTGCGTTTGTTATGCGGAAACTGCGATATCTTCGGTATCGTTGTTGTTTCCAGCTGAGATATGCATTTTCAGTGATAATCTTCATGATTCTGCTGTTACAAATGTGCAGAATCACCGAAATCGCTGTTTTCGTGCTATTGAATGCGAAAAACACGTTTTCTGGTGTTTTCAGCACTCCACAGTGCGTTTGATATGCGGAAACTGCCATATTTTCGGAATCGTTGTTGTTTCCAGCTGAGATGTGCATTTTCAGTGATAATCTTCATGATTCTGCTGTTACAAGTGTGCAGAATCACCGAAATCGCTGTTTTCGTGCTATTGAATGCGAAAAACACGTTTTCTGGTGTTTTCAGCACTCCACAGTGCGTTTGATATGCGGAACCTGCCATATCTTCGGTATCGTTGTTGTTTCCAGCTGAGATATGCATTTTCAGTGATAATCTTCATGATTCTGCTGTTACAAGTGTGCAGAATCACCGAAATCGCTGTTTTCGTGCTTTTGAATGCGAAAAACACGTTTTCTGGTGTTTTCAGCACGCCACAGAACGTTTGACATGCGGAAGCTGCGATATCTTCGGTATCGTTGTTGTTTCCAGCTGAGATATGCATTTTCAGTGATAATCTTCATGATTCTGCTGTTACAAGTGTGCAGAATCACCGAAACCGCTGTTTTCGTGCTTTTGAATGCGAAAAACACGTTTTCTGGTGTTTTCAGCACTCCACAGTGCGTTTGATATACTGAAAATAATGCTGAAGTCTCACCAAGATTATCGCAGAAAATGCATATCTCAGCTTGAAACCCGACCGAAACGAATATATCTCCGGTTCTGCATGTCTAACGTACTGTGGAGTGGTGAATACACCATAAAACGTGTTTCTCGCATTAAATAGCTCGAAACGAGCGATCTAGATGATTCTGCATACTTCTGACTGAAGTCTCACCAATATTATCGCAGAAAATGCGTATCTCAGCTGGAAACCTCACGAAAATCAAGATGTCGCCGGTTCTGCATATCACACGCACTATGGAGTGGTGAAAACACCAGAAAACTTGTTTTTTCGTATTAAATAGCTCTAAACGAGCGATCTAGATGTTTCTGCATACTTCTGACTGAAGTCTCACCAAGATTATCGCAGAAAATGCATATCTTAGCTGGAAACACCACGAAAATCAAGATATCGCCGGTTCTACATATCAAACGCACTTTGGAATGTTGAAAACACCAGAAAACTTGTTTTTTCGCATTAAATAGCTCGAAACGAACGATCTAGATGATTCTGCATACTTCTGACTGAAGTCTCACCAAGATTATCGCAGAAAATGCATATCTTAGCTGGAAACCCCACGAAAACCAAGTTATCGGCGGCTCCACATATCAAACGCACTGTGGAGTGGTCAAAACACCAGAAAACTTGCTTTTCGCATTAAATAGCTCGAAAAGAGAGTTCTCGATGATTCTGCATACTTCTGACAGAACACTCACCAAGATTACCGCAGAAAATGCATATCTCAGCTGGAAACCCCACGAATACCAAGATATCGTCGGTTCTGCATATCAGACGCACTGTGGAGTGGTCAAAACACCAGAAAACGTGTTACTCGCATTAACTAGCACGAAAAGAGCGTTCGGGATGATTCTGCATATTTCTCATAGATGAAACACAAAGATTATCGCAGAAAATGCATATTTCAGCTGGAAACGCCACGAAAACCAAGTTATCGGCGGCTCTACATATCAAACGCACTGTGGAGTGGTCAAAACACCAGATAACGTGTTTCTCGCATTAAATAGCTCGAAACGAGCGATCTAGATGATTCTGCATACTTCTGATTGAAGTCTCACCAATATTATCGCAGAAAATGCATATCTCAGCTTGATGCCCGACGAAAACCAAGATGTCGCCGGTTCTGCATATCAAACGCACAATGGTGTGGTGAAAACACCAGATAACGTGCTTCTAGCATTAAATAGCTCGAAAAGAATAATCTCGATGGTTCTGCATACTTCTGAGAGAACACTCACCAAGATTATCGCAGAAAATGCATATCTCAGCTGGAAACACCACGAAAATCAAGATATCGCCGGTTCTGCATATCAAACGCACTGTGGAATGTTGAAAACACCAGAAAACTTGTTTTTTCGCATTAAATAGCTCGAAACGAGCGATCTACATGATTCTGCATACTTCTGACTGAAGTCTCACCAAGATTATCGCAGAAAATGCATATCTCAGCTGGAAACACCACGAAAATCAAGATATCGCCGGTTCTGCATATCAGACGAACTGTGAAGTGGTGAAAACACCAGAAAACGTGTTTCTCGCAATAACTAGCTCGAAAAGAGCGTTCTCGATGATTCTGCATACATCTCATAGATGAAACACCAAGATTATCGCAGAAAATGCATATCTCAGCTGGAAACCCCACGAAAACCAAGTTATCGGCGGCTCTACATATCAAACGCACTGTGGTGTGGTGAAAACACCAGATAACGTGCTTCTCGCATTAAATAGCTCGAAAAGAATATTCTCGATGGTTCTGCATACTTCTGAGAGGACACTCACCAAGATTATCGCAGAAAATGCATATCTCAGCTGGAAACACCACGAAAATCAAGATATCGACGGTTCTGCATATCAAACGCACTGTGGAATGTTGAAAACACCAGAAAACTTGTTTTTTCGCATTAAATAGCTCGAAACGAACGATCTAGATGATTCTGCATACTTCTGACTGAAGTCTCACCAAGATTATCGCAGAAAATGCATATCGCAGCTGGAAACACCACGAAAATCAAGATATCGCCGGTTCTGCATATCAGACGCACTGTGGAGTGGTGAAAACACCAGAAAACGTGTTTCTCGCATTAACTAGCTCGAAAAGAGCCTTCTCGATGATTCTGCATACTTCTCATAGATGAAACACCAAGATTACCGCAGAAAATGCATATTTCAGCTGGAAACCCCACGAAAACCAAGATATCGCCGGTTCTGCATATCAAACGCCCTGTGGAGTGGTCAAAACACCAGATAACATGTTTCTCGCATTAAATAGCTCGCAAAAAGCGATATCGATGATTCTGCATACTTCGGACAGAAGACTCAGCAAGATTATCGCAGAAAATGCATATCTCATCTGGAAACCCTAGGAAAACCAAGATATCGCCGTTTCTGCATATCAAACGCCCTGTGGAGTGGTCAAAACACCAGATAACGTGTTTCTCGCATTAAATAGCTCGAAACGAGCGATCTAGATGATTCTGCATACTTCTGACTGAAGTCTCACCAATATTATCGCAGAAAATGCATATCTCAGCTTGAAACCTCACGAAAATCAAGATGTCGCCGGTTCTGCATTTCAAACGCATTGTGGAGTGGTGAAAACAACGAGAAAACGTGTTTCTCGCATTAAATAGCTCGAAACGGGCGGTCTAGATGATTCTGCATACTTCTGACTGAAGTCTCACCAATATTATCGCAGAAAATGCATATCTCAGCTTGAAACACCACGAAAGCCAAGATATCGCTGGTTCTGCATATCAAACGCACCGTGGAGTGGTGAAAACACCAGATAAGATTTTTCTCGCATTAACTATCTCGAAAAGTGCGATCTCGATGATTCAGCATACTTCGGACAGAGGTCTCACCAAGATTATCGCAGAAAATGCATATCTCAGCTTGAAACCCGACCGAAACGAAGATATCTCCGGTTCTGCTTGTCTAACGTACTGTGGAGTGGTGAAAACCCCAGAAAACGTGTTTCTCGCATTAAACAGCTCGAAACGTACGATCTCGATGATTCTGCATACTTCTAACTGAAGTCTCACCAATATTATCGCAGAAAATGCGTATCTCAGCTGGAAACCTCACGAAAATCAAGATGTCGCCGGTTCTGCATATCACACGCACTATGGAGTGGTGAAAACACCAGAAAACTTGTTTTTTCGTATTAAATAGCTCTAAACGAGCGATCTAGATGTTTCTGCATACTTCTGACTGAAGTCTCACCAAGATTATCGCAGAAAATGCATATCTTAGCTGGAAACCCCACGAAAACCAAGTTATCGGCGGCTCCACATATCAAACGCACTGTGGTGTGGTCAAAACACCAGAAAACTTGCTTTTCGCATTACATAGCTCGAAAAGAGAGTTCTCGATGATTCTGCATACTTCTCATAGAAGAAACACCAAGATTATCGCAGAAAATGCATATTTCAGCTGGAAACCCCACGAAAACCAAGTTATCGGCGGCTCTACATATCAAACGCACTGTGGAGTGGTGAAAACACCAGATAACATGTTTCTCGCATTAAATAGCTCGAAAAGAGCGATCTCGATGATTCTGCATACTTCTGACAGAACACTCACCAAGATTATCGCAGAAAATGCATATCTCAGCTGGAAACCCCACGAATACCAAGATATCGTCGGTTCTGCATATCAGACGCACTGTGGAGTGGTCAAAACACCAGAAAACGTGTTGCTCGCATTAACTAGCTCGAGACGAGCGATCTAGATGATTCTGCATACTTCTGACTGAAGTCTCACCAATATAATCGCAGAAAATGCATATCACAGCTTGAAACCCGACAAAAACGACGATGTCGGCGATTCTGCATAACAGACGCACCGTGGAGTGGTGAAAACGCCAGAAAACGTGTTACTCGCATTAACTAGCACGAAAAGAGCGTTCGGGATGATTCTGCATATTTCTCATAGATGAAACACAAAGATTATCGCAGAAAATGCATATTTCAGCTGGAAACCCCACGAAAACCAAGTTATCGGCGGCTCTACATATCAAACGCACTGTGGAGTGGTCAAAACACCAGAAAACTTGTTTTTTCGCATTAAGTAGCTCGAAAAGAGAGTTCTCGATGATTCTGCATACTTCTCATAGATGAAACACCAATATTATCGCAGAAAATGCATATCTCAGCTTGAAACCCGACGAAAACCACGATGTCGCCGGTTCTGCATATCAAACGCACTGTGGAGTGGTGAAAACAACCAGATAACGTGTTTTTCGCATTAAATAGCTCGAATAGATCGATTTCTGTGATTCTGCAAACATCTCACAGAAGAATATCCAAGATTATGGTAGAAAATGCATATCTCAGCTGGAAACCCCACGAAAACGAAGATATCGCAGCTTCGGCATATCAAACGCACTGTGGAGTGCTGAACACACCATAAAACGTGTTTTTCGCATTAAGTAGCACGAAAATAGCGATTTCGGTGATTCTGCACACTTGTCACAGAAGAATCATGACGATTATCACTGAAAATGCATATCTAAGCTTGAAACCTCACGAAAACCAAGTTATCAGCGGCTCTGCATATCAAACGCACTGTGGAGTGGTCAAAACGCCAGAAAACTTGTTTTTTCGCATTAAATAGCTCGAAAAGAGAGTTCTCGATGATTCTGCATACTTCTCATAGATGAAACACCAAGATTATCGCAGAAAATGCATATTTCAGCTGGAAACCCCACCAAAACCAAGTTATCGGCGGCTCTACATATCAAAAGCACTGTGGAGTGGTGAAAACACCAGGTATCGTGCTTCTCGCATTAAATAGCTCGAAAAGAGCGATCTCGATGATTCTGCATACTTCTGACAGAACACTCACCAAGATTATCGCAGACAATTCGTATCTCAGCTGGAAACACCACGAAAATCAAGATGTCGCCGCTTCTGCATATCAGACGCACTGTGGAGTGGTGAAAACACCAGAAAACGTGTTTCTCGCATTAACTAGCTCGAAAAGAGCGTTCTCGATGATTCTGCATACTTCTCATAGATAAAACACCAAGATTATCGCAGAAAATGCATATTTCAGCTGGAAACGCCACGAAAACCAAGTTATCGGCGGCTCTACATATCAAACGCACTGTGGAGTGGTCAAAACACCAGATAACGTGTTTCTCGCATTAAATAGCTCGAAACGAGCGATCTAGATGATTCTGCATACTTCTGATTGAAGTTTCACCAATATTATCGCAGAAAATGCATATCTCAGCTTGAAGCCCGACGAAAACCAAGATGTCGCCGGTTCTGCATATCAAACGCACAATGGTGTGGTGAAAACACCAGATAACGTGCTTCTAGCATTAAATAGCTCGAAAAGAATAATCTCGATGGTTCTGCATACTTCTGAGAGAACACTCACCAAGATTATCGCAGAAAATGCATATCTCAGCTGGAAACACCACGAAAATCAAGATATCGCCGGTTCTGCATATCAAACGCACTGTGGAATGTTGAAAACACCAGAAAACTTGTTTTTTCGCATTAAATAGCTCGAAACGAGCGATCTACATGATTCTGCATACTTCTGACTGAAGTCTCACCAAGATTATCGCAGAAAATGCATATCTCAGCTGGAAACACCACGAAAATCAAGATATCGCCGGTTCTGCATATCAGACGAACTGTGAAGTGGTGAAAACACCAGAAAACGTGTTTCTCGCAATAACTAGCTCGAAAAGAGCGTTCTCGATGATTCTGCATACATCTCATAGATGAAACACCAAGATTATCGCAGAAAATGCATATCTCAGCTGGAAACCCCACGAAAACCAAGTTATCGGCGGCTCTACATATCAAACGCACTGTGGTGTGGTGAAAACACCAGATAACGTGCTTCTCGCATTAAATAGCTCGAAAAGAATATTCTCGATGGTTCTGCATACTTCTGAGAGGGCACTCACCAAGATTATCGCAGAAAATGCATATCTCAGCTGGAAACACCACGAAAATCAAGATATCGACGGTTCTGCATACCAAACGCACTGTGGAATGTTGAAAACACCAGAAAACTTGTTTTTTCGCATTAAATAGCTCGAAACGAGCGATCTAGATGATTCTGCATACTTCTGACTGAAGTCTCACCAAGATTATCGCAGAAAATGCATATCTCAGCTGGAAACACCACGAAAATCAAGATATCGCCGGTTCTGCATATCAGACGCACTGTGGAGTGATGAAAACACCAGAAAACGGGTTTCTCGCATTAACTAGCTCGAAAAGAGCCTTCTCGATGATTCTGCATACTTCTCATAGATGAAACACCAAGATTATCGCAGAAAATGCATATTTCAGCTGGAAACCCCACGAAAACCAAGATATCGCCGGTTCTGCATATCAAACGCCCTGTGGAGTGGTCAAAACACCAGATAACGTGTTTCTCGCATTAAATAGCTCGCAAAAAGCGATATCGATGATTCTGCATACTTCGGACAGAAGACTCACCAAGATTATCGCAGAAAATGCATATCTCAGCTGGAAACCCTACGAAAACCAAGATATCGCCGTTTCTGCATATCAAACGCCCTGTGGAGTGGTCAAAACACCAGATAACGTGTTTCTCGCATTAAATAGCTCGAAACGAGCGATCTAGATGATTCTGCATACTTCTGACTGAAGTCTCACCAATATTATCGCAGAAAATGCATATCTCAGCTTGAAACCTCACGAAAATCAAGATGTCGCCGGTTCTGCATTTCAAACGCATTGTGGAGTGGTGAAAACAACGAGAAAACGTGTTTCTCGCATTAAATAGCTCGAAACGAGCGGTCTAGATGATTCTGCATACTTCTGACTGAAGTCTCACCAATATTATCGCAGAAAATGCATATCTCAGCTTGAAACACCACGAAAGCCAAGATATCGCTGGTTCTGCATATCAAACGCACCGTGGAGTGTTGAAAACACCAGATAAGATTTTTCTCGCATTAACTATCTCGAAAAGTGCGATCTCGATGATTCAGCATACTTCGGACAGAGGTCTCACCAAGATTATCGCAGAAAATGCATATCTCAGCTTGAAACCCGACCGAAACGAAGATATCTCCGGTTCTGCCTGTCTAACGTACTGTGGAGTGGTGAAAACCCCAGAAAACGTGTTTCTCGCATTAAACAGCTCGAAATGTACGATCTCGATGACTCTGCATACTTCGGACAGAAGTCTCACCAATATTATCGCAGAAAATGCATATTTCAGCTGGAAACCCCACGAAAACCAAGTTATCGGCGGCTCTACATATCAAACGCACTGTGGAGTGGTCAAAACACCAAAAACTTGCTTTTCGCATTAAATAGCTCGAAAAGAGAGTTCTTGATGATTCTGCATACTTCTCATAGATGAAACACCAAGATTATTGCAGAAAATGCATATTTCAGCTGGAAACCCCACGAAAACCAAGTTATCGGCGGCTCTACATATCAAACGCACTGTGGAGTGGTAAAAACACCAGAAAACTTGTTTTTTCGCATTAAATAGCTCGAAAATAGCGATCTCGATGATTCTGCATACTTCGGACAGAACACTCACCAAGATTATCGCAGAAAATGCATATCTCAGCTTGAAACCCGACAAAAACGACGATGTCGCCGGTTCTGCATATCAAACTTACGGTGGAGTGGTGAAAACACCAGAAAACTTGTTTTTTTGCATTAAATATCTCTAAACGAGCGATCTAGATGATTCTGCAGACTTCGGACTGAGGTCTCACCAAGATTATCGCAGAAAATGCATATCTTAGCTGGAAACTCCACGAAAATCAAGTTATCGGCGGCTCTACATATCAAACGCACTGTGGAGTGGTCAAAACACCAAATAACGTGTTTCTCGCATTAAATAGCTCGAAACGAGCAATCTAGATGATTCTGCATACTTCTGACTGAAGTCTCACCAAGATTATCGCTGAAAATGCATATCTTAGCTGGAAACTCCACGAAAATAAAGTTATCGGCGGCTCTACATATCAAACGCACTGTGGAGTGGTCAAAACACAAAATAACGTGTTTCTCGCATTAAATAGCTCGAATAGAGCGATCTCGGTGATTCTGCATACTTCTGCCAGAAGACTCGCCAAGATTATCGCAGAAAATGCATATCTCAGCTGGAAACCCCACGAAAACCAAGATATCGTCGGTTCTGCATATCAGACGCACTGTGTAGTGGTGAAAACACCAGAAAACCTGTTGCTCGCATTAGCTAGCTCGAGACGAGCGATCTAGATGATTCTGCATACTTCTGACTGAAGTCTCACCAATATAATCGCAGAAAATGCATATCACAGCTTGAAACCCGACAAAAACGACGATGTCGGCGATTCTGCATAACAGACGCACCGTGGAGTGGTGAAAACGCCAGAAAACGTGTTACTCGCATTAACTAGCACGAAAAGAGCGTTCTGGATGATTCTGCATATTTCTCATAGATGAAACACAAAGATTATCGCAGAAAATGCATATTTCAGCTGGAAACCCCACGAAAACCAAGTTATCGGCGGCTCTACATATCAAACGCACTGTGGAGTGGTCAAAACACCAGAAAACTTGTGTTTTCGCATTAAGTAGCTCAAAAAGAGAGTTCTCGATGATTCTGCATACTTCTCATAGATGAAACACCAATATTATCGCAGAAAATGCATATCGCAGCTTGAAACCCGACGAAAACCACGATGTCGCCGGTTCTGCACATCAAACGCACTGTGGAGTGGTGAAAACAACCAGATAACGTGTTACTCGCATTAAATAGCTCGAATAGATCGATTTCTGTGATTCTGCAAACATCTCACAGAAGAATATCCAAGATTATCGTAGAAAATGCATATCTCAGCTGGAAACCCCACGAAAACGAAGATATCGCAGCTTCGGCATATCCAACGCACTGTGGAGTGCTGAAAACACCATAAAACGTGTTTTTCGCATTCAATAGCACGAAAACTGCGATTTCGGTGATTCTGCATACTTCTCACAGAAGAATATCCAAGATTATCGTAGAAAATGCATGTCTCAGCTGGAAACCCCACGAAAACGAAGATATCGCAGTTTCCGCATATCAAACGCTCTGTGAAGTGCAGAAAACACCAGAAAACGTGTGTCTCGCATTAAGTAGCACGAAAATAGCGATTTCGGTGATTCTGCACACTTGTCACAGAAGAATCATGACGATTATCACTGAAAATGCATATCTAAGCTTGAAACCTCACGAAAACCAAGTTATCAGCGGCTCTACATATCAAACGCACTGTGGAGTGGTCAAAACGCCAGAAAACTTGTTTTTTCGCATTAAATAGCTCGAAAAGAGAGTTCTCGATGATTCTGCAGACTTCTCATAGATGAAACACCAAGATTATCGCAGAAAATGCATATTTCAGCTGGAAACCACACCAAAACCAAGTTATCGGCGGCTCTACATATCAAACGCACTGTGGAGTGGTGAAAACACCAGATATCGTGCTTCTCGCATTAAATAGCTCGAAAAGAGCGATCTCGATGATTCTGCATACTTCTGACAGAACACTCACCAAGATTATCGCAGAAAATTCGTATCTCAGCTGGAAACACCACGAAAATCAAGATGTCGCCGCTTCTGCATATCAGACGCACTGTGGAGTGGTGAAAACACCAGAAAACGTGCTTCTCGCATTAAATAGCTCGAAAAGAATATTCTCGATGGTTCTGCATACTTCTGAGAGAACACTCACCAAGATTATCGCAGAAAATGCATATCGCAGCTGGAAACACCACGAAAATCAAGATATCGCCGGTTCTGCATATCAGACGCACTGTGGAGTGGTGAAAACACGAGAAAACGTGTTTCTCGCATTAACTAGCTCGAAAAGAGCCTTCTCGATGATTCTGCATACTTCTCATAGATGAAACACCAAGATTATCGCAGAAAATGCATATTTCAGCTGGAAACCCCACGAAAACCAAGATATCGCCGTTTCTGCATATCAAACGCCCTGTGGAGTGGTCAAAACACCAGATAACGTGTTTCTCGCATTAAATAGCTCGAAACGATCGATCTAGATGATTCTGCATACTTCTGACTGAAGTCTCACCAAGATTATCGCAGAAAATGCATATCTCAGCTGGAAACACCACGAAAATCAAGATATCGCCGGTTCTGCATATAAGACGCACTGTGGAGTGGTGAAAACAGGAGAAAACGTGTTTCTCGCATTAACTAGCTCGAAAAGAGCCTTCTCGATGATTCTGCATACTTCTCATTGATGAAACACCAAGATTATCGCAGAAAATGCATATTTCAGCTGGAAACCCCACGAAAACCAAGATATCGCCGGTTCTGCATATCAAACGCCCTGTGGAGTGGTCAAAACACCAGATAACGTGTTTCTCGCATTAAATAGCTCGAAACGAGCGATCTAGATGATTCTGCATACTTCTGACTGAAGTCTCACCAAGATTATCGCAGAAAATGCATATCTCAGCTGGAAACACCACGAAAATCAAGATATCGACGGTTCTACATATCAAACGCACTGTGGAATGTTGAAAACACCAGAAAACTTGTTTTTTCGCATTAGATAGCTCGAAACGAGCGATCTAGATGATTCTGCATACTTCTGACTGAAGTCTCACCAAGATTATCGCAGAAAATGCATATCACAGCTTGAAACCCGACAAAAACGACGATGTCGGCGATTCTGCATAACAGACGCACCGTGGAGTGGTGAAAACGCCAGAAAACGTGTTACTCGCATTAACTAGCACGAAAAGAGCGTTCTGGATGATTCTGCATATTTCTCATAGATGAAACACCAAGATTATCGCAGAAAATGCATATCTCAGCTTGAAACCTCACGAAAACCAAGATATCTCCGGTTCTGCACATCAAAAGTACTGTGGAGTGGTGAAAACAGCAGAAAACGTGTTTCTCGCATTAAGTAGCTCGAAAAGAGCGTTCTCGAAGATTCTGCATACTTCTGACAGAGGTCTCACCAATATTATCGTAGAAAATGCATATCTCAGCTTGAAACCCGACCGAAACGAAGATATCTCCGGTTCTGCTTGTCTAACGTACTGTGGAGTGGTGAAAACCCCAGAAAACGTGTTTCTCGCATTAAACAGCTCGAAACGTACGATCTCGATGACTCTGCATACTTCGGACAGAAGTCTCACCAATATTATCGCAGAAAATGCATATTTCAGCTGGAAACCCCACGAAAACCAAGTTATCGGCGGCTCTACATATCAAACGCACTGTGGAGTGGTCAAAACACCAAAAACTTGCTTTTCGCATTAAATAGCTCGAAAAGAGAGTTCTTGATGATTCTGCATACTTCTCATAGATGAAACACCAAGATTATTGCAGAAAATGCATATTTCAGCTGGAAACCCCACGAAAACCAAGTTATCGGCGGCTCTACATATCAAACGCACTGTGGAGTGGTAAAAACACCAGAAAACTTTTTTTTTTCGCATTAAATAGCTCGAAAATAGCGATCTCGATGATTCTGCATACTTCTGACAGAACACTCACCAAGATTATCGCAGAAAATGCATATCTCAGCTTGACACCCGACAAAAACGACGATGTCGCCGGTTCTGCATATCAAACTTACTGTGGAGTGGTGAAAACACCAGAAAACTTGTTTTTTTGCATTAAATATCTCTAAACGAGCGATCTAGATGATTCTGCAGACTTCTGACTGAAGTCTCACCAAGATTATCGCAGAAAATGCATATCTTAGCTGGAAACACCCCGAAAATCAAGTTATCGGCGGCTCTACATATCAAACGCACTGTGGAGTGGTCATAACACCAGATAACAGTGTTTCTCGCATTAAATAGCTCGAATAGAGCGATCTCGATGATTCTGCATACTTCTGACAGAAGAATCACCAAGATTATCGCAGAAAATGCATATCTCAGCTGGAAACCCCACGAAAACCAAGATATCGCCGGTTCTGCATATCAGACGCACTGTGGAGTGGTGAAAACACCAGAAAACATGTTTCTCGCATTAGCTAGCTCGAGACGAGCGATCTAGATGATTCTGCATACTTCTGACTGAAGTCTCACCAATATAATCGCACGAAAATGCATATCTCAGCTTGAAACCCGACGAAATCCAAAATATCGCCGGTTCTGCATATCAAACGCACTGTGGAATGTTGAAAACACCAGAAAACTTGTTTTTTCGCATTAAATAGCTCGAAACGAGCGATCTAGATGATTCTGCATACTTCTGACTGAAGTCTCACCAATATAATCGCACGAAAATGCATATCTCAGCTTGAAACCCGACGAAATCCAAAATATCGCCGGTTCTGCATATCAAACGCCCTGTGGAGTGGTCAAAACACCAGATAACGTGTTTCTCGCATTAAACAGCTCGAAACGTACGATCTCGTTGACTCTGCATACTTCGGACAGAAGTCTCACCAATATTATCGCAGAAAATGCATATTTCAGCTGGAAACCCCACGAAAACCAAGTTATCGGCGGCTCTACATATCAAACGCACTGTGGAGTGGTCAAAACACCAAAAACTTGCTTTTCGCATTAAATAGCTCGAAAAGAGAGTTCTTGATGATTCTGCATACTTCTCATAGATGAAACACCAAGATTATTGCAGAAAATGCATATTTCAGCTGGAAACCCCACGAAAACCAAGTTATCGGCGGCTCTACATATCAAACGCACTGTGGAGTGGTAAAAACACCAGAAAACTTGTTTTTTCGCATTAAATAGCTCGAAAATAGCGATCTCGATGATTCTGCATACTTCTGACAGAACACTCACCAAGATTATCGCAGAAAATGCATATCTCAGCTTGAAACCCGACAAAAACGACGATGTCGCCGGTTCTGCATATCAAACTTACTGTGGAGTGGTGAAAACACCAGAAAACTTGTTTTTTTGCATTAAATATCTCTAAACGAGCGATCTAGATGATTCTGCAGACTTCTGACTGAAGTCTCACCAAGATTATCGCTGAAAATGCATATCTTAGCTGGAAACTCCACGAAAATCAAGTTATCGGCGGCTCTACATATCAAACGCACTGTGGAGTGGTCAAAACACAAAATAACGTGTTTCTCGCATTAAATAGCTCGAATAGAGCGATCTCGGTGATTCTGCATACTTCTGACAGAAGACTCGCCAAGATTATCGCAGAAAATGCATATCTCAGCTTGAAACCCGACGAAATCCAAAATATCGCCGGTTCTGCATATCAAACGCACTGTGGAATGTTGAAAACACCAGAAAACATGTTTCTCGCATTAACTAGCTCGAGACGAGCGATCTAGATGATTCTGCATACTTCTGACTGAAGTCTCACCAATATAATCGCACGAAAATGCATATCTCAGCTTGAAACCCGACGAAATCCAAAATATCGCCGGTTCTGCATATCAAACGCCCTGTGGAGTGGTCAAAACACCAGATAACGTGTTTCTCGCATTAAATAGCTCGCAAAAAGCGATATCGATGATTCTGCAAACTTCGGACAGAAGTCTCACCAAGATAATCGTAGAAAATGCATATCTCAGCTTGAAACCCCACGAAAACCCAGATATCGCTGGTTCTACATATCAAACGCACTGTGGAGTGCTGAAAACACCAGATAACGTGTTTCTCGCATTAAATAGCTCGAAACGAGCGATCTCGATGATTAAGCATACTTCGGACAGAAGTCTCACCAAGATTATCGTAAAAAATGCATATCTCAGCTTGAAATCCCACGAAAACCAAGATATCTACTGTTCTGCATATCCAACGAACTGTGGAGTGGTGAAAACACCAGATAACGTGTTGCTCGCATTAAATATCTCGAAAAGTGCGATCTCGATGATTCTGCATACTTCGGACAGAGGTCTCACCAAGATTATCGCAGAAAATGCATATCTCAGCTTGAAACCACACGAAAACCAAGATATCTCCGGTTCTGCACCTCCAACGAACTGTGGTGTGGTGAAAATCCCAGAAAACGTGTTTGTCGCATTAAATAGCTCGAAAAGAGCGATCTCGATGATTCTGCACACTTCGGACAGAAGTCTCACCAAGATTATCGTGGAAAATGCATATCTCAGCTTGAAACCCCACGAAAACCCAGATATCGCTGGTTCTACATTTCAAACGCACTGTGGAGTGCTGAAAACACCAGATAACGTGTTGCTCGCATTAAATATCTCGAAAAGTGCGATCTCGATGATTCTGCATACTTCGGACAGAAGTCTCACCAAGATTATCGCAGAAAATGCATATCTCAGCTTGAAATCCCACGAAAACCAAGATATCTACTGTTCTGCATATCCAACGAACTGTGGAGTGGTGAAAACACCAGATAACGTGTTGCTCCCATTAAATATCTCGAAAAGTGCGATCTCGATGATTCTGCATACTTCTGACAGAACACTCACCAAGATTATCGCAGAAAATGCATATCTCAGCTTGAAACCCGACAAAAACGACGATGTCGCCGGTTCTGCATATCAAACTTACTGTGGAGTGGTGAAAACACCAGAAAACTTGTTTTTTTGCATTAAATATCTCTAAACGAGCGATCTAGATGATTCTGCAGACTTCTGACTGAAGTCTCACCAAGATTATCGCAGAAAATGCATATCTTAGCTGGAAACACCCCGAAAATCAAGTTATCGGCGGCTCTACATATCAAACGCACTGTGGAGTGGTCAAAACACCAAATAACGTGTTTCTCGCATTAAATAGCTCGAAACGAGCGATCTAGATGATACTGCATACTTCTGACTGAAGTCTCACCAAGATTATCGCTGAAAATGCATATCTTAGCTGGAAACTCAACGAAAATCAAGTTATCGGCGGCTCTACATATCAAACGCACTGTGGAGTGGTCAAAACACAAAATAACGTGTTTCTCGCATTAAATAGCTCGAATAGAGCGATCTCGGTGATTCTGCATACTTCTGACAGAAGACTCGCCAAGATTATCGCAGAAAATGCATATCTCAGCTTGAAACCCGACGAAATCCAAAATATCGCCGGTTCTGCATATCAAACGCACTGTGGAATGTTGAAAACACCAGAAAACATGTTTCTCGTATTAACTAGCTCGAGACGAGCGATCTAGATGATTCTGCATACTTCTGACTGAAGTCTCACCAATATAATCGCACGAAAATGCATATCTCAGCTTGAAACCCGACGAAATCCAAAATATCGCCGGTTCTGCATATCAAACGCCCTGTGGAGTGGTCAAAACACCAGATAACGTGTTTCTCGCATTAAATAGCTCGCAAAAAGCGATATCGATGATTCTGCAAACTTCGGACAGAAGTCTCACCAAGATAATCGTAGAAAATGCATATCTCAGCTTGAAACCCCACGAAAACCCAGATATCGCTGGTTCTACATATCAAACGCACTGTGGAGTGCTGAAAACACCAGATAACGTGTTTCTCGCATTAAATAGCTCGAAACGAGCGATCTCGATGATTAAGCATACTTCGGACAGAAGTCTCACCAAGATTATCGTAAAAAATGCATATCTCAGCTTGAAATCCCACGAAAACCAAGATATCTACTGTTCTGCATATCCAACGAACTGTGGAGTGGTGAAAACACCAGATAACGTGTTGCTCGCATTAAATATCTCGAAAAGTGCGATCTCGATGATTCTGCATACTTCGGACAGAGGTCTCACCAAGATTATCGCAGAAAATGCATATCTCAGCTTGAAACCACACGAAAACCAAGATATCTCCGGTTCTGCACCTCCAACGAACTGTGGTGTGGTGAAAATCCCAGAAAACGTGTTTGTCGCATTAAATAGCTCGAAAAGAGCGATCTCGATGATTCTGCACACTTCGGACAGAAGTCTCACCAAGATTATCGTGGAAAATGCATATCTCAGCTTGAAACCCCACGAAAACCCAGATATCGCTGGTTCTACATATCAAACGCACTGTGGAGTGGTGAAAACACCAGATAACGTGTTTCTCGCATTAAATAGGTCGAAACGAGCGATCTCGATGATTAAGCATATTTCGGACAGAAGTCTCACCAAGATTATCGTAAAAAATGCATATCTCAGCTTGAAACCCCACGAAAACCCAGATATCGCTGGTTCTACATATCAAACGCACTGTGGAGTGCTGAAAACACCAGATAACGTGTTTCTCGCATTAAATAGCTCGAAAAGTGCGATCTCGATGATTCTGCATACTTCTAACAGAAGTCTCACCATGATTATCGCAGAAAATGCATATCTCAGCTTGAAACCCGACGAAAACCAAACATTGCCGGTTCTGCATATCAAACGCACTGTGGAGTGCTGAAAACACCAGATAACGCGTTTGCTCGCATTAAATAGGACGAAAAGAGCGATCTCGATGATTCTGCATACTTCTAACAGAAGTCTCACCATGATTATCGCAGAAAAAGCATATCTCTGCTAGAAACCCCACGAAAACCAAGATATCTCCTGTTCTGCATATCCAACGAACTGTGGAGTGGTGAAAACCCCAGAAAACGTGTTTCTCGCATTAAACAGCTCGAAACGTACGATCTCGATGACTCTGCATAATTCGGACAGAAGTCTCACCAATATTATCGCAGAAAATGCATATTTCAGCTGGAAACCCCACGAAAACCAAGTTATCGCCGGTTCTCCATATCAGACACACTGTGGAGTGGTGAAAACACAAGACAACTTGTTACTCGCATTAACTACCTCGAAAAGAGGGTTCTGGATGATTCTGCATACTTCTCATAAATGAAACACCAAGATTATCGCAGAAAATGCATATCTCAGCTTGAAACCTCACGAAAACCAAGATATCTCCGGTTCTGCACATGAAAAGTACTGTGGAGTGGTGAAAACAGCAGAAAACGTGTTTCTCGCATTAAGTAGCTCGAAAAGAGCGTTCTCGAAGATTCTGCATACTTCTGACAGAGGTCTCACAAATATTATCGTAGAAAATGCATATCTCAGCTTGAAACCCGACCGAAACGAAGATGTCTCCGGTTCTGCTTGTCTAACGTACTGTGGAGTGGTGAATACACCAGAAAACGTGTTTCTCGCATTAAATAGCTCGAAACGCGCGATCTGGATGATTCTGCATACTTCTGACTGAAGTCTCACCAATATTATCGCAGAAAATGCATATCTTAGCTGGAAACACCACGAAAATCAAGATATCGCCGGTTCTGCATATCAAACGCAATGTGGAATTTTGAAAACAACAGAAAACTTGTTTTTTCGCATTAAATAGCTCGAATCGAGCAATCTAGATGATTCTGCATACTTCTGACTGAAGTCTCACCAAGATTATCGCAGAAAATGCATATCTCAGCTGGAAACCCAACGAAAATCAAGATATCGCCGGTTCTGCATATCAAACGCAATGTGGAATTTTGAAAACACCAGAAAACTAGTTTTTTCGCATTAAATAGCTCGAATCGAGCAATCTAGATGATTCTGCATACTTCTGACTGAAGTCTCACCAAGATTATCACAGAAAATGCATATTTCAGCTGGAAACCCCACGAAAACCAAGATATCGCCGGTTCTGCATATCAAACGCCCTGTGGAGTGGTCAAATCACCAGATAACGTGTTTCTCGCATTATATAGCTCGAAAAGAGCGATATCGATGATTCTGCATACTTCGGACAGAAGTCTCACCAATATTATCGCAGAAAATGCATATTTCACCTGGAAACCCCACGAAAACCAAGTTATCGGCGGCTCTACATATCAAACGCACTGTGGAGTGGTCAAAACACCAAAAACTTGCTTTTCGCATTAAATAGCTCGAAAAGAGAGTTCTTGATGATTCTGCATACTTCTCATAGATGAAACACCAAGATTATCGCAGAAAATGCATATTTCAGCTGGAAACCCCACGAAAACCAAGTTATCGGCGGCTCTACATATCAAACGCACTGTGGAGTGGTAAAAACACCAGAAAACTTGTTTTTTCGCATTAAATAGCTCGAAAATAGCGATCTCGATGATTCTGCATACTTCTGACAGAACACTCACCAAGATTATCGCAGAAAATGCATATCTCAGCTTGAAACCGGACAAAAACGACGATGTCGCCGGTTCTGCATATCAAACTTACTGTGGAGTGGTGAAAACACCAGAAAACTTGTTTTTTCGCATTAAATAAATCTAAACGAGCGATCTAGATGATTCTGCAGACTTCTGACTGAAGTCTCACCAAGATTATCGCAGAAAATGCATATCTTAGCTGGAAACACCCCGAAAATCAAGTTATCAGCGGCTCTACATATCAAACTCACTGTGGAGTGGTCAAAACACCAGATAACAGTGTTTCTCGCATTAAATAGCTCGAATAGAGCGATCTCGATGATTCTGCATACTTCTGACAGAAGACTCACCAAGATTATCGCAGAAAATGCATATCTCAGCTGGAAACCCCACGAAAACCAAGATATCGCCGGTTCTGCATATCAGACGCACTGTGGAGTGGTGAAAACACCAGAAAACATGTTTCTCGCATTAACTAGCTCGAGACGAGCGATCTAGATGATTCTGCATACTTCTGACTGAAGTCTCACCAATATAATCGCACGAAAATGCATATCTCAGCTTGAAACCCGACGAAATCCAAAATATCGCAGGTTCTGCATATCAAACCAACTGTGGATTGGTGAAAACACCAGATAACGTGTTTCTCGCATTAAATAGCTCGAAAAGTGCGATCTCGATGATTCTGCATACTTCTAACAGAAGTCTCACCAAGATTATCGCAGAAAATGCATATCTCTGCTTGAAACCCCACGAAAACCAAGATATCTACTGTTCTGCATATCCAACGAACGGTGGAGTGGTGAAAACCCCAGAAAACGTGTTTCTCGAATTAAATAGCTCGAAAAGGGTGCTCTCGATGTTTCTGCATACTTCGGAGAGATGTCTCACCAAGCTTATCGTAGAAAATGCATATCTCAGCTTGAAACCCGACGAAAACCAAAATATCTCCGGTTCTGCACATCCAACGCACTGTGGAGTGGTGAAAACCCCAGAAAACGTGTTTCTCGCATTAAATAGCTCGAAACGAGCGATCTCGATGATTCTGCATACTTCGGACAGAAGACTCACCAAGATTATCGCAGAAAATGCATATCTCAGCTGGAAACCCCACGAAAACCAAGATATCGCCGGTTCTGCATATCAGACGCACTGTGGAGTGGTGAAAACACCAGAAAACATGTTTCTCGCATTAACTAGCTCGAGACGAGCGATCTAGATGATTCTGCATACTTCTGACTGAAGTCTCACCAATATAATCGCACGAAAATGCATATCTCAGCTTGAAACCCGACGAAATCCAAAATATCGCAGGTTCTGCATATCAAACCAACTGTGGATTGGTGAAAACACCAGATAAGGTGTTTCTCGCATTAAATAGCTCGAAAAGTGCGATCTCGATGATTCTGCATACTTCGGACAGAAATCTCACCAAGATTATCGCTGAAAATGCATATCACAGCTTGAAACCTCACGAAAACCAAGATATCGCTGTGTTCTGCATATCAAACGCACTGTGGAGTGGTGAAAACCCCAGAAAACGTGTTCCTCGCATTAAATAGCTCGAATAGAGCGATCTCGATGATTCTTCATACTTCTGACAGAAGTCTCACCAAGATTATCGTAAAAAATGCATATCTCAGCTTGAAACCTCACGAAAGCCAAGATATCGCTGGTTCTGCATATCAAACGCACTGTGGAGTGGTGAAAACACCAGAAAACGTGTTTCGCGCATTAAGTAGCTCGAAACGAGCGATCTCGATGATTCTGCATACTTCGGACAGAAGTCTCAACAAGATTATCGCAGAAAATGCATATCTCAGCTTGAAACCCATCGAAAACCAAGATGTCGCCGGTTCTGCATATCAAACGCTCTGTGGAGTGGTGAAAACACCAGATATCGAGTTTCTCGCATTAAATAGCTCGAAAAGTGCGATCTCGATGATTCTGCATACTTCTAACAGAAGTCTCACAAAGATTATCGCAGAAAATGCATATCTCTGCTTGAAACCCCACGCAAACCAAGATATCTCCTGTTCTGCATATCCAAAGAACTGTGGAGTGGTGAAAACCCCAGAAAACGTGTTTCTCGCATTAAATAGCTCGAAAAGAGCGCTCTCGATGTTTCTGCATACTTCGGACAGATGTCTCACAAAGCTTATCGTACAAAATGCATATCTCAGCTTGAAACCCGACGAAAACCAAAATATCGCCGGTTCTGCATATCAAACCAACTGTGGAGTGGTGAAAACACCAGATAACCTGTTTCTCGCATTAAATAGCTCGACAAGTGCGATCTCGATGTTTCTGCATACTTCTAACAGAAGTCTCAACAAGATTATCGCAGAAAATGCATATCTCAGCTTGAAACCCCACGAAAACCAAGATTTCGCCGGTTCTGCATATCATACGCACTGAGGAGTGGTAAAAACACTAGATATCGTGTTTCTCGCATTAAATAGCTCGAAACGAGCGATCTCGATGATACAGCATACTTTGGACAGATGTCTCACCAAGATTATCGCAGAAAATGCATATCTCAGCTTGAAACCCCACTAAAACCAAGATATCTACTGTTCTGCATATCAAACGCACTGTGGAGTGGTGAAAACACCAGAAAACGTGTTTCGCGCATTAAGTAGCTCGAAAAGGGCGCTCTCGATGTTTCTGCATACTTCGGACAGATGTCTCACCAGGATTATCGTAGAAAATGCATATCTCAGCTTGAAACCCCACGAAAACCAAGATATCGCCGGTTCTGCATATCAAACGCACTGTGGAGTGGTGAAAACACCAGATAACGTGTTTCTCGCATTGAATAGCTCGAAACGAGCGATCTCGATGATTCTGCATACTTCAGACAGAAGTCTCAACAAGATAATCGCAGAAAATGCATATCTCAGCTTGAAACCCCACGAAAACCAAGATATCTACTGTTCTGCATAGCAAACGCACTGTGGAGTGGTGAAAACACCAGATAACGTGTTTCTCGCACTAACTAGCTCGAAAAGAGCGATCTCGATGTTTCAGCATACTTCGGACAGAAGTCTCACCAAGATTATCGCAGAAAATGCATATCTCAGCTTGAAACCTCAGGAAAACCAAGATAATGCCAGTTCTGCATATCAAACCAACAGTGGAGTGGTGAAAACACCAGATAACGTGTTTCTCGCATTAAATAGCTCGAAAAGAGCTATCTCGATGATTCTGCATACTTCGGACAGAAGTCTCACCAAGATTATCGTAAAAAATGCATATCTCAGCTTGAAACCTCACAACACCAAGATATCGCTGGTTCTGCATATCAAACGCACTGTGGAGTGGTGAAAACACCGGATAAGGTTTTTCTCGCATTAACTAGCTCGAAAAGAGCGATCTCGATGTTTCAGCATACTTCGGACAGAAGTCTCACCAAGATTATCGCTGAAAATGCATATCTCAGCTTGAAACCTCAGGAAAACCAAGATATTGCCAGTTCTGCATATCAAACCAACTGTGGAGTGGTGAAAACACCAGATAACGTGTTTCTCGCATTAAATAGCTCGACAAGTGCGATCTCGATGATTCTGCATACTTCTAACAGAAGTCTCAACAAGATTATCGCAGAAAATGCATATCTCAGCTTGAAACCCCACGAAAACCAAGATTTCGCCGGTTCTGCATATCATACGCACTGAGGAGTGGTAAAAACACTAGATATCGTGTTTCTCGCATTAAATAGCTCGAAACGAGCGATCTCGATGATACAGCATACTTTGGACAGATGTCTCACCAAGATTATCGCAGAAAATGCATATCTCAGCTTGAAACCCCACTAAAACCAAGATATCTACTGTTCTGCATATCAAACGCACTGTGGAGTGGTGAAAACACCAGAAAACGTGTTTCGCGCATTAAGTAGCTCGAAAAGGGCGCTCTCGATGTTTCTGCATACTTCGGACAGATGTCTCACCAGGATTATCGTAGAAAATGCATATCTCAGCTTGAAACCCCACGAAAACCAAGATATCGCCGGTTCTGCATATCAAACGCACTGTGGAGTGGTGAAAACACCAGATAACGTGTTTCTCGCATTGAATAGCTCGAAACGAGCGATCTCGATGATTCTGCATACTTCGGACAGAAGTCTCAACAAGATTATCGCAGAAAATGCATATCTCAGCTTGAAACCCCACGAAAACCAAGATATCTACTGTTCTGCATAGCAAACGCACTGTGGAGTGGTGAAAACACCAGATAACGTGTTTCTCGCACTAACTAGCTCGAAAAGAGCGATCTCCATGATACAGCATACTTCGGACAGAAGTCTCACCAAGATTATCGCTGAAAATGCATATCTCACCTTGAAACCCCACGAAAACCAAGATATCGCCGGTTCTGCATATCAAACGCACTGTGGAGTGGTGAAAACACCAGATAAGGTGTTTCTCGCATTAAATAGCTCGAAACGAGCGATCTCCATGATTCTGCATACTTCGGACAGAGGTCTCACCAAAATTATCGTAGAAAATGCACATCTCAGCTTGAAACCCGACGAAAACCGAGTTATCTCCGGTTCTGCACATCAAACGTACCGTGGAGTGGCCAAAACACCAGAAAACGTGTTTCGCGCATTAAGTATCTCGAAAAGAGCGTTCTCGAAGATTCTGCATACTTCTGACAGAAGTCTCACCAAGATTATCGCAGAAAATGCATATCTCTGCTTGAAACCCCACGAAAACCAAGATATCGCCGGTTCTGCATATCAAACGCACTGTGGAGTGGTGAAAACACCAGATAACGTGTTTCTCGCATTAAATAGCTCGAAAAGTGCGATCTCGATGATTCTGCATACTTCGGACAGAAATCTCACCAAGATTATCGCTGAAAATGCATATCACAGCTTGAAACCCCACGAAAGCCAAAATATCTCCGGTTCTGCATATCCAACGCACTGTGGAGTGGTGAAAACACCAGATAACGTGTTTCTCGCATTAAATAGCTCGAAACGAGCGATCTCGATGATTCTGCATACTTCGGACAGAAGTCTCTCCAAAATTATCGTAAAAAATGCATATCTCAGCTTGAAACCTCACGAAAGCCAAGATATCGCTGGTTCTGCATATCAAACGCACTGTGGAGTGGTGAAAACACCGGATAAGGTTTTTCTCGCATTAACTAGCTCGAAAAGAGCGATCTCGATGTTTCAGCATACTTCGGACAGAAGTCTCACCAAGATTATCGCAGAAAATGCATATCTCAGCTTGAAACCTCAGGAAAACCAAGATATTGCCAGTTCTGCATATCAAACCAACTGTGGAGTGGTGAAAACACCAGATAACGTGTTTCTCGCATTAAATAGCTCGAAAAGAGCTATCTCGATGATTCTGCATACTTCGGACAGAAGTCTCACCAAAATTATCGTAAAAAATGCATATCCCAGCTTAAAACACCACGAAAGCCAAGATATCGCTGGTTCTGCATATCAAACGCACTGTGGAGTGGTGAAAACACCGGATAAGGTTTTTCTCGCATTAACTACCTCGAAAAGAGCGATCTCGATGTTTCAGCATACTTCGGACAGAAGTCTCACCAAGATTATCGCAGAAAATGCATATCTCAGCTTGAAACCCCACGAAAACCAAGATTTCGCCGGTTCTGCATATCATACGCACTGAGGAGTGGTATAAACACTAGATATCGTGTTTCTCGCATTAAATAGCTCGAAACGAGCAATCTCGATGATTAAGCATACTTCGGACAGAACACCCACTAAGATTATCGTACAAAATGCATATCTCAGCTTGAAACCCCACTAAAACCAAGATATCTACTGTTCTGCATATCAAACGCACTGTGGAGTGGTGAAAACACCAGAAAACGTGTTTCGCGCATTAAGTAGCTCGAAACGAGCGATCTCGATGATTCTGCATACTTCGGACAGAAGTCTCAACAAGATTATCGCAGAAAATGCATATCTCAGCTTGAAACCCATCGAAAACCAAGATGTCGCCGGTTCTGCATATCAAACGCTCTGTGGAGTGGTGAAAACACCAGATATCGAGTTTCTCGCATTAAATAGCTCGAAAAGTGCGATCTCGATGATTCTGCATACTTCTAACAGAAGTCTCACAAAGATTATCGCAGAAAATGCATATCTCTGCTTGAAACCCCACGCAAACCAAGATATCACCTGTTCTGCATATCCAAAGAACGGTGGAGTGGTGAAAACCCCAGAAAACGTGTTTCTCGCATTAAATAGCTCGAAAAGAGCGCTCTCGATGTTTCTGCATACTTCGGACAGATGTCTCACAAAGCTTATCGTACAAAATGCATATCTCAGCTTGAAACCCGACGAAAACCAAAATATCGCCGGTTCTGCATATCAAACCAACTGTGGAGTGGTGAAAACACCAGATAACCTGTTTCTCGCATTAAATAGCTCGACAAGTGCGATCTCGATGATTCTGCATACTTCGGACAGAAGTCTCAACAAGATTATCGCAGAAAATGCATATCTCAGCTTGAAACCCCACGAAAACCAAGATATCTACTGTTCTGCATATCAAACGCACTGTGGAGTGGTGAAAACACCAGAAAACGTGTTTCGCGCATTAAGTAGCTCGAAAAGAGCGCTCTCGATGTTTCTGCATACTTCGGACAAATGTCTCACCAGGATTATCGTAGAAAATGCATATCTCAGCTTGAAACCCCACGAAAACCAAGATATCGCCGGTTCTGCATATCAAACGCACTGTGGAGTGGTGAAAACACCAGATAACGTGTTTCTCGCATTGAATAGCTCGAAACGAGCGATCTCGATGATTCTGCATACTTCGGACAGAAGTCTCAACAAGATTATCGCAGAAAATGCATATCTCAGCTTGAAACCCCACGAAAACCAAGATATCTACTGTTCTGCATAGCAAACGCACTGTGTAGTGGTGAAAACACCAGATAACGTGTTTCTCGCACTAACTAGCTCGAAAAGAGCGATCTCCATGATACAGCATACTTCGGACAGAAGTCTCACCAAGATTATCGCTGAAAATGCATATCTCAGCTTGAAACCCCACGAAAACCAAGATATCGCCGGTTCTGCATATCAAACGCACTGTGGAGTGGTGAAAACACCAGATAACGTGTTTCTCGCATTGAATAGCTCGAAACGAGCGATCTCGATGATTCTGCATACTTCTGACAGAGGTCTCACCAATATTATCGTAGAAAATGGATATCTCAGCTTGAAACCCGACCGAAACGAAGATATCTCCGGTTCAGCATGTCTAACGAACTGTGGAGTGGTGAAAACCACTGATAACGTGTTTCTCGCACTAACTAGCTCGAAAAGAGCGATCTCCATGATACAGCATACTTCGGACAGAAGTCTCACCAAGATTATCGCAGAAAATGCATATATCAGCTTGAAACCCCACGAAAACCAAGATATCGCTGTGTTCAGCATATCAAACGCACTGTGGAGTGGTGAAAACCCCAGAAAACGGGTTTCTCGCATTAAATAGCTCGAATAGAGCGATCTCGATGATTCTTCATACTTCGGACAGAGGTCTCACCAAGATGATCGTAGAAAATGCATATCTCAGCTTGAAACCCGACGAAAACCGAGTTATCTCCGGTTCTGCACATCAAACGTACCGTGGAGTGGCCAAAACACCAGAAAACGTGTTTCACGCATTAAGTAGCTCGAAAAGAGCGTTCTCGAAGATTCTGCATACTTCTGACAGAAGTCTCACCAAGATTATCGCAGGAAATGCATATCCCAGCTTGAAACCCCACGAAAACCAAGATATCTCCGGATCTGCATATCCAACGAACTGTGGAGTGGTAAAAACCCCAGAAAACGAGTTTCTCGCATTAAATAGCTCGAAAAGTGCGCTCTCGATGTTTCTGCATACTTCGGACAGATGTTTCACCAAGATTATCGTAGAAAATGCATATCTCAGCTTGAAACCCGACGAAAACCAAAGTATCGCCGGTTCTGCGTATCAAACCTACTGTGGAGTGCTGAAAACACCAGAAAACGTGTTTCTCGCATTAAGTAGCTCGAAAAGAGCGTTCTCGAAGATCTTGCATACTTCTGACAGAAGTCTCACCAATATTATCGTAGAAAATGGATATCTCAGCTTGAAACCCGACCGAAACGAAGATATCTCCGGTTCAGCATGTCTAACGAACTGTGGAGTGGTGAAAACCCCTGATAACGTGTTTCTCGCACTAACTAGCTCGAAAAGAGCGATCTCCATGATACAGCATACTTCGGACAGAAGTCTCACCAAGATTATCGCAGAAAATGCATATCTCAGCTTGAAACCCCACGAAAACCAAGATATCGCTGTGTTCAGCATATCAAACGCACTGTGGAGTGGTGAAAACCCCAGAAAACGGGTTTCTCGCATTAAATAGCTCGAATAGAGCGATCTCGATGATTCTTCATACTTCGGACAGAGGTCTCACCAAGATGATCGAAGAAAATGCATATCTCAGCTTGAAACCCGACGAAAACCGAGTTATCTCCGGTTCTGCACATCAAACGTACCGTGGAGTGGCCAAAACACCAGAAAACGTGTTTCACGCATTAAGTAGCTCGAAAAGAGCGTTCTCGAAGATTCTGCATACTTCTGACAGAAGTCTCACCAGGATTATCGTAGAAAATGCATACCTCAGCTTGAAACCCGACGAAAACCAAGATATCACTGGTTCTGCATGTCAAACGCACTGTGGAGTGGTGAAAACACCAGATAACGTGTTTCTCGCATTAAATAGCTCGAAAAGAGCGTTCTAGATGATTCAGCATACTTCGGACAGAAGTCTCACCAAGATTATCGCAGGAAATGCATATCCCAGCTTGAAACCCCACGAAAACCAAGATATCTCCGGTTCTGCATATCCAACGAACTGTGGAGTGGTAAAAACCCCAGAAAACGAGTTTCTCGCATTAAATAGCTCGAAAAGTGCGCTCTCGATGTTTCTGCATACTTCGGACAGAAGTCTCACCAAGATTATCGGAGAAAATGCATATCTCAGCTTGAAACCCCACGAAAACCAAGATATCACTGGTTCTGCATGTCAAACGCACTGTGGAGTGGTGAAAACACCAGATAACGTGTTTCTCGCATTAAATAGCTCGAAAAGAGCGTTCTAGATGATTCAGCATACTTCGGACAGAAGTCTCACCAAGATTATCGCAGGAAATGCATATCTCAGCTTGAAACCCGACGAAAACCGATATATCGCCGGTTCTGCACATCAAACGTACCGTGGAGTGGTGAAAACACCAGAAAACGTGTTTCGCGCATTAAGTAGCTCAAAAAGAGCGTTCTCGAAGATTCTGCATAATTCTGACAGAAGTCTCACCAGGATTATCGTAGAAAATGCATATCTCAGCTTGAAAAACGGCCGAAACCAAGGTATCTCCGGTTCTGCATGTCAAACGTACTGTGGAGTGGTGAAAACACCAGAAATCGTGTTTCGTGCATTAAGTAGCTCGAAAAGAGCGATCTAGATGATTCTGCATACTTCTGACTGAAGTCTCACCAATATTATCGCAGAAAATGCATATCTCAGCTTGAAACCCCACGAAAACCAAGATATCGCTGGTTCTGCATGTCAAACGCACTGTGGAGTGGTGAAAACACCAGATAACGTGTTTCTCGCATTAAATAGCCCGAAAAGAGCGTTCTAGATGATTCAGCATACTTCGGACAGAAGTCTCACGTAGATTATCGCAGGAAATGCATATCCCAGCTTGAAACCCCACGAAAACCAAGATATCTCCGGTTCTGCATATCCAACGAACTGTGGAGTGGTAAAAACCCCAGAAAACGAGTTTCTCGCATTAAATAGCTCGAAACGAGCGATCTCGATGATTCTGCATACTTCGGACAGATGTTTCACCAAGATTATCGTAGAAAATGCATATCTCAGCTTGAAACCCGACGAAAACCAAAGTATCGCCGGTTCTGCATATCAAACCTACTGTGGAGTGGTGAAAACACCAGAAAACGTGTTTCTCGCATTAAGTAGCTCGAAAAGAGCGTTCTCGAAGATCTTGCATACTTCTGACAGAAGTCTCACCAATATTATCGTAGAAAATGGATATCTCAGCTTGAAACCCGACCGAAACGAAGATATCTCCGGTTCAGCATGTCTAACGAACTGTGGAGTGGTGAAAACCCCTGATAACGTGTTTCTCGCACTAACTAGCTCGAAAAGAGCGATCTCCATGATACAGCATACTTCGGACAGAAGTCTCACCAAGATTATCGCAGAAAATGCATATCTCAGCTTGAAACCCCACGAAAACCAAGATATCGCTGTGCTCAGCATATCAAACGCACTGTGGAGTGGTGAAAACCCCAGAAAACGGGTTTCTCGCATTAAATAGCTCGAATAGAGCGATCTCGATGATTCTTCATACTTCGGACAGAGGTCTCACCAATATTATCGCAGAAAATGCATATCTCAGCTTGAAACCCGACGAAAACCGAGTTATCTCCGGTTCTGCACATCAAACGTACCGTGGAGTGGCCAAAACACCAGAAAACGTGTTTCACGCATTAAGTAGCTCGAAAAGAGCGTTCTCGAAGATTCTGCATACTTCTGACAGAAGTCTCACCAGGATTATCGTAGAAAATGCATATCTCAGCTTGAAACCCGACGAAAACCAAGATATCACTGGTTCTGCATGTCAAACGCACTGTGGAGTGGTGAAAACACCAGATAACGTGTTTCTCGCATTAAATAGCTCGAAAAGAGCGTTCTAGATGATTCAGCATACTTCGGACAGAAGTCTCACCAAGATTATCGCAGGAAATGCATATCCCAGCTTGAAACCCGACGAAAACCGATATATCTCCGGTTCTGCACATCAAACGTACCGTGGAGTGGTGAAAACACCAGAAAACGTGTTTCGCGCATTAAGTAGCTCAAAAAGAGCGTTCTCGAAGATTCTGCATAATTCTGACAGAAGTCTCACCAGGATTATCGTAGAAAATGCATATCTCAGCTTGAAACCCGACCGAAACCAAGATATCACTGGTTCTGCATGTCAAACGCACTGTGGAGTGGTGAAAACACCAGATAACGTGTTTCTCGCATTAAATAGCTCGAAAAGAGCGTTCTAGATGATTCAGCATACTTCGGACAGAAGTCTCACCAAGATTATCGCAGGAAATGCATATCCCAGCTTGAAACCCGACGAAAACCGATATATCTCCGGTTCTGCACATCAAACGTACCGTGGAGTGGTGAAAACACCAGAAAACGTGTTTCGCGCATTAAGTAGCTCAAAAAGAGCGTTCTCGAAGATTCTGCATAATTCTGACAGAAGTCTCACCAGGATTATCGTAGAAAATGCATATCTCAGCTTGAAACCCGACCGAAACCAAGGTATCTCCGGTTCTGCATGTCAAACGTACTGTGGAGTGGTGAAAACACCAGAAATCGTGTTTCGTGCATTAAGTAGCTCGAAAAGAGCGATCTAGATGATTCTGCATACTTCTGACTGAAGTCTCACCAATATTATCGCAGAAAATGCATATCTCAGCTTGAAACCCCACGAAAACCAAGATATCGCTGGTTCTGCATGTCAAACGCACTGTGGAGTGGTGAAAACACCAGATAACGTGTTTCTCGCATTAAATAGCCCGAAAAGAGCGTTCTAGATGATTCAGCATACTTCGGACAGAAGTCTCACCTAGATTATCGCAGGAAATGCATATCCCAGCTTGAAACCCCACGAAAACCAAGATATCTCCGGTTCTGCATATCCAACGAACTGTGGAGTGGTAAAAACCCCAGAAAACGAGTTTCTCGCATTAAATAGCTCGAAAAGAGCGCTCTCGATGTTTCTGCATACTTCGGAGAGATGTTTCACCAAGATTTTCGTAGAAAATGCATATCACAGCTTGAAACCCGACGAAAACCAAAATATCGCCGGTTCTGCATATCAAACCTACTGTGGAGTCGTGAAAACACCAGATAACGTGTTTCTCGCATTCAGTAGCTCGAAACGAGCGATCTCGATGATTCTGCATACTTCGGACAGAAGTCTCAACAAGATTATCGCAGAAAATGCATATCTCAGCTTGAAACCCCACGAAAACCAAGGTATCTACTGTTCTGCATATCAAACGCACTGTGGAGTGGTGAAAACACCAGATAACGTGTTTCTCGCACTAGCTAGCTCGAAAAGAGCGATCTCGATGATTCAGCATACTTCGGACAGAAGTCTCACCAAGATTATCGTAAAAAATGCATATCTCAGCTTGAAACCCCACGAAAGCCAAGATATCGCTGGTTCTGCATATCAAACGCACTGTGGAGTGGTGAAAACAGCGGATAAGTTTTTTCTCGCATTAACTAGCTCGAAAAGAGCGATCTCGATGTTTCAGCATACTTCGGACAGAAGTCTCACCAAGATTATCGCAGAAAATGCATATCTCAGCTTGAAACCCCACGAAAACCAAGATATCGCCGGTTCTGCATATCATACGCACTGTGGAGTGGTGAAAACACCAGATAACGTGTTTCTCGCAATAAATAGCTCGAAACGAGCGATCTCGATGATTAAGCATACTTCGGACAGAAGTTTCACCAAGATTATCGTAAAAAATGCATATCTCAGCTTGAAACCCCACGAAAACCAAGATATCGCTGGTTCTGCATATCAAACGCACTGTGGAGTGCTGAAAACACCAGATAACGTGTTTGTCGCATTAAATAGCTCGAATAGAGCGATCTCGATGATTCTGCATACTTCGGACAGAAGTCTCACCAAGATTATCGTAAACAATGCATATCTCAGCTTGAAACCCCACGAAAACCAAGATATCGCT
Organism: Anthophora plumipes; assembly: GCA_951804975.1. Lineage (NCBI taxonomy): Eukaryota > Metazoa > Arthropoda > Insecta > Hymenoptera > Apidae > Anthophora > Anthophora plumipes. Next base: position 3,445,490 of record CATORF010000583.1, read on the forward strand.
GGTACTGCATATCAAACGCACTGTGGAGTGGTGAAAACACCAGATAACGTGTTTCTCGCATTAAATAGCTCGAAAAGAGCGATCTCGATGATTCTGCATACTTCGGACAGAAGTCTCACCAAGGTTATCGCAGAATATGCATATCTCAGCTTGAAACCCCACGAAAACCAAGATGTCGCCGGTTCTGCATATCAAACGCACTGTGGAGTGGTGAAAACACCAGAAAACGTGTTTCTCGCATTAAGTAGCTCGAAAAGAGCGTTCTCGAAGATCCTGCATACTTCTGACAGAAGTCTCACCAGGATTATCGTAGAAAATGCATATCTCAGCTTGAAACCCGACCGAAACCAAGATATCTCCGATTCTGCATGTCAAACGTACTGTGGAGTGGTGTGAACACCAGATAACGTGTTTCTTGCATTAAATAGCTCGAAAAGAGCGTTCTCGAAGATCCTGCATACTTCTGACAGAAGTCTCACCAGGATTATCGTAGAAAATGCATATCTCAGCTTGAACCCCGACGAAATCAAAGATGTCGCCGGTTCTGCATATCAAACGCACTGTGGAGTGGTGAAAACAAAATCTTAAAAAAATAATCCTGGTCGCATACAATATAAATTTGATTGATTAATACGTCCAGGAACAGCATCAACTTTAATTCCAACTGATTGATTAGCTCATGAATGAATTACATCAGTTGATGATAATAATAATCGAATCGGAAAATTTATTGGAATGACCATACGATTATCAACATCTAATAAACGAAAACTATTCATAACCCTATCAGATAATATATAAGAATCAAATTCCAAATCTTTAAATTCTGAATATTCATAAGGCCAAGATCACTGATGACCTATAATTTTAATTGTAAAATAAGGATTTAAAATTTCATCAATATAATATAAAATCTTTAAAGAAGGAAAACAAATTGTTATTAAAATAAAAATTGGAATAATAGTTCAAATAATTTCCAATAAATGATTCTTCAATAAATACCGATTAACATGCTTATTAGTAATAATATCTAAAATAATTAATATTGAAAATACAATAATAACTAACATTAATATTATAACTAAATTATGAAAAGAAATTAAATTGTCAGAATAAGGTGAATTAGAATCTTGAAATCTATATATGAATCATGTTGCAATTTTTAATAAAATATAATATATTTTTATAAATGAATCTTAAATCTATCGCACTTATCTGCCATATTAAATAAAATAAAATATTAAAAATAAAAATTAAATCAATCATTAAAACTCAACATTATTAAATATTCAAAAATAATTCCTTTTTATTATTTAACACAATAGGTACTTCTAAATATACATGATCTAAAGGAGGTATAAAACCAATTCATTCTAATGAACTATTAAATTTAAAAACTACTAACCGTATTGAAATAAATCTTTCTAAAATTAAAAAAATTAATAAAATTAATCTATTTAAAGAAATTAATGAACCAATTGAAGAAAATAAATTCCAACAATAATATGCATCAGGATAATCTGAATATCGTCGAGGTATACCCATTAATCCTAAAAAATGTTGAGGAAAAAAAGGTATATTAACACCAATAAACATTATATAAAACTGAATTTTCAATCAATTCTGATGTATAACAACACCAAAAATTAAAGGAAATCAATGAATAAATCTTCCAACAATTGCAAAAACTGCTCCTATAGATAAAACATAATGAAAATGACCAACAACATAATAAGTATCATGTAAAATAATATCAATAGAAGAATTTGATAATACAATACCCGTCAATCCACCAATAATAAATATTATAACAAACCCTAATGATCATAAAATTGAAGTATTATAACCTAATTTAGCTCCATGATAAGTAGCTAATCAACTAAAAACTTTAATTCCTGTAGGAACTGCAATAACTATAGTTGCTGAAGTAAAATAAGCTCGAGTATCTACATCTAACCCAACTGTAAATATATGATGAGCTCATACAATAAATCCTAGAAATCCAATTCCTAATATAGCATAAATCATTCCTAAATTACCAAATACCTCTTTTTTACCACTCTCATTTATAATAATATGTGAAATCAATCCAAACCCCGGTAAAATTAAAATATAAACTTCAGGATGCCCAAAAAATCAAAATAAATGTTGATATAAAATTGGATCACCTCCCCCTAAAGGATCAAAAAACGAAGTATTAATATTTCGATCAAAAATTAATATTGTAATTGCTCCAGCTAAAACTGGCAATGATAGTAATAATAAAATAGCTGTAATAAACACTGATCAAGGAAATAAAGCTATTTGATCATAATTTAAAGATAAATTTTTTATTATTATAATAGTTACTATAAAATTTATTGCCCCAATAATTGAAGAAATTCCTGATAAATGTAAAGAAAAAATAGTAATATCAACAGAAGGAGAAGAATGAAATAAATATGAAGATAAAGGAGGATAAACCGTTCAACCAGTCCCTGGTCTAACTTGAAATAAATTTCTTAAAAGTAATAATATTAATGATGGCGGTAATAATCAAAATCTAATATTATTTATACGAGGAAATGCCATATCTGGAGATCCTAATATTAATGGAACTAATCAATTACCAAATCCACCAATTATAAATGGTATTACTATAAAAAAAATTATTAAAAATGCATGAACAGTAACAATTGAATTATAAACTTGATCATTATTAATTCATATACCTGGGGTACTTAACTCCATACGAATAATTATTCTCATAGAAGTTCCAATTATCCCTGATCATAAAGCAAACACAAAATAAATTATACCAATATTTTTATGATTAGTAGAATAAAATCATTTATCAAACATAAATAAAACATAATTATATAATATTTAAATATTAATAAATATATTTATATATTATAAGATTTATAATAAATCAATATATATATATATATATATATATATATATATATATATATATATATATATATATATATATATATATATATATATATATTTAACTATGAAACTTAAAAGTTTATTTTAACTTAAAATCTTCAAATCAAAAAAAGTATCATGTCTGATAAAAGAATTAAATTGTAAATTTAAACATGTAAGAAAAACTTACTGATACTAATTTTCTATAGTTTAAAAAAAACTTAAAATTGCAAATTTTAAAATATAAATAATTATTAGAAAATATTAATCATAAATATCTCACACTATATTAAATTTAACAAATTGATCAATACTTAAATTATATTAAATTGAAACCTTTAAGTAACATAAACATTAACCAATAAAAACCTAAAAAAAAATAACATAATAATAAATAAAACAATATAAGACTTAAATATATAACTCTTACAAAAATATTTTTTAGCTCTAGTATAATTCCTACTAATATATAATAATAATCTAAAATAATTTCAAATAATTATAACTGATGCTAATATCATAATAAATAATAAAACATAAAAATTAACATAATCCTCTAAAAAATAATAATTCAAAATTCACTTTAACACTAAAGACAAAAATGGAGGTAAAGAAGAATAAATTAAAACTATAATAATAAAATATACCTTCAAATATTTATCAACTAATAAAAACCCCAAATCATTAAAAGTTACCACATCAAATTTTTCAAAAAAATATAACAATATATAAAAAATAACTGCATAAAAAGAAAAATATACCAAATAAATTTTTACATTTACATATATAATTATTAATAAAAAAGTTGATTGAATAATAGAAGAACATCTAATAAATATTTTTATAGAATTATAAACTTTCATAATAATAGGAATAAAAATTAAATTTAATAAAATTCAACCTATAAAAAAAAAATTTATACCACTCACATTAGCTAAAAAATATATAGGTACTATTTTTATAACTGTTGAAAATATAAAAATTCTTGACCAACACATATATCTATGAATATAAATAGATCATTGATGAAAAGGAAATATTCCTAATTTTACTAACATAATTAATTGAATAAAAATTTCAAAAAAAACTCTTACTTCTTTCATAGATACATAAAAATACAATCTTATAATAAAAACTAACCTTCTTACTACTGATACTATATAATAAAAAACACTAGCACATTTTGAATCTCTAGTTAAATTTATATAAATAATTAAAACTAATGTTATAACTTCATAAATTAATCACATAAAAAATAAATCTCTTACAAAAAGAATGATTAAATAATTAATAATAATATATCTAAGACATATTACATTTTTAAATATTATTTTTTTCACAAAAAACCAATTCAAAATTATCTTTTAATTAAAAATTAAATAGTTTATAATACTAAAATTTTTACCTATTATATTTTAGTGTCAAAGCACATAAATTTTTGAAATTTAAAGTATTAATAAAATTAATAAATATAAAAAAATCAATTAGTAACAATAAATATAAAATTTATTTAAGTATCTGATCAAAATAATCCTTTAATCAGGCATATTACTTTAATACATATATATATATATAAAATATATAAAAGATACATATTATCTATAACTAGGGTATGAACCTAACAGCTTTAAACTTAGCTTATTTATATAGATATATTTAAAAATTACTTTTAATTGCAAATTAAATATTATAAATTAAAATTAACTAATATCCATTTAAAGATATATATATATTTATATTCATCCTTAAGGAAAGAGTGAAGCCATTGAAATAAACTAAAGCTAATGAAAATTCGAAAGGTTAATATCCAAATCCTCTACTTACAAGGGACAAATGAGGCTATTTAAATAAATTCAAGCTAAAGTAGAATTGAAAGGTTTATTTCAATATATTCATCCTTAGGGAAAGAGTGAAGCCATTGAAATAAACTAAAGCTAAAGTAAATTCGAAAGGTTAATATCCAAAAATCCTCTACTTGCAAGGGACAAATGAGGCTATTTAAATAAATTCAAGCTAAAGTAGAATTGAAAGGTTTATTTCAATATATTCATCCTTAGGGAAAGAGTGAAGCCATTGAAATAAACTAAAGCTAATGTAAATTCGAAAGGTTAATATCCAAATCCTCTACTTACAAGGGACAAATGAAGCTATTTAAATAAATTCAAGCTAAAGTAGAATTAAAAGGTTTATTTCAATATATTCATTCTTAGGGAAAGAATGAAACCATTGAAATAAACTAAAATCGACTATTAATAATAAATTTATTTATTAATTAAATTCTCTACTTATAAAAACAAATAAAACTATTTAAATAAATTCAAACTAACGTAGAATTGAAAGGTTTATTTCAATATATTCATCTTTAAAGGAAAAATAAAGCCATTGAAATAAACTAAAATCAACTATTAATAATAAATTTATTTATTAATTAAATTCTCTACTTATAAACAACAAATATAACTATTTAAATAAATTCAAACTAAAGTAGAATTGAAAGGTTTATTTCAATATATTCATCTTTAAGGGAAAAATAAAGCCATTGAAATAAACTAAAATCGACTATTAATAATAAATTTATTTATTAATTAAATTCTCTACTTATGAAAACAAATAAAACTATTTAAATAAATTCAAACTAAAGTAGAATTGAAAGGTTTATTTCAATATATTCATCTTTAAGGGAAAAATAAAGCCATTGAAATAAACTAAAATCGACTATTAATAATAAATTTATTTATTAATTAAATTCTCTAAGATACAAATTTAATTATAAATTATGTATAAATTATATATAAATACCCCCCCCAATAATTAATAATTTTATTTAATTCATAAATAAAAATTTTTAATTTTTTTTTGTTATTAAGTAACGCTATAATCTTATTAATAATATTAAACTATAATTTTATTACATAATAAATTTAAATATAAGTAAATAAAATTAATTTTTAATTTGAAAAAATTTTTATTAATATATATATATATATTAATATTAAAATGTATATATATATATAAATAATTTATTAACCAATATATTTATATATATATAAATCATAGGTGGGTTCCAAAATTTATAAAAGATTATATTAACCTTTATATATTAATATTAATATTAATTAATTAAATATTTATATAATTATATATATTATTTTATATCTATAATATATGTAAATTATATTATGAATACATTAGATTATAATAAATTATTGAAAAGAAAAGAAATATAAATATAAATATAAAAATTATTTATTAATTAATAAATATTTATATATATATATATATATATATATATATATATATATATATATATATATATATACATATATATATATTTATTAAATATTAATCAATTTATTAAATATAGTGCATTTATAAGTTATTAAATAATTTATAAATTATATGAAAGCAAAGATAATCATAATTTAATCCTACCGTAGGATATATTTATAAATGTATATATATTCTCAGATTTATATATTGTAATATTTATATATATATCTTGTTATATATAAAATGTATATATATTTATCAGTTGGCCTCCATCTATCTATAATAATATATAAATATATATATATATATATAAATAATTTATTAATTAATAGATATATATTATATATATTAATATTAAGATGTATATATATATATATAAATAATTTATTAATTAATATATATATATATACTACTACTATAATAAGTTTTTATTATTAAAAATTTTGTATTAAAATTTTAATCTAATATAATTAATAATATTTTAGGGCTATTTAATAACAATTTATTTCTATATAATTTTTTTTATATAAAAATTAATTTTTTTATTATTTATAATTTTCTATAGAAATATCAAAGCTTTAAATAGTTAATTAAGGGGTTAACTATTATAAAGATTAGATTTACCTATAGATAGATTAATCTTTGTATATTTAATTAAAAAATTAATTACATTATAGAAATTGATACCTTCTATAGAAAAATCAAAGCTTTAAATAGTTAATTGGGGGGTTAACTATTATAAAGATTAGATTTACCTATAGATAAATTAATCTTTGTATATTTAATTAAAAAATTAATTACATTATAGAAATTGATAACTTCTATAGAAAAATCAAAGCTTTAAATAGTTAATTAAGGGGTTAACTATTATAAAGATTAGATTTACCTATAGATAGATTAATCTTTGTATATTTAATTAAAAAATTAATTACATTATAGAAATTGATACCTTCTATAGAAAAATCAAAGCTTTGAATAGTTAATTAAGGGGTTAACTATTATAAAGATTAGATTTACCTATAGATAGATTAATCTTTGTATATTTAATTAAAAAATTAATTACATTATAGAAATTGATACCTTCTATAGAAAAATCAAAGCTTTAAATAGTTAATTGGGGGGTTAACTATTATAAAGATTAGATTTACCTATAGACAGATTAATCTTTGTATATTTAATTAAAAAATTAATTACATTATAGAAATTGATACCTTCTATAGAAAAATCAAAGCTTTAAATAGTTAATTGGGGGGTTAACTATTATAAAGATTAGATTTACCTATAGATAAATTAATCTTTGTATATTTAATTAAAAAATTAATTACATTATAGAAATTGATACCTTCTATAGAAAAATCAAAGCTTTAAATAGTTAATTAAGGGGTTAACTATTATAAAGATTAGATTTACCTATAGATAGATTAATCTTTGTATATTTAATTAAAAAATTAATTACATTATAGAAATTGATACCTTCTATAGAAAAATCAAAGCTTTAAATAGTTAATTGGGGGGTTAACTATTATAAAGATTAGATGTACCTATAGATAGATTAATCTTTGTATATTTAATTAAAAAATTAATTACATTATAGAAATTGATACCTTCTATAGAAAAATCAAAGCATTAATTTATTTAAAATTTTTAAATAAATTTAAGTCAATAAAATTGAATTTAAGTTACAAATTAATTAAGTTTATTTTATATATATAATTAAATTAAAAAATAATTTTTTATTAATAATATAATCTGCAACACTAAATAAAAATTTTATTCGGAAATAAATTTTAATAATGGTAAATTTCGGTGCCAGCAACAGCGGTTAAACCAATTTTATAAATTAATTAATCATAATATTTTAATTACTTAAAAATTAATATATTTTAATTAAAAAATTAAATTTTTAGTGAAATATACAATTTAGTTCAAATAATTAAAATTTATTATTAAATTAATTGATAAATTTTATAAAAAAACTAGGATTAGATACCCTACTATAAAATTAAATAAAAAATTAACTATTAAATGTAAATCATTAAAATTAATAAATATGGCGGCTTATTAATTCCATTAGAGGAACTTATAATTTAATCGATATTCCACGATAAGACTCACTTAAATTACATTTATATATAGCTGTTTACAAATTTTTTTTAATTGATAATGTTAATAAATTTAATAAATTAAAATTCAAGTAAATATGTAGTGCATTTAAGATATTAAGAGTTATAATATAATATTATATTTTGAATAAATAATTTTAAAATTATTTTGAAAGAAAATTTAAAAGTAAATTTACTTTAATTAATTAAATTGAACTATATGCTAATAAGCGTACAAATCGCCCGTCAATTTCACCAAAATGAAATAAGTCGTAACATAGTAATTGTACTGGAAAGTGTAATTAGGAACTAAAAATTTAAGTTTAAACTGAAATAAAATTTTTCATTTACACTGAAAAGATTAATTTAATTAAAATTTTATTTTAATTAAAATAATAAAAAATATTATAAATTAATCAATTTTATATAAATAAAATTTTATCAAATAACAATTATTTCAGTAATTATTTATTAAAAAATAATTTTTTTAAAAGTTAAAAGTATTGTAAATGAACTTATTTAAATTTAAAAAATTTTAAATAAATTTAGTACCTTTTGTATCAGGGTTAATCAAATTAAATTATTTATATATATTAATCCCGAAATAAAAAGAACTAAATATATATAATTTTTTTTGTTACAAAAAAACTATAAATATATATTTAGAAATTAGATGTTATACGATTTTTAAAATATCTGGTTTTTTTAGAAATGAATTTAATTCATAATTAAATAAAAATTTATTAAAATTTTAAAATTTTATAAATTTATTTAATTAAAAAATTTAAGGGATAACCTTTAAATTTAAATTATTATTAATTTTAAAATCCAACTATTATTATATTCTTAAAATTTGAAATTATAATAAAATATTTTATAATTTAAAAATATTACTTAAAAATTTAAAATATTAATATAAAAATAATTATAAAAAAAACTAATTAAATAAATAAATTAATTTTATAATGATTAAATAAATAGTAAAAATTGTAAAAATTATTAAAGAAATAATATATAAATTTAAGGAATTAGGCAAATTAAAATAATATATTCAACTGTTTAACAAAAACATTGTCTATAGAAATAATAATTTTAGATAAATCTGCCCAATGATTCTTATTAAATGGCTGCAGTATACCTGACTGTACAAAGGTAGCATAATAAATTGTCTTCTAATTAAAGACTTGTATGAAAGAATTAATGAAATATATACTGTCTCAATATTATTTTATGAAATTAAGTTTTAAGTTAAAATTCTTAAATTTTTTTATGGGACGATAAGACTCTATAGAATTTCATATTTATAATTATTATAAATTTAAATTTTATTCTAAATAATAATAATTATAACATATTTAACTGGGAGGGTTATTAAATTTAAAAAACTTTAATTTAAAAAATCTTAAATTATAGAAAATTTAAAAGATCTTTTATTAAAAATTAAAAAAATAAATTACCTTAGGGATAACAGCGTAATATCTTTTGAAAGACCAAATTTATAAAGATGATTACGACCTCGATGTTGAATTAAGATATAATTTAAATGCAGGAGTTTAAAAATTAAGTCTGTTCGACTTTTAAAATCTTACATGATTTGAGTTCAGATCGACGTAAGTCAGATCGGTTTCTATCTATAAAAAACCTATAATTTTTTGTACGAAAGGACTAAAATTATTTATATAAATATAATCATTTAATTAAATTAATATTTATTAAAAATTATCTTGGCAGAAAAGTGCATTAAAGTTAGAATTTAATAATATATATACATATAATAAATTATATATAGGTAATAATCTTTGTAATTATTATAATTTTAACTATAATTTGTATATTACTTAGAGTAGCTTTTTTAACCTTATTAGAACGAAAAATCTTAAGATATATTCAAACACGAAAAGGACCTAATAAAGTAGGATATAAAGGAATGCTTCAACCTTTTTCAGATGCTATTAAATTAATCTCTAAAGAATGACTATTTTTAAATTTAAATTATTTAATTTATATATTAAGACCAATATTTATATTTATATTTGCCATATTATTATGAATTTTATATCCTTGAACTAATTTAATAATAACAAATTACAATTTAATATTCTTTATCACTTTATTAGGTCTTAATACTTATCCAATTATTTTAATTGGGTGAATTTCAAATAATAATTATTCTATACTAGGGGCTATTCGATCTTTAGCACAAATAATTTCATTTGAAATTAGTCTTTTTTTAATATTTTTTTTAATTATAATTTTGACTGAAGGTTATTCATTAAATCAATTATATTAATATCAAGAATATATAAAATTTAGAATTTTATTAACACCAATTTATATAATCTTTTTTATTAGTATATTAATTGAATTAAATCGAACCCCTTTTGACCTAATTGAAGGAGAATCTGAATTAGTTTCAGGATTTAATGTAGAATACTATAGAAGATTTTTTGTATTAATTTTTTTATCAGAATATTCAAATATTTTATTTATAAGATTTATTATAACTTTAATATTTATAGGTTTTAAAATACCTAGAATAAAATTTTTAATTTTTATAAATATTCATATAATTTTAATTTTATGATTACGAGGTGTATTACCACGAATCCGTTATGATAATTTAATATACATATGTTGAACTGATTTTTTAATTTTAGTATTAATTTATAATATATTTGTATATATAACAAAAGTAATTTTTATACATATTTAAAATAAAATTAAAAAGTTAATAGAAAATACTATTTCTATGATATATTTTCAAAATATAAACTTATTCAAGTTCATTAACTATTTATTAATTTAATAAATAATATTATCTCAATAATAATATAATCCAGGAGAAACAATAAAGAAAAAAAAATATATAATTGTAAATATATTATTCAATTGAATATAAGGATATTCAATTAACTGACCACCTAATCAAGTTAATATAATAAATCTATTAATAAAAAATCAATAAAATAATTGACTTAATGGATAAAATTTATTTGTTTTAATATTATTTTTATATAAAGGTATAAAATATAAAATTAAAATAGATAATAATAATATAAATACCCCCCCCAATTTATTAGGAATTGCCCGTAAAATTGAATAAGCAAATAAAAAATATCACTCTGGTTTAATATGAACTGGTGTCCTTATTCTATTAGCAATTTTAAAATTATCAGGATCTCCTAAAAAATAAGGTAATTGACAAATTAATAATATAAAAATTATTAGAATTCAAATAAATATAAAAACATCTTTAATAACAAAATAAGGATGAAAAGGAACTTTATACAAATTTCTAGAAAATCCTAAAGGATTAGTAGAACCTGTTAAATGTAAAAAAAAAATATGTTAAACTACTATTAATAAAATAATTAAAGGTAAAATAAAATGAATAGAAAAAAATCGATTTAATGTAGCATTATTAATAGAATAACCCCCTCAAATTCATTCAACTAATAATTGCCCAATATAAGGAATAGCGGATATTAAATTAGTAATAACAGTTGCTCCTCAAAAAGATATTTGCCCTCAAGGTAAAACATATCCTATAAAAGCTGTTGCTATTGACAAAAATAAAATTCTAACTCCAATTAATCATACATGAACTAATTTAAAAGATTGATAATAAATATTTCGTCTAATATGAATATATATTATAATAAAATAAAAAGATGCTCCATTTATATGAATTAAACGAATTAATCAACCAGAATTAACATCTTTTATAATATGAATAATTCTATTAAAAGCATAATCAATATTAGGACAATAATGTATTGATAAAAATAATCCAGACAGAATTTGAATTACCAAAAATACCCCTAATATTGATCCAAAATTTCATCAAATATTAATATTAAAGGGAGTAGGTAATATCAATAATGAATAAAAAAATATATTAAGAATTTTATCTTTATTTAATAAACTTAAAAATTTTATTGACATTAAAATTAAATAAAACAAATTAACAGGCTAAAGTTTAAAACTTATATTTTTTATCTAACTCTTCTAAAAATTTAGATTTAGATTGATAAGCATTTTTTTTTAGGATATCTTATTTTATATCTTATAATTAAAACAAAAACTAAAAATAAAATTATAAAAAATAATAAAAACAAATTTGAATATTGATAAATAAAAGATAAATTAATATTTTTATCCCGATATAGATTTATTGAATAAATTATTCTATCAAAATTTTCAATTAAATAATTAGAAAAGAAATATATAATATTAATTATTAATAAACCAATAATAAAAAAATTTATATATTTAAAATAATTCAACATAGATTGATTATTTAATCTAACAAAATAAGCAAATAAAATTATTAACCCTCTAATAAAAATAATTATAATTATATAAATAAATAAAGATTTAAATTTAAATAAATATAAAATTAAACATAAAATAACTATATATAATAAAAAATATATTAAATTCTTTATAGGATGAATTTTATCCCCAGTAATTAAAATAAAAAAAATCAAATATAAAGATAAAAAATATAAAAATATTAAAAAAAACTTTAATATATAATTTAGAAATTCTATGGACATTTTATATAATTTTTAATTTTTGATTTATTTATTTAATAAAACTAACCAAAAACACATTTTTTTGAGGCTTAATTCTCGTCTAACATAAAAATTTTATATATATATATATTATCATATTATAAATAAAATAAAATTATAATTAATAAAACATTAATTTAAACAAAAAATAGTTTATTCATAAAACAATAATTCTGGGAATTATAAAAAATTTATATTAATTTTTTTTGAAATTTAAACTTTATTATAGAATATTCACAATTCATTAATAATTTACAAAATTAGTATTTTAACTTAAATTATATAATATTTTAAATTTATTTACATAATTATTTTATTAGTTATTATCACCTTAATTCTTTGAAAATCTAGAAAACAATTTATTAACTTTTTAATTACTTTAGAATATTTTATTTTAACTTTAATTATTATTATTCTATTAAATAATTTAAATAGATGAATTTTTATTATCTATATTATTTTCGCAGTATGTGAATCTATTGTAGGATTAGCTTTACTAATTAGAATAAATTATACACATGGCCATCAAAACATTAATTTAATAAATTTATGTTCGAAATAATTATATTCATTACTTATATAATGATACAATTTAATATAAATAAATGTTTATATCTATTAAGAAATAATTCTTATATATTAACATTTATTATATTATTTAAACTAAATTTAATAAATTGATGAATAATTTCTAATAATTTAAGATTTAATATATATTCTTATAATTTAATTATTTTAACTTTATGAATTTTCAGAATAATTATAATAAATATAAAGTACGAAAATAATATAAATATATACGCCAATTTAACTATAATAATATTAATATCCTTAATCTTAAATTTCATAGCTATAAATTTTTTTATTTTTTATTTAATATTTGAAATAAATTTATTATTAATTTTCTTTATAGTTATTTTCTGAGGATATGGTATATTTCGAATATTAGCAAGTTATTATTTAATATTTTATACTTTAGTTTTATCATTACCTTTATTAATAATTATATTTTACATATTAAAATATAGAAAAAATTTATCTTTTCCTTATATAGAAATTAAAAAACTTAAATTATCTATATATATTTTAATTTATTTACTAATATCTTTTATAGTAAAAATTCCTATATTTACACTTCACAATTGATTATTAAAAGCTCATGTAGAAGCTTCATATATTGGATCTACAGGGTGTCCCAGAACTAGTGTAACATCCGGAAATGGGGGGTAGCTGAGGTGATTCTGAACAACATTTTCCTTTACCAAAATGTTGTTTGAAGCTTCGTTTTCGAGTTATTAACGAAAAACACTGACCAATCACAGCGCCCAGAGACCGCGGGCTCAACCACGTATGCACGGCTCTTACACCCGGGCGCTCGGTCGGGCTCCCGGCACACGTACTGGCACAGCATAGGTATCGCGGCAAATGTTATGTCATTTTAAATTAACAATAATGTGAAATTATTCGTTATTCATGAATAACAAATAAACGAATAAGTCGTTTAATAACTGCGTTCGATACTTTTATTCGTTATTCGAAAGAAATGAAGCGTTTTATTATTTATGAAAAAAAATTTATTTTAACAGCACATTTTCAGGTGAATAAATTGTTTTAAGAAAAACGATTTGTATAACTAATGCTAGAAAAAAATAATTGAACTTACCCATTCGTCCACGAAATAGCTTGCTTCGACGAAAGTAGGTCGGTAAGGCTGGATCCTCGTGTCGATCCTGACCTATCCAACAATTCTCAACAGCCGATGTTCTGGCCGAGTCGATGAACTCACCTCGCCGCACGATCGATATTTTTCGGTGACTTCTTAGAAACTGTCGATTTCGTTTTCTCTCTGTGCCTTCGGCGCGGTTCTCTGGCGAAAGGCTGCCGTGCTTGGCGCTTGTTCGCCGGAATGATTTATTATTAAACTAATTGTAACATCCACAGTTTTATAACTATTAATTTCAAAAAATTTAGAATTGAATACACGATAATGTGGCTTATAAATTTGAATGGTATATCATCCACATTCACGAACGTGATAATAAGGGGGTCCTCCTGACTAGGATTTTCCAGGGAAGACAGAATTGTATCAGCACTCGCGAAGTATAGTTCAAAACACAAGCTTTCACTCTTTTTAACCACCCACGTTCATTTCTTATTCAACCGCTCACCAGCTGATGTTACGGCCGAGTCGCGGAACTTCCTTTAGCGCACAGCTGTATTGCACGATCACTTTTTTTTATCGCTGGAAATTGTGGGGGAATTTCAAACCGATTTACTATTCCTACGTTAGAAAATATTGTGGCCCCGAAAGGGGCCGATTGTGTTGGTGTCAAACCAGTGTGGCCAGCACCGGCTCGATGTAGCCTCCTTGTACCTCGAGGCAGGCTTCGGCGCGACGACGTACATTTTCTTGCACCTTTAATAAGGTGTCACTCGTAATACTGGCGACAGCTCCGTGGATATGAGCGACCATCTCCTCCCTCGTCTCCACCGGGGTTTGATATACTGCCGTCTGAAGAAATGAAGAATTAAGCAAAATGCGCAATTAAAGATTTTTAAAGTTAGTGCAAAATAATAATGACACTAAACGTACCTTCACGTGTCCCCAGAAGAAGAAATCCAACGGATTCATATCCGGAGACCGTGGGGGCCACAATACAGAACCGCCGCGGCCAATCCACCTGCCGTGAAAGGTTGTATCTAAGCAAGCTCGTACACTTACGGCATAATGAGCGGGAGCCCCATCATGCTGGATATACATGTTCTTCCGAATTTCTAACGGAATTTCTTCCAAGAGACTCGTAAGAACATGTTCTAGAAAATTTAAATATGTTGTGCCATCCAATCTATCGGGTAGCAAGTCTGGCCCAACAACAAAACTTCCGCAAATGCCGGCTCATAGATTGATTGACCAGCGTTCTTGTTCTGCACATGTTCGAATCACAAACGGATTCTCATCGTCCCACATGTGCGAATTGTGGGCATTGAAGCACCCCTCCCGTGTAAAATGGGCTTCATCAGTCCACAAAACGTACTTGCAGAACGACGGATTCCGCTCGATTTTCCCCAACAGCCACCTTGAATATTCCACCCGTTGGATATAGTCTCCGGGGTGTAATGTTTGCACCCGTACATACTTATACGGGTGCAAACCCTCTTCCATCAAACACCGGTGCAACGTTCCCCGGCTGACACTGAAATAAAACAAAATATTATCACTATAAGAATTCCGTTTTTTTTTAAGAAATGCTCATGTATTTGAAAATTCAAACTTACCCCATTCGTCTGCTAACTTCTCGCACACTCTGCGTACCATCCCGGTCGAACTCTGCGAGGGCTGCATCCAACCGTGCCGCGGAAATTCGACACGATCGGCCCGTATCTACTCGATTGGGTTGAACTGAGCCACTCGTATAAACACGGGCAGCCAACCGCCGGAAGGCTGCCGCGCTTGGTGCCTGTTCGCCGGGATGCACTTCGCGGTACCGAGCAGCGGCAGCTGCCGCGTTACCATCGCATTGCGCGAATATAAAAAACATTTCGTAGTACTCTGCGTTCGTACGCGGCATGTTGCTCGTTCAGTTAGCAAAATAAATCTGATAGCTTAAACGTTTTGTGGATCCTAGATGGAAGTTCGGTAAGGAAGGGGAATAGTTACAATATATCGGAAAAGAAATGTTGTACTGCCATGAGAAACTCGAAACAGTTTCAAATAAATATCAAATAAACCGCCGGCACAAAATGTTGCGCCGGCAAGAGTCAAAACAGATAAGTCGGAAACATTTGAAGACCGCCGGATTCGGGTGTGAATAAATGTGCGCGTATGTGTGTACGTATGCATGTGTGTGTGCGTGCGTATGTGTATGTGTGTGTGTGCACGCGTAAGGCCTTACAAAGTAAGCGAGGCAAGTCGCTGAAAAAGCAAGTGGTGGTTTGAAAGTAGTGAGACGAACACTAAGAGTGCCGTCAGAATGGCACAAAACGTGCCCATGAACGAATGGGCGAGTTTAATTATTTTTTCCTAGCATTAGTTATCGAAATCGGTTTGAAATTCCCCCACAATTTCCAGCGATAAAAAAAAGTGATCGTGCAATACAGCTGTGCGCTAAAGGAAGTTCCGCGACTCGGCCGTAACATCAGCTGGTGAGCGGTTGAATAAGAAATGAACGTGGGTGGTTAAAAAGAGTGAAAGCTTGTGTTTTGAACTATACTTCGCGAGTGCTGATACAATTCTGTCTTCCCTGGAAAATCCTAGTCAGGAGGACCCCCTTATTATCACGTTCGTGAATGTGGATGATATACCATTCAAATTTATAAGCCACATTATCGTGTATTCAATTCTAAATTTTTTGAAATTAATAGTTATAAAACTGTGGATGTTACAATTAGTTTAATAATAAATCATTCCGGCGAACAAGCGCCAAGCACGGCAGCCTTTCGCCAGAGAACCGCGCCGAAGGCACAGAGAGAAAACGAAATCGACAGTTTCTAAGAAGTCACCGAAAAATATCGATCGTGCGGCGAGGTGAGTTCATCGACTCGGCCAGAACATCGGCTGTTGAGAATTGTTGGATAGGTCAGGATCGACACGAGGATCCAGCCTTACCGACCTACTTTCGTCGAAGCAAGCTATTTCGTGGACGAATGGGTAAGTTCAATTATTTTTTTCTAGCATTAGTTATACAAATCGTTTTTCTTAAAACAATTTATTCACCTGAAAATGTGCTGTTAAAATAAATTTTTTTTCATAAATAATAAAACGCTTCATTTCTTTCGAATAACGAATAAAAGTATCGAACGCAGTTATTAAACGACTTATTCGTTTATTTGTTATTCATGAATAACGAATAATTTCACATTATTGTTAATTTAAAATGACATAACATTTGCCGCGATACCTATGCTGTGCCAGTACGTGTGCCGGGAGCCCGACCGAGCGCCCGGGTGTAAGAGCCGTGCATACGTGGTTGAGCCCGCGGTATCTGGGCGCTGTGATTGGTCAGTGTTTTTCGTTAATAACTCGAAAACGAAGCTTCAAACAACATTTTGGTAAAGGAAAATGTTGTTCAGAATCACCTCAGCTACCCCCCATTTCCGGATGTTACACTAGTTCTGGGACACCCTGTATAATTTTAGCTTCTATCATATTAAAACTTGGAAGATATGGCTTATTACGAATAATTATAATTTTAAAAAATTTAAATAAATTAAGAATTTATTTAATTTACTTAAGAATAATTGGAAGATTAATTTTAAGACTTTCATGTTTACGACAAATTGATATAAAAATCATTGTTGCTATATCTTCAATTATTCATATAGCTTTAATAATTAGAGGAATAATAACACTATCTTATATTGGAATAAAAGGAGGTATTTATATAATAATTGCTCATGGTTTATGTTCATCAGGACTTTTTTATCTAATTAATATTATCTATAGACAAACTAATAGACGATTAATAATTTTAAATAAAGGTATAATAATTCTTATACCTTCTATAGCTTTAATATGATTCTTATTAAGATCATCAAATATAGCTGCTCCTATATCTTTAAATTTAATTAGTGAAATCACTTTACTAATTAGATTATTTAATTGATGTAAATATTTAATTTATATTATAATTATCTATTGTTTAATAAGATTTATTTATACTTTATATTTATATAGATATATTCAACATGGATTTACTAATATATTAAATTTTTATACTATCAAAATTAATAAATTAATTAATTTTCTTACTTTAATATTACATTGAATTCCAATTAATCTAATAATTATAAATTTAAATATTATTTATTTAAATAATTTAACTAAAATATTGATTTGTGATATCAAAAATGTATATATATATATATTACTTTAAATTATTATCAAAATAATAATTTTTAGAATCATTTTAACAATATGAAGAATCTTATCTTTTATAACTGCTTGTTATTTAATTATAATTAATAAAATTATTATTATTGAATGATTAATCTTAAATTTTAATTCAATAAAATTTAATTTATTTATTTTAATTGATAATAAAACATTATTTTTTATTATAATAGTCAGATTAATTACAGCAATAGTTCTAATTTATAGAACTGAATATATAAAATTAAATAACAATCTTATAAATAAATTTTTATACTTAACTTTATTATTTTATTTATCAATAGTATTTATAATTTTAAGACCTAATATATTAACTATTTTATTAGGATGAGATGGTTTAGGATTAATCTCTTATTGTTTAATTATTTATTATAATAACAATAAAGCTTATAGAGCAGGATTATTAACTATTATTTTAAATCGAATTGGAGATATTTGTCTTTTAATATTAATTTGCTTTATAATAAAATTTAATTCATGAAACTTAATACTTTATAATTTAAATTTACCAATATTTATTCTTATTGTAATTATAACCTTTACAAAAAGAGCACAAATTCCTTTTAGAAATTGATTACCTGCTGCTATAATAGCTCCCACTCCTGTATCTTCTTTAGTTCATTCATCTACATTAGTAACTGCCGGAGTATATATCTTAATTCGATACAATACTTTAATTATAAATACAAATTTAAATAAATATTTATTAATTATTTCAAGATTAACTATACTAATTGCCGGATTAATAGCTATATTTGAAATAGATTTAAAAAAAATTATTGCTTTATCTACCTTAAGACAACTAGGATTTATAATAAGAATTTTATTTCTAGGTTTAGAAAACTTAGCCTTTTTTCATTTAATCATTCATGCAATATTTAAATCTTTAATATTTCTATGTTCAGGAAGATTTATTCATTATATAAATAGAAGTCAAGATATACGTGATTATAAAGGAATATTTATAATCTACCCATTTAAAAGATTAATTATAATATTTTCAATTTTATCTCTATGTGGATTCCCATTTTTATGTGGATTTTACTCCAAAGACTTAATTATAGAATTTTTTTTTTATAATAAATTAAATTTTATAAGATTATTAAATTTAATACTTGGAACTATCTTTACAGTTGCATATTCAACTCGTTTAATTTTAACTTTACTACCCCAAAATTTACCTTTCTACAATAATTTAAATTTAAAAGAAAATAATATAATAAATTTTAGAATATTAATTATATTTATTATATCACTATTTTTTAGTAAAATTTATCTAAATATAATTTACTTAGATTATAATATTAATCTACCTAAAGTATATAAATTAATAATTATTAAATTATTAATTATTGGTATAATTATTGGCTATCAAATCTTTAAATCAAATAAAAAAAATTATCTATTAATTAATTTAACTGAAAGAATAATACTTATAAATATCTTCTATACCCATATTTATAAAATACCAGTAAAAATCATTTTAAACTATGAAAAATTTATTGAAAAAAGATTATTTGAAATACTTATAGGAAAATTAATAAAAAATATTCTATATTATTTAACAATTATTAAATTTAGTATATTTAACTTCAACTATATAATTTCCTCTTTTTTTCTATTTATATTATTAATATTATTTATCTATTAAATTTAAATAGCTTATATAAGAGCATAATATTGAAAATATTAAAGAAATAATTTATTATTTTTAAATATATATATATATATATCTTTATACATTTATTTATAAATAAATATGTATATTAATATTTTTATACTGAAAATATAAAGTTTTAATTAAACTATATAAACCTATTAAAAGAAATATGATAAATTAATATCTCTACAGAATTAGAAATTCTATTTTCAATTATTTCTTTAATTATAATAAATTATTCAATAATCTTATTAACAATAAAATGCCTCTATTTGGCTTTAATTAAAATTTATATTAAATTATATAAATTAAATAATATATGAAGTAAAAAATTACAATTTAATTTCGACTTAAATATTGATTAACTAATAATCCATATATTCAAATTAAAATATTCACAATAAATAATTTATACATCATTCATAAACTAAAGAAAAAGGTATAATAAAAAAAAATAATAAAAAAATAATAAATATGTAACTAAAACCTATATACTTAACTAATAAAATAAATGGAACAATTAAAATAATTTCAATATCAAATACTAAAAATATTAAAGCTATTAAATAAAAAGGTACTGAAAATGGAATAACAGCCTTAGTAATTGAATTAAACCCACATTCATAAGAACTTTTCTTTTCCTTATCAGAAATCTTAAAAATAGAAGAAAACACATTTAATAAATAAATTAAAATTATAATTAAAAAAATTAATCTAATATAAGATAACACCATTAACATCACTATATATATTACTAAAATAGAAATTTGTTAATTGGAAGTTAACTGTATTAAATTATACTATTAGGTGTACAAATTAATTCGTGGCCCCTGCGATTAAACAGCTGTAACTTTATTTTGAATTGAAACTTCTTTGCCCCTGTGTTAAGGTTATAAAACTGCTTCTATTAGCAAAACAAAACACTATCGAACTTGATGTGATTAATGACATAACCTAAGAAACAGTGGAGAACACTATGTCGTCGGATAAACAGCATATCAGACACTGCATCCTTTTTGCATTTCAACTTAAAAAAAGTGCTCTTGAAGCAAAGGAAATGATTTGTTCTGCTCTGGGGGAAAATGCCGTGGCGTAAAATGCCTTCAGCACTATCTAACCGATTCAAAATTCAAAACATATGAAGATGTCAATAATAGTATTGCTGATTTCATACGTTCGAAACCGCCATCATTTTTTCGAGAGGGAATTCGCCAACTGCCGGAGAAATGGAATAAATGTATAACAAGTAATGGAGATTATTTTGAAAATTGAACTGTACTTTAGTTTTTTGCAAATAAATAACAAATCCACGAAACAAAGGCTACGAATTAATTTGTACACCTAATATATATATATAATATATTCATCAATAAATAAAAATATATAAAAATAATCAAATAACATCAACAAAATGTCAATATCATAAAGAACCTTCAAAATTAAAATGATGAATTTTCCTAAAATGATTTATATTCAATCGAAATAAAGAAAATATCAATATTAAAGTTCCTACAATAACATGAAGACCATGAAATCCAGTCCTTATATAAAAAATAGAACCAAAAATTCCATCATTAATTCTAAAAGAAGATTCTAAATATTCAATAAATTGAATTAAAGTAAAATAAATACCTAAAATAACTGTAAAAAATAATCTTAAATTAACTATATTAAAATTATTATTTAACAATCTATAATGACTTCAAGAAACTGATAATCCTGAAGAAATTAAAATAACAGAATTTAATAAAGGAATATCATAAGGATTAAATTGACTAATTATTTTAGGAGGTCAAATATATCCTAATTCAATTCATAAAGAAATACATCTATGAAAATAAGTTCAAAAAAAAGAAATAAAAAAAAATATTTCTGAAATAATAAATAAAATTATCCTAAACTTTAAAAACCCATAAACTATAAAAGTATGAAATCCTTGATATAAACTCTCTCGAATAATATCTCGTCATCATTGATATATAATTAATAAATAAATAAATAAATTAAAAAAAATAAATTCAAAATCATTTAAATAAAATCAATTAATAAAACCTAATATTGAATTTATTAATCTCATAGATATCAAAAAAGGTCATGGTCTAACTGTTACTAAATGAAAAGGAAAATTTCTTATTATCATTTTATTTATTTAAATTCTGAAAAATACAATACTCTTAAAGTTGAAAATACATAAGCTTGAATAAATGATATACACAATTCTAAAATTACTAAAATATTTTGAATTAAAACAAATAAAATTATTAAAATCAATCCTATTTTAGAAATAAATCTACTTAATAAAATTATTACGTGTTTCTCGCAATAAATAGCTCGAAAAGTGCGATCTCGATGATTCTGCATACTTCTAACAGAAGTCTCACCAAGACTATCGTAGAAAATGCATATCTCTGCTTGAAACCCCACGCAAACCAAGATATCTCCTGTTCTGCATATCCAAAGAACTGTGGAGTGGTGAAAACACCAGATAACGTGTTTCTCGCACTAACTATCTCGAAAAGAGCGATCTCGATGATTCAGCATACTTCGGACAGAAGTCTCACAAAGATTATCGCAGAAAATGCATATCCCTGCTTGAAACCCCACGAAAACCAAGATATCGCCGGTTCTGCATATCAATCGGACTGTGGAGTGGTGAAAACACCAGATAACGTGTTTCTCGCATTGAATAGCTCGAAACGAGCGATCTCGATGATTCTGCATACTTCGGACAGAAGTCTCATCAAGATTATCATAAAAAATGCATATCTCAGCTTGAAACCCCACGAAAGCCAAGATATCGCTGGTTCTGCATATCAAACGCACTGTGGAGTGGTGAAAACACCAGATAAGGTTTTTCTCGCATTAACTAGCTCGAAAAAAGCGATCTCGATGTTTAGGCATACTTCGGACAGGAGTCTCACCAAGCTTATCGTAGAAAATGCATATCTCAGCTTGAAACCCGACGAAAACCAAAATATCTCCGGTTCTGCATATCCAACGCACTGTGGAGTGGTGAAAGCACCAGATAACGTGTTTCTCGCACTAACTAGCTCGAAAAGAGCGATCTCGATGATTCAGCATACTTCGGACAGAAGTCTCACCCAGATTATCGCAGAAAATGCATATCTCAGCTTGAAACCCCACGAAAGCCAAGATATCGCTGGTTCTGCATATCAAACGCACTGTGGAGTGGTGAAAACACCAGATAACGTGTTTCTCGCACTAAATAGCTCGAAACGAGCGATGTCGATGAATCTGCATACTTCGGACAGAAGTCTCACCAAAATTATCGTAAAAATTGCATATCTCAGCTTGAAACCCCACGGAAAACCAAGATATCGCCGGTTCTGCATATCATACGCACTGTGGAGTGGTGAATACACCAGATAACGTGTTTCTCGCATTAAATAGCTCGAAAAGTGCGATCTCGATGATTCTGTATACTTCGGACAGAAGTCTCACCAAGATTATCGTAAAAAATGCATATCTCAGCTTGAAACCCCACGAAAGCCAAGATATCGCTGGTTCTGCATATCAAACGCACTGTGGAGTGGTGAAAACACCGGATAAGGTTTTTCTCGCATTAACTAGCTCGAAAAAAGCGATCTCGATGTTTAGGCATACTTCGGACAGGAGTCTCACCAAGTTTATCGCAGAAAATGCATATCTCAGCTTGAAACCCCACGAATACCAAGATATCGCCGGTTCTGCATATCAAACGCACTGTGGAGCGGTGAAAACACCAGATAACGTGTTTCTCGCATTAAATAGCTCGAAACGAGCGATCTCGATGATTCTGCATACTTCGGACAGAAGTCTCAACAAGATTATCGCAGAAAATGCATATCTCAGCTTGAAACCCCACGAAAACCAAGATATCTACTGTTCAGCATATCAAACGCACTGTGGAGTGGTGAAAACACCAAATAACGTGTTTCTGGCACTAACTGGCTCGAAAAGAGCGATCTCGATGATTCAGCGTACTTCGGACAGAAGTCTCACCAAGATTATCGCAGAAAATGCATATCTCAGCTTGAAACCCCACGAAAACCAAGATATCTACTGTTCAGCATATCAAACGCACTGTGGAGTGGTGAACACCCCAGAAAACGTGTTTCTCGCATTAAATAGCTCGAATAGAGCGATCTCGATGATTCTTCATACTTCGGACAGAAGTCTCACCAAGATTATCGTAAAAAATGCATATCTCAGCTTGAAACCCCACGAAAGCCAAGATATCGCTGGTTCTGCATATCAAACGCACTGTGGAGTGGTGAAAACACCGGATAAGGTTTTTCTCGCATTAACTAGCTCGAAAAAAGCGATCTCGATGTTTAGGCATACTTCGGACAGGAGTCTCACCAAGCTTATCGTAGAAAATGCATATCTCATCTTGAAACCCGACGAAAACCAAAATATCTCCGGTTCTGCATATCCAACGCACTGTGGAGTGGTGAAAGCACCAGATAACGTGTTTCTCGCATTAAATATCTCGATACGAGCGATCTCGATGATTCTGCAGACTTCGCACAGAAGTCTCAACAAGATTATCGCAGAAAATGCATATCTCAGCTTGAAACCCCACGAAAACCAAGATATCTACTGTTTTGCATATCAAACGCACTGTGGAGTGGTGAAAACACCGGATAATGTTTTTCTCGCATTAACTAGCTCGAAAAGAGCGTTCTCGAAGTTTCAGCATACTTCGGACAGAAGTCTCACCAAGCTTAGCGTAGAAAATGCATATCTCATCTTGAAACCCGACGAAAACCAAAATATCTCCGGTTCTGCATATCCAACGCACTGTGGAGTGGTGAAAACACCAGATAACGTGTTTCTCGCATTAAATAGCTCGAAAAGTGCGATCTCGATGATTCTGCATACTTCGCCCAGGAGTCTCAACAAGATTATCGCAGAAAATGCATATTTCATCTTGAAACCCCACGAAAACCAAGATATCTACTGTTCGGCATATCAAACGCACTGTGGAGTGGTGAAAACAACAGATAACGTGTTTCTCGCACTAACTAGCTCGAAAAGAGCGATCTCGATGATTCTGCATACTTCGCACAGAAGTCTCAACAAGATTATCGCAGAAAATGCATATCTCAGCTTGAAACCCCACGAAAACCAAGATATCGGCTGTTCTGCATATGAAACGCACTGTGGAGTGGTGAAAACACCAGATAACGTGTTTCTCGCATCAAATAGCTCGAAACGAGCGATCTCGATGATTCTGCATACTTCGGACAGAAGTCTCACCAAAATTATCGTAAAAAATGCATATCTCAGCTTGAAGCTCCACGAAAACCAAGATATCGCCGGTTCTGCATATCATACGCTCTGTGGAGTGGTGAAAACACCAGATAACGTGTTTCTCGCATTAAATAGCTCGAAAAGTGCGATCTCGATGATTCAGCATACTTCGGACAGAAGTCTCAACAAGATTATCGCAGAAAATGCATATTTCAGCTTGAAACCCCACGAAAACCAAGATATCTACTGTTCGGCATATCAAACGCACTGTGGAGTGGTGAAAACAGCAGATAACGTGTTTCTCGCACTAACTAGCTCGAAAAGAGCGATCTCGATGGTTCAGCATACTTCGGACAGAAGTCTCACCAAGATTATCGCAGAAAATGCATATCTCAGCTTGAAACCCCACGAAAACCAAGATATCGCTGTGTTCAGCATATCAAACGCACTGTGGAGTGGTGAACACCCCAGAAAACGTGTTTCTCGCATTAAATAGCTCGAATAGAGCGATCTCGATGATTCTTCATACTTCGGACAGAAGTCTCACCAAGATCATCGTAAAAAATGCATATCTCAGCTTGAAACCCCACGAAAGCCAAGATATCGCTGGTTCTGCATATCAAACGCACTGTGGAGTGGTGAAAACACCGGATAAGGTTTTTCTCGCATTCACTAGCTCGAAAAAAGCGATCCCGATGTTTAGGCATACTTCGGACAGGAGTCTCACCAAGCTTATCGTAGAAAATGCATATCTCATTTTGAAACCCGACGAAAACCAAAATATCTCCGGTTCTGCATATCCAACGCACTGTGGAGTGGTGAAAGCACCAGATAACGTGTTTCTCGCATTAAATATCTCGATACGAGCGATCTCGCTGATTCTGCATACTTCGCACAGAAGTCTCAACAAGATTATCGCAGAAAATGCATATCTCAGCTTGAAACCCCACGAAAACCAAGATATCTACTGTTTTGCACATCAAACGCACTGTGGAGTGGTGAAAACACCGGGTAAGGTTTTTCTCGCATTAACTAGCTCGAAAAGAGCGATCTCGAATTTTCAGCACACTTCGGACAGAAGTCTCACCAAGCTTATCGTAGAAAATGCATATCTCAGCTTGAAACCCGACGAAAACCAAGATATCTCCGGTTCTGCATATCCAACGCACTGTGGAGTGGTGAAAACACCAGATAACGTGTTTCTCGCATTAAATAGCTCGAAAAGAGCGTTCTCGAAGATCCTGCATACTTCTGACAGAAGTCTCACCAAGATTATCGTAGAAAATGCATATCTCAGCTTGAAACCCGACGAAAACCGAGTTATCTCCGGTTCTGCACATCAAACGTACCGTGGAGTGGTGAAAACACCAGAAAACGTATTTCGCGCATTAAGTAGCTCGAAAAGAGCGTTCTCGAAGGTTCTGCATACTTCTGACAGAAGTCTCACCAGGATTATCGTAGAAAATGCATATCTCAGCTTGAAACCCGACCGAAACCAAGATATCTCCGGTTCTGCATATCAAACCAACGATGGAGTGGTGAAAACACCAGATAACGTGTTTCTCGCATTAAATAGCTCGAAAAGTGCGATCTCGATGATTCTGCATACTTCTAACAGAAGCCTCACCAAGATTATCGCAGAAAATGCATATCTCAGCTTGAAACCCCACGAAAACCAAGATATCGCCGGTTTTGCATATCAAACGCACTGTGGAGTGGTGAAAACACCAGAAAACGTGTTTCGTGCATTAAGTAGCTCGAAAAGAGCGATCTAGATGATTCTGCATGCTTCTGACTGAAGTCTCACCAATATTATCGCAGAAAATGCATATCTCATCTCGAAACCTCACGAAAATCAAGATGTTGCCGGTTCTGCATATCAAACGTACTGTGGAGTGGTGAAAACAACCGGAGAACGTGTTTCTCGCATTATATAGCTCGAATAGTGCGATCTCGATGATTCTGCATACTTCTGACAGAAGTCTCACCAGGATTATCGTAGAAAATGCATATCTCAGCTTGAAACCCGACCAAAACCAAGATATCTCCGGTTCTGCATGTCAAACGTACTGTGGAGTGGTGAAAACACCAGAAAACGTGTTTCGTGCATTAAGTAGCTCGAAAAGAGCGATCTCGATGATTCAGCATATTTCGGACAGGAATCTCACCAAGATTATCGCAGGAAATGCATATCTCAGCTTGAAACACCACGAAATCCAAGGTATCTCCGGTTCTGCATATCCAACGAACTGTGGAGTGGTGAAAACCCCAGAAAACGAGTTTCTCGCATTAAATAGCTCGAAAAGAGTGCTCTCGATGTATCTGCATACTTCGGACAGAAGTCGCACCAGGATGATCGTAGAAAATGCATATCTCAGCTTGAAACCCGACCGAAACCAAGATATCTCCGGTTCTGCATGTCAAACGTACTGTGGAGTGGTGAAAACACCAGAAAACGTGTTTCGTGCATTAAATAGCTCGAATAGAGCGATCTCGATGATTCTTCATACTTCGGACAGAAGTCTCACCAAGATTATCGTAAAAAATGCATATCTCAGCTTGAAACCCCACGAAAGCCAAGATATCGCTGGATCTGCATATCAAACGCACTGTGGAGTGGTGAAAACACCGGATAAGGTTTTTCTCGCATTAACTAGCTCGAAAAAAGCGATCTCGATGTTTAGGCATACTTCGGACAGGAGTCTCACCAAGCTTATCGTAGAAAATGCATATCTCATCTTGAAACCCGACGAAAACCAAAATATCTCCGGTTCTGCATATCCAACGCACTGTGGAGTGGTGAAAGCACCAGATAACGTGTTTCTCGCATTAAATATCTCGATACGAGCGATCTCGATGATTCTGCAGACTTCGCACAGAAGTCTCAACAAGATTATCGCAGAAAATGCATATCTCAGCTTGAAACCCCACGAAAACCAAGATATCTACTGTTTTGCATATCAAACGCACTGTGGAGTGGTGAAAACACCGGATAATGTTTTTCTCGCATTAACTAGCTCGAAAAGAGCGTTCTCGAAGTTTCAGCATACTTCGGACAGAAGTCTCACCAAGCTTAGCGTAGAAAATGCATATCTCATCTTGAAACCCGACGAAAACCAAAATATCTCCGGTTCTGCATATCCAACGCACTGTGGAGTGGTGAAAACACCAGATAACGTGTTTCTCGCATTAAATAGCTCGAAAAGTGCGATCTCGATGATTCTGCATACTTCGCCCAGGAGTCTCAACAAGATTATCGCAGAAAATGCATATTTCATCTTGAAACCCCACGAAAACCAAGATATCTACTGTTCGGCATATCAAACGCACTGTGGAGTGGTGAAAACAACAGATAACGTGTTTCTCGCACTAACTAGCTCGAAAAGAGCGATCTCGATGATTCTGCATACTTCGCACAGAAGTCTCAACAAGATTATCGCAGAAAATGCATATCTCAGCTTGAAACCCCACGAAAACCAAGATATCGGCTGTTCTGCATATGAAACGCACTGTGGAGTGGTGAAAACACCATATAACGTGTTTCTCGCATCAAATAGCTCGAAACGAGCGATCTCGATGATTCTGCATACTTCGGACAGAAGTCTCACCAAAATTATCGTAAAAAATGCATATCTCAGCTTGAAGCTCCACGAAAACCAAGATATCGCCGGTTCTGCATATCATACGCTCTGTGGAGTGGTGAAAACACCAGATAACGTGTTTCTCGCATTAAATAGCTCGAAAAGTGCGATCTCGATGATTCAGCATACTTCGGACAGAAGTCTCAACAAGATTATCGCAGAAAATGCATATTTCAGCTTGAAACCCCACGAAAACCAAGATATCTACTGTTCGGCATATCAAACGCACTGTGGAGTGGTGAAAACAACAGATAACGTGTTTCTCGCACTAACTAGCTCGAAAAGAGCGATCTCGATGATTCAGCATACTTCGGACAGAAGTCTCACCAAGATTATCGTAAAAAATGCATATCTCAGCTTGAAACCCCACGAAAACCAAGATATCTACTGTTCTGCATATCAAACGCACTGTGGAGTGGTGAAAACACCAAATAACGTGTTTCTCGCACTAACTGGCTCGAAAAGAGCGATCTCGATGATTCAGCATACTTCGGACAGAAGTCTCACCAAGATTATCGCAGAAAATGCATATCTCAGCTTGAAACCCCACGAAAACCAAGATATCGCTGTGTTCAGCATATCAAACGCACTGTGGAGTGGTGAACACCCCAGAAAACGTGTTTCTCGCATTAACTAGCTCGAAAAAAGCGATCTCGATGTTTAGGCATACTTCGGACAGGAGTCTCACCAAGCTTATCGTAGAAAATGCATATCTCATCTTGAAACCCGACGAAAACCAAAATATCTCCGGTTCTGCATATCCAACGCACTGTGGAGTGGTGAAAGCACCAGATAACGTGTTTCTCGCATTAAATATCTCGATACGAGCGATCTCGCTGATTCTGCATACTTCGCACAGAAGTCTCAACAAGATTATCGCAGAAAATGCATATCTCAGCTTGAAACCCCACGAAAACCAAGATATCTACTGTTTTGCACATCAAACGCACTGTGGAGTGGTGAAAACACCGGGTAAGGTTTTTCTCGCATTAACTAGCTCGAAAAGAGCGATCTCGAAGTTTCAGCATACTTCGGACAGAAGTCTCACCAAGCTTATCGTAGAAAATGCATATCTCAGCTTGAAACCCGACGAAAACCAAAATATCTCCGGTTCTGCATATCCAACGCACTGTGGAGTGGTGAAAACACCAGATAACGTGTTTCTCGCATTAAATAGCTCGAAAAGAGCGTTCTCGAAGATCCTGCATACTTCTGACAGAAGTCTCACCAAGATTATCGTAGAAAATGCATATCTCAGCTTGAAACCCGACGAAAACCGAGTTATCTCCGGTTCTGCACATCAAACGTACCGTGGAGTGGTGAAAACACCAGAAAACGTATTTCGCGCATTAAGTAGCTCGAAAAGAGCGTTCTCGAAGGTTCTGCATACTTCTGACAGAAGTCTCACCAGGATTATCGTAGAAAATGCATATCTCAGCTTGAAACCCGACCGAAACCAAGATATCTCCGGTTCTGCATATCAAACCAACGATGGAGTGGTGAAAACACCAGATAACGTGTTTCTCGCATTAAATAGCTCGAAAAGTGCGATCTCGATGATTCTGCATACTTCTAACAGAAGTCTCACCAAGATTATCGCAGAAAATGCATATCTCAGCTTGAAACCCCACGAAAACCAAGATATCGCCGGTTTTGCATATCAAACGCACTGTGGAGTGGTGAAAACACCAGAAAACGTGTTTCGTGTATTAAGTAGCTCGAAAAGAGCGATCTAGATGATTCTGCATGCTTCTGACTGAAGTCTCACCAATATTATCGCAGAAAATGCATATCTCATCTCGAAACCTCACGAAAATCAAGATGTTGCCGGTTCTGCATATCAAACGTACTGTGGAGTGGTGAAAACAACCGGAGAACGTGTTTCTCGCATTATATAGCTCGAATAGTGCGATCTCGATGATTCTGCATACTTCTGACAGAAGTCTCACCAGGATTATCGTAGAAAATGCATATCTCAGCTTGAAACGCGACCGAAACCAAGATATCTCCGGTTCTGCATGTCAAACGTACTGTGGAGTGGTGAAAACACCAGAAAACGTGTTTCGTGCATTAAGTAGCTCGAAAAGAGCGATCTCGATGATTCAGCATATTTCGGACAGGAGTCTCACCAAGATTATCGCAGGAAATGCATATCTCAGCTTGAAACCCCACGAAATCCAAGGTATCTCCGGTTCTGCATATCCAACGAACTGTGGAGTGGTGAAAACCCCAGAAAACGAGTTTCTCGCATTAAATAGCTCGAAAAGAGTGCTCTCGATGTATCTGCATACTTCGGACAGAAGTCGCACCAGGATGATCGTAGAAAATGCATATCACAGCTTGAAACCCGACCGAAACCAAGATATCTCCGGTTCTGCATGTCAAACGTACTGTGGAGTGGTGAAAACACCAGAAAACGTGTTTCGTGCATTAAGTAGCTCGAAAAGAGCGATCTAGATGATTCTGCATGCTTCTGACTGAAGTCTCACCAATATTATCGCAGGAAATGCATATCTCAGCTTGAAACCCCACGAAATCCAAGATATCGCCGGTTCTGCATATCATACGCACTGGGGAGTGGTGAAAACACCAGATAACGTGTTTCTCGCATTAAATAGCCCGAAAAGAGCGTTCTCGAAGATCCTGCATACTTCTGACAGAAGTCTCACCAAGATTATCGTAGAAAATGCATATCTCAGCTTGAAACCCGCCGAAAACCGAGTTATCTCCGGTTCTGCACATCAAACGTACCGTGGAGTGGTGAAAACACCAGAAAACGTATTTCTCGCATTAAGTAGCTCGAAAAGAGCGATCTAGTTGATTCTGCATACTCCTGACAAAAGACCCACCAACATTATCGCAGAAAATGCATATCGCAGCTGGAAACACCACGAAAATCAAGATATCGCCTGTTCTGCATATCAAACGCACTGTGGAGTGGTGAAAAGAACCAGAGAACGTGTTTCTCGCATTAAATAGCTCGAGAAGAGCGATCTCGATGATTCAGCATACTTCGGACAGAAGTCTCACCAGGATTATCGTAGAAAATGCATATCTCA
Organism: Anthophora plumipes; assembly: GCA_951804975.1. Taxonomy (NCBI): domain Eukaryota; kingdom Metazoa; phylum Arthropoda; class Insecta; order Hymenoptera; family Apidae; genus Anthophora; species Anthophora plumipes. Next base: position 3,477,858 of record CATORF010000583.1, read on the forward strand.
GCTTGAAACCCGACCGAAACCAAGATATCGCTGGTACTGCATATCAAACGCACTGTGGAGTGGTGAAAACACCAGATAACGTGTTTCTCGCATTAAATAGCTCGAAAAGAGCGTTCTCGAAGATCCTGCATACTTCTGACAGAAGTCTCACCAAGATTATCGTAGAAAATGCATATCTCAGCTTGAAACCCGACGAAAACCGAGTTATCTCCGGTTCTGCACATCAAACGTACCGTGGAGTGGTGAAAACACCAGAAAACGTGTTTCGCGCATTAAGTAGCTCGCAAAGAGCGTTCTCGAAGATTCTGCATACTTCTGACAGAAGTCTCACCAGGATTATCGTAGAAAATGCATATCTCAGCTTGAAACCCAACCGAAACCAAGATATCTCCGGTTCTGCATGTCAAACCAACTATGGAGTGGTGAAAACACCAGATAACGTGTTTCTCGCATTAAATAGCTCGAAAAGTGCGATCTCGATGATTCTGCATACTTCTAACAGAAGTCTCACCAAGATTATCGCAGAAAATGCATATCTCAGCTTGAAACCCCACGAAAACCAAGATATCGCCGGTTTTGCATATCAAACGCACTGTGGAGTGGTGAAAACACCAGAAAACGTGTTTCGTGCATTAAGTAGCTCGAAAAGAGCGATCTAGATGATTCTGCATGCTTCTGACTGAAGTCTCACCAATATTATCGCAGAAAATGCATATCTCATCTCGAAACCTCACGAAAATCAAGATGTTGCACGTTCTGCATATCAAACGTACTGTGGAGTGGTGAAAACAACCGGAGAACGTGTTTCTCGCATTATATAGCTCGAATAGTGCGATCTCGATGATTCTGCATACTTCTGACAGAAGTCTCACCAGGATTATCGTAGAAAATGCATATCTCAGCTTGAAACCCGACCGAAACCAAGATATCTCCGGTTCTGCATGTCAAACGTACTGTGGAGTGGTGAAAACACCAGAAAACGTGTTTCGTGCATTAAGTAGCTCGAAAAGAGCGATCTCGATGATTCAGCATATTTCGGACAGGAGTCTCACCACGATTATCGCAGGAAATGCATATCTCAGCTTGAAACCCCACGAAATCCAAGGTATCTCCGGTGCTGCATATCCAACGAACTGTGGAGTGGTGAAAACACCAGATAACGTGTTTCTCGTATTAAATAGCTCGAAAAGAGCGTTCTCGAAGATCCTGCATACTTCTGACGGAAGTCTCACCAAGATTATCGTAGAAAATGCATATCTCAGCTTGAAACCCGACGAAAACCGAGTTATCTCCGGTTCTGCACATCAAACGTACCGTGGAGTGGTGAAAACACCAGAAAACGTGTTTCGCGCATTAAGTAGCTCGAAAAGAGCGTTATCGAAGATTCTGCATACTTCTGACAGAAGTCTCACCAGGATTATCGCAGGAAATGCATATCTCAGCTTGAAACCCCACGAAATCCAAGGTATCTCCGGTTCTGCATATCCAACGACCTGTGGAGTGGTGAAAACCCCAGAAAAAGTGTTTCGTGCATTAAGTAGCTCGAAAAGAGCGATCTAGTTGATTCTGCATACTTCTGACAAAAGACCCAGCAAGATTATCGCAGAAAATGCATATCTCAGATTGAAACCCCACGAAAACCAAGGTATCGCCGGTTTTGCATATCAAACGCACTGTGGAGTGGTTAAAACACCGGATAAGGTTTTTCTCGCATTAACTAGCTCGAAAACAGCGATCTCGATGTTTCAGCATACTTCGGACAGAAGTCTCACCAAGATTATCGCAGAAAATGCATATCTCATCTTGAAACCCCACGAAATCCAAGATATCGCCGGTTCTGCATATCATACGCACTGGGGAGTGGTGAAAACACCAGATAACGTGTTTCTCGCATTAAATAGCCCGAAAAGAGCGTTCTCGAAGATCCTGCATACTTCTGACAGAAGTCTCACCAAGATTATCGTAGAAAATGCATATCTCAGCTTGAAACCCGCCGAAAACCGAGTTATCTCCGGTTCTGCACATCAAACGTACCGTGGAGTGGTGAAAACACCAGAAAACGTATTTCGCGCATTAAGTAGCTCGAAAAGAGCGATCTAGTTGATTCTGCATACTCCTGACAAAAGACCCACCAACATTATCGCAGAAAATGCATATCGCAGCTGGAAACACCACGAAAATCAAGATATCGCCTGTTCTGCATATCAAACGCACTGTGGAGTGGTGAAAACAACCAGAGAACGTGTTTCTCGCATTAAATAGCTCGAGAAGAGCGATCTAGATGATACTGCATACTTCTGACTGAAGTCTCACCAATATTATCGCAGAAAATGCATATCTCATCTCGAAACCTCACGAAAATCAAGATGTTGCCGGTTCTGCATATCAAACGTACTGTGGAGTGGTGAAAACAACCGGAGAACGTGTTTCTCGCATTATATAGCTCGAATAGTGCGATCTCGATGATTCTGCATACTTCTGACAGAAGTCTCACCAGGATTATCGTAGAAAATGCATATCTCAGCTTGAAACCCGACCGAAACCAAGATATCTCCGGTTCTGCATGTCAAACGTACTGTGGAGTGGTGAAAACACCAGAAAACGTGTTTCGTGCATTAAGTAGCTCGAAAAGAGCGATCTCGATGATTCAGCATATTTCGGACAGGAGTCTCACCAAGATTATCGCAGGAAATGCATATCTCAGCTTGAAACCCCACGAAATCCAAGGTATCTCCGGTTCTGCATATCCAACGAACTGTGGAGTGGTGAAAACACCAGAAAACGTGTTTCGTGCATTAAGTAGCTCGAAAAGAGCGATGTAGATGATTCTGCATGCTTCTGACTGAAGTCTCACCAATATTATCGCAGGAAATGCATATCTCAGCTTGAAACCCCACGAAATCCAAGGTATCTCCGGTGCTGCATATCCAACGAACTGTGGAGTGGTGAAAACACCAGATAACGTGTTTCTCGTATTAAATAGCTCGAAAAGAGCGTTCTCGAAGATCCTGCATACTTCTGACGGAAGTCTCACCAAGATTATCGTAGAAAATGCATATCTCAGCTTGAAACCCGACGAAAACCGAGTTATCTCCGGTTCTGCACATCAAACGTACCGTGGAGTGGTGAAAACACCAGAAAACGTGTTTCGCGCATTAAGCAGCTCGAAAAGAGCGTTATCGAAGATTCTGCATACTTCTGACAGAAGTCTCACCAGGATTATCGCAGGAAATGCATATCTCAGCTTGAAACCCCACGAAATCCAAGGTATCTCCGGTTCTGCATATCCAACGAACTGTGGAGTGGTGAAAACCCCAGAAAACGTGTTTCGTGCATTAAGTAGCTCGAAAAGAGCGATCTAGTTGATTCTGCATACTTCTGACAAAAGACCCAGCAAGATTATCGCAGAAAATGCATATCTCAGATTGAAACCCCACGAAAACCAAGATATCGCCGGTTTTGCATATCAAACGCACTGTGGAGTGGTTAAAACACCGGATAAGGTTTTTCTCGCATTAACTAGCTCGAAAAGAGCGATCTCGATGTTTCAGCATACTTCGGACAGAAGTCTCACCAAGATTATCGCAAGAAAATGCATATCTCATCTTGAAACCCCACGAAATCCAAGATATCGCCGGTTCTGCATATCATACGCACTGGGGAGTGGTGAAAACACCAGATAACGTGTTTCTCGCATTAAATAGCCCGAAAAGAGCGTTCTCGAAGATCCTGCATACTTCTGACAGAAGTCTCACCAAGATTATCGTAGAAAATGCATATCTCAGCTTGAAACCCGCCGAAAACCGAGTTATCTCCGGTTCTGCACATCAAACGTACCGTGGAGTGGTGAAAACACCAGAAAACGTATTTCGCGCATTAAGTAGCTCGAAAAGAGCGATCTAGTTGATTCTGCATACTCCTGACAAAAGACCCACCAACATTATCGCAGAAAATGCATATCGCAGCTGGAAACACCACGAAAATCAAGATATCGCCTGTTCTGCATATCAAACGCACTGTGGAGTGGTGAAAACAACCAGAGAACGTGTTTCTCGCATTAAATAGCTCGAGAAGAGCGATCTCGATGATTCAGCATACTTCGGACAGTAGTCTCACCAGGATTATCGTAGAAAATGCATATCTCAGCTTGAAACCCGACCGAAACCAAGATATCGCTGGTACTGCATATCAAACGCACTGTGGAGTGGTGAAAACACCAGATAGCGTGTTTCTCGCATTAAATAGCTCGAAAAGAGCGTTCTCGAAGATCCTGCATACTTCTGACAGAAGTCTCACCAAGATTATCGTAGAAAATGCATATCTCAGCTTGAAACCCGACGAAAACCGAGTTATCTCCGGTTCTGCACATCAAACGTACCGTGGAGTGGTGAAAACACCAGAAAACGTGTTTCGCGCATTAAGTAGCTCGAAAAGAGCGTTCTCGAAGATTCTGCATACTTCTGACAGAAGTCTCACAAGGATTATCGTAGAAAATGCATATCTCAGCTTGAAACCCGACCGAAACCAAGATATCTCCGGTTCTGCATGTCAAACCAACTATGGAGTGGTGAAAACACCAGATAACGTGTTTCTCGCATTAAATAGCTCGAAAAGTGCGATCTCGATGGTTCTGCATACTTCTAACAGAAGTCTCACCAAGATTATCGCAGAAAATGCATATCTCAGCTTGAAACCCCACGAAAACCAAGATATCGCCGGTTTTGCATATCAAACGCACTGTGGAGTGGTGACAACACCAGAAAACGTGTTTCGTGCATTAAGTAGCTCGAAAAGAGCGATCTAGATGATTCTGCATGCTTCTGACTGAAGTCTCACCAATATTATCGCAGAAAATGCATATCTCATCTCGAAACCTCACGAAAATCAAGATGTTGCCCGTTCTGCATATCAAACGTACTGTGGAGTGGTGAAAACAACCGGAGAACGTGTTTCTTGCATTATATAGCTCGAATAGTGCGATCTCGATGATTCTGCATAGTTCTGACAGAAGTCTCACCAGGATTATCGTAGAAAATGCATATCTCAGCTTGAAACCCGACCGAAACCAAGATATCTCCGGTTCTGCATGTCAAACGTACTGTGGAGTGGTGAAAACACCAGAAAACGTGTTTCGTGCATTAAGTAGCTCGAAAAGAGCGATCTCGCTGATTCAGCATATTTCGGACAGGAGTCTCACCAAGATTATCGCAGGAAATGCATATCTCAGCTTGAAACCCCACGAAATCCAAGGTATCTCCGGTGCTGCATATCCAACGAACTGTGGAGTGGTGAAAACACCAGATAACGTGTTTCTCGTATTAAATAGCTCGATAAGAGCGTTCTCGAAGATCCTGCATACTTCTGACGGAAGTCTCACCAAGATTATCGTAGAAAATGCATATCTCAGCTTGAAACCCGACGAAAACCGAGTTATCTCCGGTTCTGCACATCAAACGTACCGTGGAGTGGTGAAAACACCAGAAAACGTGTTTCGCGCATTAAGTAGCTCGAAAAGAGCGTTATCGAAGATCCTGCATACTTCTGACAGAAGTCTCACCAAGATTATCGTAGAAAATGCATATCTCAGCTTGAAACCCGCCGAAAACCGAGTTATCTCCGGTTCTGCACATCAAACGTACCGTGGAGTGGTGAAAACACCAGAAAACGTATTTCGCGCATTAAGTAGCTCGAAAAGAGCGATCTAGTTGATTCTGCATACTCCTGACAAAAGACCCACCAACATTATCGCAGAAAATGCATATCGCAGCTGGAAACACCACGAAAATCAAGATATCGCCTGTTCTGCATATCAAACGCACTGTGGAGTGGTGAAAACAACCAGAGAACGTGTTTGTCGCATTAAATAGCTCGAGAAGAGCGATCTAGATGATACTGCATACTTCTGACTGAAGTCTCACCAATATTATCGCAGAAAATGCATATCTCATCTCCAAACCTCACGAAAATCAAGATGTTGCCGGTTCTGCATATCAAACGTACTGTGGAGTGGTGAAAACAACCGGAGAACGTGTTTCTCGCATTATGTAGCTCGAATAGTGCGATCTCGATGATTCTGCATACTTCTGACAGAAGTCTCACCAGGATTATCGTAGAAAATGCATATCTCAGCTTGAAACCCGACCGAAACCAAGATATCTCCGGTTCTGCATGTCAAACGTACTGTGGAGTGGTGAAAACACCAGAAAACGTGTTTCGTGCATTAAGTAGCTCGAAAAGAGCGATCTCGATGATTCAGCATATTTCGGACAGGAGTCTCACCAAGATTATCGCAGGAAATGCATATCTCAGCTTGAAACCCCACGAAATCCAAGGTATCTCCGGTTCTGCATATCCAACGAACTGTGGAGTGGTGAAAACACCAGAAAACGTGTTTCGTGCATTAAGTAGCTCGAAAAGAGCGATGTAGATGATTCTGCATGCTTCTGACTGAAGTCTCACCAATATTATCGCAGGAAATGCATATCTCAGCTTGAAACCCCACGAAATCCAAGGTATCTCCGGTGCTGCATATCCAACGAACTGTGGAGTGGTGAAAACACCAGATAACGTGTTTCTCGTATTAAATAGCTCGAAAAGAGCGTTCTCGAAGATCCTGCATACTTCTGACGGAAGTCTCACCAAGATTATCGTAGAAAATGCATATCTCAGCTTGAAACCCGACGAAAACCGAGTTATCTCCGGTTCTGCACATCAAACGTACCGTGGAGTGGTGAAAACACCAGAAAACGTGTTTCGCGCATTAAGCAGCTCGAAAAGAGCGTTATCGAAGATTCTGCATACTTCTGACAGAAGTCTCACCAGGATTATCGCAGGAAATGCATATCTCAGCTTGAAACCCCACGAAATCCAAGGTATCTCCGGTTCTGCATATCCAACGAACTGTGGAGTGGTGAAAACCCCAGAAAACGTGTTTCGTGCATTAAGTAGCTCGAAAAGAGCGATCTAGTTGATTCTGCATACTTCTGACAAAAGACCCAGCAAGATTATCGCAGAAAATGCATATCTCAGATTGAAACCCCACGAAAACCAAGATATCGCCGGTTTTGCATATCAAACGCACTGTGGAGTGGTTAAAACACCGGATAAGGTTTTTCTCGCATTAACTAGCTCGAAAAGAGCGATCTCGATGTTTCAGCATACTTCGGACAGAAGTCTCACCAAGATTATCGCAAGAAAATGCATATCTCATCTTGAAACCCCACGAAATCCAAGATATCGCCGGTTCTGCATATCATACGCACTGGGGAGTGGTGAAAACACCAGATAACGTGTTTCTCGCATTAAATAGCCCGAAAAGAGCGTTCTCGAAGATCCTGCATACTTCTGACAGAAGTCTCACCAAGATTATCGTAGAAAATGCATATCTCAGCTTGAAACCCGCCGAAAACCGAGTTATCTCCGGTTCTGCACATCAAACGTACCGTGGAGTGGTGAAAACACCAGAAAACGTATTTCGCGCATTAAGTAGCTCGAAAAGAGCGATCTAGTTGATTCTGCATACTCCTGACAAAAGACCCACCAACATTATCGCAGAAAATGCATATCGCAGCTGGAAACACCACGAAAATCAAGATATCGCCTGTTCTGCATATCAAACGCACTGTGGAGTGGTGAAAACAACCAGAGAACGTGTTTCTCGCATTAAATAGCTCGAGAAGAGCGATCTCGATGATTCAGCATACTTCGGACAGTAGTCTCACCAGGATTATCGTAGAAAATGCATATCTCAGCTTGAAACCCGACCGAAACCAAGATATCGCTGGTACTGCATATCAAACGCACTGTGGAGTGGTGAAAACACCAGATAGCGTGTTTCTCGCATTAAATAGCTCGAAAAGAGCGTTCTCGAAGATCCTGCATACTTCTGACAGAAGTCTCACCAAGATTATCGTAGAAAATGCATATCTCAGCTTGAAACCCGACGAAAACCGAGTTATCTCCGGTTCTGCACATCAAACGTACCGTGGAGTGGTGAAAACACCAGAAAACGTGTTTCGCGCATTAAGTAGCTCGAAAAGAGCGTTCTCGAAGATTCTGCATACTTCTGACAGAAGTCTCACAAGGATTATCGTAGAAAATGCATATCTCAGCTTGAAACCCGACCGAAACCAAGATATCTCCGGTTCTGCATGTCAAACCAACTATGGAGTGGTGAAAACACCAGATAACGTGTTTCTCGCATTAAATAGCTCGAAAAGTGCGATCTCGATGGTTCTGCATACTTCTAACAGAAGTCTCACCAAGATTATCGCAGAAAATGCATATCTCAGCTTGAAACCCCACGAAAACCAAGATATCGCCGGTTTTGCATATCAAACGCACTGTGGAGTGGTGACAACACCAGAAAACGTGTTTCGTGCATTAAGTAGCTCGAAAAGAGCGATCTAGATGATTCTGCATGCTTCTGACTGAAGTCTCACCAATATTATCGCAGAAAATGCATATCTCATCTCGAAACCTCACGAAAATCAAGATGTTGCCCGTTCTGCATATCAAACGTACTGTGGAGTGGTGAAAACAACCGGAGAACGTGTTTCTTGCATTATATAGCTCGAATAGTGCGATCTCGATGATTCTGCATAGTTCTGACAGAAGTCTCACCAGGATTATCGTAGAAAATGCATATCTCAGCTTGAAACCCGACCGAAACCAAGATATCTCCGGTTCTGCATGTCAAACGTACTGTGGAGTGGTGAAAACACCAGAAAACGTGTTTCGTGCATTAAGTAGCTCGAAAAGAGCGATCTCGCTGATTCAGCATATTTCGGACAGGAGTCTCACCAGGATTATCGTAGAAAATGCATATCTCAGCTTGAAACCCCACGAAATCCAAGGTATCTCCGGTGCTGCATATCCAACGAACTGTGGAGTGGTGAAAACACCAGATAACGTGTTTCTCGTATTAAATAGCTCGATAAGAGCGTTCTCGAAGATCCTGCATACTTCTGACGGAAGTCTCACCAAGATTATCGTAGAAAATGCATATCTCAGCTTGAAACCCGACGAAAACCGAGTTATCTCCGGTTCTGCACATCAAACGTACCGTGGAGTGGTGAAAACACCAGAAAACGTGTTTCGCGCATTAAGTAGCTCGAAAAGAGCGTTATCGAAGATTCTGCATACTTCTGACAGAAGTCTCACCAGGATTATCGCAGGAAATGCATATCTCAGCTTGAAACCCCACGAAATCCAAGGTATCTCCGGTTCTGCATATCCAACGAACTGTGGAGTGGTGAAAACCCCAGAAAACGTGTTTCGTGCATTAAGTAGCTCGAAAAGAGCGATCTAGTTGATTCTGCATACTTCTGACAAAAGACCCAGCAAGATTATCGCAGAAAATGCATATCTCAGATTGAAACCCAACGAAAACCAAGATATCGCCGGTTTTGCATATCAAACGTACTGTGGAGTGGTTAAAACACCGGATAAGGTTTTTCTCGCATTAACTAGCTCGAAAAGAGCGATCTGGATGTTTCAGCATACTTCGGACAGAAGTCTCACCAAGATTATCGCAGAAAATGCATATCTCAGCTTGAAACCCGACCGAAACCAAGATATCTCCGGTTCTGCATGTCAAACGTACTGTGGAGTGGTGAAAACACCAGAATACGTGTTTCGTGCATTAAGTAGCTCGAAAAGAGCGATCTCGATGATTCAGCATATTTCGGACAGGAGTCTCACCAAGATTATCGTAGAAAATGCATATCTCAGCTTGAAACCCGCCGAAAACCGAGTTATCTCCGGTTCTGCACATCAAACGTACCGTGGAGTGGTGAAAACACCAGAAAACGTATTTCGCGCATTAAGTAGCTCGAAAAGAGCGATCTAGTTGATTCTGCATACTCCTGACAAAAGACCCACCAACATTATCGCAGAAAATGCATATCGCAGCTGGAAACACCACGAAAATCAAGATATCGCCTGTTCTGCATATCAAACGCACTGTGGAGTGGTGAAAACAACCAGAGAACGTGTTTCTCGCATTAAATAGCTCGAGAAGAGCGATCTCGATGATTCAGCATACTTCGGACAGAAGTCTCACCAGGATTATCGTAGAAAATGCATATCTCAGCTTGAAACCCGACCGAAACCAAGATATCTCCGGTTCTGCATGTCAAACGTACTGTGGAGTGGTGAAAACACCAGAAAACGTGTTTCGTCCATTAAGTAGCTCGAAAAGAGCGATCTAGATGATACTGCATACTTCTGACTGAAGTCTCACCAATATTATCGCAGAAAATGCATATCTCATCTCGAAACCTCACGAAAATCAAGATGTTGCCGGTTCTGCATATCAAACGCACTGTGGAGTGGTGAAAACAACCAGAGAACGAGTTTCTCGCATTAAATAGCTCGAAAAGAGCGTTCTCGAAGATCCTGCATACTTCTGACAGAAGTCTCACCAAGATTATCGTAGAAAATGCATATCTCAGCTTGAAACCCGACGAAAACCGAGTTATCTCCGGTTCTGCATATCAAACGTACCGTGGAGTGGTGAAAACACCAGAAAACGTGTTTCGCGCATTAAGTAGCTCGAAAAGAGCGTTCTCGAAGATTCTGCATACTTCTGACAGAAGTCTCACCAGGATTATCGTAGAAAATGCATATCTCAGCTTGAAACCCGACCGAAACCAAGATATCTCCGGTTCTGCATGTCAAACGTACTGTGGAGAGGTGAAAACACCAGAAAACGTGTCTCGTGCATTAAGTAGCTCGCAAAGAGCGATCTAGATGATTCTGCATACGTCTGACAAAAGACCCACCAAGATTATCGCAGAAAATGCATATCTCAGCTGGAACCACCACGAAAACCGAGTTATCTCCGGTTCTGCACATCAAACGTACCGTGGAGTGGTGAAAACACCAGAAAACGAGTTTCTCGCATTAAATAGCTCGAAAAGAGCGCTCTCGATGTTTCTGCATACTTCGGATAGATATTTCACCAAGACTATCGTAGAAAATGCATATCTCAGCTAGAAACCCGACCGAAACCAAGATATCTCCGGTTCTGCATGTCAAACGTACTGGGGAGTGGTGAAAACACCAGAAAACGTGTTTCGTGCATTAAGTAGCTCGAAAAGAGCGATCTCGATGATTCAGCATACTTCGGACAGATGTATCACCAAGATTATCGTAGAAAATGCATATCTCAGCTTGAAACCCGACGAAAACCTAAATATCGCCGGTTCTGCATATCAAACCAACTGTGGAGTGGTGAAAACACCAGAAAACGTGTTTCGCGCATTAAGTAGCTCGAAAAGAGCGTTCTAGAAGATTCTGCATACTTCTGACAGAAGTCTCACCAGGATTATCGTAGAAAATGCATATCTCAGCTTGAAACCCGACCGAAAGCAAGATATCTCCGGTTCTGCATATCAAACGCACTGTGGAGTGGTGAAAACAACCAGAGAACGTGTTTCTCGCATTAAATAGCTCGAATAGTATGATCTCGATGATTCTGCATACTTCGGACAGAAGTCTCACCAAGATTATCGTAAAAAATGCATATCTCAGCTTGAAACCCCACGAAAACCAAGATATCGCTGGTACTGCATATCAAACGCACTGTGGAGTGGTGAAAACACCAGATAACGTGTTTCTCGCATTAAATAGCTCGAAAAGAGCGTTCTCGAAGATCCTGCATACTTCTGACAGAAGTCTCACCAAGATTATCGTGGAAAATGCATATCTCAGCTTGAAACCCGACGAAAACCGAGTTATCTCCGGTTCTGCACATCAAACGTACCGTGGAGTGGTGAAAACACCAGAAAACGTATTTCGCGCATTAAGTAGCTCGAAAAGAGCGATCTAGATGATTCTGCATACTTCTGACAAAAGACCCACCAACATTATCGCAGAAAATGCATATCTCATCTCGAAACCTCACGAAAATCAAGATGTTGCCGGTTCTGCATATCAAACGCACTGTGGAGTGGTGAAAACAACCAGAGAACGTGTTTCTCGCATTAAATAGCTCGAATAGTATGATCTCGATGATTCTGCATACTTCGGACAGAAGTCTCACCAAGATTATCGTAAAAAATGCATATCTCAGCTTGAAACCCCACGAAAACCAAGATATCGCTGGTACTGCATATCAAACGCACTGTGGAGTGGTGAAAACACCAGATAACGTGTTTCTCGCATTAAATAGCTCGAAAAGAGCGTTCTCGAAGATCCTGCATACTTCTGACAGAAGTCTCACCAAGATTATCGTGGAAAATGCATATCTCAGCTTGAAACCCGACGAAAACCGAGTTATCTCCGGTTCTGCACATCAAACGTACCGTGGAGTGGTGAAAACACCAGAAAACGTATTTCGCGCATTAAGTAGCTCGAAAAGAGCGATCTAGATGATTCTGCATACTTCTGACAAAAGACCCACCAACATTATCGCAGAAAATGCATATCTCATCTCGAAACCTCCAGAAAATCAAGATGTTGCCGGTTCTGCATATCAAACGCACTGTGGAGTGGTGAAAACAACCAGAGAACGTGTTTCTCGCATTAAATAGCTCGAATAGTATGATCTCGATGATTCTGCATACTTCGGACAGAAGTCTCACCAAGATTATCGTAAAAAATGCATATCTCAGCTTGAAACCCCACGAAAACCAAGATATCGCTGGTACTGCATATCAAACGCACTGTGGAGTGGTGAAAACACCAGATAACGTGTTTCTCGCATTAAATAGCTCGAAAACAGCGTTCTCGAAGATCCTGCATACTTCTGACAGAAGTCTCACCAAGATTATCGTAGAAAATGCATATCTCAGCTTGAAACCCGACGAAAACCGAGTTATCTCCGGTTCTGCACATCAAACGTACCGTGGAGTGGTGAAAACACCAGAAAACGTGTTTCGCGCATTAAGTAGCTCGAAAAGAGCGTTCTAGAAGATTCTGCATACTTCTGACAGAAGTCTCACCAGGATTATCGTAGAAAATGCATATCTCAGCTTGAAACCCGACCGAAACCAAGATATCTCCGGTTCTGCATGTCAAACGTAATGTGGAGTGGTGAAAACACCAGAAAACGTGTTTCGTGCATTAAGTAGCTCGCAAAGAGCGATCTAGATGATTCTGCATACGTCTGACGAAAGACCCACCAAGATTATCGCAGAAAATGCATATCTCAGCTGGAACCACCACGAAAACCGAGTTATCTCCGGTTCTGCACATCAAACGTACCGTGGAGTGGTGAAAACACCAGAAAACGAGTTTCTCGCATTAAATAGCTCGAAAAGAGCGCTCTCGATGTTTCTGCATACTTCGGATAGATATTTCACCAAGATTATCGTAGAAAATACATATCTCAGCTAGAAACCCGACCGAAACCAAGATATCTCCGGTTCTGCATGTCACACGTACTGGGGAGTGGTGAAAACACCAGAAAACGTGTTTCGTGCATTAAGTAGCTCGAAAAGAGCGATCTCGATGATTCAGCATACTTCGGACAGATGTATCACCAAGATTATCGTAGAAAATGCATATCTCATCTTGAAACCCGACGAAAACCTAAATATCGCCGGTTCTGCATATCAAACCAACTGTGGAGTGGTGAAAACACCGGATAAGGTTTTTCTCGCATTAACTAGCTCGAAAACAGCGATCTCGATGTTTCAGCATACTTCGGACCGAAATCTCACCAAGATTATCGCAGAAAATGCATATCTCAGCTTGAAACCCGACGAAAACCAAGATATCGCCGGTTCTGCATATCATACGCACTGTGGAGTGGTGAAAACACCAGATAACGTGTTTCTCGCATTAAATAGCTCGAAAAGAGCGTTCTCGAAGATCCTGCATACTTCTGACAGAAGTCTCACCAAGATTATCGTAGAAAATGCATATCTCAGCTTGAAACCCGACGAAAACCGAGTTATCTCCGGTTCTGCACATCAAACGTACCGTGGAGTGGTGAAAACACCAGAAAACGTATTTCGCGCATTAAGTAGCTCGAAAAGAGCGATCTAGATGATTCTGCATACTTCTGACAAAAGACCCACCAACATTATCGCAGAAAATGCATATCTCAGCTGGAAACACCACGAAAACCGAAATATCGCCGGTTCTGCATATCATACGCACTGTGGAGTGGTGAAAACACCAGATTACGTGTTTCTCGCATTAAATAGCTCGAAAAGAGCGTTCTCGAAGATCCTGCATACTTATGACAGAAGTCTCACCAAGATTATCGTAGGAAATGCATATCTCAGCTTGAAACCCGACGAAAACTGAGTTATCTCCGGTTCTGCACATCAAACGTACCGTGGAGTGGTGAAAACACCAGAAAACATGTTTCGCGCATTAAGTAGCTCGAGAAGAGCGTTCTCGAAGATTCTGCATACTTCTGACAGAAGTCTCACCAGGATTATCGTAGATAATGCATATCTCATCTTGAAACCCGACGAAAACCGAGTTATCTCCGGTTCTGCACATCAAACGTACCGTGGAGTGGTGAAAACACCAGAAAACGTGTTTCGCGCATTAAGTAGCTCGAAAAGAGCGTTCTCGAAGATTCTGCATACTTCTGACAGAAGTCTCACCAGGATTATCGTAGAAAATGCATATCTCAGCTTGAAACCCGACCGAAACCAAGATATCTCCGGTTCTGCATGTCAAACCAACTATGGAGTGGTGAAAACACCAGATAACGTGTTTCTCGCATTAAATAGCTCGAAAAGTGCGATCTCGAAGATCCTGCATACTTATGACAGAAGTCTCACCAAGATTATCGTAGGAAATGCATATCTCAGCTTGAAACCCGACGAAAACTGAGTTATCTCCGGTTCTGCACATCAAACGTACCGTGGAGTGGTGAAAACACCAGAAAACGTGTTTCGCGCATTAAGTAGCTCGAGAAGAGCGTTCTCGAAGATTCTGCATACTTCTGACAGAAGTCTCACCAGGATTATCGTAGATAATGCATATCTCAGCTTGAAACCCGACGAAAACCGAGTTATCTCCGGTTCTGCACATCAAACGTACCGTGGAGTGGTGAAAACACCAGAAAACGTGTTTCGCGCATTAAGTAGCTCGAAAAGAGCGTTCTCGAAGATTCTGCATACTTCTGACAGAAGTCTCACCAGGATTATCGTAGAAAATGCATATCTCAGCTTGAAACCCGACCGAAACCAAGATATCTCCGGTTCTGCATGTCAAACCAACTATGGAGTGGTGAAAACACCAGATAACGTGTTTCTCGCATTAAATAGCTCGAAAAGTGCGATCTCGATGATTCTGCATACTTCTAACAGAAGTCTCACCAAGATTATCGCAGAAAATGCATATCTCAGCTTGAAACCCCACGAAAACCAAGATATCGCCGGTTCTGCATATCAAACGTACTGTGGAGTGGTGAAAACAACCGGAGAACGTGTTTCTCGCATTATATAGCTCGAATAGTGCGATCTCGATGATGCTGCATACTTCTGACAGAAGTCTCACCAGGATTATCGTAGAAAATGCATATCTCAGCTTGAAACCCGACCGAAACCAAGATATCTCCGGTTCTGCATGTCAAACGTACTGTGGAGTGGTGAAAACACCAGAATACGTGTTTCGTGCATTAAGTAGCTCGAAAAGAGCGATCTCGATGATTCAGCATATTTCGGACAGGAGTCTCACCAAGATTATCGCAGGAAATGCATATCTCAGCTTGAAACCCCACGAAATCCAAGGTATCTCCGGTGCTGCATATCCAACGAACTGTGGAGTGGTGAAAACACCAGATAACGTGTTTCTCGTATTAAATAGCTCGAAAAGAGCGTTCTCGAAGATCCTGCATACTTCTGACGGAAGTCTCACCAAGATTATCGTAGAAAATGCATATCTCAGCTTGAAACCCGACGAAAACCGAGTTATCTCCGGTTCTGCACATCAAACGTACCGTGGAGTGGTGAAAACACCAGAAAACGTGTTTCGCGCATTAAGTAGCTCGAAAAGAGCGTTATCGAAGATTCTGCATACTTCTGACAGAAGTCTCACCAGGATTATCGCAGGAAATGCATATCTCAGCTTGAAACCCCACGAAATCCAAGGTATCTCCGGTTCTGCATATCCAACGAACTGTGGAGTGGTGAAAACCCCAGAAAACGTGTTTCGTGCATTAAGTAGCTCGAAAAGAGCGATCTAGTTGATTCTGCATACTTCTGACAAAAGACCCAGCAAGATTATCGCAGAAAATGCATATCTCAGATTGAAACCCCACGAAAACCAAGATATCGCCGGTTTTGCATATCAAACGTACTGTGGAGTGGTTAAAACACCGGATAAGGTTTTTCTCGCATTAACTAGCTCGAAAAGAGCGATCTCGATGTTTCAGCATACTTCGGACAGAAGTCTCACCAAGATTATCGCAGAAAATGCATATCGCAGCTGGAAACACCACGAAAATCAAGATATCGCCTGTTCTGCATATCAAACGCACTGTGGAATGGTGAAAACAACCAGAGAACGTGTTTCTCGCATTAAATAGCTCGAGAAGAGCGATCTCGATGATTCAGCATACTTCGGACAGAAGTCTCACCAGGATTATCGTAGAAAATGCATATCTCAGCTTGAAACCCGACCGAAACCAAGATATCTCCGGTTCTGCATGTCAAACGTACTGTGGAGTGGTGAAAACACCAGAAAACGTGTTTCGTCAATTAAGTAGCTCGAAAAGAGCGATCTAGATGATACTGCATACTTCTGACTGAAGTCTCACCAATATTATCGCAGAAAATGCATATCTCATCTCGAAACCTCACGAAAATCAAGATGTTGCCGGTTCTGCATATCAAACGCACTGTGGAGTGGTGAAAACAACCAGAGAACGTGTTTCTCGCATTAAATAGCTCGAATAGTATGATCTCGATGATTCTGCATACTTCGGACAGAAGTCTCACCAAGATTATCGTAAAAAATGCATATCTCAGCTTGAAACCCCACGAAAACCAAGATATCGCTGGTACTGCATATCAAACGCACTGTGGAGTGGTGAAAACACCAGATAACGTGTTTCTCGCAATAAATAGCTCGAAAAGAGCGTTCTCGAAGATCCTGCATACTTCTGACAGAAGTCTCACCAAGATTATCGTAGAAAATGCATATCTCAGCTTGAAACCCGACGAAAACCGAGTTATCTCCGGTTCTGCACATCAAACGTACCGTGGAGTGGTGAAAACACCAGAAAACGTGTTTCGCGCATTAAGTAGCTCGAAAAGAGCGTTCTCGAAGATTCTGCATACTTCGGACAGAAGTCTCACCAGGATTATCGTAGAAAATGCATATCTCAGCTTGAAACCCGACCGAAACCAAGATATCTCCGGTTCTGCATGTCAAACGTACTGTGGAGTGGTGAAAACACCAGAAAACGTGTTTCGTCCATTAAGTAGCTCGAAAAGAGCGATCTAGATGATACTGCATACTTCTGACTGAAGTCTCACCAATATTATCGCAGAAAATGCATATCTCATCTCGAAACCTCACGAAAATCAAGATGTTGCCGGTTCTGCATATCAAACGCACTGTGGAGTGGTGAAAACAACCAGAGAACGTGTTTCTCGCATTAAATAACTCGAATAGTATGATCTCGATGATTCTGCATACTTCGGACAGAAGTCTCACCAAGATTATCGTAAAAAATGCATATCTCAGCTTGAAACCCCACGAAAACCAAGATATCGCTGGTACTGCATATCAAACGCACTGTGGAGTGGTGAAAACACCAGATAACGTGTTTCTCGCAATAAATAGCTCGAAAAGAGCGTTCTCGAAGATCCTGCATCCTTCTGACAGAAGTCTCACCAAGATTATCGTAGAAAATGCATATCTCAGCTTGAAACCCGACGAAAACCGAGTTATCTCCGGTTCTGCACATCAAACGTACCGTGGAGTGGTGAAAACACCAGAAAACGAGTTTCTCGCATTAAATAGCTCGAAAAGAGCGCTCTCGATGTTTCTGCATACTTCGGATAGATATTTCACCAAGATTATCGTAGAAAATGCATATCTCAGCTAGAAACCCGACCGAAACCAAGATATCTCCGGTTCTGCATGTCAAACGTACTGGGGAGTGGTGAAAACACCAGAAAACGTGTTTCGTGCATTAAGTAGCTCGAAAAGAGCGATCTCGATGATTCAGCATACTTCGGACAGATGTATCACCAAGATTATCGTAGAAAATGCATATCTCAGCTTGAAACCCGACGAAAACCTAAATATCGCCGGTTCTGCATATCAAACCAACTGTGGAGTGGTGAAAACACCGGATAAGGTTTTTCTCGCATTAACTAGCTCGAAAACAGCGTTCTCGAAGATCCTGCATACTTCTGACAGAAGTCTCACCAAGATTATCGTAGAAAATGCATATCTCAGCTTGAAACCCGACGAAAACCGAGTTATCTCCGGTTCTGCACATCAAACGTACCGTGGAGTGGTGAAAACACCAGAAAACGTGTTTCGCGCATTAAGTAGCTCGAAAAGAGCGTTCTCGAAGATTCTGCATACTTCTGACAGAAGTCTCACCACGATTATCGTAGAAAATGCATATCTCAGCTTGAAACCCGACCGAAACCAAGATATCTCCGGTTCTGCATATCAAACGCACTGTGGAGTGGTGAAAACAACCAGAGAACGTGTTTCTCGCATTAAATAGCTCGAATAGTATGATCTCGATGATTCTGCATACTTCGGACAGAAGTCTCACCAAGATTATCGTAAAAAATGCATATCTCAGCTTGAAACCCCACGATAACCAAGATATCGCTGGTACTGCATATCAAACGCACTGTGGAGTGGTGAAAACACCAGATAACGTGTTTCTCGCATTAAATAGCTCGAAAAGAGCGTTCTCGAAGATCCTGCATACTTCTGACAGAAGTCTCACCAAGATTATCGTAGAAAATGCATATCTCAGCTTGAAACCCGACGAAAACCGAGTTATCTCCGGTTCTGCACATCAAACGTACCGTGGAGTGGTGAAAACACCAGAAAACGTGTTTCGCGCATTAAGTAGCTCGAAAAGAGCGTTCTAGAAGATTCTGCATACTTCTGACAGAAGTCTCACCAGGATTATCGTAGAAAATGCATATCTCAGCTTGAAACCCGACCGAAACCAAGATATCTCCGGTTCTGCATGTCAAACGTAATGTGGAGTGGTGAAAACACCAGAAAACGTGTTTCGTGCATTAAGTAGCTCGCAAAGAGCGATCTAGATGATTCTGCATACGTCTGACGAAAGACCCACCGAGATTACCGCAGAAAATGCATATCTCAGCTGGAACCACCACGAAAACCGAGTTATCTCCGGTTCTGCACATCAAACGTACCGTGGAGTGGTGAAAACACCAGAAAACGAGTTTCTCGCATTAAATAGCTCGAAAAGAGCGCTCTCGATGTTTCTGCATACTTCGGATAGATATTTCACCAAGATTATCGTAGAAAATTCATATCTCAGCTAGAAACCCGACCGAAACCAAGATATCTCCGGTTCTGCATGTCACACGTACTGGGGAGTGGTGAAAACACCAGAAAACGTGTTTCGTGCATTAAGTAGCTCGAAAAGAGCGATCTCGATGATTCAGCATACTTCGGACAGATGTATCACCAAGATTATCGTAGAAAATGCATATCTCATCTTGAAACCCGACGAAAACCTAAATATCGCCGGTTCTGCATATCAAACCAACTGTGGAGTGGTGAAAACACCGGATAAGGTTTTTCTCGCATTAACTAGCTCGAAAACAGCGATCTCGATGTTTCAGCATACTTCGGACCGGTAATCTCACCAAGATTATCGCAGAAAATGCATATCTCAGCTTGAAACCCGACGAAAACCAAGATATCGCCGGTTCTGCATATCATACGCACTGTGGAGTGGTGAAAACACCAGATAACGTGTTTCTCGCATTAAATAGCTCGAAAAGAGCGTTCTCGAAGATCCTGCATACTTCTGACAGAAGTCTCACCAAGATTATCGTAGAAAATGCATATCTCAGCTTGAAACCCGACGAAAACCGAGTTATCTCCGGTTCTGCACATCAAACGTACCGTGGAGTGGTGAAAACACCAGAAAACGTATTTCGCGCATTAAGTAGCTCGAAAAGAGCGATCTAGATGATTCTGCATACTTCTGACAAAAGACCCACCAACATTATCGCAGAAAATGCATATCTCAGCTGGAAACACCACGAAAACCGAAATATCGCCGGTTCTGCATATCAAACGTACCGTGGAGTGGTGAAAACACCAGAAAACGTGTTTCGCGCATTAAGTAGCTCGAGAAGAGCGTTCTCGAAGATTCTGCATACTTCTGACAGAAGTCTCACCAGGATTATCGTAGGAAATGCATATCTCAGCTTGAAACCCGACGAAAACTGAGTTATCTCCGGTTCTGCACATCAAACGTACCGTGGAGTGGTGAAAACACCAGAAAACGTGTTTCGCGCATTAAGTAGCTCGAGAAGAGCGTTCTCGAAGATTCTGCATACTTCTGACAGAAGTCTCACCAGGATTATCGTAGATAATGCATATCTCAGCTTGAAACCCGACGAAAACCGAGTTATCTCCGGTTCTGCACATCAAACGTAGCGTGGAGTGGTGAAAACACCAGAAAACGTATTTCGCGCATTAAGTAGCTCGAAAAGAGCGATCTAGATGATTCTGCATACTTCTGACAAAAGACCCACCAACATTATCGCAGAAAATGCATATCTCAGCTGGAAACACCACGAAAACCGAAATATCGCCGGTTCTGCATATCAAACGTACCGTGGAGTGGTGAAAACACCAGAAAACGTGTTTCGCGCATTAAGTAGCTCGAGAAGAGCGTTCTCGAAGATTCTGCATACTTCTGACAGAAGTCTCACCAGGATTATCGTAGGAAATGCATATCTCAGCTTGAAACCCGACGAAAACTGAGTTATCTCCGGTTCTGCACATCAAACGTACCGTGGAGTGGTGAAAACACCAGAAAACGTGTTTCGCGCATTAAGTAGCTCGAAAAGAGCGATCTCGATGATTCAGCATACTTCGGACAGATGTATCACCAAGATTATCGTAGAAAATGCATATCTCATCTTGAAACCCGACGAAAACCTAAATATCGCCGGTTCTGCATATCAAACCAACTGTGGAGTAGTGAAAACACCGGATAAGGTTTTTCTCGCATTAACTAGCTCGAAAACAGCGATCTCGATGTTTCAGCATACTTCGGACCGGTAATCTCACCAAGATTATCGCAGAAAATGCATATCTCAGCTTGAAACCCGACGAAAACCTAAATATCGCCGGTTCTGCATATCAAACCAACTGTGGAGTGGTGAAAACACCGGATAAGGTTTTTCTCGCATTAACTAGCTCGAAAACAGCGATCTCGATGTTTCAGCATACTTCGGACCGGTAATCTCACCAAGATTATCGCAGAAAATGCATATCTCAGCTTGAAACCCGACGAAAACCAAGATATCGCCGGTTCTGCATATCATACGCACTGTGGAGTGGTGAAAACACCAGATAACGTGTTTCTCGCATTAAATAGCTCGAAAAGAGCGTTCTCGAAGATCCTGCATACTTATGACAGAAGTCTCACCAAGATTATCGTAGGAAATGCATATCTCAGCTTGAAACCCGACGAAAACTGAGTTATCTCCGGTTCTGCACATCAAACGTACCGTGGAGTGGTGAAAACACCAGAAAACGTGTTTCGCGCATTAAGTAGCTCGAGAAGAGCGTTCTCGAAGATTCTGCATACTTCTGACAGAAGTCTCACCAGGATTATCGTAGATAATGCATATCTCAGCTTGAAACCCGACGAAAACCGAGTTATCTCCGGTTCTGCACATCAAACGTACCGTGGAGTGGTGAAAACACCAGAAAACGTGTTTCGCGCATTAAGTAGCTCGAAAAGAGCGTTCTCGAAGATTCTGCATACTTCTGACAGAAGTCTCACCAGGATTATCGTAGAAAATGCATATCTCAGCTTGAAACCCGACCGAAACCAAGATATCTCCGGTTCTGCATGTCAAACCAACTATGGAGTGGTGAAAACACCAGATAACGTGTTTCTCGCATTAAATAGCTCGAAAAGTGCGATCTCGATGATTCTGCATACTTCTAACAGAAGTCTCACCAAGATTATCGCAGAAAATGCATATCTCAGCTTGAAACCCCACGAAAACCAAGATATCGCCGGTTTTGCATATCAAACGCACTGTGGAGTGGTGAAAACACCAGAAAACGTGTTTCGTGCATTAAGTAGCTCGAAAAGAGCGATCTAGATGATTCTGCATGCTTCTGACTGAAGTCTCACCAATATTATCGCAGAAAATGCATATCTCATCTCGAAACCTCACGAAAATCAAGATGTTGCCGGTTCTGCATATCAAACGTACTGTGGAGTGGTGAAAACAACCGGAGAACGTGTTTCTCGCATTATATAGCTCGAATAGTGCGATCTCGATGATTCTGCATACTTCTGACAAAAGACCCAGCAAGATTATCGCAGAAAATGCATATCTCAGATTGAAACCCCACGAAAACCAAGATATCGCCGGTTTTGCATATCAAACGCACTGTGGAGTGGTTAAAACACCGGATAAGGTTTTTCTCGCATTAACTAGCTCGAAAAGAGCGATCTCGATGTTTCAGCATACTTCGGACAGAAGTCTCACCAAGATTATCGCAGAAAATGCATATCTCATCTTGAAACCCCACGAAATCCAAGATATCGCCGGTTCTGCATATCATACGCACTGGGGAGTGGTGAAAACACCAGATAACGTGTTTCTCGCATTAAATAGCCCGAAAAGAGCGTTCTCGAAGATCCTGCATACTTCTGACAGAAGTCTCACCAAGATGATCGTAGAAAATGCATATCTCAGCTTGAAACCCGCCGAAAACCGAGTTGTCTCCGGTTCTGCACATCAAACGTACCGTGGAGTGGTGAAAACACCAGAAAACGTGTTTCGTCCATTAAGTAGCTCGAAAAGTGCGATCTAGATGATACTGCATACTTCTGACTGAAGTCTCACCAATATTATCGCAGAAAATGCATATCTCATCTCGAAACCTCACGAAAATCAAGATGTTGCCGGTTCTGCATATCAAACGCACTGTGGAGTGGTGAAAACAACCAGAGAACGTGCTTCTCGCATTAAATAGCTCGAATAGTATGATCTCGATGATTCTGCATACTTCGGACAGAAGTCCTACCAAGATTATCGTAAAAAATGCATATCTCAGCTTGAAACCCCACGAAAACCAAGATATCGCCGGTACTGCATATCAAACGCACTGTGGAGTGGTGAAAACACCAGATAACGTGTTTCTCGCATTAAATAGCTCGAAAAGAGCGTTCTCGAAGATCCTGCATACTTCTGACAGAAGTCTCACCAAGATTATCGTAGAAAATGCATATCTCAGCTTGAAACCCGACGAAAACCAAGATATCGCCGGTTCTGCATATAATACGCACTGTGGAGTGGTGAAAACACCAGATAACGTGTTTCTCGCATTAAATAGCTCGAAAAGAGCGTTCTCGAAGATCCTGCATACTTCTGACAGAAGTCTCACCAAGATTATCGTAGAAAATGCATATCTCAGCTAGAAACCCGACCGAAACCAAGATATCTCCGGTTCTGCATGTCAAACGTACTGGGGAGTGGTGAAAACACCAGAAAACGTGTTTCGTGCATTAAGTAGCTCGAAAAGAGCGATCTCGATGATTCAGCATACTTCGGACAGATGTATCACCAAGATTATCGTAGAAAATGCATATCTCAGCTTGAAACCCGACGAAAACCTAAATATCGCCGGTTCTGCATATCAAACCAACTGTGGAGTGGTGAAAACACCGGAGAAGGTTTTTCTCGCATTAACTAGCTCGAAAACAGCGTTCTCGAAGATCCTGCATACTTCTGACAGAAGTCTCACCAAGATTATCGTAGAAAATGCATATCTCAGCTTGAAACCCGACGAAAACCGAGTTATCTCCGGTTCTGCATATCAAACGTACCGTGGAGTGGTGAAAACACCAGAAAACGTGTTTCGCGCATTAAGTAGCTCGAAAAGAGCGTTCTCGAAGATTCTGCATACTTCTGACAGAAGTCTCACCAGGATTATCGTAGAAAATGCATATCTCAGCTTGAAACCCGACCGAAACCAAGATATCTCCGGTTCTGCATGTCAAACGTACTGTGGAGAGGTGAAAACACCAGAAAACGTGTTTCGTGCATTAAGTAGCTCGCAAAGAGCGATCTAGATGATTCTGCATACGTCTGACAAAAGACCCACCAAGATTATCGCAGAAAATGCATATCTCAGCTGGAACCACCACGAAAACCGAGTTATCTCCGGTTCTGCACATCAAACGTACCGTGGAGTGGTGAAAACACCAGAAAACGAGTTTCTCGCATTAAATAGCTCGAAAAGAGCGCTCTTGATGTTTCTGCATACTTCGGATAGATATTTCACCAAGATTATCGTAGAAAATGCATATCTCAGCTAGAAACCCGACCGAAACCAAGATATCTCCGGTTCTGCATGTCAAACGTACTGGGGAGTGGTGAAAACACCAGAAAACGTGTTTCGTGCATTAAGTAGCTCGAAAAGAGCGATCTCGATGATTCAGCATACTTCGGACAGATGTATCACCAAGATTATCGTAGAAAATGCATATCTCAGCTTGAAACCCGACGAAAACCTAAATATCGCCGGTTCTGCATATCAAACCAACTGTGGAGTGGTGAAAACACCAGAAAACGTGTTTCGCGCATTAAGTAGCTCGAAAAGAGCGTTCTAGAAGATTCTGCATACTTCTGACAGAAGTCTCACCAGGATTATCGTAGAAAATGCATATCTCAGCTTGAAACCCCACGAAAACCAAGATATCGCTGGTACTGCATATCAAACGCACTGTGGAGTGGTGAAAACACCAGATAACGTGTTTCTCGCATTAAATAGCTCGAAAAGAGCGTTCTCGAAGATCCTGCATACTTCTGACAGAAGTCTCACCAAGATTATCGTGGAAAATGCATATCTCAGCTTGAAACCCGACGAAAACCGAGTTATCTCCGGTTCTGCACATCAAACGTACCGTGGAGTGGTGAAAACACCAGAAAACGAGTTTCTCGCATTAAATAGCTCGAAAAGAGCGCTCTCGATGTTTCTGCATACTTCGGATAGATATTTCACCAAGATTATCGTAGCAAATTCATATCTCAGCTAGAAACCCGACCGAAACCAAGATATCTCCGGTTCTGCATGTCACACGTACTGGGGAGTGGTGAAAACACCAGAAAACGTGTTTCGTGCATTAAGTAGCTCGAAAAGAGCGATCTCGATGATTCAGCATACTTCGGACAGATGTATCACCAAGATTATCGTAGAAAATGCATATCTCATCTTGAAACCCGACGAAAACCTAAATATCGCCGGTTCTGCATATCAAACCAACTGTGGAGTGGTGAAAACACCGGATAAGGTTTTTCTCGCATTAACTAGCTCGAAAACAGCGATCTCGATGTTTCAGCATACTTCGGACCGGTAATCTCACCAAGATTATCGCAGAAAATGCATATCTCAGCTTGAAACCCGACGAAAACCAAGATATCGCCGGTTCTGCATATCATACGCACTGTGGAGTGGTGAAAACACCAGATAACGTGTTTCTCGCATTAAATAGCTCGAAAAGAGCGTTCTCGAAGATCCTGCATACTTCTGACAGAAGTCTCACCAAGATTATCGTAGAAAATGCATATCTCAGCTTGAAACCCGACGAAAACCGAGTTATCTCCGGTTCTGCACATCAAACGTACCGTGGAGTGGTGAAAACACCAGAAAACGTATTTCGCGCATTAAGTAGCTCGAAAAGAGCGATCTAGATGATTCTGCATACTTCTGACAAAAGACCCACCAACATTATCGCAGAAAATGCATATCTCAGCTGGAAACACCACGAAAACCGAAATATCGCCGGTTCTGCATATCATACGCACTGTGGAGTGGTGAAAACACCAGATTACGTGTTTCTCGCATTAAATAGCTCGAAAAGAGCGTTCTCGAAGATCCTGCATACTTATGACAGAAGTCTCACCAAGATTATCGTAGGAAATGCATATCTCAGCTTGAAACCCGACGAAAACTGAGTTATCTCCGGTTCTGCACATCAAACGTACCGTGGAGTGGTGAAAACACCAGAAAACGTGTTTCGCGCATTAAGTAGCTCGAGAAGAGCGTTCTCGAAGATTCTGCATACTTCTGACAGAAGTCTCACCAGGATTATCGTAGATAATGCATATCTCAGCTTGAAACCCGACGAAAACCGAGTTATCTCCGGTTCTGCACATCAAACGTACCGTGGAGTGGTGAAAACACCAGAAAACGTGTTTCGCGCATTAAGTAGCTCGAAAAGAGCGTTCTCGAAGATTCTGCATACTTCTGACAGAAGTCTCACCAGGATTATCGTAGAAAATGCATATCTCAGTTTGAAACCCGACCGAAACCAAGATATCTCCGGTTCTGCATGTCAAACCAACTATGGAGTGGTGAAAACACCAGATAACGTGTTTCTCGCATTAAATAGCTCGAAAAGTGCGATCTCGATGATTCTGCATACTTCTAACAGAAGTCTCACCAAGATTATCGCAGAAAATGCATATCTCAGCTTGAAACCCCACGAAAACCAAGATATCGCCGGTTTTGCATATCAAACGCACTGTGGAGTGGTGAAAACACCAGAAAACGTGTTTCGTGCATTAAGTAGCTCGAAAAGAGCGATCTAGATGATTCTGCATGCTTCTGACTGAAGTCTCACCAATATTATCGCAGAAAATGCATATCTCATCTCGAAACCTCACGAAAATCAAGATGTTGCCGGTTCTGCATATCAAACGTACTGTGGAGTGGTGAAAACAACCGGAGAACGTGTTTCTCGCATTATATAGCTCGAATAGTGCGATCTCGATGATTCTGCATACTTCTGACAAAAGACCCAGCAAGATTATCGCAGAAAATGCATATCTCAGATTGAAACCCCACGAAAACCAAGATATCGCCGGTTTTGCATATCAAACGCACTGTGGAGTGGTTAAAACACCGGATAAGGTTTTTCTCGCATTAACTAGCTCGAAAAGAGCGATCTCGATGTTTCAGCATACTTCGGACAGAAGTCTCACCAAGATTATCGCAGAAAATGCATATCTCATCTTGAAACCCCACGAAATCCAAGATATCGCCGGTTCTGCATATCATACGCACTGGGGAGTGGTGAAAACACCAGATAACGTGTTTCTCGCATTAAATAGCCCGAAAAGAGCGTTCTCGAAGATCCTGCATACTTCTGACAGAAGTCTCACCAAGATTATCGTAGAAAATGCATATCTCAGCTTGAAACCCGCCGAAAACCGAGTTGTCTCCGGTTCTGCACATCAAACGTACCGTGGAGTGGTGAAAACACCAGAAAACGTGTTTCGTCCATTAAGTAGCTCGAAAAGTGCGATCTAGATGATACTGCATACTTCTGACTGAAGTCTCACCAATATTATCGCAGAAAATGCATATCTCATCTCGAAACCTCACGAAAATCAAGATGTTGCCGGTTCTGCATATCAAACGCACTGTGGAGTGGTGAAAACAACCAGAGAACGTGTTTCTCGCATTAAATAGCTCGAATAGTATGATCTCGATGATTCTGCATACTTCGGACAGAAGTCCTACCAAGATTATCGTAAAAAATGCATATCTCAGCTTGAAACCCCACGAAAACCAAGATATCGCCGGTACTGCATATCAAACGCACTGTGGAGTGGTGAAAACACCAGATAACGTGTTTCTCGCATTAAATAGCTCGAAAAGAGCGTTCTCGAAGATCCTGCATACTTCTGACAGAAGTCTCACCAAGATTATCGTAGAAAATGCATATCTCAGCTTGAAACCCGACGAAAACCAAGATATCGCCGGTTCTGCATATAATACGCACTGTGGAGTGGTGAAAACACCAGATAACGTGTTTCTCGCATTAAATAGCTCGAAAAGAGCGTTCTCGAAGATCCTGCATACTTCTGACAGAAGTCTCACCAAGATTATCGTAGAAAATGCATATCTCAGCTAGAAACCCGACCGAAACCAAGATATCTCCGGTTCTGCATGTCAAACGTACTGGGGAGTGGTGAAAACACCAGAAAACGTGTTTCGTGCATTAAGTAGCTCGAAAAGAGCGATCTCGATGATTCAGCATACTTCGGACAGATGTATCACCAAGATTATCGTAGAAAATGCATATCTCAGCTTGAAACCCGACGAAAACCTAAATATCGCCGGTTCTGCATATCAAACCAACTGTGGAGTGGTGAAAACACCGGAGAAGGTTTTTCTCGCATTAACTAGCTCGAAAACAGCGTTCTCGAAGATCCTGCATACTTCTGACAGAAGTCTCACCAAGATTATCGTAGAAAATGCATATCTCAGCTTGAAACCCGACGAAAACCGAGTTATCTCCGGTTCTGCACATCAAACGTACCGTGGCCTGGTGAAAACACCAGAAAACGTGTTTCGCGCATTAAGTAGCTCGAAAAGAGCGTTCTCGAAGATTCTGCATACTTCTGACAGAAGTCTCACCAGGATTATCGTAGAAAATGCATATCTCAGCTTGAAACCCGACCGAAACCAAGATATCTCCGGTTCTGCATGTCAAACGTACTGTGGAGTGGTGAAAACACCAGAAAACGTGTTTCGTGCATTAAGTAGCTCGCAAAGAGCGATCTAGATGATTCTGCATACGTCTGACGAAAGACCCACCAAGATTATCGCAGAAAATGCATATCTCAGCTGGAACCACCACGAAAACCGAGTTATCTCCGGTTCTGCAAATCAAACGTACCGTGGAGTGGTGAAAACACCAGAAAACGAGTTTCTCGCATTAAATAGCTCGAAAAGAGCGCTCTCGATGTTTCTGCATACTTCGGATAGATATTTCACCAAGATTATCGTAGAAAATGCATATCTCAGCTAGAAACCCGACCGAAACCAAGATATCTCCGGTTCTGCATGTCACACGTACTGGGGAGTGGTGAAAACACCAGATAACGTGTTTCTCGCATTAAATAGCTCGAAAAGTGCGATCTCGATGATTCTGCATACTTCGCCCAGGAGTCTCAACAAGATTATCGCAGAAAATGCATATTTCATCTTGAAACCCCACGAAAACCAAGATATCTACTGTTCGGCATATCAAACGCACTGTGGAGTGGTGAAAGCACCAGATAACGTGTTTCTCGCATTAAATATCTCGATACGAGCGATCTCGCTGATTCTGCATACTTCGCACACAAGTCTCAACAAGATTATCGCAGAAAATGCATATCTCAGCTTGAAACCCCACGAAAACCAACATATCTAATGTTTTGCACATCAAACGCACTGTGGAGTGGTGAAAACACCGGGTAAGGTTTTTCTCGCATTAACTAGCTCGAAAAGAGCGATCTCGAAGTTTCAGCATACTTCGGACAGAAGTCTCACCAAGCTTATCGTAGAAAATGCATATCTCAGCTTGAAACCCGACGAAAACCAAAATATCTCCGGTTCTGCATATCCAACGCACTGTGGAGTGGTGAAAACACCAGATAACGTGTTTCTCGCATTAAATAGCTCGAAAAGAGCGTTCTCGAAGATCCTGCATACTTCTGACAGAAGTCTCACCAAGATTATCGTAGAAAATGCATATCTCAGCTTGAAACCCGACGAAAACCGAGTTATCTCCGGTTCTGCACATCAAACGTACCGTGGAGTGGTGAAAACACAAGAAAACGTATTTCGCGCATTAAGTAGCTCGAAAAGAGCGTTCTCGAAGGTTCTGCATACTTCTGACAGAAGTCTCACCAGGATTATCGTAGAAAATGCATATCTCAGCTTGAAACCCGACCGAAACCAAGATATCTCCGGTTCTGCATATCAAACCAACGATGGAGTGGTGAAAACACCAGATAACGTGTTTCTCGCATTAAATAGCTCGAAAAGTGCGATCTCGATGATTCTGCATACTTCTAACAGAAGTCTCACGAAGATTATCGCAGAAAATGCATATCTCAGCTTGAAACCCCACGAAAACCAAGATATCGCCGGTTTTGCATATCAAACGCACTGTGGAGTGGTGAAAACACCAGAAAACGTGTTTCGTGCATTAAGTAGCTCGAAAAGAGCGATCTAGATGATTCTGCATGCTTCTGACTGAAGTCTCACCAATATTATCGCAGAAAATGCATATTTCATCTTGAAACCCCACGAAAACCAAGATATCTACTGTTCGGCATATCAAACGCACTGTGGAGTGGTGAAAGCACCAGATAACGTGTTTCTCGCATTAAATATCTCGATACGAGCGATCTCGCTGATTCTGCATACTTCGCACACAAGTCTCAACAAGATTATCGCAGAAAATGCATATCTCAGCTTGAAACCCCACGAAAACCAAGATATCTAATGTTTTGCACATCAAACGCACTGTGGAGTGGTGAAAACACCGGGTAAGGTTTTTCTCGCATTAACTAGCTCGAAAAGAGCGATCTCGAAGTTTCAGCATACTTCGGACAGAAGTCTCACCAAGCTTATCGTAGAAAATGCATATCTCAGCTTGAAACCCGACGAAAACCAAAATATCTCCGGTTCTGCATATCCAACGCACTGTGGAGTGGTGAAAACACCAGATAACGTGTTTCTCGCATCAAATAGCTCGAAAAGAGCGTTCTCGAAGATCCTGCATACTTCTGACAGAAGTCTCACCAAGATTATCGTAGAAAATGCATATCTCAGCTTGAAACCCGACGAAAACCGAGTTATCTCCGGTTCTGCACATCAAACGTACCGTGGAGTGGTGAAAACACCAGAAAACGTATTTCGCGCATTAAGTAGCTCGAAAAGAGCGTTCTCGAAGGTTCTGCATACTTCTGACAGAAGTCTCACCAGGATTATCGTAGAAAATGCATATCTCAGCTTGAAACCCGACCGAAACCAAGATATCTCCGGTTCTGCATATCAAACCAACGATGGAGTGGTGAAAACACCAGATAACGTGTTTCTCGCATTAAATAGCTCGAAAAGTGCGATCTCGATGATTCTGCATACTTCTAACAGAAGTCTCACGAAGATTATCGCAGAAAATGCATATCTCAGCTTGAAACCCCACGAAAACCAAGATATCGCCGGTTTTGCATATCAAACGCACTGTGGAGTGGTGAAAACACCAGAAAACGTGTTTCGTGCATTAAGTAGCTCGAAAAGAGCGATCTAGATGATTCTGCATGCTTCTGACTGAAGTCTCACCAATATTATCGCAGAAAATGCATATCTCATCTCGAAACCTCACGAAAATCAAGATGTTGCCGGTTCTGCATATCAAACGTACTGTGGAGTGGTGAAAACAACCGGAGAACGTGTTTCTCGCATTATATAGCTCGAATAGTGCGATCTCGATGATTCTGCATACTTCTGACAGAAGTCTCACCAGGATTATCGTAGAAAATGCATATCTCAGCTTGAAACCCGACCGAAACCAAGATATCTCCGGTTCTGCATGTCAAACGTACTGTGGAGTGGTGAAAACACCAGAAAACGTGTTTCGTGCATTAAGTAGCTCGAAAAGAGCGATCTCGATGATTCAGCATATTTCGGACAGGAGTCTCACCAAGATTATCGCAGGAAATGCATATCTCAGCTTGAAACCCCACGAAATCCAAGGTATCTCCGGTTCTGCATATCCAACGAACTGTGGAGTGGTGAAAACCCCAGAAAACGAGTTTCTCGCATTAAATAGCTCGAAAAGAGTGCTCTCGATGTATCTGCATACTTCGGACAGAAGTCGCACCAGGATGATCGTAGAAAATGCATATCTCAGCTTGAAACCCGACCGAAACCAAGATATCTCCGGTTCTGCATGTCAAACGTACTGTGGAGTGGTGAAAACACCAGAAAACGTGTTTCGTGCATTAAGTAGCTCGAAAAGAGCGATCTAGATGATTCTGCATGCTTCTGACTGAAATCTCACCAATATTATCGCAGGAAATGCATATCTCAGCTTGAAACCCCACGAAATCCAAGGTATCTCCGGTGCTGCATATCCAACGAACTGTGGAGTGGTGAAAACACCAGATAACGTGTTTCTCGTATTAAATAGCTCGAAAAGAGCGTTCTCGAAGATCCTGCATACTTCTGACGGAAGTCTCACCAAGATTATCGTAGAAAATGCATATCTCAGCTTGAAACCCGACGAAAACCGAGTTATCTCCGGTTCTGCACATCAAACGTACCGTGGAGTGGTGAAAACACCAGAAAACGTGTTTCGCGCATTAAGCAGCTCGAAAAGAGCGTTATCGAAGATTCTGCATACTTCTGACAGAAGTCTCACCAGGATTATCGCAGGAAATGCATATCTCAGCTTGAAACCCCACGAAATCCAAGGTATCTCCGGTTCTGCATATCCAACGAACTGTGGAGTGGTGAAAACCCCAGAAAACGTGTTTCGTGCATTAAGTAGCTCGAAAAGAGCGATCTAGTTGATTCTGCATACTTCTGACAAAAGACCCAGCAAGATTATCGCAGAAAATGCGTATCTCAGATTGAAACCCCACGAAATCCAAGATATCGCCGGTTTTGCATATCAAACGCACTGTGGAGTGGTTAAAACACCGGATAAGGTTTTTCTCGCATTAACTAGCTCGAAAAGAGCGATCTCGATGTTTCAGCATACTTCGGACAGAAGTCTCACCAAGATTATCGCAGAAAATGCATATCTCATCTTGAAACCCCACGAAATCCAAGATATCGCCGGTTCTGCATATCATACGCACTGGGGAGTGGTGAAAACACCAGATAACGTGTTTCTCGCATTAAATAGCCCGAAAAGAGCGTTCTCGAAGATCCTGCATACTTCTGACAGAAGTCTCACCAAGATTATCGTAGAAAATGCATATCTCAGCTTGAAACCCGCCGAAAACCGAGTTATCTCCGGTTCTGCACATCAAACGTACCGTGGAGTGGTGAAAACACCAGAAAACGTATTTCGCGCATTAAGTAGCTCGAAAAGAGCGATCTAGTTGATTCTGCATACTCCTGACAAAAGACCCACCAACATTATCGCAGAAAATGCATATCGCAGCTGGAAACACCACGAAAATCAAGATATCGCCTGTTCTGCATATCAAACGCACTGTGGAGTGGTGAAAACAACCAGAGAACGTGTTTCTCGCATTAAATAGCTCGAGAAGAGCGATCTCGATGATTCAGCATACTTCGGACAGAAGTCTCACCAGGATTATCGTAGAAAATGCATATCTCAGCTTGAAACCCGACCGAAACCAAGATATCGCTGGTACTGCATATCAAACGCACTGTGGAGTGGTGAAAACACCAGATAACGTGTTTCTCGCATTAAATAGCTCGAAAAGAGCGTTCTCGAAGATCCTGCATACTTCTGACAGAAGTCTCACCAAGATTATCGTAGAAAATGCATATCTCAGCTTGAAACCCGACGAAAACCGAGTTATCTCCGGTTCTGCACATCAAACGTACCGTGGAGTGGTGAAAACACCAGAAAACGTGTTTCGCGCATTAAGTAGCTCGAAAAGAGCGTTCTCGAAGATTCTGCATACTTCTGACAGAAGTCTCACCAGGATTATCGTAGAAAATGCATATCTCAGCTTGAAACCCGACCGAAACCAAGATATCTCCGGTTCTGCATGTCAAACCAACTATGGAGTGGTGAAAACACCAGATAACGTGTTTCTCGCATTAAATAGCTCGAAAAGTGCGATCTCGATGATTCTGCATACTTCTAACAGAAGTCTCACCAAGATTATCGCAGAAAATGCATATCTCAGCTTGAAACCCCACGAAAACCAAGATATCGCCGGTTTTGCATATCAAACGCACTGTGGAGTGGTGAAAACACCAGAAAACGTGTTTCGTGCATTAAGTAGCTCGAAAAGAGCGATCTAGATGATTCTGCATGCTTCTGACTGAAGTCTCACCAATATTATCGCAGAAAATGCATATCTCATCTCGAAACCTCACGAAAATCAAGATGTTGCCCGTTCTGCATATCAAACGTACTGTGGAGTGGTGAAAACAACCGGAGAACGTGTTTCTCGCATTATATAGCTCGAATAGTGCGATCTCGATGATTCTGCATACTTCTGACAGAAGTCTCACCAGGATTATCGTAGAAAATGCATATCTCAGCTTGAAACCCGACCGAAACCAAGATATCTCCGGTTCTGCATGTCAAACGTACTGTGGAGTGGTGAAAACACCAGAAAACGTGTTTCGTGCATTAAGTAGCTCGAAAAGAGCGATCTCGATGATTCAGCATATTTCGGACAGGAGTCTCACCAAGATTATCGCAGGAAATGCATATCTCAGCTTGAAACCCCACGAAATCCAAGGTATCTCCGGTGCTGCATATCCAACGAACTGTGGAGTGGTGAAAACACCAGATAACGTGTTTCTCGTATTAAATAGCTCGAAAAGAGCGTTCTCGAAGATCCTGCATACTTCTGACGGAAGTCTCACCAAGATTATCGTAGAAAATGCATATCTCAGCTTGAAACCCGACGAAAACCGAGTTATCTCCGGTTCTGCACATCAAACGTACCGTGGAGTGGTGAAAACACCAGAAAACGTGTTTCGTGCATTAAGTAGCTCGAAAAGAGCGATCTAGATGATTCTGCATGCTTCTGACTGAAGTCTCACCAATATTATCGCAGGAAATGCATATCTCAGCTTGAAACCCCACGAAATCCAAGGTATCTCCGGTTCTGCATATCCAACGAACTGTGGAGTGGTGAAAACCCCAGAAAACGTGTTTCGTGCATTAAGTATCTCGAAAAGAGCGATCTAGTTGATTCTGCATACTTCTGACAAAAGACCCAGCAAGATTATCGCAGAAAATGCATATCTCAGATTGAAACCCCACGAAAACCAAGATATCGCCGGTTTTGCATATCAAACGCACTGTGGAGTGGTTAAAACACCGGATAAGGTTTTTCTCGCATTAACTAGCTCGAAAAGAGCGATCTCGATGTTTCAGCATACTTCGGACAGAAGTCTCACCAAGATTATCGCAGAAAATGCATATCTCATCTTGAAACCCCACGAAATCCAAGATATCGCCGGTTCTGCATATCATACGCACTGGGGAGTGGTGAAAACACCAGATAACGTGTTTCTCGCATTAAATAGCCCGAAAAGAGCGTTCTCGAAGATCCTGCATACTTCTGACAGAAGTCTCACCAAGATTATCGTAGAAAATGCATATCTCAGCTTGAAACCCGCCGAAAACCGAGTTATCTCCGGTTCTGCACATCAAACGTACCGTGGAGTGGTGAAAACACCAGAAAACGTATGTCGCGCATTAAGTAGCTCGAAAAGAGCGATCTAGTTGATTCTGCATACTCCTGACAAAAGACCCACCAACATTATCGCAGAAAATGCATATCGCAGCTGGAAACACCACGAAAATCAAGATATCGCCTGTTCTGCATATCAAACGCACTGTGGAGTGGTGAAAACAACCAGAGAACGTGTTTCTCGCATTAAATAGCTCGAGAAGAGCGATCTCGATGATTCAGCATACTTCGGACAGAAGTCTCACCAGGATTATCGTAGAAAATGCATATCTCAGCTTGAAACCTCACGAAAATCAAGATGTTGCCGGTTCTGCATATCAAACGTACTGTGGAGTGGTGAAAACTACCGGAGAACGTGTTTCTCGTATTAAATAGCTCGAAAAGAGCGTTCTCGAAGATCCTGCATACTTCTGACGGAAGTCTCACCAAGATTATCGTAGAAAATGCATATCTCAGCTTGAAACCCGACGAAAACCGAGTTATCTCCGGTTCTGCACATCAAACGTACCGTGGAGTGGTGAAAACACCAGAAAACGTGTTTCGTGCATTAAGTAGCTCGAAAAGAGCGTTCTCGAAGATTCTGCATACTTCTGACAGAAGTCTCACCAGGATTATCGTAGAAAATGCATATCTCAGCTTGAAACCCGACCGAAACCGAGATATCTCCGGTTCTGCATGTCAAACCAACTATGGAGTGGTGAAAACACCAGATAACGTGTTTCTCGCATTAAATAGCTCGAAAAGTGCGATCTCGATGATTCTGCATACTTCTAACAGAAGTCTCACCAAGATTATCGCAGAAAATGCATATCTCAGCTTGAAACCCCACGAAAACCAAGATATCGCCGGTTTTGCATATCAAACGCACTGTGGAGTGGTGAAAACACCAGAAAACGTGTTTCGTGCATTAAGTAGCTCGAAAAGAGCGATCTAGATGATTCTGCATGCTTCTGACTGAAGTCTCACCAATATTATCGCAGAAAATGCATATCTCATCTCGAAACCTCACGAAAATCAAGATGTTGCCGGTTCTGCATATCAAACGTACTGTGGAGTGGTGAAAACTACCGGAGAACGTGTTTCTCGTATTAAATAGCTCGAAAAGAGCGTTCTCGAAGATCCTGCATACTTCTGACGGAAGTCTCACCAAGATTATCGTAGAAAATGCATATCTCAGCTTGAAACCCGACGAAAACCGAGTTATCTCCGGTTCTGCACATCAAACGTACCGTGGAGTGGTGAAAACACCAGAAAACGTGTTTCGCGCATTAAGTAGCTCGAAAAGAGCGTTATCGAAGATTCTGCATACTTCTGACAGAAGTCTCACCAGGATTATCGCAGGAAATGCATATCTCAGCTTGAAACCCCACGAAATCCAAGGTATCTCCGGTTCTGCATATCCAACGAACTGTGGAGTGGTGAAAACCCCAGAAAACGTGTTTCGTGCATTAAGTAGCTCGAAAAGAGCGATCTAGTTGATTCTGCATACTTCTGACAAAAGACCCACCAAGATTATCGCAGAAAATGCATATCTCAGATTGAAACCCCACGAAAACCAAGATATCGCCGGTTTTGCATATCAAACGCACTGTGGAGTGGTTAAAACACCGGATAAGGTTTTTCTCGCATTAACTAGCTCGAAAAGAGCGATCTCGATGTTTCAGCATACTTCGGACAGAAGTCTCACCAAGATTATCGCAGAAAATGCATATCTCATCTTGAAACCCCACGAAATCCAAGATATCGCCGGTTCTGCATATCATACGCACTGGGGAGTGGTGAAAACACCAGATAACGTGTTTCTCGCATTAAATAGCCCGAAAAGAGCGTTCTCGAAGATCCTGCATACTTCTGACAGAAGTCTCACCAAGATTATCGTAGAAAATGCATATCTCAGCTTGAAACCCGCCGAAAACCGGGTTATCTCCGGTTCTGCACATCAAACGTACCGTGGAGTGGTGAAAACACCAGAAAACGTATTTCGCGCACTAAGTAGCTCGAAAAGAGCGATCTAGTTGATTCTGCATACTCCTGACAAAAGACCCACCAACATTATCGCAGAAAATGCATATCGCAGCTGGAAACACCACGAAAATCAAGATATCGCCTGTTCTGCATATCAAACGCACTGTGGAGTGGTGAAAACAACCAGAGAACGTGTTTCTCGCATTAAATAGCTCGAGAAGAGCGATCTCGATGATTCAGCATACTTCGGACAGAAGTCTCACCAGGATTATCGTAGAAAATGCATATCTCAGCTTGAAACCCGACCGAAACCAAGATATCTCCGGTTCTGCATGTCAAACGTACTGTGGAGTGGTGAAAACACCAGAAAACGTGTTTCTTCCATTAAGTAGCTCGAAAAGAGCGATCTAGATGATACTGCATACTTCTGACTGAAGTCTCACCAATATTATCGCAGAAAATGCATATCTCATCTCGAAACCTCACGAAAATCAAGATGTTGCCGGTTCTGCATATCAAACGCACTGTGGAGTGGTGAAAACAACCAGAGAACGTGTTTCTCGCATTAAATAGCTCGAATAGTATGATCTCGATGATTCTGCATACTTCGGACAGAAGTCTCACCAAGATTATCGTAAAAAATGCATATCTCAGCTTGAAACCCCACGAAAACCAAGATATCGCTGGTACTGCATATCAAACGCACTGTGGAGTGGTGAAAACACCAGCTAACGTGTTTCTCGCATTAAATAGCTCGAAAAGAGCGTTCTCGAAGATCCTGCATACTTCTGACAGAAGTCTCACCAAGATTATTGTAGAAAATGCATATCTCAGCTTGAAACCCGACGAAAACCGAGTTATCTCCGGTTCTGCACATCAAACGTACCGTGGAGTGGTGAAAACACCAGAAAACGTGTTTCGCTCATTAATTAGCTCGAAAAGAGCGTTCTCGAAGATTCTGCATACTTCTGACAGAAGTCTCACCAGGATTATCGTAGAAAATGCATATCTCAGCTTGAAACCCGACCGAAACCAAGATATCTCCGGTTCTGCATGTCAAACGTACTGTGGAGAGGTGAAAACACCAGAAAACGTGTTTCGTGCATTAAGTAGCTCGCAAAGAGCGATCTAGATGATTCTGCATACGTCTGACAAAAGACCCACCAAGATTATCGCAGAAAATGCATATCTCAGCTGGAACCACCACGAAAACCGAGTTATCTCCGGTTCTGCACATCAAACGTACCGTGGAGTGGTGAAAACACCAGAAAACGAGTTTCTCGCATTAAATAGCTCGAATAGTATGATCTCGATGATTCTGCATACTTCGGACAGAAGTCTCACCAAGATTATCGTAAAAAATGCATATCTCAGCTTGAAACACCACGAAAACCAAGATATCGCTGGTACTGCATATCAAACG
Source organism: Anthophora plumipes (assembly GCA_951804975.1). Classification (NCBI taxonomy): domain Eukaryota; kingdom Metazoa; phylum Arthropoda; class Insecta; order Hymenoptera; family Apidae; genus Anthophora; species Anthophora plumipes. Next base: position 3,516,645 of record CATORF010000583.1, read on the forward strand.
CACTGTGGAGTGGTGAAAACACCAGATAACGTGTTTCTCGCATTAAATAGCTCGAAAAGAGCGTTCTCGAAGATCATGCATACTTCTGACAGAAGTCTCACCAAGATTATCGTAGAAAATGCATATCTCAGCTTGAAACCCGACGAAAACCGAGTTATCTCCGGTTCTGCACATCAAACGTTCCGTGGAGTGGTGAAAACACCAGAAAACGTGTTTCGCGCATTAAGTAGCTCGAAAAGAGCGTTCTAGAAGATTCTGCATACTTCTGACAGAAGTCTCACCAGGATTATCGTAGAAAATGCATATCTCAGCTTGAAACCCGACCGAAACCAAGATATCTCCGGTTCTGCATGTCAAACGTACTGTGGAGTGGTGAAAACACCAGAAAACGTGTTTCGTGCATTAAGTAGCTCGCAAAGAGAGATATAGATGATTCTGCATACGTCTGACGAAAGACCCACCAAGATTATCGCAGAAAATGCATATCTCAGCTGGAACCACCACGAAAACCGAGTTATCTCCGGTTCTGCACATCAAACGTACCGTGGAGTGGTGAAAACACCAGAAAACGAGTTTCTCGCATTAAATAGCTCGAAAAGAGCGCTCTCGATGTTTCTGCATACTTCGGATAGATATTTCACCAAGATTATCGTAGAAAATGCATATCTCAGCTAGAAACCCGACCGAAACCAAGATATCTCCGGTTCTGCATGTCACACGTACTGGGGAGTGGTGAAAACACCAGAAAACGTGTTTCGTGCATTAAGTAGCTCGAAAAGAGCGATCTCGATGATTCAGCATACTTCGGACAGATGTATCACCAAGATTATCGTAGAAAATGCATATCTCAGCTTGAAACCCGACGAAAACCTAAATATCGCCGGTTCTGCATATCAAACCAACTGTGGAGTGGTGAAAACACCGGATAAGGTTTTTCTCGCATTAACTAGCTCGAAAACAGCGATCTCGATGTTTCAGCATACTTCGGACCGAAATCTCACCAAGATTATCGCAGAAAATGCATATCTCAGCTTGAAACCCGACGAAAACCAAGATATCGCCGGTTCTGCATATCATACGCACTGTGGAGTGGTGAAAACACCAGATAACGTGTTTCTCGCATTAAATAGCTCGAAAAGAGCGTTCTCGAAGATCCTGCATACTTCTGACTGAAGTCTCACCAAGATTATCGTAGAAAATGCATATCTCAGCTTGAAACCCGACGAAAACCGAGTTATCTCCGGTTCTGCACATCAAACGTACCGTGGAGTGGTGAAAACACCAGAAAACGTATTTCGCGCATTAAGTAGCTCGAAAAGAGCGATCTAGATGATTCTGCATACTTCTGACAAAAGACCCACCAACATTATCGCAGAAAATGCATATCTCAGCTGGAAACACCACGAAAACCGAAATATCGCCGGTTCTGCATATCATACGCACTGTGGAGTGGTGAAAACACCATATTACGTGTTTCTCGCATTAAATAGCTCGAAAAGACCGTTCTCGAAGATCCTGCATACTTATGACAGAAGTCTCACCAAGATTATCGTAGAAAATGCATATCTCAGCTTGAAACCCGACGAAAACTGAGTTATCTCCGGTTCTGCACATCAAACGTACCGTGGAGTGGTGAAAACACCAGAAAACGTGTTTCGCGCATTAAGTAGCTCGAAAAGAGCGTTCTCGAAGATTCTGCATACTTCTGACAGAAGTCTCACCAGGATTATCGTAGATAATGCATATCTCAGCTTGAAACCCGACGAAAACCGAGTTATCCCCGGTTCTGCACATCAAACGTACCGTGGAGTGGTGAAAACACCAGATAACGTGTTTCTCGCATTAAGTAGCTCGAAAAGTGCGATCTCGATGATTCTGCATACTTCTAACAGAAGTCTCACCAAGATTATCGCAGAAAATGCATATCTCAGCTTGAAACCCCACGAAAACCAAGATATCGCCGGTTTTGCATATCAAACGCACTGTGGAGTGGTGAAAACACCAGAAAACGTGTTTCGTGCATTAAGTAGCTCGAAAAGAGCGATCTAGATGATTCTGCATGCTTCTGACTGAAGTCTCACCAATATTATCGCAGAAAATGCATATCTCATCTCGAAACCTCACGAAAATCAAGATGTTGCCGGTTCTGCATATCAAACGTACTGTGGAGTGGTGAAAACAACCGGAGAACGTGTTTCTCGCATTATATAGCTCGAATAGTGCGATCTCGATGATTCTGCATACTTCTGACAGAAGTCTCACCAGGATTATCGTAGAAAATGCATATCTCAGCTTGAAACCCGACCGAAACAAAGATATCTCCGGTTCTGCATGTCAAACGTACTGTGGAGTGGTGAAAACACCAGAATACGTGTTTCGTGCATTAAGTAGCTCGAAAAGAGCGATCTCGATGATTCAGCATATTTCGGACAGGAGTCTCACCAAGATTATCGCAGGAAATGCATATCTCAGCTTGAAACCCCACGAAATCCAAGGTATCTCTGGTGCTGCATATCCAACGAACTGTGGAGTGGTGAAAACACCAGATAACGTGTTTCTCGTATTAAATAGCTCGAAAAGAGCGTTCTCGAAGATCCTGCATACTTCTGACGGAAGTCTCACCAAGATTATCGTAGAAAATGCATATCTCAGCTTGAAACCCGACGAAAACCGAGTTATCTCCGGTTCTGCACATCAAACGTACCGTGGAGTGGTGAAAACACCAGAAAACGTGTTTCGCGCATTAAGTAGCTCGAAAAGAGCGTTATCGAAGATTCTGCATACTTCTGACAGAAGTCTCACCAGGATTATCGCAGGAAATGCATATCTCAGCTTGAAACCCCACGAAATCCAAGGTATCTCCGGTTCTGCATATCCAACGAACTGTGGAGTGGTGAAAACCCCAGAAAACGTGTTTCGTGCATTAAGTAGCTCGAAAAGAGCGATCTAGTTGATTCTGCATACTTCTGACAAAAGACCCAGCAAGATTATCGCAGAAAATGCATATCTCAGATTGAAACCCCACGAAAACCAAGATATCGCCGGTTTTGCATATCAAACGCACTGTGGAGTGGTTAAAACACCGGATAAGGTTTTTCTCGCATTAACTAGCTCGAAAAGAGCGATCTCGATGTTTCAGCATACTTCGGACAGAAGTCTCACCAAGATTATCGCAGAAAATGCATATCTCATCTTGAAACCCCACGAAATCCAAGATATCGCCGGTTCTGCATATCATACGCACTGGGGAGTGGTGAAAACACCAGATAACGTGTTTCTCGCATTAAATAGCCCGAAAAGAGCGTTCTCGAAGATCCTGCATACTTCTGACAGAAGTCTCACCAAGATTATCGTAGAAAATGCATATCTCAGCTTGAAACCCGCCGAAAACCGAGTTATCTCCGGTGCTGCACATCAAACGTACCGTGGAGTGGTGAAAACACCAGAAAACGTATTTCGCGCATTAAGTAGCTCGAAAAGAGCGATCTAGTTGATTCTGCATACTCCTGACAAAAGACCCACCAACATTATCGCAGAAAATGCATATCGCAGCTGGAAACACCACGAAAATCAAGATATCGCCTGTTCTGCATATCAAACGCACTGTGGAGTGGTGAAAACAACCAGAGAACGTGTTTCTCGCATTAAATAGCTCGAGAAGAGCGATCTCGATGATTCAGCATACTTCGGACAGAAGTCTCACCAGGATTATCGTAGAAAATGCATATCTCAGCTTGAAACCCGACCGAAACCAAGATATCTCCGGTTCTGCATGTCAAACGTACTGTGGAGTGGTGAAAACACCAGAAAACGTGTTTCGTCCATTAAGTAGCTCGAAAAGAGCGATCTAGATGATACTGCATACTTCTGACTGAAGTCTCACCAATATTATCGCAGAAAATGCATATCTCATCTCGAAACCTCACGCAAATCAAGATGTTGCCGGTTCTGCATATCAAACGCACTGTGGAGTGGTGAAAACAACCAGAGAACGTGTTTCTCGCATTAAATAGCTCGAATAGTATGATCTCGATGATTCTGCATACTTCGGACAGAAGTCTCACCAAGATTATCGTAAAAAATGCATATCTCAGCTTGAATCCCCACGAAAACCAAGATATCGCTGGTACTGCATATCAAACGCACTGCGGAGTGGTGAAAACACCAGATAACGTGTTTCTCGCATTAAATAGCTCGAAAAGAGCGTTCTCGAAGATCCTGCATACTTCTGACAGAAGTCTCACCAAGATTATCGTAGAAAATGCATATCTCAGCTTGAAACCCGACGAAAACCGAGTTATCTCCGGTTCTGCACATCAAACGTACTGTGGAGAGGTGAAAACACCAGAAAACGTGTTTCGTGCATTATGTAGCTCGCAAAGAGCGATCTAGATGATTCTGCATACGTCTGACAAAAGACCCACCAAGATTATCGCAGAAAATGCATATCTCAGCTGGAACCACCACGAAAACCGAGTTATCTCCGGTTCTGCACATCAAACGTACCGTGGAGTGGTGAATTCACCAGAAAACGAGTTTCTCGCATTAAATAGCTCGAAAAGAGCGCTCTCGATGTTTCTGCATACTTCGGATAGATATTTCACCAAGATTATCGTAGAAAATGCATATCTCAGCTAGAAACCCGACCGAAACCAAGATATCTCCGGTTCTGCATGTCAAACGTACTGTGGAGTGGTGAAAACAACCGGAGAACGTGTTTCTCGCATTATATAGCTCGAATAGTGCGATCTCGATGATTCTGCATACTTCTGACAGAAGTCTCACCAGGATTATCGTAGAAAATGCATATCTCAGCTTGAAACCCGACCGAAACCAAGATATCTCCGGTTCTGCATGTCAAACGTACTGTGGAGTGGTGAAAACACCAGAATACGTGTTTCGTGCATTAAGTAGCTCGAAAAGAGCGATCTCGATGATTCAGCATATTTCGGACAGGAGTCTCACCAAGATTATCGCAGGAAATGCATATCTCAGCTTGAAACCCCACGAAATCCAAGGTATCTCCGGTGCTGCATATCCAACGAACTATGGAGTGGTCAAAACACCAGATAACGTGTTTCTCGTATTAAATAGCTCGAAAAGAGCGTTCTCGAAGATCCTGCATACTTCTGACGGAAGTCTCACCAAGATTATCGTAGAAAATGCATATCTCATCTTGAAACCCGACGAAAACCGAGTTATCTCCGGTTCTGCACATCAAACGTACCGTGGAGTGGTGAAAACACCAGAAAACGTGTTTCGCGCATTAAGTAGCTCGAAAAGAGCGTTATCGAAGATTCTGCATACTTCTGACAGAAGTCTCACCAGGATTATCGCAGGAAATGCATATCTCAGCTTGAAACCCCACGAAATCCAAGATATCGCCGGTTCTGCATATCATACGCACTGTGGAGTGGTGAAAACACCAGATAACGTGTTTCTCGCATTAAATAGCTCGAAAAGAGCGTTCTCGAAGATCCTGCATACTTCTGACAGAAGTCTCACCAAGATTATCGTAGAAAATGCATATCTCAGCTTGAAACCCGACGAAAACCGAGTTATCTCCGGTTCTGCACATCAAACGTACCGTGGAGTGGTGAAAACATCAGAAAACGTATTTCGCGCATTAAGTAGCTCGAAAAGAGCGATCTAGATGATTCTGCATACTTCTGACAAAAGACCCACCAACATTATCGCAGAAAATGCATATCTCAGCTGGAAACACCACGAAAACCGAAATATCGCCGGTTCTGCATATCATACGCACTGTGGAGTGGTGAAAACACCAGATTACGTGTTTCTAGCATTAAATAGCTCGAAAAGAGCGTTCTCGAAGATCCTGCATACTTATGACGGAAGTCTCACCAAGATTATCGTAGAAAATGCATATCTCAGCTTGAAACCCGACGAAAACTGAGTTATCTCCGGTTCTGTACATCAAACGTACCGTGGAGTGGTGAAAACACCAGAAAACGTGTTTCGCGCATTAAGTAGCTCGAAAAGAGCGTTCTCGAAGATTCTGCATACTTCTGACAGAAGTCTCACCAGGATTATCGTAGAAAATGCATATCTCAGCTTGAAACCCGACCGAAACCAAGATATCTCCGGTTCTGCATGTCAAACGCACTGTGGAGTGGTGAAAACACCGGATAAGGTTTTTCTCGCATTAACTAGCACGAAAAGAGCGATCTCGATGTATCAGCATACTTCGGACAGAAGTCTCACCGAGATTATCGCAGAAAATGCATATCTCACCTTGAAACCCCACGAAAACCGAAATATCGCCGGTTCTGCATATCATACGCACTGTGGAGTGGTGAAAACACCGGATAAGGTTTTTCTCGCATTAACTAGCTCGAAAACAGCGATCTCGATGTTTCAGCATACTTCGGCCCGAAGTCTCACCAAGATTATCGCAGAAAATGCATATCTCAGCTTGAAACCCGACGAAAACCGAGTTATCTCCGGTTCTGCACATCAAACGTACCGTGGAGTGGTGAAAACACCAGAAAACGTGTTTCGTGCATTAAGTAGCTCGCAAAGAGCGATCTAGATGATTCGGCATACGTCTGACGAAAGACCCACCAAGATTATCGCAGAAAATGCATATCTCAGCTGGAACCACCACGAAAACCGAGTTATCTCCGGTTCTGCACATCAAACGTACCGTGGAGTGGTGAAAACACCAGAAAACGAGTTTCTCGAATTAAATAGCTCGAAAAGAGCGCTCTCGATGTTTCTGCATACTTCGGATAGATATTTCACCAAGATTATCGTAGAAAATGCATATCTCAGCTAGAAACCCGACCGAAACCAAGATATCTCCGGTTCTGCATGTCACACGTACTGGGGAGTGGTGAAAACATCAGAAAACGTATTTCGCGCATTAAGTAGCTCGAAAAGAGCGATCTAAATGATTCTGCATACTTCTGACAAAAGACCCACCAACATTATCGCAGAAAATGCATATCTCAGCTTGAAACCCGACGAAAACCTAAATATCGCCGGTTCTGCATATCAAACCAACTGTGGAGTGGTGAAAACACCGGATAAGGTTTTTCTCGCATTAACTAGCTCGAAAACAGCGATCTCGATGTTTCAGCATACTTCGGACCGAAATCTCACCAAGATTATCGCAGAAAATGCATATCTCAGCTTGAAACCCGACGAAAACCAAGATATCGCCGGTTCTGCATATCATACGCACTGTGGAGTGGTGAAAACACCAGATAACGTGTTTCTCGCATTAAATAGCTCGAAAAGAGCGTTCTCGAAGATCCTGCATACTTCTGACAGAAGTCTCACCAAGATTATCGTAGAAAATGCATATCTCAGCTTGAAACCCGACGAAAACCGAGTTATCTCCGGTTCTGCACATCAAACGTACCGTGGAGTGGTGAAAACATCAGAAAACGTATTTCGCGCATTAAGTAGCTCGAAAAGAGCGATCTAAATGATTCTGCATACTTCTGACAAAAGACCCACCAACATTATCGCAGAAAATGCATATCTCAGCTGGAAACACCACGAAAACCGAAATATCGCCGGTTCTGCATATCATACGCACTGTGGAGTGGTGAAAACACCAGATTACGTGTTTCTAGCATTAAATAGCTCGAAAAGAGCGTTCTCGAAGATCCTGCATACTTATGACAGAAGTCTCACCAAGATTATCGTAGAAAATGCATATCTCAGCTTGAAACCCGACGAAAACTGAGTTATCTCCGGTTCTGCACATCAAACGTACCGTGGAGTGGTGAAAACACCAGAAAACGTGTTTCGCGCATTAAGTAGCTCGAAAAGAGCGTTCTCGAAGATTCTGCATACTTCTGACAGAAGTCTCACCAGGATTATCGTAGAAAATGCATATCTCAGCTTGAAACCCGACCGAAACCAAGATATCTCCGGTTCTGCATGTCAAACGCACTGTGGAGTGGTGAAAACACCGGATAAGGTTTTTCTCGCATTAACTAGCACGAAAAGAGCGATCTCGATGTATCAGAATACTTCGGACAGAAGTCTCACCGAGATTATCGCAGATAATGCATATCTCACCTTGAAACCCCACGAAAACTGAAATATCGCCGGTTCTGCATATCATACGCACTGTGGAGTGGTGAAAACACCGGATAAGGTTTTTCTCGCATTAACTAGCTCGAAAACAGCGATCTCGACGTTTCAGCATACTTCGGCCCGAAGTCTCACCAAGATTATCGCAGAAAATGCATATCTCAGCTTGAAACCCGACGAAAACCGAGTTATCTCCGGTTCTGCACATCAAACGTACCGTGGAGTGGTGAAAACACCAGAAAACGTGTTTCGCGCATTAAGTAGCTCGAAAAGAGCGTTCTCGAAGATTCTGCATACTTCTGACAGAAGTCTCACCAGGATTATCGTAGAAAATGCATATCTCAGCTTGAAACCCGACGAAAACCGAGTTATCTCCGGTTCTGCACATCAAACGTACCGTGGAGTGGTGAAAACACCAGAAAACGTGTTTCGCGCAGTAAGTAGCTCGAAAAGAGCGTTCCCGAAGGTTCTGCATACTTCTGACAGAAGTCTCACCAGGATTATCGTAGATAATGCATATCTCAGCTTGAAACCCGACCGAAACCAAGATATCTCCGGTTCTGCATGTCAAACGTACTGTGGAGTGGTGAAAACACCAGAAAACGTGTTTCGTGCATTAAGTAGCTCGAAAAGAGCGTTCTCGAAGATTCTGCATACTTCTGACAGAAGTCTCACCAGGATTATCGTAGAAAATGCATATCTCAGCTTGAAACCCGACGAAAACCGAGTTATCTCCGGTTCTGCACATCAAACGTACCGTGGAGTGGTGAAAACACCAGAAAACGTGTTTCGCGCATTAAATAGCTCGAAAAGAGCGCACTCGATGTTTCTGCATACTTCGGACAGATGTTTCACCAAGATTATCGTAGAAAATGCATATCTCAGCTTGAAACCCGACGAAAACCAAAATATCGCCGGTTCTGCATATCAAACCAACTGTGGAGTGGTGAAAACACCAGATAACGTGTTTCTCGCATTAAATAGCTCGAAAAGTGCGATCTCGATGATTCTGCATACTTCTAACCGAAGTCTCACCAAGATTATCTCAGAAAATGCATATCTCAGCTTGAAACCCCACGAAAACCAAGATATCGCCGGTTTTGCATATCAAACGCACTGTGGAGTGGTGAAAACACCAGAAAACGTGTTTCGTGCATTAAGTAGCTCGAAAAGCGCGATCTAGATGATTCTGCATACTTCTGACAAAAGACCCACCAACATTATCGCAGAAAATGCATATCTCAGCTGGAAACACCACGAAAACCGAGTTGTCTCCGGTTCTGCACATCAAACGTACCGTGGAGTGGTGAAAACACCAGAAAACGAGTTTCTCGCATTAAATAGCTCGAAATGAGCGCTCTCGATGTTTCTGCATACTTCGGACAGATGTTTCACCAAGATTATCGTAGAAAATGCATATGTCAGCTTGAAACCCGACGAAAACCAAAATATCGCTGGTTCTGCATATCAAACCAACTGTGGAGTGGTGAAAACAACAGATAACGTGTTTCTCGCTTTAAATAACTCGAAAAGTGCGATCTCGATGATTCTGCATACTTCTAACAGAAGTCTCACCTAGATTATCGCAGAAAATGCATATCTCAGCTTGAAACCCCACGAAAACCAAGATATCGCCTGTTTTGCATATCAAACGCACTGTGGAGTGGTGAAAACAACCAGAGAACCTGTTTCTCGCATTAAATAGCTCGAAAAGAGCGATCTCGATGATTCAGCATATTTGGGACAGGAGTCTCACCAAGATTATCAAAGGAAATGCATATCTCAGCTTGAAACCCCACGAAAACCAAGATATCTCCGGTTCTGCATATCCAACGAACTGCGGAGTGGTGAAAACCCCAGAAAACGAGTTTCTCGCATTAAATAGCTCGAAACGAGCGCTCTCGATGTTTCTGCATACTTCGGACAGATATTTCACCAAGATTATCGTAGAAAATGCATATCTCAGCTTGAAACCCGACGAAAACCAAAATATCGCCGGTTCTGCATATCAAACCAACTGTGGAGTGGTGAAAACACCAGATAACGTGCTTCTCGCATTAAATAGCTCGAAAAGTGCGATCTCGATGATTCTGCATACTTCTAACCGAAGTCTCACCAAGATTATCGCAGAAAATGCATATCTCAGCTTGAAACCCCACGAAAACCAAGATATCGCCGGTTTTGCATATCAAACGCACTGTGGAGTGGTGAAAACACCAGAAAACGTCTTTCGTGCATTAAGTAGCTCGAAAAGCGCGATCTAGATGATTCTGCATACTTCTGACAAAAGACCCACCAACATTATCGCAGAAAATGCATATCTCAGCTGGAAAAACCATGAAAACCGAGTTGTCTCCGGTTCTGCACATCAAACGTACCGTGGAGAGGTGAAAACACCAGAAAACGAGTTTCTCGCATTAAATAGCTCGAAATGAGCGCTCTCGATGTTTCTGCATACTTCGGACAGATGTTTCACCAAGATTATCGTAGAAAATGCATATGTCAGCTTGAAACCCGACGAAAACCAAAATATCGCCGGTTCTGTATATCAAACCAACTGTGGAGTGGTTAAAACACCAGATAACGTGTTTCTCGCATTATATAGCTCGAATAGTGCGATCTCGATGATTCTGCATACTTCTGACAGAAGTCTCACCAGGATTATCGTAGAAAATGCATATCTCAGCTTGAAACCCGACCGAAACCAAGATATCTCCGGTTCTGCATGTCAAACGTACTGTGGAGTGGTGAAAACACCAGAATACGTGTTTCGTGCATTAAGTAGCTCGAAAAGAGCGATCTCGATGATTCAGCATATTTCGGACAGGAGTCTCACCAAGATTATCGCAGGAAATGCATATCTCAGCTTGAAACCCCACGAAATCCAAGGTATCTCCGGTGCTGCATATCCAACGAACTATGGAGTGGTCAAAACACCAGATAACGTGTTTCTCGTATTAAATAGCTCGAAAAGAGCGTTCTCGAAGATCCTGCATACTTCTGACGGAAGTCTCACCAAGATTATCGTAGAAAATGCATATCTCATCTTGAAACCCGACGAAAACCGAGTTATCTCCGGTTCTGCACATCAAACGTACCGTGGAGTGGTGAAAACACCAGAAAACGTGTTTCGCGCATTAAGTAGCTCGAAAAGAGCGTTATCGAAGATTCTGCATACTTCTGACAGAAGTCTCACCAGGATTATCGCAGGAAATGCATATCTCAGCTTGAAACCCCACGAAATCCAAGATATCGCCGGTTCTGCATATCATACGCACTGTGGAGTGGTGAAAACACCAGATAACGTGTTTCTCGCATTAAATAGCTCGAAAAGAGCGTTCTCGAAGATCCTGCATACTTCTGACAGAAGTCTCACCAAGATTATCGTAGAAAATGCATATCTCAGCTTGAAACCCGACGAAAACCGAGTTATCTCCGGTTCTGCACATCAAACGTACCGTGGAGTGGTGAAAACATCAGAAAACGTATTTCGCGCATTAAGTAGCTCGAAAAGAGCGATCTAGATGATTCTGCATACTTCTGACAAAAGACCCACCAACATTATCGCAGAAAATGCATATCTCAGCTGGAAACACCACGAAAACCGAAATATCGCCGGTTCTGCATATCATACGCACTGTGGAGTGGTGAAAACACCAGATTACGTGTTTCTAGCATTAAATAGCTCGAAAAGAGCGTTCTCGAAGATCCTGCATACTTATGACAGAAGTCTCACCAAGATTATCGTAGAAAATGCATATCTCAGCTTGAAACCCGACGAAAACTGAGTTATCTCCGGTTCTGTACATCAAACGTACCGTGGAGTGGTGAAAACACCAGAAAACGAGTTTCGCGCATTAAGTAGCTCGAAAAGAGCGTTCTCGAAGATTCTGCATACTTCTGACAGAAGTCTCACCAGGATTATCGTAGAAAATGCATATCTCAGCTTGAAACCCGACCGAAACCAAGATATCTCCGGTTCTGCATGTCAAACGCACTGTGGAGTGGTGAAAACACCGGATAAGGTTTTTCTCGCATTAACTAGCACGAAAAGAGCGATCTCGATGTATCAGCATGCTTCGGACAGAAGTCTCACCGAGATTATCGCAGAAAATGCATATCTCACCTTGAAACCCCACGAAAACCGAAATATCGCCGGTTCTGCATATCATACGCACTGTGGAGTGGTGAAAACACCGGATAAGGTTTTTCTCGCATTAACTAGCTCGAAAACAGCGATCTCGATGTTTCAGCATACTTCGGCCCGAAGTCTCACCAAGATTATCGCAGAAAATGCATATCTCAGCTTGAAACCCGACGAAAACCGAGTTATCTCCGGTTCTGCACATCAAACGTACCGTGGAGTGGTGAAAACACCAGAAAACGTGTTTCGTGCATTAAGTAGCTCGCAAAGAGCGATCTAGATGATTCGGCATACGTCTGACGAAAGACCCACCAAGATTATCGCAGAAAATGCATATCTCAGCTGGAACCACCACGAAAACCGAGTTATCTCCGGTTCTGCACATCAAACGTACCGTGGAGTGGTGAAAACACCAGAAAACGAGTTTCTCGAATTAAATAGCTCGAAAAGAGCGCTCTCGATGTTTCTGCATACTTCGGATAGATATTTCACCAAGATTATCGTAGAAAATGCATATCTCAGCTAGAAACCCGACCGAAACCAAGATATCTCCGGTTCTGCATGTCACACGTACTGGGGAGTGGTGAAAACATCAGAAAACGTATTTCGCGCATTAAGTAGCTCGAAAAGAGCGATCTAAATGATTCTGCATACTTCTGACAAAAGACCCACCAACATTATCGCAGAAAATGCATATCTCAGCTTGAAACCCGACGAAAACCTAAATATCGCCGGTTCTGCATATCAAACCAACTGTGGAGTGGTGAAAACACCGGATAAGGTTTTTCTCGCATTAACTAGCTCGAAAACAGCGATCTCGATGTTTCAGCATACTTCGGACCGAAATCTCACCAAGATTATCGCAGAAAATGCATATCTCAGCTTGAAACCCGACGAAAACCAAGATATCGCCGGTTCTGCATATCATACGCACTGTGGAGTGGTGAAAACACCAGATAACGTGTTTCTCGCATTAAATAGCTCGAAAAGAGCGTTCTCGAAGATCCTGCATACTTCTGACAGAAGTCTCACCAAGATTATCGTAGAAAATGCATATCTCAGCTTGAAACCCGACGAAAACCGAGTTATCTCCGGTTCTGCACATCAAACGTACCGTGGAGTGGTGAAAACATCAGAAAACGTATTTCGCGCATTAAGTAGCTCGAAAAGAGCGATCTAAATGATTCTGCATACTTCTGACAAAAGACCCACCAACATTATCGCAGAAAATGCATATCTCAGCTGGAAACACCACGAAAACCGAAATATCGCCGGTTCTGCATATCATACGCACTGTGGAGTGGTGAAAACACCAGATTACGTGTTTCTAGCATTAAATAGCTCGAAAAGAGCGTTCTCGAAGATCCTGCATACTTATGACAGAAGTCTCACCAAGATTATCGTAGAAAATGCATATCTCAGCTTGAAACCCGACGAAAACTGAGTTATCTCCGGTTCTGCACATCAAACGTACCGTGGAGTGGTGAAAACACCAGAAAACGTGTTTCGCGCATTAAGTAGCTCGAAAAGAGCGTTCTCGAAGATTCTGCATACTTCTGACAGAAGTCTCACCAAGATTATCGTAGAAAATGCATATCTCAGCTTGAAACCCGACGAAAACCGAGTTATCTCCGGTTCTGCACATCAAACGTACCGTGGAGTGGTGAAAACACCAGAAAACGTGTTTCGCGCATTAAGTAGCTCGAAAAGAGCGTTCTCGAAGATTCTGCATACTTCTGACAGAAGTCTCACCAAGATTATCGTAGAAAATGCATATCTCAGCTTGAAACCCCACGAAAACCAAGATATCGCCGGTTTTGCATATCAAACGCACTGTGGAGTGGTGAAAACACCAGAAAACGTGTTTCGTGCATTAAGTAGCTCGAAAAGCGCGATCTAGATGATTCTGCATACTTCTGACAAAAGACCCACCAACATTATCGCAGAAAATGCATATCTCAGCTGGAAACACCACGAAAACCGAGTTGTCTCCGGTTCTGCACATCAAACGTACCGTGGAGTGGTGAAAACACCAGAAAACGAGTTTCTCGCATTAAATAGCTCGAAATGAGCGCTCTCGATGTTTCTGCATACTTCGGACAGATGTTTCACCAAGATTATCGTAGAAAATGCATATGTCAGCTTGAAACCCGACGAAAACCAAAATATCGCTGGTTCTGCATATCAAACCAACTGTGGAGTGGTGAAAACAACAGATAACGTGTTTCTCGCTTTAAATAACTCGAAAAGTGCGATCTCGATGATTCTGCATACTTCTAACAGAAGTCTCACCTAGATTATCGCAGAAAATGCATATCTCAGCTTGAAACCCCACGAAAACCAAGATATCGCCTGTTTTGCATATCAAACGCACTGTGGAGTGGTGAAAACAACCAGAGAACCTGTTTCTCGCATTAAATAGCTCGAAAAGAGCGATCTCGATGATTCAGCATATTTGGGACAGGAGTCTCACCAAGATTATCAAAGGAAATGCATATCTCAGCTTGAAACCCCACGAAAACCAAGATATCTCCGGTTCTGCATATCCAACGAACTGCGGAGTGGTGAAAACCCCAGAAAACGAGTTTCTCGCATTAAATAGCTCGAAACGAGCGCTCTCGATGTTTCTGCATACTTCGGACAGATATTTCACCAAGATTATCGTAGAAAATGCATATCTCAGCTTGAAACCCGACGAAAACCAAAATATCGCCGGTTCTGCATATCAAACCAACTGTGGAGTGGTGAAAACACCAGATAACGTGCTTCTCGCATTAAATAGCTCGAAAAGTGCGATCTCGATGATTCTGCATACTTCTAACCGAAGTCTCACCAAGATTATCGCAGAAAATGCATATCTCAGCTTGAAACCCCACGAAAACCAAGATATCGCCGGTTTTGCATATCAAACGCACTGTGGAGTGGTGAAAACACCAGAAAACGTCTTTCGTGCATTAAGTAGCTCGAAAAGCGCGATCTAGATGATTCTGCATACTTCTGACAAAAGACCCACCAACATTATCGCAGAAAATGCATATCTCAGCTGGAAAAACCATGAAAACCGAGTTGTCTCCGGTTCTGCACATCAAACGTACCGTGGAGAGGTGAAAACACCAGAAAACGAGTTTCTCGCATTAAATAGCTCGAAATGAGCGCTCTCGATGTTTCTGCATACTTCGGACAGATGTTTCACCAAGATTATCGTAGAAAATGCATATGTCAGCTTGAAACCCGACGAAAACCAAAATATCGCCGGTTCTGTATATCAAACCAACTGTGGAGTGGTTAAAACACCAGATAACGTGTTTCTCGCGTTAAATAGCCCGAAAAGTGCGATCTGGATGATTCTGCATACTTCTAACAGAAGCCTCACCTAGATTATCGCAGAAAATGCATATCTCAGCTCAAAACCTGACGAAAATCAAGATGTTGCCGGTTCTGCATATCAAACGCACTGTGGAGTGGTGAAAACAACCAGAGAACGTGTTTCTCGTATTAAATAGCTCGAATAGTGCGATCTCGATGATTCTACATACTTCGGACAGAAGTCTCACCAAGATTATCGTATAAAATGCATATCTCAGCTTGAAACCCGACCGAAACCAAGATATCGCCGGTTTTGCATATCAAACGCACTGTGGAGTGGTGAAAACACCAGAAAACGTGTTTCGTGCATTAAGTAGCTCGAAAAGAGCGATCTAGACGATTCTGCATACTTCTGACAAAAGACCCACCAACATTATCGCAGAAAATGCATATCTCAGCTGGAAACACCACGAAAACCGAGTTGTCTCCGGTTCTGCACATCAAACGTACCGTGGAGTGGTGAAAACACCAGAAAACGAGTTTCTCGCATTAAATAGCTCGAAATGAGCGCTCTCGATGTTTCTGCATACTTCGGACAGATGTTTCACCAAGATTATCGTAGAAAATGCATATGTCAGCTTGAAACCCGACGAAAACCAAAATATCGCCGGTTCTGCATATCAAACCAACTGTGGAGTGGTGAAAACACCAGATACCGTGTTTCTCGCGTTAAATAGCTCGAAAAGTGCGGTCTCGATGATTCTGCATACTTCTAACAGAAGTCTCACCTAGATTATCGCAGAAAATGCATTTCTCAGCTTGAAACCCCACGAAAACCAAGATATCGCCGGTTTTGCATATCAAACGCACTGTGGAGTGGTGAAAACACCGGATAAGGTTTTTCTCGCATTAACTAGCTCGAAAAGAGCGATCTCGATGTTTCAGCATACTTCGGGCAGAAGTCTCACCAAGATTATCGTAGAAAATGCATATCTCAGCTTGAAACCCGACGAAAACCGAGTTATCTCCGGTTCTGCATATCAAACGTACCGTGGAGTGGTGAAAACACCAGAAAACGTGTTTCGTGCATTAAGTAGCTCGAAAAGAGCGATTTAGATGATTCTGCATGCTTCTGACTGAAGTCTCACCAATATTATCGCAGAAAATGCATATCTCAGCTCGAAACCTGACGAAAATCAAGATGTTGCCGGTTCTGCATATCAAACGCACTGTGGTGTGGTGAAAACAACCAGAGAACGTGTTTCTCGCATTAAATAGCTCGAATAGTGCGATCTCGATGATTCTGCATACTTCGGACAGAAGTCTCACCAAGATTATCGTATAAAATGCATATCTCAGCTTGAAACCCCACGAAAACCAAGATATCGCTGGTACTGCATATCAAACGCACTGTAGAGTGGTGAAAACACCAGATAACGTGTTTCTCGCATTAAATAGCTCGAAAAGAGCGTTCTCGAAGATTCTGCATACTTCTGACAGAAGTCTCACCAGGATTATCGTAGAAAATGCATATCTCAGCTTGAAACCCGACCGAAACCAAGATATCTCCGGTTCTGCATGTCAAACGTACTGTGGAGTGGTGAAAACACCAGAAAACGTGTTTCGTGCATTAAGTAGCTCGAAAAGAGCGATCTCGATGATTCAGCATACTGCGGACAGATGTTTCACCAAGATTATCGTAGAAAATGCATATCAAAGCTTGAAACCAGACGAAAAACAAAATATCGCCGGTTCTGCATATCAAACCAACTGTGGAGTTTTGAAAACACCAGATAACGTGTTTCTCGCATTAAATAGCTCGAAAAGTGCGATCTCGATGATTCTGCATACTTGTAACAGAAGTCTCACCAAGATTATCGCAGAAAATGCATATCTCAGCTTGAAACCCGACCGAAACCAAGATATCTCCGGTTCTGCATGTCAAACGTACTGTGGAGTGGTGAAAACACCAGAAAACGTGTTTCGTGCATTAAGTAGCTCGAAAAGAGCGATCTCGATGATTCAGCATACTTCGGACAGATGTTTCACCAAGATTATCGTAGAAAATGCATATCTCAGCTTGAAACCCGACGAAAACCAAAATATCGCCGGTTCTGCATATCAAACGCACTGTGGAGTGGTGAAAACACCGGATAAGTTTCTTCTCGCATTAACTAGCTCGAAAAGAGCGATCTCGATGTTTCAGCATACTTCGGACAGAAGTCTCACCAAGATTATCGTAAAAAATGCATGTCTCAGCTTGAAACCCCACGAAAACCAAGATATCGCTGGTACTGCATACCAAACGCACTGTGGAGTGGTGAAAACACCAGATAACGTGTTTCTCGCATTAAATAGCTCGAAAAGAGCGTTCTCGAAGATCCTGCATACATCTGACAGAAGTCTCACCAAGATTATCGTAGAAAATGCATATCTCAGCTTGAAACCCGACGAAAACCGAGTTATCTCCGGTTCTGCACATCAAACGTACCGTGGAGTGGTGAAAACACCAGAAAACGTGTTTCGCGCATTAAGTAGCTCGAAAAGAGCGTTCTCGAAGATTCTGCATACTTCTGACAGAAGTCTCACCAGGATTATCGCAGAAAATGCATATCTCAGCTTGAAACCCGACCGAAACCAAGATATCTCCGGTTCTGCATGTCAAACGTACTGTGGAGTGGTGAAAACACCAGAAAACGTGTTTCGTGCATTAAGTAGCTCGAAAAGAGCGATCTAGATGATTCTGCATACTTCTGACTGAAGTCTCACCAATATTATCGCAGAAAATGCATATCTCAGCGTGAAACCCGACGAAAACCGAGTTATCTTCGGTTCTGCACATCAAACGTACCGTGGAGTGGTGAAAACACCAGAAAACGTGTTTCGCGCATTAAGTAGCTCGAAAAGAGCGTTCTCGAAGATTCTGCATTCTTCTGACAGAAGTTTCACCAGGATTATCGTAGAAAATGCATATCTCAGATTGAAACCCGACCGAAACCAAGATATCTCCGGTTCTGCATGTCAAACGTACTGTGGAGTGGTGAAAACACCAGAAAACGTGATTCGTGCATTAAATAGCTCGAAAAGAGCGTTCTCGATGTTTCTGCATACTTTGGACAGATGGTTCACCAAGCTTATCGTCGAAAATGCATATCTCAGCTTGAAACCCCACGAAAACCAAGATATCGCCGGGTCTGCATATCAAACGCACTGTGGAGTGGTGAAAACACCGGATAAGGTTTTTCTCGCATTAACTAGCACGAAAAGAGCGATCTCGATGTTTCAGCATACTTCGGACAGAAGTCTCACCAAGATTATCGCAGAAAATGCATATCTCACCTTGAAACCCCACGAAAACCAAAATATCGCCGGTTCTGCATATCATACGCACTGTGGAGTGGTGAAAACACCAGATTACGTGTTTCTCGCATTAAATAGCTCGAAAAGAGCGTTCTCGAAGATCCTGCATACTTCTGACTGAAGTCTCACCAAGATTATCGTAGAAAATGCATATCTCACCTTGAAACCCGACGTAAACCGAGTTATCTCCGGTTCTGCACCTCAAACGTACCGTGGAGTGGTGAAAACTCCAGAAAACGTGTTTCGCGCATTAAGTAGCTCGAAAAGAGCGTTCTCGATGATTCTGCATACTTCTAACAGAAGTCACACCAAGGTTATCGCAGAAAATGCATATCTCTGCTTGAAACCCCACGAAAACCAAGATATCTACTGTTCTGCATATCCAACGAACTGTGGAGTGGTGAAAACCACAGAAAACGTGTTTCTCGCACTAACCAGCTCGAAAAGAGCGATCTCGATTATTCAGCATACTTCGGACAGAAGTCTCACCAAGATTATCGCAGAAAATGCATATCTCAGCTTGAAACCCCACGAAAACCAAGATATCGCCGGTTCTGCATATCAAACGCACTCTGGAGTGGTGAAAACACCGGATAAGGTTCTTCTTGCATTAACTAGCTCGAAAAGAGCGATCTCGATGTTTCAGCATACTTCGGACAGAAGTCTCACCAAGATTATCGCAGAAAATGCATATCTCAGCTTGAAACCACACGAAAACCAAGATATCGCCGGTACTGCATATCATACGCACTGTGGGGTGGTGAAAACACCAGATAACGTGTTTCTCGCATTATATAGCTCGAAACGAGCGATCTCGATGTTTCTGCATACTTCGGACAGATGGTTCACCAAGATTATCGTAGAAAATGCATATCTCAGCTTGAAACCCGACGAAAACCAAAATATCGCCGGTTCTGCATATCAAACCAACTGTGGAGTGGTGAAAACACCGGATAAGGTTTTTCTCGCATTAACTAGCTCGAAAAGAGCGATCTCGATGTTTCAGCATACTTCGGACAGAAGTCTCACCAAGATTATCGTAGAAAATGCATATCTCAGCTTGAAACCCGACGAAAACCGAGTTATCTCAGGTTCTGCATATCCAACGTACTGTGGAGTGGTGAAAACACCAGAAAACGTGTTTCGTGCATTAAGTAGCTCGAAAAGAGCGATCTAGATGATTCTGCATACTTCGGACAGATGGTTCACCAATATTATCGCAGAAAATGCATATCTCATCTCGAAACCCCACGAAAATCAAGATGTTGCCGGTTCTGCATATCAAACGCACTGTGGAGTGGTGAAAACAACCAGAGAACGTGTTTCTCGCATTAAATAGCTCGAATAGTGCGATCTCGATGATTCTGCATACTTCGGACAGAAGTCTCACCAAGATTATCGTATAAAATGCATATCTCAGCTTGTAACCCCACGAAAACCAAGATATCGCTGGTACTGCATATCAAACGCACTGTGGAGTGGTGAAAACACCAGATAACGTGTTTCTCGCATTAAATAGCTCGAAAAGAGTGTTCTCGAAGATCCTGCATACTTCTGACAGAAGTCTCACCAAGATTATCGTAGAAAATGCATATCTCAGCTTGAAACCCGACGAAAACCGAGTTATCTCCGGTTCTGCACATCAAACGTACCGTGGAGTGGTGAAAACACCAGAAAACGTGTTTCGCGCATTAAGTAGCTCGAAAAGAGCGCTCTCGATGATTCTGCATACTTCTAACAGATGTCTCACCAAGATTATCGCAGAAAATGCATATCTCAGCTGGAAACACCACGCAAATCAAGATATCGCCTGTTCTGCATATCAAACGGACTGTGGAGTGGTGAAAACAACCAGAGAACGTGTTTCTCGCATTAAGTAGCTCGAAAAGAGCGTTCTCGAAGATCCTGCATACTTCTGACAGAAGTCCCACCAAGATTATCGCAGAAAATGCATATCTCAGCTGGAAACACCACGAAAACCGAGTTACCTCCGGTTCTGCACTTCAAACGTACCGTGGAGTGGTGAAAACACCAGAAAACGAGTTTCTCGCATTAAATAGCTCGAAAAGAGCGCTCTCGATGTTTCTGCATACTTCGGAATGATGTTTCACCAAGATTATCGTAGAAAATGCATATCTCAGCTTGAAACCCGACGAAAACCGAGTTATCTCCGGTTCTGTACATCAAACGTACCGTGGAGTGGTGAAAACTCCAGAAAACGTGTTTCGCGCATTAAGTAGCTCGAAAAGAGCGTTCTCGAAGATTCTGCATACTTCTGACAGAAGTCTCACCAGGATTATCGTAGAAAATGCATATCTCAGCTTGAAACCCGACCGAAACCATGATATCTCCGGTTCTGCATATCAAACGTACTGTGGAGTGGTGAAAACACCAGAAAACGTATTTCGTGCATTAAGTAGCTCGAAAAGAGCGCTCTCGATGATTCTGCATACTTCTAACAGAAGTCTCACCAAGATTATCGCAGAAAATGCATATCTCAGCTGGAAACACCACGCAAATCAAGATATCGCCTGTTCTGCATATCAAACGGACTGTGGAGTGGTGAAAACAACCAGAGAACGTGTTTCTCGCATTAAGTAGCTCGAAAAGAGCGTTCTCGAAGATCCTGCATACTTCTGACAGAAGTCCCACCAAGATTATCGCAGAAAATGCATATCTCAGCTTGAAACCCCACGAAAACCAAGATATCTCCGGTTCTGCATGTCAAACGTACTGTGGAGTGGTGAAAACACCAGATAACGTGTTTCTCGCATTAAATAGCTCGAAAAGAGCGCTCTCGATGTTTCTTCATACTTCGGACAGATGTTTCACCAAGATTATCGTAGAAAATGCATATCTCAGCTTGAAACCCGACCGAAACCAAGATATCTCCGGTTCAGCATGTCAAACGTACTGTGGAGTGGTGAAAACACAAGAAAACGTGTTTCGTGCATTAAGTAGCTCGAAAAGAGCGATCTCGATGATTCAGCATACTGCGGACAGATGTTTCACCAAGATTATCGTAGAAAATGCATATCAAAGCTTGAAACCAGACGAAAAACAAAATATCGCCGGTTCTGCATATCAAACCAACTGTGGAGTTTTGAAAACACCAGATAACGTGTTTCTCGCATTAAATAGCTCGAAAAGTGCGATCTCGATGATTCTGCATACTTGTAACAGAAGTCTCACCAAGATTATCGCAGAAAATGCATATCTCAGCTTGAAACCCGACCGAAACCAAGATATCTCCGGTTCTGCATGTCAAACGTACTGTGGAGTGGTGAAAACACCAGAAAACGTGTTTCGTGCATTAAGTAGCTCGAAAAGAGCGATCTCGATGATTCAGCATACTTCGGACAGATGTTTCACCAAGATTATAGTAGAAAATGCATATCTCAGCTTGAAACCCGACGAAAACCAAAATATCGCCGGTTCTGCATATCAAACGCACTGTGGAGTGGTGAAAACACCGGATAAGTTTCTTCTCGCATTAACTAGCTCGAAAAGAGCGATCTCGATGTTTCAGCATACTTCGGACAGAAGTCTCACCAAGATTATCGTAAAAAATGCATGTCTCAGCTTGAAACCCCACGAAAACCAAGATATCGCTGGTACTGCATACCAAACGCACTGTGGAGTGGTGAAAACACCAGATAACGTGTTTCTCGCATTAAATAGCTCGAAAAGAGCGTTCTCGAAGATCCTGCATACATCTGACAGAAGTCTCACCAAGATTATCGTAGAAAATGCATATCTCAGCTTGAAACCCGACGAAAACCGAGTTATCTCCGGTTCTGCACATCAAACGTACCGTGGAGTGGTGAAAACACCAGAAAACGTGTTTCGCGCATTAAGTAGCTCGAAAAGAGCGTTCTCGAAGATTCTGCATACTTCTGACAGAAGTCTCACCAGGATTATCGCAGAAAATGCATATCTCAGCTTGAAACCCGACCGAAACCAAGATATCTCCGGTTCTGCATGTCAAACGTACTGTGGAGTGGTGAAAACACCAGAAAACGTGTTTCGTGCATTAAGTAGCTCGAAAAGAGCGATCTAGATGATTCTGCATACTTCTGACTGAAGTCTCACCAATATTATCGAAGAAAATGCATATCTCAGCGTGAAACCCGACGAAAACCGAGTTATCTTCGGTTCTGCACATCAAACGTACCGTGGAGTGGTGAAAACACCAGAAAACGTGTTTCGCGCATTAAGTAGCTCGAAAAGAGCGTTCTCGAAGATTCTGCATTCTTCTGACAGAAGTTTCACCAGGATTATCGTAGAAAATGCATATCTCAGCTTGAAACCCGACCGAAACCAAGATATCTCCGGTTCTGCATGTCAAACGTACTGTGGAGTGGTGAAAACACCAGAAAACGTGATTCGTGCATTAAATAGCTCGAAAAGAGCGCTCTCGATGTTTCTGCATACTTTGGACAGATGGTTCACCAAGCTTATCGTCGAAAATGCATATCTCAGCTTGCAACCCCACGAAAACCAAGATATCGCCGGGTCTGCATATCAAACGCACTGTGGAGTGGTGAAAACACCGGATAAGGTTTTTCTCGCATTAACTAGCACGAAAAGAGCGATCTCGATGTTTCAGCATACTTCGGACAGAAGTCTCACCAAGATTATCGCAGAAAATGCATATCTCACCTTGAAACCCCACGAAAACCAAAATATCGCCGGTTCTGCATATCATACGCACTGTGGAGTGGTGAAAACACCAGATTACGTGTTTCTCGCATTAAATAGCTCGAAAAGAGCGTTCTCGAAGATCCTGCATACTTCTGACTGAAGTCTCACCAAGATTATCGTAGAAAATGCATATCTCACCTTGAAACCCGACGTAAACCGAGTTATCTCCGGTTCTGCACCTCAAACGTACCGTGGAGTGGTGAAAACTCCAGAAAACGTGTTTCGCGCATTAAGTAGCTCGAAAAGAGCGTTCTCGATGATTCTGGATACTTCTAACAGAAGTCACACCAAGGTTATCGCAGAAAATGCATATCTCTGCTTGAAACCCCACGAAAACCAAGATATCTACTGTTCTGCATATCCAACGAAATGTGGAGTGGTGAAAACCACAGAAAACGTGTTTCTCGCACTAACCAGCTCGAAAAGAGCGATCTCGATTATTCAGCATACTTCGGACAGAAGTCTCATCAAGATTATCGCAGAAAATGCATATCTCAGCTTGAAACCCCACGAAAACCAAGATATCGCCGGTTCTGCATATCAAACGCACTCTGGAGTGGTGAAAACACCGGATAAGGTTCTTCTTGCATTAACTAGCTCGAAAAGAGCGATCTCGATGTTTCAGCATACTTCGGACAGAAGTCTCACCAAGATTATCGCAGAAAATGCATATCTCAGCTTGAAACCACACGAAAACCAAGATATCGCCGGTACTGCATATCATACGCACTGTGGGGTGGTGAAAACACCAGATAACGTGTTTCTCGCATTATATAGCTCGAAACGAGCGATCTCGATGTTTCTGCATACTTCGGACAGATGGTTCACCAAGATTATCGTAGAAAATGCATATCTCAGCTTGAAACCCGACGAAAACCAAAATATCGCCGGTTCTGCATATCAAACCAACTGTGGAGTGGTGAAAACACCGGAAAAGGTTTTTCTCGCATTAACTAGCTCGAAAAGAGCGATCTCGATGTTTCAGCATACTTCGGACAGAAGTCTCACCAAGATTATCGTAGAAAATGCATATCTCAGCTTGAAACCCGACGAAAACCGAGTTATCTCCGGTTCTGCATATCCAACGTACTGTGGAGTGGTGAAAACACCAGAAAACGTGTTTCGTGCATTAAGTAGCTCGAAAAGAGCGATCTAGATGATTCTGCATGCTTCTGACTGAAGTCTCACCAATATTATCGCAGAAAATGCATATCTCATCTCGAAACCCCACGAAAATCAAGATGTTGCCGGTTCTGCATATCAAACGCACTGTGGAGTGGTGAAAACAACCAGAGAACGTGTTTCTCGCATTAAATAGCTCGAATAGTGCGATCTCGATGATTCTGCATACTTCGGACAGAAGTCTCACCAAGATTATCGTATAAAATGCATATCTCAGCTTGTAACCCCACGAAAACCAAGATATCGCTGGTACTGCATATCAAACGCACTGTGGAGTGGTGAAAACACCAGATAACGTGTTTCTCGCATTAAATAGCTCGAAAAGAGCGTTCTCGAAGATCCTGCATACTTCTGACAGAAGTCTCACCAAGATTATCGTAGAAGATGCATATCTCAGCTTGAAACCCGACGAAAACCGAGTTATCTCCGGTTCTGCACATCAAACGTACCGTGGAGTGGTGAAAACACCAGAAAACGTGTTTCGCGCATTAATTAGCTCGAAAAGAGCGCTCTCGATGATTCTGCATTCTTCTAACAGAAGTCTCACCAAGATTATCGCAGAAAATGCATATCTCAGCTTGAAACCCGACGAAAACCGAGTTATCTCCGGTTCTGCACATCAAACGTACCGTGGAGTGGTGAAAACACCAGAAAACGTGTTTCGCGCATTAAGTAGCTCGAAAAGAGCGCTCTCGATGATTCTGCATACTTCTAACAGAAGTCTCACCAAGATTATCGCAGAAAATGCATATCTCAGCTGGAAACACCACGCAAATCAAGATATCGCCTGTTCTGCATATCAAACGGACTGTGGAGTGGTGAAAACAACCAGAGAACGTGTTTCTCGCATTAAGTAGCTCGAAAAGAGCGTTCTCGAAGATCCTGCATACTTCTGACAGAAGTCCCACCAAGATTATCGCAGAAAATGCATATCTCAGCTGGAAACACCACGAAAACCGAGTTACCTCCGGTTCTGCACTTCAAACGTACCGTGGAGTGGTGAAAACACCAGAAAACGAGTTTCTCGCATTAAATAGCTCGAAAAGAGCGCTCTCGATGTTTCTGCATACTTCGGAATGATGTTTCACCAAGATTATCGTAGAAAATGCATATCTCAGCTTGAAACCCGACGAAAACCGAGTTATCTCCGGTTCTGTACATCAAACGTACCGTGGAGTGGTGAAAACTCCAGAAAACGTGTTTCGCGCATTAAGTAGCTCGAAAAGAGCGTTCTCGAAGATTCTGCATACTTCTGACAGAAGTCTCACCAGGATTATCGTAGAAAATGCATATCTCAGCTTGAAACCCGACCGAAACCATGATATCTCCGGTTCTGCATGTCAAACGTACTGTGGAGTGGTGAAAACACCAGAAAACGTATTTCGTGCATTAAGTAGCTCGAAAAGAGCGCTCTCGATGATTCTGCATACTTCTAACAGAAGTCTCACCAAGATTATCGCAGAAAATGCATATCTCAGCTGGAAACACCACGCAAATCAAGATATCGCCTGTTCTGCATATCAAACGGACTGTGGAGTGGTGAAAACAACCAGAGAACGTGTTTCTCGCATTAAGTAGCTCGAAAAGAGCGTTCTCGAAGATCCTGCATACTTCTGACAGAAGTCCCACCAAGATTATCGCAGAAAATGCATATCTCAGCTGGAGACACCACGAAAACCGAGTTACCTCCGGTTCTGCACTTCAAACGTACCGTGGAGTGGTGAAAACACCAGAAAACGAGTTTCTCGCATTAAATAGCTCGAAAAGAGCGCTCTCGATGTTTCTGCATACTTCGGAATGATGTTTCACCAAGATTATCGTAGAAAATGCATATCTCAGCTTGAAACCCGACGAAAACCGAGTTATCTCCGGTTCTGTACATCAAACGTACCGTGGAGTGGTGAAAACACCAGAAAACGTGTTTCGCGCATTAAGTAGCTCGAAAAGAGCGTTCTCGAAGATTCTGCATACTTCTGACAGAAGTCTCACCAGGATTATCGTAGAAAATGCATATCTCAGCTTGAAACCCGACCGAAACCATGATATCTCCGGTTCTGCATGTCAAACGTACTGTGGAGTGGTGAAAACACCAGAAAACGTATTTCGTGCATTAAGTAGCTCGCAAAGAGCGATCTAGATGATTCTGCATACTTCTGACCAAAGACCCACCAAGATTATCGCAGAAAATGCATATCTCAGCTGGAAACACCACGAAAACCGAGTTATCTCCGGTTCTGCACATCAAACGTACCGTGGAGTGGTGAAAACACCAGAAAACGTGTTTCGCGCATTAAGTAGCTCGAAAAGAGCGTTCTCGCAGATTCTGCATACTTCTGACAGAAGTCTCACCAGGATTATCGTAGAAAATGCATATCTCAGCTTGAAACCCGACCGAAAGCAAGATATCTCCGGTTCTGCATGTCAAACGTACTGCGGAGTGGTGAAAACACCAGAAAACGTGTTTCGTGCATTAAGTAGCCCGAAAAGAGCGATCTCGATGATTCAGCATACTTCGGACAGATGTTTCACCAAGATTATAGTAGAAAATGCATATCTCAGCTTGAAACCCGACCGAAACCAAGATATCTCCGGTTCTGCATGTCAAACGTACTGTGGAGTGGTGAAAACACCAGAAAACGTGTTTCGTGCATTAAGTAGCTCGAAAAGAGCGCTCTAGATGATTCTGCATACTTCTAACAGAAGTCTCACCAAGATTATCGCAGAAAATGCATATCTCAGCTGGAAACACCACGCAAATCAAGATATCGCCTGTTCTGCATATCAAACGGACTGTGGAGTGGTGAAAACAACCAGAGAACGTGTTTCTCGCATTAAGTAGCTCGAAAAGAGCGTTCTCGAAGATCCTGCATACTTCTGACAGAAGTCCCACCAAGATTATCGCAGAAAATGCATATCTCAGCTGGAGACACCACGAAAACGGAGTTACCTCCGGTTCTGCACTTCAAACGTACCGTGGAGTGGTGAAAACACCAGAAAACGAGTTTCTCGCATTAAATAGCTCGAAAAGAGCGCTCTCGATGTTTCTGCATACTTCGGAATGATGTTTCACCAAGATTATCGTAGAAAATGCATATCTCAGCTTGAAACCCGACGAAAACCGAGTTATCTCCGGTTCTGTACCTCAAACGTACCGTGGAGTGGTGAAAACACCAGAAAACGTGTTTCGCGCATTAAGTAGCTCGAAAAGAGCGTTCTCGAAGATTCTGCATACTTCTGACAGAAGTCTCACCAGGATTATCGTAGAAAATGCATATCTCAGCTTGAAACCCGACCGAAACCATGATATCTCCGGTTCTGCATGTCAAACGTACTGTGGAGTGGTGAAAACACCAGAAAACGTATTTCGTGCATTAAGTAGCTCGCAAAGAGCGATCTAGATGATTCTGCATACTTCTGACCAAAGACCCACCAAGATTATCGCAGAAAATGCATATCTCAGCTGGAAACACCACGAAAACCGAGTTATCTCCGGTTCTGCACATCAAACGTACCGTGGAGTGGTGAAAACACCAGAAAACGTGTTTCGCGCATTAAGTAGCTCGAAAAGAGCGTTCTCGCAGATTCTGCATACTTCTGACAGAAGTCTCACCAGGATTATCGTAGAAAATGCATATCTCAGCTTGAAACCCGACCGAAAGCAAGATATCTCCGGTTCTGCATGTCAAACGTACTGCGGAGTGGTGAAAACACCAGAAAACGTGTTTTGTGCATTAAGTAGCCCGAAAAGAGCGATCTCGATGATTCAGCATACTTCGGACAGATGTTTCACCAAGATTATCGTAGAAAATGCATATCTCAGCTTGAAACCCGACCGAAACCAAGATATCTCCGGTTCTGCATGTCAAACGTACTGTGGAGTGGTGAAAACACCAGAAAACGTGTTTCGTGCATTAAGTAGCTCGAAAAGAGCGATCTCGATGATTCAGCATATTTCGGACAGGAGTCTCACCAAGATTATCGCAGGAAATGCATATCTCAGCTTGAAACCCCACGCAAACCAAGGTATCTCCGGTTCTGCATATCCAACGAACTGTGGAGTGGTGAAAACCCCAGAAAACGAGTTTCTCGCATTAAATAGCTCGAAAAGAGCGCTCTCGATGTTTCTGCATACTTCGGACAGATGTTTCACCAAGATTATCGTAGAAAATGCATATGTCAGCTTGAAACCCGACGAAAACCAAAATATCGCCGGTTCTGCATATCAAACCAACTGTGGTGTGGTGAAAACACCAGATAACGTGTTTCTCGCGTTAAATAGCTCGAAAAGTGCGATCTCGATGATTCTGCATACTTCTGACAGAAGTCTCACCAGGATTATCGTAGAAAATGCATATATCAGCTTGAAACCCCACGAAAACCAAGATATCTCCAGTTCTGCATGTCAAACGTACTGTGGAGTGGTGAAAACACCAGATAACATGTTTCTCGCATTAAATAGCTCGAAAAGAGCGCTCTCGATGTTTCTTCATACTTCGGACAGATGTTTCACCAAGATTATCGTAGAAAATGCATATCTCAGCTTGAAACCCGACCGAAACCAAGATATCTCCGGTTCTGCATGTCAAACGTACTGTGGAGTGGTGGAAACACCAGAAAACGTGTTTCGTGCATTAAGTAGCTCGAAAAGAGCGATCTCGATGATTCAGCATACTTCGGACAGATGTTTCACCAAGATTATCGTAGAAAATGCATATCTCAGCTTGAAACCCGACGAAAACCACAATATCGCCGGTTCTGCATATAAAACCAACTGTGGAGTGGTGAAAACACCAGATAACGTGTTTCTCGCATTAAATAGCTCGAAAAGTGCGATCTCGATGATTCTGCATACTTGTAACAGAAGTCTCATCAAGATTATCGCAGAAAATGCATATCTCAGCTTGAAACCCGACCGAAACCAAGATACCTCCGGTTCTGCATGTCAAACGTACTGTGGAGTGGTGAAAACACCAGAAAACGTGTTTCGTGCATTAAGTAGCCCGAAAAGAGCGATCTCGATGATTCAGCATACTTCGGACAGATGTTTCACCAAGATTATCGTAGAAAATGCATATCTCAGCTTGAAACCCGACCGAAACCAAGATATCTCCGGTTCTGCATGTCAAACGTACTGTGGAGTGGTGAAAACACCAGAAAACGTGTTTCGTGCATTAAGTAGCTCGAAAAGAGCGATCTCGATGATTCAGCATATTTCGAACAGGAGTCTCACCAAGATTACCGCAGGAAATGCATATCTCAGCTTGAAACCCCACGCAAACCAAGGTATCTCCGGTTCTGCATATCCAACGAACTGTGGAGTGGTGAAAACCCCTGAAAACGAGTTTCTCGCATTAAATAGCTCGAAAAGAGCGCTCTCGATGTTTCTGCATACTTCGGACAGATGTTTCACCAAGATTATCGTAGAAAATGCATATGTCAGCTTGATACCCGACGAAAACCAAAATATCGCCGGTTCTGCATATCATACCAACTGTGGTGTTGTGAAAACACCAGATAACGTGTTTCTCGCGTTAAATAGCTCGAAAAGTGCGATCTCGATGATTCTGCATACTTCTGACAGAAGTCTCACCAGGATTATCGTAGAAAATGCATATACCAGCTTGAAACCCCACGAAAACCAAGATATCTCCGGTTCTGCAAGTCAAACGTACTGTGGAGTGGTGAAAACACCAGAAAACGTGTTTCGTGCATTAAGTAGCTCGAAAAGAGCGATCTCGATGATTCAGCATACTTCGGACAGATGTTTCACCAAGATTATCGTAGAAAATGCATATCTCAGCTTGAAACCCGACGAAAACAACAATATCGCCGGTTCTGCATATAAAACCAACTGTGGAGTGGTGAAAACACCAGATAACGTGTTTCTCGCATTAAATAGCTCGAAAAGTGCGATCTCGATGATTCTGCATACTTGTAACAGAAGTCTCATCAAGATTATCGCAGAAAATGCATATCTCAGCTTGAAACCCGACCGAAACCAAGATATCTCCGGTTCTGCATGTCAAACGTACTGCGGAGTGGTGAAAACACCAGAAAACGTGTTTCGTGCATTAAGTAGCTCGAAAAGAGCGATCTCGATGATTCAGCATACTTCGGACAGATGTTTCACCAAGATTATCGTAGAAAATGCATATCTCAGCTTGAAACCCGACGAAAACCAAAATATCGCCGGTTCTGCATATCAAACGCACTGTGGAGTGGTGAAAACACCGGATAAGTTTTTTCTCGCATTAACTAGCTCGAAAAGAGTGTTCTCGAAGATCCTGCATACATCTGACAGAAGTCTCACCTAGATTATCGTAGAAAATGCATATCTCAGCTTGAAACCCGACGAAAACCGAGTTATCTCCGGTTCTGCACATCAAACGTACCGTGGAGTGGTGAAAACACCAGAAAACGTGTTTCGCGCATTAAGTAGCTCGAAAAGAGCGTTCTCGAAGATTCTGCATACTTCTGACAGAAGTCTCACCAGGATTATCGTAAAAAATGCATATCTCAGCTTGAAACCCGACCGAAACCAAGATATCTCCGGTTCTGCATGTCAAACGTACTGTGGAGTGGTGAAAACACCAGAAAACGTGTTTCGTGCATTAAGTAGCTCGAAAAGAGCGATCTAGATGATTCTGCATACTTCTGACTGAAGTCTCACCAATATTATCGCAGAAAATGCATATCTCAGCGTGAAACCCGACGAAAACCGAGTTATCTCCGGTTCCGCACATCAAACGTACCGTGGAGTGGTGAAAACACCAGAAAACGTGTTTCGTGCATTAAGTAGCTCGAAAAGAGCGATCTAGATGATTCTGCATACTTCTGCCTGAAGTCTCACCAATATTATCGCAGAAATTGCATATCTCAGCGTGAAACCCGACGAAAACCGAGTTATCTCCGGTTCTGCACATCAAACGTACCGTGGAGTGGTGAAAACACCAGAAAACGTGTTTCGCGCATTAAGTAGCTCGAAAAGAGCGTTCTCGATGATTCTGCATACTTCTGACAGAAGTCTCACCAGGATTATCGTAGAAAATGCATATCTCAGCTTGAAACCCGACCGAAACCAAGATATCTCCGGTTCTGCATGTCAAACGTACTGTGGAGTGGTGAAAACACCAGAAAACGTGTTTCGTGCATTAAATAGCTCGAAAAGAGCGCTCTCGATGTTTCTGAATACTTTGGACAGATGGTTCACCAAGCTTATCGTCGAAAATGCATATCTCAGCTTGAAACCCCACGAAAACCAAGATATCGCCGGTTCTGCATATCAAACGCACTGTGGAGTGGTGAAAACACCGGATAAGGTTTTTCTCGCATTAAGTAGCTCGAAAAGAGCGTTCTCGAAGATCCTGCATACTTCTGACAGAAGTCTCACCAAGATTATCGTAGAAAATGCATATCTCAGCTTGAAACCCGACGAAAACCGAGTTATCTCCGGTTCTGCACATCAAACGTACCGTGGAGTGGTGAAAACACCAGAAAACGTGTTTCGCGCATTAAGTAGCTCGAAAAGAGCGCTCTCGATGATTCTGCATACTTCTAACAGAAGTCTCACCAAGATTATCGCAGAAAATGCATATCTCAGCTGGAAACACCACGCAAATCAAGATATCGCCTGTTCTGCATATCAAACGGACTGTGGAGTGGTGAAAACAACCAGAGAACGTGTTTCTCGCATTAAGTAGCTCGAAAAGAGCGTTCTCGAAGATCCTGCATACTTCTGACAGAAGTCCCACCAAGATTATCGCAGAAAATGCATATCTCAGCTGGAAACACCACGAAAACCGAGTTACCTCCGGTTCTGCACTTCAAACGTACCGTGGAGTGGTGAAAACACCAGAAAACGAGTTTCTCGCATTAAATAGCTCGAAAAGAGCGCTCTCGATGTTTCTGCATACTTCGGAATGATGTTTCACCAAGATTATCGTAGAAAATGCATATCTCAGCTTGAAACCCGACGAAAACCGAGTTATCTCCGGTTCTGTACATCAAACGTACCGTGGAGTGGTGAAAACTCCAGAAAACGTGTTTCGCGCATTAAGTAGCTCGAAAAGAGCGTTCTCGAAGATTCTGCATACTTCTGACAGAAGTCTCACCAGGATTATCGTAGAAAATGCATATCTCAGCTTGAAACCCGACCGAAACCATGATATCTCCGGTTCTGCATGTCAAACGTACTGTGGAGTGGTGAAAACACCAGAAAACGTATTTCGTGCATTAAGTAGCTCGAAAAGAGCGCTCTCGATGATTCTGCATACTTCTAACAGAAGTCTCACCAAGATTATCGCAGAAAATGCATATCTCAGCTGGAAACACCACGCAAATCAAGATATCGCCTGTTCTGCATATCAAACGGACTGTGGAGTGGTGAAAACAACCAGAGAACGTGTTTCTCGCATTAAGTAGCTCGAAAAGAGCGTTCTCGAAGATCCTGCATACTTCTGACAGAAGTCCCACCAAGATTATCGCAGAAAATGCATATCTCAGCTGGAGACACCACGAAAACCGAGTTACCTCCGGTTCTGCACTTCAAACGTACCGTGGAGTGGTGAAAACACCAGAAAACGAGTTTCTCGCATTAAATAGCTCGAAAAGAGCGCTCTCGATGTTTCTGCATACTTCGGAATGATGTTTCACCAAGATTATCGTAGAAAATGCATATCTCAGCTTGAAACCCGACGAAAACCGAGTTATCTCCGGTTCTGTACATCAAACGTACCGTGGAGTGGTGAAAACACCAGAAAACGTGTTTCGCGCATTAAGTAGCTCGAAAAGAGCGTTCTCGAAGATTCTGCATACTTCTGACAGAAGTCTCACCAGGATTATCGTAGAAAATGCATATCTCAGCTTGAAACCCGACCGAAACCATGATATCTCCGGTTCTGCATGTCAAACGTACTGTGAAGTGGTGAAAACACCAGAAAACGTATTTCGTGCATTAAGTAGCTCGCAAAGAGCGATCTAGATGATTCTGCATACTTCTGACCAAAGACCCACCAAGATTATCGCAGAAAATGCATATCTCAGCTGGAAACACCACGAAAACCGAGTTATCTCCGGTTCTGCACATCAAACGTACCGTGGAGTGGTGAAAACACCAGAAAACGTGTTTCGCGCATTAAGTAGCTCGAAAAGAGCGTTCTCGCAGATTCTGCATACTTCTGACAGAAGTCTCACCAGGATTATCGTAGAAAATGCATATCTCAGCTTGAAACCCGACCGAAAGCAAGATATCTCCGGTTCTGCATGTCAAACGTACTGCGGAGTGGTGAAAACACCAGAAAACGTGTTTCGTGCATTAAGTAGCCCGAAAAGAGCGATCTCGATGATTCAGCATACTTCGGACAGATGTTTCACCAAGATTATAGTAGAAAATGCATATCTCAGCTTGAAACCCGACCGAAACCAAGATATCTCCGGTTCTGCATGTCAAACGTACTGTGGAGTGGTGAAAACACCAGAAAACGTGTTTCGTGCATTAAGTAGCTCGAAAAGAGCGCTCTAGATGATTCTGCATACTTCTAACAGAAGTCTCACCAAGATTATCGCAGAAAATGCATATCTCAGCTGGAAACACCACGCAAATCAAGATATCGCCTGTTCTGCATATCAAACGGACTGTGGAGTGGTGAAAACAACCAGAGAACGTGTTTCTCGCATTAAGTAGCTCGAAAAGAGCGTTCTCGAAGATCCTGCATACTTCTGACAGAAGTCCCACCAAGATTATCGCAGAAAATGCATATCTCAGCTGGAGACACCACGAAAACGGAGTTACCTCCGGTTCTGCACTTCAAACGTACCGTGGAGTGGTGAAAACACCAGAAAACGAGTTTCTCGCATTAAATAGCTCGAAAAGAGCGCTCTCGATGTTTCTGCATACTTCGGAATGATGTTTCACCAAGATTATCGTAGAAAATGCATATCTCAGCTTGAAACCCGACGAAAACCGAGTTATCTCCGGTTCTGTACCTCAAACGTACCGTGGAGTGGTGGAAACACCAGAAAACGTGTTTCGCGCATTAAGTAGCTCGAAAAGAGCGTTCTCGAAGATTCTGCATACTTCTGACAGAAGTCTCACCAGGATTATCGTAGAAAATGCATATCTCAGCTTGAAACCCGACCGAAACCATGATATCTCCGGTTCTGCATGTCAAACGTACTGTGGAGTGGTGAAAACACCAGAAAACGTATTTCGTGCATTAAGTAGCTCGCAAAGAGCGATCTAGATGATTCTGCATACTTCTGACCAAAGACCCACCAAGATTATCGCAGAAAATGCATATCTCAGCTGGAAACACCACGAAAACCGAGTTATCTCCGGTTCTGCACATCAAACGTACCGTGGAGTGGTGAAAACACCAGAAAACGTGTTTCGCGCATTAAGTAGCTCGAAAAGAGCGTTCTCGCAGATTCTGCATACTTCTGACAGAAGTCTCACCAGGATTATCGTAGAAAATGCATATCTCAGCTTGAAACCCGACCGAAAGCAAGATATCTCCGGTTCTGCATGTCAAACGTACTGCGGAGTGGTGAAAACACCAGAAAACGTGTTTTGTGCATTAAGTAGCCCGAAAAGAGCGATCTCGATGATTCAGCATACTTCGGACAGATGTTTCACCAAGATTATCGTAGAAAATGCATATCTCAGCTTGAAACCCGACCGAAACCAAGATATCTCCGGTTCTGCATGTCAAACGTACTGTGGAGTGGTGAAAACACCAGAAAACGTGTTTCGTGCATTAAGTAGCTCGAAAAGAGCGATCTCGATGATTCAGCATATTTCGGACAGGAGTCTCACCAAGATTATCGCAGGAAATGCATATCTCAGCTTGAAACCCCACGCAAACCAAGGTATCTCCGGTTCTGCATATCCAACGAACTGTGGAGTGGTGAAAACCCCAGAAAACGAGTTTCTCGCATTAAATAGCTCGAAAAGAGCGCTCTCGATGTTTCTGCATACTTCGGACAGATGTTTCACCAAGATTATCGTAGAAAATGCATATGTCAGCTTGAAACCCGACGAAAACCAAAATATCGCCGGTTCTGCATATCAAACCAACTGTGGTGTGGTGAAAACACCAGATAACGTGTTTCTCGCGTTAAATAGCTCGAAAAGTGCGATCTCGATGATTCTGCATACTTCTGACAGAAGTCTCACCAGGATTATCGTAGAAAATGCATATATCAGCTTGAAACCCCACGAAAACCAAGATATCTCCAGTTCTGCATGTCAAACGTACTGTGGAGTGGTGAAAACACCAGATAACATGTTTCTCGCATTAAATAGCTCGAAAAGAGCGCTCTCGATGTTTCTTCATATTTCGGACAGATGTTTCACCAAGATTATCGTAGAAAATGCATATCTCAGCTTGAAACCCGACCGAAACCAAGATATCTCCGGTTCTGCATGTCAAACGTACTGTGGAGTGGTGGAAACACCAGAAAACGTGTTTCGTGCATTAAGTAGCTCGAAAAGAGCGATCTCGATGATTCAGCATACTTCGGACAGATGTTTCACCAAGATTATCGTAGAAAATGCATATCTCAGCTTGAAACCCGACGAAAACCACAATATCGCCGGTTCTGCATATAAAACCAACTGTGGAGTGGTGAAAACACCAGATAACGTGTTTCTCGCATTAAATAGCTCGAAAAGTGCGATCTCGATGATTCTGCATACTTGTAACAGAAGTCTCATCAAGATTATCGCAGAAAATGCATATCTCAGCTTGAAACCCGACCGAAACCAAGATACCTCCGGTTCTGCATGTCAAACGTACTGTGGAGTGGTGAAAACACCAGAAAACGTGTTTCGTGCATTAAGTAGCCCGAAAAGAGCGATCTCGATGATTCAGCATACTTCGGACAGATGTTTCACCAAGATTATCGTAGAAAATGCATATCTCAGCTTGAAACCCGACCGAAACCAAGATATCTCCGGTTCTGCATGTCAAACGTACTGTGGAGTGGTGAAAACACCAGAAAACGTGTTTCGTGCATTAAGTAGCTCGAAAAGAGCGATCTCGATGATTCAGCATATTTCGGACAGGAGTCTCACCAAGATTATCGCAGGAAATGCATATCTCAGCTTGAAACCCCACGCAAACCAAGGTATCTCCGGTTCTGCATATCCAACGAACTGTGGAGTGGTGAAAACCCCAGAAAACGAGTTTCTCGCATTAAATAGCTCGAAAAGAGCGCTCTCGATGTTTCTGCATACTTCGGACAGATGTTTCACCAAGATTATCGTAGAAAATGCATATGTCAGCTTGAAACCCGACGAAAACCAAAATATCGCCGGTTCTGCATATCAAACCAACTGTGGTGTGGTGAAAACACCAGATAACGTGTTTCTCGCGTTAAATAGCTCGAAAAGTGCGATCTCGATGATTCTGCATACTTCTGACAGAAGTCTCACCAGGATTATCGTAGAAAATGCATATATCAGCTTGAAACCCCACGAAAACCAAGATATCTCCAGTTCTGCATGTCAAACGTACTGTGGAGTGGTGAAAACACCAGATAACATGTTTCTCGCATTAAATAGCTCGAAAAGAGCGCTCTCGATGTTTCTTCATATTTCGGACAGATGTTTCACCAAGATTATCGTAGAAAATGCATATCTCAGCTTGAAACCCGACCGAAACCAAGATATCTCCGGTTCTGCATGTCAAACGTACTGTGGAGTGGTGGAAACACCAGAAAACGTGTTTCGTGCATTAAGTAGCTCGAAAAGAGCGATCTCGATGATTCAGCATACTTCGGACAGATGTTTCACCAAGATTATCGTAGAAAATGCATATCTCAGCTTGAAACCCGACGAAAACCACAATATCGCCGGTTCTGCATATAAAACCAACTGTGGAGTGGTGAAAACACCAGATAACGTGTTTCTCGCATTAAATAGCTCGAAAAGTGCGATCTCGATGATTCTGCATACTTGTAACAGAAGTCTCATCAAGATTATCGCAGAAAATGCATATCTCAGCTTGAAACCCGACCGAAACCAAGATACCTCCGGTTCTGCATGTCAAACGTACTGTGGAGTGGTGAAAACACCAGAAAACGTGTTTCGTGCATTAAGTAGCCCGAAAAGAGCGATCTCGATGATTCAGCATACTTCGGACAGATGTTTCACCAAGATTATCGTAGAAAATGCATATCTCAGCTTGAAACCCGACCGAAACCAAGATATCTCCGGTTCTGCATGTCAAACGTACTGTGGAGTGGTGAAAACACCAGAAAACGTGTTTCGTGCATTAAGTAGCTCGAAAAGAGCGATCTCGATGATTCAGCATATTTCGAACAGGAGTCTCACCAAGATTACCGCAGGAAATGCATATCTCAGCTTGAAACCCCACGCAAACCAAGGTATCTCCGGTTCTGCATATCCAACGAACTGTGGAGTGGTGAAAACCCCTGAAAACGAGTTTCTCGCATTAAATAGCTCGAAAAGAGCGCTCTCGATGTTTCTGCATACTTCGGACAGATGTTTCACCAAGATTATCGTAGAAAATGCATATGTCAGCTTGATACCCGACGAAAACCAAAATATCGCCGGTTCTGCATATCATACCAACTGTGGTGTTGTGAAAACACCAGATAACGTGTTTCTCGCGTTAAATAGCTCGAAAAGTGCGATCTCGATGATTCTGCATACTTCTGACAGAAGTCTCACCAGGATTATCGTAGAAAATGCATATACCAGCTTGAAACCCCACGAAAACCAAGATATCTCCGGTTCTGCAAGTCAAACGTACTGTGGAGTGGTGAAAACACCAGAAAACGTGTTTCGTGCATTAAGTAGCTCGAAAAGAGCGATCTCGATGATTCAGCATACTTCGGACAGATGTTTCACCAAGATTATCGTAGAAAATGCATATCTCAGCTTGAAACCCGACGAAAACAACAATATCGCCGGTTCTGCATATAAAACCAACTGTGGAGTGGTGAAAACACCAGATAACGTGTTTCTCGCATTAAATAGCTCGAAAAGTGCGATCTCGATGATTCTGCATACTTGTAACAGAAGTCTCATCAAGATTATCGCAGAAAATGCATATCTCAGCTTGAAACCCGACCGAAACCAAGATATCTCCGGTTCTGCATGTCAAACGTACTGCGGAGTGGTGAAAACACCAGAAAACGTGTTTCGTGCATTAAGTAGCTCGAAAAGAGCGATCTCGATGATTCAGCATACTTCGGACAGATGTTTCACCAAGATTATCGTAGAAAATGCATATCTCAGCTTGAAACCCGACGAAAACCAAAATATCGCCGGTTCTGCATATCAAACGCACTGTGGAGTGGTGAAAACACCGGATAAGTTTTTTCTCGCATTAACTAGCTCGAAAAGAGTGTTCTCGAAGATCCTGCATACATCTGACAGAAGTCTCACCTAGATTATCGTAGAAAATGCATATCTCAGCTTGAAACCCGACGAAAACCGAGTTATCTCCGGTTCTGCACATCAAACGTACCGTGGAGTGGTGAAAACACCAGAAAACGTGTTTCGCGCATTAAGTAGCTCGAAAAGAGCGTTCTCGAAGATTCTGCATACTTCTGACAGAAGTCTCACCAGGATTATCGTAAAAAATGCATATCTCAGCTTGAAACCCGACCGAAACCAAGATATCTCCGGTTCTGCATGTCAAACGTACTGTGGAGTGGTGAAAACACCAGAAAACGTGTTTCGTGCATTAAGTAGCTCGAAAAGAGCGATCTAGATGATTCTGCATACTTCTGACTGAAGTCTCACCAATATTATCGCAGAAAATGCATATCTCAGCGTGAAACCCGACGAAAACCGAGTTATCTCCGGTTCCGCACATCAAACGTACCGTGGAGTGGTGAAAACACCAGAAAACGTGTTTCGTGCATTAAGTAGCTCGAAAAGAGCGATCTAGATGATTCTGCATACTTCTGCCTGAAGTCTCACCAATATTATCGCAGAAATTGCATATCTCAGCGTGAAACCCGACGAAAACCGAGTTATCTCCGGTTCTGCACATCAAACGTACCGTGGAGTGGTGAAAACACCAGAAAACGTGTTTCGCGCATTAAGTAGCTCGAAAAGAGCGTTCTCGATGATTCTGCATACTTCTGACAGAAGTCTCACCAGGATTATCGTAGAAAATGCATATCTCAGCTTGAAACCCGACCGAAACCAAGATATCTCCGGTTCTGCATGTCAAACGTACTGTGGAGTGGTGAAAACACCAGAAAACGTGTTTCGTGCATTAAATAGCTCGAAAAGAGCGCTCTCGATGTTTCTGAATACTTTGGACAGATGGTTCACCAAGCTTATCGTCGAAAATGCATATCTCAGCTTGAAACCCCACGAAAACCAAGATATCGCCGGTTCTGCATATCAAACGCACTGTGGAGTGGTGAAAACACCGGATAAGGTTTTTCTCGCATTAAGTAGCTCGAAAAGAGCGTTCTCGAAGATCCTGCATACTTCTGACAGAAGTCTCACCAAGATTATCGTAGAAAATGCATATCTCAGCTTGAAACCCGACGAAAACCGAGTTATCTCCGGTTCTGCACATCAAACGTACCGTGGAGTGGTGAAAACACCAGAAAACGTGTTTCGCGCATTAAGTAGCTCGAAAAGAGCGCTCTCGGTGATTCTGCATACTTCTAACAGAAGTCTCACCAAGATTATCGCAGAAAATGCATATCTCAGCTGGAAACACCACGCAAATCAAGATATCGCCTGTTCTGCATGTCAAACGTACTGTGGAGTGGTGAAAACACCAGAAAACGTGTTTCGTGCATTAAATAGCTCGAAAAGAGCGCTCTCGATGTTTCTGAATACTTTGGACAGATGGTTCACCAAGCTTATCGTCGAAAATGCATATCTCAGCTTGAAACCCCACGAAAACCAAGATATCTCCGGTTCTGCATGTCAAACGTACTGCGGAGTGGTGAAAACACCAGAAAACGTGTTTCGTGCATTAAGTAGCTCGAAAAGAGCGATCTCGATGATTCAGCATACTTCGGACAGATGTTTCACCAAGATTATCGTAGAAAATGCATATCTCAGCTTGAAACCCGACGAAAACCAAAATATCGCCGGTTCTGCATATCAAACGCACTGTGGAGTGGTGAAAACACCGGATAAGTTTTTTCTCGCATTAACTAGCTCGAAAAGAGCGATCTCGATGTTTCAGCATACTTCGGACAGAAGTCTCACCATGATTATCGTAAGAAATGCATATCTCAGCTTGAAACCCCACGAAAACCAAGATATCGCTGGTACTGCATACCAAACGCACTGTGGAGTGGTGAAAACACCAGATAACGTGTTTCTCGCATTAAATAGCTCGAAAAGAGTGTTCTCGAAGATCCTGCATACATCTGACAGAAGTCTCACCTAGATTATCGTAGAAAATGCATATCTCAGCTTGAAACCCGACGAAAACCGAGTTATCTCCGGTTCTGCACATCAAACGTACCGTGGAGTGGTGAAAACACCAGAAAACGTGTTTCGCGCATTAAGTAGCTCGAAAAGAGCGTTCTCGAAGATTCTGCATACTTCTGACAGAAGTCTCACCAGGATTATCGTAAAAAATGCATATCTCAGCTTGAAACCCGACCGAAACCAAGATATCTCCGGTTCTGCATGTCAAACGTACTGTGGAGTGGTGAAAACACCAGAAAACGTGTTTCGTGCATTAAGTAGCTCGAAAAGAGCGATCTAGATGATTCTGCATACTTCTGACTGAAGTCTCACCAATATTATCGCAGAAAATGCATATCTCAGCGTGAAACCCGACGAAAACCGAGTTATCTCCGGTTCCGCACATCAAACGTACCGTGGAGTGGTGAAAACACCAGAAAACGTGTTTCGTGCATTAAGTAGCTCGAAAAGAGCGATCTAGATGATTCTGCATACTTCTGCCTGAAGTCTCACCAATATTATCGCAGAAATTGCATATCTCGGCGTGAAACCCGACGAAAACCGAGTTATCTGCGGTTCTGCACATCAAACGTACCGTGGAGTGGTGAAAACACCAGAAAACGTGTTTCGCGCATTAAGTAGCTCGAAAAGAGCGTTCTCGATGATTCTGCATACTTCTGACAGAAGTCTCACCAGGATTATCGTAGAAAATGCATATCTCAGCTTGAAACCCGACCGAAACCAAGATATCTCCGGTTCTGCATGTCAAACGTACTGTGGAGTGGTGAAAACACCAGAAAACGTGTTTCGTGCATTAAATAGCTCGAAAAGAGCGCTCTCGATGTTTCTGAATACTTTGGACAGATGGTTCACCAAGCTTATCGTCGAAAATGCATATCTCAGCTTGAAACCCCACGAAAACCAAGATATCGCCGGTTCTGCATATCAAACGCACTGTGGAGTGGTGAAAACACCGGATAAGGTTTTTCTCGCATTAAGTAGCTCGAAAAGAGCGTTCTCGAAGATCCTGCATACTTCTGACAGAAGTCTCACCAAGATTATCGTAGAAAATGCATATCTCAGCTTGAAACCCGACGAAAACCGAGTTATCTCCGGTTCTGCACATCAAACGTACCGTGGAGTGGTGAAAACACCAGAAAACGTGTTTCGCGCATTAAGTAGCTCGAAAAGAGCGCTCTCGGTGATTCTGCATACTTCTAACAGAAGTCTCACCAAGATTATCGCAGAAAATGCATATCTCAGCTGGAAACACCACGCAAATCAAGATATCGCCTGTTCTGCATGTCAAACGTACTGTGGAGTGGTGAAAACACCAGAAAACGTGTTTCGTGCATTAAATAGCTCGAAAAGAGCGCTCTCGATGTTTCTGAATACTTTGGACAGATGGTTCACCAAGCTTATCGTCGAAAATGCATATCTCAGCTTGAAACCCCACGAAAACCAAGATATCGCCGGTTCTGCATATCAAACGCACTGTGGAGTGGTGAAAACACCGGATAAGGTTTTTCTCGCATTAAGTAGCTCGAAAAGAGCGTTCTCGAAGATCCTGCATACTTCTGACAGAAGTCTCACCAAGATTATCGTAGAAAATGCATATCTCAGCTTGAAACCCGACGAAAACCGAGTTATCTCCGGTTCTGCACATCAAACGTACCGTGGAGTGGTGAAAACACCAGAAAACGTGTTTCGCGCATTAAGTAGCTCGAAAAGAGCGCTCTCGGTGATTCTGCATACTTCTAACAGAAGTCTCACCAAGATTATCGCAGAAAATGCATATCTCAGCTGGAAACACCACGCAAATCAAGATATCGCCTGTTCTGCATATCAAACGCACTGTGGAGTGGTGAAAACAACCAGAGAACGTGTTTATCGCATTAAATAGCTCGAATAGTGCGATCTCGAAGATCCTGCATACTTCTGACAAAAGTCCCACCAAGATTATCGCAGAAAATGCATATCTCAGCTGGAAACACCACGAAAACCGAGTTACCTCCGGTTCTGCACTTCAAACGTACCGTGGAGTGGTGAAAACACCAGAAAACGAGTTTCTCGCA
This sequence comes from Anthophora plumipes, assembly GCA_951804975.1. Taxonomy (NCBI): domain Eukaryota; kingdom Metazoa; phylum Arthropoda; class Insecta; order Hymenoptera; family Apidae; genus Anthophora; species Anthophora plumipes. Next base: position 3,559,906 of record CATORF010000583.1, read on the forward strand.
TTAAATAGCTCGAAAAGAGCGCTCTCGATGTTTCTGCATACTTCGGACAGATGTTTCACCAAGATTATCGTAAAAAATGCATATCTCAGCTTGAAACCCGACCGAAACCAAGATATCTCCGGTTCTGCATGTCAAACGTACTGTGGAGTGGTGAAAACACCAGAAAACGTGTTTCGTGCATTAAGTAGCTCGAAAAGAGCGATCTAGATGATTCTGCATACTTCTGACTGAAGTCTCACCAATATTATCGCAGAAAATGCATATCTCAGCGTGAAACCCGACGAAAACCGAGTTATCTCCGGTTCCGCACATCAAACGTACCGTGGAGTGGTGAAAACACCAGAAAACGTGTTTCGTGCATTAAGTAGCTCGAAAAGAGCGATCTAGATGATTCTGCATACTTCTGCCTGAAGTCTCACCAATATTATCGCAGAAATTGCATATCTCAGCGTGAAACCCGACGAAAACCGAGTTATCTCCGGTTCTGCACATCAAACGTACCGTGGAGTGGTGAAAACACCAGAAAACGTGTTTCGCGCATTAAGTAGCTCGAAAAGAGCGTTCTCGATGATTCTGCATACTTCTGACAGAAGTCTCACCAGGATTATCGTAGAAAATGCATATCTCAGCTTGAAACCCGACCGAAACCAAGATATCTCCGGTTCTGCATGTCAAACGTACTGTGGAGTGGTGAAAACACCAGAAAACGTGTTTCGTGCATTAAATAGCTCGAAAAGAGCGCTCTCGATGTTTCTGAATACTTTGGACAGATGGTTCACCAAGCTTATCGTCGAAAATGCATATCTCAGCTTGAAACCCCACGAAAACCAAGATATCGCCGGTTCTGCATATCAAACGCACTGTGGAGTGGTGAAAACACCGGATAAGGTTTTTCTCGCATTAAGTAGCTCGAAAAGAGCGTTCTCGAAGATCCTGCATACTTCTGACAGAAGTCTCACCAAGATTATCGTAGAAAATGCATATCTCAGCTTGAAACCCGACGAAAACCGAGTTATCTCCGGTTCTGCACATCAAACGTACCGTGGAGTGGTGAAAACACCAGAAAACGTGTTTCGCGCATTAAGTAGCTCGAAAAGAGCGCTCTCGGTGATTCTGCATACTTCTAACAGAAGTCTCACCAAGATTATCGCAGAAAATGCATATCTCAGCTGGAAACACCACGCAAATCAAGATATCGCCTGTTCTGCATGTCAAACGTACTGTGGAGTGGTGAAAACACCAGAAAACGTGTTTCGTGCATTAAATAGCTCGAAAAGAGCGCTCTCGATGTTTCTGAATACTTTGGACAGATGGTTCACCAAGCTTATCGTCGAAAATGCATATCTCAGCTTGAAACCCCACGAAAACCAAGATATCGCCGGTTCTGCATATCAAACGCACTGTGGAGTGGTGAAAACACCGGATAAGGTTTTTCTCGCATTAAGTAGCTCGAAAAGAGCGTTCTCGAAGATCCTGCATACTTCTGACAGAAGTCTCACCAAGATTATCGTAGAAAATGCATATCTCAGCTTGAAACCCGACGAAAACCGAGTTATCTCCGGTTCTGCACATCAAACGTACCGTGGAGTGGTGAAAACACCAGAAAACGTGTTTCGCGCATTAAGTAGCTCGAAAAGAGCGCTCTCGGTGATTCTGCATACTTCTAACAGAAGTCTCACCAAGATTATCGCAGAAAATGCATATCTCAGCTGGAAACACCACGCAAATCAAGATATCGCCTGTTCTGCATATCAAACGCACTGTGGAGTGGTGAAAACAACCAGAGAACGTGTTTATCGCATTAAATAGCTCGAATAGTGCGATCTCGAAGATCCTGCATACTTCTGACAAAAGTCCCACCAAGATTATCGCAGAAAATGCATATCTCAGCTGGAAACACCACGAAAACCGAGTTACCTCCGGTTCTGCACTTCAAACGTACCGTGGAGTGGTGAAAACACCAGAAAACGAGTTTCTCGCATTAAATAGCTCGAAAAGAGCGCTCTCGATGTTTCTGCATACTTCGGACAGATGTTTCACCAAGATTATCGTAGAAAATGCATATCTCAGCTTGAAACCCGACCGAAACCAAGATATCTCCGGTTCTGCATGTCAAACGTACTGTGGAGTGGTGAAACCACCAGAAAACGTGTTTCGTGCATTAAGTAGCTCGAAAGGAGCGCTCTCGATGTTTCTCCATACTTCGGGCAGAAGTCTCACCAAGATTATCGTAAAAAATGCATATCTCAGCTTGAAACCCCACGAAAACCAAGATATCGCTGGTTCTGTATATCAAACATACTGTGGGGTGCTGAAAACACCAGAGAACGTACTTGTCGCATTAAATAGCTCGAATAGAGCGATCTCGATGATTCTGCATACATCGGACTGAAGTCTCACCAAGATTATCAAAAAAAATGCATATCTCAGCATGAAACGCCACGAAAACCAAGATTTCGCTGGTACTGCATATCAAACGCACTGTGGAGTGGTGAAAACACCAGATAACGTGTTTCTCGCATTAAATAGCTCGAAAAGTGCGATCTCGAAGATTCTGCATACTTCTGACAGAAGTCTCACCAGGATTTTCGTAGAAAATGCATATCTCAGCTTGAAACCCGACCGACACCAAGATATCTCCGGTTCTGCATGTCAAACGTACTGTGGAGTGGTGAAAACACCAGAAAACGTGTTTCCTGCATTAAGTAGCTCGAAAAGAGCGATCTAGATGATTCTGCATACTTCTGACTGAAGTCTCACCAATATTATCGCAGAAAATGCATATCTCAGCTTGAAACCCCACGAAAACCAAGATATCGTTGGTTCTGCATATCAAACGCACTGTGGAATGATGAAAACACCAGATAACGTGTTTCTCGCATTAAATAGCTCGAATAGAGCGATCTAGATGATTCAGCATACTTCGGACAGTAGTCTCACCAAGATTATCGCAGGAAATGCATATCTCAGCTTGAAACCCGACGAAAACCGAGTTATCTCCGGTTCTGCACATCAAACGTACTGTGGAGTGGTGAAAACACCAGAAAACGTGTTTCGCGCATTAAGTAGCTCGAAAAGAGCGTTCTCGAAGATTCTGCATACGTCTGACAGAAGTCTCACCAACATTATCGTAGAAAATGCATATCTCAGCTGGAAACACCCCGAAAATCAAAGTATCGGCGGTTCTGCATATCAAACCAACTGTGGAGTGGTGAAAACACCAGATAACGTGTTTCTCGCATTAAATAGCTCGAAAAGCGCGATCTCGATGATTCTGCATACTTCGGACAGAAGTCTCACCAAGAGTATCGTAAAACATGCATATCTCAGCTTGATACCCCACGAAAACCAAGATATTACCGGTTCTGCATATCAAACGCACTGTGGAGTGGTGAAAACACCAGATAACGTGTTTCTCGCATTAAATAGCTCGAAAAGTGCGATATCGAAGATTCTGCATCCTTCTGACAGAAGTCTCACCAGGATTACCGTAGAAAATGCATATCTCAGCTTGAAACCCGACCGAAACCAAGATATCTCGGGTTCCGCATGTCAAACGTACTGTGGAGTGGTGAAAACACCAGAAAACGTGTTTCGTGCATTAAGTAGCTCGAAAAGAGCGATCTAGATGATTCTGCATACTTCTGACTAAAGTCTCACCAATATTATCGCAGAAAATGCATATCTCAGCTTGAAACCCCACGAAAACCAAGATATCGTTGGTTCTGCATATCAAACGCGCTGTGGAGTGGTGAAAACACCAGATAACGCGTTTCTCGCATTAAATAGCTCGAAAAGAGCGTTCTCGAAGATCCTGAATACTTCTGACAGAAGTCTCACCAAGATTATCGTACAAAATGCATATCTCAGCTTGAAACCCGACGAAAACCGAGTTATCTCCGGTTCTGCACATCAAACGTACCGTGGAGTGGTGAAAACACCAGAAAACGTGTTTCGCGCATTATGTAGCTCGAAAAGAGCGTTCTCGAAGATTCTGCATACTTCTGACAGAAGTCTCACCAACATTATCGTAGAAAATGCATATCTCAGCTGGAAACACCACGAAAATCAAGGTATCGCCGGTTCTGCATATCAAACCAACTGTGGAGTGGTGAAAACACCAGAAAACGTGTTTCCTGCATTAAGTTGCTCGAAAAGAGCGATCTAGATGATTCTGCATACTTCTGACTGAAGTCTCACCAATATTATCGCAGAAAATGCATATCTCAGCTTGAAACCCCACGAAAACCAAGATATCGTTGGTTCTGCATATCAAACGCACTGTGGAATGGTGAAAACACCAGATAACGTGTTTCTCGCATTAAATAGCTCGAAAAGAGCGATCTAGATGATTCAGCATACTTCGGACGGAAGTCTCACCAAGATTATCGCAGGAAATGCATATCTCAGCTTGAAACCCGACGAAAACCGAGTTATCTCCGGTTCTGCACATCAAACGTACCGTGGAGTGGTGAAAACACCAGAAAACGTGTTTCGCGCATTAAGTAGCTCGAAAAGAGCGTTCTCGATGATTCTGCATACTTCTGACAGAAGTCTCACCAACATTATCGTAGAAAATGCATATCTCAGCTGGAAACACCACGAAAATCAAAGTATCGCCGGTTCTGCATATCAAACCAACTGTGGAGTGGTGAAAACACCAGATAACGTGTTTCTCGTATTAAATAGCTCGAAAAGCGCGATCTCGATGATTCTGCATACTTCGGACAGAAGTCTCACCACGATTATCGCAGAAAATGCATATCTGAGCTTGAAACCCCACGAAAACCAAGATATCGCAGGTTCTGCATATCAAACGCACTGTGGAGTGGTGAAAACACCAGATAACTTGTTTCTCGCATTAAATAGCACGAAAAGAGCGATCTCGATGATTCTGCATACTTCGGACAGAAGTCTCACCAAGATTAGCGCAGAAAATGCATATCTCAGCTCGGAACCCCACGAAAACCAAGATATCTCCGGTTCTGCATATCAAACCAACTGTGGAGTGGTGTAAACACCAGATAACGTGTTTCTCGCATTAAATAGCTCGAAAAGCGCGATCTCGATGATTTTGCATACTTCTAACAGAAGTCTCACTAAGATTATCGCAGAAAATGCATATCTCAGCTTGAAACCCGACCGAAACCAAGATATCTCCGGTTGTGCATGTCAAACGTACTGTGGAGTGGTGAAAACACCAGAAAACGTGTTTCGTGCATTAAGTAGCTCGAAAAGAGCGATCTAGATGATTCTGCATACTTCTGACTAAAGTCTCACCAATATTATCGCAGAAAATGCATATCTCAGCTTGAAACCCCACGAATACCAAGATATCGCCGGTTTTGCATATCAAACGCACTGTGGAGTGGTGAAAACACCGGATAAGGTTTTTCTCGCATTAAATAGCTCGAAAAGCGCCATCTCGATGATTCTGCATACTTCGGACAGAAGTCTCACCAAGAGTATCGTAAAACATGCATATCTCAGCTTGATACCCCAAGAAAACCAAGATATTTGCCGGTTCTGCATATCAAACGCACTGTGGAGTGGTGAAAACACCAGATAACGTGTTTCTCGCATTAAATAGCTCGAAAAGTGCGATATCGAAGATTCTGCATCCTTCTGACAGAAGTCTCACCAGGATTACCGTAGAAAATGCATATCTCAGCTTGAAACCCGACCGAAACAAAGATATCTCCGGTTCTGCATGTCAAACGTACTGTGGAGTGGTGAAAACACCAGAAAACGTGTTTCGTGCATTAAGTAGCTCGAAAAGAGCGATCTAGATGATTCTGCATACTTCGGACAGAAGTCTCACCAAGATTATCGTAAAAAATGCATATCTCAGCTTGAAACCCCTCGAAAACCAAGATATCTCCGGTTCTGCACATCAAACGTACCGTGGAGTGGTGAAAACACCAGAAAACGTGTTTCGCGCATTAAGTAGCTCGAAAAGAGCGATCTAGATGATTCTGCATGCTTCTGACTGAAGCCTCACCAATATTATCGCAGAAAATGCATATCACAGCTCGAAACCTCACGAAAATCAAGATGTTGCCGGTTTTGCATATCAAACGCACTGTGGAGTGGTGAAAACAACCAGAGAACGTGTTTCTCACATTAAATAGCTCGAATAGTGCGATCTCGATGATTCTGCATACATCGGACAGAAGTCTCACCAAGATTATCGTATAAAATGCATATCGCAGCTTGAAACCCCACGTAAACCAAGATATCGCTGGTACTGCATATCAAACGCACTGTGGAGTGGTGAAAACACCAGATAACGTGTTTCTCGCATTAAATAGCTCGATAAGAGCGTTCTCGAAGATCCTGCATACTTCTGACAGAAGTCTCACCAAGATTATCGTAGAAAATGCATATCTCAGCTAGAAACCCGAAGAAAAGCGAGTTATCTCCGGTTCTGCACATCAAACGTACCGTGGAGTGGTGAAAACACCAGAAAACGTGTTTCGCGCATTAAGTAGCTCGAAAAGAGCGATCTAGATGATTCTGCATACTTCTGACTAAAGTCTCACCAATATTATCGCAGAAAATGCATATCTCAGCTTGAAACCCCACGAAAACCAAGATATCGTTGGTTCTGCATATCAAACGCGCTGTGGAGTGGTGAAAACACCAGATAACGCGTTTCTCGCATTAAATAGCTCGAAAACAGCGTTCTCGAAGATCCTGAATACTTCTGACAGAAGTCTCACCAAGATTATCGTACAAAATGCATATCTCAGCTTGAAACCCGACGAAAACCGAGTTATCTCCGGTTCTGCACATCAAACGTACCGTGGAGTGGTGAAAACACCAGAAAACGTGTTTCGCGCATTAAGTAGCTCGAAAAGAGCGTTCTCGAAGATTCTGCATACTTCTGACAGAAGTCTCACCAACATTATCGTAGAAAATGCATATCTCAGCTGGAAACACCACGAAAATCAAGGTATCGCCGGTTCTGCATATCAAACCAACTGTGGAGTGGTGAAAACACCAGAAAACGTGTTTCCTGCATTAAGTAGCTCGAAAAGAGCGATCTAGATGATTCTGCATACTTCTGACTGAAGTCTCACCAATATTATCGCAGAAAATGCATATCTCAGCTTGAAACCCCACGAAAACCAAGATATCGTTGGTTCTGCATATCAAACGCACTGTGGAGTGGTGAAAACACCAGATAACGTGTTTCTCGCATTATATAGCTCGAAAAGAGCGATCTAGATGATTCAGCATACTTCGGACGGAAGTCTCACCAAGATTATCGCAGGAAATGCATATCTCAGCTTGAAACCCGACGAAAACCGAGTTATCTCCGGTTCTGCACATCAAACGTACCGTGGAGTGGTGAAAACACCAGAAAACGTGTTTCGCGCATTAAGTAGCTCGAAAAGAGCGTTCTCGAAGATTCTGCATACTTCTGACAGAAGTCTCACCAACATTATCGTAGAAAATGCATATCTCAGCTGGAAACACCACGAAAATCAAAGTATCGCCGGTTCTGCATATCAAACCAACTGTGGAGTGGTGAAAACACCAGATAACGTGTTTCTCGTATTAAATAGCTCGAAAAGCGCGATCTCGATGATTCTGCATACTTCGGACAGAAGTCTCACCAATATTATCGCAGAAAATGCATATCTCATCTCGAAACCTCACGAAAATCAAGATGTTGCCGGTTCTGCATATCAAACGCACTGTGGAGTGGTGAAAACAACCAGAGAACGTGTTTATCGCATTAAATAGCTCGAATAGTGCGATCTCGAAGATCCTGCATACTTCTGACAAAAGTCCCACCAATATTATCGCAGAAAATGCATATCTCAGCTTGAAACCCCACGAAAACCAAGATATCGCTGGTACTGCATATCAAACGCACTGTGGAGTGGTGAAAACACCAGATAACGTGTATCTCGCATTAAATAGCTCGATAAGAGCGTTCTCGAAGATCCTGCATACTTCTGACAGAAGTCTCACCAAGATTATCGTAGAAAATGCATATCTCAGCTAGAAACCCGACGAAAACCGAGTTATCTCCGGTTCTGCACATCAAACGTACCGTGGAGTGGTGAAAACACCAGAAAACGTGTTTCGCGCATTAAATAGCTCGAAAAGCGCGATCTCGATGATTCTGCATACTTCGGACAGAAGTCTCACCAATATTATCGCAGAAAATGCATATCTCATCTCGACACCTCACGAAAATCAAGATGTTGCCGGTTCTGCATATCAAACGCACTGTGGAGTGGTGAAAACAACCAGAGAACGTGTTTATCGCATTAAATAGCTCGAATAGTGCGATCTCGAAGATCCTGCATACTTCTGACAAAAGTCCCACCAATATTATCGCAGAAAATGCATATCTCAGATTGAAACCCGACCGAAACCAAGATATCTCCGGTTCTGCATGTCAAACGTACTGTGGAGAGGTGAAAACACCAGAAAACGTGTTTCGTGCATTAAGTAGCTCGAAAAGAGCGATCTAGATGATTCTGCATACTTCTGACAAAAGACCCACCAAGATTATCGCAGAAAATGCATATCTCAGCTGGAAACACCACGAAAACCGAGTTATCTCCGGTTCTGCACATCAAACGTACCGTGGAGTGGTGAAAACACCAGAAAACGTGTTTCGTGCATTAAGTAGCTCGAAAAGAGCGCTCTCGATGTTTCTGCATACTTCGGACAGATGTTTCACCAAGATTATCGTAGAAAATGCATATCTCAGCTTGAAACCCGACGAAAACCAAAATATCGCCGGTTCTGCATATCAAACCAACTGTGGAGTGGAGAAAACACCAGATAACGTGTTTCTCGCATTAAATAGCTCGAATAGACCGATCTCGATGATAAAGCATACTTCGGACAGAAGTCTCACCAAGATTATCGTAAAAAATGCATAACTCAGCTTGAAACCCCACAAATACCAAGATATCGCCGGTTCTGCATATCAAACGCACTGTGGAGTGGTGAAAACACCAGATAACGTGTTTCTCGCATTAAATAGCTCGAAAATTGCGATCTCGATGATTCTGCATACTTCGGACAGAAGTCTCACCAAGATTATCGCAGAAAATGCATATCTGAGCTTGAAACCCCACGAAAACCAAGATATCGCAGGTTCTGCATATCAAACGCACTGTGGAGTGGTGAAAACACCAGATAACTTGTTTCTCGCATTAAATAGCTCGAAAAGAGCGATCTCGATGATTCTGCATACTTCGGACAGAAGTCTCACCAAGATTATCGCAGAAAATGCACACCTCAGGATGAAAACCGACGAAAACCAAGATATCTCCGGTTCTGCATATCCAACGAACTGTGGAGTGGTGAAAACCCCAGAAAACGAGTTTCTCGCATTAAATACCTCGAATAGAGCGCTCTCGATGTTTCTGCACACTTCGGACAGATGTCTCACCAGGATTATCGTAGAAAATGCATATCTCAGCTTGAAACCCGACCGAAACCAAGATATCTCCGGTTCTGCATGTCAAACATACTGTGGAGTGGTGAAAACACCAGAAAACGTGTTTCGTGCATTAAGTAGCTCGAAAAGAGCGATCAAGATGATTCAGCATATTTCGGACAGGAGTCTCACCAAGATTATCGCAGGAAATGCATATCTCAGCTTGAAACCCCACGAAAACCAAGGTATCTCCGGTTCTGCATATCCAACGAACTGTGGAGTGGTGAAAACCCCAGAAAACGAGTTTCTCGCATTAAATAGCTCGAAAAGAGCGCTCTCGATGTTTCTGCATACTTCGGACAGATGTTTCACCAAGATTATCGTAGAAAATGCATATCTCAGCTTGAAACCCGACGAAAACCAAAATATCGCCGGTTCTGCATATGAAAACCAACTGTGGAGTGGTGAAAACACCAGATAACGTGTTTCTCGCATTAAATAACTCGAAAAGAGCGATCTCGATGACTAAGCATACTTCGGACAGAAGTCTCACCATGATTATCGCAGAAAATGCATATCTCTGCTTGAAACGCCACGAAAACCAAGATATCTCCGGTTCTGCATATCCAACTAACTGTGGAGTGGTGAAAACCCCAGAAAACGTGTTTCTCGCATTAAATAGCTCGAAAAGAGCGCTCTCGATGTTTCGGCATACTTCGGACAGATGTTTCACCAAGCTTATCGCAGAAAATGCATATCTCAGCTTGAAACCCCACGAAAACCAAGATATCTACTGTTCTGCATATCAAACGCACTGTGGTGTGGTGAAAACACCAGAAAACGTGTTTCTCGCATTAGCTAGCTCGAAAAGAGCGTTCTCGATGATTCTGCATACTTCTGACAGAAGTCTCACCAAGATTATCGTAGAAAATGCATATCTCAGCTAGAAACCCGACGAAAACCGAGTTATCTCCGGTTCTGCACATCAAACGTACCGTGGAGTGGTGAAAACACCAGAAAACGTGTTTCGTGTATTAAGTAGCTCGAAACGAGCGTTCTCGAAGATTCTGCATACTTCTAACAGAAGTCTCACCATGATTATCGCAGAAAATGCATATCTCTGCTAGAAACCCCACGAAAACCAAGATATCTCCTGTTCTGCATATCCAACGAACTGTGGAGTGGTGAAAACCCCAGATAACGTGTTTCTCGCATTAAATAGCTCGAAAAGAGCGATCTCGATGACTAAGCATACTTCGGACAGAAGTCTCACCATGATTATCGCAGAAAATACATATCTCAGCTTGAAACCCGACGAAAACCAAGATATCGTCGGTTCTGCATAACATACGCACTGTGGAGTGGTGAAAACACCAGATAACGTGTTTCTCGCATTAAATAACTCGAAACGTGCGATCTCGATGATTAAGCATACTTCGGACAGAGGTATCACCAAGATTATCGCAGAAATTGCATATCTCATCTTGAATCCCCACGAAAACCAGGATATCGCTGGTTCTGCATATCAAACCAACTGTGGAGTGGTGAAAACACCAGATAACGTGTTTCTCGCATTACATAGCTCGGAAAGCGCGATCTCGATGATTCTGCATACTTCGGGCAGAAGTCTCACCAAGATTATCGTAAAACATGCATATCTCAGCTTGATACCCCAAGAAAACCAAGATATCGCGGGTTCTGCATATCAAACGCACTGTGGAGTGGTGAAAACACCAGATAACCTGTTTCTCGCATTAAATAGCTCGAAAAGAGCGATCTAGATGATTCTGCATACTTCTGACTGAAGTCTCACCAATAATATCGCAGAAAATGAATATCTCAGCTTGAAACCCCACGAAAACCAAGATATGGTTGGTTCTGCATATCAAACGCACTGTGGAGTGGTGAAAACACCAGATAACGTGATTCTCGCATTAAATAGCTCGAAAAGAGCGATCTAGATGATTCAGCATACTTCGGACAGAAGTCTCACCAAGATTATCGCAGGATATGCATATCTCAGCTTGACACGCCACGAAAACCAAGATATCTCCGGTTCTGCATATCCAACTAACTGTGGAGTGGTGAAAACCCCAGAAAACGTGTTTCTCGCATTAAATAGCTCGAAAAGAGCGCTCTCAATGTTTCTGCATACTTCGGACAGATGTTTCACCAAGCTTATCGCAGAAAATCCATATCTCCGCTTGAAACCCCACGAAAACCAAGATATCTACTGTTCTGCATATCAAACGCACTGTGGCGTGGTGAAAACACCAGAAAACGTGTTTCTCGCATTAGCTAGCTCGAAAAGAGCGTTCTCGATGATTCTGCATACTTCTCATAGATGAAACATCAAGATTATCGCAGAAAATGCATATTTCATCTGGAAACCCCACGAAAACCAAGTTATCGGCGTCTCTACATATCAAACGCACTGTGGAGTTGTCAAAACACCAGATAACGTGTTTCTCGCATTAAATAGCTCGAAAAGTGCGATCTCGAAGATTCTGCATACTTCTGACAGAAGTCTCACAAGGATTATCGTAGAAAATGCATATCTCAGCTTGAAACCCGACCGAAACCAAGATATTTTCCGGTTCTGCATATCCAACGAACTGTGGAGTGGTGAAAACCCCAGATAACGTGTTTCTCGCTTTAAATAGCTCGAAAAGAGCGATCTCGATGATTAAGCATACTTCGGACAGAAGTCTCACCATGATTATCGCAGAAAATGCATATCTCAGCTCGAAACCTCACGAAAATCAAGATGTTGCCGGTTCTGCATATCAAACGCACTGTGGAGTGGTGAAAACACCAGATAACGTGTTTCTCGCATTAAATAGCTCGATAAGAGCGTTCTCGAAGATCCTGCATACTTCTGACAGAAGTCTCACCAAGATTATCGTAGAAAATGCATATCTCAGCTAGAAACCCGACGAAAACCGAGTTATCTCCGGTTCTGCACATCAAACGTACCGTGGAGTGGTGAAAACACCAGAAAACCTGTTTCGCGCATTAAGTAGCTCGAAAAGAGCGTTCTCGAAGATTCTGCATACTTCTGACAGAAGTCTCACCAGGATTATCGTAGAAAATGCATATCTCAGCTTGAAACCCGACCGAAACCAAGATATCTCCGGTTCTGCATGTCAAACGTACTGTGGAGTGGTGAAAACACCAGAAAACGTGTTTCGTGCATTAGGTAGCTCGAAAAGAGCGATCTAGATGATTCTGCATACTTCTGACAAAAGACCCACCAAGATTATCGCAGAAAATGCATATCTCAGCTGGAAACCCCACGAAAACCAAGTTATCGGCGTCTCTACATATCAAACGCACTGTGGAGTGGTCAAAACACCAGATAACGTGTTTCTCGCATTAAATAGCTCGAAAAGTGCGATCTCGAAGATTCTGCATACTTCTGACTGAAGTCTCACCAATATTATCGTAGAAAATGCATATCTCAGCTTGAAACCCCACGAAAACCAAGATATGGTTGGTTCTGCATATCAAACGCACTGTGGAGTGGTGAAAACACCAGATAACGTGTTTTTCGCATTAAATAGCTCGAAAAGAGCGATCAAGATGATTCTGCATACTTCTAACAGAAGTCTCACCATGATTATCGCAGAAAATGCATATCTCTGCTAGAAACCCCACGAAAACCAAGATATCTCCTGTTCTGCATATCCAACGAACTGTGGAGTGGTGAAAACCCCAGATAACGTGTTTCTCGCATTAAATAGCTCGAAAAGAGCGATCTCGATGATTCTGCATACTTCGGACAGAAGTCTCACCAAGATTATCGCAGAAAATGCACACCTCAGGATGAAAACCGACGAAAACCAAGATATCTCCGGTTCTGCATATCCAACGAACTGTGGAGTGGTGAAAACCCCAGAAAACGAGTTTCTCGCATTAAATAGCTCGAAAAGAGCGCTCTCGATGTTTCTGCATACTTCGGACAGATGTTTCACCAAGATTATCGTAGAAAATGCATATCTCAGCTTGAAACCCCACGAAAACCAAGATATGGTTGGTTCTGCATATCAAACGCACTGTGGAGTGGTGAAAACACCAGATAACGTGTTTCTCGCATTAAATAGCTCGAAAAGAGCGATCAAGATGATTCTGCATACTTCTAACAGAAGTCTCACCATGATTATCGCAGAAAATGCATATCTCTGCTAGAAACCCCACGAAAACCAAGATATCTCCTGTTCTGCATATCCAACGAACTGTGGAGTGGTGAAAACCCCAGATAACGTGTTTCTCGCATTAAATAGCTCGAAAAGAGCGATCTCGATGATTCTGCATACTTCGGACAGAAGTCTCACCAAGATTATCGCAGAAAATGCACACCTCAGGATGAAAACCGACGAAAACCAAGATATCTCAGGTTCTGCATATCCAACGAACTGTGGAGTGGTGAAAACCCCAGAAAACGAGTTTCTCGCATTAAATAGCTCGAATAGAGCGCTCTCGATGTTTCTGCACACTTCGGACAGATGTCTCACCAGGATTATCGTAGAAAATGCATATCTCAGCTTGAAACCCGACCGAAACCAAGATATCTCCGGTTCTGCATGTCAAACGTACTGTGGAGTGGTGAAAACACCAGAAAACGTGTTTCGTGCATTAAGTAGCTCGAAAAGAGCGATCTCGATGATTCAGCATATTTCGGACAGGAGTCTCACCAAGATTATCGCAGGAAATGCATATCTCAGCTTGAAACCCCACGGAAAGCAAGGTATCTCCGGTTCTGCATATCCAACGAACTGTGGAGTGGTGAAAACCCCAGAAAACGAGTTTCTCGCATTAAATAGCTCGAAAAGAGCGCTCTCGATGTTTCTGCATACTTCGGACAGATGTTTCACCAAGATTATCGCAGAAAATGCATATCTCAGCTTGAAACCCGACGAAAACCAAAATATCGCCGGTTCTGCATATCAAACCAACTGTGGAGTGGTGAAAACACCAGATAACGTGTTTCTCGCATTAAATAACTCGAAACAAGCGATCTCGATGATTAAGCATACTTCGGACAGAGGTCTCACCAAGATTATCGCAGAAATTGCATATCTCAGCTTGTATCCCCACGAAAACCAGGATATCGCTGGTTCGGCATATCAAACGCACTGTGGAGTGCTGAAAACACCAGATAACGTGTTTCTCGCATTAAATAGCTCGAATAGAGCGATCTCGATGATAAAGCATACTTCGGACAGAAGTCTCACCAAGATTATCGTAAAAAATGCATAACTCAGCTTGAAACACCACAAATACCAAGATATCGCCGGTTCTGCATATCAAACGCACTGTGGAGTTGTGAAAACACCAGATAACGTGTTTCTCGCATTAAATAGCTCGATAAGAGCGTTCTCGAAGATCCTGCATACTTCTGACAGAAGTCTCACCAAGATTATCGTAGAAAATGCATATCTCAGCTAGAAACCCGACGAAAACCGAGTTATCTCCGGTTCTGCACATCAAACGTACCGTGGAGTGGTGAAAACACCAGAAAACGTGTTTCGCGCATGAAGTAGCTCGAAAAGAGCGTTCTCGAAGATTCTGCATACTTCTGACAGAAGTCTCACCAGGATTATCGTAGAAAATGCATATCTCAGCTTGAAACCCGACCGAAACCAAGATATCTCCGGTTCTGCATGTCAAACGTACTGTGGAGTGGTGAAAACACCAGAAAACGTGTTTCGTGCATTAAGTAGCTCGAAAAGAGCGATCTAGATGATTCTGCATACTTCTGACAAAAGACCCACCAAGATTATCGCAGAAAATGCATATCTCAGCTGGAAACACCACGAAAACCGAGTTATCTCCGGTTCTGCACATCAAACGTACCGTGGAGTGGTGAAAACACCAGAAAACGTGTTTCGTGCATTAAGTAGCTCGAAAAGAGCGATCTCGATGATTCAACATATTTCGGACAGGAGTCTCACCAAGATTATCGCAGGAAATGCATATCTCAGCTTGAAACCCCACGGAAAGCAAGGTATCTCCGGTTCTGCATATCCAACGAACTGTGGAGTGGTGAAAACCCCAGAAAACGAGTTTCTCGCATTAAATAGCTCGAAAAGAGCGCTCTCGATGTTTCTGCATACTTCGGACAGATGTTTCACCAAGATTATCGTAGAAAATGCATATCTCAGCTTGAAACCCGACGAAAACCAAAATATCGCCGGTTCTGCATATCAAACCAACTGTGGAGTGGTGAAAACACCAGATAACGTGTTTCTCGCATTAAATAACTCGAAACAAGCGATCTCGATGATTAAGCATACTTCGGACAGAGGTCTCACCAAGATTATCGCAGAAATTGCATATCTCAGCTTGTATCCCCACGAAAACCAGGATATCGCTGGTTCGGCATATCAAACCAACTGTGGAGTGGAGAAAACACCAGATAACGTGTTTCTCGCATGAAATAGCTGGAATAGACCGATCTCGATGATAAAGCATACTTCGGACAGAAGTCTCACCAAGATTATCGTAAAAAATGCATAACTCAGCTTGAAACCCCACAAATACCAAGATATCGCCGGTTCTGCATATCAAACGCACTGTGGAGTGGTGAAAACACCAGATAACGTGTTTCTCGCATTAAATAGCTCGAAAATTGCGATCTCGATGATTCTGCATACTTCGGACAGAAGTCTCACCAAGATTATCGTAGAAAATGCATATCTGAGCTTGAAACCCCACGAAAACCAAGATATCGCAGGTTCTGCATATCAAACGCACTGTGGAGTGGTGAAAACACCAGATAACTTGTTTCTCGCATTAAATAGCTCGAAAAGAGCGATCTCGATGATTCTGCATACTTCGGACAGAAGTCTCACCAAGATTATCGCAGAAAATGCACACCTCAGGATGAAAACCGACGAAAACCAAGATATCTCCGGTTCTGCATATCCAACGAACTGTGGAGTGGTGAAAACCCCAGAAAACGAGTTTCTCGCATTAAATAGCTCGAATAGAGCGCTCTCGATGTTTCTGCACACTTCGGACAGATGTCTCACCAGGATTATCGTAGAAAATGCATATCTCAGCTTGAAACCCGACCGAAACCAAGATATCTCCGGTTCTGCATGTCAAACGTACTGTGGAGTGGTGAAAACACCAGAAAACGTGTTTCGTGCATTAAGTAGCTCGAAAAGAGCGATCTAGATGATTCTGCATACTTCTGACAAAAGACCCACCAAGATTATCGCAGAAAATGCATATCTCAGCTGGAAACACCACGAAAACCGAGTTATCTCCGGTTCTGCACATCAAACGTACCGTGGAGTGGTGAAAACACCAGAAAACGTGTTTCGTGCATTAAGTAGCTCGAAAAGAGCGCTCTCGATGTTTCTGCATACTTCGGACAGATGTTTCACCAAGATTATCGTAGAAAATGCATATCTCAGCTTGAAACCCGACGAAAACCAAAATATCGCCGGTTCTGCATATCAAACCAACTGTGGAGTGGAGAAAACACCAGATAACGTGTTTCTCGCATGAAATAGCTGGAATAGACCGATCTCGATGATAAAGCATACTTCGGACAGAAGTCTCACCAAGATTATCGTAAAAAATGCATAACTCAGCTTGAAACCCCACAAATACCAAGATATCGCCGGTTCTGCATATCAAACGCACTGTGGAGTGGTGAAAACACCAGATAACGTGTTTCTCGCATTAAATAGCTCGAAAATTGCGATCTCGATGATTCTGCATACTTCGGACAGAAGTCTCACCAAGATTATCGTAGAAAATGCATATCTGAGCTTGAAACCCCACGAAAACCAAGATATCGCAGGTTCTGCATATCAAACGCACTGTGGAGTGGTGAAAACACCAGATAACTTGTTTCTCGCATTAAATAGCTCGAAAAGAGCGATCTCGATGATTCTGCATACTTCGGACAGAAGTCTCACCAAGATTATCGCAGAAAATGCACACCTCAGGATGAAAACCGACGAAAACCAAGATATCTCCGGTTCTGCATATCCAACGAACTGTGGAGTGGTGAAAACCCCAGAAAACGAGTTTCTCGCATTAAATAGCTCGAATAGAGCGCTCTCGATGTTTCTGCACACTTCGGACAGATGTCTCACCAGGATTATCGTAGAAAATGCATATCTCAGCTTGAAACCCGACCGAAACCAAGATATCTCCGGTTCTGCATGTCAAACATACTGTGGAGTGGTGAAAACACCAGAAAACGTGTTTCGTGCATTAAGTAGCTCGAAAAGAGCGATCAAGATGATTCAGCATATTTCGGACAGGAGTCTCACCAAGATTATCGCAGGAAATGCATATCTCAGCTTGAAACCCCACGAAAACCAAGGTATCTCCGGTTCTGCATATCCAACGAACTGTGGAGTGGTGAAAACCCCAGAAAACGAGTTTCTCGCATTAAATAGCTCGAAAAGAGCGCTCTCGATGTTTCTGCATACTTCGGACAGATGTTTCACCAAGATTATCGTAGAAAATGCATATCTCAGCTTGAAACCCGTCGAAAACCAAAATATCGCCGGTTCTGCATATCAAACCAACTGTGGAGTGGTGAAAACACCAGATAACGTGTTTCTCGCATTAAATAACTCGAAAAGAGCGATCTCGATGACTAAGCATACTTCGGACAGAAGTCTCACCATGATTATCGCAGAAAATGCATATCTCTGCTTGAAACGCCACGAAAACCAAGATATCTCCGGTTCTGCATATCCAACTAACTGTGGAGTGGTGAAAACCCCAGAAAACGTGTTTCTCGCATTAAATAGCTCGAAAAGAGCGCTCTCGATGTTTCTGCATACTTCGGACAGATGTTTCACCAAGCTTATCGCAGAAAATGCATATCTCAGCTTGAAACCCCACGAAAACCAAGATATCTACTGTTCTGCATATCAAACGCACTGTGGTGTGGTGAAAACACCAGAAAACGTGTTTCTCGCATTAGCTAGATCGAAAAGATTGTTCTCGATGATTCTGCATACTTCTCATAGATGAAACACCAAGATTATCGCAGAAAATGCATATTTCAGCTGGAAACCCCACGAAAACCAAGTTATCGGCCTCTCTACATATCAAACGCACTGTGGAGTGGTCAAAACACCAGATAACGTGTTTCTCGCATTAAATAGCTCGAAAAGTGCGATCTCGAAGATTCTGCATACTTCTGACAGAAGTCTCACCAGGATTATCGTAGAAAATACATATCTCAGCTTGAAACCCGACCGAAACCAAGATATTTTCCGGTTCTGCATGTCAAACGTACTGTGGAGTGGTGAAAACACCAGAAAACGTGTTTCGTGTATTAAGTAGCTCGAAACGAGGGTTCTCGAAGATTCTGCATACTTCTAACAGAAGTCTCACCATGATTATCGCAGAAAATGCATATCTCTGCTAGAAACCCCACGAAAACCAAGATATCTCCTGTTCTGCATATCCAACGAACTGTGGAGTGGTGAAAACCCCAGATAACGTGTTTCTCGCATTAAATAGCTCGAAAAGAGCGATCTCGATGACTAAGCATACTTCGGACAGAAGTCTCACCATGATTATCGCAGAAAATACATATCTCAGCTTGAAACCCGACGAAAACCAAGATATCGTCGGTTCTGCATAACATACGCACTGTGGAGTGGTGAAAACACCAGATAACGCGTTTCTCGCATTAAATAACTCGAAACGAGCGATCTCGATGATTAAGCATACTTCGGACAGAGGTCTCACCAAGATTATCGCAGAAATTGCATATCTCATCTTGAATCCCCACGAAAACCAGGATATCGCTGGTTCTGCATATCAAACCAACTGTGGAGTGGTGAAAACACCAGATAACGTGTTTCTCGCATTACATAGCTCGAAAAGCGCGATCTCGATGATTCTGCATACTTCGGGCAGAAGTCTCACCAAGATTATCGTAAAACATGCATATCTCAGCTTGATACCCCAAGAAAACCGAGATATCGCCGGTTCTGCATATCAAACGCACTGTGGAGTGGTGAAAACACCGGATGACCTGTTTCTCGCATTAAATAGTTCGAAAAGAGCGATCTAGATGATTCTGCATACTTCTGACTGAAGTCTCACCAATATCATCGCAGAAAATGCATATCTCAGCTTGAAACCCCACGAAAACCAAGATATGGTTGGTTCTGCACATCAAACGTACCGTGGAGTGGTGAAAACACCAGAAAACCTGTTTCGCGCATTAAGTAGCTCGAAAAGAGCGTTCTCGAAGATTCTGCATACTTCTGACAGAAGTCTCACCAGGATTATCGTAGAAAATGCATATCTCAGCTTGAAACCCGACCGAAACCAAGATATCTCCGGTTCTGCATGTCAAACGTACTGTGGAGTGGTGAAAACACCAGAAAACATGTTTCGTGCATTAAGTAGCTCGAAAAGAGCGATCTAGATGATTCTGCATACTTCTGACAAAAGACCCACCAAGATTATCGCAGAAAATGCATATCTCAGCTGGAAACCCCACGAAAACCAAGTTATCGGCGTCTCTACATATCAAACGCACTGTGGAGTGGTCAAAACACCAGATAACGTGTTTCTCGCATTAAATAGCTCGAAAAGTGCGATCTCGAAGATTCTGCATACTTCTGACAGAAGTCTCACCAGGATTATCGTAGAAAATGCATATCTCAGCTTGAAACCCGACCGAAACCAAGATATTTTCCGGTTCTGCATGTCAAACGTACTGTGGAGTCGTGAAAACACCAGAAAACGTGTTTCGTGTATTGAGTAGCTCGAAACTAGCGTTCTCGAAGATTCTGCATACTTCTAACAGAAGTCTCACCATGATTATCGCAGAAAATGCATATCTCAGCTTGATACCCCACGAAAACCAAGATATCGCCGGTTCTGCATATCAAACGCACTGTGGAGTGGTGAAAACACCAGATAACGTGTTTCTCGCATTAAATAGCTCGAAAAGAGCGATCAAGATGATTCTGCATACTTCTGACTGAAGTCTCACCAATATTATCGCAGAAAATGCATATCTCAGCTTGAAACCCCACGAAAACCAAGATATGGTTGGTTCTGCATATCAAACGCACTGTGGACTGGTGAAAACACCAGATAACGTGTTTCTCGCATTAAATAGCTCGAAAAGAGCGATCTAGATGATTCAGCATACTTCGGACAGAAGTCTCACCAAGATTATCGCAGGATATGCATATCTCAGCTTGAAACGCCACGAAAACCAAGATATCGCTGGTACTGCATATCAAACGCACTGTGGAGTGGTGAAAACACCAGATAACGTGTTTCTCGCATTAAATAGCTCGATAAGAGCGTTCTCGAAGATCCTGCATACTTCTGACAGAAGTCTCACCAAGATTATCGTAGAAAATGCATATCTCAGCTAGAAACCCGACGAAAACCGAGTTATCTCCGGTTCTGCACATCAAACGTACCGTGGAGTGGTGAAAACACCAGAAAACGTGTTTCGCGCATTAAGTAGCTCGAAAAGAGCGTTCTCGAAGATTCTGCATACTTCTGACAGAAGTCTCACCAGGATTATCGTAGAAAATGCATATCTCAGCTTGAAACCCGACCGAAACCAAGATATCTCCGGTTCTGCATGTCAAACGTACTGTGGAGTGGTGAAAACACCAGAAAACGTGTTTCGTGCATTAAGTAGCTCGAAAAGAGCGATCTAGATGATTCTGCATACTTCTGACTAAAGTCTCACCAATATTATCGCAGAAAATGCATATCTCAGCTTGAAACCCCACGAAAACCAAGATATCGTTGGTTCTGCATATCAAACGCGCTGTGGAGTGGTGAAAACACCAGATAACGCGTTTCTCGCATTAAATAGCTCGAAAAGAGCGTTCTCGAAGATCCTGAATACTTCTGACAGAAGTCTCACCAAGATTATCGTACGAAATGCATATCTCAGCTTGAAACCCGACGAAAACCGAGTTATCTCCGGTTCTGCACATCAAACGTACCGTGGAGTGGTGAAAACACCAGAAAACGTGTTTCGCGCATTATGTAGCTCGAAAAGAGCGTTCTCGAAGATTCTGCATACTTCTGACAGAAGTCTCACCAACATTATCGTAGAAAATGCATATCTCAGCTGGAAACACCACGAAAATCAAGGTATCGCCGGTTCTGCATATCAAACCAACTGTGGAGTGGTGAAAACACCAGAAAACGTGTTTCCTGCATTAAGTTGCTCGAAAAGAGCGATCTAGATGATTCTGCATACTTCTGACTGAAGTCTCACCAATATTATCGCAGAAAATGCATATCTCAGCTTGAAACCCCACGAAAACCAAGATATCGTTGGTTCTGCATATCAAACGCACTGTGGAATGGTGAAAACACCAGATAACGTGTTTCTCGCATTAAATAGCTCGAAAAGAGCGATCTAGATGATTCAGCATACTTCGGACGGAAGTCTCACCAAGATTATCGCAGGAAATGCATATCTCAGCTTGAAACCCGACGAAAACCGAGTTATCTCCGGTTCTGCACATCAAACGTACCGTGGAGTGGTGAAAACACCAGAAAACGTGTTTCGCGCATTAAGTAGCTCGAAAAGAGCGTTCTCGATGATTCTGCATACTTCTGACAGAAGTCTCACCAACATTATCGTAGAAAATGCATATCTCAGCTGGAAACACCACGAAAATCAAAGTATCGCCGGTTCTGCATATCAAACCAACTGTGGAGTGGTGAAAACACCAGATAACGTGTTTCTCGTATTAAATAGCTCGAAAAGCGCGATCTCGATGATTCTGCATACTTCGGACAGAAGTCTCACCACGATTATCGCAGAAAATGCATATCTGAGCTTGAAACCCCACGAAAACCAAGATATCGCAGGTTCTGCATATCAAACGCACTGTGGAGTGGTGAAAACACCAGATAACTTGTTTCTCGCATTAAATAGCACGAAAAGAGCGATCTCGATGATTCTGCATACTTCGGACAGAAGTCTCACCAAGATTAGCGCAGAAAATGCATATCTCAGCTCGAAACCCCACGAAAACCAAGATATCTCCGGTTCTGCATATCAAACCAACTGTGGAGTGGTGTAAACACCAGATAACGTGTTTCTCGCATTAAATAGCTCGAAAAGCGCGATCTCGATGATTTTGCATACTTCTAACAGAAGTCTCACTAAGATTATCGCAGAAAATGCATATCTCAGCTTGAAACCCGACCGAAACCAAGATATCTCCGGTTGTGCATGTCAAACGTACTGTGGAGTGGTGAAAACACCAGAAAACGTGTTTCGTGCATTAAGTAGCTCGAAAAGAGCGATCTAGATGATTCTGCATACTTCTGACTAAAGTCTCACCAATATTATCGCAGAAAATGCATATCTCAGCTTGAAACCCCACGAATACCAAGATATCGCCGGTTTTGCATATCAAACGCACTGTGGAGTGGTGAAAACACCGGATAAGGTTTTTCTCGCATTAAATAGCTCGAAAAGCGCCATCTCCATGATTCTGCATACTTCGGACAGAAGTCTCACCAAGAGTATCGTAAAACATGCATATCTCAGCTTGATACCCCAAGAAAACCAAGATATTTGCCGGTTCTGCATATCAAACGCACTGTGGAGTGGTGAAAACACCAGATAACGTGTTTCTCGCATTAAATAGCTCGAAAAGTGCGATATCGAAGATTCTGCATCCTTCTGACAGAAGTCTCACCAGGATTACCGTAGAAAATGCATATCTCAGCTTGAAACCCGACCGAAACAAAGATATCTCCGGTTCTGCATGTCAAACGTACTGTGGAGTGGTGAAAACACCAGAAAACGTGTTTCGTGCATTAAGTAGCTCGAAAAGAGCGATCTAGATGATTCTGCATACTTCGGACAGAAGTCTCACCAAGATTATCGTAAAAAATGCATATCTCAGCTTGAAACCCCTCGAAAACCAAAATATCTCCGGTTCTGCATATCAAACCAACTGTGGAGTGGTGTAAACACCAGATAACGTGTTTCTCACATTAAATAGCTCGAAAAGCGCGATCTCGATGATTTTGCATACTTCTAACAGAAGTCTCACTAAGATTATCGCAGAAAATGCATATCTCAGCTTGAAACCCGACCGAAACCAAGATATCTCCGGTTGTGCATGTCAAACGTACTGTGGAGTGGTGAAAACACCAGAAAACGTGTTTCGTGCATTAAGTAGCTCGAAAAGAGCGATCTAGATGATTCTGCATACTTCTGACTAAAGTCTCACCAATATTATCGCAGAAAATGCATATCTCAGCTTGAAACCCCACGAATACCAAGATATCGCCGGTTTTGCATATCAAACGCACTGTGGAGTGGTGAAAACACCGGATAAGGTTTTTCTCGCATTAAATAGCTCGAAAAGCGCCATCTCGATGATTCTGCATACTTCGGACAGAAGTCTCACCAAGAGTATCGTAAAACATGCATATCTCAGCTTGATACCCCACGAAAACCAAGATATTGCCGGTTCTGCATATCAAACGCACTGTGGAGTGGTGAAAACACCAGATAACGTGTTTCTCGCATTAAATAGCTCGAAAAGTGCGATATCGAAGATTCTGCATCCTTCTGACAGAAGTCTCACCAGGATTACCGTAGAAAATGCATATCTCAGCTTGAAACCCGACCGAAACCAAGATATCTCCGGTTCTGCATGTCAAACGTACTGTGGAGTGGTGAAAACACCAGAAAACGTGTTTCGTGCATTAAGTAGCTCGAAAAGAGCGATCTAGATGATTCTGCATACTTCGGACAGAAGTCTCACCAAGATTATCGTAAAAAATGCATATCTCAGCTTGAAACCCCTCGAAAACCAAGTTATCTCCGGTTCTGCATATCAAACCAACTGTGGAGTGGTGTAAACACCAGATAACGTGTTTCTCACATTAAATAGCTCGAAAAGCGCGATCTCGATGATTTTGCATACTTCTAACAGAAGTCTCACTAAGATTATCGCAGAAAATGCATATCTCAGCTTGAAACCCGACCGAAACCAAGATATCTCCGGTTGTGCATGTCAAACGTACTGTGGAGTGGTGAAAACACCAGAAAACGTGTTTCGTGCATTAAGTAGCTCGAAAAGAGCGATCTAGATGATTCTGCATACTTCTGACTAAAGTCTCACCAATATTATCGCAGAAAATGCATATCTCAGCTTGAAACCCCACGAAAACCAAGATATCGCCGGTTTTGCATATCAAACGCACTGTGGAGTGGTGAAAACACCGGATAAGGTTTTTCTCGCATTATCTAGCTCGAAAAGAGCGATATCGATGTTTCAGCATACTTCGGACAGAAGTCTCACCAGGATTATCGTAGAAAATGCATATCTCAGATTGAAACCCGACCGAAACCAAGATATCTCCGGTTCTGCATGTCAAACGTACTGTGGAGTGGTGAAAACACCAGAAAACGAGTTCGTGCATTAAGTAGCTCGAAAAGAGCGATCTAGATGATTCTGCATGCTTCTGACTGAAGCCTCACCAATATTATCGCAGAAAATGCATATCACAGCTCGAAACCTCACGAAAATCAAGATGTTGCCGGTTTTGCATATCAAACGCACTGTGGAGTGGTGAAAACAACCAGAGAACGTGTTTCTCACATTAAATAGCTCGAATAGTGCGATCTCGATGATTCTGCATACATCGGACAGAAGTCTCACCAAGATTATCGTATAAAATGCATATCGCAGCTTGAAACCCCACGTAAACCAAGATATCGCTGGTACTGCATATCAAACGCACTGTGGATTGGTGAAAACACCAGATAACGTGTTTCTCGCATTAAATAGCTCGATAAGAGCGTTCTCGAAGATCCTGCATACTTCTGACAGAAGTCTCACCAAGATTATCGTAGAAAATGCATATCTCAGCTAGAAACCCGACGAAAACCGAGTTATCTCCGGTTCTGCACATCAAACGTACCGTGGAGTGGTGAAAACACCAGAAAACGTGTTTCGCGCATTAAGTAGCTCGAAAAGAGCGTTCTCGAAGATTCTGCATACTTCTGACAGAAGCCTCACCAGGATAATCGTAGAAAATGCATATCTCAGATTGAAACCCGACCGAAACCAAGATATCTCCGGTTCTGCATTTCAAACGTACTGTGGAGAGGTGAAAACACCAGAAAACGTGTTTCGTGCATTAAGTAGCTCGAAAAGAGCGATCTAGATGATTCTGCATACTTCTGACAAAAGACCCACCAAGATTATCGCAGAAAATGCATATCTCAGCTGGAAACACCACGAAAACCGAGTTATCTCCGGTTCTGCACATCAAACGTACCGTGGAGTGGTGAAAACACCAGAAAACGTGTTTCGTGCATTAAGTAGCTCGAAAAGAGCGCTCTCGATGTTTCTGCATACTTCGGACAGATGTTTCACCAAGATTATCGTAGAAAATGCATATCTCAGCTTGAAACCCGACGAAAACCAAAATATCGCCGGTTCTGCATATCAAACCAACTGTGGAGTGGAGAAAACACCAGATAACGTGTTTCTCGCATTAAATAGCTCGAATAGACCGATCTCGATGATAAAGCATACTTCGGACAGAAGTCTCACCAAGATTATCGTAAAAAATGCATAACTCAGCTTGAAACCCCACAAATACCAAGATATCGCCGGTTCTGCATATCAAACGCACTGTGGAGTGGTGAAAACACCAGATAACGTGTTTCTCGCATTAAATAGCTCGAAAATTGCGATCTCGATGATTCTGCATACTTCGGACAGAAGTCTCACCAAGATTATCGCAGAAAATGCATATCTGAGCTTGAAACCCCACGAAAACCAAGATATCGCAGGTTCTGCATATCAAACGCACTGTGGAGTGGTGAAAACACCAGATAACTTGTTTCTCGCATTAAATAGCTCGAAAAGAGCGATCTCGATGATTCTGCATACTTCGGACAGAAGTCTCACCAAGATTATCGCAGAAAATGCACACCTCAGGATGAAAACCGACGAAAACCAAGATATCTCCGGTTCTGCATATCCAACGAACTGTGGAGTGGTGAAAACCCCAGAAAACGAGTTTCTCGCATTAAATACCTCGAATAGAGCGCTCTCGATGTTTCTGCACACTTCGGACAGATGTCTCACCAGGATTATCGTAGAAAATGCATATCTCAGCTTGAAACCCGACCGAAACCAAGATATCTCCGGTTCTGCATGTCAAACATACTGTGGAGTGGTGAAAACACCAGAAAACGTGTTTCGTGCATTAAGTAGCTCGAAAAGAGCGATCAAGATGATTCAGCATATTTCGGACAGGAGTCTCACCAAGATTATCGCAGGAAATGCATATCTCAGCTTGAAACCCCACGAAAACCAAGGTATCTCCGGTTCTGCATATCCAACGAACTGTGGAGTGGTGAAAACCCCAGAAAACGAGTTTCTCGCATTAAATAGCTCGAAAAGAGCGCTCTCGATGTTTCTGCATACTTCGGACAGATGTTTCACCAAGATTATCGTAGAAAATGCATATCTCAGCTTGAAACCCGACGAAAACCAAAATATCGCCGGTTCTGCATATCAAACCAACTGTGGAGTGGTGAAAACACCAGATAACGTGTTTCTCGCATTAAATAACTCGAAAAGAGCGATCTCGATGACTAAGCATACTTCGGACAGAAGTCTCACCATGATTATCGCAGAAAATGCATATCTCTGCTTGAAACGCCACGAAAACCAAGATATCTCCGGTTCTGCATATCCAACTAACTGTGGAGTGGTGAAAACCCCAGAAAACGTGTTTCTCGCATTAAATAGCTCGAAAAGAGCGCTCTCGATGTTTCGGCATACTTCGGACAGATGTTTCACCAAGCTTATCGCAGAAAATGCATATCTCAGCTTGAAACCCCACGAAAACCTAGATATCTACTGTTCTGCATATCAAACGCACTGTGGTGTGGTGAAAACACCAGAAAACGTGTTTCTCGCATTAGCTAGCTCGAAAAGAGCGTTCTCGATGATTCTGCATACTTCTGACAGAAGTCTCACCAAGATTATCGTAGAAAATGCATATCTCAGCTAGAAACCCGACGAAAACCGAGTTATCTCCGGTTCTGCACATCAAACGTACCGTGGAGTGGTGAAAACACCAGAAAACGTGTTTCGTGTATTAAGTAGCTCGAAACGAGCGTTCTCGAAGATTCTGCATACTTCTAACAGAAGTCTCACCATGATTATCGCAGAAAATGCATATCTCTGCTAGAAACCCCACGAAAACCAAGATATCTCCTGTTCTGCATATCCAACGAACTGTGGAGTGGTGAAAACCCCAGATAACGTGTTTCTCGCATTAAATAGCTCGAAAAGAGCGATCTCGATGACTAAGCATACTTCGGACAGAAGTCTCACCATGATTATCGCAGAAAATACATATCTCAGCTTGAAACCCGACGAAAACCAAGATATCGTCGGTTCTGCATAACATACGCACTGTGGAGTGGTGAAAACACCAGATAACGTGTTTCTCGCATTAAATAACTCGAAACGTGCGATCTCGATGATTAAGCATACTTCGGACAGAGGTATCACCAAGATTATCGCAGAAATTGCATATCTCATCTTGAATCCCCACGAAAACCAGGATATCGCTGGTTCTGCATATCAAACCAACTGTGGAGTGGTGAAAACACCAGATAACGTGTTTCTCGCATTACATAGCTCGGAAAGCGCGATCTCGATGATTCTGCATACTTCGGGCAGAAGTCTCACCAAGATTATCGTAAAACATGCATATCTCAGCTTGATACCCCAAGAAAACCAAGATATCGCGGGTTCTGCATATCAAACGCACTGTGGAGTGGTGAAAACACCAGATAACCTGTTTCTCGCATTAAATAGCTCGAAAAGAGCGATCTAGATGATTCTGCATACTTCTGACTGAAGTCTCACCAATAATATCGCAGAAAATGAATATCTCAGCTTGAAACCCCACGAAAACCAAGATATGGTTGGTTCTGCATATCAAACGCACTGTGGAGTGGTGAAAACACCAGATAACGTGATTCTCGCATTAAATAGCTCGAAAAGAGCGATCTAGATGATTCAGCATACTTCGGACAGAAGTCTCACCAAGATTATCGCAGGATATGCATATCTCAGCTTGACACGCCACGAAAACCAAGATATCTCCGGTTCTGCATATCCAACTAACTGTGGAGTGGTGAAAACCCCAGAAAACGTGTTTCTCGCATTAAATAGCTCGAAAAGAGCGCTCTCAATGTTTCTGCATACTTCGGACAGATGTTTCACCAAGCTTATCGCAGAAAATCCATATCTCCGCTTGAAACCCCACGAAAACCAAGATATCTACTGTTCTGCATATCAAACGCACTGTGGCGTGGTGAAAACACCAGAAAACGTGTTTCTCGCATTAGCTAGCTCGAAAAGAGCGTTCTCGATGATTCTGCATACTTCTCATAGATGAAACATCAAGATTATCGCAGAAAATGCATATTTCATCTGGAAACCCCACGAAAACCAAGTTATCGGCGTCTCTACATATCAAACGCACTGTGGAGTTGTCAAAACACCAGATAACGTGTTTCTCGCATTAAATAGCTCGAAAAGTGCGATCTCGAAGATTCTGCATACTTCTGACAGAAGTCTCACAAGGATTATCGTAGAAAATGCATATCTCAGCTTGAAACCCGACCGAAACCAAGATATTTTCCGGTTCTGCATATCCAACGAACTGTGGAGTGGTGAAAACCCCAGATAACGTGTTTCTCGCTTTAAATAGCTCGAAAAGAGCGATCTCGATGATTAAGCATACTTCGGACAGAAGTCTCACCATGATTATCGCAGAAAATGCATATCTCAGCTCGAAACCTCACGAAAATCAAGATGTTGCCGGTTCTGCATATCAAACGCACTGTGGAGTGGTGAAAACACCAGATAACGTGTTTCTCGCATTAAATAGCTCGATAAGAGCGTTCTCGAAGATCCTGCATACTTCTGACAGAAGTCTCACCAAGATTATCGTAGAAAATGCATATCTCAGCTAGAAACCCGACGAAAACCGAGTTATCTCCGGTTCTGCACATCAAACGTACCGTGGAGTGGTGAAAACACCAGAAAACCTGTTTCGCGCATTAAGTAACTCGAAAAGAGCGTTCTCGAAGATTCTGCATACTTCTGACAGAAGTCTCACCAGGATTATCGTAGAAAATGCATATCTCAGCTTGAAACCCGACCGAAACCAAGATATCTCCGGTTCTGCATGTCAAACGTACTGTGGAGTGGTGAAAACACCAGAAAACGTGTTTCGTGCATTAGGTAGCTCGAAAAGAGCGATCTAGATGATTCTGCATACTTCTGACAAAAGACCCACCAAGATTATCGCAGAAAATGCATATCTCAGCTGGAAACCCCACGAAAACCAAGTTATCGGCGTCTCTACATATCAAACGCACTGTGGAGTGGTCAAAACACCAGATAACGTGTTTCTCGCATTAAATAGCTCGAAAAGTGCGATCTCGAAGATTCTGCATACTTCTGACTGAAGTCTCACCAATATTATCGTAGAAAATGCATATCTCAGCTTGAAACCCCACGAAAACCAAGATATGGTTGGTTCTGCATATCAAACGCACTGTGGAGTGGTGAAAACACCAGATAACGTGTTTTTCGCATTAAATAGCTCGAAAAGAGCGATCAAGATGATTCTGCATACTTCTAACAGAAGTCTCACCATGATTATCGCAGAAAATGCATATCTCTGCTAGAAACCCCACGAAAACCAAGATATCTCCTGTTCTGCATATCCAACGAACTGTGGAGTGGTGAAAACCCCAGATAACGTGTTTCTCGCATTAAATAGCTCGAAAAGAGCGATCTCGATGATTCTGCATACTTCGGACAGAAGTCTCACCAAGATTATCGCAGAAAATGCACACCTCAGGATGAAAACCGACGAAAACCAAGATATCTCAGGTTCTGCATATCCAACGAACTGTGGAGTGGTGAAAACCCCAGAAAACGAGTTTCTCGCATTAAATAGCTCGAATAGAGCGCTCTCGATGTTTCTGCACACTTCGGACAGATGTCTCACCAGGATTATCGTAGAAAATGCATATCTCAGCTTGAAACCCGACCGAAACCAAGATATCTCCGGTTCTGCATGTCAAAAGTACTGTGGAGTGGTGAAAACACCAGAAAACGTGTTTCGTGCATTAAGTAGCTCGAAAAGAGCGATCTCGATGATTCAGCATATTTCGGACAGGAGTCTCACCAAGATTATCGCAGGAAATGCATATCTCAGCTTGAAACCCCACGGAAAGCAAGGTATCTCCGGTTCTGCATATCCAACGAACTGTGGAGTGGTGAAAACCCCAGAAAACGAGTTTCTCGCATTAAATAGCTCGAAAAGAGCGCTCTCGATGTTTCTGCATACTTCGGACAGATGTTTCACCAAGATTATCGTAGAAAATGCATATCTCAGCTTGAAACCCCACGAAAACCAAGATATGGTTGGTTCTGCATATCAAACGCACTGTGGAGTGGTGAAAACACCAGATAACGTGTTTCTCGCATTAAATAGCTCGAAAAGAGCGATCAAGATGATTCTGCATACTTCTAACAGAAGTCTCACCATGATTATCGCAGAAAATGCATATCTCTGCTAGAAACCCCACGAAAACCAAGATATCTCCTGTTCTGCATATCCAACGAACTGTGGAGTGGTGAAAACCCCAGATAACGTGTTTCTCGCATTAAATAGCTCGAAAAGAGCGATCTCGATGATTCTGCATACTTCGGACAGAAGTCTCACCAAGATTATCGCAGAAAATGCACACCTCAGGATGAAAACCGACGAAAACCAAGATATCTCAGGTTCTGCATATCCAACGAACTGTGGAGTGGTGAAAACCCCAGAAAACGAGTTTCTCGCATTAAATAGCTCGAATAGAGCGCTCTCGATGTTTCTGCACACTTCGGACAGATGTCTCACCAGGATTATCGTAGAAAATGCATATCTCAGCTTGAAACCCGACCGAAACCAAGATATCTCCGGTTCTGCATGTCAAACGTACTGTGGAGTGGTGAAAACACCAGAAAACGTGTTTCGTGCATTAAGTAGCTCGAAAAGAGCGATCTCGATGATTCAGCATATTTCGGACAGGAGTCTCACCAAGATTATCGCAGGAAATGCATATCTCAGCTTGAAACCCCACGGAAAGCAAGGTATCTCCGGTTCTGCATATCCAACGAACTGTGGAGTGGTGAAAACCCCAGAAAACGAGTTTCTCGCATTAAATAGCTCGAAAAGAGCGCTCTCGATGTTTCTGCATACTTCGGACAGATGTTTCACCAAGATTATCGTAGAAAATGCATATCTCAGCTTGAAACCCCACGAAAACCAAGATATGGTTGGTTCTGCATATCAAACGCACTGTGGAGTGGTGAAAACACCAGATAACGTGTTTCTCGCATTAAATAGCTCGAAAAGAGCGATCAAGATGATTCTGCATACTTCTAACAGAAGTCTCACCATGATTATCGCAGAAAATGCATATCTCTGCTAGAAACCCCACGAAAACCAAGATATCTCCTGTTCTGCATATCCAACGAACTGTGGAGTGGTGAAAACCCCAGATAACGTGTTTCTCGCATTAAATAGCTCGAAAAGAGCGATCTCGATGATTCTGCATACTTCGGACAGAAGTCTCACCAAGATTATCGCAGAAAATGCACACCTCAGGATGAAAACCGACGAAAACCAAGATATCTCAGGTTCTGCATATCCAACGAACTGTGGAGTGGTGAAAACCCCAGAAAACGAGTTTCTCGCATTAAATAGCTCGAATAGAGCGCTCTCGATGTTTCTGCACACTTCGGACAGATGTCTCACCAGGATTATCGTAGAAAATGCATATCTCAGCTTGAAACCCGACCGAAACCAAGATATCTCCGGTTCTGCATGTCAAACGTACTGTGGAGTGGTGAAAACACCAGAAAACGTGTTTCGTGCATTAAGTAGCTCGAAAAGAGCGATCTCGATGATTCAGCATATTTCGGACAGGAGTCTCACCAAGATTATCGCAGGAAATGCATATCTCAGCTTGAAACCCCACGGAAAGCAAGGTATCTCCGGTTCTGCATATCCAACGAACTGTGGAGTGGTGAAAACCCCAGAAAACGAGTTTCTCGCATTAAATAGCTCGAAAAGAGCGCTCTCGATGTTTCTGCATACTTCGGACAGATGTTTCACCAAGATTATCGTAGAAAATGCATATCTCAGCTTGAAACCCGACGAAAACCAAAATATCGCCGGTTCTGCATATCAAACCAACTGTGGAGTGGTGAAAACACCAGATAACGTGTTTCTCGCATTAAATAACTCGAAACAAGCGATCTCGATGATTAAGCATACTTCGGACAGAGGTCTCACCAAGATTATCGCAGAAATTGCATATCTCAGCTTGTATCCCCACGAAAACCAGGATATCGCTGGTTCGGCATATCAAACGCACTGTGGAGTGCTGAAAACACCAGATAACGTGTTTCTCGCATTAAATAGCTCGAATAGAGCGATCTCGATGATAAAGCATACTTCGGACAGAAGTCTCACCAAGATTATCGTAAAAAATGCATAACTCAGCTTGAAACACCACAAATACCAAGATATCGCCGGTTCTGCATATCAAACGCACTGTGGAGTTGTGAAAACACCAGATAACGTGTTTCTCGCATTAAATAGCTCGATAAGAGCGTTCTCGAAGATCCTGCATACTTCTGACAGAAGTCTCACCAAGATTATCGTAGAAAATGCATATCTCAGCTAGAAACCCGACGAAAACCGAGTTATCTCCGGTTCTGCACATCAAACGTACCGTGGAGTGGTGAAAACACCAGAAAACGTGTTTCGCGCATGAAGTAGCTCGAAAAGAGCGTTCTCGAAGATTCTGCATACTTCTGACAGAAGTCTCACCAGGATTATCGTAGAAAATGCATATCTCAGCTTGAAACCCGACCGAAACCAAGATATCTCCGGTTCTGCATGTCAAACGTACTGTGGAGTGGTGAAAACACCAGAAAACGTGTTTCGTGCATTAAGTAGCTCGAAAAGAGCGATCTAGATGATTCTGCATACTTCTGACAAAAGACCCACCAAGATTATCGCAGAAAATGCATATCTCAGCTGGAAACACCACGAAAACCGAGTTATCTCCGGTTCTGCACATCAAACGTACCGTGGAGTGGTGAAAACACCAGAAAACGTGTTTCGTGCATTAAGTAGCTCGAAAAGAGCGATCTCGATGATTCAACATATTTCGGACAGGAGTCTCACCAAGACTATCGCAGGAAATGCATATCTCAGCTTGAAACCCCACGGAAAGCAAGGTATCTCCGGTTCTGCATATCCAACGAACTGTG
Organism: Anthophora plumipes; assembly: GCA_951804975.1. NCBI lineage: Eukaryota > Metazoa > Arthropoda > Insecta > Hymenoptera > Apidae > Anthophora > Anthophora plumipes. The sequence continues at coordinate 3,593,722 of CATORF010000583.1, forward strand.
GAGTGGTGAAAACCCCAGAAAACGAGTTTCTCGCATTAAATAGCTCGAAAAGAGCGCTCTCGATGTTTCTGCATACTTCGGACAGATGTTTCACCAAGATTATCGTAAAAAATGCATAACTCAGCTTGAAACCCCACAAATACCAAGATATCGCCGGTTCTGCATATCAAACGCACTGTGGAGTGGTGAAAACACCAGATAACGTGTTTCGCGCATGAAGTAGCTCGAAAAGAGCGTTCTCGAAGATTCTGCATACTTCTGACAGAAGTCTCACCAGGATTATCGTAGAAAATGCATATCTCAGCTTGAAACCCGACCGAAACCAAGATATCTCCGGTTCTGCATGTCAAACGTACTGTGGAGTGGTGAAAACACCAGAAAACGTGTTTCGTGCATTAAGTAGCTCGAAAAGAGCGATCTAGATGATTCTGCATACTTCTGACAAAAGACCCACCAAGATTATCGCAGAAAATGCATATCTCAGCTGGAAACACCACGAAAACCGAGTTATCTCCGGTTCTGCACATCAAACGTACCGTGGAGTGGTGAAAACACCAGAAAACGTGTTTCGTGCATTAAGTAGCTCGAAAAGAGCGCTCTCGATGTTTCTGCATACTTCGGACAGATGTTTCACCAAGATTATCGTAGAAAATGCATATCTCAGCTTGAAACCCGACGAAAACCAAAATATCGCCGGTTCTGCATATCAAACCAACTGTGGAGTGGAGAAAACACCAGATAACGTGTTTCTCGCATGAAATAGCTGGAATAGACCGATCTCGATGATAAAGCATACTTCGGACAGAAGTCTCACCAAGATTATCGTAAAAAATGCATAACTCAGCTTGAAACCCCACAAATACCAAGATATCGCCGGTTCTGCATATCAAACGCACTGTGGAGTGGTGAAAACACCAGATAACGTGTTTCTCGCATTAAATAGCTCGAAAATTGCGATCTCGATGATTCTGCATACTTCGGACAGAAGTCTCACCAAGATTATCGTAGAAAATGCATATCTGAGCTTGAAACCCCACGAAAACCAAGATATCGCAGGTTCTGCATATCAAACGCACTGTGGAGTGGTGAAAACACCAGATAACTTGTTTCTCGCATTAAATAGCTCGAAAAGAGCGATCTCGATGATTCTGCATACTTCGGACAGAAGTCTCACCAAGATTATCGCAGAAAATGCACACCTCAGGATGAAAACCGACGAAAACCAAGATATCTCCGGTTCTGCATATCCAACGAACTGTGGAGTGGTGAAAACCCCAGAAAACGAGTTTCTCGCATTAAATAGCTCGAATAGAGCGCTCTCGATGTTTCTGCACACTTCGGACAGATGTCTCACCAGGATTATCGTAGAAAATGCATATCTCAGCTTGAAACCCGACCGAAACCAAGATATCTCCGGTTCTGCATGTCAAACGTACTGTGGAGTGGTGAAAACACCAGAAAACGTGTTTCGTGCATTAAGTAGCTCGAAAAGAGCGATCTAGATGATTCTGCATACTTCTGACAAAAGACCCACCAAGATTATCGCAGAAAATGCATATCTCAGCTGGAAACACCACGAAAACCGAGTTATCTCCGGTTCTGCACATCAAACGTACCGTGGAGTGGTGAAAACACCAGAAAACGTGTTTCGTGCATTAAGTAGCTCGAAAAGAGCGCTCTCGATGTTTCTGCATACTTCGGACAGATGTTTCACCAAGATTATCGTAGAAAATGCATATCTCAGCTTGAAACCCGACGAAAACCAAAATATCGCCGGTTCTGCATATCAAACCAACTGTGGAGTGGAGAAAACACCAGATAACGTGTTTCTCGCATGAAATAGCTGGAATAGACCGATCTCGATGATAAAGCATACTTCGGACAGAAGTCTCACCAAGATTATCGTAAAAAATGCATAACTCAGCTTGAAACCCCACAAATACCAAGATATCGCCGGTTCTGCATATCAAACGCACTGTGGAGTGGTGAAAACACCAGATAACGTGTTTCTCGCATTAAATAGCTCGAAAATTGCGATCTCGATGATTCTGCATACTTCGGACAGAAGTCTCACCAAGATTATCGTAGAAAATGCATATCTGAGCTTGAAACCCCACGAAAACCAAGATATCGCAGGTTCTGCATATCAAACGCACTGTGGAGTGGTGAAAACACCAGATAACTTGTTTCTCGCATTAAATAGCTCGAAAAGAGCGATCTCGATGATTCTGCATACTTCGGACAGAAGTCTCACCAAGATTATCGCAGAAAATGCACACCTCAGGATGAAAACCGACGAAAACCAAGATATCTCCGGTTCTGCATATCCAACGAACTGTGGAGTGGTGAAAACCCCAGAAAACGAGTTTCTCGCATTAAATAGCTCGAATAGAGCGCTCTCGATGTTTCTGCACACTTCGGACAGATGTCTCACCAGGATTATCGTAGAAAATGCATATCTCAGCTTGAAACCCGACCGAAACCAAGATATCTCCGGTTCTGCATGTCAAACATACTGTGGAGTGGTGAAAACACCAGAAAACGTGTTTCGTGCATTAAGTAGCTCGAAAAGAGCGATCTCGATGACTAAGCATACTTCGGACAGAAGTCTCACCATGATTATCGCAGAAAATGCATATCTCTGCTTGAAACGCCACGAAAACCAAGATATCTCCGGTTCTGCATATCCAACTAACTGTGGAGTGGTGAAAACCCCAGAACACGTGTTTCTCGCATTAAATAGCTCGAAAAGAGCGCTCTCGATGATTCTGCATACTTCGGACAGAAGTCTCACCAAGATTATCGCAGAAAATGCATATCTCAGGATGAAAACCGACGAAAACCAAGATATCTCCGGTTCTGCATATCCAACGAACTGTGGAGTGGTGAAAACCCCAGAAAACGAGTTTCTCGCATTAAATAGCTCGAATAGAGCGCTCTCGATGTTTCTGCACACTTCGGACAGATGTCTCACCAGGATTATCGTAGAAAATGCATATCTCAGCTTGAAACCCGACCGAAACCAAGATATCTCCGGTTCTGCATGTCAAACGTACTGTGGAGTGGTGAAAACACCAGAAAACGTGTTTCGTGCATTAAGTAGCTCGAAAAGAGCGATCTAGATGATTCTGCATACTTCTGACAAAAGACCCACCAAGATTATCGCAGAAAATGCATATCTCAGCTGGAAACACCACGAAAACCGAGTTATCTCCGGTTCTGCACATCAAACGTACCGTGGAGTGGTGAAAACACCAGAAAACGTGTTTCGTGCATTAAGTAGCTCGAAAAGAGCGCTCTCGATGTTTCTGCATACTTCGGACAGATGTTTCACCAAGATTATCGTAGAAAATGCATATCTCAGCTTGAAACCCGACGAAAACCAAAATATCGCCGGTTCTGCATATCAAACCAACTGTGGAGTGGAGAAAACACCAGATAACGTGTTTCTCGCATGAAATAGCTGGAATAGACCGATCTCGATGATAAAGCATACTTCGGACAGAAGTCTCACCAAGATTATCGTAAAAAATGCATAACTCAGCTTGAAACCCCACAAATACCAAGATATCGCCGGTTCTGCATATCAAACGCACTGTGGAGTGGTGAAAACACCAGATAACGTGTTTCTCGCATTAAATAGCTCGAAAATTGCGATCTCGATGATTCTGCATACTTCGGACAGAAGTCTCACCAAGATTATCGTAGAAAATGCATATCTGAGCTTGAAACCCCACGAAAACCAAGATATCGCAGGTTCTGCATATCAAACGCACTGTGGAGTGGTGAAAACACCAGATAACTTGTTTCTCGCATTAAATAGCTCGAAAAGAGCGATCTCGATGATTCTGCATACTTCGGACAGAAGTCTCACCAAGATTATCGCAGAAAATGCACACCTCAGGATGAAAACCGACGAAAACCAAGATATCTCCGGTTCTGCATATCCAACGAACTGTGGAGTGGTGAAAACCCCAGAAAACGAGTTTCTCGCATTAAATAGCTCGAATAGAGCGCTCTCGATGTTTCTGCACACTTCGGACAGATGTCTCACCAGGATTATCGTAGAAAATGCATATCTCAGCTTGAAACCCGACCGAAACCAAGATATCTCCGGTTCTGCATGTCAAACATACTGTGGAGTGGTGAAAACACCAGAAAACGTGTTTCGTGCATTAAGTAGCTCGAAAAGAGCGATCTCGATGACTAAGCATACTTCGGACAGAAGTCTCACCATGATTATCGCAGAAAATGCATATCTCTGCTTGAAACGCCACGAAAACCAAGATATCTCCGGTTCTGCATATCCAACTAACTGTGGAGTGGTGAAAACCCCAGAACACGTGTTTCTCGCATTAAATAGCTCGAAAAGAGCGCTCTCGATGTTTCTGCATACTTCGGACAGATGTTTCACCAAGCTTATCGCAGAAAATGCATATCTCAGCTTGAAACCCCACGAAAACCAAGATATCTACTGTTCTGCATATCAAACGCACTGTGGTGTGGTGAAAACACCAGAAAACGTGTTTCTCGCATTAGCTAGCTCGAAAAGAGCGTTCTCGATGATTCTGCATACTTCTCATAGATGAAACACCAAGATTATCGCAGAAAATGCATATTTCAGCTGGAAACCCCACGAAAACCAAGTTATCGGCGTCTCTACATATCAAACGCACTGTGGAGTGGTCAAAACACCAGATAACGTGTTTCTCGCATTAAATAGCTCGAAAAGTGCGATCTCGAAGATTCTGCATACTTCTGACAGAAGTCTCACCAGGATTATCGTAGAAAATACATATCTCAGCTTGAAACCCGACCGAAACCAAGATATTTTCCGGTTCTGCATGTCAAACGTACTGTGGAGTGGTGAAAACACCAGAAAACGTGTTTCGTGTATTAAGTAGCTCGAAACGAGGGTTCTCGAAGATTCTGCATACTTCTAACAGAAGTCTCACCATGATTATCGCAGAAAATGCATATCTCTGCTAGAAACCCCACGAAAACCAAGATATCTCCTGTTCTGCATATCCAACGAACTGTGGAGTGGTGAAAACCCCAGATAACGTGTTTCTCGCATTAAATAGCTCGAAAAGAGCGATCTCGATGACTAAGCATACTTCGGACAGAAGTCTCACCATGATTATCGCAGAAAATACATATCTCAGCTTGAAACCCGACGAAAACCAAGATATCGTCGGTTCTGCATAACATACGCACTGTGGAGTGGTGAAAACACCAGATAACGCGTTTCTCGCATTAAATAACTCGAAACGAGCGATCTCGATGATTAAGCATACTTCGGACAGAGGTCTCACCAAGATTATCGCAGAAATTGCATATCTCATCTTGAATCCCCACGAAAACCAGGATATCGCTGGTTCTGCATATCAAACCAACTGTGGAGTGGTGAAAACACCAGATAACGTGTTTCTCGCATTACATAGCTCGAAAAGCGCGATCTCGATGATTCTGCATACTTCGGGCAGAAGTCTCACCAAGATTATCGTAAAACATGCATATCTCAGCTTGATACCCCAAGAAAACCGAGATATCGCCGGTTCTGCATATCAAACGCACTGTGGAGTGGTGAAAACACCGGATGACCTGTTTCTCGCATTAAATAGTTCGAAAAGAGCGATCTAGATGATTCTGCATACTTCTGACTGAAGTCTCACCAATATCATCGCAGAAAATGCATATCTCAGCTTGAAACCCCACGAAAACCAAGATATGGTTGGTTCTGCACATCAAACGTACCGTGGAGTGGTGAAAACACCAGAAAACCTGTTTCGCGCATTAAGTAGCTCGAAAAGAGCGTTCTCGAAGATTCTGCATACTTCTGACAGAAGTCTCACCAGGATTATCGTAGAAAATGCATATCTCAGCTTGAAACCCGACCGAAACCAAGATATCTCCGGTTCTGCATGTCAAACGTACTGTGGAGTGGTGAAAACACCAGAAAACATGTTTCGTGCATTAAGTAGCTCGAAAAGAGCGATCTAGATGATTCTGCATACTTCTGACAAAAGACCCACCAAGATTATCGCAGAAAATGCATATCTCAGCTGGAAACCCCACGAAAACCAAGTTATCGGCGTCTCTACATATCAAACGCACTGTGGAGTGGTCAAAACACCAGATAACGTGTTTCTCGCATTAAATAGCTCGAAAAGTGCGATCTCGAAGATTCTGCATACTTCTGACAGAAGTCTCACCAGGATTATCGTAGAAAATGCATATCTCAGCTTGAAACCCGACCGAAACCAAGATATTTTCCGGTTCTGCATGTCAAACGTACTGTGGAGTCGTGAAAACACCAGAAAACGTGTTTCGTGTATTGAGTAGCTCGAAACTAGCGTTCTCGAAGATTCTGCATACTTCTAACAGAAGTCTCACCATGATTATCGCAGAAAATGCATATCTCAGCTTGATACCCCACGAAAACCAAGATATCGCCGGTTCTGCATATCAAACGCACTGTGGAGTGGTGAAAACACCAGATAACGTGTTTCTCGCATTAAATAGCTCGAAAAGAGCGATCAAGATGATTCTGCATACTTCTGACTGAAGTCTCACCAATATTATCGCAGAAAATGCATATCTCAGCTTGAAACCCCACGAAAACCAAGATATGGTTGGTTCTGCATATCAAACGCACTGTGGACTGGTGAAAACACCAGATAACGTGTTTCTCGCATTAAATAGCTCGAAAAGAGCGATCTAGATGATTCAGCATACTTCGGACAGAAGTCTCACCAAGATTATCGCAGGATATGCATATCTCAGCTTGAAACGCCACGAAAACCAAGATATCGCTGGTACTGCATATCAAACGCACTGTGGAGTGGTGAAAACACCAGATAACGTGTTTCTCGCATTAAATAGCTCGATAAGAGCGTTCTCGAAGATCCTGCATACTTCTGACAGAAGTCTCACCAAGATTATCGTAGAAAATGCATATCTCAGCTAGAAACCCGACGAAAACCGAGTTATCTCCGGTTCTGCACATCAAACGTACCGTGGAGTGGTGAAAACACCAGAAAACGTGTTTCGCGCATTAAGTAGCTCGAAAAGAGCGTTCTCGAAGATTCTGCATACTTCTGACAGAAGTCTCACCAGGATTATCGTAGAAAATGCATATCTCAGCTTGAAACCCGACCGAAACCAAGATATCTCCGGTTCTGCATGTCAAACGTACTGTGGAGTGGTGAAAACACCAGAAAACGTGTTTCGTGCATTAAGTAGCTCGAAAAGAGCGATCTAGATGATTCTGCATACTTCTAACAGAAGTCACACCAAGCTTAACGCAGAAAATGCATATCTCTGCTGGAAACCCCACGAAAACCAAGATATCTACTGTTCTGCATATCCAACGAACTGTGGAGTGGTGAAAACCCCAGAAAACGTGTTTCTCGCACTAACTAGCTCGAAAAGAGCGATCTCGATGATTCAGCTTACTTCGGACAGAAGTCTCACCAAGATAATCGCAGGATATGCATATCTCAGCTTGAAACCCACCGAAAACCGAGTTATCTCCGGTTCTGCATATCAAACGTACCGTGGAGTGGTGAAAACACCAGAAAACGTATTTCGCGCATTCAGTAGCTCGAAAAGAGCGTTCTCGAAGATTCTGCATACATCTGACAGAAGCCTCACCAGGATTATCGTAGAAAATGCATATCTCAGATTGAAACCCGACCGAAACCAAGATATCTCCGGTTCTGCATGTCAAACGTACTGTGGAGTGGTGAAAACACCAGAAAACGTGTTTCGTGCATTAAGTAGCTCGAAAAGAGCGATCTAGATGATTCTGCATGCTTCTGACTGAAGTCTCACCAATATTATCGCAGAAAATGCATATCTCAGCTCGAAACCTCACGAAAATCAAGATGTTGCCGGTTCAGCATATCAAACGCACTGTGGAGTGGTGAAAACAACCAGAGAACGTGTTCCTCACATTAAATAGCTCGAATAGTGCGATCTCGATGATTCTGCATACTTCGGACAGAAGTCTCACCAAGATTATCGTATAAAATGCATATCTCAGCTTGAAACCCGACGAAAACCAAAATATCGCCGGTTCTGCATATCAAACCAACTGTGGAGTGGAGAAAACACCAGATAACGTGTTTCTCGCATTAAATAGCTCGAAAAGTGCGATCTCGATGATTCTGCATACTTCTAACAGAAGTCACACCAAGATTAACGCAGAAAATGCATATCTCTACTGGAAACCCCACGAAAACCAAGATATCTACTGTTCTGCATATCCAACGAACTGTGGAGTGGTGAAAACCCCAGAAAACGTGTTTCTCGCACTAACTAGCTCGAAAAGTGCGATCTCGATGATTCAGCTTACTTCGGACAGAAGTCTCACCAAGATAATCGCAGGATATGCATATCTCAGCTTGAAACGCCACGAAAACCAAGATATCTCCGGTTCTGCATATCCAACTAACTGTGGAGTGGTGAAAACCCCAGAAAACGTGTTTCTCGCATTAAATAGCTCGAAAAGAGCGCTCTCGATGTTTCTGCATACTTCGGACAGATGTTTCACCAAGCTTATCGCAGAAAATGCATATCTTAGCTTGAAACCCCACGAAAACCATGATATCTACTGTTCTGCATATCAAACGCACTGTGCCGTCGTGAAAACACCAGAAAACGTGTTTCTCGCATTAGCTAGCTCGAAAAGAGCGTTCTCGATGATTCTGCATACTTCTCATAGATGAAACACCAAGATTATCGCAGAAAATGCATATTTCAGCTGGAAACCCCACGAAAACCAAGTTATCGGCGTCTCTACATATCAAACGCACTGTGGAGTGGTCAAAACACCAGATAACGTGTTTCTCGCATTAAATAGCTCGAAAAGTGCGATCTCGAAGATTCTGCATACTTCGGAAGGAAGTCTCACCAATATTATCGCAGAAAATGCATATCTCAGCTTGAAACCCCACGAAAACCAAGATATGGTTGGTTCTGCATATCAAACCAACTGTGGAGTGGTGAAAACACCAGATAACGTGTTTCTCGCAATACATAGCTCGGAAAGCGCGATCTCGATGATTCTGCATACTTCGGGCAGAAGTCTCACCAAGATTATCGTAAAACATGCATATCTCAGCTTGATACCCCACGAAAACCAAGATATCGCCGGTTCTGCATATCCAACTAACTGTGGAGTGGTGAAAACCCCAGAAAACGTGTTTCTCGCATTAAATAGCTCGAAAAGAGCGCTCTCGATGTTTCTGCATACTTCGGACAGATGTTTCACCAAGCTTATCGCAGAAAATGCATATCTCAGCTTGAAACCCCACGAAAACCAAGATATCTACTGTTCTGCATATCAAACGCACGGCGGCGTCGTGAAAACACCAGAAAACGTGTTTCTCGCATTAGCTATCTCGAAAAGAGCGTTCTCGATGATTCTGCATACTTCTCATAGATGAAACACCAAGATTATCGCAGAAAATGCATATTTCAGCTGGAAACCCCACGAAAACCAAGTTATCGGCGTCTCTACATATCAAACGCACTGTGGAGTGGTCAAAACACCAGATAACGTGTTTCTCGCATTAAATAGCTCGAAAAGTGCGATCTCGAAGATTCTGCATAATTCTGACAGAAGTCTCACCAGGATTATCGTAGAAAATGCATATCTCAGCTTGAAACCCGACCGAAACCAAGATATTTTCCGGTTCTGCATGTCAAACGTACTGTGGAGTGGAGAAAACACCAGAAAACGTGTTTCGTGTATTAAGTAGCTCGAAACGAGCGTTCTCGAAGATTCTGCATACTTCTAACAGAAGTCTCACCATGATTATCGCAGAAAATGCATTTCTCAGCTTGAAACCCGGCGAAAACCAAGATATCGTCGGTTCTGCATAACATACGCACTGTGGAGTGGTGAAAACACCAGATAACATGTTTCTCGCATTAAATCACTCGAAACGAGCGATCTCGATGATTAAGCATACTTCGGACAGAGGCCTCACCAAGATTATCGCAGAAATTGCATATCTCATCTTGAATCCCCACGAAAACCAGGATATCGCTGGTTCTGCATATCAAACCAACTGTGGAGTGGTGAAAACACCAGATAACGTGTTTCTCGCATTACATAGCTCGAAAAGCGCGATCTCGATGATTCTGCATACTTCGGACAGAAGTCTCACCAAGATTATCGCAGAAAATGCATATCTCAGCTTGATACCCCACGAAAACCAAGATATCTCCTGTTCTGCATATCCAACGAACTGTGGAGTGGTGAAAACCCCAGATAACGTGTTTCTCGCATTAAATAGCTCGAAAAGTGCGATCTCGAAGATTCTGCATACTTCTGTCAGAAGTCTCACCAGGATTATCGTAGAAAATGCATATCTCAGCTTGAAACCCGACCGAAACCAAGATATTTTCCGGTTCTGCATGTCAAACGTACTGTGGAGTGGTGAAAACACCAGAAAACGTGTTTCGTGTATTAAATATCTCGAAAAGTGCGATCTCGAAGATTCTGCATACTTCTGACAGAAGTCTCACCAGGATTATCGTAGAAAATGCATATCTCAGCTTGAAACCCGACCGAAACCAAGATATTTTCCGGTTCTGCATAACATACGCACTGTGGAGTGGTGAAAACACCAGATAACGTGTTTCTCGCATTAAATAACTCGAAACGAGCGATCTCGATGATTAAGCATACTTCGGACAGAGGTCTCACAAAGATTATCGCAGAAATTGCATATCTCAGCTTGAATCCCCACGAAAACCAGGATATCGCTGGTTCTGCATATCAAACGCACTGTGGAGTGCTGAAAACACCAGATAACGTGTTTCTCGCATTAAATAGCTGGAATAGAGCGATCTCGATGATAAAGCATACTTCGGACAGAAGTCTCACCAAGATTATCGTAAAAAATGCATAACTCAGCTTGAAACCCCACAAATACCAAGATATCGCCGGTTCTGCATATCAAACGCACTGTGGAGTGGTGAAAACACCAGATAACGTGTTTCTCGCATTAAATAGCTCGAAAAGTGCGATCTCGATGATTCTGCATACTTCGGACAGAAGTCTCACCAGGATTATCGCAGAAAATGCATATCTGAGCTTGAATCCCCACGAAAACCAAGATATCGCAGGTTCAGCATATCAAACGCACTGTGGAGTGGTGAAAACACCAGATAACTTGTTTCTCGCATTAAATAGCTCGAAAAGAGCGATCTCGATGATTCTGCATACTTCGGACAGAAGTCTCACCAAGATTATCGCAGAAAATGCATATCTCAGCTTGAAACCCCACGAAAACCAAGATATCTCCGGTTCTGCATATCCAACGAACTGTGGTGTGGTGAAAACCCCAGAAAACGAGTTTCTCGCATTAAATAGCTCGAATAGAGCGCTCTCGATGTTTCTGCACACTTCGGACAGATGTCTCACCAAGCTTATCGTAGGAAATGCATATCTCAGCTTGAAACCCGACGACAACCAAAATATCTCCGGTTCTTCATATCCAACGCACTGTGGAGTGGTGAAAACCCCAGAAATCGAGTTTCTCGCATTAAATAGCTCGAAAAGAGCGCTCTCGATGTTTCTGCATACTTCGGACAGAAGTCTCACCAAGCATATCGCAGAAAATGCATATCTGAGCTTGAACCCCACGAAAACCAAGATATCGCAGGTTCTGCATATCAAACGCACTGTGGAGTGGTGAAAACACCAGATAACTTGTTTCTCGCATTAAATAGCTCGAAAAGAGCGATCTCGATGATTCTGCATACTTCGGACAGAAGTCTCACCAAGATTATCGCAGAAAATGCATATCTCAGCTTGAAACCCCACGAAAACCAAGATATCTCCGGTTCTGCATATCCAACGAACTGTGGAGTGGTGAAAACCCCAGAAAACGAGTTTCTCGCATTAAATAGCACGAAAACAGCGCTCTCGATGTTTCTGCACACTTCGGACAGATGTCTCACCAAGCTTATCGTAGGAAATGCATATCTCAGCTTGAAACCCGACGAAAACAAAAATATCTCCGGTTCTTCATATCCAACGCACTGTGGTGTGGTGAAAACCCCAGAAATCGAGTTTCTCGCATTAAATAGCTCGAACAGAGCGCTCTCGATGTTTCTGCATACTTCGGACAGATGTCTCACCAAGCTTATCGTAAAAAATGCATAACTCAGCTTGATACCCCACAAAAACCAAGATATCGCCGGTTCTGCATGTCAAAAGCACTGTGGAGTGGTGAAAACACCAGATAACGTGTTTCTCGCATTAAATAGCTCGAAAAGTGCGATCTCGATGATTAAGCATACTTCGGACAGAAGTCTCACCATGATTATCGCAGAAAATGCATATCTCTGCTAGAAACCCCACGAAAACCAAGATATCTCCTGTTCTGCATGTCAAACTTACTGTGGAGTGGTGAAAACACCAGAAAACGTGTTTCGTGCATTAAGTAGTTCGAAAAGAGCGATCTAGATGATTCTGCATACTTCTGACAAAAGACCCACCAAGATTATCGCAGAAAATGCATATCTCAACTGGAAACACCACGAAAACCAAGATATCGCTGGTACTGCATATCAAACGCACTGTGGAGTGGTGAAAACACCAGATAACGTGTTTCTCGCATTAAATAGCTCGATAAGAGCGTTCTCGAAGATCCTGCATACTTCTGACAGAAGTCTCACCAAGATTATTGTAGAAAATGCATATCTCAGCTAGAAACCCGACGAAAACCGAGTTATCTCCGGTTCTGCACATCAAACGTACCGTGGAGTGGTGAAAACACCAGAAAACGTGTTTCGCGCATTAAGTAGCACGAAAAGAGCGTTCTCGAAGATTCTGCATACTTCTGACAGAAGTCTCACCAGGATTATCGTAGAAAATGCATATCTCAGCTTGAAACCCGACCGAAACCAAGATATTTTCCGGTTCTGCATAACATACGCACTGTGGAGTGGTGAAAACACCAGATAACGTGTTTCTCGCATTAAATAACTCGAAACGAGCGATCTCAATGATTAAGCATACTTCGGACAGAGGTCTCACAAAGATTATCGCAGAAATTGCATATCTCAGCTTGAATCCCCACGAAAACCAGGATATCGCTGGTTCTGCATATCAAACGCACTGTGGAGTGCTGAAAACACCAGATAACGTGTTTCTCGCATTAAATAGCTCGAATAGAGCGATCTCGATGATAAAGCATACTTCGGACAGAAGTCTCACCAAGATTATCGTAAAAAATGCATAACTCAGCTTGAAACCCCACAAATACCAAGATATCGCCGGTTCTGCATATCAAACGCACTGTGGAGTGGTGAAAATACCAGATAACGTGTTTCTCGCATTAAATAGCTCGAAAAGTGCGATCTCGATGATTCAGCATACTTCGGACAGAAGTCTCACCAAGATTATCGCAGGATATGCATATCTCAGCTTGAAACGCCACGAAAACCAAGATATCTCCGGTTCTGCATATCCAACTAACTGTGGAGTGGTGAAAACCCCAGAAAACGTGTTTCTCGCATTAAATAGCTCGAAAAGAGCGCTCTCAATGTTTCTGCATACTTCGGACAGATGTTTCACCAAGCTTATCGCAGAAAATGCATATCTCAGCTTGAAACCCCACGAAAACCAAGATATCTACTGTTCTGCATATCAAACGCACTGTGGCGTGGTGAAAACACCAGAAAACGTGTTTCTCGCATTAGCTAGCTCGAAAAGAGCGTTCTCGATGATTCTGCATACTTCTCATAGATGAAACATCAAGATTATCGCAGAAAATGCATATTTCATCTGGAAACCCCACGAAAACCAAGACATCGCCGGTTCTGCATATCAAACGCACTGTGGAGTGGTGAAAACACCAGATAACGTGTTTCTCACATTAAATAGCTCGAAAAGTGCGATCTCGATGATTCTGCATACTTCGGACAGAAGTCTCACCAAGATTATCGCAGAAAATGCATATCTCAGCTTGAAACCCCACGAAAACCAAGATATCTCCGGTTCTGCATATCCAACGAACTGTGGAGTGGTGAAAACCCCAGAAAACGAGTTTCTCGCATTAAATAGCTCGAATAGAGCGCTCTCGATGTTTCTGCACACTTCGGACAGATGTCTCACCAAGCTTATCGTAGGAAATGCATATCTCAGCTTGAAACCCGACGAAAACCAAAATATCTCCGGTTCTTCATATCCAACGCACTGTGGAGTGGTGAAAACCCCAGAAATCGAGTTTCTCGCATTAAATAGCTCGAAAAGAGCGCTCTCGATGTTTCTGCATACTTCGGACAGAAGTCTCACCAAGCTTATCGCAGAAAATGCATATCTGAGCTTGAACCCCACGAAAACCAAGATATCGCAGGTTCTGCATATCAAACGCACTGTGGAGTGGTGAAAACACCAGATAACTTGTTTCTCGCATTAAATAGCTCGAAAAGAGCGATCTCGATGATTCTGCATACTTCGGACAGAAGTCTCACCAAGATTATCGCAGAAAATGCATATCTCAGCTTGAAACCCCACGAAAACCAAGATATCTCCGGTTCTGCATATCCAACGAACTGTGGAGTGGTGAAAACCCCAGAAAACGAGTTTCTCGCATTAAATAGCTCGAAAACAGCGCTCTCGATGTTTCTGCACACTTCGGACAGATGTCTCACCAAGCTTATCGTAGGAAATAAATATCTCAGCTTGAAACCCGACGAAAACCAAAATATCTCCGGTTCTTCATATCCAACGCACTGTGGTGTGGTGAAAACCCCAGAAATCGAGTTTCTCGCATTAAATAGCACGAAAAGAGCGCTCTCGATGTTTCTGCATACTTCGGACAGATGTCTCACAAAGCTTATCGTAAAAAATGCATAACTCAGCTTGAAACCCCACAAAAACCAAGATATCGCCGGTTCTGCATGTCAAAACCACTGTGGAGTGGTGAAAACACCAGATAACGTGTTTCTCGCATTAAATAGCTCGAAAAGTGCGATCTCGATGATTAAGCATACTTCGGACAGAAGTCTCACCATGATTATCGCAGAAAATGCATATCTGTGCTAGAAACCCCACGAAAACCAAGATATCTCCTGTTCTGCATATCCAACGAACTGTGGAGTGGTGAAAACCACAGAAAACGTGTTTCTCGCATTAAATAGCTCGAAAAGTACGATCTCGATGACTCTGCATACTTCGGACAGAAATCTCACCAAGATTATCGCAGAAAATGCATATCTGAGCTTGAAACCCCACGAAAACCAAGATATCGTCGGTTCTGCATAACATAAGCACTGTGGAGTCGTGAAAACACCAGATAATGTGTTTCTCGCATTAAATAGCTCGAAAAGTGCGATCTCGATGATTCTGCATACTTCTGACAAAAGACCCACCAAGATTATCGCAGAAAATGCATATCTCAGCTGGAAACACCACGAAAACCAAGATATCGCTGGTACTGCATATCAAACGCACTGTGGAGTGGTGAAAACACCAGATAACGTGTTTCTCGCATTAAATAGCTCGATAAGAGCGTTCTCGAAGATCCTGCATACTTCTGACAGAAGTCTCACCATGATTATCGCAGAAAATGCATATCTCTGCTAGAAACCCCACGAAAACCAAGATATCTCCTGTTCTGCATATCCAACGAACTGTGGAGTGGTGAAAACCCCAGATAACGTGTTTCTCGCATTAAATAGCTCGAAAAGAGCGATCTCGATGACTAAGCATACTTCGGACAGAAGTCTCACCATGATTATCGCAGAAAATGCATATCTCAGCTTGAAACCCGACGAAAACCAAGATATCGTCGGTTCTGCATAACATACGCACTGTGGAGTGGTGAAAACACCAGATAACGTGTTTCTCGCATTAAATAACTCGAAACGAGCGATCTCGATGATTAAGCATACTTCGGACGGAGGTCTCACCAAGATTATCGCAGAAATTGCATATCTCATCTTGAATCCCCACGAAAACCAGGATATCGCTGGTTCTGCATATCAAACCAACTGTGGAGTGGTGAAAACACCAGATAACGTGTTTCTCGCATTACATAGCTCGAAAAGCGCGATCTCGATGATTCTGCATACTTCCGGCAGAAGTCTCACCAAGATTATCGCAGAAAATGCATATCTCAGCTGGAAACACCACGAAAAACAAGATATCGCTGGTACTGCATATCAAACGCACTGTGGAGTGGTGAAAACACCAGATAACGTGTTTCTCGCATTAAATAGCTCGATAAGAGCATTCTCGAAGATCCTGCATACTTCTGACAGAAGTCTCACCAAGATTATCGTAGAAAATGCATATCTCAGCTAGAAACCCGACGAAAACCGAGTTATCTCCGGTTCTGCACATCAAACGTACCGTGGAGTGGTGAAAACACCAGAAAACGTGTTTCGCGCATTAAGTAGCTCGAAAAGAGCGTTCTCGAAGATTCTGCATACTTCTAACAGAAGTCTCACCATGATTATCGCAGAAAATGCATATCTCTGCTAGAAACCCCACGAAAACCAAGATATCTCCTGTTCTGCATATCCAACGAACTGTGGAGTGGTGAAAACCCCAGATAACGTGTTTCTCGCATTAAATAGCTCGAAAAGAGCGATCTCGATGACTAAGCATACTTCGGACAGAAGTCTCACCATGATTATCGCAGAAAATGCATATCTCAGCTTGAAACCCGACGAAAACCACGATATCGTCGGTTCTGCATAACATACGCACTGTGGAGTGGTGAAAACACCAAATAACGTGTTTCTCGCATTAAATAACTCGAAACGAGCGATCTCGATGATTAAGCATACTTCGGACGGAGGTCTCACCAAGATTATCGCAGAAATTGCATATCTCATCTTGAATCCCCACGAAAACCAGGATATCGCTGGTTCTGCATATCAAACCAACTGTGGAGTGGTGAAAACACCAGATAACGTGTTTCTCGCATTACATAGCTCGAAAAGCGCGATCTCGATGATTCTGCATACTCCGGACAGAAGTCTCACCAAGATTATCGTAAAACATGCATAACTCAGCTTGAAACCCCACAAATACCAAGATATCGCCGGTTCTGCATATCAAACGCACTGTGGAGTGGTGAAAATACCAGATAACGTGTTTCTCGCATTAAATAGCTCGAAAAGTGCGATCTCGATGATTCTGCATACTTCGGACAGAAGTCTCACCAAGATTATCGCAGAAAATGCATATCTGTGCTTGAATCCCCACGAAAACCAAGATATCGCAGGTTCTGCATATCAAACGCACTGTGGAGTGGTGAAAACACCAGATAACTTGTTTCTCGCATTAAATAGCTCGAAAAGAGCGATCTCGATGATTCTGCATACTTCGGACAGAAGTCTCACCAAGATTATCGCAGAAAATGCATATCTCAGCTTGAAACCCCACAAAAACCAAGATATCTCCGGTTCTGCATATCCAACGAACTGTGGAGTGGTGAAAACCCCAGAAAACGAGTTTCTCGCATTAAATAGCTCGAATAGAGCGCTCTCGATGTTTCTGCACACTTCGGAGAGATGTCTCACCAAGCTTATCGTAGGAAATGCATATCTCAGCTTGAAACCCGACGAAAACCAAAATATCTCCGGTTCTTCATATCCAACGCACTGTGGAGTGGTGAAAACCCCAGAAATCGAGTTTCTCGCATTAAATAGCTCGAAAAGAGCGCTCTCGATGTTTCTGCATACTTCGGACAGAAGTCTCACCAAGATTATCGCAGAAAATGCATATCTGAGCTTGAACCCCACGAAAACCAAGATATCGCAGGTTCTGCATATCAAACGCACTGTGGAGTGGTGAAAACACCAGATAACTTGTTTCTCGCATTAAATAGCTCGAAAAGAGCGATCTCGATGATTCTGCATACTTCGGACAGAAGTCTCACCAAGATTATCGCAGAAAATGCATATCTCAGCTTGAAACCCCACGAAAACCAAGATATCTCCGGTTCTTCATATCCAACGCACTGTGGAGTGGTGAAAACACCAGATAACTTGTTTCTCGCATTAAATAGCTCGAAAAGAGCGATCTCGATGATTCTGCATACTTCGGACAGAAGTCTCACCAAGATTATCGCAGAAAATGCATATCTCAGCTTGAAACCCCACGAAAACCAAGATATCTCCGGTTCTTCATATCCAACGCACTGTGGAGTGGTGAAAACCCCAGAAAACGAGTTTCTCGCATTAAATAGCTCGAAAACAGCGCTCTCGATGTTTCTGCACACTTCGGACAGATGTCTCACCAAGCTTATCGTAGGAAATGCATATCTCATCTTGAAACCCGACGAAAACCAAAATATCTCCGGTTCTTCATATCCAACGCACTGTGGTGTGGTGAAAACCCCAGAAATCGAGTTTCTCGCATTAAATAGCTCGATAAGAGCGTTCTCGAAGATCCTGCATACTTCTGACAGAAGTCTCACCAAGATTATCGTAGAAAATGCATATCTCAGCTAGAAACCCGACGAAAACCGAGTTATCTCCGGTTCTGCACATCAAACGTACCGTGGAGTGGTGAAAACACCAGAAAACGTGTTTCGCGCATTAAGTAGCTCGAAAAGAGCGTTCTCGAAGATTCTGCATACTTCTGACAGAAGTCTCACCAGGATTATCGTAGAAAATGCATATCTCAGCTTGAAACCCGACCGAAACCAAGATATCTCCGGTTCTGCATGTCAAACGTACTGTGGAGTGGTGAAAACACCAGAAAACGTGTTTCGTGCATTAAGTAGCTCGAAAAGAGCGCTCTCGATGTTTCTGCATACTTCGGACAGAAGTCTCACCAGGATTATCGTAGAAAATGCATATCTCAGCTTGAAACCCGACCGAAACCAAGATATCTCCGGTTCTGCATGTCAAACGTACTGTGGAGTGGTGAAAACACCAGAAAACGTGTTTCGTGCATTAAGTAGCTCGAAAAGAGCGCTCTCGATGTTTCTGCATACTTCGGACAGAAGTCTCACCAAGATTATCGCAGAAAATGCATATCTGAGCTTGAACCCCACGAAAACCAAGATATCGCAGGTTCTGCATATCAAACGCACTGTGGAGTGGTGAAAACACCAGATAACTTGTTTCTCGCATTAAATAGCTCGAAAAGAGCGATCTCGGTGATTCTGCATACTTCGGACAGAAGTCTCACCAAGATTATCGCAGAAAATGCATATCTCAGCTTGAAACCCCACGAAAACCAAGATATCTCCGGTTCTGCATATCCAACGAACTGTGGAGTGGTGAAAACCCCAGAAAACGAGTTTCTCGCATTAAATAGCTCGAAAAGAGCGATCTCGGTGATTCTGCATACTTCGGACAGAAGTCTCACCAAGATTATCGCAGAAAATGCATATCTCAGCTAGAAACCCGACGAAAACCGAGTTATCTCCGGTTCTGCACATCAAACGTACCGTGGAGTGGTGAAAACACCAGAAAACGTGTTTCGTGCATTAAGTAGCTCGAAAAGAGCGCTCTCGATGTTTCTGCATACTTCGGACAGAAGTCTCACCAAGATTATCGCAGAAAATGCATATCTGAGCTTGAACCCCACGAAAACCAAGATATCGCAGGTTCTGCATATCAAACGCACTGTGGAGTGGTGAAAACACCAGATAACTTGTTTCTCGCATTAAATAGCTCGATAAGAGCGTTCTCGAAGATCCTGCATACTTCTGACAGAAGTCTCACCAAGATTATCGTAGAAAATGCATATCTCAGCTAGAAACCCGACGAAAACCAAAATATCTCCGGTTCTTCATATCCAACGCACTGTGGTGTGGTGAAAACCCCAGAAATCGAGTTTCTCGCATTAAATAGCTCGATAAGAGCGTTCTCGAAGATCCTGCATACTTCTGACAGAAGTCTCACCAAGATTATCGTAGAAAATGCATATCTCAGCTAGAAACCCGACGAAAACCAAAATATCTCCGGTTCTTCATATCCAACGCACTGTGGTGTGGTGAAAACCCCAGAAATCGTGTTTCTCGCATTAAATAGCTCGAAAAGTACGATCTCGATGACTCTGCATACTTCGGACAGAAGTCTCACCAAGATTATCGCAGAAAATGCATATCTGAGCTTGAAACCCCACGAAAACCAAGATATCGTCGGTTCTGCATATCAAACGCACTGTGGAGTGGTGAAAACACCAGATAACGTGTTTCTCGCATTAAATAGCTCGAAAAGTGCGATCTCGATGATTAAGCATACTTCGGACAGAAATCTCACCAAGATTATCGCAGAAAATGCATATCTGAGCTTGAAACCCCACGAAAACCAAGATATCGTCGGTTCTGCATAACATAAGCACTGTGGAGTGGTGAAAACACCAGATAACGTGTTTCTCGCATTAAATAGCTCGAAACGAGCGATCTCGATGATTAAGCATACTTCGGACAGAAGTCTCACCAAGATTATCGCAGAAAATGCATATCTCAGCTTGAAACCCCACGAAAACCAAGATATCTCCGGTTCTTCATATCCAACGCACTGTGGAGTGGTGAAAACACCAGATAACTTGTTTCTCGCATTAAATAGCTCGAAAAGAGCGATCTCGATGATTCTGCATACTTCGGACAGAAGTCTCACCAAGATTATCGCAGAAAATGCATATCTCAGCTTGAAACCCCACGAAAACCAAGATATCTCCGGTTCTTCATATCCAACGCACTGTGGAGTGGTGAAAACCCCAGAAAACGAGTTTCTCGCATTAAATAGCTCGAAAACAGCGCTCTCGATGTTTCTGCACACTTCGGACAGATGTCTCACCAAGCTTATCGTAGGAAATGCATATCTCATCTTGAAACCCGACGAAAACCAAAATATCTCCGGTTCTTCATATCCAACGCACTGTGGTGTGGTGAAAACCCCAGAAATCGAGTTTCTCGCATTAAATAGCTCGATAAGAGCGTTCTCGAAGATCCTGCATACTTCTGACAGAAGTCTCACCAAGATTATCGTAGAAAATGCATATCTCAGCTAGAAACCCGACGAAAACCGAGTTATCTCCGGTTCTGCACATCAAACGTACCGTGGAGTGGTGAAAACACCAGAAAACGTGTTTCGCGCATTAAGTAGCTCGAAAAGAGCGTTCTCGAAGATTCTGCATACTTCTGACAGAAGTCTCACCAGGATTATCGTAGAAAATGCATATCTCAGCTTGAAACCCGACCGAAACCAAGATATCTCCGGTTCTGCATGTCAAACGTACTGTGGAGTGGTGAAAACACCAGAAAACGTGTTTCGTGCATTAAGTAGCTCGAAAAGAGCGATCTAGATGATTCTGCATACTTCTGACAAAAGACCCACCAAGATTATCGCAGAAAATGCATATCTCAGCTGGAAACACCACGAAAACCGAGTTATCTCCGGTTCTGCACATCAAACGTACCGTGGAGTGGTGAAAACACCAGAAAACGTGTTTCGTGCATTAGGTAGCTCGAAAAGAGCGCTCTCGATGTTTCTGCATACTTCGGACAGAAGTCTCACCAAGATTATCGCAGAAAATGCATATCTGAGCTTGAACCCCACGAAAACCAAGATATCGCAGGTTCTGCATATCAAACGCACTGTGGAGTGGTGAAAACACCAGATAACTTGTTTCTCGCATTAAATAGCTCGAAAAGGGCGATCTCGGTGATTCTGCATACTTCGGACAGAAGTCTCACCAAGATTATCGCAGAAAATGCATATCTCAGCTTGAAACCCCACGAAAACCAAGATATCTCCGGTTCTGCATATCCAACGAACTGTGGAGTGGTGAAAACCCCAGAAAACGAGTTTCTCGCATTAAATAGCTCGAAAAGAGCGATCTCGGTGATTCTGCATACTTCGGACAGAAGTCTCACCAAGATTATCGCAGAAAATGCATATCTCAGCTAGAAACCCGACGAAAACCGAGTTATCTCCGGTTCTGCACATCAAACGTACCGTGGAGTGGTGAACACACCAGAAAACGTGTTTCGCGCATTAAGTAGCTCGAAAAGAGCGTTCTCGAAGATTCTGCATACTTCTGACAGAAGTCTCAACAGGATTATCGTAGAAAATGCATATCTCAGCTTGAAACCCGACCGAAACCAAGATATCTCCGGTTCTGCATGTCAAACGTACTGTGGAGTGGTGAAAACACCAGAAAACGTGTTTCGTGCATTAAGTAGCTCGAAAAGAGCGATCTAGATGATTCTGCATACTTCTGACAAAAGACCCACCAAGATTATCGCAGAAAATGCATATCTCAGCTGGAAACACCACGAAAACCGAGTTATCTCCGGTTCTGCACATCAAACGTACCGTGGAGTGGTGAAAACACCAGAAAACGTGTTTCGTGCATTAGGTAGCTCGAAAAGAGCGCTCTCGATGTTTCTGCATACTTCGGACAGAAGTCTCACCAAGATTATCGCAGAAAATGCATATCTGAGCTTGAACCCCACGAAAACCAAGATATCGCAGGTTCTGCATATCAAACGCACTGTGGAGTGGTGAAAACACCAGATAACTTGTTTCTCGCATTAAATAGCTCGAAAAGGGCGATCTCGGTGATTCTGCATACTTCGGACAGAAGTCTCACCAAGATTATCGCAAAAAATGCATATCTCAGCTTGAAACCCCACGAAAACCAAGATATCTCCGGTTCTGCATATCCAACGAACTGTGGAGTGGTGAAAACCCCAGAAAACGAGTTTCTCGCATTAAATAGCTCGAAAAGAGCGATCTCGGTGATTCTGCATACTTCGGACAGAAGTCTCACCAAGATTATCGCAGAAAATGCATATCTCAGCTAGAAACCCGACGAAAACCGAGTTATCTCCGGTTCTGCACATCAAACGTACCGTGGAGTGGTGAAAACACCAGAAAACGTGTTTCGCGCATTAAGTAGCTCGAAAAGAGCGTTCTCGAAGATTCTGCATACTTCTGACAGAAGTCTCAACAGGATTATCGTAGAAAATGCATATCTCAGCTTGAAACCCGACCAAAACCAAGATATCTCCGGTTCTGCATGTCAAACGTACCGTGGAGTGGTGAAAACACCAGAAAACGTGTTTCGTGCATTAAGTAGCTCGAAAAGAGCGCTCTCGATGTTTCTGCATACTTCGGACAGAAGTCTCACCAAGATTATCGCAGAAAATGCATATCTGAGCTTGAACCCCACGAAAACCAAGATATCGCAGGTTCTGCATATCAAACGCACTGTGGAGTGGTGAAAACACCAGATAACTTGTTTCTCGCATTAAATAGCTCGAAAAGAGCGATCTCGGTGATTCTGCATACTTCGGATAGATGTCTCACCAAGATTATCGCAGAAAATGCATATCTCAGCTTGAAACCCCACGAAAACCAAGATATCTCCGGTTCTGCATATCCAACGAACTGTGGAGTGGTGAAAACCCCAGAAAACGAGTTTCTCGCATTAAATAGCTCGAAAACAGCGCTCTCGATGTTTCTGCACACTTCGGACAGATGTCTCACCAAGCTTGTCGTAGGAAATGCATATCTCAGCTTGAAACCCGACCGAAACCAAGATATTTTCCGGTTCTGCATAACATACGCACTGTGGAGTGGTGAAAACACCAGATAACGTGTTTCTCGCATTAAATAACTCGAAACGAGCGATCTCGATGATTAAGCATACTTCGGACAGAGGTCTCACAAAGATTATCGCAGAAAATGCATATCTCAGCTTGAAACCCCACGAAAACCAGGATATCGCTGGTTCTGCATATCAAACCAACTGTAGAGTGGTGAAAACACCAGATAACGTGTTTCTCGCATTACATAGCTCGAAAAGAGCGATCTAGATGATTCAGCATACTTCGGACAGAAGTCTCACCAAGATTATCGCAGGATATGCATATCTCAGCTTGAAACCCCACGAAAACCAAGATATCTCCGGTTCTGCATATCCAACGAACTGTGGAGTGGTGAAAACCCCAGAAAACGAGTTTCTCGCATTAAATAGCTCGAAAAGTGCGCTCTCGATGTTTCTGCATACTTCGGACAGATGTCTCAACAAGCTTATCGTAAAAAATGCATAACTCAGCTTGAAAACCCACAAAAACCAAGATATCGCCGGTTCTGCATGTCAAAAGCACTGTGGAGTGGTGAAAATACCAGATAACGTGTTTCTCGCATTAAATAGCTCGAAAAGTGCGATCTCGATGATTAAGCATACTTCGGACATAAGTCTCACCATGATAATTGCAGAAAATGCATATCTGTGCTAGAAACCCCACGAAAACCAAGATATCTCCTGTTCTGCATATCCAACGAACTGTGGAGTGGTGAAAACCCCAGAAAACGTGTTTCTCGCATTAAATAGCTCGAAAAGTACGATCTCGATGACTCTGCATACTTCGGACAGAAGTCTCACCAAGATTATCGCAGAAAATGCATATTTGAGCTTGAAACCCCACGAAAACCAAGATATCGTCGGTTCTGCATAACATAAGCACTGTGGAGTGGTGAAAACACCAGATAACGTGTTCCTCGCATTAAATAGCTCGAAACGAGCGATCTCGATGATTAAGCATACTTCGGACAGATGTCTCACCAAGATTATCCTAAAAAATGCATATCTCAGCTTGAAACCCCACAAAAACCAAGATATCGCCGGTTCTGAATATCAAACGCACTGTGGAGTGGTGAAAACACCAGATAACGTGTTTCTCGCATTAAATAGCTCGAAAAGTGCGATCTCGATGATTCTGCATACTTCGCACAGAAGTCTCACCATGATTATCGCAGAAAATGCATATCTCAGCTTGAAACCCGACAAAAACCAAACATTGCCGGTTCTGCATATCAAACGCACTGGGGCGTGGTGAGAACACCAGATAACGTGTTTGCTCGCATTAAACATGTCGAAAAGAGCGATCTCGATGATTCTGCATACTTCTAACAGAAGTCTCACCATGATTATCGCAGAAAATGCATATCTCTGCTAGAAACCCCACGAAAACCAAGATATCTCCTGTTCTGCATATCCAACGAACTGTGGAGTGGTGAAAACCCCAGAAAACGTGTTTCTCGCATTAAATAGCTCGAAAAGTACGATCTCGATGACTCTGCATACTTCGGACTGAAGTCTCACCAAGATTATCGCAGAAAATGCATATTTGAGCTTGAAACCCCACGAAAACCAAGATATCGCTGGTTCTGCATATCGAACGCACTGTGGAGTGGTGAAAACACCAGATAACTTGTTTCTCGCATTAAATAGCTCGAAAAGAGCGATCTCGATGATTCTGCATACTTCGGACAGAAGTCTCACCAAGATTATCGCAGATAATGCATACCCCAGCTTGAAACCCCACGAAAACCAAGATATCTCCGGTTCTGCATATCCAACGAACTGTGGAGTGGTGAAAACACCAGGAAATGTGTTTCTCACATTAAATAGCTCGAAACGAGCGATCTCGATGATTAAGCATACTTCGGACAGAAGTCTGACAAAGATTATCGCAGAAATTGCATATCTCAGCTTGAATCCCCACGAAAACCAAGATATCGCTGGTTCTGCATATCAAACGCACTGTGGAGTGCTGAAAACACCAGACAACGTGTTTCTCGCATTAAATAGCTCGAAAAGTGCGATCTCGATGATTAAGCATACTTCGGACAGAAGTCTCACCATGATTATCGCAGAAAATGCATATCTGTGCTAGAAACCCCACGAAAACCAAGATATCTCCTGTTCTGCATATCCAACGAACTGTGGAGTGGTGAAAACCCCAGAAAACGTGTTTCTCGCATTAAATAGCTCGAAAAGTACGATCTCGATGACTCTGCATACTTCGGACAGAAGTCTCACCAAGATTATCGCAGAAAATGCATATTTGAGCTTGAAACCCCACGAAAACCAAGATATCGTCGGTTCTGCATAACGTAAGCACTGTGGAGTGGTGAAAACACCAGATAACGTGTTCCTCGCATTAAATAGCTCGAAACGAGCGATCTCGATGATTAAGCATACTTCGGACAGATGTCTCACCAAGATTATCCTAAAAAATGCATATCTCAGCTTGAAACCCCACAAAAACCAAGATATCGCCGGTTCTGAATATCAAACGCACTGTGGAGTGGTGAAAACACAAGATAACGTGTTTCTCGCATTAAATAGCTCGAAAAGTGCGATCTCGATGATTCTGCATACTTCGCACAGAAGTCTCACCATGATTATCGCAGAAAATGCATATCTCAGCTTGAAACCCGACGAAAACCAAACATTGCCGGTTCTGCATATCAAACGCACTGGGGCGTGGTGAGAACACCAGATAACGTGTTTGCTCGCATTAAACATGTCGAAAAGAGCGATCTCGATGATTCTGCATACTTCTAACAGAAGTGTCACCATGATTATCGCAGAAAATGCATATCTCTGCTAGAAACCCCACGAAAACCAAGATATCTCCTGTTCTGCATATCCAACGAACTGTGGAGTGGTGAAAACCCCAGAAAACGTGTTTCTCGCATTAAATAGCTCGAAAAGTACGATCTCGATGACTCTGCATACTTCGGACTGAAGTCTCACCAAGATTATCGCAGAAAATGCATATTTGAGCTTGAAACCCCACGAAAACCAAGATATCGCTGGTTCTGCATATCGAACGCACTGTGGAGTGGTGAAAACACCAGATAACTTGTTTCTCGCATTAAATAGCTCGAAAAGAGCGATCTCGATGATTCTGCATACTTCGGACAGAAGTCTCACCATGATTATCGCAGAAAATGCATATCTCTGCTAGAAACCCCACGAAAACCAAGATATCGCTGGTTCTGCATATGAAACGCACTGTGGAGTGGTGAAAACACCAGATAAGGTTTTTCTCCCATTAACTATCTCGAAAAGAGCGATCTCGATGATTCAGCATACTTCGGACAGAAGTCTCACCAAGTTTATCGCAGAAAATGCATATCTCAGCTTGAAACCCCTCGAAAACCAAGATATCACCTGGTTCTGCATATCCAACGAACTGTGGTGTGGTGAAAACCCCAGAAAACGTGTTTCTCGCATTAAATAGCTCGAATAGAGCGATCTCGATGATTAAGCATACTTCGGAAGGAAGTCTCACCAAGATTATCGTAAAAAATGCATATCTCAGCTTGAAACCCCACAAAAACCAAGATATCGCCGGTTCTGCATATCAAACGCACTGTGGAGTGGTGAAAACACCAGATAACGTGTTTCTCGCATTAACTAGCTCGAAAAGAGCGTTCTCGATGATTCTGCATACTTCTCATAGATGAAACACCAAGATTATCGCAGAAAATGCATATTTCAGCTGGAAACCCCACGAAAACCAAGTTATCGGCGTCTCTACATATCAAACGCACTGTGGAGTGGCCAAAACACCAGATAACGTGTTTCTCGCATTAAATAGCTCGAAAAGAGCGATCTCGAAGATTCTGCATACTTCTGACAAAAGACCCACCAAGATTATCGCAGAAAATGCATATCTCAGCTTGAAACCCGACGAAAACCAAGATATCGTCGGTTCTGCATAACATACGCACTGTGGAGTGGTGAAAACACCAGATAACGTGTTTCTCGCATTAAATAACTCGAAACGAGCGATCTCGATGATTAAGCATACTTCGGACAGAGGTCTCACCAAGATTATCGCAGAAATTGCATATCTCATCTTGAATCCCCACGAAAACCAGGATATCGCTGGTTCTGCATATCAAACCAACTGTGGAGTGGTGAAAACACCAGATAACGTGTTTCTCGCATTACATAGCTCGAAAAGAGCGATCTAGATGATTCAGCATACTTCGGACAGAAGTCTCACCAAGATTATCGCAGGATATGCATATCTCAGCTTGAAACGCCACGAAAACCAAGATATCTCCGGTTCTGCATATCCAACTAACTGTGGAGTGGTGAAAACCCCAGAAAACGTGTTTCTCGCATTAAATAGCTCGAAAAGAGCGCTCTCAATGTTTCTGCATACTTCGGACAGATGTTTCACCAAGCTTATCGCAGAAAATGCATATCTCAGCTTGAAACCCCACGAAAACCAAGATATCTACTGTTCTGCATATCAAACGCACTGTGGCGTGGTGAAAACACCAGAAAACGTGTTTCTCGCATTAGCTAGCTCGAAAAGAGCGTTCTCGATGTTTCTGCATACTTCTCATAGATGAAACATCAAGATTATCGCAGAAAATGCATATTTCATCTGGAAACCCCACGAAAACCAAGTTATCGGAGTCTCTACATATCAAACGCACTGTGGAGTGGGCAAAACACCAGATAACGTGTTTCTCGCATTAAATAGCTCGAAAAGTGCGATCTCGAAGATTCTGCATACTTCTGACAGAAGTCTCACCAGGATTATCGTAGAAAATGCATATCTCAGCTTGAAACCCGACCGAAACCAAGATATTTTCCGGTTCTGCATGTCAAACGTACTGTGGAGTGGTGAAAACACCAGAAAACGTGTTTCGTGTATTAAGTAGCTCGAAACGAGCGTTCTCGAAGATTCTGCATACTTCTAACAGAAGTCTCACCATGATTATCGCAGAAAATGCATATCTCTGCTAGAAACCCCACAAAAACCAAGATATCTCCTGTTCTGCATATCCGACGAACTGTGGAGTGGTGAAAACCCCAGATAACGTGTTTCTCGCATTAAATAGCTCGAAAAGTGCGATCTCGAAGATTCTGCATACTTCTGACAGAAGTCTCACCAGGATTATCGTAGAAAATGCATATCTCAGCTTGAAACCCGACCGAAACCAAGATATTTTCCGGTTCTGCATGTCAAACGTACTGTGGAGTGGTGAAAACACCAGATAACGTGTTTCTCGCATTAAATAACTCGAAACGAGCGATCTCGATGATTAAGCATACTTCGGACAGAGGTCTCACAAAGATTATCGTAGAAATTGCGTAACACAGCTTGAATCCCCACGAAAACCAGGATATCGCTGGTTCTGCATATCAAACGCACTGTGGAGTGCTGAAAACACCAGATAACGTGTTTCTCGCATTAAATAGCTCGAATAGAGCGATCTCGATGATAAAGCATACTTCGGACAGAAGTCTCACCAAGATTATCGTAAAAAATGCATAACTCAGCTTGAAACCCCACAAATACCAAGATATCGCCGGTTCTGCATATCAAACGCACTGTGGAGTGGTGAAAACACCAGATAACGTGTTTCTCGCATTAAATAGCTCGAAAAGAGCGATCTCGATGATTCTGCATACTTCGGACAGAAGTCTCACCAAGATTATCGCAGAAAATGCATATCTGCGCTTGAAACCCCACGAAAACCAAGATATCGCAGGTTCTGCATATCAAACGCACTGTGGAGTGGTGAAAACACCAGATAACGTGTTTCTCGCATTAAATAGCTCGAAAAGTGCGATCTCGATGATTCTGCATACTTCGCACAGAAGTCTCACCATGATTATCGCAGAAAATGCATATCTCAGCTTGAAACCCGACGAAAACCAAACATTGCCGGTTCTGCATATCAAACACACTGTGGCGTGGTGAGAACACCAGATAACGTGTTTGCTCGCATTTAACATGTCGAAAAGAGCGATCTCGATGATTCTGCATACTTCTAACAGAAGTCTCACCATGATTATCGCAGAAAATGCATATCTCAGCTTGAAGCCCCTCGAAAACCAAGATATCACCTGGTTCTGCATATCCAACGAACTGTGGTGTGGTGAAAACCCCAGAAAACGTGTTTCTCGCATTAAATAGCTCGAAAAGTGCGATCTCGATGATTCTGCATACTTCGCACAGAAGTCTCACCATGATTATCGCAGAAAATGCATATCTCAGCTTGAAACCCCACAAATACCAAGATATCGCCGGTTCTGCATATCAAACGCACTGTGGAGTGGTGAAAACACCAGATAACGTGTTTCTCGCATTAAATAGCTCGAAAAGAGCGATCTCGATGATTCTGCATACTTCGGACAGAAGTCTCACCAAGATTATCGCAGAAAATGCATATCTGCGCTTGAAACCCCACGAAAACCAACATATCTCCTGTTCTGCATATCCAACGAACTGTGGAGTGGTGAAAACCCCAGAAAACGTGTTTCTCGCATTAAATAGCTCGAAAAGAGCGATCTCGATGATTCTGCATACTTCGGACAGAAGTCTCACCAAGATTATCGCAGAAAATGCATATCTCAGCTTCAAACCCCACGAAAGCCAAGATATCGCTGGTTCTGCATATCAAACGCACTGTGGAGTGGTGAAAACACCAGATAACTTGTTTCTCGCATTAAATAGCTCGAAAAGGGCGATCTCGGTGATTCTGCATACTTCGGACAGAAGTCTCACCAAGATTATCGCAGAAAATGCATATCTCAGCTTGAAACCCCACGAAAACCAAGATATCTCCGGTTCTGCAAATCCAACGAACTGTGGAGTGGTGAAAACCCCAGAAAACGAGTTTCTCGCATTAAATAGATCGAAAAGAGCGATCTCGGTGATTCTGCATACTTCGGACAGAAGTCTCACCAAGATTATCGCAGAAAATGCATATCTCAGCTAGAAACCCGACGAAAACCGAGTTATCTCCGGTTCTGCACATCAAACGTACCGTGGAGTGGTGAAAACACCAGAAAACGTGTTTCGCGCATTAAGTAGCTCGAAAAGAGCGTTCTCGAAGATTCTGCATACTTCTGACAGAAGTCTCACCAGGATTATCGTAGAAAATGCATATCTCAGCTTGAAACCCGACCGAAACCAAGATATCTCCGGTTCTGCATGTCAAACGTACTGTGGAGTGGTGAAAACACCAGAAAACGTGTTTCGTGCATTAAGTAGCTCGAAAAGAGCGATCTAGATGATTCTGCATACTTCTGACAAAAGACCCACCAAGATTATCGCAGAAAATGCATATCTCAGCTGGAAACACCACGAAAACCGAGTTATCTCCGGTTCTGCACATCAAACGTACCGTGGAGTGGTGAAAACACCAGAAAACGTGTTTCGTGCATTAAGTAGCTCGAAAAGAGCGCTCTCGATGTTTCTGCATACTTCGGACAGAAGTCTCACCAAGATTATCGCAGAAAATGCATATCTGAGCTTGAACCCCACGAAAACCAAGATATCGCAGGTTCTGCATATCAAACGCACTGTGGAGTGGTGAAAACACCAGATAACTTGTTTCTCGCATTAAATAGCTCGAAAAGAGCGATCTCGGTGATTCTGCATACTTCGGATAGATGTCTCACCAAGATTATCGCAGAAAATGCATATCTCAGCTTGAAACCCCACGAAAACCAAGATATCTCCGGTTCTGCATATCCAACGAACTGTGGAGTGGTGAAAACCCCAGAAAACGAGTTTCTCGCATTAAATAGCTCGAAAACAGCGCTCTCGATGTTTCTGCACACTTCGGACAGATGTCTCACCAAGCTTGTCGTAGGAAATGCATATCTCAGCTTGAAACCCGACCGAAACCAAGATATTTTCCGGTTCTGCATAACATACGCACTGTGGAGTGGTGAAAACACCAGATAACGTGTTTCTCGCATTAAATAACTCGAAACGAGCGATCTCGATGATTAAGCATACTTCGGACAGAGGTCTCACAAAGATTATCGCAGAAAATGCATATCTCAGCTTGAAACCCCACGAAAACCAGGATATCGCTGGTTCTGCATATCAAACCAACTGTAGAGTGGTGAAAACACCAGATAACGTGTTTCTCGCATTACATAGCTCGAAAAGAGCGATCTAGATGATTCAGCATACTTCGGACAGAAGTCTCACCAAGATTATCGCAGGATATGCATATCTCAGCTTGAAACCCCACGAAAACCAAGATATCTCCGGTTCTGCATATCCAACGAACTGTGGAGTGGTGAAAACCCCAGAAAACGAGTTTCTCGCATTAAATAGCTCGAAAAGTGCGCTCTCGATGTTTCTGCATACTTCGGACAGATGTCTCACCAAGCTTATCGTAAAAAATGCATAACTCAGCTTGAAAACCCACAAAAACCAAGATATCGCCGGTTCTGCATGTCAAAAGCACTGTGGAGTGGTGAAAATACCAGATAACGTGTTTCTCGCATTAAATAGCTCGAAAAGTGCGATCTCGATGATTAAGCATACTTCGGACAGAAGTCTCACCATGATAATTGCAGAAAATGCATATCTGTGCTAGAAACCCCACGAAAACCAAGATATCTCCTGTTCTGCATATCCAACGAACTGTGGAGTGGTGAAAACCCCAGAAAACGTGTTTCTCGCATTAAATAGCTCGAAAAGTACGATCTCGATGACTCTGCATACTTCGGACTGAAGTCTCACCAAGATTATCGCAGAAAATGCATATTTGAGCTTGAAACCCCACGAAAACCAAGATATCGCTGGTTCTGCATATCGAACGCACTGTGGAGTGGTGAAAACACCAGATAACTTGTTTCTCGCATTAAATAGCTCGAAAAGAGCGATCTCGATGATTCTGCATACTTCGGACAGAAGTCTCACCAAGATTATCGCAGATAATGCATACCCCAGCTTGAAACCCCACGAAAACCAAGATATCTCCGGTTCTGCATATCCAACGAACTGTGGAGTGGTGAAAACACCAGGAAACGTGTTTCTCACATTAAATAGCTCGAAACGAGCGATCTCGATGATTAAGCATACTTCGGACAGAAGTCTGACAAAGATTATCGCAGAAATTGCATATCTCAGCTTGAATCCCCACGAAAACCAAGATATCGCTGGTTCTGCATATCAAACGCACTGTGGAGTGCTGAAAACACCAGACAACGTGTTTCTCGCATTAAATAGCTCGAAAAGTGCGATCTCGATGATTAAGCATACTTCGGACAGAAGTCTCACCATGATTATCGCAGAAAATGCATATCTGTGCTAGAAACCCCACGAAAACCAAGATATCTCCTGTTCTGCATATCCAACGAACTGTGGAGTGGTGAAAACCCCAGAAAACGTGTTTCTCGCATTAAATAGCTCGAAAAGTACGATCTCGATGACTCTGCATACTTCGGACAGAAGTCTCACCAAGATTATCGCAGAAAATGCATATTTGAGCTTGAAACCCCACGAAAACCAAGATATCGTCGGTTCTGCATAACATAAGCACTGTGGAGTGGTGAAAACACCAGATAACGTGTTCCTCGCATTAAATAGCTCGAAACGAGCGATCTCGATGATTAAGCATACTTCGGACAGATGTCTCACCAAGATTATCCTAAAAAATGCATATCTCAGCTTGAAACCCCACAAAAACCAAGATATCGCCGGTTCTGAATATCAAACGCACTGTGGAGTGGTGAAAACACAAGATAACGTGTTTCTCGCATTAAATAGCTCGAAAAGTGCGATCTCGATGATTCTGCATACTTCGCACAGAAGTCTCACCATGATTATCGCAGAAAATGCATATCTCAGCTTGAAACCCGACGAAAACCAAACATTGCCGGTTCTGCATATCAAACGCACTGGGGCGTGGTGAGAACACCAGATAACGTGTTTGCTCGCATTAAACATGTCGAAAAGAGCGATCTCGATGATTCTGCATACTTCTAACAGAAGTCTCACCATGATTATCGCAGAAAATGCATATCTCTGCTAGAAACCCCACGAAAACCAAGATATCTCCTGTTCTGCATATCCAACGAACTGTGGAGTGGTGAAAACCCCAGAAAACGTGTTTCTCGCATTAAATAGCTCGAAAAGTACGATCTCGATGACTCTGCATACTTCGGACTGAAGTCTCACCAAGATTATCGCAGAAAATGCATATTTGAGCTTCAAACCCCACGAAAACCAAGATATCGCTGGTTCTGCATATCGAACGCACTGTGGAGTGGTGAAAACACCAGATAACTTGTTTCTCGCATTAAATAGCTCGAAAAGAGCGATCTCGATGATTCTGCATACTTCGGACAGAAGTCTCACCATGATTATCGCAGAAAATGCATATCTCTGCTAGAAACCCCACGAAAACCAAGATATCGCTGGTTCTGCATATGAAACGCACTGTGGAGTGGTGAAAACACCAGATAAGGTTTTTCTCCCATTAACTATCTCGAAAAGAGCGATCTCGATGATTCAGCATACTTCGGACAGAAGTCTCACCAAGTTTATCGCAGAAAATGCATATCTCAGCTTGAAACCCCTCGAAAACCAAGATATCACCTGGTTCTGCATATCCAACGAACTGTGGTGTGGTGAAAACCCCAGAAAACGTGTTTCTCGCATTAAATAGCTCGAATAGAGCGATCTCGATGATTAAGCATACTTCGGAAGGAAGTCTCACCAAGATTATCGTAAAAAATGCATATCTCAGCTTGAAACCCCACAAAAACCAAGATATCGCCGGTTCTGCATATCAAACGCACTGTGGAGTGGTGAAAACACCAGATAACGTGTTTCTCGCATTAACTAGCTCGAAAAGAGCGTTCTCGATGATTCTGCATACTTCTCATAGATGAAACACCAAGATTATCGCAGAAAATGCATATTTCAGCTGGAAACCCCACGAAAACCAAGTTATCGGCGTCTCTACATATCAAACGCACTGTGGAGTGGCCAAAACACCAGATAACGTGTTTCTCGCATTAAATAGCTCGAAAAGAGCGATCTCGAAGATTCTGCATACTTCTGACAAAAGACCCACCAAGATTATCGCAGAAAATGCATATCTCAGCTTGAAACCCGACGAAAACCAAGATATCGTCGGTTCTGCATAACATACGCACTGTGGAGTGGTGAAAACACCAGATAACGTGTTTCTCGCATTAAATAACTCGAAACGAGCGATCTCGATGATTAAGCATACTTCGGACAGAGGTCTCACCAAGATTATCGCAGAAATTGCATATCTCATCTTGAATCCCCACGAAAACCAGGATATCGCTGGTTCTGCATATCAAACCAACTGTGGAGTGGTGAAAACACCAGATAACGTGTTTCTCGCATTACATAGCTCGAAAAGAGCGATCTAGATGATTCAGCATACTTCGGACAGAAGTCTCACCAAGATTATCGCAGGATATGCATATCTCAGCTTGAAACGCCACGAAAACCAAGATATCTCCGGTTCTGCATATCCAACTAACTGTGGAGTGGTGAAAACCCCAGGAAACGTGTTTCTCGCATTAAATAGCTCGAAAAGAGCGCTCTCAATGTTACTGCATACTTCGGACAGATGTTTCACCAAGCTTATCGCAGAAAATGCATATCTCATCTTGAAACCCCACGAAAACCAAGATATCTACTGTTCTGCATATCAAACGCACTGTGGCGTGGTGAAAACACCAGAAAACGTGTTTCTCGCATTAGCTAGCTCGAAAAGAGCGTTCTCGATGTTTCTGCATACTTCTCATAGATGAAACATCAAGATTATCGCAGAAAATGCATATTTCATCTGGAAACCCCACGAAAACCAAGTTATCGGAGTCTCTACATATCAAACGCACTGTGGAGTGGGCAAAACACCAGATAACGTGTTTCTCGCATTAAATAGCTCGAAAAGTGCGATCTCGAAGATTCTGCATACTTCTGACAGAAGTCTCACCAGGATTATCGTAGAAAATGCATATCTCAGCTTGAAACCCGACCGAAACCAAGATATTTTCCGGTTCTGCATGTCAAACGTACTGTGGAGTGGTGAAAACACCAGAAAACGTGTTTCGTGTATTAAGTAGCTCGAAACGAGCGTTCTCGAAGATTCTGCATACTTCTAACAGAAGTCTCACCATGATTATCGCAGAAAATGCATATCTCTGCTAGAAACCCCACAAAAACCAAGATATCTCCTGTTCTGCATATCCGACGAACTGTGGAGTGGTGAAAACCCCAGATAACGTGTTTCTCGCATTAAATAGCTCGAAAAGTGCGATCTCGAAGATTCTGCATACTTCTGACAGAAGTCTCACCAGGATTATCGTAGAAAATGCATATCTCAGCTTGAAACCCGACCGAAACCAAGATATTTTCCGGTTCTGCATGTCAAACGTACTGTGGAGTGGTGAAAACACCAGATAACGTGTTTCTCGCATTAAATAACTCGAAACGAGCGATCTCGATGATTAAGCATACTTCGGACAGAGGTCTCACAAAGATTATCGTAGAAATTGCGTAACACAGCTTGAATCCCCACGAAAACCAGGATATCGCTGGTTCTGCATATCAAACGCACTGTGGAGTGCTGAAAACACCAGATAACGTGTTTCTCGCATTAAATAGCTCGAATAGAGCGATCTCGATGATAAAGCATACTTCGGACAGAAGTCTCACCAAGATTATCGTAAAAAATGCATAACTCAGCTTGAAACCCCACAAATACCAAGATATCGCCGGTTCTGCATATCAAACGCACTGTGGAGTGGTGAAAACACCAGATAACGTGTTTCTCGCATTAAATAGCTCGAAAAGAGCGATCTCGATGATTCTGCATACTTCGGACAGAAGTCTCACCAAGATTATCGCAGAAAATGCATATCTGCGCTTGAAACCCCACGAAAACCAAGATATCGCAGGTTCTGCATATCAAACGCACTGTGGAGTGGTGAAAACACCAGATAACGTGTTTCTCGCATTAAATAGCTCGAAAAGTGCGATCTCGATGATTCTGCATACTTCGCACAGAAGTCTCACCATGATTATCGCAGAAAATGCATATCTCAGCTTGAAACCCGACGAAAACCAAACATTGCCGGTTCTGCATATCAAACACACTGTGGCGTGGTGAGAACACCAGATAACGTGTTTGCTCGCATTTAACATGTCGAAAAGAGCGATCTCGATGATTCTGCATACTTCTAACAGAAGTCTCACCATGATTATCGCAGAAAATGCATATCTCAGCTTGAAGCCCCTCGAAAACCAAGATATCACCTGGTTCTGCATATCCAACGAACTGTGGTGTGGTGAAAACCCCAGAAAACGTGTTTCTCGCATTAAATAGCTCGAAAAGTGCGATCTCGATGATTCTGCATACTTCGCACAGAAGTCTCACCATGATTATCGCAGAAAATGCATATCTCAGCTTGAAACCCCACAAATACCAAGATATCGCCGGTTCTGCATATCAAACGCACTGTGGAGTGGTGAAAACACCAGATAACGTGTTTCTCGCATTAAATAGCTCGAAAAGAGCGATCTCGATGATTCTGCATACTTCGGACAGAAGTCTCACCAAGATTATCGCAGAAAATGCATATCTGCGCTTGAAACCCCACGAAAACCAACATATCTCCTGTTCTGCATATCCAACGAACTGTGGAGTGGTGAAAACCCCAGAAAACGTGTTTCTCGCATTAAATAGCTCGAAAAGAGCGATCTCGATGATTCTGCATACTTCGGACAGAAGTCTCACCAAGATTATCGCAGAAAATGCATATCTCAGCTTCAAACCCCACGAAAGCCAAGATATCGCTGGTTCTGCATATGAAACGCACTGTGGAGTGGTGAAAACACCAGATAAGATTTTTCTCGCATTAACTATCTCGAAAAGAGCGATCTCGATGATTCAGCATACTTCGGACAGAAGTCTCACCAAGTTTATCGCAGAAAATGCATATCTCAGCTTGAAGCCCCTCGAAAACCAAGATATCACCTGGTTCTGCATATCCAACGAACTGTGGTGTGGTGAAAACCCCAGAAAACGTGTTTCTCGCATTAAATAG
The DNA here is from genome assembly GCA_951804975.1 of Anthophora plumipes. Classification (NCBI taxonomy): domain Eukaryota; kingdom Metazoa; phylum Arthropoda; class Insecta; order Hymenoptera; family Apidae; genus Anthophora; species Anthophora plumipes. The sequence goes on from CATORF010000583.1 coordinate 3,631,394, forward strand.
CTCGAAAAGAGCGATCTCGATGATTCTGCACACTTCGGACAGATGTCTCACCAAGATTACGGCAGAAAATGCAAATCTCAGCTTGAAACCCCACGAAAACCAACATATCTCCGGTTCTGCACATCCAACGAACTGTGGTGTGGTGAAAACACCAGAAAACGTGTTTTTCGCATTAAATAGCTCGAAAGGAGCGCTCTTGATGTTTCTGCATACTTCGGACAGATGGTTCACCAAGATTATCGTAGAAAATGCATATCTCAGCTTGAAACCCGACGAAAACCAAACATCGCCGGTTCTGCATATCAAACCAACTGTGAAGTGGTGAAAACACCAGACAACGTGTTTCTCGCATTAAATAGCTCGAAAAGTGCGATCTCGATGATTAAGCATACTTCGGACAGATGTCTCACCAAGATTATCCTAAAAAATGCATATCTCAGCTTGAAACCCCACAAAAACCAAGATATCGCCGGTTCTGAATATCAAACGCACTGTGGAGTGGTGAAAACACCAGATAACGTGTTTCTCGCATTAAATAGCTCGAAAAGTGCGATCTCGATGATTCTGCATACTTCGCACAGAAGTCTCACCATGATTATCGCAGAAAATGCATATCTCAGCTTGAAACCAGACGAAAACCAAACATTGCCGGTTCTGCATATCAAACGCACTGGGGCGTGATGAGAACACCAGATAACGTGTTTGCTCGCATTAAACATGTCGAAAAGACCGTTCTCGATGATTCTGCATACTTCTAACAGAAGTCTCACCATGATTATCGCAGAAAATGCATATCTCTGCTAGAAACCCCACGAAAACCAAGATATCTCCTGTTCTGCATATCCAACGAACTGTGGAGTGGTGAAAACCCCAGAAAACGTGTTTCTCGCATTAAATAGCTCGAAAAGTACGATCTCGATGACTCTGCATACTTCGGACTGAAGTCTCACCAAGATTATCGCAGAAAATGCATATTTGAGCTTGAAACCCCACGAAAACCAAGATATCGCTGGTTCTGCATATCGAACGCACTGTGGAGTGGTGAAAACACCAGATAACTTGTTTCTCGCATTAAATAGCTCGAAAAGAGCGATCTCGATGATTCTGCATACTTCGGACAGAAGTCTCACCAAGATTATCGCAGATAATGCATATCCCAGCTTGAAACCCCACGAAAACCAAGGTATCTCCGGTTCTGCATATCCAACGAACTGTGGAGTGGTGAAAACACCAGGAAACGTGTTTCTCACATTAAATAGCTCGAAACGAGCGATCTCGATGATTAAGCATACTTCGGACAGAAGTCTGACAAAGATTATCGCAGAAATTGCATATCTCAGCTTGAATCCCCACGAAAACCAAGATATCGCTGGTTCTGCATATCAAACGCACTGTGGAGTGCTGAAAACACCAGATAACGTGTTTCTCGCATTAAATAGCTCGAATAGAGCGATCTCGATGATTAAGCATACTTCGGACAGAAGTCTCACCAAGATTATCGCAGAAAATGCATATCTGTGCTTGAAACCCCACGAAAACCAAGATAACGTCGGTTCTGCATATCATACGCACTGTGGAGTGGTGAAAACACCAGATAACGTGTTTCTCGCAATAAATAGCACGAAACGTGCGATCTCGATGATTCTGTATACTTCTAACAGAAGTCTCACCATGATTATTGCAGAAAATGCATATCTCTGCTAGAAACCCCACGAAAACCAAGATATCGCTGGTTCTGCATATGAAACGCACTGTGGAGTGGTGAAAACACCAGATAAGGTTTTTCTCGCATTAACTATCTCGAAAAGAGCGATCTCGATGATTCAGCATACTTCGGACAGAAGTCTCACCAAGTTTATCGCAGAAAATGCATATCTCAGCTTGAAACCCCTCGAAAACCAAGATATCACCTGGTTCTTCATATCCAACGAACTGTGGTGTGGTGAAAACCCCAGAAAACGTGTTTCTCGCATTAAATAGCTCGAATAGAGCGATCTCGATGATTAAGCATACTTCGGAAGGAAGTCTCACCAAGATTATCGTAAAAAATGCATATCTCAGCTTGAATCCCCACAAAAAACAAGATATCGCCGGTTCTGCATATCAAACGCACTGTGGAGAGGTGAAAACACCAGATAACGTGTTTCTCGCATTAACTAGCTCGAAAAGAGCGTTCTCGATGATTCTGCATACTTCTCATAGATGAAACACCAAGATTATCGCAGAGAATGCATATTTCAGCTGGAAACCCCACGAAAACCAAGTTATCGGCGGCTCTACATATCAAACGCCCTGTGGAGTGGTGAAAACACCAGAAAACGTGTTACTCGCATTCAATAGCACGAAAACAGCGATTTCGGTGATTCTGCACACTTTTCACAGAAGAAACTCGAAGATTATCGTAGAAAATGCATATCTCAGCTGGAAACAACAACGATACCGAAGTTATCGTAGTTTCCGCATATCAAACGCACTGTGGAGTGCTGAAAACACCAGAAAACGTGTTTTTCGCATTCAAAAGCACGAAAACAGCGATTTCGGTGATTCTGCACACTTGTAACAGCAGAATCATGAAGATTATCACTGAAAATGCATATCTCAGCTGGAAACAACAACGATACCGAAGATATCGCAGTTTCCGCATATCAAACGCACTGTGGAGTGCTGAAAACACCAGAAAACGTGTTTTTCGCATTCAATAGCACAAAAACAGCGATTTCGGTGATTCTGCACACTTGTAACAGCAGAATCATGAAGATTATCACTGAAAATGCATATCACAGCTGGAAACAGCAACGACACCGAAGATATCGCAGTTTCCGCATATCAAACGCACTGTGGAGTGCTGAAAACACCAGAAAACATGTTTATCGAATTCAATAGCACGAAAACAGCGATTTCGGTGATGCTGCACACTTGTAACAGCAGAATCATGAAGATTATCACTGAAAATGCATATCTCAGCTGGAAACATCAACGATACCGGAGATATGGCAGTTTCCGCATATCAAACGCACTGTGGAGTGCTGAAAACACCAGAAAACGTGTTTTTCGCATTCAAAAGCACGAAAACAGCGATTTCGGTGATTCTGCACATTTGTAACAGCAGAATCATGAAGATTATCACTGAAAATGCATATCTCAGCTGGAAACATCAACGATACCGAAGATATGGCAGTTTCCGCACATCAAACGCACTGTGGAGTGCTGAAAACACCAGAAAACGTGTTTTTCGCATTCAATAGCACGAAAACAGCGATTTCGGTGATGCTGCACACTTGTCACAGAAGAAACTCGAAGATTATCGTAGAAAATGCATATCTCAGCTGGAAACAGCAACGATACAGAAGATATCGCAGTTTCCGCATATCAAACGCACTGTGGAGGGCTGAAAACACCAGAAAACGTGTTTTTCGCATTCAAAAGCACGAAAACAGCGATTTCGGTGATTCTGCACATTTGTAACAGCAGAATCATGAAGATTATCACTGAAAATGCATATCTCAGCTGGAAACATCAACGATACCGAAGATATGGCAGTTTCCGCATATCAAACGCACTGTGGAGTGCTGAAAACACCAGAAAACGTGTTTTTCGCATTCAATAGCACGAAAACAGCGATTTCGGTGATGCTGCACACTTGTAACAGCAGAATCATGAAGATTATCACTGAAAATGCATATCTCAGCTGGAAACATCAACGATACCGAAGATATGGCAGTTTCCGCGTATCAAACGCACTGTGGAGTGCTAAAAACACCAGAAAACGTGTTTTTCGCATTCAATAGCACGAAAACAGCGATTTCGGTGATTCTGCACACTTGTAACAGCAGAATCATTAAGATTATCACTGAAAATGCATATCTCAGATGGAAACAGCAACGATACCGAAGATATCGCAGTTTCCGCATATCAAAAGCACTGTGGAGTGCTGAAAACCCCAGAAAACGTGTTTTTCGCATTCAATAGCACGAAAACAGCGATTTCGGTGATTCTGCACACTTGTAGCTGCGGAATCATGAAGATTATCACTGAAAATGCATATCTCAGCTGGAAACAACAACGATACCGAAGATATGGCAGTTTCCGCACATCAAACGCACTGTGGAGTGCTGAAAACACCAGAAAACGTGTTTTTCGCATTCAATAGCAAGAAAACAGCGATTTCGGTGATTCTGCACACTTGTAACAGCAGAATCATGAAGATTATCACTGAAAATGCATATCTCAGCTGGAAACAGCAACGACACCGAAGATATCGCAGTTTCCGCATATCAAACGCACTGTGGAGTGCTGAAAACACCAGAAAACGTGTTTTTCGCATTCAATAGCACGAAAACAGCGATTTCGGTGATTCTGCACACTTGTCACAGAAGAAACTCGAAGATTATCGTAGAAAATGCATATCTCAGCTGGAAACAGCAACGACACCGAAGATATCGCAGTTTCCGCATATCAAACGCACTGTGGAGTGCTGAAAACACCAGAAAACGTGTTTTTCGCATTCAATAGCACGAAAACAGCGATTTCGGTGATTCTGCACACTTGTAACAGCAGAATCATGAAGATTATCGCTGAAAATGCATATCTCAGCTGGAAACAGCAACGATACAGAAGATATCGCAGTTTCCGCATATCAAACGCACTGTGGAGTGCTGAAAACACCAGAAAACGTGTTTTTCGCATTCAATAGCACGAAAACAGCGATTTCGGTGATTCTGCACACTTGTAACAGCAGAATCATGAAGATTATCGCTGAAAATGCATATCTCAGCTGGAAACAGCAACGATACAGAAGATATCGCAGTTTCCGCATATCAAACGCACTGTGGAGTGCTGAAAACACCAGAAAACGTGTTTTTCGCATTCAATAGCACGAAAACAGCGATTTCGGTGATTCTGCACACTTGTCACAGAAGAAACTCGAAGATTATCGTAGAAAATGCATATCTCAGCTGGAAACAGCAACGACACCGAAGATATCGCAGTTTCCGCATATCAAACGCACTGTGGAGTGCTGAAAACACCAGAAAACGTGTTTTTCGCATTCAATAGCACGAAAACAGCGATTTCGGTGATTCTGCACACTTGTAACAGCAGAATCATGAAGATTATCGCTGAAAATGCATATCTCAGCTGGAAACAGCAACGATACAGAAGATATCGCAGTTTCCGCATATCAAACGCACTGTGGAGTGCTGAAAACACCAGAAAACGTGTTTTTCGCATTCAATAGCACGAAAACAGGGATTTCGGTGATTCTGCACACTTGTAACTGCAGAATCATGAAGATTATCACTGAAAATGCATATCTCAGCTGGAAACAACAACGATACCGAAGATATCGTAGTTTCCGCATATCAAACGCACTGTGGTGTGCTGAAAACACCAGAAAACGTGTTTTTCGCATTCAAAAGCACGAAAACAGCGATTTCGGTGATTCTGCACATTTGTAACAGCAGAATCATGAAGATTATCACTGAAAATGCATATCTCACTGGAAACAACAACGATACCGAAGATATGGGAGTTTCCGCATATCAAACGCACTGTGGAGTGCTGAAAACACCAGAAAACGTGTTTTTCGCATCCAATAGCACGAAAACAGCGATTTCGGTGATTCTGCACACTTGTAACAGCAGAATCATGAAGATTATCACTGAAAATGCATATCTCAGCTGGAAACATCAACGATACCGAAGATATGGCAGTTTCCGCATATCAAACGCATTGTGGAGTGCTGAAAACACCAGAAAACGTGTTTTTCGCATTCAATAGCACGAAAACAGCGATTTCGGTGATTGTGCACACTTGTAACAGCAGAATCATGAAGATTATCACTGAAAATGCATATCTCAGCTGGTAACAGCAACGACACCGAAGTTATCGCAGTTTCCGCATATCAAACGCACTGTGGAGTGCTGAAAACACCAGAAAACGTGTTTTTCGCATTCAATAGCACGAAAACAGCGATTGCGGTGATTCTGCACACTTGTCACAGAAGAAACTCGAAGATTAGCGTAGAAAATGCATATCTAAGCAGGAAACAACAACGATTCCGAAGTTATCCTAGTTTCCGCATTTCAAACGCACTGTGGAGTGCTGAAAACACCAGAAAACGTGTTTTTCGCATTCAATAGCACGAAAACAGCGATTTCGGTGAATCTGCACACTTGTCACAGAAGAAACTCGAAGATTATCGTAGAAAATGCATATCTCAGCTGGAAACAGCAACGACACCGAAGTTATCGCAGTTTCCGCATATCAAACGCACTGTGGAGTGCTGAAAACACCAGAAAACGTGTTTTTCGCATTCAATAGCACGAAAACAGCGATTTCGGTTATTCTGCACACTTGTAACAGCAGAATCATGAAGATTATCAGTGAAAATGCATATCTCAGCTGGAAACAGCAACGATACCGAAGATATCGCAGTTTCCGCGTATCAAACGCACTGTGGAGTGCTGAAAACACCAGAAAACGTGTTTTTCGCATTCAATAGCACGAAAACAGCGATTTCGGTGATTCTGCACACTTGTAACTGCAGAATCATGAAGATTATCACTGAAAATGCATATCTCAGCTGGAAACAACAACGATACCGAAGATATCGTAGTTTCCGCATATCAAACGCACTGTGGAGTGCTGAAAACACCAGAAAACGTGTTTTTCGCATTCAAAAGCACGAAAACAGCGATTTCGGTGATTCTGCACATTTGTAACAGCAGAATCATGAAGATTATCGTAGAAAATGCATATCTCAGCTGGAAACAACAACGTTACCGAAGTTATCGCAGTTTCCGCATATCAAACGCACTGTGGAGTGCTGAAAACACCAGAAAACGTGTTTTTCGCATCCAATAGCACGAAAACAGCGATTTCGGTGATTCTGCACACTTGTAACAGCAGAATCATGAAGATTATCACTGAAAATGCATATCTCAGCTGGAAACATCAACGATACCGAAGATATGGCAGTTTCCGCATATCAAACGCATTGTGGAGTGCTGAAAACACCAGAAAACGTGTTTTTCGCATTCAATAGCACGAAAACAGCGATTTCGGTGATTGTGCACACTTGTAACAGCAGAATCATGAAGATTATCACTGAAAATGCATATCTCAGCTGGTAACAGCAACGATACCGAAGATATCGCAGTTTCCGCATATCAAACGCACTGTGGAGTGCTGAAAACACCAGAAAACGTGTTTTTCGCATTCAAAAGCACGAAAACAGCGATTTCGGTGATTCTGCACATTTGTAACAGCAGAATCATGAAGATTATCACTGAAAATGCATATCTCACTGGAAACAACAACGATACCGAAGATATGGGAGTTTCCGCATATCAAACGCACTGTGGAGTGCTGAAAACACCAGAAAACGTGTTTTTCGCATCCAATAGCACGAAAACAGCGATTTCGGTGATTCTGCACACTTGTAACAGCAGAATCATGAAGATTATCACTGAAAATGCATATCTCAGCTGGAAACATCAACGATACCGAAGATATGGCAGTTTCCGCATATCAAACGCATTGTGGAGTGCTGAAAACACCAGAAAACGTGTTTTTCGCATTCAATAGCACGAAAACAGCGATTTCGGTGATTGTGCACACTTGTAACAGCAGAATCATGAAGATTATCACTGAAAATGCATATCTCAGCTGGTAACAGCAACGACACCGAAGTTATCGCAGTTTCCGCATATCAAACGCACTGTGGAGTGCTGAAAACACCAGAAAACGTGTTTTTCGCATTCAATAGCACGAAAACAGCGATTGCGGTGATTCTGCACACTTGTCACAGAAGAAACTCGAAGATTAGCGTAGAAAATGCATATCTAAGCAGGAAACAACAACGATTCCGAAGTTATCCTAGTTTCCGCATATCAAACGCACTGTGGAGTGCTGAAAACACCAGAAAACGTGTTTTTCGCATTCAATAGCACGAAAACAGCGATTTCGGTGATTCTGCACACTTGTAACAGCTGAATCATGAAGATTATCACTGAAAATGCATATCTCAGTTGGAAACAACAACGATACCGAAGATATCGTAGTTTCCGCATATCAAACGCACTGTGGAGTGCTGAAAACACCAGAAAACGTGTTTTTCGCATTCAATAGCACGAAAACAGCGATTTCGGTGATTCTGCACACTTGTCACAGAAGAAACTCGAAGATTATCGCAGAAAATGCATATCTCAGCTGGAAACAACAACGATACCGAAGTTATCGCAGTTTCCGCATTTCAAACGCACTGTGGAGTGCTGAAAACACCAGAAAACGTGTTTTTCGCATCCAATAGCACGAAAACAGCGATTTCGGTGTTTCTGCATACTTGTAACAGCAGAATCACGAAGATTATCACTGAAAATGCATATCTCAGCTGGAAACAGCAACGATACCGAAGATATCGCAGTTTCCGCATATCAAACGCACTGTGGAGTGCTGAAAACACCAGAAAACGTGTTTTTCGCATTCAATAGCACGAAAACAGCGATTTCGGTGATTCTGCACACTTGTAACTGCAGAATCATGAAGATTATCACTGAAAATGCATATCTCAGCTGGAAACAACAACGATACCGAAGATATCGTAGTTTCCGCATATCAAACGCACTGTGGAGTGCTGAAAACACCAGAAAACGTGTTTTTCGCATTCAAAAGCACGAAAACAGCGATTTCGGTGATTCTGCACATTTGTAACAGCAGAATCATGAAGATTATCGTAGAAAATGCATATCTCAGCTGGAAACAACAACGTTACCGAAGTTATCGCAGTTTCCGCATATCAAACGCACTGTGGAGTGCTGAAAACACCAGAAAACGTGTTTTTCGCATCCAATAGCACGAAAACAGCGATTTCGGTGATTCTGCACACTTGTAACAGCAGAATCATGAAGATTATCACTGAAAATGCATATCTCAGCTGGAAACATCAACGATACCGAAGATATGGCAGTTTCCGCATATCAAACGCATTGTGGAGTGCTGAAAACACCAGAAAACGTGTTTTTCGCATTCAATAGCACGAAAACAGCGATTTCGGTGATTGTGCACACTTGTAACAGCAGAATCATGAAGATTATCACTGAAAATGCATATCTCAGCTGGTAACAGCAACGATACCGAAGATATCGCAGTTTCCGCATATCAAACGCACTGTGGAGTGCTGAAAACACCAGAAAACGTGTTTTTCGCATTCAAAAGCACGAAAACAGCGATTTCGGTGATTCTGCACATTTGTAACAGCAGAATCATGAAGATTATCACTGAAAATGCATATCTCACTGGAAACAACAACGATACCGAAGATATGGGAGTTTCCGCATATCAAACGCACTGTGGAGTGCTGAAAACACCAGAAAACGTGTTTTTCGCATCCAATAGCACGAAAACAGCGATTTCGGTGATTCTGCACACTTGTAACAGCAGAATCATGAAGATTATCACTGAAAATGCATATCTCAGCTGGAAACATCAACGATACCGAAGATATGGCAGTTTCCGCATATCAAACGCATTGTGGAGTGCTGAAAACACCAGAAAACGTGTTTTTCGCATTCAATAGCACGAAAACAGCGATTTCGGTGATTGTGCACACTTGTAACAGCAGAATCATGAAGATTATCACTGAAAATGCATATCTCAGCTGGTAACAGCAACGACACCGAAGTTATCGCAGTTTCCGCATATCAAACGCACTGTGGAGTGCTGAAAACACCAGAAAACGTGTTTTTCGCATTCAATAGCACGAAAACAGCGATTGCGGTGATTCTGCACACTTGTCACAGAAGAAACTCGAAGATTAGCGTAGAAAATGCATATCTAAGCAGGAAACAACAACGATTCCGAAGTTATCCTAGTTTCCGCATATCAAACGCACTGTGGAGTGCTGAAAACACCAGAAAACGTGTTTTTCGCATTCAATAGCACGAAAACAGCGATTTCGGTGATTCTGCACACTTGTCACAGAAGAAACTCGAAGATTATCGTAGAAAATGCATATCTCAGCTGGAAACAGCAACGACACCGAAGTTATCGCAGTTTCCGCATATCAAACGCACTGTGGAGTGCTGAAAACACCAGAAAACGTGTTTTTCGCATTCAATAGCACGAAAACAGCGATTTCGGTTATTCTGCACACTTGTAACAGCAGAATCATGAAGATTATCAGTGAAAATGCATATCTCAGCTGGAAACAGCAACGATACCGAAGATATCGCAGTTTCCGCATATCAAACGCACTGTGGAGTGCTGAAAACACCAGAAAACGTGTTTTTCGCATTCAATAGCACGAAAACAGCGATTTCGGTGATTCTGCACACTTGTAACTGCAGAATCATGAAGATTATCACTGAAAATGCATATCTCAGCTGGAAACAACAACGATACCGAAGATATCGTAGTTTCCGCATATCAAACGCACTGTGGAGTGCAGAAAACACCAGAAAACGTGTTTTTCGCATTCAAAAGCACGAAAACAGCGATTTCGGTGATTCTGCACATTTGTAACAGCAGAATCATGAAGATTATCGTAGAAAATGCATATCTCAGCTGGAAACAACAACGTTACCGAAGTTATCGCAGTTTCCGCATATCAAACGCACTGTGGAGTGCTGAAAACACCAGAAAACGTGTTTTTCGCATCCAATAGCACGAAAACAGCGATTTCGGTGATTCTGCACACTTGTAACAGCAGAATCATGAAGATTATCACTGAAAATGCATATCTCAGCTGGAAACATCAACGATACCGAAGATATGGCAGTTTCCGCATATCAAACGCATTGTGGAGTGCTGAAAACACCAGAAAACGTGTTTTTCGCATTCAATAGCACGAAAACAGCGATTTCGGTGATTGTGCACACTTGTAACAGCAGAATCATGAAGATTATCACTGAAAATGCATATCTCAGCTGGTAACAGCAACGATACCGAAGATATCGCAGTTTCCGCATATCAAACGCACTGTGGAGTGCTGAAAACACCAGAAAACGTGTTTTTCGCATTCAATAGCACGAAAACAGCGATTTCGGTGATTCTGCACACTTGTAACAGCTGAATCATGAAGATTATCACTGAAAATGCATATCTCAGTTGGAAACAACAACGATACCGAAGATATCGTAGTTTCCGCATATCAAACGCACTGTGGAGTGCTGAAAACACCAGAAAACGTGTTTTTCGCATTCAATAGCACGAAAACAGCGATTTCGGTGATTCTGCACACTTGTCACAGAAGAAACTCGAAGATTATCGCAGAAAATGCATATCTCAGCTGGAAACAACAACGATACCGAAGTTATCGCAGTTTCCGCATTTCAAACGCACTGTGGAGTGCTGAAAACACCAGAAAACGTGTTTTTCGCATCCAATAGCACGAAAACAGCGATTTCGGTGTTTCTGCATACTTGTAACAGCAGAATCACGAAGATTATCACTGAAAATGCATATCTCAGCTGGAAACATCAACGATACCGAAGATATGGCAGTTTCCGCAATATCAAACGCACTGTGGAGTGCTGAAAACACCAGAAAACGTGTTTTTCGCATTCAATAGCACGAAAACAGCGATTTCGGTGATGCTGCACACTTGTAACAGCAGAATCATGAAGATTATCACTGAGAATGCATATCTCAGCTGGCAACAACAACGATACCGAAGATATCGCAGTTTCCGCATGTCAAACGCACTGTGGAGTGCTGAAAACACCAGAAAACGTGTTTTTCGCATTCAATAGCACGAAAACAGCGATTTCGGTGATTCTGCACACTTGTCACAAAAGAAACTCGAAGATTATCGTAGAAAATGCATATCTCAGCTGGAAACAACAACGACACCGAAGTTATCGCAGTTTCCGCATATCAAACGAACTGTGGAGTGCTGAAAACACCAGAAAACGTGTTTTTCGCATTCAATAGCACGAAAACAGCGATTTCGGTGATTCTGCACACTTGTAACAGCAGAATCATGAAGATTATCACTGAAAATGCATATCTCAGCTGGAAACATCAACGATACCGAAGATATGGCAGTTTCCGCATATCAAACGCACTGTGGAGTGCTGAAAACACCAGAAAACGTGTTTTTCGCATTCAATAGCACGAAAACAGCGATTTCGGTGATTCGGCACACTTGTAACAGCAGAATCATGAATATTATCACTGAAAATGCATATCTCAGCTGGAAACAACAACGATACCGAAGATATCGCAGTGTCCGCATGTCAAACGCTCTGTGGCGTGCTAAAAACACCAGAAAACGTGTTTTTCGCATTCAAAAGCACGAAAACAGCGATTTTGGTGATTCTGCATACTTGTAACAGCAGAATCACGAAGATTATCACTGAAAATGCATATCTCAGCTGGAAACAACAACGATACCGAAGATATCGCAGTTACCGCATGTCAAACGCTCTGTGGCGTGCTGAAAACACCAGAAAACGTGTTTTTCGCATTCAAAAGCACGAAAACAGCGATTTCGGTGATTCTGCACACTTGTAACAGCAGAATCATGAAGATTATCACTGAAAATGCATATCTCAGCTGGAAACATCAACGATACCGAAGATATGGCAGTTTCCGCATATCAAACGCACTGTGGAGTGATGAAAACACCTGAAAACGTGTTTTTCGCATTCAAAAGCACGAAAACAGCGATTTCAGTGATTCTGCATACTTGTAACAGCAGAATCATGAAGATTATCACTGAAAATGCATATCTCAGCTTCAAACAACAACGATACCAAAGATATCGCAGTTTCCGCATGTCAAACGCACTGTGGAGTGCTGAAAACACAGGAAAACGTGTTTTTCGCATTCAATAGCACGAAAACGGCGATTTCGGTGATTCTGCACACTTGTCACAGAAGAAACTCGAAGATTATCGTAGAAAATGCATATCTCAGCTGGAAACAACAACGACACCGAAGTTATCGCAGTTTCCGCATATCAAACGCACTGTGGAGTGCTGAAAACACCAGAAAACGTGTTTTTCGCATTCAATAGCACGAAAACAGCGATTGCGGTGATTCTGCACACTTGTCACAGAAGAAACTCGAAGATTAGCGTAGAAAATGCATATCTAAGCAGGAAACAACAACGATTCCGAAGTTATCCTAGTTTCCGCATATCAAACGCACTGTGGAGTACTGAATACACCAGAAAACGTGTTTTTCGCATTCAATAGCACGAAAACAGCGATTTCGGTGATTCTGCACATTTGTAACAGCAGAATGATGAAGATTATCACTGAAAATGCATATCTCAGCTTCAAACAACAACGATACCAAAGATATCGCAGTTTCCACATGTCAAACGCACTGTGGAGTGCTGAAAACACCAGAAAACGTGTTTTTCGCATTCAATAGCACGAAAACGGCGATTTCGGTGATTCTGCACACTTGTAACAGCAGAATCATGAAGATTATCACTGAAAATGCATATCTCAGCTGGAAACAACAACGATACCGAAGATATCGCAGTTTCCGCATGTCAAACGCTCTGTGGCGTGCTGAAAACACCAGAAAACGTGTTTTCCGCATTCAAAAGCACGAAAACAGCGATTTCGGTGATTCTGCATACTTGTAACAGCAGAATGATGAAGATTATCACTGAAAATCCATGTTTCAGCTGGAAACATCAACGATACCGAAGATATCGCAGTGTCCGCATGTCAAACGCACTGTGGAGTGCTGAAAACACCAGAAAACGTGTTTTTCGCATTCAATAGCACGAAAACAGCGATTTCGGTGATTCTGCACACTTGTCACAAAAGAAACTCGAAGATTATCGTAGAAAATGCATATCTCAGCTGGAAACAACAACGACACCGAAGTTATCGCAGTTTCCGCATATCAAACGCACTGTGGAGTGCTGAAAACACCAGAAAACGTGTTTTTCGCATTCAATAGCACGAAAACAGCGATTTCGGTGATTCTGCACATTTGTAACAGCAGAATCATGAAGATTATCACTGAAAATGCATATCTCAGCTGGAAACATCAACGATACCGAAGATATGGCAGTTTCCGCATATCAAACGCACTGTGGAGTGCTGAAAACACCAGAAAACGTGTTTTTCGCATTCAATAGCACGAAAACAGCGATTTCGGTGATTCGGCACACTTGTAACAGCAGAATCATGAATATTATCACTGAAAATGCATATCTCAGCTGGAAACAACAACGATACCGAAGATATCGCAGTTTCCGCATGTCAAACGCTCTGTGGCGTGCTGAAAACACCAGAAAACGTGTTTTTCGCATTCAAAAGCACGAAAACAGCGATTTTGGTGATTCTGCATACTTGTAACAGCAGAATCACGAAGATTATCACTGAAAATGCATATCTCAGCTGGAAACAACAACGATACCGAAGATATCGCAGTTTCCGCATGTCAAACGCTCTGTGGCGTGCTGAAAACACCAGAAAACGTGTTTTTCGCATTCAAAAGCACGAAAACAGCGATTTCGGTGATTCTGCACACTTGTAACAGCAGAATCATGAAGATTATCACTGAAAATGCATATCTCAGCTGGAAACATCAACGATACCGAAGATATGGCAGTTTCCGCATATCAAACGCACTGTGGAGTGATGAAAACACCTGAAAACGTGTTTTTCGCATTCAAAAGCACGAAAACAGCGATTTCGGTGATTCTGCATACTAGTAACAGCAGAATCATGAAGATTATCACTGAAAATGCATATCTCAGCTTCAAACAACAACGATACCAAAGATATCGCAGTTTCCGCATGTCAAACGCACTGTGGAGTGCTGAAAACACCAGAAAACGTGTTTTTCGCATTCAATAGCACGAAAACGGCGATTTCGGTGATTCTGCACACTTGTCACAGAAGAAACTCGAAGATTATCGTAGAAAATGCATATCTCAGCTGGAAACAACAACGACACCGAAGTTATCGCAGTTTCCGCATATCAAACGCACTGTGGAGTGCTGAAAACACCAGAAAACGTGTTTTTCGCATTCAAAAGCACGAAAACAGCGATTTCGGTGATTCTGCACACTTGTCACAGACGAAACTCGAAGATTATCGTAGAAAATGCATATCTCAGCTGGAAACAACAACGATACCGAGGATATGGCAGTTTCCGCATATCAAACGCACTGTGGAGTGCTGAAAACACCAGAAACTGTGTTTTTCGCATTCAATAGCACGAAAACAGCGATTTCGGTCATTCGGCACACTTGTAACAGCAGAATCATGAAGATTATCACTGAAAATGCATATCTCAGCTGGAAACAACAACGATACCGCAGATATCGCAGTTTCCGCATGTCAAACGATCTGTGGCGTGCTGAAAACACCAGAAAACGTGTTTTTCGCATTCAAAAGCACGAAAACAGCGATTTCGGTGATTCTGCACATTTGTAACAGCAGAATCATGAAGATTATCACTGAAAATGCATATCTCAGCTGGTAACAGCAACGATACCGAAGATATCGCAGTTTCCGCATATCAAACGCACTGTGGAGTGCTGAAAACACCAGAAAACGTGTTTTTCGCATTCAATAGCACGAAAACAGCGATTTCGGTGATTCTGCACACTTGTAACAGCTGAATCATGAAGATTATCACTAAAAATGCATATCTCAGTTGGAAACAACAACGATACCGAAGATATCGTAGTTTCCGCATATCAAACGCACTGTGGAGTGCTGAAAACACCAGAAAACGTGTTTTTCGCATTCAATAGCACGAAAACAGCGATTTCGGTGATTCTGCACACTTGTCACAGAAGAAACTCGAAGATTATCGCAGAAAATGCATATCTCAGCTGGAAACAACAACGATACCGAAGTTATCGCAGTTTCCGCATTTCAAACGCACTGTGGAGTGCTGAAAACACCAGAAAACGTGTTTTTCGCATCCAATAGCACGAAAACAGCGATTTCGGTGTTTCTGCATACTTGTAACAGCAGAATCACGAAGATTATCACTGAAAATGCATATCTCAGCTGGAAACATCAACGATACCGAAGATATGGCAGTTTCCGCAATATCAAACGCACTGTGGAGTGCTGAAAACACCAGAAAACGTGTTTTTCGCATTCAATAGCACGAAAACAGCGATTTCGGTGATGCTGCACACTTGTAACAGCAGAATCATGAAGATTATCACTGAGAATGCATATCTCAGCTGGCAACAACAACGATACCGAAGATATCGCAGTTTCCGCATGTCAAACGCACTGTGGAGTGCTGAAAACACCAGAAAACGTGTTTTTCGCATTCAATAGCACGAAAACAGCGATTTCGGTGATTCTGCACACTTGTCACAAAAGAAACTCGAAGATTATCGTAGAAAATGCATATCTCAGCTGGAAACAACAACGACACCGAAGTTATCGCAGTTTCCGCATATCAAACGAACTGTGGAGTGCTGAAAACACCAGAAAACGTGTTTTTCGCATTCAATAGCACGAAAACAGCGATTTCGGTGATTCTGCACACTTGTAACAGCAGAATCATGAAGATTATCACTGAAAATGCATATCTCAGCTGGAAACATCAACGATACCGAAGATATGGCAGTTTCCGCATATCAAACGCACTGTGGAGTGCTGAAAACACCAGAAAACGTGTTTTTCGCATTCAATAGCACGAAAACAGCGATTTCGGTGATTCGGCACACTTGTAACAGCAGAATCATGAATATTATCACTGAAAATGCATATCTCAGCTGGAAACAACAACGATACCGAAGATATCGCAGTGTCCGCATGTCAAACGCTCTGTGGCGTGCTAAAAACACCAGAAAACGTGTTTTTCGCATTCAAAAGCACGAAAACAGCGATTTTGGTGATTCTGCATACTTGTAACAGCAGAATCACGAAGATTATCACTGAAAATGCATATCTCAGCTGGAAACAACAACGATACCGAAGATATCGCAGTTACCGCATGTCAAACGCTCTGTGGCGTGCTGAAAACACCAGAAAACGTGTTTTTCGCATTCAAAAGCACGAAAACAGCGATTTCGGTGATTCTGCACACTTGTAACAGCAGAATCATGAAGATTATCACTGAAAATGCATATCTCAGCTGGAAACATCAACGATACCGAAGATATGGCAGTTTCCGCATATCAAACGCACTGTGGAGTGATGAAAACACCTGAAAACGTGTTTTTCGCATTCAAAAGCACGAAAACAGCGATTTCAGTGATTCTGCATACTTGTAACAGCAGAATCATGAAGATTATCACTGAAAATGCATATCTCAGCTTCAAACAACAACGATACCAAAGATATCGCAGTTTCCGCATGTCAAACGCACTGTGGAGTGCTGAAAACACAGGAAAACGTGTTTTTCGCATTCAATAGCACGAAAACGGCGATTTCGGTGATTCTGCACACTTGTCACAGAAGAAACTCGAAGATTATCGTAGAAAATGCATATCTCAGCTGGAAACAACAACGACACCGAAGTTATCGCAGTTTCCGCATATCAAACGCACTGTGGAGTGCTGAAAACACCAGAAAACGTGTTTTTCGCATTCAATAGCACGAAAACAGCGATTGCGGTGATTCTGCACACTTGTCACAGAAGAAACTCGAAGATTAGCGTAGAAAATGCATATCTAAGCAGGAAACAACAACGATTCCGAAGTTATCCTAGTTTCCGCATATCAAACGCACTGTGGAGTACTGAATACACCAGAAAACGTGTTTTTCGCATTCAATAGCACGAAAACAGCGATTTCGGTGATTCTGCACATTTGTAACAGCAGAATGATGAAGATTATCACTGAAAATGCATATCTCAGCTTCAAACAACAACGATACCAAAGATATCGCAGTTTCCACATGTCAAACGCACTGTGGAGTGCTGAAAACACCAGAAAACGTGTTTTTCGCATTCAATAGCACGAAAACGGCGATTTCGGTGATTCTGCACACTTGTAACAGCAGAATCATGAAGATTATCACTGAAAATGCATATCTCAGCTGGAAACAACAACGATACCGAAGATATCGCAGTTTCCGCATGTCAAACGCTCTGTGGCGTGCTGAAAACACCAGAAAACGTGTTTTCCGCATTCAAAAGCACGAAAACAGCGATTTCGGTGATTCTGCATACTTGTAACAGCAGAATGATGAAGATTATCACTGAAAATCCATGTTTCAGCTGGAAACATCAACGATACCGAAGATATCGCAGTGTCCGCATGTCAAACGCACTGTGGAGTGCTGAAAACACCAGAAAACGTGTTTTTCGCATTCAATAGCACGAAAACAGCGATTTCGGTGATTCTGCACACTTGTCACAAAAGAAACTCGAAGATTATCGTAGAAAATGCATATCTCAGCTGGAAACAACAACGACACCGAAGTTATCGCAGTTTCCGCATATCAAACGCACTGTGGAGTGCTGAAAACACCAGAAAACGTGTTTTTCGCATTCAATAGCACGAAAACAGCGATTTCGGTGATTCTGCACATTTGTAACAGCAGAATCATGAAGATTATCACTGAAAATGCATATCTCAGCTGGAAACATCAACGATACCGAAGATATGGCAGTTTCCGCATATCAAACGCACTGTGGAGTGCTGAAAACACCAGAAAACGTGTTTTTCGCATTCAATAGCACGAAAACAGCGATTTCGGTGATTCGGCACACTTGTAACAGCAGAATCATGAATATTATCACTGAAAATGCATATCTCAGCTGGAAACAACAACGATACCGAAGATATCGCAGTTTCCGCATGTCAAACGCTCTGTGGCGTGCTGAAAACACCAGAAAACGTGTTTTTCGCATTCAAAAGCACGAAAACAGCGATTTTGGTGATTCTGCATACTTGTAACAGCAGAATCACGAAGATTATCACTGAAAATGCATATCTCAGCTGGAAACAACAACGATACCGAAGATATCGCAGTTTCCGCATGTCAAACGCTCTGTGGCGTGCTGAAAACACCAGAAAACGTGTTTTTCGCATTCAAAAGCACGAAAACAGCGATTTCGGTGATTCTGCACACTTGTAACAGCAGAATCATGAAGATTATCACTGAAAATGCATATCTCAGCTGGAAACATCAACGATACCGAAGATATGGCAGTTTCCGCATATCAAACGCACTGTGGAGTGATGAAAACACCTGAAAACGTGTTTTTCGCATTCAAAAGCACGAAAACAGCGATTTCGGTGATTCTGCATACTAGTAACAGCAGAATCATGAAGATTATCACTGAAAATGCATATCTCAGCTTCAAACAACAACGATACCAAAGATATCGCAGTTTCCGCATGTCAAACGCACTGTGGAGTGCTGAAAACACCAGAAAACGTGTTTTTCGCATTCAATAGCACGAAAACGGCGATTTCGGTGATTCTGCACACTTGTCACAGAAGAAACTCGAAGATTATCGTAGAAAATGCATATCTCAGCTGGAAACAACAACGACACCGAAGTTATCGCAGTTTCCGCATATCAAACGCACTGTGGAGTGCTGAAAACACCAGAAAACGTGTTTTTCGCATTCAAAAGCACGAAAACAGCGATTTCGGTGATTCTGCACACTTGTCACAGACGAAACTCGAAGATTATCGTAGAAAATGCATATCTCAGCTGGAAACAACAACGATACCGAGGATATGGCAGTTTCCGCATATCAAACGCACTGTGGAGTGCTGAAAACACCAGAAACTGTGTTTTTCGCATTCAATAGCACGAAAACAGCGATTTCGGTCATTCGGCACACTTGTAACAGCAGAATCATGAAGATTATCACTGAAAATGCATATCTCAGCTGGAAACAACAACGATACCGCAGATATCGCAGTTTCCGCATGTCAAACGATCTGTGGCGTGCTGAAAACACCAGAAAACGTGTTTTTCGCATTCAAAAGCACGAAAACAGCGATTTCGGTGATTCTGCACATTTGTAACAGCAGAATCATGAAGATTATCACTGAAAATGCATATCTCAGCTGGAAACATCAACGATACCGAAGATATGGCAGTTTCCGCATATCAAACGCACTGTGGAGTGCTGAAATCACCAGAAAACGTGTTTTTCGCATTCAATAGCACGAAAACAGCGATTTCGGTGATTCTGCACACTTGTAACAGCAGAATCATGAAGATTATCACTGAAAATGCATATCTCAGCTGGAAACAACAACGATACCGAAGATATCGCAGTTTCCGCATATCAAACGCACTGTGGAGTGATGAAAACACCTGAAAACGTGTTTTTCGCATTCAAAAGCACGAAAACAGCGATTTCGGTGATTCTGCATACTTGTAACATAAGAATCATGAAGATTATCACTGAAAATGCATATCTCAGCTTCAAACAACAACGATACCAAAGATATCGCAGTTTCCGCATGTCAAACGCACTGTGGAGTGCTGAAAACACCAGAAAACGTGTTTTTCGCATTCAATAGCACGAAAACGGCGATTTCGGTGATTCTGCACACTTGTCACAGAAGAAACTCGAAGATTATCGTAGAAAATGCATATCTCAGCTGGAAACAACAACGACACCGAGGTTATCGCAGTTTCCGCATATCACACGCACTGTGGAGTGCTGAAAACACCAGAAAACGTGTTTTTCGCATTCAAAAGCACGAAAACAGCGATTTCGGTGATTCTGCTCACTTGTCACAGACGAAACTCGAAGATTATCGTAGAAAATGCATATCTAAGCAGGAAACAACAACGATACCGAAGATATGGCAGTTTCCGCATATCAAACGCACTGTGGAGTGCTGAAATCACCAGAAAACGTGTTTTTCGCATTCAATAGCACGAAAACAGCGATTTCGGTGATTCTGCACACTTGTAACAGCAGAATCATGAAGATTATCACTGAAAATGCATATCTCAGCTGGAAACAACAACGATACCGAAGATATGGCAGTTTCCGCATATCAAACGCATTGTGGAGTGCTGAAAACACCAGAAAACGTGTTTTTCGCATTCAATAGCACGAAAACAGCGATTTCGGTGATTCTGCATACTTGTAACAGCAGAATAATGAAGATTATCGTAGAAAATGCATATCTCAGCTGGAAACAACAACGACACCGAAGTTATCGCAGTTTCCGCATATCAAACGCACTGTGGAGTGCTGAAAACACCAGAAAACGTGTTTTTCGCATTCAAAAGCACGAAAACAGCGATTTCGGTGATTCTGCACATTTGTAACAGCAGAATGATGAAGATTATCACTGAAAATGCATATCTCAGCTGGAAACATCAACGATACCGAAGATAGCGCAGTTTCCGCATGTCAAACGCACTGTGGAGTGCTGAAAACACCAGAAAACGTGTTTTTCGCATTCAATAGCACGAAAACAGCGATTGCGGTGATTCTGCACACTTGTCACAGAAGAAACTCGAAGATTATCGTAGAAAATGCATATCTAAGCAGGAAACAACAACGATACCGAAGTTATCCTAGTTTCCGCATATCAAACGCACTGTGGAGTACTGAATACACCAGAAAACGTGTTTTTCGCATTCAATAGCACGAAAACAGCGATTTCGGTGATTCTGCACACTTTTCACAGAAGAAACTCGAAGATTATCGTAGAAAATGCATATCTCAGCTGGAAACAACAACGATACCGAGGATATGGCAGTTTCCGCATATCAAACGCACTGTGGAGTGCTGAAAACACCAGAAACTGTGTTTTTCGCATTCAATAGCACGAAAACAGCGATTTCGGTCATTCGGCACACTTGTAACAGCAGAATCATGAAGATTATCACTGAAAATGCATATCTCAGCTGGAAACAACAACGATACCGCAGATATCGCAGTTTCCGCATGTCAAACGATCTGTGGCGTGCTGAAAACACCAGAAAACGTGTTTTTCGCATTCAAAAGCACGAAAACAGCGATTTCGGTGATTCTGCACATTTGTAACAGCAGAATCATGAAGATTATCACTGAAAATGCATATCTCAGCTGGAAACATCAACGATACCGAAGATATGGCAGTTTCCGCATATCAAACGCACTGTGGAGTGCTGAAATCACCAGAAAACGTGTTTTTCGCATTCAATAGCACGAAAACAGCGATTTCGGTGATTCTGCACACTTGTAACAGCAGAATCATGAAGATTATCACTGAAAATGCATATCTCAGCTGGAAACAACAACGATACCGAAGATATCGCAGTTTCCGCATATCAAACGCACTGTGGAGTGCTGAAAACACCAGAAAACGTGTTTTTCGCATCCAATAGCACGAAAACAGCGATTTCGGTGATTCTGCACACTTGTAACAGCAGAATCATGAAGATTATCACTGAAAATGCATATCTCAGCTGGAAACATCAACGATACCGAAGATATGGCAGTTTCCGCATATCAAATGCATTGTGGAGTGCTGAAAACACCAGAAAACGTGTTTTTCGCATTCAATAGCACGAAAACAGCGATTTCGGTGATTCTGCACACTTGTAACAGCAGAATCATGAAGATTATCACTGAAAATGCATATCTCAGCTGGAAACAGCAACGATACCGAAGATATCGCAGTTTCCGCATGTCAAACGCACTGTGGAGTGCTGAAAACAACAGAACACGTGTTTTTCGCATTCAATAGCACGAAAACAGCGATTTCGGTGATTCTGCACATTTGTAACAGCAGAATCATGAAGATTATCACTGAAAATGCATATCTCAGCTGGAAACATCAACGATACCGAAGATATGGCAGTTTCCGCATATCAAACGCACTGTGGAGTGCTGAAAACACCAGAAAACGTGTTTTTCGCATTCAATAGCACGAAAACAGCGATTTCGGTGATTCTGCACACTTGTAACAGCAGAATCATGAAGATTATCACTGAAAATGCATATCTCAGCTGGAAACATCAACGATACCGAAGATATGGCAGTTTCCGCATATCAAACGCACTGTGGAGTGCTGAAAACACCAGAAAACGTGTTTTTCGCATTCAATAGCACGAAAACAGCGATTGCGGTGATTCTGCACACTTGTAACAGCAGAATCATGAAGATTATCACTGAAAATGCATATCTAAGCAGGAAACAACAACGATACCGAAGATATCGTAGTTTCCGTATATCAAACGCACTGTGGAGTGCTGAAAACACCAGAAAACGTGTTTTTCGCATTCAATAGCACGAAAACAGCGATTTCGGTGATTCTGCACACTTGTAACAGCAGAATCATGAAGATTATCACTGAAAATGCATATCTCAGCTGGAAACAACAACGATACCGAAGATATCGCAGTTTCCGCATGTCAAACGCTCTGTGGCGTGCTGAAAACACCAGAAAACGTGTTTTTCGCATTCAAAAGCACGAAAACAGCGATTTCGGTGATTCTGCATACTTGTAACAGCAGAATGATGAAGATTATCACTGAAAATGCATATCTCAGCTGGAAACATCAACGATACCGAAGATATCGCAGTTTCCGCATGTCAAACGCTCTGTGGCGTGCTGAAAACACCAGAAAACGTGTTTTTCGCATTCAAAAGCACGAAAACAGCGATTTCGGAGATTCTGCATACTTGTAACAGCAGAATCATGAAGATTATCACTGAAAATGCATATCTCAGCTTGAAACAACAACGATACCGAAGATATCGCAGTTTCCGCATGTCAAACGCACTGTGGAGTGCTGAAAACAACAGAACACGTGTTTTTCGCATTCAATACCACGAAAACAGCGATTTCGGTGATTCTGCACACTTGTCACAGAAGAAACTCGAAGATTATCGTAGAAAATGCATATCTCAGCTGGAAACAACAACGACACCGAAGTTATCGCAGTTTCCGCATATCAAACGCACTGTGGAGTGCTGAAAACACCAGAAAACGTGTTTTTCGCATTCAATAGCACGAAAACAGCGATTTCGGTGATTCTGCACACTTGTAACAGCAGAATCATGAAGATTATCACTGAAAATGCATATCTCAGCTGGAAACAACAACGATACCGAAGATATCGCAGTTTCCGCATGTCAAACGTTCTGTGGCGTGCTGAAAACACCAGAAAACGTGTTTTTCGCATTCAAAAGCACGAAAACAGCGATTTCGGTGATTCTGCACACTTGTCACAGACGAAACTCGAAGGTTATCGTAGAAAATGCATATCTAAGCAGGAAACAACAACGATACCGAAGATATGGCAGTTTCCGCATATCAAACGCACTGTGGAGTGCTGAAATCACCAGAAAACGTGTTTTTCGCATTCAATAGCACGAAAACAGCGATTTCGGTGATTCTGCACACTTGTAACAGCAGAATCATGAAGATTATCACTGAAAATGCGTATCTCAGCTGGAAACAACAACGATACCGAAGATATGGCAGTTTCCGCATATCAAACGCATTGTGGAGTGCTGAAAACACCAGAAAACGTGTTTTTCGCATTCAATAGCACGAAAACAGCGATTTCGGTGATTCTGCATACTTGTAACAGCAGAATCATGAAGATTATCACTGAAAATGCGTATCTCAGCTGGAAACAACAACGAT
Source organism: Anthophora plumipes (assembly GCA_951804975.1). Classification (NCBI taxonomy): domain Eukaryota; kingdom Metazoa; phylum Arthropoda; class Insecta; order Hymenoptera; family Apidae; genus Anthophora; species Anthophora plumipes. Next base: position 3,655,913 of record CATORF010000583.1, read on the forward strand.
ACCGAAGATATGGCAGTTTCCGCATATCAAACGCATTGTGGAGTGCTGAAAACACCAGAAAACGTGTTTTTCGCATTCAATAGCACGAAAACAGCGATTTCGGTGATTCTGCATACTTGTAACAGCAGAATAATGAAGATTATCGTAGAAAATGCATATCTCAGCTGGAAACATCAACGATACCGAAGATAGCGCAGTTTCCGCATGTCAAACGCACTGTGGAGTGCTGAAAACACCAGAAAACGTGTTTTTGGCATTCAAAAGCACGAAAACAGCGATTTCGGTGATTCTGCACATTTGTAACAGCAGAATGATGAAGATTATCACTGAAAATGCATATCTCAGCTGGAAACATCAACGATACCGAAGATAGCGCAGTTTCCGCATGTCAAACGCACTGTGGAGTGCTGAAAACACCAGAAAACGTGTTTTTGGCATTCAATAGCACGAAAACAGCGATTGCGGTGATTCTGCACACTTGTCACAGAAGAAACTCGAAGATTATCGTAGAAAATGCATATCTCAGCTGGAAACAACAACGACACCGAAGTTATCGCAGTTTCCGCATATCAAACGCACTGTGGAGTGCTGAAAACACCAGAAAACGTGTTTTTCGCATTCAAAAGCACGAAAACAGCGATTTCGGTGATTCTGCACATTTGTAACAGCAGAATGATGAAGATTATCACTGAAAATGCATATCTCAGCTGGAAACATCAACGATACCGAAGATAGCGCAGTTTCCGCATGTCAAACGCACTGTGGAGTGCTGAAAACACCAGAAAACGTGTTTTTCGCATTCAATAGCACGAAAACAGCGATTGCGGTGATTCTGCACACTTGTCACAGAAGAAACTCGAAGATTAGCGTAGAAAATGCATATCTAAGCAGGAAACAACAACGATTCCGAAGTTATCCTAGTTTCCGCATATCAAACGCACTGTGGAGTACTGAATACACCAGAAAACGTGTTTTTCGCATTCAATAGCACGAAAACAGCGATTTCGGTGATTCTGCACATTTGTAACAGCAGAATGATGAAGATTATCACTGAAAATGCATATCTCAGCTTCAAACAACAACGATACCAAAGATATCGCAGTTTCCACATGTCAAACGCACTGTGGAGTGCTGAAAACACCAGAAAACGTGTTTTTCGCATTCAATAGCACGAAAACGGCGATTTCGGTGATTCTGCACACTTGTAACAGCAGAATCATGAAGATTATCACTGAAAATGCATATCTCAGCTGGAAACAACAACGATACCGAAGATATCGCAGTTTCCGCATGTCAAACGCTCTGTGGCGTGCTGAAAACACCAGAAAACGTGTTTTCCGCATTCAAAAGCACGAAAACAGCGATTTCGGTGATTCTGCATACTTGTAACAGCAGAATGATGAAGATTATCACTGAAAATCCATGTTTCAGCTGGAAACATCAACGATACCGAAGATATCGCAGTGTCCGCATGTCAAACGCACTGTGGAGTGCTGAAAACACCAGAAAACGTGTTTTTCGCATTCAATAGCACGAAAACAGCGATTTCGGTGATTCTGCACACTTGTCACAAAAGAAACTCGAAGATTATCGTAGAAAATGCATATCTCAGCTGGAAACAACAACGACACCGAAGTTATCGCAGTTTCCGCATATCAAACGCACTGTGGAGTGCTGAAAACACCAGAAAACGTGTTTTTCGCATTCAATAGCACGAAAACAGCGATTTCGGTGATTCTGCACATTTGTAACAGCAGAATCATGAAGATTATCACTGAAAATGCATATCTCAGCTGGAAACATCAACGATACCGAAGATATGGCAGTTTCCGCATATCAAACGCACTGTGGAGTGCTGAAAACACCAGAAAACGTGTTTTTCGCATTCAAAAGCACGAAAACAGCGATTTCGGTGATTCTGCACACTTGTAACAGCAGAATCATGAAGATTATCACTGAAAATGCATATCTCAGCTGGAAACATCAACGATACCGAAGATATGGCAGTTTCCGCATATCAAACGCACTGTGGAGTGATGAAAACACCTGAAAACGTGTTTTTCGCATTCAAAAGCACGAAAACAGCGATTTCGGTGATTCTGCATACTAGTAACAGCAGAATCATGAAGATTATCACTGAAAATGCATATCTCAGCTTCAAACAACAACGATACCAAAGATATCGCAGTTTCCGCATGTCAAACGCACTGTGGAGTGCTGAAAACACCAGAAAACGTGTTTTTCGCATTCAATAGCACGAAAACGGCGATTTCGGTGATTCTGCACACTTGTCACAGAAGAAACTCGAAGATTATCGTAGAAAATGCATATCTCAGCTGGAAACAACAACGACACCGAAGTTATCGCAGTTTCCGCATATCAAACGCACTGTGGAGTGCTGAAAACACCAGAAAACGTGTTTTTCGCATTCAAAAGCACGAAAACAGCGATTTCGGTGATTCTGCACACTTGTCACAGACGAAACTCGAAGATTATCGTAGAAAATGCATATCTCAGCTGGAAACAACAACGATACCGAGGATATGGCAGTTTCCGCATATCAAACGCACTGTGGAGTGCTGAAAACACCAGAAACTGTGTTTTTCGCATTCAATAGCACGAAAACAGCGATTTCGGTCATTCGGCACACTTGTAACAGCAGAATCATGATGATTATCACTGAAAATGCATATCTCAGCTGGAAACAACAACGATACCGCAGATATCGCAGTTTCCGCATGTCAAACGATCTGTGGCGTGCTGAAAACACCAGAAAACGTGTTTTTCGCATTCAAAAGCACGAAAACAGCGATTTCGGTGATTCTGCACATTTGTAACAGCAGAATCATGAAGATTATCACTGAAAATGCATATCTCAGCTGGAAACATCAACGATACCGAAGATATGGCAGTTTCCGCATATCAAACGCACTGTGGAGTGCTGAAATCACCAGAAAACGTGTTTTTCGCATTCAATAGCACGAAAACAGCGATTTCGGTGATTCTGCACACTTGTAACAGCAGAATCATGAAGATTATCACTGAAAATGCATATCTCAGCTGGAAACAACAACGATACCGAAGATATCGCAGTTTCCGCATATCAAACGCACTGTGGAGTGATGAAAACACCTGAAAACGTGTTTTTCGCATTCAAAAGCACGAAAACAGCGATTTCGGTGATTCTGCATACTTGTAACATAAGAATCATGAAGATTATCACTGAAAATGCATATCTCAGCTTCAAACAACAACGATACCAAAGATATCGCAGTTTCCGCATGTCAAACGCACTGTGGAGTGCTGAAAACACCAGAAAACGTGTTTTTCGCATTCAATAGCACGAAAACGGCGATTTCGGTGATTCTGCACACTTGTCACAGAAGAAACTCGAAGATTATCGTAGAAAATGCATATCTCAGCTGGAAACAACAACGACACCGAAGTTATCGCAGTTTCCGCATATCACACGCACTGTGGAGTGCTGAAAACACCAGAAAACGTGTTTTTCGCATTCAAAAGCACGAAAACAGCGATTTCGGTGATTCTGCTCACTTGTCACAGACGAAACTCGAAGATTATCGTAGAAAATGCATATCTAAGCAGGAAACAACAACGATACCGAAGATATGGCAGTTTCCGCATATCAAACGCACTGTGGAGTGCTGAAATCACCAGAAAACGTGTTTTTCGCATTCAATAGCACGAAAACAGCGATTTCGGTGATTCTGCACACTTGTAACAGCAGAATCATGAAGATTATCACTGAAAATGCATATCTCAGCTGGAAACAACAACGATACCGAAGATATGGCAGTTTCCGCATATCAAACGCATTGTGGAGTGCTGAAAACACCAGAAAACGTGTTTTTCGCATTCAATAGCACGAAAACAGCGATTTCGGTGATTCTGCATACTTGTAACGGCAGAATAATGAAGATTATCGTAGAAAATGCATATCTCAGCTGGAAACAACAACGACACCGAAGTTATCGCAGTTTCCGCATATCAAACGCACTGTGGAGTGCTGAAAACACCAGAAAACGTGTTTTTCGCATTCAAAAGCACGAAAACAGCGATTTCGGTGATTCTGCACATTTGTAACAGCAGAATGATGAAGATTATCACTGAAAATGCATATCTCAGCTGGAAACATCAACGATACCGAAGATAGCGCAGTTTCCGCATGTCAAACGCACTGTGGAGTGCTGAAAACACCAGAAAACGTGTTTTTCGCATTCAATAGCACGAAAACAGCGATTGCGGTGATTCTGCACACTTGTCACAGAAGAAACTCGAAGATTATCGTAGAAAATGCATATCTAAGCAGGAAACAACAACGATACCGAAGTTATCCTAGTTTCCGCATATCAAACGCACTGTGGAGTACTGAATACACCAGAAAACGTGTTTTTCGCATTCAATAGCACGAAAACAGCGATTTCGGTGATTCTGCACACTTTTCACAGAAGAAACTCGAAGATTATCGTAGAAAATGCATATCTCAGCTGGAAACAACAACGATACCGAGGATATGGCAGTTTCCGCATATCAAACGCACTGTGGAGTGCTGAAAACACCAGAAACTGTGTTTTTCGCATTCAATAGCACGAAAACAGCGATTTCGGTCATTCGGCACACTTGTAACAGCAGAATCATGAAGATTATCACTGAAAATGCATATCTCAGCTGGAAACAACAACGATACCGCAGATATCGCAGTTTCCGCATGTCAAACGATCTGTGGCGTGCTGAAAACACCAGAAAACGTGTTTTTCGCATTCAAAAGCACGAAAACAGCGATTTCGGTGATTCTGCACATTTGTAACAGCAGAATCATGAAGATTATCACTGAAAATGCATATCTCAGCTGGAAACATCAACGATACCGAAGATATGGCAGTTTCCGCATATCAAACGCACTGTGGAGTGCTGAAATCACCAGAAAACGTGTTTTTCGCATTCAATAGCACGAAAACAGCGATTTCGGTGATTCTGCACACTTGTAACAGCAGAATCATGAAGATTATCACTGAAAATGCATATCTCAGCTGGAAACAACAACGATACCGAAGATATCGCAGTTTCCGCATATCAAACGCACTGTGGAGTGCTGAAAACACCAGAAAACGTGTTTTTCGCATCCAATAGCACGAAAACAGCGATTTCGGTGATTCTGCACACTTGTAACAGCAGAATCATGAAGATTATCACTGAAAATGCATATCTCAGCTGGAAACATCAACGATACCGAAGATATGGCAGTTTCCGCATATCAAATGCATTGTGGAGTGCTGAAAACACCAGAAAACGTGTTTTTCGCATTCAATAGCACGAAAACAGCGATTTCGGTGATTCTGCACACTTGTAACAGCAGAATCATGAAGATTATCACTGAAAATGCATATCTCAGCTGGAAACAGCAACGATACCGAAGATATCGCAGTTTCCGCATGTCAAACGCACTGTGGAGTGCTGAAAACAACAGAACACGTGTTTTTCGCATTCAATAGCACGAAAACAGCGATTTCGGTGATTCTGCACATTTGTAACAGCAGAATCATGAAGATTATCACTGAAAATGCATATCTCAGCTGGAAACATCAACGATACCGAAGATATGGCAGTTTCCGCATATCAAACGCACTGTGGAGTGCTGAAAACACCAGAAAACGTGTTTTTCGCATTCAATAGCACGAAAACAGCGATTTCGGTGATTCTGCACACTTGTAACAGCAGAATCATGAAGATTATCACTGAAAATGCATATCTCAGCTGGAAACATCAACGATACCGAAGATATGGCAGTTTCCGCATATCAAACGCACTGTGGAGTGCTGAAAACACCAGAAAACGTGTTTTTCGCATTCAATAGCACGAAAACAGCGATTGCGGTGATTCTGCACACTTGTAACAGCAGAATCATGAAGATTATCACTGAAAATGCATATCTAAGCAGGAAACAACAACGATACCGAAGATATCGTAGTTTCCGTATATCAAACGCACTGTGGAGTGCTGAAAACACCAGAAAACGTGTTTTTCGCATTCAATAGCACGAAAACAGCGATTTCGGTGATTCTGCACACTTGTAACAGCAGAATCATGAAGATTATCACTGAAAATGCATATCTCAGCTGGAAACAACAACGATACCGAAGATATCGCAGTTTCCGCATGTCAAACGCTCTGTGGCGTGCTGAAAACACCAGAAAACGTGTTTTTCGCATTCAAAAGCACGAAAACAGCGATTTCGGTGATTCTGCATACTTGTAACAGCAGAATGATGAAGATTATCACTGAAAATGCATATCTCAGCTGGAAACATCAACGATACCGAAGATATCGCAGTTTCCGCATGTCAAACGCTCTGTGGCGTGCTGAAAACACCAGAAAACGTGTTTTTCGCATTCAAAAGCACGAAAACAGCGATTTCGGAGATTCTGCATACTTGTAACAGCAGAATCATGAAGATTATCACTGAAAATGCATATCTCAGCTTGAAACAACAACGATACCGAAGATATCGCAGTTTCCGCATGTCAAACGCACTGTGGAGTGCTGAAAACAACAGAACACGTGTTTTTCGCATTCAATACCACGAAAACAGCGATTTCGGTGATTCTGCACACTTGTCACAGAAGAAACTCGAAGATTATCGTAGAAAATGCATATCTCAGCTGGAAACAACAACGACACCGAAGTTATCGCAGTTTCCGCATATCAAACGCACTGTGGAGTGCTGAAAACACCAGAAAACGTGTTTTTCGCATTCAATAGCACGAAAACAGCGATTTCGGTGATTCTGCACACTTGTAACAGCAGAATCATGAAGATTATCACTGAAAATGCATATCTCAGCTGGAAACAACAACGATACCGAAGATATCGCAGTTTCCGCATGTCAAACGTTCTGTGGCGTGCTGAAAACACCAGAAAACGTGTTTTTCGCATTCAAAAGCACGAAAACAGCGATTTCGGTGATTCTGCACACTTGTCACAGACGAAACTCGAAGATTATCGTAGAAAATGCATATCTAAGCAGGAAACAACAACGATACCGAAGATATGGCAGTTTCCGCATATCAAACGCACTGTGGAGTGCTGAAATCACCAGAAAACGTGTTTTTCGCATTCAATAGCACGAAAACAGCGATTTCGGTGATTCTGCACACTTGTAACAGCAGAATCATGAAGATTATCACTGAAAATGCGTATCTCAGCTGGAAACAACAACGATACCGAAGATATGGCAGTTTCCGCATATCAAACGCATTGTGGAGTGCTGAAAACACCAGAAAACGTGTTTTTCGCATTCAATAGCACGAAAACAGCGATTTCGGTGATTCTGCATACTTGTAACAGCAGAATCATGAAGATTATCACTGAAAATGCGTATCTCAGCTGGAAACAACAACGATACCGAAGATATGGCAGTTTCCGCATATCAAACGCATTGTGGAGTGCTGAAAACACCAGAAAACGTGTTTTTCGCATTCAATAGCACGAAAACAGCGATTTCGGTGATTCTGCATACTTGTAACAGCAGAATAATGAAGATTATCGTAGAAAATGCATATCTCAGCTGGAAACAACAACGACACCGAAGTTATCGCAGTTTCCGCATATCAAACGCACTGTGGAGTGCTGAAAACACCAGAAAACGTGTTTTTCGCATTCAAAAGCACGAAAACAGCGATTTCGGTGATTCTGCACATTTGTAACAGCAGAATGATGAAGATTATCACTGAAAATGCATATCTCAGCTGGAAACATCAACGATACCGAAGATAGCGCAGTTTCCGCATGTCAAACGCACTGTGGAGTGCTGAAAACACCAGAAAACGTGTTTTTGGCATTCAATAGCACGAAAACAGCGATTGCGGTGATTCTGCACACTTGTCACAGAAGAAACTCGAAGATTATCGTAGAAAATGCATATCTAAGCAGGAAACAACAACGATACCGAAGTTATCCTAGTTTCCGCATATCAAACGAACTGTGGAGTACTGAATACACCAGAAAACGTGTTTTTCGCATTCAATAGCACGAAAACTGCGATTTCGGTGATTCTGCACACTTTTCACAGAAGAAACTCGAAGATTATCGTAGAAAATGCATATCTCAGCTGGAAACAACAACGATACCGAGGATATGGCAGTTTCCGCATATCAAACGCACTGTGGAGTGCTGAACACACCAGAAAACGTGTTTTTCGCATTCAATAGCACGAAAACAGCGATTTCGGTGATTCTGCACACTTGTAACAGCAGAATCATGAAGATTATCACTGAAAATGCATATCTCAGCTGGAAACAACAACGATACCGAAGATATCGTAGTTTCCGTATATCAAACGCACTGTGGAGTGCTGAAAACACCAGAAAACGTGTTTTTCGCATTCAATAGCACGAAAACAGCGATTTCGGTGATTCTGCACACTTGTAACAGCAGAATCATGAAGATTATCACTGAAAATGCATATCTAAGCAGGAAACAACAACGATACCGAAGATATCGTAGTTTCCGTATATCAAACGCACTGTGGAGTGCTGAAAACACCAGAAAACGTGTTTTTCGCATTCAATAGCACGAAAACAGCGATTTCGGTGATTCTGCACACTTGTAACAGCAGAATCATGAAGATTATCACTGAAAATGCATATCTCAGCTGGAAACAACAACGATACCGAAGATATCGCAGTTTCCGCATGTCAAACGCTCTGTGGCGTGCTGAAAACACCAGAAAACGTGTTTTTCGCATTCAAAAGCACGAAAACAGCGATTTCGGTGATTCTGCATACTTGTAACAGCAGAATCATGAAGATTATCACTGAAAATGCATATCTCAGCTGGAAACAACAACGATACCGAAGATATCGCAGTTTCCGCATGTCAAACGCTCTGTGGCGTGCTGAAAACACCAGAAAACGTGTTTTTCGCATTCAAAAGCACGAAAACAGCGATTTCGGTGATTCTGCATACTTGTAACAGCAGAATCATGAAGATTATCACTGAAAATGCATATCTCAGCTTGAAACAACAACGATACCGAAGATATCGCAGTTTCCGCATGTCAAACGCACTGTGGAGTGCTGAAAACAACAGAACACGTGTTTTTCGCATTCAATAGCACGAAAACAGCGATTTCGGTGATTCTGCACACTTGTCACAGAAGAAACTCGAAGATTATCGTAGAAAATGCATATCTCAGCTGGAAACAACAACGACACCGAAGTTATCGCAGTTTCCGCATATCAATCGCACTGTGGAGTGCTGAAAACACCAGAAAACGTGTTTTTCGCATTCAATAGAACGAAAACAGCGATTTCGGTGATTCTGCACACTTGTAACAGCAGAATCATGAAGACTATCACTGAAAATGCATATCTCAGCTGGAAACAACAACGATACCGAAGATATCGCAGTTTCCGCATGTCAAACGTTCTGTGGCGTGCTGAAAACACCAGAAAACGTGTTTTTCGCATTCAAAAGCACGAAAACAGCGATTTCGGTGATTCTGCACACTTGTCACAGACGAAACTCGAAGATTATCGTAGAAAATGCATATCTAAGCAGGAAACAACAACGATACCGAAGATATGGCAGTTTCCGCATATCAAACGCACTGTGGAGTGCTGAAATCACCAGAAAACGTGTTTTTCGCATTCAATAGCACGAAAACAGCGATTTCGGTGATTCTGCACACTTGTAACAGCAGAATCATGAAGATTATCACTGAAAATGCATATCTCAGCTGGAAACAACAACGATACCGAAGATATGGCAGTTTCCGCATATCAAACGCATTGTGGAGTGCTGAAAACAACAGAACACGTGTTTTTCGCATTCAATAGCACGAAAACAGCGATTTCGGTGATTCTGCACACTTGTCACAGAAGAAACTCGAAGATTATCGTAGAAAATGCATATCTCAGCTGGAAACAACAACGACACCGAAGTTATCGCAGTTTCCGCATATCAAACGCACTGTGGAGTGCTGAAAACACCAGAAAACGTGTTTTTCGCATTCAATAGCACGAAAACAGCGATTTCGGTGATTCTGCACACTTGTAACAGCAGAATCATGAAGATTATCACTGAAAATGCATATCTCAGCTGGAAACAACAACGATACCGAAGATATCGCAGTTTCCGCATGTCAAACGTTCTGTGGCGTGCTGAAAACACCAGAAAACGTGTTTTTCGCATTCAAAAGCACGAAAACAGCGATTTCGGTGATTCTGCACACTTGTCACAGACGAAACTCGAAGATTATCGTAGAAAATGCATATCTAAGCAGGAAACAACAACGATACCGAAGATATGGCAGTTTCCGCATATCAAACGCACTGTGGAGTGCTGAAATCACCAGAAAACGTGTTTTTCGCATTCAATAGCACGAAAACAGCGATTTCGGTGATTCTGCACACTTGTAACAGCAGAATCATGAAGATTATCACTGAAAATGCGTATCTCAGCTGGAAACAACAACGATACCGAAGATATGGCAGTTTCCGCATATCAAACGCATTGTGGAGTGCTGAAAACACCAGAAAACGTGTTTTTCGCATTCAATAGCACGAAAACAGCGATTTCGGTGATTCTGCATACTTGTAACAGCAGAATAATGAAGATTATCGTAGAAAATGCATATCTCAGCTGGAAACAACAACGACACCGAAGTTATCGCAGTTTCCGCATATCAAACGCACTGTGGAGTGCTGAAAACACCAGAAAACGTGTTTTTCGCATTCAAAAGCACGAAAACAGCGATTTCGGTGATTCTGCACATTTGTAACAGCAGAATGATGAAGATTATCACTGAAAATGCATATCTCAGCTGGAAACATCAACGATACCGAAGATAGCGCAGTTTCCGCATGTCAAACGCACTGTGGAGTGCTGAAAACACCAGAAAACGTGTTTTTCGCAATTCAATAGCACGAAAACAGCGATTGCGGTGATTCTGCACACTTGTCACAGAAGAAACTCGAAGATTATCGTAGAAAATGCATATCTAAGCAGGAAACAACAACGATACCGAAGTTATCCTAGTTTCCGCATATCAAACGAACTGTGGAGTACTGAATACACCAGAAAACGTGTTTTTCGCATTCAATAGCACGAAAACTGCGATTTCGGTGATTCTGCACACTTTTCACAGAAGAAACTCGAAGATTATCGTAGAAAATGCATATCTCAGCTGGAAACAACAACGATACCGAGGATATGGCAGTTTCCGCATATCAAACGCACTGTGGAGTGCTGAAATCACCAGAAAACGTGTTTTTCGCATTCAATAGCACGAAAACAGCGATTTCGGTGATTCTGCACACTTGTAACAGCAGAATCATGAAGATTATCACTGAAAATGCATATCTCAGCTGGAAACAACAACGATACCGAAGATATCGCAGTTTCCGCATATCAAACGCACTGTGGAGTGCTGAAAACACCAGAAAACGTGTTTTTCGCATCCAATAGCACGAAAACAGCGATTTCGGTGATTCTGCACACTTGTAACAGCAGAATCATGAAGATTATCACTGAAAATGCATATCTCAGCTGGAAACATCAACGATACCGAAGATATGGCAGTTTCCGCATATCAAATGCATTGTGGAGTGCTGAAAACACCAGAAAACGTGTTTTTCGCATTCAATAGCACGAAAACAGCGATTTCGGTGATTCTGCACACTTGTAACAGCAGAATCATGAAGATTATCACTGAAAATGCATATCTCAGCTGGAAACAGCAACGATACCGAAGATATCGCAGTTTCCGCATGTCAAACGCACTGTGGAGTGCTGAAAACAACAGAACACGTGTTTTTCGCATTCAATAGCACGAAAACAGCGATTTCGGTGATTCTGCACATTTGTAACAGCAGAATCATGAAGATTATCACTGAAAATGCATATCTCAGCTGGAAACATCAACGATACCGAAGATATGGCAGTTTCCGCATATCAAACGCACTGTGGAGTGCTGAAAACACCAGAAAACGTGTTTTTCGCATTCAATAGCACGAAAACAGCGATTTCGGTGATTCTGCACACTTGTAACAGCAGAATCATGAAGATTATCACTGAAAATGCATATCTCAGCTGGAAACATCAACGATACCGAAGATATGGCAGTTTCCGCATATCAAACGCACTGTGGAGTGCTGAAAACACCAGAAAACGTGTTTTTCGCATTCAATAGCACGAAAACAGCGATTGCGGTGATTCTGCACACTTGTAACAGCAGAATCATGAAGATTATCACTGAAAATGCATATCTAAGCAGGAAACAACAACGATACCGAAGATATCGTAGTTTCCGTATATCAAACGCACTGTGGAGTGCTGAAAACACCAGAAAACGTGTTTTTCACATTCAATAGCACGAAAACAGCGATTTCGGTGATTCTGCACACTTGTAACAGCAGAATCATGAAGATTATCACTGAAAATGCATATCTCAGCTGGAAACAACAACGATACCGAAGATATCGCAGTTTCCGCATGTCAAACGCTCTGTGGCGTGCTGAAAACACCAGAAAACGTGTTTTTCGCATTCAAAAGCACGAAAACAGCGATTTCGGAGATTCTGCATACTTGTAACAGCAGAATCATGAAGATTATCACTGAAAATGCATATCTCAGCTTGAAACAACAACGATACCGAAGATATCGCAGTTTCCGCATGTCAAACGCACTGTGGAGTGCTGAATACAACAGAACACGTGTTTTTCGCATTCAATACCACGAAAACAGCGATTTCGGTGATTCTGCACACTTGTCACAGAAGAAACTCAAAGATTATCGTAGAAAATGCATATCTCAGCTGGAAACAACAACGACACCGAAGTTATCGCAGTTTCCGCATATCAAACGCACTGTGGAGTGCTGAAAACACCAGAAAACGTGTTTTTCGCATTCAATAGCACGAAAACAGCGATTTCGGTGATTCTGCACACTTGTAACAGCAGAATCATGAAGATTATCACTGAAAATGCATATCTCAGCTGGAAACAACAACGATACCGAAGATATCGCAGTTTCCGCATGTCAAACGTTCTGTGGCGTGCTGAAAACACCAGAAAACGTGTTTTTCGCATTCAAAAGCACGAAAACAGCGATTTCGGTGATTCTGCACACTTGTCACAGACGAAACTCGAAGATTATCGTAGAAAATGCATATCTAAGCAGGAAACAACAACGATACCGAAGATATGGCAGTTTCCGCATATCAAACGCACTGTGGAGTGCTGAAATCACCAGAAAACGTGTTTTTCGCATTCAATAGCACGAAAACAGCGATTTCGGTGATTCTGCACACTTGTAACAGCAGAATCATGAAGATTATCACTGAAAATGCGTATCTCAGCTGGAAACAACAACGATACAGAAGATATGGCAGTTTCCGCATATCAAACGCATTGTGGAGTGCTGAAAACACCAGAAAACGTGTTTTTCGCATTCAATAGCACGAAAACAGCGATTTCGGTGATTCTGCATACTTGTAACAGCAGAATCATGAAGATTATCACTGAAAATGCGTATCTCAGCTGGAAACAACAACGATACCGAAGATATGGCAGTTTCCGCATATCAAACGCATTGTGGAGTGCTGAAAACACCAGAAAACGTGTTTTTCGCATTCAATAGCACGAAAACAGCGATTTCGGTGATTCTGCATACTTGTAACAGCAGAATAATGAAGATTATCGTAGAAAATGCATATCTCAGCTGGAAACAACAACGACACCGAAGTTATCGCAGTTTCCGCATATCAAACGCACTGTGGAGTGCTGAAAACACCAGAAAACGTGTTTTTCGCATTCAAAAGCACGAAAACAGCGATTTCGGTGATTCTGCACATTTGTAACAGCAGAATGATGAAGATTATCACTGAAAATGCATATCTCAGCTGGAAACATCAACGATACCGAAGATAGCGCAGTTTCCGCATGTCAAACGCACTGTGGAGTGCTGAAAACACCAGAAAACGGGTTTTTCGCATTCAATAGCACGAAAACAGCGATTGCGGTGATTCTGCACACTTGTCACAGAAGAAACTCGAAGATTATCGTAGAAAATGCATATCTAAGCAGGAAACAACAACGATACCGAAGTTATCCTAGTTTCCGCATATCAAACGAACTGTGGAGTACTGAATACACCAGAAAACGTGTTTTTCGCATTCAATAGCACGAAAACTGCGATTTCGGTGATTCTGCACACTTTTCACAGAAGAAACTCGAAGATTATCGTAGAAAATGCATATCTCAGCTGGAAACAACAACGATACCGAGGATATGGCAGTTTCCGCATATCAGACGCACTGTGGAGTGCTGAACACACCAGAAAACGTGTTTTTCGCATTCAATAGCACGAAAACAGCGATTTCGGTGATTCTGCACACTTGTAACAGCAGAATCATGAAGATTATCACTGAAAATGCATATCTCAGCTGGAAACAACAACGATACCGAAGATATCGTAGTTTCCGTATATCAAACGCACTGTGGAGTGCTGAAAACACCAGAAAACGTGTTTTTCGCATTCAATAGCACGAAAACAGCGATTTCGGTGATTCTGCACACTTGTAACAGCAGAATCATGAAGATTATCACTGAAAATGCATATCTAAGCAGGAAACAACAACGATACCGAAGATATCGTAGTTTCCGTATATCAAACGCACTGTGGAGTGCTGAAAACACCAGAAAACGTGTTTTTCGCATTCAATAGCACGAAAACAGCGATTTCGGTGATTCTGCACACTTGTAACAGCAGAATCATGAAGATTATCACTGAAAATGCATATCTCAGCTGGAAACAACAACGATACCGAAGATATCGCAGTTTCCGCATGTCAAACGCTCTGTGGCGTGCTGAAAACACCAGAAAACGTGTTTTTCGCATTCAAAAGCACGAAAACAGCGATTTCGGTGATTCTGCATACTTGTAACAGCAGAATCATGAAGATTATCACTGAAAATGCATATCTCAGCTGGAAACAACAACGATACCGAAGATATCGCAGTTTCCGCATGTCAAACGCTCTGTGGCGTGCTGAAAACACCAGAAAACGTGTTTTTCGCATTCAAAAGCACGAAAACAGCGATTTCGGTGATTCTGCATACTTGTAACAGCAGAATCATGAAGATTATCACTGAAAATGCATATCTCAGCTTGAAACAACAACCATACCGAAGATATCGCAGTTTCCGCATGTCAAACGCACTGTGGAGTGCTGAAAACAACAGAACACGTGTTTTTCGCATTCAATAGCACGAAAACAGCGATTTCGGTGATTCTGCACACTTGTCACAGAAGAAACTCGAAGATTATCGTAGAAAATGCATATCTCAGCTGGAAACAACAACGACACCGAAGTTATCGCAGTTTCCGCATATCAATCGCACTGTGGAGTGCTGAAAACACCAGAAAACGTGTTTTTCGCATTCAATAGCACGAAAACAGCGATTTCGGTGATTCTGCACACTTGTAACAGCAGAATCATGAAGACTATCACTGAAAATGCATATCTCAGCTGGAAACAACAACGATACCGAAGATATCGCAGTTTCCGCATGTCAAACGTTCTGTGGCGTGCTGAAAACACCAGAAAACGTGTTTTTCGCATTCAAAAGCACGAAAACAGCGATTTCGGTGATTCTGCACACTTGTCACAGACGAAACTCGAAGATTATCGTAGAAAATGCATATCTAAGCAGGAAACAACAACGATACCGAAGATATGGCAGTTTCCGCATATCAAACGCACTGTGGAGTGCTGAAATCACCAGAAAACGTGTTTTTCGCATTCAATAGCACGAAAACAGCGATTTCGGTGATTCTGCACACTTGTAACAGCAGAATCATGAAGATTATCACTGAAAATGCATATCTCAGCTGGAAACAACAACGATACCGAAGATATGGCAGTTTCCGCATATCAAACGCATTGTGGAGTGCTGAAAACAACAGAACACGTGTTTTTCGCATTCAATAGCACGAAAACAGCGATTTCGGTGATTCTGCACACTTGTCACAGAAGAAACTCGAAGATTATCGTAGAAAATGCATATCTCAGCTGGAAACAACAACGACACCGAAGTTATCGCAGTTTCCGCATATCAAACGCACTGTGGAGTGCTGAAAACACCAGAAAACGTGTTTTTCGCATTCAATAGCACGAAAACAGCGATTTCGGTGATTCTGCACACTTGTAACAGCAGAATCATGAAGATTATCACTGAAAATGCATATCTCAGCTGGAAACAACAACGATACCGAAGATATCGCAGTTTCCGCATGTCAAACGTTCTGTGGCGTGCTGAAAACACCAGAAAACGTGTTTTTCGCATTCAAAAGCACGAAAACAGCGATTTCGGTGATTCTGCACACTTGTCACAGACGAAACTCGAAGATTATCGTAGAAAATGCATATCTAAGCAGGAAACAACAACGATACCGAAGATATGGCAGTTTCCGCATATCAAACGCACTGTGGAGTGCTGAAATCACCAGAAAACGTGTTTTTCGCATTCAATAGCACGAAAACAGCGATTTCGGTGATTCTGCACACTTGTAACAGCAGAATCATGAAGATTATCACTGAAAATGCGTATCTCAGCTGGAAACAACAACGATACCGAAGATATGGCAGTTTCCGCATATCAAACGCATTGTGGAGTGCTGAAAACACCAGAAAACGTGTTTTTCGCATTCAATAGCACGAAAACAGCGATTTCGGTGATTCTGCATACTTGTAACAGCAGAATAATGAAGATTATCGTAGAAAATGCATATCTCAGCTGGAAACAACAACGACACCGAAGTTATCGCAGTTTCCGCATATCAAACGCACTGTGGAGTGCTGAAAACACCAGAAAACGTGTTTTTCGCATTCAAAAGCACGAAAACAGCGATTTCGGTGATTCTGCACATTTGTAACAGCAGAATGATGAAGATTATCACTGAAAATGCATATCTCAGCTGGAAACATCAACGATACCGAAGATAGCGCAGTTTCCGCATGTCAAACGCACTGTGGAGTGCTGAAAACACCAGAAAACGTGTTTTTCGCATTCAATAGCACGGAAACAGCGATTGCGGTGATTCTGCACACTTGTCACAGAAGAAACTCGAAGATTATCGTAGAAAATGCATATCTAAGCAGGAAACAACAACGATACCGAAGTTATCCTAGTTTCCGCATATCAAACGAACTGTGGAGTACTGAATACACCAGAAAACGTGTTTTTCGCATTCAATAGCACGAAAACTGCGATTTCGGTGATTCTGCACACTTTTCACAGAAGAAACTCGAAGATTATCGTAGAAAATGCATATCTCAGCTGGAAACAACAACGATACCGAGGATATGGCAGTTTCCGCATATCAAACGCACTGTGGAGTGCTGAACACACCAGAAAACGTGTTTTTCGCATTCAATAGCACGAAAACAGCGATTTCGGTGATTCTGCACACTTGTAACAGCAGAATCATGAAGATTATCACTGAAAATGCATATCTCAGCTGGAAACAACAACGATACCGAAGATATCGTAGTTTCCGTATATCAAACGCACTGTGGAGTGCTGAAAACACCAGAAAACGTGTTTTTCGCATTCAATAGCACGAAAACAGCGATTTCGGTGATTCTGCACACTTGTAACAGCAGAATCATGAAGATTATCACTGAAAATGCATATCTAAGCAGGAAACAACAACGATACCGAAGATATCGTAGTTTCCGTATATCAAACGCACTGTGGAGTGCTGAAAACACCAGAAAACGTGTTTTTCGCATTCAATAGCACGAAAACAGCGATTGCGGTGATTCTGCACACTTGTCACAGAAGAAACTCGAAGATTATCGTAGAAAATGCATATCTAAGCAGGAAACAACAACGATACCGAAGTTATCCTAGTTTCCGCATATCAAACGAACTGTGGAGTACTGAATACAGCAGAAAACGTGTTTTTCGCATTCAATAGCACGAAAACTGCGATTTCGGTGATTCTGCACACTTTTCACAGAAGAAACTCGAAGATTATCGTAGAAAATGCATATCTCAGCTGGAAACAACAACGATACCGAGGATATGGCAGTTTCCGCATATCAAACGCACTGTGGAGTGCTGAACACACCAGAAAACGTGTTTTTCGCATCCAATAGCACGAAAACAGCGATTTCGGTGATTCTGCATACTTGTAACAGCAGAATCATGAAGATTATCACTGAAAATGCATATCTCAGCTGGAAACAACAACCATACCGCAGATATCGCAGTTTCCGCATGTCAAACGCACTGTGGAGTGCTGAAAACACCAGAAAACGTGTTTTTCGCATCCAATAGCACGAAAACAGCGATTTCGGTGATTCTGCACACTTGTAACAGCAGAATCATGAAGATTATCACTGAAAATGCATATCTCAGCTGGAAACATCAACGATACCGAAGATAGCGCAGTTTCCGCATGTCAAACGCACTGTGGAGTGCTGAAAACACCAGAAAACGTGTTTTTCGCATTCAATAGCACGAAAACAGCGATTGCGGTGATTCTGCACACTTGTCACAGAAGAAACTCGAAGATTATCGTAGAAAATGCATATCTAAGCAGGAAACAACAACGATACCGAAGTTATCGCAGTTTCCGCATATCAAACGCACTGTGGAGTGCAGAAAACACCAGAAAACGTGTTTTTCGCATCCAATAGCACGAAAACAGCGATTTCGGTGATTCTGCATACTTGTAACAGCAGAATCATGAAGATTATCGTAGAAAATGCATATCTCAGCTGGAAACAACAACGACACCGAAGTTATCGCAGTTTCCGCATATCAAACGCACTGTGGAGTGCTGAAAACACCAGAAAACGTGTTTTTCGCATTCAAAAGCACGAAAACAGCGATTTCGGTGATTCTGCACATTTGTAACAGCAGAATGATGAAGATTATCACTGAAAATGCATATCTCAGCTGGAAACATCAACGATACCGAAGATAGCGCAGTTTCCGCATGTCAAACGCACTGTGGAGTGCTGAAAACACCAGAAAACGTGTTTTTCGCATTCAATAGCACGAAAACAGCGATTGCGGTGATTCTGCACACTTGTCACAGAAGAAACTCGAAGATTATCGTAGAAAATGCATATCTAAGCAGGAAACAACAACGATACCGAAGTTATCCTAGTTTCCGCATATCAAACGAACTGTGGAGTACTGAATACACCAGAAAACGTGTTTTTCGCATTCAATAGCACGAAAACTGCGATTTCGGTGATTCTGCACACTTTTCACAGAAGAAACTCGAAGATTATCGTAGAAAATGCTTATCTCAGCTGGAAACAACAACGATACCGAGGATATGGCAGTTTCCGCATATCAAACGCACTGTGGAGTGCTGAACACACCAGAAAACGTGTTTTTCGCATTCAATAGCACGAAAACAGCGATTTCGGTGATTCTGCACACTTGTAACAGCAGAATCATGAAGATTATCACTGAAAATGCATATCTCAGCTGGAAACAACAACGATACCGAAGATATCGTAGTTTCCGTATATCAAACGCACTGTGGAGTGCTGAAAACACCAGAAAACGTGTTTTTCGCATTCAATAGCACGAAAACAGCGATTTCGGTGATTCTGCACACTTGTAACAGCAGAATCATGAAGATTATCACTGAAAATGCATATCTAAGCAGGAAACAACAACGATACCGAAGATATCGTAGTTTCCGTATATCAAACGCACTGTGGAGTGCTGAAAACACCAGAAAACGTGTTTTTCGCATTCAATAGCACGAAAACAGCGATTGCGGTGATTCTGCACACTTGTCACAGAAGAAACTCGAAGATTATCGTAGAAAATGCATATCTAAGCAGGAAACAACAACGATACCGAAGTTATCCTAGTTTCCGCATATCAAACGAACTGTGGAGTACTGAATACAGCAGAAAACGTGTTTTTCGCATTCAATAGCACGAAAACTGCGATTTCGGTGATTCTGCACACTTTTCACAGAAGAAACTCGAAGATTATCGTAGAAAATGCATATCTCAGCTGGAAACAACAACGATACCGAGGATATGGCAGTTTCCGCATATCAAACGCACTGTGGAGTGCTGAACACACCAGAAAACGTGTTTTTCGCATTCAATAGCACGAAAACAGCGATTTCGGTGATTCTGCACACTTGTAACAGCAGAATCATGAAGATTCTCACTGAAAATGCATATCTCAGCTGGAAACAACAACGATACCGAAGATATCGTAGTTTCCGTATATCAAACGCACTGTGGAGTGCTGAAAACACCAGAAAACGTGTTTTTCGCATTCAATAGCACGAAAACAGCGATTTCGGTGATTCTGCACACTTGTAGCAGCAGAATCATGAAGATTATCACTGAAAATGCATATCTCAGCTGGAAACAACAACGATACCGAAGATATCGCAGTTTCCGCATGTCAAACGTTCTGTGGCGTGCTGAAAACACCAGAAAACGTGTTTTTCGCATTCAAAAGCACGAAAACAGCGATTTCGGTGATTCTGCACACTTGTCACAGACGAAATTCGAAGATTATCGTAGAAAATGCATATCTAAGCAGGAAACAACAACGATACCGAAGATATGGCAGTTTCCGCATATCAAACGCACTGTGGAGTGCTGAAATCACCAGAAAACGTGTTTTTCGCATTCAATAGCACGAAAACAGCGATTTCGGTGATTCTGCACACTTGTAACAGCAGAATCATGAAGATTATCACTGAAAATGCATATCTCAGCTGGAAACAACAACGATACCGAAGATATGGCAGTTTCCGCATATCAAACGCATTGTGGAGTGCTGAAAACACCACAAAACGTGTTTTTCGCATTCAATAGCACGAAAACAGCGATTTCGGTGATTCTGCATACTTGTAACAGCAGAATAATGAAGATTATCGTAGAAAATGCATATCTCAGCTGGAAACAACAACGACACCGAAGTTATCGCAGTTTCCGCATATCAAACGCACTGTGGAGTGCTGAAAACACCAGAAAACGTGTTTTTCGCATTCAAAAGCACGAAAACAGCGATTTCGGTGATTCAGCACATTTGTAACAGCAGAATGATGAAGATTATCACTGAAAATGCATATCTCAGCTGGAAACATCAACGATACCGAAGATAGCGCAGTTTCCGCATGTCAAACGCACTGTGGAGTGCTGAAAACACCAGAAAACGTGTTTTTCGCATTCAATAGCACGAAAACAGCGATTGCGGTGATTCTGCACACTTGTAACAGCAGAATCATGAAGATTATCGTAGAAAATGCATATCTAAGCAGGAAACAACAACGATACCGAAGATATCGCAGTTTCCGCATGTCAAACGCTCTGTGGCGTGCTGAAAACACCAGAAAACGTGTTTTTCGCATTCAATAGCACGAATACAGCGATTTCGGTGATTCGGCACGCTTGTAACAGCAGAATCATGAAGATTATCACTGAAAATGCATATCTCAGCTGGAAACAACAACGATACCGAAGATATCGCAGTTTCCGCATGTCAAACGCACTGTGGAGTGCTGAAAACACCAGAAAACGTGTTTTTCGCATTCAAAAGCACGAAAACAGCGATTTCGGTGATTCTGCACACTTGTCACAGACGAAACTCGAAGATTATCGTAGAAAATGTATATCTCAGCTGGAAACAACAACGACACCGAAGTTATCGCAGTTTCCGCATATCAAACGCACTGTGGAGTGCTGAAAACACCAGAAAACGTGTTTTTCGCATTGAATAGCACGAAAACAGCGATTTCGGTGATTCTGCACATTTGTAACAGCAGAATGATGAAGATTATCACTGAAAATGCATATCTCAGCTGGAAACATCAACGATACCGAAGATAGCGCAGTTTCCGCATGTCAAACGCACTGTGGAGTGCTGAAAACACCAGAAAACGTGTTTCTCGCATTCAAAAGCACGAAAACAGCGATTTCGGTGATTCTGCACACTTGTCACAGACGAAACTCGAAGATTATCGTAGAAAATGCATATCTAAGCAGGAAACAACAACGATACCGAAGTTATCGCAGTTTCCGCATATCAAACGCACTGTGGAGTGCTGAAATCACCAGAAAACGTGTTTTTCGCATTCAATAGCACGAAAACAGCGATTTCGGTGATTCTGCACACTTGTAACAGCAGAATCATGAAGATTATCACTGAAAATGCATATCTAAGCAGGAAACAACAACGATACCGAAGTTATCGCAGTTTCCGCATATCAAACGCACTGTGGAGTGCAGAAAACACCAGAAAACGTGTTTTTCGCATCCAATAGCACGAAAACAGCGATTTCGGTGATTCTGCATACTTGTAACAGCAGAATCATGAAGATTATCACTGAAAATGCATATCTCAGCTGGAAACAACAACCATACCGCAGATATCGCAGTTTCCGCATGTCAAACGCACTGTGGAGTGCTGAAAACACCAGAAAACGTGTTTTTCGCATCCAATAGCACGAAAACAGCGATTTCGGTGATTCTGCACACTTGTAACAGCAGAATCATGAAGATTATCACTGAAAATGCATATCTAAGCAGGAAACAACAACGATACCGAAGATATCGCAGTTTCCGCATGTCAAACGCACTGTGGAGTGCTGAAAACACCAGAAAACGTGTTTTTCGCATTCAATAGCACGAAAACAGCGATTGCGGTGATTCTGCACACTTGTCACAGTAGAAACTCGAAGATTATCGTAGAAAATGCATATCTCAGCTGGAAACATCAACGATACCGAAGTTATCGCAGTTTCCGCATATCAAACGCACTGTGGAGTGCTGAAAACACCAGAAAACGTGTTTTTCGCATTCAAAAGCACGAAAACAGCGATTTCGGTGTTTCTGCACATTTGTAACAGCAGAATGAAGAAGATTATCACTGAAAATGCATATCTCAGCTGGAAACATCAACGATACCGAAGATAGCGCAGTTTCCGCATGTCAAACGCACTGTGGAGTGCTGAAAACACCAGAAAACGTGTTTTTCGCATTCAATAGCACGAAAACAGCGATTGCGGTGATTCTGCACACTTGTCACAGAAGAAACTCGAAGATTATCGTAGAAAATGCATATCTAAGCAGGAAACAACAACGATACCGAAGTTATCCTAGTTTCCGCATATCAAACGCACTGTGGAGTACTGAATACACCAGAAAACGTGTTTTTCGCATTCAATAGCACGAAAACAGCGATTTCGGTGATTCTGCACACTTTTCACAGAAGAAACTCGAAGATTATCGTAGAAAATGCATATCTCAGCTGGAAACAACAACGATACCGAGGATATGGCAGTTTCCGCATATCAAACGCACTGTGGAGTGCTGAACACACCAGAAAACGTGTTTTTCGCATTCAATAGCACGAAAACAGCGATTTCGGTGATTCTGCACACTTGTAACAGCAGAATCATGAAGATTATCACTGAAAATGCATATCTCAGCTGGAAACAACAACGATACCGAAGATATCGTAGTTTCCGTATATCAAACGCACTGTGGAGTGCTGAAAACACCAGAAAACGTGTTTTTCGCATTCAATAGCACGAAAACAGTGATTTCGGTGATTCTGCACACTTGTAACAGCAGAATCATGAAGATTATCACTGAAAATGCATATCTAAGCAGGAAACAACAACGATACCGAAGATATCGTAGTTTCCGTATATCAAACGCACTGTGGAGTGCTGAAAACACCAGAAAACGTGTTTTTCGCATTCAATAGCACGAAAACAGCGATTGCGGTGATTCTGCACACTTGTCACAGAAGAAACTCGAAGATTATCGTAGAAAATGTATATCTAAGCAGGAAACAACAACGATACCGAAGATATCGCAGTTTCCGCATGTCAAACGCACTGTGGAGTGCTGAAAACACCAGAAAACGTGTTTTTCGCATTCAATAGCACGAAAACTGCGATTTCGGTGATTCGGCACACTTGTAACAGCAGAATCATGAAAATCATCACTGAAAATGCATATCTCAGCTGGAAACAACAACGATACCGAAGATATCGCAGTTTCCGCATATCAAACGCACTGTGGAGTGCTGAAAACACCAGAAAACGTGTTTTTCGCATTCAATAGCACGAAAACAGCGGTTTCGGTGATTCTGCACACTTGTAACAGCAGAATCATGAAGATTATCACTGAAAATGCATATCTCAGCTGGAAACAACAACGATACCGAAGATATCGCAGTTTCCGCATGTCAAACGCTCTGTGGCGTGCTGAAAACACCAGAGAACGTGTTTTTCGCATTCAAAAGCACGAAAACAGCGATTTCGGTGATTCTGCACATTTGTAACAGCAGAATGATGAAGATTATCACTGAAAATGCATATCTCAGCTGGAAACAACAACGATACCGAAGATATCGCAGTTTCCGCATGTCAAACGCTCTGTGGCGTGCTGAAAACACCAGAGAACGTGTTTTTCGTATTCAAAAGCACGAAAACAGCGATTTCGGTGATTCTGCACATTTGTAACAGCAGAATGATGAAGATTATCACTGAAAATGCATATCTCAGCTGGAAACAACAACGATACCGAAGATATCGCAGTTTCCGCATGTCAAACGCTCTGTGGCGTGCTGAAAACACCAGAAAACGTGTTTTTCGCATTCAATAGCACGAAAACAGCGGTTTCGGTGATTCTGCACACTTGTCACAAGAAGAAACTCGAAGATTATCGTAGAAAATGCATATCTAAGTCGGAAACAACAACGATACCGAAGTTATCGCAGTTTCCGCATGTCAAACGCACTGTGGAGTGCTGAAAACACCAGAAAACGTGTTTTTCGCATTCAATAGCACGAAAACAGCGATTTCGGTGATTCTGCACACTTGTAACAGCAGAATCATGAAGATTATCACTGAAAATGCATATCTCAGCTGGAAACAACAACGATACCGAAGATATCGCAGTTTCCGCATGTCAAACGCTCTGTGGCGTGCTGAAAACACCAGAGAACGTGTTTTTCGTATTCAAAAGCACGAAAACAGCGATTTCGGTGATTCTGCACATTTGTAACAGCAGAATGATGAAGATTATCACTGAAAATGCATATCTCAGCTGGAAACAACAACGATACCGAAGATATCGCAGTTTCCGCATGTCAAACGCTCTGTGGCGTGCTGAAAACACCAGAAAACGTGTTTTTCGCATTCAAAAGCACGAAAACAGCGATTTCGGTGATTCTGCACATTTGTAACAGCAGAATGATGAAGATTATCACTGAAAATGCATATCTCAGCTGGAAACATCAACGATACCGAAGATATGGCAGTTTCCGCATGTCAAACGCACTGTGGAGTGATGAAAACACCAGAAAACGTGTTTTTCGCATTTGTTACGTCCCGGATCGCGCTGTTATGGCGAACGCGAGACAGAGCACAATAAAATACCGTTCTTTACGTCCACGCAGCACGTACGTCTGCGTCTAACGGGGACTTTCGCTAATTTGATAGATCGTAAATTGTTACTCACCGAATGCTCCTTGTTGGTTGACGACGACGTTGTAGTTGGTTGTCGTATGAACACGCACTTTCAATGTAAAATGAATATAATATAACGTCTTAATACTCTTTATGATTTATGGGAATAGGAATATATAACACTGAATTGATAATTAAATATAATATATTATAAGGTATACAAATATGCTAACACTAGAACTAGAAGACTTAGAAATAGTAACGCTGGATATAGAATAACTGGAAATAGAAACACTTGAGATAGTAACGCTTGAGATAGTAACGCTTGAGATAGTAACGCGATGTGTAATCCGGGAGTTCCGAAGTGGGACTGACGTACTCTGGGGAATCCAGAGGGAAACTGACGCTGAGGCTGGGCGCTTGCTTGTTTTATAGTAGTGGAGTGTACAGTAGTGTGTGTTGGTGAATGGAGATTAGATATGAGGAGCGTGAGACCGGGGTAGATTAGGTAGGCGGATGTTTGGGAGATAGGAGAGGAATTCGTATGTTACTGGATCAGGTGTTTATGAGATAAGATAAGGAGTTGGAGTCGAGGAGGATGTTTATAAGATAAGAGAAGAATTCGTATGTTACTGGATCTGGTGTATATGTGATAAGATAAGGAGTTGGAGTCGAGGAGGATGTTTATATGATTAGATATAGGAGAAGTGTGATGTGATGTCGGAGGAATGTGTTTATAGATAAGAGTTGGTCGTGAGAGCGGATGTCGATAGTCGAGGTTTAGTCTGGAGATAATGAAGGAATGTGTTTATAGATAAGAATATGTTGTGAGAGCGGATGTCGGTAATAGGATATGGTAGTGGCTTAGTATCTATGTTATGGTTAATTCGGTCTTAAGATTATTGGTTACGTGCTTACTTGCTATCTTAATATACTAGAAGGTTCTACGCTATCTTACATTCTAATAGCGTTCGTTCCTTCTCACTCTCAATGTCGCAGGCGAGTGTCTATGTCAAACGTCGCTAGACGTAACACATTCAATAGCACGAAAACAGCGATTGCGGTGATTCTGCACACTTGTCACAGAAGAAACTCGAAGATTATCGTAGAAAATGCATATCTAAGCAGGAAACAACAACGATACCGAAGTTATCGCAGTTTCCGCATATCAAACGCACTGTGGAGTGCTGAAAACACCAGAAAACGTGTTTTTCGCATCCAATAGCACGAAAACAGCGATTGCGGTGATTCTGCACACTTGTCACAGAAGAAACTCGAAGATTATCGTAGAAAATGCATATCTAAGCAGGAAACAACAACGATACCGAAGTTATCGCAGTTTCCGCATATCAAACGCACTGTGGAGTGCTGAAAACACCAGAAAACGTGTTTTTCGCATCCAATAGCACGAAAACAGGGATTTCGGTGATTCTGCATACTTGTAACAGCAGAATCACGAAGATTATCACTGAAAATGCATATCTCAGCTGGAAACATCAACGATACCGAAGATATGGCAGTTTCCGCATATCAAACGCACTGTGGAGTGCTGAAAACACCAGAAAACGTGTTTTTCGCATTCAATAGCACGAAAACAGCGATTTCGGTGATGCTGCACACTTGTAACAGCAGAAGCATGAAGATTATCACTGAGAATGCATATCTCAGCTGGAAACAACAACGATACCGAAGATATCGCAGTTTCCGCATGTCAAACGCACTGTGGAGTGCTGAAAACACCAGAAAACGTGTTTTTCGCATTCAATAGCACGAAAACAGCGATTTCGGTGATTCTGCACACTTGTAACAGCAGAATCATGAAGATTATCACTGAAAATGCACATCTCAGCTGGAAACAACAACGATACCGAAGATATCGCAGTTTCCGCATGTCAAACGCTCTGTGGCGTGCTGAAAACACCAGAAAACGTGTTTTTCGCATTCAAAAGCACGAAAACAGCGATTTCGGTGATTCTGCACATTTGTAACAGCAGAATGATGAAGATTATCACTGAAAATGCATATCTCAGCTGGAAACATCAACGATACCGTAGATATGGCAGTTTCCGCATATCAAACGCACTGTGGAGTGCTGAAAACACCAGAAAACGTGTTTTTCGCATTCAATAGCACGAATACAGCGATTTCGGTGATTCGGCACGCTTGTAACAGCAGAATCATGAAGATTATCACTGAAAATGCATATCTCAGCTGGAAACAACAACGATACCGAAGATATCGCAGTTTCCGCATGTCAAACGCACTGTGGAGTGCTGAAAACACCAGAAAACGTGTTTTTCGCATTCAAAAGCACGAAAACAGCGATTTCGGTGATTCTGCACACATGTCACAGACGAAACTCGAAGATTATCGTAGAAAATGTATATCTCAGCTGGAAACAACAACGACACCGAAGTTATCGCAGTTTCCGCATATCAAACGCACTGTGGAGTGCTGAAAACACCAGAAAACGTGTTTTTCGCATTGAATAGCACGAAAACAGCGATTTCGGTGATTCAGCACATTTGTAACAGCAGAATGATGAAGATTATCACTGAAAATGCATATCTCAGCTGGAAACATCAACGATACCGAAGATAGCGCAGTTTCCGCATGTCAAACGCACTGTGGAGTGCTGAAAACACCAGAGAACGTGTTTTTCGTATTCAAAAGCACGAAAACAGCGATTTCGGTGATTCTGCACATTTGTAACAGCAGAATGATGAAGATTATCACTGAAAATGCATATCTCAGCTGGAAACAACAACGATACCGAAGATATCGCAGTTTCCGCATGTCAAACGCTCTGTGGCGTGCTGAAAACACCAGAAAACGTGTTTTTCGCATTCAATAGCACGAAAACAGCGGTTTCGGTGATTCTGCACACTTGTCACAAGAAGAAACTCGAAGATTATCGTAGAAAATGCATATCTAAGTCGGAAACAACAACGATACCGAAGTTATCGCAGTTTCCGCATGTCAAACGCACTGTGGAGTGCTGAAAACACCATAAAACGTGTTTTTCGCATTCAATAGCACGAAAACAGCGATTTCGGTGATTCTGCACACTTGTAACAGCAGAATCATGAAGATTATCACTGAAAATGCATATCTCAGCTGGAAACAACAACGATACCGAAGATATCGCAGTTTCCGCATGTCAAACGCTCTGTGGCGTGCTGAAAACACCAGAGAACGTGTTTTTCGTATTCAAAAGCACGAAAACAGCGATTTCGGTGATTCTGCACATTTGTAACAGCAGAATGATGAAGATTATCACTGAAAATGCATATCTCAGCTGGAAACAACAACGATACCGAAGATATCGCAGTTTCCGCATGTCAAACGCTCTGTGGCGTGCTGAAAACACCAGAAAACGTGTTTTTCGCATTCAAAAGCACGAAAACAGCGATTTCGGTGATTCTGCACATTTGTAACAGCAGAATGATGAAGATTATCACTGAAAATGCATATCTCAGCTGGAAACATCAACGATACCGAAGATATGGCAGTTTCCGCATGTCAAACGCACTGTGGAGTGATGAAAACACCAGAAAACGTGTTTTTCGCATTTGTTACGTCCCGGATCGCGCTGTTATGGCGAACGCGAGACAGAGCACAATAAAATACCGTTCTTTACGTCCACGCAGCACGTACGTCTGCGTCTAACGGGGACTTTCGCTAATTTGATAGATCGTAAATTGTTACTCACCGAATGCTCCTTGTTGGTTGACGACGACGTTGTAGTTGGTTGTCGTATGAACACGCACTTTCAATGTAAAATGAATATAATATAACGTCTTAATACTCTTTATGATTTATGGGAATAGGAATATATAACACTGAATTGATAATTAAATATAATATATTATAAGGTATACAAATATGCTAACACTAGAACTAGAAGACTTAGAAATAGTAACGCTGGATATAGAATAACTGGAAATAGAAACACTTGAGATAGTAACGCTTGAGATAGTAACGCTTGAGATAGTAACGCGATGTGTAATCCGGGAGTTCCGAAGTGGGACTGACGTACTCTGGGGAATCCAGAGGGAAACTGACGCTGAGGCTGGGCGCTTGCTTGTTTTATAGTAGTGGAGTGTACAGTAGTGTGTGTTGGTGAATGGAGATTAGATATGAGGAGCGTGAGACCGGGGTAGATTAGGTAGGCGGATGTTTGGGAGATAGGAGAGGAATTCGTATGTTACTGGATCAGGTGTTTATGAGATAAGATAAGGAGTTGGAGTCGAGGAGGATGTTTATAAGATAAGAGAAGAATTCGTATGTTACTGGATCTGGTGTATATGTGATAAGATAAGGAGTTGGAGTCGAGGAGGATGTTTATATGATTAGATATAGGAGAAGTGTGATGTGATGTCGGAGGAATGTGTTTATAGATAAGAGTTGGTCGTGAGAGCGGATGTCGATAGTCGAGGTTTAGTCTGGAGATAATGAAGGAATGTGTTTATAGATAAGAATATGTCGTGAGAGCGGATGTCGGTAATAGGATATGGTAGTGGCTTAGTATCTATGTTATGGTTAATTCGGTCTTAAGATTATTGGTTACGTGCTTACTTGCTATCTTAATATACTAGAAGGTTCTACGCTATCTTACATTCTAATAGCGTTCGTTCCTTCTCACTCTCAATGTCGCAGGCGAGTGTCTATGTCAAACGTCGCTAGACGTAACACATTCAATAGCACGAAAACAGCGATTGCGGTGATTCTGCACACTTGTCACAGAAGAAACTCGAAGATTATCGTAGAAAATGCATATCTAAGCAGGAAACAACAACGATACCGAAGTTATCGCAGTTTCCGCATATCAAACGCACTGTGGAGTGCTGAAAACACCAGAAAACGTGTTTTTCGCATCCAATAGCACGAAAACAGCGATTGCGGTGATTCTGCACACTTGTCACAGAAGAAACTCGAAGATTATCGTAGAAAATGCATATCTAAGCAGGAAACAACAACGATACCGAAGTTATCGCAGTTTCCGCATATCAAACGCACTGTGGAGTGCTGAAAACACCAGAAAACGTGTTTTTCGCATCCAATAGCACGAAAACAGGGATTTCGGTGATTCTGCATACTTGTAACAGCAGAATCACGAAGATTATCACTGAAAATGCATATCTCAGCTGGAAACATCAACGATACCGAAGATATGGCAGTTTCCGCATATCAAACGCACTGTGGAGTGCTGAAAACACCAGAAAACGTGTTTTTCGCATTCAATAGCACGAAAACAGCGATTTCGGTGATGCTGCACACTTGTAACAGCAGAAGCATGAAGATTATCACTGAGAATGCATATCTCAGCTGGAAACAACAACGATACCGAAGATATCGCAGTTTCCGCATGTCAAACGCACTGTGGAGTGCTGAAAACACCAGAAAACGTGTTTTTCGCATTCAATAGCACGAAAACAGCGATTTCGGTGATTCTGCACACTTGTAACAGCAGAATCATGAAGATTATCACTGAAAATGCACATCTCAGCTGGAAACAACAACGATACCGAAGATATCGCAGTTTCCGCATGTCAAACGCTCTGTGGCGTGCTGAAAACACCAGAAAACGTGTTTTTCGCATTCAAAAGCACGAAAACAGCGATTTCGGTGATTCTGCACATTTGTAACAGCAGAATGATGAAGATTATCACTGAAAATGCATATCTCAGCTGGAAACATCAACGATACCGTAGATATGGCAGTTTCCGCATATCAAACGCACTGTGGAGTGATCAAAACACCAGCAAACGTGTTTTTCGCATTCAATAGCACGAAAACAGCGATTGCGGTGATTCTGCACACTTGTCACAGAAGAAACTCGAAGATTATCGTAGAAGATGCATATCTCAGCTGGAAACAACAACGATACCGAAGTTATCGCAGTTTCCGCATATCCAACGCACTGTGGAGTGCTGAAAACACCAGAAAACGTGTTTTTCGCATTCAATAGCACGAAAACAGCGAATTCGGTGATTCTGCACACTTGTAACAGCAGAATCATGAAGATTATCACTGAAAATGCATTTCTCAGCTGGAAACAACAACGATACCGAAGATATCGCAGTTTCCGCATGTCAAACGCTCTGTGGCGTGCTGAAAACACCAGAAAACGTGTTTTTCGCATTCAATAGCACGAAAACAGCGATTTCGGTGATTCTGCACACTTGTAACAGCAGAATCATGAAGATTATCACTGAAAATGCATATCTCAGCTGGAAACAACAACGATACCGAAGATATCGCAGTTTCCGCATGTCAAACGCTCTGTGGCGTGCTGAAAACACCAGAAAACGTGTTTTTCGCATTCAATAGCACGAAAACAGCGATTTCGGTGATTCGGCACGCTTGTAACAGCAGAATCATGAAGATTATCACTGAAAATGCATATCTCAGCTGGAAACAACAACGATACCGAAGATATCGCAGCTTCCGCATGTCAAACGCACTGTGGAGTGCTGAAAACACCAGAAAACGTGTTTTTCGCATTCAAAAGCACGAAAACAGCGATTTCGGTGATTCTGCACACTTGTCACAGACGAAACTCGAAGATTATCGTAGAAAATGTATATCTCAGCTGGAAACAACAACGACACCGAAGTTATCGCAGTTTCCGCATATCAAACGCACTGTGGAGTGCTGAAAACACCAGAAAACGTGTTTTTCGCATTGAATAGCACGAAAACAGCGATTTCGGTGATTCTGCACATTTGTAACAGCAGAATGATGAAGATTATCACTGAAAATGCATATCTCAGCTGGAAACATCAACGATACCGAAGATAGCGCAGTTTCCGCATGTCAAACGCACTGTGGAGTGCTGAAAACACCAGAAAACGTGTTTCTCGCATTCAAAAGCACGAAAACAGCGATTTCGGTGATTCTGCACACTTGTCACAGACGAAACTCGAAGATTATCGTAGAAAATGCATATCTAAGCAGGAAACAACAACGATACCGAAGTTATCGCAGTTTCCGCATATCAAACGCACTGTGGAGTGCTGAAATCACCAGAAAACGTGTTTTTCGCATTCAATAGCACGAAAACAGCGATTTCGGTGATTCTGCACACTTGTAACAGCAGAATCATGAAGATTATCACTGAAAATGCATACCTCAGCTGGAAACAACAACGATACCGAAGATATCGCAGTTTCCGCATATCAAACGCACTGTGGAGTGCTGAAAACACCAGAAAACGTGTTTTTCGCATTCAAAAGCACGAAAACAGCGATTTCGGTGATTCTGCATACTTGTAACAGCAGAATCACGAAGATTATCACTGAAAATGCATATCTCAGCTGGAAACATCAACGATACCGAAGATATGGCAGTTTCCGCATATCAAACGCACTGTGGAGTGGTGAAAACACCAGAAAACGTGTTTTTCGCATTCAATAGCACGAAAACAGCGATTGCGGTGATTCTGCACACTTGTCACAGATGAAACTCGAAGATTATCGTAGAAAAAGCATATCTAAGCAGGAAACAACAACGATACCGAAGTTATCGCAGTTTCCGCATATCAAACGCACTGTGGAGTGCAGAAAACACCAGAAAACGTGTTTTTCGCATCCAATAGCACGAAAACAGCGATTTCGGTGATTCTGCATACTTGTAACAGCAGAATCATGAAGATTATCACTGAAAATGCATATCTCAGCTGGAAACAACAACCATACCGAAGATATCGCAGTTTCCGCATGTCAAACGCACTGTGGAGTGCTGAAAACACCAGAAAACGTGTTTTTCGCATTCAATAGCACGAAAACAGCGATTGCGGTGATTCTGCACACTTGTCACAGAAGAAACTCGAAGATTATCGTAGAAAATGCATATCTAAGCAGGAAACAACAACGATACCGAAGTTATCGCAGTTTCCGCATATCAAACGCACTGTGGAGTGCTGAAAACACCAGAAAACGTGTTTTTCGCATCCAATAGCACGAAAACAGCGATTTCGGTGATTCTGCATACTTGTAACAGCAGAATCATGAAGATTATCACTGAAAATGCATATCTCAGCTGGAAACAACAACGATACCGAAGATATCGCAGTTTCCGCATGTCAAACGCACTGTGGAGTGCTGAAAACACCAGAAAACGTGTTTTTCGCATTCAATAGCACGAAAACAGCGATTGCGGTGATTCTGCACACTTGTCACAGTAGAAACTCGAAGATTATCGTAGAAAATGCATATCTCAGCTGGAAACAACAACGATACCGAAGTTATCGCAGTTTCCGCATGTCAAACGCACTGTGGAGTGCTGAAAACACCAGAAAACGTGTTTTTCGCATCCAATAGCACGAAAACAGCGATTTCGGTGATTCTGCACACTTGTAACAGCAGAATCATGAAGATTATCACTGAAAATGCATATCTAAGCAGGAAACAACAACGATACCGAAGTTATCGCAGTTTCCGCATATCAAACGCACTGTGGAGTGCTGAAAACACCAGAAAACGTGTTTTTCGCATCCAATAGCACGAAAACAGCGATTTCGGTGATT
The DNA here is from genome assembly GCA_951804975.1 of Anthophora plumipes. Lineage (NCBI taxonomy): Eukaryota > Metazoa > Arthropoda > Insecta > Hymenoptera > Apidae > Anthophora > Anthophora plumipes. The sequence continues at coordinate 3,689,949 of CATORF010000583.1, forward strand.
CTGCATACTTGTAACAGCAGAATCATGAAGATTATCACTGAAAATGCATATCTCAGCTGGAAACAACAACGATACCGAAGATATCGCAGTTTCCGCATGTCAAACGCACTGTGGAGTGCTGAAAACACCAGAAAACGTGTTTTTCGCATTCAATAGCACGAAAACAGCGATTGCGGTGATTCTGCACACTTGTCACAGTAGAAACTCGAAGATTATCGTAGAAAATGCATATCTCAGCTGGAAACAACAACGATACCGAAGTTATCGCAGTTTCCGCATGTCAAACGCACTGTGGAGTGCTGAAAACACCAGAAAACGTGTTTTTCGCATCCAATAGCACGAAAACAGCGATTTCGGTGATTCTGCACATTTGTAACAGCAGAATGATGAAGATTATCACTGAAAATGCATATCTCAGCTGGAAACATCAACGATACCGAAGTTATCGCAGTTTCCGCATATCAAACGCACTGTGGAGTGCTGAAAACACCAGAAAACGTGTTTTTCGCATTCAAAAGCACGAAAACAGCGATTTCGGTGATTCTGCACATTTGTAACAGCAGAATGAAGAAGATTATCACTGAAAATGCATATCTCAGCTGGAAACATCAACGATACCGAAGATAGCGCAGTTTCCGCATGTCAAACGCACTGTGGAGTGCTGAAAACACCAGAAAACGTGTTTTTCGCATTCAATAGCACGAAAACAGCGATTGCGGTGATTCTGCACACTTGTCACAGAAGAAACTCGAAGATTATCGTAGAAAATGCATATCTAAGCAGGAAACAACAACGATACCGAAGTTATCCTAGTTTCCGCATATCAAACGCACTGTGGAGTACTGAATACACCAGAAAACGTGTTTTTCGCATTCAATAGCACGAAAACAGCGATTTCGGTGATTCTGCACACTTTTCACAGAAGAAACTCGAAGATTATCGTAGAAAATGCATATCTCAGCTGGAAACAACAACGATACCGAGGATATGGCAGTTTCCGCATATCAAACGCACTGTGGAGTGCTGAACACAGCAGAAAACGTGTTTTTCGCATTCAATAGCACGAAAACAGCGATTTCGGTGATTCTGCACACTTGTAACAGCAGAATCATGAAGATTATCACTGAAAATGCATATCTCAGCTGGAAACAACAACGATACCGAAGATATCGTAGTTTCCGTATATCAAACGCACTGTGGAGTGCTGAAAACACCAGAAAACGTGTTTTTCGCATTCAATAGCACGAAAACAGCGATTTCGGTGATTCTGCACACTTGTAACAGCAGAATCATGAAGATTATCACTGAAAATGCATATCTAAGCAGGAAACAACAACGATACCGAAGATATCGTAGTTTCCGTATATCAAACGCACTGTGGAGTGCTGAAAACACCAGAAAACGTGTTTTTCGCATTCAATAGCACGAAAACAGCGATTGCGGTGATTCTGCACACTTGTCACAGAAGGAACTCGAAGATTATCGTAGAAAATGTATATCTAAGCAGGAAACAACAACGATACCGAAGATATCGCAGTTTCCGCATGTCAAACGCACTGTGGAGTGCTGAAAACACCAGAAAACGTGTTTTTCGCATTCAATAGCACGAAAACTGCGATTTCGGTGATTCGGCACACTTGTAACAGCAGAATCATGAAAATCATCACTGAAAATGCATATCTCAGCTGGAAACAACAACGATACCGAAGATATCGCAGTTTCCGCATATCAAACGCACTGTGGAGTGCTGAAAACACCAGAAAACGTGTTTTTCGCATTCAATAGCACGAAAACAGCGGTTTCGGTGATTCTGCACACTTGTAACAGCAGAATCATGAAGATTATCACTGAAAATGCATATCTCAGCTGGAAACTACAACGATACCGAAGATATCGCAGTTTCCGCATGTCAAACGCTCTGTGGCGTGCTGAAAACACCAGAGAACGTGTTTTTCGCATTCAAATGCACGAAAACAGCGATTTCGGTGATTCTGCACATTTGTAACAGCAGAATGATGAAGATTATCACTGAAAATGCATATCTCAGGTGGAAACAACAACGATACCGAAGATATCGCAGTTTCCGCATGTCAAACGCTCTGTGGCGTGCTGAAAACACCAGAAAACGTGTTTTTCGCATTCAATAGCACGAAAACAGCGGTTTCGGTGATTCTGCACACTTGTCACAAGAAGAAACTCGAAGATTATCGTAGAAAATGCATATCTAAGTCGGAAACAACAACGATACCGAAGTTATCGCAGTTTCCGCATGTCAAACGCACTGTGGAGTGCTGAAAACACCAGAAAACGTGTTTTTCGCATTCAATAGCACGAAAACAGCGATTTCGGTGATTCTGCACACTTGTAACAGCAGAATCATGAAGATTATCACTGAAAATGCATATCTCAGCTGGAAACAACAACGATACCGAAGATATCGCAGTTTCCGCATGTCAAACGCTCTGTGGCGTGCTGAAAACACCAGAGAACGTGTTTTTCGTATTCAAAAGCACGAAAACAGCGATTTCGGTGATTCTGCACATTTGTAACAGCAGAATGATGAAGATTATCACTGAAAATGCATATCTCAGCTGGAAACAACAACGATACCGAAGATATCGCAGTTTCCGCATGTCAAACGCTCTGTGGCGTGCTGAAAACACCAGAAAACGTGTTTTTCGCATTCAAAAGCACGAAAACAGCGATTTCGGTGATTCTGCACATTTGTAACAGCAGAATGATGAAGATTATCACTGAAAATGCATATCTCAGCTGGAAACATCAACGATACCGAAGATATGGCAGTTTCCGCATGTCAAACGCACTGTGGAGTGATGAAAACACCAGAAAACGTGTTTTTCGCATTTGTTACGTCCCGGATCGCGCTGTTATGGCGAACGCGAGACAGAGCACAATAAAATACCGTTCTTTACGTCCACGCAGCACGTACGTCTGCGTCTAACGGGGACTTTCGCTAATTTGATAGATCGTAAATTGTTACTCACCGAATGCTCCTTGTTGGTTGACGACGACGTTGTAGTTGGTTGTCGTATGAACACGCACTTTCAATGTAAAATGAATATAATATAACGTCTTAATACTCTTTATGATTTATGGGAATAGGAATATATAACACTGAATTGATAATTAAATATAATATATTATAAGGTATACAAATATGCTAACACTAGAACTAGAAGACTTAGAAATAGTAACGCTGGATATAGAATAACTGGAAATAGAAACACTTGAGATAGTAACGCTTGAGATAGTAACGCTTGAGATAGTAACGCGATGTGTAATCCGGGAGTTCCGAAGTGGGACTGACGTACTCTGGGGAATCCAGAGGGAAACTGACGCTGAGGCTGGGCGCTTGCTTGTTTTATAGTAGTGGAGTGTACAGTAGTGTGTGTTGGTGAATGGAGATTAGATATGAGGAGCGTGAGACCGGGGTAGATTAGGTAGGCGGATGTTTGGGAGATAGGAGAGGAATTCGTATGTTACTGGATCAGGTGTTTATGAGATAAGATAAGGAGTTGGAGTCGAGGAGGATGTTTATAAGATAAGAGAAGAATTCGTATGTTACTGGATCTGGTGTATATGTGATAAGATAAGGAGTTGGAGTCGAGGAGGATGTTTATATGATTAGATATAGGAGAAGTGTGATGTGATGTCGGAGGAATGTGTTTATAGATAAGAGTTGGTCGTGAGAGCGGATGTCGATAGTCGAGGTTTAGTCTGGAGATAATGAAGGAATGTGTTTATAGATAAGAATATGTCGTGAGAGCGGATGTCGGTAATAGGATATGGTAGTGGCTTAGTATCTATGTTATGGTTAATTCGGTCTTAAGATTATTGGTTACGTGCTTACTTGCTATCTTAATATACTAGAAGGTTCTACGCTATCTTACATTCTAATAGCGTTCGTTCCTTCTCACTCTCACTGTCGCAGGCGAGTGTCTATGTCAAACGTCGCTAGACGTAACACATTCAATAGCACGAAAACAGCGATTGCGGTGATTCTGCACACTTGTCACAGAAGAAACTCGAAGATTATCGTAGAAAATGCATATCTAAGCAGGAAACAACAACGATACCGAAGTTATCGCAGTTTCCGCATATCAAACGCACTGTGGAGTGCTGAAAACACCAGAAAACGTGTTTTTCGCATCCAATAGCACGAAAACAGCGATTGCGGTGATTCTGCACACTTGTCACAGAAGAAACTCGAAGATTATCGTAGAAAATGCATATCTAAGCAGGAAACAACAACGATACGGAAGTTATCGCAGTTTCCGCATATCAAACGCACTGTGGAGTGCTGAAAACACCAGAAAACGTGTTTTTCGCATCCAATAGCACGAAAACAGGGATTTCGGTGATTCTGCATACTTGTAACAGCAGAATCACGAAGATTATCACTGAAAATGCATATCTCAGCTGGAAACATCAACGATACCGAAGATATGGCAGTTTCCGCATATCAAACGCACTGTGGAGTGCTGAAAACACCAGAAAACGTGTTTTTCGCATTCAATAGCACGAAAACAGCGATTTCGGTGATGCTGCACACTTGTAACAGCAGAAGCATGAAGATTATCACTGAGAATGCATATCTCAGCTGGAAACAACAACGATACCGAAGATATCGCAGTTTCCGCATGTCAAACGCACTGTGGAGTGCTGAAAACACCAGAAAACGTGTTTTTCGCATTCAATAGCACGAAAACAGCGATTTCGGTGATTCTGCACACTTGTAACAGCAGAATCATGAAGATTATCACTGAAAATGCATATCTAAGCAGGAAACAACAACGATACCGAAGATATCGTAGTTTCCGTATATCAAACGCACTGTGGAGTGCTGAAAACACCAGAAAACGTGTTTTTCGCATTCAATAGCACGAAAACAGCGATTGCGGTGATTCTGCACACTTGTCACAGAAGAAACTCGAAGATTATCGTAGAAAATGTATATCTAAGCAGGAAACAACAACGATACCGAAGATATCGCAGTTTCCGCATGTCAAACGCACTGTGGAGTGCTGAAAACACCAGAAAACGTGTTTTTCGCATTCAATAGCACGAAAACTGCGATTTCGGTGATTCGGCACACTTGTAACAGCAGAAGCATGAAAATCATCACTGAAAATGCATATCTCAGCTGGAAACAACAACGATACCGAAGATATCGCAGTTTCCGCATATCAAACGCACTGTGGAGTGCTGAAAACACCAGAAAACGTGTTTTTCGCATTCAATAGCACGAAAACAGCGGTTTCGGTGATTCTGCACACTTGTAACAGCAGAATCATGAAGATTATCACTGAAAATGCATATCTCAGCTGGAAACAACAACGATACCGAAGATATCGCAGTTTCCGCATGTCAAACGCTCTGTGGCGTGCTGAAAACACCAGAGAACGTGTTTTTCGCATTCAAAAGCACGAAAACAGCGATTTCGGTGATTCTGCACATTTGTAACAGCAGAATGATGAAGATTATCACTGAAAATGCATATCTCAGGTGGAAACAACAACGATACCGAAGATATCGCAGTTTCCGCATGTCAAACGCTCTGTGGCGTGCTGAAAACACCAGAAAACGTGTTTTTCGCATTCAATAGCACGAAAACAGCGGTTTCGGTGATTCTGCACACTTGTCACAAGAAGAAACTCGAAGATTATCGTAGAAAATGCATATCTAAGTCGGAAACAACAACGATACCGAAGTTATCGCAGTTTCCGCATGTCAAACGCACTGTGGAGTGCTGAAAACACCAGAAAACGTGTTTTTCGCATTCAATAGCACGAAAACAGCGATTTCGGTGATTCTGCACACTTGTAACAGCAGAATCATGAAGATTATCACTGAAAATGCATATCTCAGCTGGAAACAACAACGATACCGAAGATATCGCAGTTTCCGCATGTCAAACGCTCTGTGGCGTGCTGAAAACACCAGAGAACGTGTTTTTCGTATTCAAAAGCACGAAAACAGCGATTTCGGTGATTCTGCACATTTGTAACAGCAGAATGATGAAGATTATCACTGAAAATGCATATCTCAGCTGGAAACAACAACGATACCGAAGATATCGCAGTTTCCGCATGTCAAACGCTCTGTGGCGTGCTGAAAACACCAGAAAACGTGTTTTTCGCATTCAAAAGCACGAAAACAGCGATTTCGGTGATTCTGCACATTTGTAACAGCAGAATGATGAAGATTATCACTGAAAATGCATATCTCAGCTGGAAACATCAACGATACCGAAGATATGGCAGTTTCCGCATGTCAAACGCACTGTGGAGTGATGAAAACACCAGAAAACGTGTTTTTCGCATTTGTTACGTCCCGGATCGCGCTGTTATGGCGAACGCGAGACAGAGCACAATAAAATACCGTTCTTTACGTCCACGCAGCACGTACGTCTGCGTCTAACGGGGACTTTCGCTAATTTGATAGATCGTAAATTGTTACTCACCGAATGCTCCTTGTTGGTTGACGACGACGTTGTAGTTGGTTGTCGTATGAACACGCACTTTCAATGTAAAATGAATATAATATAACGTCTTAATACTCTTTATGATTTATGGGAATAGGAATATATAACACTGAATTGATAATTAAATATAATATATTATAAGGTATACAAATATGCTAACACTAGAACTAGAAGACTTAGAAATAGTAACGCTGGATATAGAATAACTGGAAATAGAAACACTTGAGATAGTAACGCTTGAGATAGTAACGCTTGAGATAGTAACGCGATGTGTAATCCGGGAGTTCCGAAGTGGGACTGACGTACTCTGGGGAATCCAGAGGGAAACTGACGCTGAGGCTGGGCGCTTGCTTGTTTTATAGTAGTGGAGTGTACAGTAGTGTGTGTTGGTGAATGGAGATTAGATATGAGGAGCGTGAGACCGGGGTAGATTAGGTAGGCGGATGTTTGGGAGATAGGAGAGGAATTCGTATGTTACTGGATCAGGTGTTTATGAGATAAGATAAGGAGTTGGAGTCGAGGAGGATGTTTATAAGATAAGAGAAGAATTCGTATGTTACTGGATCTGGTGTATATGTGATAAGATAAGGAGTTGGAGTCGAGGAGGATGTTTATATGATTAGATATAGGAGAAGTGTGATGTGATGTCGGAGGAATGTGTTTATAGATAAGAGTTGGTCGTGAGAGCGGATGTCGATAGTCGAGGTTTAGTCTGGAGATAATGAAGGAATGTGTTTATAGATAAGAATATGTCGTGAGAGCGGATGTCGGTAATAGGATATGGTAGTGGCTTAGTATCTATGTTATGGTTAATTCGGTCTTAAGATTATTGGTTACGTGCTTACTTGCTATCTTAATATACTAGAAGGTTCTACGCTATCTTACATTCTAATAGCGTTCGTTCCTTCTCACTCTCACTGTCGCAGGCGAGTGTCTATGTCAAACGTCGCTAGACGTAACACATTCAATAGCACGAAAACAGCGATTGCGGTGATTCTGCACACTTGTCACAGAAGAAACTCGAAGATTATCGTAGAAAATGCATATCTAAGCAGGAAACAACAACGATACCGAAGTTATCGCAGTTTCCGCATATCAAACGCACTGTGGAGTGCTGAAAACACCAGAAAACGTGTTTTTCGCATCCAATAGCACGAAAACAGCGATTGCGGTGATTCTGCACACTTGTCACAGAAGAAACTCGAAGATTATCGTAGAAAATGCATATCTAAGCAGGAAACAACAACGATACCGAAGTTATCGCAGTTTCCGCATATCAAACGCACTGTGGAGTGCTGAAAACACCAGAAAACGTGTTTTTCGCATCCAATAGCACGAAAACAGGGATTTCGGTGATTCTGCATACTTGTAACAGCAGAATCACGAAGATTATCACTGAAAATGCATATCTCAGCTGGAAACATCAACGATACCGAAGATATGGCAGTTTCCGCATATCAAACGCACTGTGGAGTGCTGAAAACACCAGAAAACGTGTTTTTCGCATTCAATAGCACGAAAACAGCGATTTCGGTGATGCTGCACACTTGTAACAGCAGAAGCATGAAGATTATCACTGAGAATGCATATCTCAGCTGGAAACAACAACGATACCGAAGATATCGCAGTTTCCGCATGTCAAACGCACTGTGGAGTGCTGAAAACACCAGAAAACGTGTTTTTCGCATTCAATAGCACGAAAACAGCGATTTCGGTGATTCTGCACACTTGTAACAGCAGAATCATGAAGATTATCACTGAAAATGCATATCTCAGCTGGAAACAACAACGATACCGAAGATATCGCAGTTTCCGCATGTCAAACGCTCTGTGGCGTGCTGAAAACACCAGAAAACGTGTTTTTCGCATTCAAAAGCACGAAAACAGCGATTTCGGTGATTCTGCACATTTGTAACAGCAGAATGATGAAGATTATCACTGAAAATGCATATCTCAGCTGGAAACATCAACGATACCGTAGATATGGCAGTTTCCGCATATCAAACGCACTGTGGAGTGATCAAAACACCAGCAAACGTGTTTTTCGCATTCAATAGCACGAAAACAGCGATTGCGGTGATTCTGCACACTTGTCACAGAAGAAACTCGAAGATTATCGTAGAAGATGCATATCTCAGCTGGAAACAACAACGATACCGAAGTTATCGCAGTTTCCGCATATCCAACGCACTGTGGAGTGCTGAAAACACCAGAAAACGTGTTTTTCGCATTCAATAGCACGAAAACAGCGAATTCGGTGATTCTGCACACTTGTAACAGCAGAATCATGAAGATTATCACTGAAAATGCATTTCTCAGCTGGAAACAACAACGATACCGAAGATATCGCAGTTTCCGCATGTCAAACGCTCTGTGGCGTGCTGAAAACACCAGAAAACGTGTTTTTCGCATTCAATAGCACGAAAACAGCGATTTCGGTGATTCTGCACACTTGTAACAGCAGAATCATGAAGATTATCACTGAAAATGCATATCTCAGCTGGAAACAACAACGATACCGAAGATATCGCAGTTTCCGCATGTCAAACGCTCTGTGGCGTGCTGAAAACACCAGAAAACGTGTTTTTCGCATTCAAAAGCACGAAAACAGCGATTTCGGTGATTCTGCACATTTGTAACAGCAGAATGATGAAGATTATCACTGAAAATGCATATCTCAGCTGGAAACATCAACGATACCGTAGATATGGCAGTTTCCGCATATCAAACGCACTGTGGAGTGATCAAAACACCAGCAAACGTGTTTTTCGCATTCAATAGCACGAAAACAGCGATTGCGGTGATTCTGCACACTTGTCACAGAAGAAACTCGAAGATTATCGTAGAAGATGCATATCTCAGCTGGAAACAACAACGATACCGAAGTTATCGCAGTTTCCGCATATCCAACGCACTGTGGAGTGCTGAAAACACCAGAAAACGTGTTTTTCGCATTCAATAGCACGAAAACAGCGATTTCGGTGATGCTGCACACTTGTAACAGCAGAAGCATGAAGATTATCACTGAGAATGCATATCTCAGCTGGAAACAACAACGATACCGAAGATATCGCAGTTTCCGCATGTCAAACGCACTGTGGAGTGCTGAAAACACCAGAAAACGTGTTTTTCGCATTCAATAGCACGAAAACAGCGATTTCGGTGATTCTGCACACTTGTAACAGCAGAATCATGAAGATTATCACTGAAAATGCATATCTCAGCTGGAAACAACAACGATACCGAAGATATCGCAGTTTCCGCATGTCAAACGCTCTGTGGCGTGCTGAAAACACCAGAAAACGTGTTTTTCGCATTCAAAAGCACGAAAACAGCGATTTCGGTGATTCTGCACATTTGTAACAGCAGAATGATGAAGATTATCACTGAAAATGCATATCTCAGCTGGAAACATCAACGATACCGTAGATATGGCAGTTTCCGCATATCAAACGCACTGTGGAGTGATCAAAACACCAGCAAACGTGTTTTTCGCATTCAATAGCACGAAAACAGCGATTGCGGTGATTCTGCACACTTGTCACAGAAGAAACTCGAAGATTATCGTAGAAGATGCATATCTCAGCTGGAAACAACAACGATACCGAAGTTATCGCAGTTTCCGCATATCCAACGCACTGTGGAGTGCTGAAAACACCAGAAAACGTGTTTTTCGCATTCAATAGCACGAAAACAGCGAATTCGGTGATTCTGCACACTTGTAACAGCAGAATCATGAAGATTATCACTGAAAATGCATTTCTCAGCTGGAAACAACAACGATACCGAAGATATCGCAGTTTCCGCATGTCAAACGCTCTGTGGCGTGCTGAAAACACCAGAAAACGTGTTTTTCGCATTCAATAGCACGAAAACAGCGATTTCGGTGATTCTGCACACTTGTAACAGCAGAATCATGAAGATTATCACTGAAAATGCATATCTCAGCTGGAAACAACAACGATACCGAAGATATCGCAGTTTCCGCATGTCAAACGCTCTGTGGCGTGCTGAAAACACCAGAAAACGTGTTTTTCGCATTCAAAAGCACGAAAACAGCGATTTCGGTGATTCTGCACATTTGTAACAGCAGAATGATGAAGATTATCACTGAAAATGCATATCTCAGCTGGAAACATCAACGATACCGTAGATATGGCAGTTTCCGCATATCAAACGCACTGTGGAGTGATCAAAACACCAGCAAACGTGTTTTTCGCATTCAATAGCACGAAAACAGCGATTGCGGTGATTCTGCACACTTGTCACAGAAGAAACTCGAAGATTATCGTAGAAGATGCATATCTCAGCTGGAAACAACAACGATACCGAAGTTATCGCAGTTTCCGCATATCCAACGCACTGTGGAGTGCTGAAAACACCAGAAAACGTGTTTTTCGCATTCAATAGCACGAAAACAGCGATTTCGGTGATGCTGCACACTTGTAACAGCAGAAGCATGAAGATTATCACTGAGAATGCATATCTCAGCTGGAAACAACAACGATACCGAAGATATCGCAGTTTCCGCATGTCAAACGCACTGTGGAGTGCTGAAAACACCAGAAAACGTGTTTTTCGCATTCAATAGCACGAAAACAGCGATTTCGGTGATTCTGCACACTTGTAACAGCAGAATCATGAAGATTATCACTGAAAATGCATATCTCAGCTGGAAACAACAACGATACCGAAGATATCGCAGTTTCCGCATGTCAAACGCTCTGTGGCGTGCTGAAAACACCAGAAAACGCGTTTTTCGCATTCAAAAGCACGAAAACAGCGATTTCGGTGATTCTGCACATTTGTAACAGCAGAATGATGAAGATTATCACTGAAAATGCATATCTCAGCTGGAAACATCAACGATACCGTAGATATGGCAGTTTCCGCATATCAAACGCACTGTGGAGTGATCAAAACACCAGCAAACGTGTTTTTCGCATTCAATAGCACGAAAACAGCGATTGCGGTGATTCTGCACACTTGTCACAGAAGAAACTCGAAGATTATCGTAGAAGATGCATATCTCAGCTGGAAACAACAACGATACCGAAGTTATCGCAGTTTCCGCATATCCAACGCACTGTGGAGTGCTGAAAACACCAGAAAACGTGTTTTTCGCATTGAATAGCACGAAAACAGCGATTTCTGTGATTCTGCACACTTGTAACAGCAGAATCATGAAGATTATCACTGAAAATGCATTTCTCAGCTGGAAACAACAACGATACCGAAGATATCGCAGTTTCCGCATGTCAAACGCTCTGTGGCGTGCTGAAAACACCAGAAAACGTGTTTTTCGCATTCAAAAGCACGAAAACAGCGATTTCGGTGATTCTGCACATTTGTAACAGCAGAATCATGAAGATTATCACTGAAAATGCATATCTCAGCTGGAAACAACAACGATACCGAAGATATCGCAGTTTCCGCATGTCAAACGCTCTGTGGCGTGCTGAAAACACCAGAAAACGCGTTTTTCGCATTCAAAAGCACGAAAACAGCGATTTCGGTGATTCTGCACATTTGTAACAGCAGAATGATGAAGATTATCACTGAAAATGCATATCTCAGCTGGAAACATCAACGGTACCGTAGATATGGCAGTTTCCGCATATCAAACGCACTGTGGAGTGATCAAAACACCAGCAAACGTGTTTTTCGCATTCAATAGCACGAAAACAGCGATTGCGGTGATTCTGCACACTTGTCACAGAAGAAACTCGAAGATTATCGTAGAAGATGCATATCTCAGCTGGAAACAACAACGATACCGAAGTTATCGCAGTTTCCGCATATCCAACGCACTGTGGAGTGCTGAAAACACCAGAAAACGTGTTTTTCGCATTGAATAGCACGAAAACAGCGATTTCTGTGATTCTGCACACTTGTAACAGCAGAATCATGAAGATTATCACTGAAAATGCATTTCTCAGCTGGAAACAACAACGATACCGAAGATATCGCAGTTTCCGCATGTCAAACGCTCTGTGGCGTGCTGAAAACACCAGAAAACGTGTTTTTCGCATTCAAAAGCACGAAAACAGCGATTTCGGTGATTCTGCACATTTGTAACAGCAGAATCATGAAGATTATCACTGAAAATGCATATCTAAGCTGGAAACATCAACGATACCGAAGATATGGCAGTTTCCGCATATCAAACGCACTGTGGAGTGCTGAAAACACCAGAAAACGTGTTTTTCGCATTCAATAGCACCAAAACAGCAATTTCGGTGATTCTGCACACTTGTAACAGCAGAATCATGAAGATTATCACTGAAAATGCATATCTCAGCTGGAAACAACAACGATACCGAAGATATCGCAGTTTCCGCATATCAAACGCACTGTGGAGTGCTGAAAACACCAGAAAACGTGTTTTTCGCATTCAATAGCACGAAAACAGCGATTTCGGTGATTCTGCACACTTGTAACAGCAGAATCATGAAGATTATCACTGAAAATGCATATCTCAGCTGGAAACAACAACGATACCGAAGATATCGCAGTTTCCGCATATGAAACGCACTGTGGAGTGCTGAAAACACCAGAAAACGTGTTGTTCGCATTCAATAGCACGAAAACAGCGATTTCGGTGATTCTGCAGACTTGTAACAGCAGAATCATGAAGATTATCACTGAAAATGCATATCTCAGCCGGAAACAACAACGATACCAAAGGTATCGCAGTTTCCGCAAGTCAAACGCTCTGTGGCGTGCTGAAAACACCAGAAAACGTGTTTTTCGCATTCAAAAGCACGAAAACAGCGATTTCGGAGATTCTGCACATTTGTAACAGCAGAATCATGAAGATTATCACTGAAAATGCGTATCTAAACAGGAAACAACAACGATACCGAAGTTATCGCAGTGTCCGCATATCAAACGCACTGTGGAGTGCTGAAAACACCAGAAAACGTGTTTGTCGCATCCAATAGCACGAAAACATCGATTTCGGTGATTCTGCATACTTGTAACAGCAGAATCATGAAGATTATCACTGAAAATGCATATCTCAGCTGGAAACAACAACGATACCGAAGATATCGCAGTTTCCGCATATGAAACGCACTGTGGAGTGCTGAAAACACCAGAAAACGTGTTGTTCGCATTCAATAGCACGAAAACAGCGATTTCGGTGATTCTGCAGACTTGTAACAGCAGAATCATGAAGATTATCACTGAAAATGCATATCTCAGCCGGAAACAACAACGATACCAAAGGTATCGCAGTTTCCGCAAGTCAAACGCTCTGTGGCGTGCTGAAAACACCAGAAAACGTGTTTTTCGTATTCAGAAGCACGAAAACAGCGATTTCGGTGATTCTGCACATTTGTAACAGCAGAATCATGAAGATTATCACTGAAAATGCATATCTAAGCAGGAAACAACAACGATACCGAAGTTATCGCAGTGTCCGCATATCAAACGCACTGTGGAGTGCTGAAAACACCAGAAAACGTGTTTGTCGCATCCAATAGCACGAAAACAGCGATTTCCGTGATTCTGCATACTTGTAACAGCAGAATCATGAAGATTATCACTGAAAATGCATATCTCAGCTGGAAACATCAACGATACCGAAGATATGGCAGTTTCCTCATATCAAACGCACTGTGGAGTGCTGAAAACACCAGAAAACGTGTTTTTCGCATTCAATAGCACGAAAACAGCGATTTCGGTGATTCTGCACATTTGTGACAGCAGAATTATGAAGATTATCAGTGAAAATGCATATCTCAGCTGGAAACAACAACGATACCGTAGATATCGCAGTTTCCGCATGTCAAACGCTCTGTGGCGTGCTGAAAACACCAGAAAACGTGTTTTTCGCATTCAAAAGCACGAAAACAGCGATTTCGGTGATTCTGCACATTTGTAACAGCAGAATCATGAAGACTATCACTGAAAATGCATATCTCAGCTGGAAACATCAACGATACCGAAGATATGGCAGTTTCCGCATATCAAACGCACTGTGGAGTGCTGAAAACACCAGAAAACGTGTTTTTCGCATTCAATAGCACGAAAACAGCGATTTCGGTGATTCTGCACACTTGTAACAGCAGAATCATGAAGATTATCACTGAAAATGCATATCTATGCAGGAAACAACAACGATGCCGAAGTTATCGCAGTGTCCGCATATCAAACGCACTGTGGAGTGCTGAAAACACCAGAAAACGTGTTTTTCGCATTCAATAGCACGAAAACAGCGATTTCGGTGATTCTGCACACTTGTAACAGCAGAATCATGATGATTATCACTGAAAATGCATATCTCAGCTGGAAACAACAACGATACCGAAGATATCGCAGTTTCCGCATGTCAAACGCTCTGTGGCGTGCTGAAAACACCAGAAAACGTGTTTTTCGCATTCAAAAGCACGAAAACAGCGATTTCGGTGATTCTGCACATTTGTAACAGCAGAATGATGAAGATTATCACTGAAAATGCATATCTCAGCTGGAAACATCAACGATACCGTAGATATGGCAGTTTCCGCATATCAAACGCACTGTGGAGTGATCAAAACACCAGCAAACGTGTTTTTCGCATTCAATAGCACGAAAACAGCGATTGCGGTGATTCTGCACACTTGTCACAGAAGAAACTCGAAGATTATCGTAGAAGATGCATATCTCAGCTGGAAACAACAACGATACCGAAGTTATCGCAGTTTCCGCATATCCAACGCACTGTGGAGTGCTGAAAACTCCAGAAAACGTGTTTTTCGCATTCAATAGCACGAAAACAGCGATATCGGTGATGCTGCACACTTGTAACAGCAGAAGCATGAAGATTATCACTGAGAATGCATATCTCAGCTGGAAACAACAACGATACCGAAGATATCGCAGTTTCCGCATGTCAAACGCACTGTGGAGTGCTGAAAACACCAGAAAACGTGTTTTTCGCATTCAATAGCACGTAAACAGCGATTTCGGTGATTCTGCACACTTGTAACAGCAGAATCATGAAGATTATCACTGAAAATGCATATCTCAGCTGGAAACAACAACGATACCGAAGATATCGCAGTTTCCGCATGTCAAACGCTCTGTGGCGTGCTGAAAACACCAGAAAACGTGTTTTTCGCATTCAAAAGCACGAAAACAGCGATTTCGGTGATTCTGCACATTTGTATCAGCAGAATGATGAAGATTATCACTGAAAATGCATATCTCAGCTGGAAACATCAACGATACCGTAGATATGGCAGTTTCCGCATATCAAACGCACTGTGGAGTGATCAAAACACCAGCAAACGTGTTTTTCGCATTCAATAGCACGAAAACAGCGATTGTGGTGATTCTGCACACTTGTCACAGAAGAAACTCGAAGATTATCACTGAAAATGCATATCTCAGCTGGAAACATCAACGATACCGTAGATATGGCAGTTTCCGCATATCAAACGCACTGTGGAGTGATCAAAACACCAGCAAACGTGTTTTTCGCATTCAATAGCACGAAAACAGCGATTGCGGTGATTCTGCACACTTGTCACAGAAGAAACTCGAAGATTATCGTAGAAGATGCATATCTCAGCTGGAAACATCAACGATACCGTAGATATGGCAGTTTCCGCATATCAAACGCACTGTGGAGTGATCAAAACACCAGCAAACGTGTTTTTCGCATTCAATAGCACGAAAACAGCGATTGCGGTGATTCTGCACACTTGTCACAGAAGAAACTCGAAGATTATCGTTGAAGATGCATATCTCAGCTGGAAACAACAACGATACTGTTACGTCTAGCGACGTTGGACTTAGACACTTACCTGTGACAGTGAGAGTGAGAAGCAACGAACGCTATTAGCATGTAAGATAGCGTAGAACATTCTAGAATATTAAGATAGCAAGTAAGCGCGTAACCAATAACCTTAAGACCGCATTAACCACAACATAGATATTAAGCACTACCATATCCTATTACCGACATACGCTCTCACGACATATTCTTATCTATAAACACATTCCTTCATTATCTCCAGACTAAACCTCGACTATCGACATCCGCTCTCACGACCAACTCTTATCTATAAACACATTCCTCCAATATCTCCAGACGAAACGTCAACTACCGACATCCGCTCTCACGACCAACTCCTTATCTTATCTCATAAACACCAGATCCTGTAACATACGAATTCCTCTCCTATCTTATAAACATCCTCCTCGACTCCAACTCCTTATCTTATCGCATAAACACCGGATCCAGTAACATACGAATTCTTCTCCTATCTTATAAACATCCACCTACCTAATCTACCCCGGTCTCACGCTCCTCATATCTTATCTCCATACTCCACTAGTATAAAACAAGCAAGCGCCCAGGCCTCAAGACAGTTCCACTCCGGAACTCCCGGAGTGTACATCGCGTTTCTACATCAAGTGTTTCTATTTCCAAGCGTTACTATTTCTAAGTGTTTCTATTTCTAAGCGTTACTATTTCTAAGTGTTTCTATATCCAAGTGTTACTATTTCATTGTATTCCTATATCTTATATTATATTACTATTACCATATTCAATTGTATTCCATATCTTATATAACCTACATCGTGAAGTATATTAAATAGATTATTCATATTATAATTCCATATTCAATTATTATAACCAATTATCAAAGTGCGCGATACACATATCAACTGCTACGCTATTATTATCCAGCCTGCAGTTAACAAGGAGTCTAGGTAAGTACCATTTACAATCGACTGAATTAGCGAAAGTCCCCGTTAGACGCAGACGTACGCGCTGCGTGAACGCAAAGAACAGTATATTATTGTGCTCCGTCTCGATTTTGCCAAAATAGCGCGATCCGGGACGTAACAATTGGTGACAGCGGTGGGATAGCTGTTCACTTTCGCGAATTATTTGGTTAGATCAAACATTGGTGATCCTTACCATCTCCTTTCCACATTTCCAGTTCTTGCATTTGCTTATTGACGCAAGCGCTGACGCTAGTGCTACTGTTCTTGATCTGATGGAATCTCGCAGTTACCTTGCGACTGATCCGGATGTCTTGCACAGAGTCAAGAAGGTGAGTGTCTAGAACTACTTTCCAAAAAAATTTTTTTTTTTTACTCATACATACCATAACCAATCTCAACCCGACCAGACTCGAAAACGAGGACGCCGTGGTGGTAGAAAGGTGCAAGTGAGGAGGCTTGCAGCTATTCAGCGGGAGTTGAAGGAAATCCAAGCGCAGCAGCCTGCGCCGGAAATCCTGAAACCCTGCGAAAGCGCAGGAGCCGAGCGAAACATCGAGACGATCACCATCGGCGACTCTGACGACGAAACGGTCGATATTCCAATTCCCCCGCCGCCAATAGAGATCATCGACACAAATACGGCGCTTAAGGTGCGGCACCACCGCGAAATTCCAAGGAAGGTGTTACTGTCCTTCATTCGTGACTTTTCAAAGGAGGATCTACCGAACTTACCGAAAGAAATCGCCGATTGGTGTACCTTCCAATTCATATACCAATAAATTATATCTCATCTACATACATAGATTCAATTTCCCTCCTAAAAATGGATACGCGATCAAAGAAACTCGCGGAAAACGGCGAGGTAAACCGCGCGGAGCACGATTGTACTACCTTGCGGCAGGAGCGCGACGCTGCGCTGGCGGAGATAGACGCAATCAGGAGAGAATACAAAGTACATCGCCCCGTTAGCGACATAATTCAAACAGATTCATTCACGCTCAAAGAAGCGCTAGCGTTAGTACCTACCTTTAATGGGTTGCAACCACCGGTACTTACGTTTACTCGCGCATGCAACCGTGCACGCGATCTTCTACCTCCCAGTGCCGAAAGCACTCTTACTCGGTTAATATTAACGCGGTTAAGCGGACGCGCGGCAACCGCAGTCGAAGACGAACGATACCTGAGCATTTCGGACCTCTGTAACCGATTAAAAAGGGTATTCGGCCCTCAGAAAACGGTGGATCACTACCGCGGCGATCTAGCCAACATTTACATGCGCGGTGACGAACATATACTAGATTTCATTACGCGCGTCAAGGATATCCGCAACGCCATTATAGATTGCGATACAAACCCAATTAGTGAGATTGACAATCTCACAGCCGATTGTTTCATCCGCGGCGTCAACCCACAAATACGAACAGAACTCCGTCACCTTCGTAGAAGTCCGCTCTCCAGTATATTCAACGAGGCTATAGAAATCCACAAGGAGCTGGAACGCGATAGCCTCCGCTACGGGCGCACAGTGGAGCAAAAACATGTGCAATTCCGCGACCAAACGCCGGAAAGAAAACCATACCAAACCAACTTTCAATCGCGGTCGTCATGGAGAGACGTGTCACCCAGACCGACGTATAACAACCAATACAGGGAAACACGCGCCCCGCCGCGTGAGAATTACCGCGATAACCGCTCCTACCGCGACGTGGCAGAACCGCCGCGTAGACCCTCAAGTCCCGGCAGACTAACCAAACACTGTTCATATTGCAAATTCACTGGACACGATATCCACGAGTGCCGCAAACGCGAATTCAATAACAAACGCAGCCAGGGAAACGAGCACGGCCTCCCGTCCAACCAGGACCGAAGGCGGGAGGCTTCGCCAAAGGCGGTCCGCGCAATCATAACGAACGAGGACGAATCGCAAAATGCGAATTAAACCAAAAGGGTAGAGCTCCTCACGTGGAGGTCCTATCGCCAGGACTTCCACGACAAACGACCCTGATGATCGACACGGGGTCAGAACCGAACCTGATCAAAAGATCAGCACTTCATCCCCGATATCGGATAGGGGATGAAGAGATACTACAGCTATATGGCATCACGGAGGAAGCGGTGGCTACAATGGGTTCCGTCGGCATCCCTCTATATGGAACGATAATCAAGTTCCATGTAGTTCCCTCCAACTTCCCTATCCTCACAGACGGAATCCTGGGTGCCCACTTCCTCGAGGAAGGGGCCGAGATATCCTTCCTAAAGAGGAAAATATTGTGGAAAGGGATAGAAATTCCCTTCGCGAACCCCCCGCATAATGAGCGGAATCGCGAAAGAAACCCCAACTCCCAAAAACCCAAACATAACATGCCCACTAACACCCCACCTCCTACTAATGCCACCCCTACTAATTCGGGCGAACCAAGCCCAAAGCGTACCAAATCAAATGCGACGACGCATAATTATTCTAGTTCTTCCAAATCAAATGCGACGACGCATAATAATTCCAGTCCTTCCAAATCAAATGCGACGACGCATAATCATTCTAGTTCTTCCAAATCGAATGCGACGACGCATAATAATTCTAGTTCTTCCAAATCAAATGCGACGACGCATAACCATTCTAGTTCTTCCAAATCAAATGCGACGACGCATAACCATTCTAGTTCTACCAAATCAAAAGCGACATCGCAAAACTATTCCAGTTCTACTAAATCAAAGACGGCAACGACAAAATCGCCAACATCTGTATCTTGCGGATCTGCTGTCGCGCCCAAGACAGGAGGGCACGAGCACCGAACACGCACGGTCGAGGGCCGAACGGCCAAAGTCATTCAAATTATGACGACTGGGCCAGAAGTAGGTTATCTCCCTCGACAAGAATTGGCACCGGGAGTGCTCGTGTTCGACTCCCTCGTCAAGTCGGCCCACGGCAGAACTCACGTACGCGTCGTCAACACGACTAACGGCACAGTTTCACTCGCCCTACCCAGTGTAAAGGTGGAAGAAATCGCCGAACTCAGCGACGAGCCAAAAACAACGAAGCCTTACCACATCTTCCCAATTCAAAACCCCCGATCGCATCGGGAACGCGAAAAAGAAATTACCGATACAATAAATCTCGACCATCTAA
This sequence comes from Anthophora plumipes, assembly GCA_951804975.1. Taxonomy (NCBI): domain Eukaryota; kingdom Metazoa; phylum Arthropoda; class Insecta; order Hymenoptera; family Apidae; genus Anthophora; species Anthophora plumipes. Next base: position 3,710,306 of record CATORF010000583.1, read on the forward strand.
ACGACGAAGAACGCGAGCATGTCGAAAGTCTCATACAGGAGAACAGCGACATCTTTCACCTACAGGGCGAGAAACTGTGTAAAACGAGAATAGTCGAACATACGATCCCCACAAAGGACGACAAGCCGATCCACGTGAAGCAATACAGGTATCCACCGATCCACAAGGAAGAAATCAACAACCAAATGAAGGAGTTGTTGGGTAGCGACATTGTGAGTCCCTCAACATCTCCTTATAACTCCCCCTTGTGGATTGTTCCCAAAAAGCCGGATGCAGACGGGAACAAGAGGTGGAGAATGGTGATCGATTTCAGGCAATTAAATGAAAAAACCGAGCCAGACGCGTATCCGTTGCCCAGTATCGTAGAAATACTAGACCAACTGGGCTCAGCAAAGTACTTCTCCACTTTCGACCTCGCGTCCGGTTTCCATCAAATAGGGATGGGCGCTGAAGACGCGCGGAAAACAGCATTCTCAACCCCATATGGGCATTACGAATTCAACCGCATGCCGTTCGGGCTGCGGAACGCACCAGCAACCTTTCAGCGCCTAATGGATTCTGTGCTGAGCGGTCTGCAAGGTACAGAAATGTTCGTCTACCTGGACGACATAGTCATTTACGCTTCGTCTCTTTCGGAACACAAATCCAAATTCACCAAGCTAGCGAAACGCCTCCGCAAGGCAAACTTAAAATTACAACCGTCCAAGTGCACGTTCCTCCGCCGGGAAGTCGCCTATTTAGGGCATATAATAAGCGACGAAGGTGTCAAACCATGCCCGAATAAAATAAGTGCCGTTAAAGAGTTCCCTAAGCCTAAAAATTCCAAACAGGTCCGGGAATTCCTTGGTCTGGCAGGCTACTATAGACGGTTCATATGCAAATTCTCACACATTTCTAAACCACTAACGTCACTATTGCGCAAAGACGCCAAGTTCGAGTGGAATCTTCCACAGGAGAAAGCATTCGAAACGTTGCGAACAGCATTGTGCACTGAACCGGTGCTCCGTTATCCTGATTTTACCAAACCGTTTCATATCACAACCGACGCGTCCAATTACGCAATAGGTGCCATACTAAGTCAGGGCGAGATCAACCGAGATCAGCCGATCGCTTACGCGTCGCGCCTACTCCACGGTGCAGAATTAAACTACGCCACGATAGAGAAAGAATGCTTAGCCATCATTTACGCCGTCCAGCACTTCAGATCCTATATCTACGGGAAGCAATTTAATCTCATCACAGACCACCAGCCGCTGGTCTGGATGAATTCCGTAAAGGATCCGTCATCGCGATTACTCCGCTGGCGATTAAAACTAGCCGAGTACGAATACCAAATCATATACAAAGCAGGAAAGATCAACACTAACGCAGACGCTCTTTCCCGAAACCCCATCCAAACTCCTATATATCCACTAACATCAGACTCCACCACATCTCCATTACTATTCCAATCCCAACCTTCCACCTCTTCTTCTACATCACCAGCCGCCGACGACGAAATCGATATATCAAGTCCAACAATAACACCGACAAACGTACGATACACACGAGACAGACTGATAATGAAGAACGACAATCTGGCATGTTTTATGTCCCTCGCGAACGACCCATTAGACGAAGGCGCGATAGACCTATTCAAACACGGAAAACTACCCAATCTGACAAACGCGACTATTGGCAGAGCAAAAGTTCACTCGGGAAAATTCACTCTGATACAGCTACCGATAAAACAATCATTGACACACACCGCAAAGCACGAAGACGTAATCGAATCACTCAGAGCCCTACGCGACGCAATCATAGAATTAAACCTGCAAACAATAACGATATCTCGAGCCTCGTTAGACGACATCCACTGGACAATTATACGCGACGCATTGATAGAACTTTTAGAAGACACGAACGTCACAGTTACAATTTGCACAAACGAAATCATTATACCCACGGAAGACGTTAGACAAGACATAATTTTCGAAAATCATACATCCGCTTACGCCGGACACAAAGGTGTCACAAAAACTTATAGACGAATTCGCGAGAAATACTTCTGGCCACAAATGAAACTAGAGATTACAAAATTCGTAACAACATGCAAAGATTGCCAAACACGAAAATTAACTAGAGTCAAAACCAGAAATCCGATGATATTAACAGATACGCCGGGACAGGCGTTCGATAAAATCGCACTCGATGTCGTCGGTCCTCTCCCCACCACCCCCACAGGCTTCCAATACATCCTCACTATGCAGGATCTCCTTACCAAATACTCCATCGCCGTCCCCCTCAAAACCACGTCCGCAGTAGAAACAGCCGACGCCTTAGTTGACCACCTAATCTGTAGATTTGGCACGCCGAAAGCAATACTCACAGACCAGGGCACGAACTTCGTTAACGCCCTCATGCGCGCAGTAACTCGTAGATTCAGAATCCAACACATTAAGACCACAGCGTTCCATCCGCAGACAAACGGCTCGCTCGAGCGATCCCATCTCGTTCTGACGGAGTACCTAAAACAATTCATAAACAATAAAAATGACTGGAATAATTGGCTTCAGTGCGCAATGTTCAGTTACAACACAAGTATGCACGAAGGCACACTCCATACCCCCCATGAGCTAATATTTGGCAGCAAGGCCAGAGTGCCATCCGCATTCTCATACGAAACGCCTGTGGAAGATGAAACTTACACTGCGTATCTTAAGAAACTCGAAACCAGACTCGCGCAATCTAGAGCGATAGCAGCCGCCAATCTAAACATCGCAAAGCAAAAATCTAAACGGTATTATGACCGTAAACTAAACCCACAGGAATTCTCGGAAGGAGATTTGGTGTACCTCTTAAAGGAACCAACCAAGGGCAAATTCGACACCCAGTACACCGGACCACACAGGGTATCCCGCGTAATGGAGAACAACAACGTTCGTTTGACACTCGACACTGGTCGAGAGAGGATCGTGCACAAAAATAAACTAAAGCGCGCGAAAACTACGACTCCCTCAATGTCACCCTCACCCAATCTCGCATGACTAGTATATAAGGGGCGGAGAAGAGCCGAAGAAACCAGTATTCGACGAATCGCCACCACCATGCACATCAGGGCAGCCATTCTGATCATCACAGCATCTTCAGCTACGGGCCTCATCGGCTACGACTGTAGCGGACCTACTCTGAACCTTACAACTTACTCCATTACCGACCCGATACGATGCGGAGCAGACACCGCAAAACCAACAGTCACCTCTAAACCTATTCAATTACTCCAACTGTCGGACTTCCACGCGACACCAGTGATCCAGTGCCAGGTCGAAGTCGACAGAACCTTATACCACTGCGGCATGCACTCCCATGTTTCGGCGGTGGAAAACGGGAGACAGATCTACCTCCTCAACACCCCGAGGGACATATGTCGTATGCTACACAACACAGGCACGCTCTTCATTACGCCTGCATCGCAAGTCACAGGTATACAACCAAACTCAACTGCATCGCGTAGCCTGACACTTTCGGGTAAACTCGAAAACGACGGGACATGCCACGGGTCCACCTTCAGCGACCCATTCGGCACCTGGACAGACGTCGTGGTCCAAGCCGTGATTAGGATAAAGATCACGGATTACACGGCATCGATCAAGCTATCCACCGACGAAATCATTCTGCACTCCGGACAGCGGTGCCCCGTACAACGAGGATCCTGCCTCGACGCGGAAAACGGTTACTCCTTCTGGCAGACTTCGCCAATGGATAGCTGTAACTTCGAGAAATACGACGTGCTATACCAAGGACAAGCGACGATCCTCCAACAAGAAAAGGGACTAACCTTATATTCGGTGACCTCCCAGGATACCACATTCGCTTTGGCACGGACCACAGAATCGAAAATCTGCGGCTACATCTTGATTCACACCGAGCACCCAAAATTGTTCATACTCGAGACAGCAGCCGGAGAGCAACCTAGAACACGGAAGCCAATATCAGTAAACAATCTCGACATTTTCACATACGTCAACTCTAAATTTATATACGTAGAAAAACATTTCAAAACGCAAATCACGCAACTATACGACGACGTAGTAAAACAGCGCTGCGCGCTCGAGAAGCAGATACTCCACAACGCGCTCACACTCATACATCTCGCACCCGCAGAAGTCGCCACCATGGTAACAAGAGAACCGGGCTACATGGCCATCCCAACGGGAGAAACGATCCACATCATCAAGTGCATCCCCGTCATATGCCAGCTAAGGCAGACAACCCACTGCTATGACGAACTCCCGGTTACCTACAAAAATAATTCCTTATTTCTAACGCCAATCCACAGAATTTTAACCACCACCGGAACCAGGAGGGAATGTAGCGACCTCCTGCCCACCATGTACAAAATTCACGGACAATGGTATAAACTATCTCCAAAACCGATAGAAACATTACCACCAACCCAGCTCAAACCCTTGGCACAGTCAACATGGAAATACATAGACCCTCACAACCTCGCAGACGGAGGCATCTACTCGCACGATGATGTCCAGAAACTCAAGGACCGCATCATGTTTCCTATAGAACGCCCAACTATCATCAACACACTAGCCCAAGGAGCCACCGGACGACAATACGAAACCAGCGACGTGAACCTGTACAACCTCCTGGACGACAGGACCCTGGACCACATTGCCGCTTCGACCGCCAAACGGATCTGGTCAGGCTTCGTAACCTTCGGATCCTTCACAGCCGGGTTCATCGGCATCTACCTAGCAATCCGTGCCGTGAAAGCAGCCATCAGCGTGGTGATAAACGGCATCGCGCTGCATTCCATCTACGGGTGGAGCTTGAAACTCCTCGGAGCTGCATGGAGCTCCGTCACAAACTTCCTGCTGTACCTAAACCAGAGGAAGACCCCCAACATCGTGGAACTTCAGGGAACCGGAACAGCCCCTACTGAGGACACCGCACCCCTGAACCCGAACCCCAAACCAGACTCCAACACAGACGGAGAAACGTCCGTCACACCTCATAGAGCTAGCAAGCTCTACCCCCAGTGCCATCTCTCAGACCCCTATGAACATTGAGGAAAATTCTCTACAAGAATTTTCTCCCCAGGGAGGGAGGTGTTACGTCTAGCGACGTTGGACTTAGACACTTACCTGTGACAGTGAGAGTGAGAAGCAACGAACGCTATTAGCATGTAAGATAGCGTAGAACATTCTAGAATATTAAGATAGCAAGTAAGCACGTAACCAATAACCTTAAGACCGCATTAACCACAACATAGATATTAAGCACTACCATATCCTATTACCGACATACGCTCTCACGACATATTCTTATCTATAAACACATTCCTTCATTATCTCCAGACTAAACCTCGACTATCGACATCCGCTCTCACGACCAACTCTTATCTATAAACACATTCCTCCAATATCTCCAGACGAAACGTCAACTACCGACATCCGCTCTCACGACCAACTCCTTATCTTATCTCATAAACACCAGATCCTGTAACATACGAATTCCTCTCCTATCTTATAAACATCCTCCTCGACTCCAACTCCTTATCTTATCGCATAAACACCGGATCCAGTAACATACGAATTCTTCTCCTATCTTATAAACATCCACCTACCTAATCTACCCCGGTCTCACGCTCCTCATATCTTATCTCCATACTCCACTAGTATAAAACAAGCAAGCGCCCAGGCCTCAAGACAGTTCCACTCCGGAACTCCCGGAGTGTACATCGCGTTTCTACATCAAGTGTTTCTATTTCCAAGCGTTACTATTTCTAAGTGTTTCTATTTCTAAGCGTTACTATTTCTAAGTGTTTCTATATCCAAGTGTTACTATTTCATTGTATTCCTATATCTTATATTATATTACTATTACCATATTCAATTGTATTCCATATCTTATATAACCTACATCGTGAAGTATATTAAATAGATTATTCATATTATAATTCCATATTCAATTATTATAACCAATTATCAAAGTGCGCGATACACATATCAACTGCTACGCTATTATTATCCAGCCTGCAGTTAACAAGGAGTCTAGGTAAGTACCATTTACAATCGACTGAATTAGCGAAAGTCCCCGTTAGACGCAGACGTACGCGCTGCGTGAACGCAAAGAACAGTATATTATTGTGCTCCGTCTCGATTTTGCCAAAATAGCGCGATCCGGGACGTAACAATACCGAAGTTATCGCAGTTTCCGCATATCCAACGCACTGTGGAGTGCTGAAAACACCAGAAAACGTGTTTTTCGCATTCAATAGCACGAAAACAGCGATTTCGGTGATTCTGCACACTTGTAACAGCAGAATCATGAAGATTATCACTGAAAATGCATTTCTCAGCTGGAAACAACAACGATACCGAAGATATCGCAGTTTCCGCATGTCAAACGCTCTGTGGCGTGCTGAAAACACCAGAAAACGTGTTTTTCGCATTCAAAAGCACGAAAACAGCGATTTCGGTGATTCTGCACATTTGTAACAGCAGAATCATGAAGATTATCACTGAAAATGCATATCTAAGCTGGAAACATCGACGATACCGAAGACATGGCAGTTTCCGCATATTAAACGCACTGTGGAGTGCTGAAAACACCAGAAAACGTGTTTTTCGCATTCAATAGCACCAAAACAGCAATTTCGGTGATTCTGCACACTTGTAACAGCAGAATCATGAAGATTATCACTGAAAATGCATATCTCAGCTGGAAACAACAACGATACCGAAGATATCGCAGTTTCCGCATATCAAACGCACTGTGGAGTGCTGAAAACACCAGAAAACGTGTTTTTCGCATTCAATAGCACGAAAACAGCGATTTCGGTGATTCTGCACACTTGTAACAGCAGAATCATGAAGATTATCACTGAAAATGCATATCTCAGCTGGAAACAACAACGATACCGAAGATATCGCAGTTTCCGCATGTCAAACGCTCTGTGGCGTGCTGAAAACACCAGAAAACGTGTTTTTCGCATTCAATAGCACCAAAACAGCAATTTCGGTGATTCTGCACACTTGTAACAGCAGAATCATGAAGATTATCACTGAAAATGCATATCTCAGCTGGAAACAACAACGATACCGAAGATATCGCAGTTTCCGCATGTCAAACGCTCTGTGGCGTGCTGAAAACACCAGAAAACGTGTTTTTCGCATTCAAAAGCACGAAAACAGCGATTTCGGTGATTCTGCACACTTGTCACAGAAGAAACTCGAAGATTATCGTAGAAGATGCATATCTCGGCTGGAAACAACAACGATAGCGAAGATATCGCAGTTTCCGCATATGAAACGCACTGTGGAGTGCTGAAAAAACAAGAAAACGTGTTGTTCGCATTCAATAGCACGAAAACAGCGATTTCGGTGATTCTGCACACTTGTAACAGCAGACTCATGAAGATTATCACTGAAAATGCATATCTAAGCAGGAAACAACAACGATACCGAAGTTATCGCAGTTTCCGCAAGTCAAACGCTCTGTGGCGTGCTGAAAACACCAGAAAACGTGTTTTTCGCATTCAAAAGCACGAAAACAGCGATTTCGGTGATTCTGCACATTTGTAACAGCAGAATCATGAAGATTATCACTGAAAATGAATATCTCAGCTGGAAACAACAACGAAACCGAAGATATCGCAGTTTCCGCAATTCAAACGCACTGTGGAGTGCTGAAAACACCAGAAAACGTGTTTTTCGCATTCAATAGCACGAAAACAGCGATTTCGGTGATTCTGCACACTTGTAACAGCAGAATCATGAAGATTATCACTGAAAATGCATATCTCAGCCGGAAACAACAACGATACCGAAGATATCGCAGTTTCCGCAAGTCAAACGCTCTGTGGCGTGCTGAAAACACCAGAAAACGTGTTTTTCGCATTCAATAGCACGAAAACAGCGATTTCGGTGATTCTGCACACTTGTCACAGAAGAAACTCGAAGATTATCGTAGAAGATGCATATCTCAGCTGGAAACAACAACGATACCGAAGTTATCGCAGTTTCCGCATATCCAACGCACTGTGGAGTGCTGAAAACACCAGAAAACGTGTTTTTCGCATTCAATAGCACGAAAACAGCGATTTCGGTGGTTCTGCACACTTGTAACAGCAGAATCATGAAGATTATCACTGAAAATGCATTTCTCAGCTGGAAACAACAACGATACCGAAGATATCGCAGTTTCCGCATGTCAAACGCTCTGTGGCGTGCTGAAAACACCAGAAAACGTGTTTTTCGCATTCAAAAGCACGAAAACAGCGATTTCGGTGATTCTGCACATTCGTAACAGCAGAATCATGAAGATTATCACTGAAAATGCATATCTAAGCTGGAAACATCAACGATACCGAAGATATGGCAGTTTCCGCATATCAAACGCACTGTGGAGTGCTGAAAACACCAGAAAACGTGTTTTTCGCATTCAATAGCACCAAAACAGCAATTTCGGTGATTCTGCACACTTGTAACAGCAGAATCATGAAGATTATCACTGAAAATGCATATCTCAGCTGGAAACAACAACGATACCGAAGATATCGCAGTTTCCGCATATCAAACGCACTGTGGAGTGCTGAAAACACCAGAAAACGTGTTTTTCGCATTCAATAGCACGAAAACAGCGATTTCGGTGATTCTGCACACTTGTAACAGCAGAATCATGAAGATTATCACTGAAAATGCATATCTCAGCTGGAAACAACAACGATACTGAAGATATCGCAGTTTCCGCATATGAAACGCACTGTGGAGTGCTGAAAACACCAGAAAACGTGTTGTTCGCATTCAATAGCACGAAAACAGCGATTTCGGTGTTTCTGCAGACTTGTAACAGCAGAATCATGAAGATTATCACTGAAAATGCATATCTCAGCCGGAAACAACAACGATACCAAAGGTATCGCAGTTTCCGCAAGTCAAACGCTCTGTGGCGTGCTGAAAACACCAGAAAACGTGTTTTTCGCATTCAAAAGCACGAAAACAGCGATTTCGGTGATTCTGCACATTTGTAACAGCAGAATCATGAAGATTATCACTGAAAATGCATATCTAAGCAGGAAACAACAACGATACCGAAGTTATCGCAGTGTCCGCATATCAAACGCACTGTGGAGTGCTGAAAACACCAGAAAACGTGTTTGTCGCATCCAATAGCACGAAAACAGCGATTTCGGTGATTCTGCATACTTGTAACAGCAGAATCATGAAGATTATCACTGTAAATGCATATCTCAGCTGGAAACAACAACGATACCGAAGATATCGCAGTTTCCGCATATGAAACGCACTGTGGAGTGCTGAAAACACCAGAAAACGTGTTGTTCGCATTCAATAGCACGAAAACAGCGATTTCGGTGATTCTGCAGACTTGTAACAGCAGAATCATGAAGATTATCACTGAAAATGCATATCTCAGCCGGAAACAACAACGATACCAAAGGTATCGCAGTTTCCGCAAGTCAAACGCTCTGTGGCGTGCTGAAAACACCAGAAAACGTGTTTTTCGCATTCAAAAGCACGAAAACAGCGATTTCGGTGATTCTGCACATTTGTAACAGCAGAATCATGAAGATTATCACTGAAAATGCATATCTAAGCAGGAAACAACAACGATACCGAAGTTATCGCAGTGTCCGCATATCAAACGCACAATGGAGTGCTGAAAACACCAGAAAACGTGTTTGTCGCATCCAATAGCACGAAAACAGCGATTTCGGTGATTCTGCATACTTGTAACAGCAGAATCATGAAGATTATCACTGAAAATGCATATCTCAGCTGGAAACATCAACGATACCGAAGATATGGCAATTTCCTCATATCAAACGCACTGTGGAGTGCTGAAAACACCAGAAAACGTGTTTTTAGCATTCAATAGCACGAAAACAGCGATTTCGGTGATTCTGCACATTTGTGACAGCAGAATTATGAAGATTATCAGTGAAAATGCATATCTCAGCTGGAAACAACAACGATACCGTAGATATCGCAGTTTCCGCATGTCAAACGCTCTGTGGCGTGCTGAAAACACCAGAAAACGTGTTTTTCGCATTCAAAAGCACGAAAACAGCGATTTCGGTGATTCTGCACATTTGTAACAGCAGAATCATGAAGACTATCACTGAAAATGCATATCTCAGCTGGAAACATCAACGATACCGAAGATATGGCAGTTTCCGCATATCAAACGCACTGTGGAGTGCTGAAAACACCAGAAAACGTGTTTTTCGCATTCAATAGCACGAAAACAGCGATTTCGGTGATTCTGCACACTTGTAACAGCAGAATCATGAAGATTATCACTGAAAATGCATATCTAAGCAGGAAACAACAACGATACCGAAGTTATCGCAGTGTCCGCATATCAAACGCACTGTGGAGTGCTGAAAACACCAGAAAACGTGTTTTTCGCATCCAATAGCACGAAAACAGCGATATCGGTGATTCTGCATACTTGTAACAGCAGAATCATGAAGATTATCACTGAAAATGCATATCTCAGCTGGAAACATCAACGATACCGAAGATATGGCAGTTTCCTCATATCAAACGCACTGTGGAGTGCTGAAAACACCAGAAAACGCGTTTTTCGCATTCAATAGCACGAAAACAGCGATTTCGGTGATTCTGCACATTTGTAACAGCAGAATCATGAAGACTATCACTGAAAATGCATATCTCAGCTGGAAACATCAACGATACCGAAGATATGGCAGTTTCCGCATATCAAACGCACTGTGGAGTGCTGAAAACACCAGAAAACGTGTTTTTCGCATTCAATAGCACGAAAACGGCGATTTCGGTGATTCTGCACACTTGTAACAGCAGACTCATGAAGATTATCACTGAAAATGCATATCTAAGCAGGAAACAACAACGATACCGAAGTTATCGCAGTGTCCGCATACCAAACGCACTGTGGAGTGCTGAAAACACCAGAAAACGTGTTTTTCGCATCCAATAGCACGAAAACAGCGATTTCGGTGATTCTGCATACTTGTAACAGCAGAATCATGAAGATTATCACTGAAAATGCATATCTCAGCTGGAAACATCAACGATACCGAAGATATGGCAGTTTCCTCATATCAAACGCACTGTGGAGTGCTGAAAACACCAGAAAACGTGTTTTTCGCATTCAATAGCACGAAAACAGCGATTTCGGTGATTCTGCACTTTTGTGACAGCAGAATCATGAAGATTATCAGTGAAAATGCATATCTCGGCTGGAAACAACAACGATAGCGAAGATATCGCAGTTTCCGCATATGAAACGCACTGTGGAGTGCTGAAAAAACAAGAAAACGTGTTGTTCGCATTCAATAGCACGAAAACAGCGATTTCGGTGATTCTGCACACTTGTAACAGCAGACTCATGAAGATTATCACTGAAAATGCATATCTAAGCAGGAAACAACAACGATACCGAAGTTATCGCAGTTTCCGCAAGTCAAACGCTCTGTGGCGTGCTGAAAACACCAGAAAACGTGTTTTTCGCATTCAAAAGCACGAAAACAGCGATTTCGGTGATTCTGCACATTTGTAACAGCAGAATCATGAAGATTATCACTGAAAATGAATATCTCAGCTGGAAACAACAACGAAACCGAAGATATCGCAGTTTCCGCAATTCAAACGCACTGTGGAGTGCTGAAAACACCAGAAAACGTGTTTTTCGCATTCAATAGCACGAAAACAGCGATTTCGGTGATTCTGCACACTTGTAACAGCAGAATCATGAAGATTATCACTGAAAATGCATATCTCAGCCGGAAACAACAACGATACCGAAGATATCGCAGTTTCCGCAAGTCAAACGCTCTGTGGCGTGCTGAAAACACCAGAAAACGTGTTTTTCGCATTCAATAGCACGAAAACAGCGATTTCGGTGATTCTGCACACTTGTAACAGCAGAATCATGAAGATTATCACTGAAAATGCATATCTAAGCAGGAAACAACAACGATACCGAAGTTATCGCAGTGTCCGCATATCAAACGCACTGTGGTGTGCTGAAAACACCAGAAAACGTGTTTTTCGCATCCAATAGCACGAAAACAGCGATTTCGGTGATTCTGCATACTTGTAACAGCAGAATCATGAAGATTATCACTGAAAATGCATATCTCAGCTGGAAACATCAACGATACCGAAGATATGGCAGTTTCCTCATATCAATCGCACTGTGGAGTGCTGAAAACACCAGAAAACGTGTTTTTCGCATTCAATAGCATGAAAACAGCGATTTCGGTGATTCTGCACATTTGTGACAGCAGAATTATGAAGATTATCAGTGAAAATGCATATCTCAGCTGGAAACAACAACGATACCGTAGATATCGCAGTTTCCGCATGTCAAAGGCTCTGTGGCGTGCTGAAAACACCAGAAAACGTGTTTTTCGCATACAAAAGCACGAAAACAGCGATTTCGGTGATTCTGCACATTTGTAACAGCAGAATCATGAAGATTATCACTGAAAATGCATATCTCAGCTGGAAACAACAACGATACCGAAGATATCGCAGTTTCCGCATATCAAACGCACTGTGGAGTGCTGAAAACACCAGAAAACGTGTTTTTCGCATACAAAAGCACGAAAACAGCGATTTCGGTGATTCTGCACATTTGTAACAGCAGAATCATGAAGATTATCACTGAAAATGCATATCTCAGCTGGAAACAACAACGATACCGAAGATATCGCAGTTTCCGCATATCAAACGCACTGTGGAGTGCTGAAAACACCAGAAAACGTGTTTTTCGCATTCAATAGCACGAAAACAGCGATTTCGGTGGTTCTGCACACTTGTAACAGCAGAATCATGAAGATTATCAGTGATAATGCATATCTCAGCTGGAAACAACAACGATACCGAAGATATCGCAGTTTCCGCATACCAAACGCACTGTGGAGTGCTGAAAGCACCAGAAAACGTTTTTTTCGCATTCAAAAGCACGAATACAGCGAATTCGGTGATTCTGCACATTTGTAACAGCAGAATCATGAAGATTATCACTGAAAATGCATATCTCAGCTGGAAACATCAACGATACCGAAGATATGGCAGTTTCCGCATATCAAACGCACTGTGGAGTGCTGAAATCACCAGAAAACGTGTTTTTCGCATTCAATAGCACGAAAACAGCGATTTCGGTGATTCTGCACACTTGTAACAGCAGAATCATGAAGATTATCACTGTAAATGCATATCTCAGCTGGAAACATCAACGATACCGAAGGTATGGCAGTTTCCGCATATCAAACGCACTGTGGAGTGATGAAAACACCAGAAAACGTGTTTTTCGCATCCAATAGCACGAAAACAGCGATTTCGGTGATTCTGCATACTTGTAACAGCAGAATCATGAAGATTATCACTGAAAATGCATATCTCAGCTGGAAACATCAACGATACCGAAGATATGGCAGTTTCCGCATATCAAACGCACTGTGGAGTGCTGAAATCACCAGAAAACGTGTTTTTCGCATTCAATAGCACGAAAACAGCGATTTCGGTGATTCTGCACACTTGTAACAGCAGAATCATGAAGATTATCACTGAAAATGCATATCTCAGCTGGAAACATCAACGATACCGAAGGTATGGCAGTTTCCGCATATCAAACGCACTGTGGAGTGATGAAAACACCAGAAAACGTGTTTTTCGCATTCAAAAGCACGAAAACAGCGATTTCGGTGATTCTGCACATTTGTAACAGCAGAATCATGAAGATTATCACTGAAAATGCATATCTCAGCTGGAAACAACAACGATACCGAAGATATCGCAGTTTCCGCATATCAAACGCACTGTGGAGTGCTGAAAACACCAGAAAACGTGTTTTTCGCATTCAATAGCACGAAAACAGCGATTTCGGTGGTTCTGCACACTTGTAACAGCAGAATCATGAAGATTATCACTGATAATGCATATCTCAGCTGGAAACAACAACGATACCGAAGATATCGCAGTTTCCGCATACCAAACGCACTGTGGAGTGCTGAAAACACCAGAAAACGTGTTTTTCGCATTCAAAAGCACGAAAACAGCGAATTCGGTGATTCTGCACATTTGTAACAGCAGAATCATGAAGATTATCACTGAAAATGCATATCTCAGCTGGAAACATCAACGATACCGAAGGTATGGCAGTTTCCGCATATCAAACGCACTGTGGAGTGATGAAAACACCAGAAAACGTGTTTTTCGCATTCAATAGCACGAAAACAGCGATTTCGGTGATTCGGCACACTTGTAACAGCAGAATCATGAAGATTATCACTGAAAATGCATATCTCAGCTGGAAACAACAACGATACCGAAGATATCGCAGTTTCCGCATGTCAAACGCTCTGTGGCGTGCTGAAAACACCAGAAAACGTGTTTTTCGCATTCAAAAGCACGAAAACAGCGATTTCGGTGATTCTGCACATTTGTAACAGCAGAATCATGAAGATTATCACTGAAAATGCATATCTCAGCTGGAAACATCAACGATACCGAAGATATGGCAGTTTCCGCATATCAAACGCACTGTGGAGTGCTGAAATCACCAGAAAACGTGTTTTTCGCATTCAATAGCACGAAAACAGCGATTTCGGTGATTCTGCACACTTGTAACAGCAGAATCATGAAGATTATCACTGAAAATGCATATCTCAGCTGGAAACATCAACGATACCGAAGGTATGGCAGTTTCCGCATATCAAACGCACTGTGGAGTGATGAAAACACCAGAAAACGTGTTTTTCGCATTCAATAGCACGAAAACAGCGATTGCGGTGATTCTGCACACTTGTCACAGAAGAAACTCGAAGATTATCGTAGAAAATGCATATCTAAGTAGGAAACAACAACGATACCGATGTTATCGCAGTTTCCGTAAGTCAAACGCTCTGTGGCGTGCTGAAAACACCAGAAAACGTGTTTTTCGCATTCAATAGCACGAAAACAGCGATTTCGGTGGTTCTGCACACTTGTAACAGCAGAATCATGAAGATTATCACTGAAAATGCATATCTCAGCTGGAAACATCAACGATACCGAAGATATGGCAGTTTCCGCATATCAAACGCACTGTGGAGTGCTGAAAACACCAGAAAACGTGTTTTTCGCATTCAATAGCACGAAAACAGCGATTTCGGTGGTTCTGCACACTTGTAACAGCAGAATCATGAAGATTATCACTGATAATGCATATCTCAGCTGGAAACAACAACGATACCGAAGATATTGCAGTTTCCGCATATCAAACGCACTGTGGAGTGCTGAAAACACTAGAAAACGTGTTTTTCGCATTCAAAAGCACGAAAACAGCGATTTCGGTGATTCTGCACATTTGTAACAGCAGAATCATGAAGATTATCACTGAAAATGCATATCTCAGCTGGAAACATCAACGATACCGAAGATATGGCAGTTTCCGCATATCAAACGCACTGTGGAGTGCTGAAAACACCAGAAAACGTGTTTTTCGCATTCAATAGCACGAAAACAGCGATTTCGGTGATTCTGCACACTTGTAACAGCAGAATCATGAAGATTATCACTGAAAATGCATATCTAAGCAGGAAACAACAACGATACCGAAGTTATCGCAGTGTCCGCATATCAAACGCACTGTGGAGTGCTGAAAACACCAGAAAACGTGTTTTTCGCATCCAATAGCACGAAAACAGCGATTTCGGTGATTCTGCATACTTGTAACAGCAGAATCATGAAGATTATCACTGAAAATGCATATCTCAGCTGGAAACATCAACGATACCGAAGATATGGCAGTTTCCTCATATCAAACGCACTGTGGAGTGCTGAAAACACCAGAAAACGTGTTTTTTGCATTCAATAGCACGAAAACAGCGATTTCGGTGATTCTGCACACTTGTAACAGCAGAATCATGAAGATTATCACTGAAAATGCATATCTCAGCCGGAAACAACAACGATACCGAAGATATCGCAGTTTCCGCAAGTCAAACGCTCTGTGGCCTGCTGAAAACACCAGAAAACGTGTTTTTCGCATTCAAAAGCACGAAAACAGCGATTTCGGTGATTCTGCACATTTGTAACAGCAGAATCATGAAGATTATCACTGAAAATGCATATCTAAGCAGGAAACAACAACGATACCGAAGCTATCGCAGTGTCCGCATATCAAACGCACTGTGGAGTGCTGAAAACACCAGAAAACGTGTTTTTCGCATCCAATAGCACGAAAACAGCGATTTCGGTGATTCTGCATACTTGTAACAGCAGAATCATGAAGATTATCACTGAAAATGCATATCTCAGCTGGAAACATCAACGATACCGAAGATATCGCAGTTTCCGCAAGTCAAACGCTCTGTGGCGTGCTGAAAACACCAGAAAACGTGTTTTTCGCATTCAAAAGCACGAAAACAGCGATTTCGGTGATTCTGCATATTTGTGACAGCAGAATTATGAAGATTATCAGTGAAAATGCATATCTCAGCTGGAAACAACAACGATACCGTAGATATCGCAGTTTCCGCATGTCAAAGGCTCTGTGGCGTGCTAAAAACACCAGAAAACGTGTTTTTCGCATTCAAAAGCACGAAAACAGCGATTTCGGTGATTCTGCACATTTGTAACAGCAGAATCATGAAGATTATCACTGAAAATGCATATCTCAGCTGGAAACATCAACGATACCGAAGATATGGCAGTTTCCGCATATCAAACGCACTGTGGAGTGCTGAAAACACCAGAAAACGTGTTTTTCGCATTCAATAGCACGAAAACAGCGATTTCGGTGATTCTGCACACTTGTAACAGCAGAATCATGAAGATTATCACTGAAAATGCATATCTCAGCTGGAAACATCAACGATACCGAAGATATGGCAGTTTCCGCATATCAAACGCACTGTGGAGTGCTGAAAACACCAGAAAACGTGTTTTTCGCATTCAATAGCACGAAAACAGCGATTTCGGTGGTTCTGCACACTTGTAACAGCAGAATCATGAAGATTATCACTGATAATGCATATCTCAGCTGGAAACAACAACGATACCGAAGATATGGCAGTTTCCGCATATCAAACGCACTGTGGAGTGCTGAAAACACCAGATAACGTGTTTTTCGCATTCAAAAGCACGAAAACAGCGATTTCGGTGATTCTGCACATTTGTAACAGCAGAATCATGAAGATTATCTCTGAAAATGCATATCTCAGCTGGAAACATCAACGATACCGAAGATATGGCAGTTTCCGCATTTCAAACGCACTGTGGAGTGCTGAAAACACCAGAAAACGTGTTTTTCGCATTCAATAGCACGAAAACAGCGATTTCGGTGATTCTGCACACTTGTAACAGCAGAATCATGAAGATTATCACTGAAAATGCATATCTCAGCTGGAAACAACAACGAAACCGAAGATATCGCAGTTTCCGCATATCAAACGCACTGTGGAGTGCTGAAAACACCAGAAAACGTGTTTTTCGCATTCAATAGCACGAAAACAGCGATTTCGGTGATTCTGCACACTTGTAACAGCAGAATCATGAAGATTATCACTGAAAATGCATATCTAAGCAGGAAACAACAACGATACCGAAGCTATCGCAGTGTCCGCATATCAAACGCACTGTGGAGTGCTGAAAACACCAGAAAACGTGTTTTTCGCATCCAATAGCACGAAAACAGCGATTTCGGTGATTCTGCATACTTGTAACAGCAGAATCATGAAGATTATCACTGAAAATGCATATCTCAGCTGGAAACATCAACGATACCGAAGATATCGCAGTTTCCGCAAGTCAAACGCTCTGTGGCGTGCTGAAAACACCAGAAAACGTGTTTTTCGCATTCAAAAGCACGAAAACAGCGATTTCGGTGATTCTGCACATTTGTAACAGCAGAATCATGAAGATTATCACTGAAAATGCATATCTCAGCTGGAAACATCAACGATACCGAAGATATGGCAGTTTCCGCATATCAAACGCACTGTGGAGTGCTGAAAACACCAGAAAACGTGTTTTTCGCATTCAATAGCACGAAAACAGCGATTTCGGTGATTCTGCACACTTGTAACAGCAGAATCATGAAGATTATCACTGAAAATGCATTTCTAAGCAGGAAACAACAACGATACCGAAGTTATCGCAGTGTCCGCATATCAAACGCACTGTGGAGTGCTGAAAACACCAGAAAACGTGTTTTTCGCATCCAATAGCACGAAAACAGCGATTTCGGTGATTCTGCATACTTGTAACAGCAGAATCATGAAGATTATCACTGAAAATGCATATCTCAGCTGGAAACATCAACGATACCGAAGATATGGCAGTTTCCTCATATCAAACGCACTGTGGAGTGCTGAAAACACCAGAAAACGTGTTTTTCGCATTCAATAGCATGAAAACAGCGATTTCGGTGATTCTGCATATTTGTGACAGCAGAATTATGAAGATTATCAGTGAAAATGCATATCTCAGCTGGAAACAACAACGATACCGTAGATATCGCAGTTTCCGCATGTCAAAGGCTCTGTGGCGTGCTGAAAACACCAGAAAACGTGTTTTTCGCATTCAAAAGCACGAAAACAGCGATTTCGGTGATTCTGCACATTTGTAACAGCAGAATCATGAAGATTATCACTGAAAATGCATATCTCAGCTGGAAACATCAACGATACCGAAGATATGGCAGTTTCCGCATATCAAACGCACTGTGGAGTGCTGAAAACACCAGAAAACGTGTTTTTCGCATTCAATAGCACGAAAACAGCGATTTCGGTGATTCTGCACATTTGTAACAGCAGAATCATGAAGATTATCACTGAAAATGCATATCTCAGCTGGAAACATCAACGATACCGAAGATATGGCAGTTTCCTCATATCAAACGCACTGTGGAGTGCTGAAAACACCAGAAAACGTGTTTTTCGCATTCAATAGCACGAAAACAGCGAATGCGGTGATTCTGCACACTTGTCACAGAAGAAACTCGAAGATTATCGTAGAAAATGCATATCTAAGTAGGAAACAACAACGATACCGAAGTTATCGCAGTTTCAGCATATCAAACGCACTGTGGAGTGCTGAAAACACCAGAAAACGTGTTTTTCGCATCCAATAGCACGAAAACAGCGATTTCGGTGATTCTGCAGGCTTGTAACAGCAGAATCATGAAGATTATCACTGAAAATGCATATCTCAGCCGGAAACAACAACGATACCGAAGATATCGCAGTTTCCGTAAGTCAAACGCTCTGTGGCGTGCTGAAAACACCAGAAAACGTGTTTTTCGCATTCAAAGGCACGAAAACAGCGATTTCGGTGATTCTGCACATTTGTAACAGCAGAATCATGAAGATTATCACTGAAAATGCATATCTCAGCTGGAAACATCAACGATACCGAAGATATGGCAGTTTCCGCATATCAAACGCACTGTGGAGTGCTGAAAACACCAGAAAACGTGTTTTTCGCATTCAATAGCACGAAAACCTCGATTTCGGTGATTCTGCACACTTGTAACAGCAGAATCATGAAGATTATCACTGATAATGCATATCTCAGCTGGAAACAACAACGATACCGAAGATATGGCAGTTTCCGCATATCAAACGCACTGTGGAGTGCTGAAAACACCAGAAAACGTGTTTTTCGCATTCAAAAGCACGAAAACAGCGATTTCGGTGATTCTGCACATTTGTAACAGCAGAATCATGAAGATTATCTCTGAGAATGCATATCTCAGCTGGAAACATCAACGATTCCGAAGATATGGCAGTTTCCGCATATCAAACGCACTGTGGAGTGCTGAAAACACCAGAAAACGTGTTTTTCGCATTCAATAGCACGAAAACAGCGATTTCGGTGATTCTGCACACTTGTAACAGCAGAATCATGAAGATTATCACTGAAAATGCATATCTCAGCTGGAAACAACAACGAAACCGAAGATATCGCAGTTTCCGCATATCAAACGCACTGTGGAGTGCTGAAAACACCAGAAAACGTGTTTTTTGCATTCAATAGCACGAAAACAGCGATTTCGGTGATTCTGCACACTTGTAACAGCAGAATCATGAAGATTATCACTGAAAATGCATATCTCAGCCGGAAACAACAACGATACCGAAGATATCGCAGTTTCCGCAAGTCAAACGCTCTGTGGCGTGCTGAAAACACCAGAAAACGTGTTTTTCGCATTCAAAAGCACGAAAACAGCGATTTCGGTGATTCTGCACATTTGTAACAGCAGAATCATGAAGATTATCACTGAAAATGCATATCTCAGCTGGAAACATCAACGATACCGAAGATATGGCAGTTTCGGCATATCAAACGCACTGTGGAGTGCTGAAAACACCAGAAAACGTGTTTTTCGCATTCAATAGCACGAAAACAGCGATTTCGGTGATTCTGCACACTTGTAACAGCAGAATCATGAAGATTATCACTGAAAATGCATTTCTAAGCAGGAAGCAACAACGATACCGAAGTTATCGCAGTGTCCGCATATCAAACGCACTGTGGAGTGCTGAAAACACCAGAAAACGTGTTTTTCGCATCCAATAGCACGAAAACAGCGATTTCGGTGATTCTGCATACTTGTAACAGCAGAATCATGAAGATTATCACTGAAAATGCATTTCTAAGCAGGAAGCAACAACGATACCGAAGTTATCGCAGTGTCCGCATATCAAACGGACTGTGGAGTGCTGAAAACACCAGAAAACGTGTTTTTCGCATCCAATAGCACGAAAACAGCGATTTCGGTGATTCTGCATACTTGTAACAGCAGAATCATGAAGATTATCACTGAAAATGCATATCTCAGCTGGAAACATCAACGATACCGAAGATATGGCAGTTTCCTCATATCAAACGCACTGTGGAGTGCTGAAAACACCAGAAAACGTGTTTTTCGCATTCAATAGCATGAAAACAGCGATTTCGGTGATTCTGCATATTTGTGACAGCAGAATTATGAAGATTATCAGTGAAAATGCATATCTCAGCTGGAAACAACAATGATACCGTAGATATCGCAGTTTCCGCATGTCAAAGGCTCTGTGGCGTGCTGAAAACACCAGAAAACGTGTTTTTCGCATCCAATAGCACGAAAACAGCGATTTCGGTGATTCTGCACATTTGTAACAGCAGAATCATGAAGATTATCACTGAAAATGCATATCTCAGCTGGAAACATCAACGATACCGAAGATATGGCAGTTTCCTCATATCAAACGCACTGTGGAGTGCTGAAAACACCAGAAAACGTGTTTTTCGCATTCAATAGCATGAAAACAGCGATTTCGTGATTCTGCACATTTGTGACAGCAGAATTATGAAGATTATCAGTGAAAATGCATATCTCAGCTGGAAACAACAACGATACCGTAGATATCGCAGTTTCCGCATGTCAAAGGCTCTGTGGCGTGCTAAAAACACCAGAAAACGTGTTTTTCGCATCCAATAGCACGAAAACAGCGATTTCGGTGATTCTGCACATTTGTAACAGCAGAATCATGAAGATTATCACTGAAAATGCATATCTCAGCTGGAAACATCAACGATACCGAAGATATGGCAGTTTCCTCATATCAAACGCACTGTGGAGTGCTGAAAACACCAGAAAACGCGTTTTTCGCATTCAATAGCATGAAAACAGCGATTTCGGTGATTCTGCACATTTGTGACAGCAGAATTATGAAGATTATCAGTGAAAATGCATATCTCAGCTGGAAACAACAACGATACCGAAGTTATCGCAGTGTCCGCATATCAAACGCACTGTGGAGTGCTGAAAACACCAGAAAACGTGTTTTTCGCATCCAATAGCACGAAAACAGCGATTTCGGTGATTCTGCATACTTGTAACAGCAGAATCATGAAGATTATCACTGAAAATGCATATCTCAGCTGGAAACATCAACGATACCGAAGATATGGCAGTTTCCTCATATCAAACGCACTGTGGAGTGCTGAAAACACCAGAAAACGTGTTTTTCGCATTCAATAGCATGAAAACAGCGATTTCGGTGATTCTGCACATTTGTGACAGCTGAATTATGAAGATTATCAGTGAAAATGCATATCTCAGCTGGAAACAACAACGATACCGTAGATATCGCAGTTTCCGCATGTCAAAGG
Source organism: Anthophora plumipes (assembly GCA_951804975.1). Taxonomy (NCBI): domain Eukaryota; kingdom Metazoa; phylum Arthropoda; class Insecta; order Hymenoptera; family Apidae; genus Anthophora; species Anthophora plumipes. Next base: position 3,732,457 of record CATORF010000583.1, read on the forward strand.
CTCTGTGGCGTGCTGAAAACACCAGAAAACGTGTTTTTCGCATCCAATAGCACGAAAACAGCGATTTCGGTGATTCTGCACATTTGTAACAGCAGAATCATGAAGATTATCACTGAAAATGCATATCTCAGCTGGAAACATCAACGATACCGAAGATATGGCAGTTTCCTCATATCAAACGCACTGTGGAGTGCTGAAAACACCAGAAAACGTGTTTTTCGCATTCAATAGCATGAAAACAGCGATTTCGGTGATTCTGCACATTTGTGACAGCAGAATTATGAAGATTATCAGTGAAAATGCATATCTCAGCTGGAAACAACAACGATACCGTAGATATCGCAGTTTCCGCATGTCAAAGGCTCTGTGGCGTGCTGAAAACACCAGAAAACGTGTTTTTCGCATCCAATAGCACGAAAACAGCGATTTCGGTGATTCTGCACATTTGTAACAGCAGAATCATGAAGATTATCACTGAAAATGCGTATCTCAGCTGGAAACATCAACGATACCGAAGATATGGCAGTTTCCTCATATCAAACGCACTGTGGAGTGCTGAAAACACCAGAAAACGTGTTTTTCGCATTCAATAGCATGAAAACAGCGATTTCGGTGATTCTGCACATTTGTGACAGCAGAATTATGAAGATTATCAGTGAAAATGCATATCTCAGCTGGAAACAACAACGATACCGTAGATATCGCAGTTTCCGCATGTCAAAGGCTCTGTGGCGTGCTGAAAACACCAGAAAACGTGTTTTTCGCATCCAATAGCACGAAAACAGCGATTTCGGTGATTCTGCACATTTGTAACAGCAGAATCATGAAGATTATCACTGAAAATGCATATCTCAGCTGGAAACATCAACGATACCGAAGATATGGCAGTTTCCGCATATCAAACGCACTGTGGAGTGCTGAAAACACCAGAAAACGTGTTTTTCGCATTCAATAGCACGAAAACAGCGATTTCGGTGATTCTGCACACTTGTAACAGCAGAATCATGAAGATTATCACTGAAAATGCATATCTAAGCAGGAAACAACAACGATACCGAAGTTATGGCAGTTTCCTCATATCAAATGCACTGTGGAGTGCTGAAAACACGAGAAAACGTGTTTTTTGCATTCAATAGCACGAAAACAGCGATTTCGGTGATTCTGCACACTTGTAACAGCAGAATCATGAACATTATCACTGAAAATGTATATCTCAGCCGGAAACAACAACGATACCGAAGATATCGCAGTTTCCGCAAGTCAAACGCCCTGTGGCGTGCTGAAAACACCAGAAAACGTGTTTTTCGCATTCAAAAGCACGAAAACAGCGATTTCGGTGATTCTGCACACTTGTAACAGCAGAATCATGAAGATTATCACTGAAAATGCATATCTAAGCAGGAAACAACAACGATACCGAAGTTATCGCAGTGTCCGCATATCAAACGCACTGTGGAGTGCTGAAAACACCAGAAAACGTGTTTTTCGCATCCAATAGCACGAAAACAGCGATTTCGGTGATTCTGCATACTTGTAACAGCAGAATCATGAAGATTATCACTGAAAATGCATATCTCAGCTGGAAACATCAACGATACCGAAGATATGGCAGTTTCCTCATATCAAACGCACTGTGGAGTGCTGAAAACACCAGAAAACGTGTTTTTCGCATTCAATAGCATGAAAACAGCGATTTCGGTGATTCTGCACATTTGTGACAGCAGAATTATGAAGATTATCAGTGAAAATGCATATCTCCGCTGGAAACAACAACGATACCGTAGATATCGCAGTTTCCGCATGTCAAAGGCTCTGTGGCGTGCTGAAAACACCAGAAAACGTGTTTTTCGCATTCAATAGCACGAAAACAGCGATTCCGGTGATTTTGCACACTTGTAACAGCAGAATCATGAAGATTATCACTGAAAATGCATATCTCAGCTGGAAACATCAACGATACCGAAGATATGGCAGTTTCCGCATATCAAATGCACTGTGGAGTGACGAAAACACCAGAAAACGTGTTTTTCGCATTCAATAGCACGAAAACAGCGATTGCGGTGATTCTGCACACTTGTCACAGAAGAAACTCGAAGATTATCGTAGAAAATGCATATCTATGCAGGAAACAACAACGATACCGAAGTTATCGCAGTTTCCGCATGTCAAACGCTCTGTGGCGTGCTGAAAACACCAGAAAACGTGACTTTCGCATTCAATAGCACGAAAACAGCGATTTCTGTGATTCTGCACACTTGTCACAGAAGAAACTCGAAGATTATCGTAGAAAATGCATATCTAAGCAGGAAACAACAACGATACCGAAGTTATCGCAGTGTCCGCATATCAAACGCACTGTGGAGTGCTGAAAACACCAGAAAACGTGTTTTTCGAATCCAATAGCACGAAAACAGCGATTTCGGTGATTCTGCATACTTGTAACAGCAGAATCATGAAGATTATCACTGAAAATGCGTATCTCAGCTGGAAACATCAACGATACCGAAGATATGGCAGTTTCCTCATATCAAACGCACTGTGGAGTGCTGAAAACACCAGAAAACGTGTTTTTCGCATTCAATAGCATGAAAACAGCGATTTCGGTGATTCTGCACATTTGTGACAGCAGAATTATGAAGATTATCAGTGAAAATGCATATCTCAGCTGGAAACAACAACGATACCGTAGATATCGCAGTTTCCGCATGTCAAAGGCTCTGTGGCGTGCTGAAAACACCAGAAAACGTGTTTTTCGCATCCAATAGCACGAAAACAGCGATTTCGGTGATTCTGCACACTTGTAACAGCAGAATCATGAAGATTATCACTGAAAATGCATATCTCAGCCGGAAACAACAACGGAACCGAAGATATCGCAGTTTCCGCAAGTCAAACGCTCTGTGGCGTGCTGAAAACACCAGAAAACGTGTTTTTAGCATTCAAAAGCACGAAAACAGCGATTTCGGTGATTCTGCACATTTGTAACAGCAGAATCATGAAGATTATCACTGAAAATGCATATCTCAGCTGGAAACATCAACGATACCGAAGATATGGCAGTTTCCGCATATCAAACGCACTGTGGAGTGCTGAAAACACCAGAAAACGTGTTTTTCGCATTCAATAGCACGAAAACAGCGATTTCGGTGATTCTGCACATTTGTAACAGCAGAATCATGAAGATTATCACTGAAAATGCGTATCTCAGCTGGAAACATCAACGATACCGAAGATATGGCAGTTTCCGCATATCAAACGCACTGTGGAGTGCTGAAAACACCAGAAAACGTGATTTTCGCATTCAATAGCACGAAAACAGCGATTTCGGTGATTCTGCACACTTGTCACAGAAGAAACTCGAAGATTATCGTAGAATATGCATATCTAAGCAGGAAACAACAACGATACCGAAGTTATCGCAGTTTCCGCATGTCAAACGCTCTGTGGCGTGCTGAAAACACCAGAAAACGTGATTTTCGCATTCAATAGCACGAAAACAGCGGTTTCGGTGATTCTGCACACTTGTCACAGAAGAAACTCGAAGATTATCGTAGAAAATGCATATCTAAGCAGGAAACAACAACGATACCGAAGTTATCGCAGTTTCCGCATGTCAAACGGTCTGTGGCGTGCTGAAAACACCAGAAAACGTGATTTTCGCATTCAATAGCACGAAAACAGCGATTTCGGTGATTCTGCACACTTGTCACAGAAGAAACTCGAAGATTATTGTAGAAAATGCATATCTAAGCAGGAAACAACAACGATACCGAAGTTATCGCAGTTTCCGCATGTCAAACGCTCTGTGGCGTGCTGAAAACACCAGAAAACGTGATTTTCGCATTCAATAGCACGAAAACAGCGATTTCGGTGATTCTGCACACTTGTCACAGAAGAAACTCGAAGATTATTGTAGAAAATGCATATCTAAGCAGGAAACAACAACGATACCGAAGTTATCGCAGTGTCCGCATATCAAACGCACTGTGGAGTGCTGAAAACACCAGAAAACGTGTTTTTCGCATTCAATAGCACGAAAACAGCGATTTCGGTGATTCTGCACATTTGTGACAGCAGAATCATGAAGATTATCACTGAAAATGCATATCTCAACTGGAAACAATAACGATACCTATGATATCGCAGTTTCCGCATGTCAAACGCTCTGTGGCGTGCTGAAAACACCAGTAAACGTGTTTTTCGCATTCAATAGCACGAAAACAGCGATTTCGGTGATTCTGCACACTTGTAACAGCAGAATCATGAAGATTATCACTGAAAATGCATATCTCAGCTGGAAACAACAACGATACCGAAGTTATCGCAGTTTCCGCATGTCAAACGCTCTGTGGCGTGCTGAAGACACCAGAAAACGTGTTTTTCGCATTCAATAGCACGAAAACAGCGATTTCGGTGATTCTGCAGACTTGTAACAGCAGAATCATGAAGATTATCACTGAAAATGCATATCTCAGCTGGAAACAACAACGATACCGAAGATATCGCAGTTTCCGCATGTCAAACGCTCTGTGGCGTGCTGAAAACACCAGAAAACGTGTTTTTCGCATTCAAAAGCACGAAAACAGCGATTTCGGTGATTCTGCACATTTGTAACAGCAGAATGATGAAGATTATCACTGAAAATGCATATCTCAGCTGGAAACATCAACGATACCGTAGATATGGCAGTTTCCGCATATCAAACGCACTGTGGAGTGATCAAAACACCAGCAAACGTGTTTTTCGCATTCAATAGCACGAAAACAGCGATTGCGGTGATTCTGCACACTTGTCACAGAAGAAACTCGAAGATTATCGTAGAAGATGCATATCTCAGCTGGAAACAACAACGATACCGAAGTTATCGCAGTTTCCGCATATCCAACGCACTGTGGAGTGCTGAAAACACCAGAAAACGTGTTTTTCGCATTCAATAGCACGAAAACAGCGATTTCGGTGATGCTGCACACTTGTAACAGCAGAAGCATGAAGATTATCACTGAGAATGCATATCTCAGCTGGAAACAACAACGATACCGAAGATATCGCAGTTTCCGCATGTCAAACGCACTGTGGAGTGCTGAAAACACCAGAAAACGTGTTTTTCGCATTCAATAGCACGAAAACAGCGATTTCGGTGATTCTGCACACTTGTAACAGCAGAATCATGAAGATTATCACTGAAAATGCATATCTCAGCTGGAAACAACAACGATACCGAAGATATCGCAGTTTCCGCATGTCAAACGCTCTGTGGCGTGCTGAAAACACCAGAAAACGAGTTTTTCGCATTCAAAAGCACGAAAACAGCGATTTCGGTGATTCTGCACATTTGTAACAGCAGAATGATGAAGATTATCACTGAAAATGCATATCTCAGCTAGAAACATCAACGATACCGTAGATATGGCAGTTTCCGCATATCAAACGCACTGTGGAGTGATCAAAACACCAGCAAACGTGTTTTTCGCATTCAATAGCACGAAAACAGCGATTGCGGGGATTCTGCACACTTGTCACAGAAGAAACTCGAAGATTATCGTAGAACATGCATATCTCAGCTGGAAACAACAACGATACCGAAGTTATCGCAGTTTCCGCATATCCAACGCACTGTGGAGTGCTGAAAACACCAGAAAACGTGTTTTTCGCATTCAATAGCACGAAAACAGCGATTTCGGTGATTCTGCACACTTGTAACAGCAGAATCATGAAGATTATCACTGAAAATGCATTTCTCAGCTGGAAACAACAACGATACCGAAGATATCGCAGTTTCCGCATGTCAAACGCTCTGTGGCGTGCTGAAAACACCAGAAAACGTGTTTTTCGCATTCAAAAGCACGAAAACAGCGATTTCGGTGATTCTGCACATTTGTAACAGCAGAATCATGAAGATTATCACTGAAAATGCATATCTAAGCTGGAAACATCAACGATACCGAAGATATGGCAGTTTCCGCATATCAAACGCACTGTGGAGTGCTGAAAACACCAGAAAACGTGTTTTTCGCATTCAATAGCACCAAAACAGCAATTTCGGTGATTCTGCACACTTGTAGCAGCAGAATCATGAAGATTATCACTGAAAATGCATATCTCAGCTGGAAACAACAACGATACCGAAGATATCGCAGTTTCCGCATATCAAACGCACTGTGGAGTGCTGAAAACACCAGAAAACGTGTTTTTCGCATTCAATAGCACGAAAACAGCGATTTCGGTGATTCTGCACACTTGTAACAGCAGAATCATGAAGATTATCACTGAAAATGCATATCTCAGCTGGAAACAACAACGATACCGAAGATATCGCAGTTTCCGCATATGAAACGCACTGTGGAGTGCTGAAAACACCAGAAAACGTGTTGTTCGCATTCAATAGCACGAAAACAGCGATTTCGGTGTTTCTGCAGACTTGTAACAGCAGAATCATGGAGATTATCACTGAAAATGCATATCTCAGCCGGAAACAACAACGATACCAAAGGTATCGCAGTTTCCGCAAGTCAAACGCTCTGTGGCGTGCTGAAAACACCAGAAAACGTGTTTTTCGCATTCAAAAGCACGAAAACAGCGATTTCGGTGATTCTGCACATTTGTAACAGCAGAATCATGAAGATTATCACTGAAAATGCATATCTAAGCAGGAAACAACAACGATACCGAAGTTATCGCAGTGTCCGCATATCAAACGCACTGTGGAGTGCTGAAAACACCAGAAAACGTGTTTTTCGCATTCAATAGCACGAAAACAGCGATTTCGGTGGTTCTGCACACTTGTCACAGAAGAAACTCGAAGATTATCGTAGAAAATGCATATCTAAGTAGGAAACAACAACGATACCGAAGTTATCGCAGTTTCAGCATATCAAACGCACTGTGGAGTGCTGAAAACACCAGAAAACGTGTTTTTCGCATCCAATAGCACGAAAACAGCGATTTCGGTGATTCTGCAGACTTGTAACAGCAGAATCATGAAGATTATCACTGAAAATGCATATCTCAGCCGGAAACAACAACGATACCGAAGATATCGCAGTTTCCGTAAGTCAAACGCTCTGTGGCGTGCTGAAAACACCAGAAAACGTGTTTTTCGCATTCAAAGGCACGAAAACAGCGATTTCGGTGATTCTGCACATTTGTAACAGCAGAATCATGAAGATTATCACTGAAAATGCATATCTCAGCTGGAAACATCAACGATACCGAAGATATGGCAGTTTCCGCATATCAAACGCACTGTGGAGTGCTGAAAACACCAGAAAACGTGTTTTTCGCATTCAATAGCACGAAAACAGCGATTTCGGTGGTTCTGCACACTTGTAACAGCAGAATCATGAAGATTATCACTGATAATGCATATCTCAGCTGGAAACAACAACGATACCGAAGATATGGCAGTTTCCGCATATCAAACGCACTGTGGAGTGCTGAAAACACCAGAAAACGTGTTTTTCGCATTCAAAAGCACGAAAACAGCGATTTCGGTGATTCTGCACATTTGTAACAGCAGAATCATGAAGATTATCTCTGAAAATGCATATCTCAGCTGGAAACATCAACGATACCGAAGATATGGCAGTTTCCGCATATCAAACGCACTGTGGAGTGCTGAAAACACCAGAAAACGTGTTTTTCGCATTCAATAGCACGAAAACAGCGATTTCGGTGATTCTGCACACTTGTAACAGCAGAATCAGGAAGATTATCACTGAAAATGCATATCTCAGCTGGAAAAAAAAACGAAACCGAAGATATCGCAGTTTCCGCATATCAAACGCACTGTGGAGTGCTGAAAACACCAGAAAACGTGTTTTTCGCATTCAGTAGCACGAAAACAGCGATTTCGGTGATTCTGCACACTTGTAACAGCAGAATCATGAAGATTATCACTGAAAATGCATATCTCAGCCGGAAACAACAACGATACCGAAGATATCGCAGTTTCCGCAAGTCAAACGCTCTGTGGCGTGCTGAAAACACCAGAAAACGTGTTTTTCGCATTCAAAAGCACGAAAACAGCGATTTCGGTGATTCTGCACATTTGTAACAGCAGAATCATGAAGATTATCACTGAAAATGCATATCTCAGCTGGAAACATCAACGATACCGAAGATATGGCAGTTTCCGCATATCAAACGCACTGTGGAGTGCTGAAAACACCAGAAAACGTGTTTTTCGCATTCAATAGCACGAAAACAGCGGTTTCGGTGATTCTGCACACTTGTCACAGAAGAAACTCGAAGATTATCGTAGAAAATGCATATCTAAGCAGGAAACAACAACGATACCGAAGTTATCGCAGTTTCCGCATGTCAAACGCTCTGTGGCGTGCTGAAAACACCAGAAAACGTGATTTTCGCATTCAATAGCACGAAAACAGCGATTTCGGTGATTCTGCACACTTGTCACAGAAGAAACTCGAAGATTATTGTAGAAAATGCATATCTAAGCAGGAAACAACAACGATACCGAAGTTATCGCAGTGTCCGCATATCAAACGCACTGTGGAGTGCTGAAAACACCAGAAAACGTGTTTTTCGCATCCAATAGCACGAAAACAGCGATTTCGGTGATTCTGCATACTTGTAATAGCAGAATCATGAAGATTATCACTGAAAATGCATATCTCAGCTGGAAACATCAACGATACCGAAGATATGGCAGTTTCCGCATATCAAACGCACTGTGGAGTGCTGAAAACACCAGAAAACGTGTTTTTCGCATTCAATAGCACGAAAACAGCGATTTCGGTGATTCTGCACACTTGTAACAGCAGAATCATGAAGATTATCACTGAAAATGCATATCTCAGCTGGAAACAACAACGATACCGAAGTTATCGCAGTTTCCGCATGTCAAACGCTCTGTGGCGTGCTGAAGACACCAGAAAACGTGTTTTTCGCATTCAAAAGCACGAAAACAGCGATTTCGGTGATTCTGCACACTTGTCACAGAAGAAACTCGAAGATTATCGTAGAAAATGCATATCTAAGCAGGAAACAACAACGATACCGAAGTTATCGCAGTTTCCGCATGTCAAACGCTCTGTGGCGTGCTGAAAACACCAGAAAACGTGATTTTCGCATTCAATAGCACGAAAACAGCGGTTTCGGTGATTCTGCACACTTGTCACAGAAGAAACTCGAAGATTATCGTAGAAAATGCATATCTAAGCAGGAAACAACAACGATACCGAAGTTATCGCAGTTTCCGCATGTCAAACGCTCTGTGGCGTGCTGAAGACACCAGAAAACGTGTTTTTCGCATTCAAAAGCACGAAAACAGCGATTTCGGTGATTCTGCACATTTGTAACAGCAGAATCATGAAGATTATCACTGAAAATGCATATCTAAGCAGGAAACAACAACGATACCGAAGTTATCGCAGTGTCCGCATATCAAACGCACTGTGGAGTGCTGAAAACACCAGAAAACGTGTTTGTCGCATCCAATAGCACGAAAACAGCGATTTCGGTGATTCTGCATACTTGTAACAGCAGAATCATGAAGATTATCACTGAAAATGCATATGTCAGCTGGAAAAAACAACGATACCGAAGATATCGCAGTTTCCGCATATGAAACGCACTGTGGAGTGCTGAAAACACCAGAAAACGTGTTGTTCGCATTCAATAGCACGAAAACAGCGATTTCGGTGATTCTGCAGACTTGTAACAGCAGAATCATGAAGATTATCACTGAAAATGCATATCTCTGCTGGAAACAACAACGATACCGAAGATATCGCAGTTTCCGCATGTCAAACGCTCTGTGGCGTGCTGAAAACACCAGAAAACGTGTTTTTCGCATTCAAAAGCACGAAAACAGCGATTTCGGTGATTCTGCACATTTGTAACAGCAGAATGATGAAGATTATCACTGAAAATGCATATCTCAGCTGGAAACATCAACGATACCGTAGATATGGCAGTTTCCGCATATCAAACGCACTGTGGAGTGATCAAAACACCAGCAAACGTGTTTTTCGCATTCAATAGCACGAAAACAGCGATTGCGGTGATTCTGCACACTTGTCACAGAAGAAACTCGAAGATTATCGTAGAAGATGCATATTTCAGCTGGAAACAACAACGATACCGAAGTTATCGCAGTTTCCGCATATCCAACGCACTGTGGAGTGCTGAAAGCACCAGAAAACGTGTTTTTCGCATTCAATAGCACGAAAACAGCGATTTCGGTGATGCTGCACACTTGTAACAGCAGAAGCATGAAGATTATCACTGAGAATGCATATCTCAGCTGGAAACAACAACGATACCGAAGATATCGCAGTTTCCGCATGTCAAACGCTCTGTGGCGTGCTGAAAACACCAGAAAACGTGTTTTTCGCATTCAAAAGCACGAAAACAGCGATTTCGGTGATTCTGGACATTTGTAACAGCAGAATCATGAAGATTATCACTGAAAATGCATATCTAAGCTGGAAACATCAACGATACCGATGTTACGTCTAGCGACGTTGGACTTAGACACTTACCTGTGACAGTGAGAGTGAGAAGCAACGAACGCTATTAGCATGTAAGATAGCGTAGAACATTCTAGAATATTAAGATAGCAAGTAAGCACGTAACCATTAACCTTAAGACCGCATTAACCACAACATAGATATTAAGCACTACCATATCCTATTACCGACATACGCTCTCACGACATATTCTTATCTATAAACACATTCCTTCATTATCTCCAGACTAAACCTCGACTATCGACATCCGCTCTCACGACCAACTCTTATCTATAAAAACATTCCTCCAATATCTCCAGACGAAACGTCAACTACCGACATCCGCTCTCACGACCAACTCCTTATCTTATCTCATAAACACCAGATCCTGTAACATACGAATTCCTCTCCTATCTTATAAACATCCTCCTCGACTCCAACTCCTTACCTTATCTCATAAACACCGGATCCAGTAACATACGAATTCTTCTCCTATCTTATAAACATCCACCTACCTAATCTACCCCGGTCTCACGCTCCTCATATCTTATCTCCATACTCCACTAGTATAAAACAAGCAAGCGCCCAGGCCTCAAAGACAGTTCCACTCCGGAACTCCCGGAGTGTACATCGCGTTTCTACATCAAGTGTTTCTATTTCCAAGCGTTACTATTTCTAAGTGTTTCTATTTCTAAGCGTTACTATTTCTAAGTGTTTCTATATCCAAGTGTTACTATTTCATTGTATTCCTATATCTTATATTATATTACTATTACCATATTCAATTGTATTCCATATCTTATATAACCTACATCGTGAAGTATATTAAATAGATTATTCATATTATAATTCCATATTCAATTATTATAACCAATTATCAAAGTGCGCGATACACATATCAACTGCTACGCTATTATCATCCAGCCTGCAGTTAACAAGGAGTCTAGGTAAGTACCATTTACAATCGACTGAATTAGCGAAAGTCCCCGTTAGACGCAGACGTACGCGCTGCGTGAACGCAAAGAACAGTATATTATTGTGCTCCGTCTCGATTTTGCCAAAATAGCGCGATCCGGGACGTAACACCGAAGATATGGCAGTTTCCGCATATCAAACGCACTGTGGAGTGCTGAAAACACCAGAAAACGTGTTTTTCGCATTCAATAGCACCAAAACAGCAATTTCGGTGATTCTGCACACTTGTAACAGCAGAATCATGAAGATTATCACTGAGAATGCATATCTCAGCTGGAAACAACAACGATACCGAAGATATCGCAGTTTCCGCATATCAAACGCACTGTGGAGTGCTGAAAACACCAGAAAACGTGTTTTTCGCATTCAATAGCACGAAAACAGCGATTTCGGTGATTCTGCACACTTGTAACAGCAGAATCATGAAGATTATCACTGAAAATGCATATCTCAGCTGGAAACAACAACGATACCGAAGATATCGCAGTTTCCGCATATGAAACGCACTGTGGAGTGCTGAAAACACCAGAAAACGTGTTGTTCGCATTCAATAGCACGAAAACAGCGATTTCGGTGTTTCTGCAGACTTGTAACAGCAGAATCATGGAGATTATCACTGAAAATGCATATCTCAGCCGGAAACAACAACGATACCAAAGGTATCGCAGTTTCCGCAAGTCAAACGCTCTGTGGCGTGCTGAAAACACCAGAAAACGTGTTTTTCGCATTCAATAGCACGAAAACAGCGATTGCGGTGATTCTGCACACTTGTCACAGAAGAAACTCGAAGATTATCGTAGAAAATGCATATCTAAGTAGGAAACAACAACGATACCGAAGTTATCGCAGTTTCAGCATATCAAACGCACTGTGGAGTGCTGAAAACACCAGAAAACGTGTTTTTCGCATCCAATAGCACGAAAACAGCGATTTCGGTGATTCTGCAGACTTGTAACAGCAGAATCATGAAGATTATCACTGAAAATGCATATCTCAGCCGGAAACAACAACGATACCGAAGATATCGCAGTTTCCGCAAGTCAAACGCTCTGTGGCGTGCTGAAAACACCAGAAAACGTGTTTTTCGCATTCAAAAGCACGAAAACAGCGATTTCGGTGATTCTGCACATTTGTAACAGCAGAATCATGAAGATTATCACTGAAAATGAATATCTCAGCTGGAAACAACAACGAAAAACCGAAGATATCGCAGTTTCCGCAATTCAAACGCACTGTGGAGTGCTGAAAACACCAGAAAACGTGTTTTTCGCATTCAATAGCACGAAAACAGCGATTTCGGTGGTTCTGCACACTTGTAACAGCAGAATCATGAAGATTATCACTGATAATGCATATCTCAGCTGGAAACAACAACGATACCGAAGATATCGCAGTTTCCGCATACCAAACGCACTGTGGAGTGCTGAAAACACCAGAAAACGTGTTTTTCGCATTCAATAGCACGAAAACAGCGATTGCGGTGATTCTGCACACTTGTCACAGAAGAAACTCGAAGATTATCGTAGAAAATGCATATCTAAGTAGGAAACAACAACGATACCGAAGTTATCGCAGTTTCAGCATATCAAACGCACTGTGGAGTGCTGAAAACACCAGAAAACGTGTTTTTCGCATCAAATAGCACGAAAACAGCGATTTCGGTGATTCTGCAGACTTGTAACAGCAGAATCATGAAGATTATCACTGAAAATGCATATCTCAGCCGGAAACAACAACGATACCGAAGATATCGCAGTTTCCGTAAGTCAAACGCTCTGTGGCGTGCTGAAAACACCAGAAAACGTGTTTTTCGCATTCAAAGGCACGAAAACAGCGATTTCGGTGATTCTGCACATTTGTAACAGCAGAATCATGAAGATTATCACTGAAAATGCATATCTCAGCTGGAAACATCAACGATACCGAAGATATGGCAGTTTCCGCATATCAAACGCACTGTGGAGTGCTGAAAACACCAGAAAACGTGTTTTTCGCATTCAATAGCACGAAAACAGCGATTTCGGTGGTTCTGCACACTTGTAACAGCAGAATCATGAAGATTATCACTGATAATGCATATCTCAGCTGGAAACAACAACGATACCGAAGATATGGCAGTTTCCGCATATCAAACGCACTGTGGAGTGCTGAAAACACCAGAAAACGTGTTTTTCGCATTCAAAAGCACGAAAACAGCGATTTCGGTGATTCTGCACATTTGTAACAGCAGAATCATGAAGATTATCACTGAAAATGAATATCTCAGCTGGAAACAACAACGAAAAACCGAAGATATCGCAGTTTCCGCAATTCAAACGCACTGTGGAGTGCTGAAAACACCAGAAAACGTGTTTTTCGCATTCAATAGCACGAAAACAGCGATTTCGGTGGTTCTGCACACTTGTAACAGCAGAATCATGAAGATTATCACTGATAATGCATATCTCAGCTGGAAACAACAACGATACCGAAGATATCGCAGTTTCCGCATACCAAACGCACTGTGGAGTGCTGAAAACACCAGAAAACGTGTTTTTCGCATTCAATAGCACGAAAACAGCGATTGCGGTGATTCTGCACACTTGTCACAGAAGAAACTCGAAGATTATCGTAGAAAATGCATATCTAAGTAGGAAACAACAACGATACCGAAGTTATCGCAGTTTCAGCATATCAAACGCACTGTGGAGTGCTGAAAACACCAGAAAACGTGTTTTTCGCATCCAATAGCACGAAAACAGCGATTTCGGTGATTCTGCACACTTGTAACAGCAGAATCATGAAGATTATCACTGAAAATGCATATCTCAGCTGGAAACAACAACGATACCGAAGATATCGCAGTTTCCGCATATGAAACGCACTGTGGAGTGCTGAAAACACCAGAAAACGTGTTGTTCGCATTCAATAGCACGAAAACAGCGATTTCGGTGTTTCTGCAGACTTGTAACAGCAGAATCATGGAGATTATCACTGAAAATGCATATCTCAGCCGGAAACAACAACGATACCAAAGGTATCGCAGTTTCCGCAAGTCAAACGCTCTGTGGCGTGCTGAAAACACCAGAAAACGTGTTTTTCGCATTCAATAGCACGAAAACAGCGATTGCGGTGATTCTGCACACTTGTCACAGAAGAAACTCGAAGATTATCGTAGAAAATGCATATCTAAGTAGGAAACAACAACGATACCGAAGTTATCGCAGTTTCAGCATATCAAACGCACTGTGGAGTGCTGAAAACACCAGAAAACGTGTTTTTCGCATCCAATAGCACGAAAACAGCGATTTCGGTGATTCTGCAGACTTGTAACAGCAGAATCATGAAGATTATCACTGAAAATGCATATCTCAGCCGGAAACAACAACGATACCGAAGATATCGCAGTTTCCGCAAGTCAAACGCTCTGTGGCGTGCTGAAAACACCAGAAAACGTGTTTTTCGCATTCAAAAGCACGAAAACAGCGATTTCGGTGATTCTGCACATTTGTAACAGCAGAATCATGAAGATTATCACTGAAAATGAATATCTCAGCTGGAAACAACAACGAAAAACCGAAGATATCGCAGTTTCCGCAATTCAAACGCACTGTGGAGTGCTGAAAACACCAGAAAACGTGTTTTTCGCATTCAATAGCACGAAAACAGCGATTTCGGTGGTTCTGCACACTTGTAACAGCAGAATCATGAAGATTATCACTGATAATGCATATCTCAGCTGGAAACAACAACGATACCGAAGATATCGCAGTTTCCGCATACCAAACGCACTGTGGAGTGCTGAAAACACCAGAAAACGTGTTTTTCGCATTCAATAGCACGAAAACAGCGATTGCGGTGATTCTGCACACTTGTCACAGAAGAAACTCGAAGATTATCGTAGAAAATGCATATCTAAGTAGGAAACAACAACGATACCGAAGTTATCGCAGTTTCAGCATATCAAACGCACTGTGGAGTGCTGAAAACACCAGAAAACGTGTTTTTCGCATCCAATAGCACGAAAACAGCGATTTCGGTGATTCTGCAGACTTGTAACAGCAGAATCATGAAGATTATCACTGAAAATTCATATCTCAGCCGGAAACAACAACGATACCGAAGATATCGCAGTTTCCGTAAGTCAAACGCTCTGTGGCGTGCTGAAAACACCAGAAAACGTGTTTTTCGCATTCAAAGGCACGAAAACAGCGATTTCGGTGATTCTGCACATTTGTAACAGCAGAATCATGAAGATTATCACTGAAAATGCATATCTCAGCTGGAAACATCAACGATACCGAAGATATGGCAGTTTCCGCATATCAAACGCACTGTGGAGTGCTGAAAACACCAGAAAACGTGTTTTTCGCATTCAATAGCACGAAAACAGCGATTTCGGTGGTTCTGCACACTTGTAACAGCAGAATCATGAAGATTATCACTGATAATGCATATCTCAGCTGGAAACAACAACGATACCGAAGATATGGCAGTTTCCGCATATCAAACGCACTGTGGAGTGCTGAAAACACCAGAAAACGTGTTTTTCGCATTCAAAAGCACGAAAACAGCGATTTCGGTGATTCTGCACATTTGTAACAGCAGAATCATGAAGATTATCACTGAAAATGAATATCTCAGCTGGAAACAACAACGAAAAACCGAAGATATCGCAGTTTCCGCAATTCAAACGCACTGTGGAGTGCTGAAAACACCAGAAAACGTGTTTTTCGCATTCAATAGCACGAAAACAGCGATTTCGGTGGTTCTGCACACTTGTAACAGCAGAATCATGAAGATTATCACTGATAATGCATATCTCAGCTGGAAACAACAACGATACCGAAGATATCGCAGTTTCCGCATACCAAACGCACTGTGGAGTGCTGAAAACACCAGAAAACGTGTTTTTCGCATTCAATAGCACGAAAACAGCGATTGCGGTGATTCTGCACACTTGTCACAGAAGAAACTCGAAGATTATCGTAGAAAATGCATATCTAAGTAGGAAACAACAACGATACCGAAGTTATCGCAGTTTCAGCATATCAAACGCACTGTGGAGTGCTGAAAACACCAGAAAACGTGTTTTTCGCATCCAATAGCACGAAAACAGCGATTTCGGTGATTCTGCAGACTTGTAACAGCAGAATCATGAAGATTATCACTGAAAATGCATATCTCAGCCGGAAACAACAACGATACCGAAGATATCGCAGTTTCCGTAAGTCAAACGCTCTGTGGCGTGCTGAAAACACCAGAAAACGTGTTTTTCGCATTCAAAGGCACGAAAACAGCGATTTCGGTGATTCTGCACATTTGTAACAGCAGAATCATGAAGATTATCACTGAAAATGCATATCTCAGCTGGAAACATCAACGATACCGAAGATATGGCAGTTTCCGCATATCAAACGCACTGTGGAGTGCTGAAAACACCAGAAAACGTGTTTTTCGCATTCAATAGCACGAAAACAGCGATTTCGGTGGTTCTGCACACTTGTAACAGCAGAATCATGAAGATTATCACTGATAATGCATATCTCAGCTGGAAACAACAACGATACCGAAGATATGGCAGTTTCCGCATATCAAACGCACTGTGGAGTGCTGAAAACACCAGAAAACGTGTTTTTCGCATTCAAAAGCACGAAAACAGCGATTTCGGTGATTCTGCACATTTGTAACAGCAGAATCATGAAGATTATCTCTGAAAATGCATATCTCAGCTGGAAACATCAACGATACCGAAGATATGGCAGTTTCCGCATATCAAACGCACTGTGGAGTGCTGAAAACACCAGAAAACGTGTTTTTCGCATTCAATAGCACGAAAACAGCGATTTCGGTGATTCTGCACACTTGTAACAGCAGAATCATGAAGATTATCACTGAAAATGCATATCTAAGCAGGAAACAACAACGATACCGAAGTTATCGCAGTGTCCGCATATCAAACGCACTGTGGAGTGCTGAAAACACCAGAAAACGTGTTTTTCGCATCCAATAGCACGAAAACAGCGATTTCGGTGATTCTGCATACTTGTAACAGCAGAATCATGAAGATTATCACTGAAAATGCATATCTCAGCTGGAAACATCAACGATACCGAAGATATGGCAGTTTCCTCATATCAAACGCACTGTGGAGTGCTGAAAACACCAGAAAACGTGTTTTTTGCATTCAATAGCACGAAAACAGCGATTTCGGTGATTCTGCACACTTGTAACAGCAGAATCATGAAGATTATCACTGAAAATGCATATCTCAGCTGGAAACATCAACGATATCGAAGATATGGCAGTTTCCTCATATCAAACGCACTGTGGAGTGCTGAAAACACCAGAAAACGTGTTTTTCGCATTCAATAGCACGAAAACAGCGATTGCGGTGATTCTGCACACTTGTCACAGAAGAAACTCGAAGATTATCGTAGAAAATGCATATCTAAGTAGGAAACAACAACGATACCGAAGTTATCGCAGTTTCAGCATATCAAACGCACTGTGGAGTGCTGAAAACACCAGAAAACGTGTTTTTCGCATCCAATAGCTCGAAAACAGCGATTTCGGTGATTCTGCAGACTTGTAACAGCAGAATCATGAAGATTATCACTGAAAATGCATATCTCAGCCGGAAACAACAACGATACCGAAGATATCGCAGTTTCCGTAAGTCAAACGCTCTGTGGCGTGCTGAAAACACCAGAAAACGTGTTTTTCGCATTCAAAGGCACGAAAACAGCGATTTCGGTGATTCTGCACATTTGTAACAGCAGAATCATGAAGATTATCACTGAAAATGCATATCTCAGCTGGAAACATCAACGATACCGAAGATATGGCAGTTTCCGCATATCAAACGCACTGTGGAGTGCTGAAAACACCAGAAAACGTGTTTTTCGCATTCAATAGCACGAAAACAGCGATTTCGGTGATTTTGCACACTTGTAACAGCAGAATCATGAAGATTATCACTGAAAATGCATATCTCAGCTGGAAACAACAACGATACCGAAGATATCGCAGTTTCCGCATATCAAACGCACTGTGGAGTGCTGAAAACACCAGAAAACATGTTTTTCGCATTCAATAGCATGAAAACAGCGATTTCGGTGGTTCTGCACACTTGTAACAGCAGAATCATGAAGATTATCACTGATAATGCATATCTCAGCTGGAAACAACAACGATACCGAAGATATGGCAGTTTCCGCATATCAAACGCACTGTGGAGTGCTGAAAACACCAGAAAACGTGTTTTTCGCATTCAAAAGCACGAAAACAGCGATTTCGGTGATTCTGCACATTTGTAACAGCAGAATCATGAAGATTATCTCTGAAAATGCATATCTCAGCTGGAAACATCAACGATTCCGAAGATATGGCAGTTTCCGCATATCAAACGCACTGTGGAGTGCTGAAAACACCAGAAAACGTGTTTTTCGCATTCAATAGCACGAAAACAGCGATTTCGGTGATTCTGCACACTTGTAACAGCAGAATCATGAAGATTATCACTGAAAATGCATATCTCAGCTGGAAACAACAACGAAACCGAAGATATCGCAGTTTCCGCATATCAAACGCACTGTGGAGTGCTGAAAACACCAGAAAACGTGTTTTTTGCATTCAATAGCACGAAAACAGCGATTTCGGTGATTCTGCACACTTGTAACAGCAGAATCATGAAGATTATCACTGAAAATGCATATCTCAGCCGGAAACAACAACGATACCGAAGATATCGCAGTTTCCGCAAGTCAAACGCTCTGTGGCGTGCTGAAAACACCAGAAAACGTGTTTTTCGCATCCAATAGCACGAAAACAGCGATTTCGGTGATTCTGCATACTTGTAACAGCAGAATCATGAAGATTATCACTGAAAATGCATATCTCAGCTGGAAACATCAACGATACCGAAGATATGGCAGTTTCCTCATATCAAACGCACTGTGGAGTGCTGAAAACACCAGAAAACGTGTTTTTCGCATTCAATAGCATGAAAACAGCGATTTCGGTGATTCTGCATATTTGTGACAGCAGAATTATGAAGATTATCAGTGAAAATGCATATCTCAGCTGGAAACAACAACGATACCGTAGATATCGCAGTTTCCGCATGTCAAAGGCTCTGTGGCGTGCTGAAAACACCAGAAAACGTGTTTTTCGCATCCAATAGCACGAAAACAGCGATTTCGGTGATTCTGCACATTTGTAACAGCAGAATCATGAAGATTATCACTGAAAATGCATATCTCAGCTGGAAACATCAACGATACCGAAGATATGGCAGTTTCCTCATATCAAACGCACTGTGGAGTGCTGAAAACACCAGAAAACGTGTTTTTCGCATTCAATAGCATGAAAACAGCGATTTCGGTGATTCTGCACATTTGTGACAGCAGAATTATGAAGATTATCAGTGAAAATGCATATCTCAGCTGGAAACAACAACGATACCGTAGATATCGCAGTTTCCGCATGTCAAAGGCTCTGTGGCGCGCTGAAAACACCAGAAAACGTGTTTTTCGCATCCAATAGCACGAAAACAGCGATTTCGGTGATTCTGCACATTTGTAACAGCAGAATCATGAAGATTATCACTGAAAATGCATATCTCAGCTGGAAACATCAACGATACCGAAGATATGGCAGTTTCCTCATATCAAACGCACTGTGGAGTGCTGAAAACACCAGAAAACGTGTTTTTCGCATTCAATAGCATGAAAACAGCGATTTCGGTGAATCTGCACATTTGTGACAGCAGAATTATGAAGATTATCAGTGAAAATGCATATCTCAGCTGGAAACAACAACGATACCGTAGATATCGCAGTTTCCGCATGTCAAAGGCTCTGTGGCGTGCTGAAAACACCAGAAAACGTGTTTTTCGCATCCAATAGCACGAAAACAGCGATTTCGGTGATTCTGCACATTTGTAACAGCAGAATCATGAAGATTATCACTGAAAATGCATATCTCAGCTGGAAACATCAACGATAGCGAAGATATGGAAGTTTCCTCATATCAAACGCACTGTGGAGTGCTGAAAACACCAGAAAACGTGTTTTTCGCATTCAATAGCATGAAAACAGCGATTTCGGTGATTCTGCACATTTGTGACAGCAGAATTATGAAGATTATCAGTGAAAATGCATATCTCAGCTGGAAACAACAACGATACCGTAGATATCGCAGTTTCCGCATGTCAAAGGCTCTGTGGCGTGCTGAAAACACCAGAAAACGTGTTTTTCGCATCCAATAGCACGAAAACAGCGATTTCGGTGATTCTGCACATTTGTAACAGCAGAATCATGAAGATTATCACTGAAAATGCATATCTCAGCTGGAAACATCAACGATACCGAAGATATGGCAGTTTCCGCATATCAAACGCACTGTGGAGTGCTGAAAACACCAGAAAACGTGTTTTTCGCATTCAATAGCACGAAAACAGCGATTTCGGTGATACTGCACACTTGTAACAGCAGAATCATGAAGATTATCACTGAAAATGCATATCTAAGCAGGAAACAACAACGATACCGAAGTTATGGCAGTTTCCTCATATCAAACGCACTGTGGAGTGCTGAAAACACCAGAAAACGTGTTTTTTGCATTCAATAGCACGAAAACAGCGATTTCGGTGATTCTGCACACTTGTAACAGCAGAATCATGAACATTATCACTGAAAATGCATATCTCAGCCGGAAACAACAACGATACCGAAGATATCGCAGTTTCCGCAAGTCAAACGCCCTGTGGCGTGCTGAAAACACCAGAAAACGTGTTTTTCGCATTCAAAAGCACGAAAACAGCGATTTCGGTGATTCTGCACACTTGTAACAGCAGAATCATGAAGATTATCACTGAAAATGCATATCTAAGCAGGAAACAACAACGATACCGAAGTTATCGCAGTGTCCGCATATCAAACGCACTGTGGAGTGCTGAAAACACCAGAAAACGTGTTTTTCGCATCCAATAGCACGAAAACAGCGATTTCGGTGATTCTGCATACTTGTAACAGCAGAATCATGAAGATTATCACTGAAAATGCATATCTCAGCTGGAAACATCAACGATACCGAAGATATAGCAGTTTCCTCATATCAAACGCACTGTGGAGTGCTGAAAACACCAGAAAACGTGTTTTTCGCATTCAATAGCATGAAAACAGCGATTTCGGTGATTCTGCACATTTGTGACAGCAGAATTATGAAGATTATCAGTGAAAATGCATATCTCAGCTGGAGACAACAACGATACCGTAGATATCGCAGTTTCCGCATGTCAAAGGCTCTGTGGCGTGCTGAAAACACCAGAAAACGTGTTTTTCGCATTCAATAGCACGAAAACAGCGATTCCGGTGATTTTGCACACTTGTAACAGCAGAATCATGAAGATTATCACTGAAAATGCATATCTCAGCTGGAAACAACAACGATACCTATGATATCGCAGTTTCCGCATGTCAAACGCTCTGTGGCGTGCTGAAAACACCAGAAAACGTGTTTTTCGCATTCAATAGCACGAAAACAGCGATTTCGGTGATTCTGCACACTTGTAACAGCAGAATCATGAAGATTATCACTGAAAATGCATATCTCAGCTGGAAACAACAACGATACCGTAGAAATCGCAGTTTCCGCATGTCAAACGCTCTGTGGCGTGCTGAAAACACCAGAAAACGTGTTTTTCGCATTCAAAAGCACGAAAACAGCGATTTCGGTGATTCTGCACATTTGTAACAGCAGAATCATGAAGATTATCACTGAAAATGCATATCTCAGCTGGAAACATCAACGATACCGAAGATATGGCAGTTTCCGCATATCAAATGCACTGTGGAGTGATGAAAACACCAGAAAACGTGTTTTTCGCATTCAATAGCACGAAAACAGCGATTGCGGTGATTCTGCACACTTGTCACAGAAGAAACTCGAAGATTATCGTAGAAAATGCATATCTATGCAGGAAACAACAACGATACCGAAGTTATCGCAGTTTCCGCATGTCAAACGCTCTGTGGCGTGCTGAAAACACCAGAAAACGTGATTTTCGCATTCAATAGCACGAAAACAGCGATTTCTGTGATTCTGCACACTTGTCACAGAAGAAACTCGAAGATTATCGTAGAAAATGCATATCTAAGCAGGAAACAACAACGATACCGAAGTTATCGCAGTGTCCGCATATCAAACGCACTGTGGAGTGCTGAAAACACCAGAAAACGTGTTTTTCGCATCCAATAGCACGAAAACAGCGATTTCGGTGATTCTGCATACTTGTAACAGCAGAATCATGAAGATTATCACTGAAAATGCGTATCTCAGCTGGAAACATCAACGATACCGTAGATATCGCAGTTTCCGCATGTCAAAGGCTCTGTGGCGTGCTGAAAACACCAGAAAACGTGTTTCTCGCATCCAATAGCACGAAAACAGCGATTTCGGTGATTCTGCACACTTGTAACAGCAGAATCATGAAGATTATCACTGAAAATGCATATCTCAGCCGGAAACAACAACGGTACCGAAGATATCGCAGTTTCCGCAAGTCAAACGCTCTGTGGCGTGCTGAAAACACCAGAAAACGTGTTTTTAGCATTCAAAAGCACGAAAACAGCGATTTCGGTGATTCTGCACATTTGTAACAGCAGAATCATGAAGATTATCACTGAAAATGCATATCTCAGCTGGAAACATCAACGATACCGAAGATATGGCAGTTTCCGCATATCAAACGCACTGTGGAGTGCTGAAAACACCAGAAAACGTGTTTTTCGCATTCAATAGCACGAAAACAGCGATTTCGGTGATTCTGCACATTTGTAACAGCAGAATCATGAAGATTATCACTGAAAATGCGTATCTCAGCTGGAAACATCAACGATACCGAAGATATGGCAGTTTCCGCATATCAAACGCACTGTGGAGTGCTGAAAACACCAGAAAACGTGATTTTCGCATTCAATAGCACGAAAACAGCGATTTCGGTGATTCTGCACACTTGTCACAGAAGAAACTCGAAGATTATCGAAGAATATGCATATCTAAGCAGGAAACAACAACGATACCGAAGTTATCGCAGTTTCCGCATGTCAAACGCTCTGTGGCGTGCTGAAAACACCAGAAAACGTGATTTTCGCATTCAATAGCACGAAAACAGCGGTTTCGGTGATTCTGCACACTTGTCACAGAAGAAACTCGAAGATTATCGTAGAAAATGCATATCTAAGCAGGAAACAACAACGATACCGAAGTTATCGCAGTTTCCGCATGTCAAACGCTCTGTGGCGTGCTGAAAACACCAGAAAACGTGATTTTCGCATTCAATAGCACGAAAACAGCGATTTCGGTGATTCTGCACACTTGTCACAGAAGAAACTCGAAGATTATCGTACAAAATGCATATCTAAGCAGGAAACAACAACGATACCGAAGTTATCGCAGTGTCCGCATATCAAACGCACTGTGGAGTGCTGAAAACACCAGAAAACGTGTTTTTCGCATCCAATAGCACGAAAACAGCGATTTCGGTGATTCTGCATACTTGTAACAGCAGAATCATGAAGATTATCACTGAAAATGCATATCTCAGCTGGAAACATCAACGATATCGAAGATATGGCAGTTTCCGCATATCAAACGCACTGTGGAGTGCTGAAAACACCAGAAAACGTGTTTTTCGCATTCAATAGCACGAAAACAGCGATTTCGGTGATTCTGCACATTTGTGACAGCAGAATCATGAAGATTATCACTGAAAATGCATATCTCAACTGGAAACAATAACGATACCTATGATATCGCAGTTTCCGCATGTCAAACGCTCTGTGGCGTGCTGAAAACACCAGTAAACGTGTTTTTCGCATTCAATAGCACGAAAACAGCGATTTCGGTGATTCTGCACACTTGTAACAGCAGAATCATGAAGATTATCACTGAAAATGCATATCTCAGCTGGAAACAACAACGATACCGTAGAAATCGCAGTTTCCGCATGTCAAACGCTCTGTGGCGTGCAGAAGACACCAGAAAACGTGTTTTTCGCATTCAAAAGCACGAAAACAGCGATTTCGGTGATTCTGCACATTTGTAACAGCAGAATCATGAAGATTATCACTGAAAATGCATATCTCAGCTGGAAACATCAACGATACCGAAGATATGGCAGTTTCCGCATATCAAATGCACTGTGGAGTGATGAAAACACCAGAAAACGTGTTTTTCGCATTCAATAGCACGAAAACAGCGATTGCGGTGATTCTGCACACTTGTCACAGAAGAAACTCGAAGATTATCGTAGAAAATGCATATCTAAGCAGGAAACAACAACGATACCGAAGATATCGCAGTTTCCGCATGTCAAACGCTCTGTGGCGTGCTGAAAACACCAGAAAACGTGATTTTCGCATTCAATAGTACGAAAACAGCGATTTCGGTGATTCTGCACACTTGTCACAGAAGAAACTCGAAGATTATCGTAGAAAATGCATATCTATGCAGGAAACAACAACGATACCGAAGTTATCGCAGTTTCCGCATGTCAAACGCTCTGTGGCGTGCTGAAAACACCAGAAAACGTGATTTTCGCATTCAATAGCACGAAAACAGCGATTTCTGTGATTCTGCACACTTGTCACAGAAGAAACTCGAAGATTATCGTAGAAAATGCATATCTAAGCAGGAAACAACAACGATACCGAAGTTATCGCAGTGTCCGCATATCAAACGCACTGTGGAGTGCTGAAAACACCAGAAAACGTGTTTTTCGCATCCAATAGCACGAAAACAGCGATTTCGGTGATTCTGCATACTTGTAACAGCAGAATCATGAAGATTATCACTGAAAATGCGTATCTCAGCTGGAAACATCAACGATACCGAAGATATGGCAGTTTCCGCATATCAAACGCACTGTGGAGTGATGAAAACACCAGAAAACGTGTTTTTCGCATTCAATAGCACGAAAACAGCGATTGCGGTGATTCTGCACACTTGTCACAGAAGAAACTCGAAGATTATCGTAGAAAATGCATATCTACGCAGGAAACAACAACAATACCGAAGTTATCGCAGTTACCGCATATCAAACGCACTGTGGAGTGCTGAAAACACCAGAAAACGTGTTTTTCGCATCCAATAGCACGAAAACAGCGATTTCGGTGATTCTGCACACTTGTAACAGCAGAATCATGAAGATTATCACTGAAAATGCATATCTCAGCTGGAAACATCAACGATACCGAAGATATGGAAGTTTCCGCATATCAAACGCACTGTGGAGTGCTGAAAACACCAGAAAACGTGTTTTTCGCATTCAATAGCAAGAAAACAGTGAGTTCGGTGATTCTGCACACTTGTCACAGAAGAAACTCGAAGATTATCGTAGAAAATGCTTATCTCTGCAGGAAACAACAACGATACCGAAGTTATCGCAGTTTCCGCAAGTCAAACGCTCTGTGGCGTGCTGAAAACACCAGAAAACGTGTTTTTCGCATTCAAAAGCACGAAAACAGCGATTTCGGTGATTCTGCACATTTGTAACAGCAGAATCATGAAGATTATCACTGAAAATGCGTATCTCAGCTGGAAACATCAACGATACCGAAGATATGGCAGTTTCCGCATATCAAACGCACTGTGGAGTGCTGAAAACACCAGAAAACGTGTTTTTCGCATTCAATAGCACGAAAACAGCGATTGCGGTGATTCTGCACACTTGTCACAGAAGAAACTCGAAGATTATCGTAGAAAATGCATATCTACGCAGGAAACAACAACAATACCGAAGTTATCGCAGTTACCGCATATCAAACGCACTGTGGAGTGCTGAAAACACCAGAAAACGTGTTTTTCGCATCCAATAGCACGAAAACAGCGATTTCGGTGATTCTGCACACTTGTAACAGCAGAATCATGAAGATTATCACTGAAAATGCATATCTCAGCTGGAAACATCAACGATACCGAAGATATGGAAGTTTCCGCATATCAAACGCACTGTGGAGTGCTGAAAACACCAGAAAACGTGTTTTTCGCATTCAATAGCAAGAAAACAGTGAGTTCGGTGATTCTGCACACTTGTCACAGAAGAAACTCGAAGATTATCGTAGAAAATGCTTATCTCTGCAGGAAACAACAACGATACCGAAGTTATCGCAGTTTCCGCAAGTCAAACGCTCTGTGGCGTGCTGAAAACACCAGAAAACGTGTTTTTCGCATTCAAAAGCACGAAAACAGCGATTTCGGTGATTCTGCACATTTGTAACAGCAGAATCATGAAGATTATCACTGAAAATGCGTATCTCAGCTGGAAACATCAACGATACCGAAGATATGGCAGTTTCCGCATATCAAACGCACTGTGGAGTGCTGAAAACACCAGAAAACGTGTTTTTCGCATTCAATAGCACGAAAACAGCGATTTCGGTGATTCTGCACACTTGTCACAGAAGAAACTCGAAGATTATCGTAGAAAATGCATATCTAAGCAGGAAACAACAACGACACCGAAGTTATCGCAGTTTCCGCATGTCAAACGCTCTGTGGCGTGCTGAAAACACCAGAAAACGTGATTTTCGCATTCAATAGCACGAAAACAGCGATTTCGGAGATTCTGCACACTTGTAACAGCAGAATCATGAACATTATCACTGAAAATGCATATCTCAGCCGGAAACAACAACGATACCGAAGATATCGCAGTTTCCGCAAGTCAAACGCCCTGTGGCGTGCTGAAAACACCAGAAAACGTGTTTTTCGCATTCAAAAGCACGAAAACAGCGATT
The DNA here is from genome assembly GCA_951804975.1 of Anthophora plumipes. Taxonomy (NCBI): domain Eukaryota; kingdom Metazoa; phylum Arthropoda; class Insecta; order Hymenoptera; family Apidae; genus Anthophora; species Anthophora plumipes. The sequence goes on from CATORF010000583.1 coordinate 3,759,686, forward strand.
TCGGTGATTCTGCACACTTGTAACAGCAGAATCATGAAGATTATCACTGAAAATGCATATCTAAGCAGGAAACAACAACGATACCGAAGTTATCGCAGTGTCCGCATATCAAACGCACTGTGGAGTGCTGAAAACACCAGAAAACGTGTTTTTCGCATCCAATAGCACGAAAACAGCGATTTCGGTGATTCTGCATACTTGTAACAGCAGAATCATGAAGATTATCACTGAAAATGCATATCTCAGCTGGAAACATCAACGATACCGAAGATATAGCAGTTTCCTCATATCAAACGCACTGTGGAGTGCTGAAAACACCAGAAAACGTGTTTTTCGCATTCAATAGCATGAAAACAGCGATTTCGGTGATTCTGCACATTTGTGACAGCAGAATTATGAAGATTATCAGTGAAAATGCATATCTCAGCTGGAAACAACAACGATACCGTAGATATCGCAGTTTCCGCATGTCAAAGGCTCTGTGGCGTGCTGAAAACACCAGAAAACGTGTTTTTCGCATTCAATAGCACGAAAACAGCGATTCCGGTGATTTTGCACACTTGTAACAGCAGAATCATGAAGATTATCACTGAAAATGCATATCTCAGCTGGAAACAACAACGATACCTATGATATCGCAGTTTCCGCATGTCAAACGCTCTGTGGCGTGCTGAAAACACCAGAAAACGTGTTTTTCGCATTCAATAGCACGAAAACAGCGATTTCGGTGATTCTGCACACTTGTAACAGCAGAATCATGAAGATTATCACTGAAAATGCATATCTCAGCTGGAAACAACAACGATACCGTAGAAATCGCAGTTTCCGCATGTCAAACGCTCTGTGGCGTGCTGAAAACACCAGAAAACGTGTTTTTCGCATTCAAAAGCACGAAAACAGCGATTTCGGTGATTCTGCACATTTGTAACAGCAGAATCATGAAGATTATCACTGAAAATGCATATCTCAGCTGGAAACATCAACGATACCGAAGATATGGCAGTTTCCGCATATCAAATGCACTGTGGAGTGATGAAAACACCAGAAAACGTGTTTTTCGCATTCAATAGCACGAAAACAGCGATTGCGGTGATTCTGCACACTTGTCACAGAAGAAACTCGAAGATTATCGTAGAAAATGCATATCTATGCAGGAAACAACAACGATACCGAAGTTATCGCAGTTTCCGCATGTCAAACGCTCTGTGGCGTGCTGAAAACACCAGAAAACGTGATTTTCGCATTCAATAGCACGAAAACAGCGATTTCTGTGATTCTGCACACTTGTCACAGAAGAAACTCGAAGATTATCGTAGAAAATGCATATCTAAGCAGGAAACAACAACGATACCGAAGTTATCGCAGTGTCCGCATATCAAACGCACTGTGGAGTGCTGAAAACACCAGAAAACGTGTTTTTCGCATCCAATAGCACGAAAACAGCGATTTCGGTGATTCTGCATACTTGTAACAGCAGAATCATGAAGATTATCACTGAAAATGCGTATCTCAGCTGGAAACATCAACGATACCGTAGATATCGCAGTTTCCGCATGTCAAAGGCTCTGTGGCGTGCTGAAAACACCAGAAAACGTGTTTCTCGCATCCAATAGCACGAAAACAGCGATTTCGGTGATTCTGCACACTTGTAACAGCAGAATCATGAAGATTATCACTGAAAATGCATATCTCAGCCGGAAACAACAACGGTACCGAAGATATCGCAGTTTCCGCAAGTCAAACGCTCTGTGGCGTGCTGAAAACACCAGAAAACGTGTTTTTAGCATTCAAAAGCACGAAAACAGCGATTTCGGTGATTCTGCACATTTGTAACAGCAGAATCATGAAGATTATCACTGAAAATGCATATCTCAGCTGGAAACATCAACGATACCGAAGATATGGCAGTTTCCGCATATCAAACGCACTGTGGAGTGCTGAAAACACCAGAAAACGTGTTTTTCGCATTCAATAGCACGAAAACAGCGATTTCGGTGATTCTGCATACTTGTAACAGCAGAATCATGAAGATTATCACTGAAAATGCGTATCTCAGCTGGAAACATCAACGATACCGTAGATATCGCAGTTTCCGCATGTCAAAGGCTCTGTGGCGTGCTGAAAACACCAGAAAACGTGTTTCTCGCATCCAATAGCACGAAAACAGCGATTTCGGTGATTCTGCACACTTGTCACAGAAGAAACTCGAAGATTATCGTACAAAATGCATATCTAAGCAGGAAACAACAACGATACCGAAGTTATCGCAGTGTCCGCATATCAAACGCACTGTGGAGTGCTGAAAACACCAGAAAACGTGTTTTTCGCATCCAATAGCACGAAAACAGCGATTTCGGTGATTCTGCATACTTGTAACAGCAGAATCATGAAGATTATCACTGAAAATGCATATCTCAGCTGGAAACATCAACGATATCGAAGATATGGCAGTTTCCGCATATCAAACGCACTGTGGAGTGCTGAAAACACCAGAAAACGTGTTTTTCGCATTCAATAGCACGAAAACAGCGATTTCGGTGATTCTGCACATTTGTGACAGCAGAATCATGAAGATTATCACTGAAAATGCATATCTCAACTGGAAACAATAACGATACCTATGATATCGCAGTTTCCGCATGTCAAACGCTCTGTGGCGTGCTGAAAACACCAGTAAACGTGTTTTTCGCATTCAATAGCACGAAAACAGCGATTTCGGTGATTCTGCACACTTGTAACAGCAGAATCATGAAGATTATCACTGAAAATGCATATCTCAGCTGGAAACAACAACGATACCGTAGAAATCGCAGTTTCCGCATGTCAAACGCTCTGTGGCGTGCAGAAGACACCAGAAAACGTGTTTTTCGCATTCAAAAGCACGAAAACAGCGATTTCGGTGATTCTGCACATTTGTAACAGCAGAATCATGAAGATTATCACTGAAAATGCATATCTCAGCTGGAAACATCAACGATACCGAAGATATGGCAGTTTCCGCATATCAAATGCACTGTGGAGTGATGAAAACACCAGAAAACGTGTTTTTCGCATTCAATAGCACGAAAACAGCGATTGCGGTGATTCTGCACACTTGTCACAGAAGAAACTCGAAGATTATCGTAGAAAATGCATATCTAAGCAGGAAACAACAACGATACCGAAGATATCGCAGTTTCCGCATGTCAAACGCTCTGTGGCGTGCTGAAAACACCAGAAAACGTGATTTTCGCATTCAATAGTACGAAAACAGCGATTTCGGTGATTCTGCACACTTGTCACAGAAGAAACTCGAAGATTATCGTAGAAAATGCATATCTATGCAGGAAACAACAACGATACCGAAGTTATCGCAGTTTCCGCATGTCAAACGCTCTGTGGCGTGCTGAAAACACCAGAAAACGTGATTTTCGCATTCAATAGCACGAAAACAGCGATTTCTGTGATTCTGCACACTTGTCACAGAAGAAACTCGAAGATTATCGTAGAAAATGCATATCTAAGCAGGAAACAACAACGATACCGAAGTTATCGCAGTGTCCGCATATCAAACGCACTGTGGAGTGCTGAAAACACCAGAAAACGTGTTTTTCGCATCCAATAGCACGAAAACAGCGATTTCGGTGATTCTGCATACTTGTAACAGCAGAATCATGAAGATTATCACTGAAAATGCGTATCTCAGCTGGAAACATCAACGATACCGTAGATATCGCAGTTTCCGCATGTCAAAGGCTCTGTGGCGTGCTGAAAACACCAGAAAACGTGTTTCTCGCATCCAATAGCACGAAAACAGCGATTTCGGTGATTCTGCACACTTGTAACAGCAGAATCATGAAGATTATCACTGAAAATGCATATCTCAGCCGGAAACAACAACGGTACCGAAGATATCGCAGTTTCCGCAAGTCAAACGCTCTGTGGCGTGCTGAAAACACCAGAAAACGTGTTTTTAGCATTCAAAAGCACGAAAACAGCGATTTCGGTGATTCTGCACATTTGTAACAGCAGAATCATGAAGATTATCACTGAAAATGCATATCTCAGCTGGAAACATCAACGATACCGAAGATATGGCAGTTTCCGCATATCAAACGCACTGTGGAGTGCTGAAAACACCAGAAAACGTGTTTTTCGCATTCAATAGCACGAAAACAGCGATTTCGGTGATTCTGCATACTTGTAACAGCAGAATCATGAAGATTATCACTGAAAATGCGTATCTCAGCTGGAAACATCAACGATACCGTAGATATCGCAGTTTCCGCATGTCAAAGGCTCTGTGGCGTGCTGAAAACACCAGAAAACGTGTTTCTCGCATCCAATAGCACGAAAACAGCGATTTCGGTGATTCTGCACACTTGTCACAGAAGAAACTCGAAGATTATCGTACAAAATGCATATCTAAGCAGGAAACAACAACGATACCGAAGTTATCGCAGTGTCCGCATATCAAACGCACTGTGGAGTGCTGAAAACACCAGAAAACGTGTTTTTCGCATCCAATAGCACGAAAACAGCGATTTCGGTGATTCTGCATACTTGTAACAGCAGAATCATGAAGATTATCACTGAAAATGCATATCTCAGCTGGAAACATCAACGATATCGAAGATATGGCAGTTTCCGCATATCAAACGCACTGTGGAGTGCTGAAAACACCAGAAAACGTGTTTTTCGCATTCAATAGCACGAAAACAGCGATTTCGGTGATTCTGCACATTTGTGACAGCAGAATCATGAAGATTATCACTGAAAATGCATATCTCAACTGGAAACAATAACGATACCTATGATATCGCAGTTTCCGCATGTCAAACGCTCTGTGGCGTGCTGAAAACACCAGTAAACGTGTTTTTCGCATTCAATAGCACGAAAACAGCGATTTCGGTGATTCTGCACACTTGTAACAGCAGAATCATGAAGATTATCACTGAAAATGCATATCTCAGCTGGAAACAACAACGATACCGTAGAAATCGCAGTTTCCGCATGTCAAACGCTCTGTGGCGTGCAGAAGACACCAGAAAACGTGTTTTTCGCATTCAAAAGCACGAAAACAGCGATTTCGGTGATTCTGCACATTTGTAACAGCAGAATCATGAAGATTATCACTGAAAATGCATATCTCAGCTGGAAACATCAACGATACCGAAGATATGGCAGTTTCCGCATATCAAATGCACTGTGGAGTGATGAAAACACCAGAAAACGTGTTTTTCGCATTCAATAGCACGAAAACAGCGATTGCGGTGATTCTGCACACTTGTCACAGAAGAAACTCGAAGATTATCGTAGAAAATGCATATCTAAGCAGGAAACAACAACGATACCGAAGATATCGCAGTTTCCGCATGTCAAACGCTCTGTGGCGTGCTGAAAACACCAGAAAACGTGATTTTCGCATTCAATAGTACGAAAACAGCGATTTCGGTGATTCTGCACACTTGTCACAGAAGAAACTCGAAGATTATCGTAGAAAATGCATATCTATGCAGGAAACAACAACGATACCGAAGTTATCGCAGTTTCCGCATGTCAAACGCTCTGTGGCGTGCTGAAAACACCAGAAAACGTGATTTTCGCATTCAATAGCACGAAAACAGCGATTTCTGTGATTCTGCACACTTGTCACAGAAGAAACTCGAAGATTATCGTAGAAAATGCATATCTAAGCAGGAAACAACAACGATACCGAAGTTATCGCAGTGTCCGCATATCAAACGCACTGTGGAGTGCTGAAAACACCAGAAAACGTGTTTTTCGCATCCAATAGCACGAAAACAGCGATTTCGGTGATTCTGCATACTTGTAACAGCAGAATCATGAAGATTATCACTGAAAATGCGTATCTCAGCTGGAAACATCAACGATACCGAAGATATGGCAGTTTCCGCATATCAAACGCACTGTGGAGTGATGAAAACACCAGAAAACGTGTTTTTCGCATTCAATAGCACGAAAACAGCGATTGCGGTGATTCTGCACACTTGTCACAGAAGAAACTCGAAGATTATCGTAGAAAATGCATATCTACGCAGGAAACAACAACAATACCGAAGTTATCGCAGTTACCGCATATCAAACGCACTGTGGAGTGCTGAAAACACCAGAAAACGTGTTTTTCGCATCCAATAGCACGAAAACAGCGATTTCGGTGATTCTGCACACTTGTAACAGCAGAATCATGAAGATTATCACTGAAAATGCATATCTCAGCTGGAAACATCAACGATACCGAAGATATGGAAGTTTCCGCATATCAAACGCACTGTGGAGTGCTGAAAACACCAGAAAACGTGTTTTTCGCATTCAATAGCAAGAAAACAGTGAGTTCGGTGATTCTGCACACTTGTCACAGAAGAAACTCGAAGATTATCGTAGAAAATGCTTATCTCTGCAGGAAACAACAACGATACCGAAGTTATCGCAGTTTCCGCAAGTCAAACGCTCTGTGGCGTGCTGAAAACACCAGAAAACGTGTTTTTCGCATTCAAAAGCACGAAAACAGCGATTTCGGTGATTCTGCACACTTGTAACAGCAGAATCATGAAGATTATCACTGAAAATGCATATCTCAGCTGGAAACAATAACGATACCTATGATATCGCAGTTTCCGCATGTCAAACGCTCTGTGGCGTGCTGAAAACACCAGAAAACGTGTTTTTCGCATTCAATAGCAAGAAAACAGTGAGTTCGGTGATTCTGCACACTTGTCACAGAAGAAACTCGAAGATTATCGTAGAAAATGCTTATCTCTGCAGGAAACAACAACGATACCGAAGTTATCGCAGTTTCCGCAAGTCAAACGCTCTGTGGCGTGCTGAAAACACCAGAAAACGTGTTTTTCGCATTCAAAAGCACGAAAACAGCGATTTCGGTGATTCTGCACATTTGTAACAGCAGAATCATGAAGATTATCACTGAAAATGCGTATCTCAGCTGGAAACATCAACGATACCGAAGATATGGCAGTTTCCGCATATCAATCGCACTGTGGAGTGCTGAAAACACCAGAAAACGTGTTTTTCGCATTCAATAGCACGAAAACAGCGATTGCGGTGATTCTGCACACTTGTCACAGAAGAAACTCGAAGATTATCGTAGAAAATGCATATCTACGCAGGAAACAACAACAATACCGAAGTTATCGCAGTTACCGCATATCAAACGCACTGTGGAGTGCTGAAAACACCAGAAAACGTGTTTTTCGCATCCAATAGCACGAAAACAGCGATTTCGGTGATTCTGCACACTTGTAACAGCAGAATCATGAAGATTATCACTGAAAATGCATATCTCAGCTGGAAACATCAACGATACCGAAGATATGGAAGTTTCCGCATATCAAACGCACTGTGGAGTGCTGAAAACACCAGTAAACGTGTTTTTCGCATTCAATAGCAAGAAAACAGTGAGTTCGGTGATTCTGCACACTTGTCACAGAAGAAACTCGAAGATTATCGTAGAAAATGCTTATCTCTGCAGGAAACAACAACGATACCGAAGTTATCGCAGTTTCCGCAAGTCAAACGCTCTGTGGCGTGCTGAAAACACCAGAAAACGTGTTTTTCGCATTCAAAAGCACGAAAACAGCGATTTCGGTGATTCTGCACATTTGTAACAGCAGAATCATGAAGATTATCACTGAAAATGCGTATCTCAGCTGGAAACATCAACGATACCGAAGATATGGCAGTTTCCGCATATCAAACGCACTGTGGAGTGCTGAAAACACCAGAAAACGTGTTTTTCGCATTCAATAGCACGAAAACAGCGATTTCGGTGATTCTGCACACTTGTCACAGAAGAAACTCGAAGATTATCGTAGAAAATGCATATCTAAGCAGGAAACAACAACGACCCCGAAGTTATCGCAGTTTCCGCATGTCAAACGCTCTGTGGCGTGCTGAAAACACCAGAAAACGTGATTTTCGCATTCAATAGCACGAAAACAGCGATTTCGGAGATTCTGCAGACTTGTAACAGCAGAATTATGAAGATTATCAGTGAAAATGCATATCTCAGCTGGAAACAACAACGATACCGTAGATATCGCAGTTTCCGCATGTCAAACGCTCTGTGGCGTGCTGAAAACACCAGAAAACGTGTTTTTCGCATTCAAAAGCACGAAAACAGCGATTTCGGTGATTCTGCACACTTGTCACAGAAGAAACTCGAAGATTATCGTAGAAAATGCATATCTATGCAGGAAACAACAACGATACCGAAGTTATCGCAGTTTCCGCATGTCAAACGCTCTGTGGCGTGCTGAAAACACCAGAAAACGTGATTTTCGCATTCAATAGCACGAAAACAGCGATTTCTGTGATTCTGCACACTTGTCACAGAAGAAACTCGAAGATTATCGTAGAAAATGCATATCTAAGCAGGAAACAACAACGATACCGAAGTTATCGCAGTGTCCGCATATCAAACGCACTGTGGAGTGCTGAAAACACCAGAAAACGTGATTTTCGCATTCAATAGCACGAAAACAGCGATTTCGGTGATTCTGCACATTTGTAACAGCAGAATCATGAAGATTATCACTGAAAATGCATATCTCAGCTGGAAACATCAACGATACCGAAGATATGGCAGTTTCCGCATATCAAATGCACTGTGGAGTGATGAAAACACCAGAAAACGTGTTTTTCGCATTCAATAGCACGAAAACAGCGATTGCGGTGATTCTGCACACTTGTCACAGAAGAAACTCGAAGATTATCGTAGAAAATGCATATCTAAGCAGGAAACAACAACGATACCGAAGATATCGCAGTTTCCGCATGTCAAACGCTCTGTGGCGTGCTGAAAACACCAGAAAACGTGATTTTCGCATTCAATAGTACGAAAACAGCGATTTCGGTGATTCTGCACACTTGTCACAGAAGAAACTCGAAGATTATCGTAGAAAATGCATATCTATGCAGGAAACAACAACGATACCGAAGTTATCGCAGTTTCCGCATGTCAAACGCTCTGTGGCGTGCTGAAAACACCAGAAAACGTGATTTTCGCATTCAATAGCACGAAAACAGCGATTTCTGTGATTCTGCACACTTGTCACAGAAGAAACTCGAAGATTATCGTAGAAAATGCATATCTAAGCAGGAAACAACAACGATACCGAAGTTATCGCAGTGTCCGCATATCAAACGCACTGTGGAGTGCTGAAAACACCAGAAAACGTGTTTTTCGCATCCAATAGCACGAAAACAGCGATTTCGGTGATTCTGCATACTTGTAACAGCAGAATCATGAAGATTATCACTGAAAATGCGTATCTCAGCTGGAAACATCAACGATACCGAAGATATGGCAGTTTCCGCATATCAAACGCACTGTGGAGTGATGAAAACACCAGAAAACGTGTTTTTCGCATTCAATAGCACGAAAACAGCGATTGCGGTGATTCTGCACACTTGTCACAGAAGAAACTCGAAGATTATCGTAGAAAATGCATATCTACGCAGGAAACAACAACAATACCGAAGTTATCGCAGTTACCGCATATCAAACGCACTGTGGAGTGCTGAAAACACCAGAAAACGTGTTTTTCGCATCCAATAGCACGAAAACAGCGATTTCGGTGATTCTGCACACTTGTAACAGCAGAATCATGAAGATTATCACTGAAAATGCATATCTCAGCTGGAAACATCAACGATACCGAAGATATGGAAGTTTCCGCATATCAAACGCACTGTGGAGTGCTGAAAACACCAGAAAACGTGTTTTTCGCATTCAATAGCAAGAAAACAGTGAGTTCGGTGATTCTGCACACTTGTCACAGAAGAAACTCGAAGATTATCGTAGAAAATGCTTATCTCTGCAGGAAACAACAACGATACCGAAGTTATCGCAGTTTCCGCAAGTCAAACGCTCTGTGGCGTGCTGAAAACACCAGAAAACGTGTTTTTCGCATTCAAAAGCACGAAAACAGCGATTTCGGTGATTCTGCACACTTGTAACAGCAGAATCATGAAGATTATCACTGAAAATGCATATCTCAGCTGGAAACAATAACGATACCTATGATATCGCAGTTTCCGCATGTCAAACGCTCTGTGGCGTGCTGAAAACACCAGAAAACGTGTTTTTCGCATTCAATAGCAAGAAAACAGTGAGTTCGGTGATTCTGCACACTTGTCACAGAAGAAACTCGAAGATTATCGTAGAAAATGCTTATCTCTGCAGGAAACAACAACGATACCGAAGTTATCGCAGTTTCCGCAAGTCAAACGCTCTGTGGCGTGCTGAAAACACCAGAAAACGTGTTTTTCGCATTCAAAAGCACGAAAACAGCGATTTCGGTGATTCTGCACATTTGTAACAGCAGAATCATGAAGATTATCACTGAAAATGCGTATCTCAGCTGGAAACATCAACGATACCGAAGATATGGCAGTTTCCGCATATCAATCGCACTGTGGAGTGCTGAAAACACCAGAAAACGTGTTTTTCGCATTCAATAGCACGAAAACAGCGATTGCGGTGATTCTGCACACTTGTCACAGAAGAAACTCGAAGATTATCGTAGAAAATGCATATCTACGCAGGAAACAACAACAATACCGAAGTTATCGCAGTTACCGCATATCAAACGCACTGTGGAGTGCTGAAAACACCAGAAAACGTGTTTTTCGCATCCAATAGCACGAAAACAGCGATTTCGGTGATTCTGCACACTTGTAACAGCAGAATCATGAAGATTATCACTGAAAATGCATATCTCAGCTGGAAACATCAACGATACCGAAGATATGGAAGTTTCCGCATATCAAACGCACTGTGGAGTGCTGAAAACACCAGTAAACGTGTTTTTCGCATTCAATAGCAAGAAAACAGTGAGTTCGGTGATTCTGCACACTTGTCACAGAAGAAACTCGAAGATTATCGTAGAAAATGCTTATCTCTGCAGGAAACAACAACGATACCGAAGTTATCGCAGTTTCCGCAAGTCAAACGCTCTGTGGCGTGCTGAAAACACCAGAAAACGTGTTTTTCGCATTCAAAAGCACGAAAACAGCGATTTCGGTGATTCTGCACATTTGTAACAGCAGAATCATGAAGATTATCACTGAAAATGCGTATCTCAGCTGGAAACATCAACGATACCGAAGATATGGCAGTTTCCGCATATCAAACGCACTGTGGAGTGCTGAAAACACCAGAAAACGTGTTTTTCGCATTCAATAGCACGAAAACAGCGATTTCGGTGATTCTGCACACTTGTCACAGAAGAAACTCGAAGATTATCGTAGAAAATGCATATCTAAGCAGGAAACAACAACGACCCCGAAGTTATCGCAGTTTCCGCATGTCAAACGCTCTGTGGCGTGCTGAAAACACCAGAAAACGTGATTTTCGCATTCAATAGCACGAAAACAGCGATTTCGGAGATTCTGCAGACTTGTAACAGCAGAATTATGAAGATTATCAGTGAAAATGCATATCTCAGCTGGAAACAACAACGATACCGTAGATATCGCAGTTTCCGCATGTCAAACGCTCTGTGGCGTGCTGAAAACACCAGAAAACGTGTTTTTCGCATTCAAAAGCACGAAAACAGCGATTTCGGTGATTCTGCACATTTGTAACAGCAGAATCATGAAGATTATCACTGAAAATGCATTTCTCAGGTGGAAACAACAACGATACCGAAGATATCGCAGTTTCCGCATATCAAACGCACTGTGGAGTGCTGAAAACACCAGAAAACGTGTTTTTCGCATTCAAAAGCACGAAAACAGCGATTTCGGTGATTCTGCACATTTGTAACAGCAGAATCGTGAAGATTATCTCTGAAAATGCATATCTCAGCTGGAAACATCAACGATACCGAAGATATGGCAGTTTCCGCATATCAAACGCACTGTGGAGTGCTGAAAACACCAGAAAACGTGTTTTTCGCATTCAATAGCACGAAAACAGCGATTTCGGTGATTCTGCACATTTGTGACAGCAGAATCATGAAGATTATCACTGAAAATGCATATCTCAGCTGGAAACAATAACGATACCTATGATATCGCAGTTTCCGCATGTCAAACGCACTGTGGCGTGCTGAAAACACCAGAAAACGTGTTTTTCGCATTCAATAGCACGAAATCAGCGATTTCGGTGATTCTGCACATTTGTGACAGCAGAATCATGAAGATTATCACTGAAAATGCATATCTCAGCTGGAAACAATAACGATACCTATGATATCGCAGTTTCCGCATGTCAAACGCTCTGTGGCGTGCTGAAAACACCAAAAAACGTGTTTTTCGCATTCAATAGCACGAAAACAGCGATTTCGGTGATTTTGCACACTTGTAACAGCAGAATCATGAAGATTATCACTGAAAATGCATATCTCAGCTGGAAACAACAACGATACCGAAGATATCGCAGTTTCCGCATATCAAACGCACTGTGGAGTGCTGAAAACACCAGAAAACGTGTTTTTCGCATTCAATAGCACGAAAACAGCGATTTCGGTGGTTCTGCACACTTGTAACAGCAGAATCATGAAGATTATCACTGATAATGCATATCTTAGCTGGAAACAACAACGATACCTATGATATCGCAGTTTCCGCATGTCAAACGCACTGTGGCGTGCTGAAAACACCTGAAAACGTGTTTTTCGCATTCAAAAGCACGAAAACAGCGATTTCGGTGATTCTGCACATTTGTAACAGCAGAATCATGAAGATTATCACTGAAAATGCATATCTCAGCTGGAAACATCAACGATACCGAAGATATGGCAGTTTCCGCATATCAAACGCACTGTGGAGTGCTGAAAACAACAGAAAACGTGTTTTTCGCATTCAATAGCACGAAAACAGCGATTTCGGTGATTCTGCACATTTGTGACAGCAGAATCATGAAGATTATTACCGAAAATGCATATCTCAGCTGGAAACAATAACGATACCTATGATATCGCAGTTTCCGCATGTCAAACGCTCTGTGGCGTGCTGAAAACACCAGAAAACGTGTGTTTCGCATTCAATAGCACGAAAACAGCGATTTCGGTGATTCTGCACACTTGTAACAGCAGAATCATGAAGATTATCACTGAAAATGCATATCTCAGCTGGAAACAACAACGAAACCGAAGATATCGCAGTTTCCGCATATCAAACGCCCTGTGGAGTGCTGAAAATACCAGAAAACGTGTTTTTCGCATTCAATAGCACGAAAACAGCGATTTCGGTGATTCTGCACACTTGTAACAGCAGAATCATGAAGATTATCACTGAAAATGCATATCTCAGCTGGAAACAACACCGATACCGTAGATATCGCAGTTTCCGCATGTCAAACGCTCTGTTGCGTGCTGAAAACACCAGAAAACGTGTTTTTCGCATTCAAAAGCACGAAAACAGCGATTTCGGTGATTCTGCACATTTGTAACAGCAGAATCATGAAGGTTATCACTGAAAATGCATATCTCAGCTGGAAACATCAACGATACCGAAGATATGGCAGTTTCCGCATATCAAACGCACTGTGGAGTGATGAAAACACCAGAAAACGTGTTTTTCGCATTCAATAGCACGAAAACAGCGATTGCGGTGATTCTGCACACTTGTCACAGAAGAAACTCGAAGATTATCGTAGAAAATGCATATCTACGCAGGAAACAACAACGATACCGAAGTTATCGCAGTTTCCGCATATCAAACGCACTGTGGAGTGCTGAAAACACCAGAAAACGTGTTTTTCGCATCCAATAGCACGAAAACAGCGATTACGGTGATTCTGCACACTTGTAACAGCAGAATCATGAAGATTATCACTGAAAATGCATATCTCAGCTGGAAACATCAACGATACCGAAGATATGGCAGTTTCCGCATATCAAACGCACTGTGGAGTGCTGAAAACACCAGAAAACGTGTTTTTCGCATTCAATAGCAAGAAAACAGTGAGTTCGGTGATTCTGCACACTTGTCACAGAAGAAACTCGAAGATTATCGTAGAAAATGCATATCTCAGCAGGAAACAACAACGATACCGAAGTTATCGCAGTTTCCGCAAGTCAAACGCTCTGTGGCGTGCTGAAAACACCAGAAAACGTGTTTTTCGCATTCAAAAGCACGAAAACAGCGATTTCGGTGATTCTGCACATTTGTAACAGCAGAATCATGAAGATTATCACTGAAAATGCGTATCTCAGCTGGAAACATCAACGATACCGAAGATATGGCAGTTTCCGCATGTCAAACGCTCTGTGGCGTGCTGAAAACACCAGAAAACGTGTTTTTCGCATTCAATAGCACGAAAACAGCGATTTCGGTGATTTTGCACACTTGTAACAGCAGAATCATGAAGATTATCACTGAAAATGCATATCTCAGCTGGAAACAACAACGATACCGAAGATATCGCAGTTTCCGCATATCAAACGCACTGTGGAGTGCTGAAAACACCAGAAAACGTGTTTTTCGCATTCAATAGCACGAAAACAGCGATTTCGGTGGTTCTGCACACTTGTAACAGCAGAATCATGAAGATTATCACTGATAATGCATATCTTAGCTGGAAACAACAACGATACCTATGATATCATAGTTTCCGCATGTCAAACGCACTGTGGCGTGCTGAAAACGCCAGAAAACGTGATTTTCGCATTCAATAGCACGAAAACAGCGATTTCGGTGATTCTGCACACTTGTCACAGAAGAAACTCGAAGATTATCGTAGAAAATGCATATCTAAGCAGGAAACAACAACGATACCGAAGTTATCGCAGTTTCCGCATGTCAAACGCTCTGTGGCGTGCTGAAAACACCTGAAAACGTGTTTTTCGCATTCAAAAGCACGAAAACAGCGATTTCGGTGATTCTGCACATTTGTAACAGCAGAATCATGAAGATTATCACTGAAAATGCATATCTCAGCTGGAAACATCAACGATACCGAAGATATGGCAGTTTCCGCATATCAAACGCACTGTGGAGTGCTGAAAACACCAGAAAACGTGTTTTTCGCATTCAATAGCACGAAAACAGCGATTTCGGTAATTCTGCACATTTGTGACAGCAGAATCATGAAGATTATTACTGAAAATGCATATCTCAGCTGGAAACAATAACGATACCTATGATATCGCAGTTTCCGCATGTCAAACGCTCTGTGGCGTGCTGAAAACACCAGAAAACGTGTTTTTCGCATTCAATAGCACGAAAACAGCGATTTCGGTGATTCTGCACACTTGTAACAGCAGAATCATGAAGATTATCACTGAAAATGCATATCTCAGCTGGAAACAACAACGAAACCGAAGATATCGCAGTTTCCGCATATCAAACGCCCTGTGGAGTGCTGAAAACACCAGCAAACGTGTTTTTCGCATTCAATAGCACGAAAACAGCGATTTCGGTGATTCTGCACACTTGTAACAGCAGAATCATGAAGATTATCACTGAAAATGCATATCTCAGCTGGAAACAACACCGATACCGTAGATATCGCAGTTTCCGCATGTCAAACGCTCTGTTGCGTGCTGAAAACATCAGAAAACGTGTTTTTCGCATTCAAAAGCACGAAAACAGCGATTTCGGTGATTCTGCACATTTGTAACAGCAGAATCATGAAGATTATCACTGAAAATGCATATCTCAGCTGGAAACATCAACGATACCGAAGAAATGGCAGTTTCCGCATATCAAACGCACTGTGGAGTGATGAAAACACCAGAAAACGTGTTTTTCGCATTCAATAGCACGAAAACAGCGATTGCGGTGATTCTGCACACTTGTCACAGAAGAAACTCGAAGATTATCGTAGAAAATGCATATCTACGCAGGAAACAACAACGATACCGAAGTTATCGCAGTTTCCGCATATCAAACGCACTGTGGAGTGCTGAAAACACCAGAAAACGTGTTTTTCGCATCCAATAGCACGAAAACAGCGATTTCGGTGATTCTGCACACTTGTAACAGCAGAATCATGAAGATTATCACTGAAAATGCATATCTCAGCTGGAAACATCAACGATACCGAAGATATGGCAGTTTCCGCATATCAAACGCACTGTGGAGTGCTGAAAACACCAGAAAACGTGTTTTTCGCATTCAATAGCAAGAAAACAGTGAGTTCGGTGATTCTGCACACTTGTCACAGAAGAAACTCGAAGATTATCGTAGAAAATGCATATCTCAGCAGGAAACAACAACGATACCGAAGTTATCGCAGTTTCCGCAAGTCAAACGCTCTGTGGCGTGCTGAAAACACCAGAAAACGTGTTTTTCGCATTCAAAAGCACGAAAACAGCGATTTCGGTGATTCTGCACATTTGTAACAGCAGAATCATGAAGATTATCACTGAAAATGCGTATCTCAGCTGGAAACATCAACGATACCGAAGATATGGCAGTTTCCGCATATCAAACGCACTGTGGAGTGCTGAAAACACCAGAAAACGTGATTTTCGCATTCAATAGCACGAAAACAGCGATTTCGGTGATTCTGCACACTTGTCACAGAAGAAACTCGAAGATTATCGTAGAAAATGCATATCTAAGCAGGAAACAACAACGACACCGAAGATATGGCAGTTTCCGCATATCAAACGCACTGTGGAGTGCTGAAAACACCAGAAAACGTGATTTTCGCATTCAATAGCACGAAAACAGCGATTTCGGTGATTCTGCACACTTGTCACAGAAGAAACTCGAAGATTATCGTAGAAAATGCATATCTAAGCAGGAAACAACAACGATACCGAAGTTATCGCAGTGTCCGCATATCAAACGCACTGTGGAGTGCCGAAAACACCAGAAAACGTGTTGTTCGCATCCAATAGCACGAAAACAGCGATTTCGGTGATTCTGCACATTTGTGACAGCAGAATCATGAAGATTATCACTGAAAATGCATATCTCAGCTGGAAACAATAACGATACCGAAGATATCGCAGTTTCCGCATGTCAAACGCTCTGTGGCGTGCTGAAAACACCAGAAAACATGTTTTTCGCAGTCAATAGCACGAAAACAGCGATTTCGGTGATTCTGCACACTTGTAACAGCAGAATCATGAAGATTATCACTGAAAATGCATATCTCAGCAGGAAACAACAACGATACCGAAGATATCGCAGTTACCGCATATCAAACGCACTGTGGAGTGCTGAAAACACCAGAAAACGAGTTTTTCGCATTCAATAGCACGAAAACAGCGATTTCGGTGATTCTGCACACTTGTAACAGCAGAATCATGAAGATTATCACTGAAAATGCATATCTCAGCCGGAAACAACAACGATACCGAAGATATCGCAGTTTCCGCAAGTCAAACGCTCTGTGGCGTGCTGAAAACACCAGAAAACGTGTTTTTCGCATTCAAAAGCACGAAAACAGCGATTTCGGTGATTCAACACATTCGTAACAGCAGAATCATGAATATTATCACTGAAAATGCATATCTCAGCTGGAAACATCAACGATACCGAAGATATGGCAGTATCCGCATATCAACCGCACTGTGGAGTGCTGAAAACACCAGAAAACGTGTTTTTCGCATTCAATAGCACGAAAACAGCGATTTCGGTGATTCTGCACACTTGTAACTGCAGAATCATGAAGATTATCACTGAAAATGCATATCTACGCAGGAAACAACAACGATACCGAAGTTATCGCAGTGTCCGCATATCAGACGCACTGTGGAGTGCTGAAAACACCAGAAAACGTGTTTTTCGCATTCAATAGCACGAAAACAGCGATTTCGGTGATTCTGCACATTTGTGACAGCTGAATCATGAAGATTATCACTGAAAATGCATATCTCAGCTTGGAAACAATAACGATACCGAAGATATCGCAGTTTCCGCATGTCAAACGCTCTGTGGCGTGCTGAAAACACCAGAACACGTGTTTTTCGCATTCAATAGCACGAAAACAGCGATTTCGGTGATTCTGCACATTTGTAACAGCAGAATCATGAAGATTATCACTGAAAATGCATATCTCAGCTGGAAACATCAACGATACCGAAGATATGGCAGTTTCCGCATATCAAATGCACTGTGGAGTGATGAAAACACCAGAAAACGCGTTTTTCGCATTCAATAGCACGAAAACAGCGATTGCTGTGATTCTGCACACTTGTCACAGAAGAAACTCGAAGATTATCGTAGAAAATGCATATCTACGCAGGAAACAACAACGATACCGAAGTTATCGCAGTTTCCGCATATCAAACGCACTGTGGAGTGCTGAAAACACCAGAAAACGTGTTTTTCGCATCCAATAGCACGAAAACAGCGATTTCGGTGATTCTGCACACTTGTAACAGCAGAATCATGAAGATTATCACTGAAAGTGCATATCTCAGCCGGAAACAACAACGATACCGAAGATATCGCAGTTTCCGCAAGTCAAACGCTCTGTGGCGTGCTGAAAACACCAGAAAACGTGTTTTTCGCATTCAAAGGCACGAAAACAGCGATTTCGGTGATTCTGCACATTTGTAACAGCAGAATCATGAAGATTATCACTGAAAATGCATATCTCAGCTGGAAACATCAACGATACCGAAGATATGGCAGTTTCCGCATATCAAACGCACTGTGGAGTGCTGAAAACACCAGAAAACGTGTTTTTCGCATTCAATAGCACGAAAACAGCGATTTCGGTGATTCTGCACATTTGTGACAGCAGAATCATGAAGATTATCACTGAAAATGCATATCTCAGCTGGAAACAATAACGATACCTATGATATCGCAGTTTCCGCATGTCAAACGCTCTGTGGCGTGCTGAAAACCCCAGAAAACGTGTTTTTCGCATTCAATAGCACGAAAACAGCGATTTCGGTGATTCTGCACACTTGTAACTGCAGAATCATGAAGATTATCACTGAAAATGCATATCTCAGCTGGAAACAACAACGAAACCGAAGATATCGCAGTTTCCGCATATCAAACGCACTGTGGAGTGCTGAAAACACCAGAAAACGTGTTTTTCGCATTCAATAGCACGAAAACAGCGATTTCGGTGATTCTGCACACTTGTAACAGCAGAATCATGAAGATTATCACTGAAAATGCATATCTCAGCTGGAAACAACAACGATACCGTAGATATCGCAGTTTCCGCATGTCAAACGCTCTGTTGCGTGCTGAAAACACCAGAAAACGTGTTTTTCGCATTCAAAAGCACGAAAACAGCGATTTCGGTGATTCTGCACACTTGTAACAGCAGAATCATGAAGATTATCACTGAAAATGCATATCTCAGCTGGAAACATCAACGATACCGAAGATATGGCAGTTTCCGCATATCAAACGCACTGTGGAGTGATGAAAACTCCAGAAAACGTGTTTTTCGCATTCAATAGCACGAAAACAGCGATTGCGGTGATTCTGCACACTTGTCACAGAAGAAACTCGAAGATTATCGTAGAAAATGCATATCTACGCAGGAAACAACAACGATACCGAAGTTATCGCAGTTTCCGCATATCAAACGCACTGTGGAGTGCTGAAAACACCAGAAAACGTGTTTTTCGCATCCAATAGCACGAAAACAGCGATTTCGGTGATTCTGCACACTTGTAACAGCAGAATCATGAAGATTATCACTGAAAATGCATATCTCAGCTGGAAACATCAACGATACCGAAGATATGGCAGTTTCCGCATATCAAACGCACTGTGGAGTGCTGAAAACACCAGAAAACGTGTTTTTCGCATTCAATAGCAAGAAAACAGTGAGTTCGGTGATTCTGCACACTTGTCACAGAAGAAACTCGAAGATTATCGTAGAAAATGCATATCTCAGCAGGAAACAACAACGATACCGAAGTTATCGCAGTTTCCGCAAGTCAACCGCTCTGTGGCGTGCTGAAAACACCAGAAAACGTGTTTTTCGCATTCAAAAGCACGAAAACAGCGATTTCGGTGATTCTGCACATTTGTAACAGCAGAATCATGAAGATTATCACTGAAAATGCGTATCTCAGCTGGAAACATCAACGATACCGAAGATATGGCAGTTTCCGCATATCAAACGCACTGTGGAGTGCTGAAAACACCAGAAAACGTGATTTTCGCATTCAATAGCACGAAAACAGCGATTTCGGTGATTCTGCACACTTGTCACAGAAGAAACTCGAAGATTATCGTAGAAAATGCATATCTAAGCAGGAAACAACAACGACACCGAAGATATGGCAGTTTCCGCATATCAAACGCACTGTGGAGTGCTGAAAACACCAGAAAACGTGATTTTCGCATTCAATAGCACGAAAACAGCGATTTCGGTGATTCTGCACACTTGTCACAGAAGAAACTCGAAGATTATCGTAGAAAATGCATATCTAAGCAGGAAACAACAACGATACCGAAGTTATCGCAGTGTCCGCATATCAAACGCACTGTGGAGTGCCGAAAACACCAGAAAACGTGTTGTTCGCATCCAATAGCACGAAAACAGCGATTTCGGTGATTCTGCACATTTGTAACAGCAGAATCATGAAGATTATCACTGAAAATGCATATCTCAGCTGGAAACATCAACGATACCGAAGATATGGCAGTTTCCGCATATCAAACGCACTGTGGAGTGATGAAAACTCCAGAAAACGTGTTTTTCGCATTCAATAGCACGAAAACAGCGATTGCGGTGATTCTGCACACTTGTCACAGAAGAAACTCGAAGATTATCGTAGAAAATGCATATCTACGCAGGAAACAACAACGATACCGAAGTTATCGCAGTTTCCGCATATCAAACGCACTGTGGAGTGCTGAAAACACCAGAAAACGTATTTTTCGCATCCAATAGCACGAAAACAGCGATTTCGGTGATTCTGCACACTTGTAACAGCAGAATCATGAAGATTATCACTGAAAATGCATATCTCAGCTGGAAACATCAACGATACCGAAGTTATCGCAGTTTCCGCAAGTCAACCCCTCTGTGGCGTGCTGAAAACACCAGAAAACGTGTTTTTCGCATTCAAAAGCACGAAAACAGCGATTTCGGTGATTCTGCACATTTGTAACAGCAGAATCATGAAGATTATCACTGAAAATGCGTATCTCAGCTGGAAACATCAACGATACCGAAGATATGGCAGTTTCCGCATATCAAACGCACTGTGGAGTGCTGAAAACACCAGAAAACGTGATTTTCGCATTCAATAGCACGAAAATAGCGATTTCGGTGATTCTGCACACTTGTCACAGAAGAAACTCGAAGATTATCGTAGAAAATGCATATCTAAGCAGGAAACAACAACGACACCGAAGATATGGCAGTTTCCGCATATCAAACGCACTGTGGAGTGCTGAAAACACCAGAAAACGTGATTTTCGCATTCAATAGCACGAAAACAGCGATTTCGGTGATTCTGCAGACTTGTCACAGAAGAAACTCGAAGATTATCGTAGAAAATGCATATCTAAGCAGGAAACAACAACGATACCGAAGTTATCGCAGTGTCCGCATATCAAACGCACTGTGGAGTGCCGAAAACACCAGAAAACGTGTTGTTCGCATCCAATAGCACGAAAACAGCGATTTCGGTGATTCTGCACATTTGTGACAGCAGAATCATGAAGATTATCACTGAAAATGCATATCTCAGCTGGAAACAATAACGATACCGAAGATATCGCAGTTTCCGCATGTCAAACGCTCTGTGGCGTGCTGAAAACACCAGAAAACATGTTTTTCGCAGTCAATAGCACGAAAACAGCGATTTCGGTGATTCTGCACACTTGTAACAGCAGAATCATGAAGATTATCACTGAAAATGCATATCTCAGCTGGAAACAACAACGATACCGAAGATATCGCAGTTACCGCATATCAAACGCACTGTGGAGTGCTGAAAACACCAGAAAACGAGTTTTTCGCATTCAATAGCACGAAAACAGCGATTTCGGTGATTCTGCACACTTGTAACAGCAGAATCATGAAGATTATCACTGAAAATGCATATCTCAGCCGGAAACAACAACGATACCGAAGATATCGCAGTTTCCGCAAGTCAAACGCTCTGTGGCGTGCTGAAAACACCAGAAAACGTGTTTTTCGCATTCAAAAGCACGAAAACAGCGATTTCGGTGATTCAACACATTCGTAACAGCAGAATCATGAATATTATCACTGAAAATGCATATCTCAGCTGGAAACATCAACGATACCGAAGATATGGCAGTTTCCGCATATCAACCGCACTGTGGAGTGCTGAAAACACCAGAAAACGTGTTTTTCGCATTCAATAGCACGAAAACAGCGATTTCGGTGATTCTGCACACTTGTAACTGCAGAATCATGAAGATTATCACTGAAAATGCATATCTACGCAGGAAACAACAACGGTACCGAAGTTATCGCAGTGTCCGCATATCAGACGCACTGTGGAGTGCTGAAAACACCAGAAAACGTGTTTTTCGCATTCAATATCACGAAAACAGCGATTTCGGTGATTCTGCACATTTGTGACAGCTGAATCATGAAGATTATCACTGAAAATGCACATCTCAGCTTGGAAACAACAACGATACCGAAGATATCGCCTTTCCGCATGTCAAACGCACTGTGGAGTGCTGAAAACACCAGAAAACGTGTTTCTCGCATTCAATAGCACGAAAACAGCGATTTCGGTGGTTCTGCACACTTGTAACAGCAGAATCATGAAGATTATCACTGATAATGCATATCTCAGCTGGAAACAACAACGATACCGAAGATATGGCAGTTTCCGCATATCAAACGCGCTGTGGAGTGCTGAAAACACCAGAAAACGTGTTTTTGGCATTCAATAGCACGAAAACAGCGATTTCGGTGATTCTGCACACTTGTAACAGCAGAATCATGAAGATTATCACTGAAAATGCATATCTCAGCTGGAAACAACAACGATACCGAAGATATCGCAGTTTCCGCATGTCAAACGCTCTGTGGCGTGCTGAAAACACCAGAAAACGTGTTTTTCGCATCCAATAGCACGAAAACAGCGATTTCGGTGATTCTGCATACTTGTAACAGCAGAATCATGAAGATTATCACTGAAAATGCATATCTCAGCTGGAAACATCAACGATACCGAAGATATGGCAGTTTCCTCATATCAAACGCACTGTGGAGTGCTGAAAACACCAGAAAACGTGTTTTTCGCATTCAATAGCACGAAAACAGCGATTTCGGTGGTTCTGCACACTTGTAACAGCAGAATCATGAAGATTATCACTGATAATGCATATCTCAGCTGGAAACAACAACGATACCGAAGATATGGCAGTTTCCGCATGTCAAACGCTCTGTGGCGTGCTGAAAACACCAGAAAACGTGTTTTTCGCATCCAATAGCACGAAAACAGCGATTTCGGTGATTCTGCATACTTGTAACAGCAGAATCATGAAGATTATCACTGAAAATGCATATCTCAGCTGGAAACATCAACGATACCGAAGATATGGCAGTTTCCTCATATCAAACGCACTGTGGAGTGCTGAAAACACCAGAAAACGTGTTTTTCGCATTCAATAGCACGAAAACAGCGATTTCGGTGGTTCTGCACACTTGTAACAGCAGAATCATGAAGATTATCACTGATAATGCATATCTCAGCTGGAAACAACAACGATACCGAAGATATGGCAGTTTCCGCATATCAAACGCACTGTGGAGTGCTGAAAACACCAGAAAACGTGTTTTTCGCATTCAATAGCACGAAAACAGCGATTTCGGTGATTCTGCACACTTGTAACAGCAGAATGATGAAGATTATCACTGAAAATGCATATCTCAGCTGGAAACAACAACGATACCGAAGATATCGCAGTTTCCGCATCTCAATCGCTCTGTGGCGTGCTGAAAACACCAGAAAACGTGTTTTTCGCATTCAATAGCACGAAAACAGCGATTTCGGTGATTCTGCACACTTGTAACAGCAGAATCATGAAGATTATCACTGAAAATGCATATCTCAGCTGGAAACAACAACGATACCGAAGATATCGCAGTTTCCGCATGTCAAACGCTCTGTGGCGTGCTGAAAACACCAGAAAACGTGTTTTTCGCATCCAATAGCACGAAAACAGCGATTTCGGTGATTCTGCATACTTGTAACAGCAGAATCATGAAGATTATCACTGAAAATGCATATCTCAGCTGGAAACATCAACGATACCGAAGATATGGCAGTTTCCTCATATCAAACGCACTGTGGAGTGCTGAAAACACCAGAAAACGTGTTTTTCGCATTCAATAGCACGAAAACAGCGATTTCGGTGGTTCTGCACACTTGTAACAGCAGACTGATGAAGATTATCACTGATAATGCATATCTCAGCTGGAAACAACAGCGATACCGAAGATATGGCAGTTTCCGCATATCAAACGCACTGTGGAGTGCTGAAAACACCAGAAAACGAGTTTTTCGCATTCAATAGCACGAAAACAGCGATTGCTGTGATTCTGCACACTTGTCACAGAAGAAACTCGAAGATTATCGTAGAAAATGCATATCTACGCAGGAAACAACAACGATACCGAAGTTATCGCAGTTTCCGCATATCAAACGCACTGTGGAGTGCTGAAAACACCAGAAAACGTGTTTTTCGCATCCAATAGCACGAAAACAGCGATTTCGGTGATTCTGCACACTTGTAACAGCAGAATCATGAAGATTATCACTGAAAGTGCATATCTCAGCCGGAAACAACAACGATACCGAAGATATCGCAGTTTCCGCAAGTCAAACGCTCTGTGGCGTGCTGAAAACACCAGAAAACGTGTTTTTCGCATTCAAAGGCACGAAAACAGCGATTTCGGTGATTCTGCACATTTGTAACAGCAGAATCATGAAGATTATCACTGAAAATGCATATCTCAGCTGGAAACATCAACGATACCGAAGATATGGCAGTTTCCGCATATCAAACGCACTGTGGAGTGCTGAAAACACCAGAAAACGTGTTTTTCGCATTCAATAGCACGAAAACAGCGATTTCGGTGATTCTGCACATTTGTGACAGCAGAATCATGAAGATTATCACTGAAAATGCATATCTCAGCTGGAAACAATAACGATACCTATGATATCGCAGTTTCCGCATGTCAAACGCTCTGTGGCGTGCTGAAAACACCAGAAAACGTGTTTTTCGCATTCAATAGCACGAAAACAGCGATTTCGGTGATTCTGCACACTGGTAACTGCAGAATCATGAAGATTATCACTGAAAATGCATATCTCAGCTGGAAACAACAACGAAACCGAAGATATCGCAGTTTCCGCATATCAAACGCACTGTGGAGTGCTGAAAACACCAGAAAACGTGTTTTTCGCATTCAATAGCACGAAAACAGCGATTTCGGTGATTCTGCACACTTGTAACAGCAGAATCATGAAGATTATCACTGAAAATGCATATCTCAGCTGGAAACAACAACGATACCGTAGATATCGCAGTTTCCGCATGTCAAACGCTCTGTTGCGTGCTGAAAACACCAGAAAACGTGTTTTTCGCATTCAAAAGCACGAAAACAGCGATTTCGGTGATTCTGCACACTTGTAACAGCAGAATCATGAAGATTATCACTGAAAATGCATATCTCAGCTGGAAACATCAACGATACCGAAGATATGGCAGTTTCCGCATATCAAACGCACTGTGGAGTGATGAAAACTCCAGAAAACGTGTTTTTCGCATTCAATAGCACGAAAACAGCGATTGCGGTGATTCTGCACACTTGTCACAGAAGAAACTCGAAGATTATCGTAGAAAATGCATATCTACGCAGGAAACAACAACGATACCGAAGTTATCGCAGTTTCCGCATATCAAACGCACTGTGGAGTGCTGAAAACACCAGAAAACGTGTTTTTCGCATCCAATAGCACGAAAACAGCGATTTCGGTGATTCTGCACACTTGTAACAGCAGAATCATGAAGATTATCACTGAAAATGCATATCTCAGCTGGAAACATCAACGATACCGAAGATATGGCAGTTTCCGCATATCAAACGCACTGTGGAGTGCTGAAAACACCAGAAAACGTGTTTTTCGCATTCAATAGCAAGAAAACAGTGAGTTCGGTGATTCTGCACACTTGTCACAGAAGAAACTCGAAGATTATCGTAGAAAATGCATATCTCAGCAGGAAACAACAACGATACCGAAGTTATCGCAGTTTCCGCAAGTCAACCGCTCTGTGGCGTGCTGAAAACACCAGAAAACGTGTTTTTCGCATTCAAAAGCACGAAAACAGCGATTTCGGTGATTCTGCACATTTGTAACAGCAGAATCATGAAGATTATCACTGAAAATGCGTATCTCAGCTGGAAACATCAACGATACCGAAGATATGGCAGTTTCCGCATATCAAACGCACTGTGGAGTGCTGAAAACACCAGAAAACGTGATTTTCGCATTCAATAGCACGAAAACAGCGATTTCGGTGATTCTGCACACTTGTCACAGAAGAAACTCGAAGATTATCGTAGAAAATGCATATCTAAGCAGGAAACAACAACGACACCGAAGATATGGCAGTTTCCGCATATCAAACGCACTGTGGAGTGCTGAAAACACCAGAAAACGTGATTTTCGCATTCAATAGCACGAAAACAGCGATTTCGGTGATTCTGCACACTTGTCACAGAAGAAACTCGAAGATTATCGTAGAAAATGCATATCTAAGCAGGAAACAACAACGATACCGAAGTTATCGCAGTGTCCGCATATCAAACGCACTGTGGAGTGCCGAAAACACCAGAAAACGTGTTGTTCGCATCCAATAGCACGAAAACAGCGATTTCGGTGATTCTGCACATTTGTAACAGCAGAATCATGAAGATTATCACTGAAAATGCATATCTCAGCTGGAAACATCAACGATACCGAAGATATGGCAGTTTCCGCATATCAAACGCACTGTGGAGTGATGAAAACTCCAGAAAACGTGTTTTTCGCATTCAATAGCACGAAAACAGCGATTGCGGTGATTCTGCACACTTGTCACAGAAGAAACTCGAAGATTATCGTAGAAAATGCATATCTACGCAGGAAACAACAACGATACCGAAGTTATCGCAGTTTCCGCATATCAAACGCACTGTGGAGTGCTGAAAACACCAGAAAACGTGTTTTTCGCATCCAATAGCACGAAAACCGCGATTTCGGTGATTCTGCACACTTGTAACAGCAGAATCATGAAGATTATCACTGAAAATGCATATCTCAGCTGGAAACATCAACAATACCGAAGTTATCGCAGTTTCCGCAAGTCAACCGCTCTGTGGCGTGCTGAAAACACCAGAAAACGTGTTTTTCGCATTCAAAAGCACGAAAACAGCGATTTCGGTGATTCTGCACATTTGTAACAGCAGAATCATGAAGATTATCACTGAAAATGCGTATCTCAGCTGGAAACATCAACGATACCGAAGATATGGCAGTTTCCGCATATCAAACGCACTGTGGAGTGCTGAAAACACCAGAAAACGTGATTTTCGCATTCAATAGCACGAAAATAGCGATTTCGGTGATTCTGCACACTTGTCACAGAAGAAACTCGAAGATTATCGTAGAAAATGCATATCTAAGCAGGAAACAACAACGACACCGAAGATATGGCAGTTTCCGCATATCAAACGCACTGTGGAGTGCT
This sequence comes from Anthophora plumipes, assembly GCA_951804975.1. Lineage (NCBI taxonomy): Eukaryota > Metazoa > Arthropoda > Insecta > Hymenoptera > Apidae > Anthophora > Anthophora plumipes. Next base: position 3,787,328 of record CATORF010000583.1, read on the forward strand.
GAAAACACCAGAAAACGTGATTTTCGCATTCAATAGCACGAAAACAGCGATTTCGGTGATTCTGCAGACTTGTCACAGAAGAAACTCGAAGATTATCGTAGAAAATGCATATCTAAGCAGGAAACAACAACGATACCGAAGTTATCGCAGTGTCCGCATATCAAACGCACTGTGGAGTGCCGAAAACACCAGAAAACGTGTTGTTCGCATCCAATAGCACGAAAACAGCGATTTCGGTGATTCTGCACATTTGTGACAGCAGAATCATGAAGATTATCACTGAAAATGCATATCTCAGCTGGAAACAATAACGATACCGAAGATATCGCAGTTTCCGCATGTCAAACGCTCTGTGGCGTGCTGAAAACACCAGAAAACATGTTTTTCGCAGTCAATAGCACGAAAACAGCGATTTCGGTGATTCTGCACACTTGTAACAGCAGAATCATGAAGATTATCACTGAAAATGCATATCTCAGCTGGAAACAACAACGATACCGAAGATATCGCAGTTACCGCATATCAAACGCACTGTGGAGTGCTGAAAACACCAGAAAACGAGTTTTTCGCATTCAATAGCACGAAAACAGCGATTTCGGTGATTCTGCACACTTGTAACAGCAGAATCATGAAGATTATCACTGAAAATGCATATCTCAGCCGGAAACAACAACGATACCGAAGATATCGCAGTTTCCGCAAGTCAAACGCTCTGTGGCGTGCTGAAAACACCAGAAAACGTGTTTTTCGCATTCAAAAGCACGAAAACAGCGATTTCGGTGATTCAACACATTCGTAACAGCAGAATCATGAATATTATCACTGAAAATGCATATCTCAGCTGGAAACATCAACGATACCGAAGATATGGCAGTTTCCGCATATCAACCGCACTGTGGAGTGCTGAAAACACCAGAAAACGTGTTTTTCGCATTCAATAGCACGAAAACAGCGATTTCGGTGATTCTGCACACTTGTAACTGCAGAATCATGAAGATTATCACTGAAAATGCATATCTACGCAGGAAACAACAACGGTACCGAAGTTATCGCAGTGTCCGCATATCAGACGCACTGTGGAGTGCTGAAAACACCAGAAAACGTGTTTTTCGCATTCAATAGCACGAAAACAGCGATTTCGGTGATTCTGCACATTTGTGACAGCTGAATCATGAAGATTATCACTGAAAATGCACATCTCAGCTTGGAAACAACAACGATACCGAAGATATCGCCTTTCCGCATGTCAAACGCACTGTGGAGTGCTGAAAACACCAGAAAACGTGTTTCTCGCATTCAATAGCACGAAAACAGCGATTTCGGTGGTTCTGCACACTTGTAACAGCAGAATCATGAAGATTATCACTGATAATGCATATCTCAGCTGGAAACAACAACGATACCGAAGATATGGCAGTTTCCGCATATCAAACGCGCTGTGGAGTGCTGAACACACCAGAAAACGTGTTTTTGGCATTCAATAGCACGAAAACAGCGATTTCGGTGATTCTGCACACTTGTAACAGCAGAATCATGAAGATTATCACTGAAAATGCATATCTCAGCTGGAAACAACAACGATACCGAAGATATCGCAGTTTCCGCATGTCAAACGCTCTGTGGCGTGCTGAAAACACCAGAAAACGTGTTTTTCGCATCCAATAGCACGAAAACAGCGATTTCGGTGATTCTGCATACTTGTAACAGCAGAATCATGAAGATTATCACTGAAAATGCATATCTCAGCTGGAAACATCAACGATACCGAAGATATGGCAGTTTCCTCATATCAAACGCACTGTGGAGTGCTGAAAACACCAGAAAACGTGTTTTTCGCATTCAATAGCACGAAAACAGCGATTTCGGTGGTTCTGCACACTTGTAACAGCAGAATCATGAAGATTATCACTGATAATGCATATCTCAGCTGGAAACAACAACGATACCGAAGATATGGCAGTTTCCGCATATCAAACGCACTGTGGAGTGCTGAAAACACCAGAAAACGTGTTTTTCGCATTCAAAAGCACGAAAACAGCGATTACGGTGATTCTGCACATTTGTAACAGCAGAATTATGAAGATTATCTCTGAAAATGCATATCTCAGCTGGAAACAACAACGATACCGAAGATATCGCAGTTTCCGCATATCAAACGCACTGTGGAGTGCTGAAAACACCAGAAAACGTGTTTTTCGCATTCAAAAGCACGAAAACAGCGATTACGGTGATTCTGCACATTTGTAACAGCAGAATTATGAAGATTATCTCTGAAAATGCATATCTCAGCTGGAAACAACAACGATACCGAAGATATCGCAGTTTCCGCATATCAAACGCTCTGTGGCGTGCTGATAACACCAGAAAACGTGTTTTTCGCATTCAAAAGCACGAAAACAGCGATTACGGTGATTCTGCACATTTGTAACAGCAGAATTATGAAGATTATCTCTGAAAATGCATATCTCAGCTGGAAACAACAACGATACCGAAGATATCGCAGTTTCCGCATATCAAACGCACTGTGGAGTGCTGAAAACACCAGAAAACGTGTTTTTCGCATCCAATAGCACGAAAACAGCGATTTCGGTGATTCTGCACACTTGTCACAGAAGAAACTCGAAGATTATCGTAGAAAATGCATATCTCAGCTGGAAACAACAACGACACCGAAGTTATCGCAGTTTCCGCATATCAAACGCACTGTGGAGTGCTGAAAACACCAGAAAACGTGTTTTTCGCATTCAATAGCACGAAAACAGCGATTTCGGTGATTCTGCACACTTGTAACAGCAGAATCATGAAGATTATCACTGAAAATGCATATCTCAGCTGGAAACAACAACGATACCGAAGATATCGCAGTTTCCGCATGTCAAACGCTCTGTGGCGTGCTGAAAACACCATAAAACGTGTTTTTCGCATTCAATAGCACGAAAACAGCAATTTCGGTGATTCTGCACACTTGTAACAGCAGAATCATGAAGATTATCACTGAAAATGCATATCTCAGCTGGAAACAACAACGATACCGAAGATATCGCAGTTTCCGCAAGTCAATCGCTCTGTGGCGTGCTGAAAACACCAGAAAACGTGTTTTTCGCATTCAAAAGCACGAAAACAGCGATTTCGGTGATTCTGCACATTTGTAACAGCAGAATCATAAAGATTATCACTGAAAATGCATATCTCAGCTGGAAACAACAACGATACCGAAGATATGGCAGTTTCCGCATATCAAACGCACTGTGGAGTGCTGAAAACACCAGAAAACGTTTTTTTCGCATTCAAAAGCACGAAAACAGCGATTTCGGTGATTCAGCACATTTGTGACAGCAGAATCATTAAGATTATCACTGAAAATGCATATCTCAGCTGGAAACAGCAACGATACCGAAGATATCGCAGTATCCGCATGTCAAACGCTCTGTGGCGTGCTGAAAACACCAGAAAACGTGTTTTTCGCATTCAAAAGCACGAAAACAGCGATTACGGTGATTCTGCACATTTGTAACAGCAGAATAATGAAGATTATCTCTGAAAATGCATATCTCAGCTGGAAACAACAACGATACCGAAGATATCGCAGTTTCCGCATGTCAAACGCTCTGTGGCGTGCTGCAAACACCAGAAAACGTGTTTTTCGCATTCAATAGCACGAAAACAGCGATTTCGGTGATTCTGCACACTTGTAACAGCAGAATCATGAAGATTATCACTGAAAATGCATATCTCAGCTGGAAACAACAACGATACCGAAGATATCGCAGTTTCCGCATGTCAAACGCTCTGTGGCGTGCTGAAAAGACCAGAAAACGTGTTTTTCGCATCCAATAGCACGAAAACAGCGATTTCGGTGATTCTGCATACTTGTAACAGCAGAATCATGAAGATTATCACTGAAAATGCATATCTCAGCTGGAAACATCAACGATACCGAAGATATCGCAGTTTCCGCATGTCAAACGCTCTGTGGCGTGCTGAAAACACCAGAAAACGTGTTTTTCGCATCCAATAGCACGAAAACAGCGATTTCGGTGATTCTGCATACTTGTAACAGCAGAATCATGAAGATTATCACTGAAAATGCATATCTCAGCTGGAAACATCAACGATACCGAAGATATGGCAGTTTCCTCATATCAAACGCACTGTGGAGTGCTGAAAACACCAGAAAACGTGTTTTTCGCATTCAATAGCACGAAAACAGCGATTTCGGTGGTTCTGCACACTTGTAACAGCAGACTGATGAAGATTATCACTGATAATGCATATCTCAGCTGGAAACAACAGCGATACCGAAGATATGGCAGTTTCCGCATATCAAACGCACTGTGGAGTGCTGAAAACACCAGAAAACGAGTTTTTCGCATTCAATAGCACGAAAACAGCGATTGCGGTGATTCTGCACACTTGTCACAGAAGAAACTCGAAGATTATCGTAGAAAATGCATATCTAAGTAGGAAACATCAACGATACCGAAGATATGGCAGTTTACTCATATCAAACGCACTGTGGAGTGCTGAAAACACCAGAAAACGTGTTTTTCGCATTCAATAGCACGAAAACAGCGATTTCGGTGGTTCTGCACACTTGTAACAGCAGAATCATGAAGATTATCACTGAAAATGCATATCTCAGCTGGAAACAACAACGATACCGAAGATATCGCAGTTTCCGCATGTCAAACGCTCTGTGGCGTGCTGAAAACACCAGAAAACGTGTTTTTCGCATCCAATAGCACGAAAACAGCGATTTCGGTGATTCTGCATACTTGTAACAGCAGAATCATGAAGATTATCACTGAAAATGCATATCTCAGCTGGAAACATCAACGATACCGAAGATATGGCAGTTTCCTCATATCAAACGCACTGTGGAGTGCTGAAAACACCAGAAAACGTGTTTTTCGCATTCAATAGCACGAAAACAGCGATTTCGGTGGTTCTGCACACTTGTAACAGCAGAATCATGAAGATTATCACTGATAATGCATATCTCAGCTGGAAACAACAACGATACCGAAGATATGGCAGTTTCCGCATATCAAACGCACTGTGGAGTGCTGAAAACACCAGAAAACGTGTTTTTCGCATTCAATAGCACGAAAACAGCGATTTCGGTGATTCTGCACACTTGTAACAGCAGAATGATGAAGATTATCACTGAAAATGCATATCTCAGCTGGAAACAACAACGATACCGAAGATATCGCAGTTTCCGCATCTCAATCGCTCTGTGGCGTGCTGAAAACACCAGAAAACGTGTTTTTCGCATTCAATAGCACGAAAACAGCGATTTCGGTGATTCTGCACACTTGTAACAGCAGAATCATGAAGATTATCACTGAAAATGCATATCTCAGCTGGAAACAACAACGATACCGAAGATATCGCAGTTTCCGCATGTCAAACGCTCTGTGGCGTGCTGAAAACACCAGAAAACGTGTTTTTCGCATCCAATAGCACGAAAACAGCGATTTCGGTGATTCTGCATACTTGTAACAGCAGAATCATGAAGATTATCACTGAAAATGCATATCTCAGCTGGAAACATCAACGATACCGAAGATATGGCAGTTTCCTCATATCAAACGCACTGTGGAGTGCTGAAAACACCAGAAAACGTGTTTTTCGCATTCAATAGCACGAAAACAGCGATTTCGGTGGTTCTGCACACTTGTAACAGCAGACTGATGAAGATTATCACTGATAATGCATATCTCAGCTGGAAACAACAGCGATACCGAAGATATGGCAGTTTCCGCATATCAAACGCACTGTGGAGTGCTGAAAACACCAGAAAACGAGTTTTTCGCATTCAATAGCACGAAAACAGCGATTGCGGTGATTCTGCACACTTGTCACAGAAGAAACTCGAAGATTATCGTAGAAAATGCATATCTAAGTAGGAAACATCAACGATACCGAAGATATGGCAGTTTACTCATATCAAACGCACTGTGGAGTGCTGAAAACACCAGAAAACGTGTTTTTCGCATTCAATAGCACGAAAACAGCGATTTCGGTGGTTCTGCACACTTGTAACAGCAGAATCATGAAGATTATCACTGAAAATGCATATCTCAGCTGGAAACAACAACGATACCGAAGATATCGCAGTTTCCGCATGTCAAACGCTCTGTGGCGTGCTGAAAACACCAGAAAACGTGTTTTTCGAATCCAATAGCACGAAAACAGCGACTTCGGTGATTCTGCATACTTGTAACAGCAGAATCATGAAGATTATCACTGAAAATGCATATCTCAGCTGGAAACATCAACGATACCGAAGATATCGCAGTTTCCGCATGTCAAACGCTCTGTGGCGTGCTGAAAACACCAGAAAACGTGTTTTTCGCATCCAATAGCACGAAAACAGCGATTTCGGTGATTCTGCATACTTGTAACAGCAGAATCATGAAGATTATCACTGAAAATGCATATCTCAGCTGGAAACATCAACGATACCGAAGATATGGCAGTTTCCTCATATCAAACGCACTGTGGAGTGCTGAAAACACCAGAAAACGTGTTTTTCGCATTCAATAGCACGAAAACAGCGATTTCGGTGATTCTGCACACTTGTAACAGCAGAATGATGAAGATTATCACTGAAAATGCATATCTCAGCTGGAAACAACAACGATACCGAAGATATCGCAGTTTCCGCATCTCAATCGCTCTGTGGCGTGCTGAAAACACCAGAAAACGTGTTTTTCGCATTCAATAGCACGAAAACAGCGATTACGGTGATTCTGCACATTTGTAACAGCAGAATTATGAAGATTATCTCTGAAAATGCATATCTCAGCTGGAAACAACAACGATACCGAAGATATCGCAGTTTCCGCATATCAAACGCACTGTGGAGTGCTGAAAACACCAGAAAACGTGTTTTTCGCATCCAATAGCACGAAAACAGCGATTTCGGTGATTCTGCACACTTGTCACAGAAGAAACTCGAAGATTATCGTAGAAAATGCATATCTCAGCTGGAAACAACAACGACACCGAAGTTATCGCAGTTTCCGCATATCAAACGCACTGTGGAGTGCTGAAAACACCAGAAAACGTTTTTTTCGCATTCAAAAGCACGAAAACAGCGATTTCGGTGATTCTGCACACTTGTAACAGCAGAATGATGAAGATTATCACTGAAAATGCATATCTCAGCTGGAAACAACAACGATACCGAAGATATCGCAGTTTCCGCATCTCAATCGCTCTGTGGCGTGCTGAAAACACCAGAAAACGTGTTTTTCGCATTCAATAGCACGAAAACAGCGATTACGGTGATTCTGCACATTTGTAACAGCAGAATAATGAAGATTATCTCTGAAAATGCATATCTCAGCTGGAAACAACAACGATACCGAAGATATCGCAGTTTCCGCATGTCAAACGCTCTGTGGCGTGCTGCAAACACCAGAAAACGTGTTTTTCGCATTCAATAGCACGAAAACAGCGATTTCGGTGATTCTGCACACTTGTAACAGCAGAATCATGAAGATTATCACTGAAAATGCATATCTCAGCTGGAAACAACAACGATACCGAAGATATGGCAGTTTCCTCATATCAAACGCACTGTGGAGTGCTGAAAACACCAGAAAACGTGTTTTTCGCATTCAATAGCACGAAAACAGCGATTTCGGTGGTTCTGCACACTTGTAACAGCAGACTGATGAAGATTATCACTGATAATGCATATCTCAGCTGGAAACAACAGCGATACCGAAGATATGGCAGTTTCCGCATATCAAACGCACTGTGGAGTGCTGAAAACACCAGAAAACGAGTTTTTCGCATTCAATAGCACGAAAACAGCGATTGCGGTGATTCTGCACACTTGTCACAGAAGAAACTCGAAGATTATCGTAGAAAATGCATATCTAAGTAGGAAACATCAACGATACCGAAGATATGGCAGTTTACTCATATCAAACGCACTGTGGAGTGCTGAAAACACCAGAAAACGTGTTTTTCGCATTCAATAGCACGAAAACAGCGATTTCGGTGGTTCTGCACACTTGTAACAGCAGAATCATGAAGATTATCACTGAAAATGCATATCTCAGCTGGAAACAACAACGATACCGAAGATATCGCAGTTTCCGCATGTCAAACGCTCTGTGGCGTGCTGAAAACACCAGAAAACGTGTTTTTCGCATCCAATAGCACGAAAACAGCGATTTCGGTGATTCTGCATACTTGTAACAGCAGAATCATGAAGATTATCACTGAAAATGCATATCTCAGCTGGAAACATCAACGATACCGAAGATATGGCAGTTTCCTCATATCAAACGCACTGTGGAGTGCTGAAAACACCAGAAAACGTGTTTTTCGCATTCAATAGCACGAAAACAGCGATTTCGGTGGTTCTGCACACTTGTAACAGCAGAATCATGAAGATTATCACTGATAATGCATATCTCAGCTGGAAACAACAACGATACCGAAGATATGGCAGTTTCCGCATATCAAACGCACTGTGGAGTGCTGAAAACACCAGAAAACGTGTTTTTCGCATTCAATAGCACGAAAACAGCGATTTCGGTGATTCTGCACACTTGTAACAGCAGAATGATGAAGATTATCACTGAAAATGCATATCTCAGCTGGAAACAACAACGATACCGAAGATATCGCAGTTTCCGCATCTCAATCGCTCTGTGGCGTGCTGAAAACACCAGAAAACGTGTTTTTCGCATTCAATAGCACGAAAACAGCGATTTCGGTGATTCTGCACACTTGTAACAGCAGAATCATGAAGATTATCACTGAAAATGCATATCTCAGCTGGAAACAACAACGATACCGAAGATATCGCAGTTTCCGCATGTCAAACGCTCTGTGGCGTGCTGAAAACACCAGAAAACGTGTTTTTCGCATCCAATAGCACGAAAACAGCGATTTCGGTGATTCTGCATACTTGTAACAGCAGAATCATGAAGATTATCACTGAAAATGCATATCTCAGCTGGAAACATCAACGATACCGAAGATATGGCAGTTTCCTCATATCAAACGCACTGTGGAGTGCTGAAAACACCAGAAAACGTGTTTTTCGCATTCAATAGCACGAAAACAGCGATTTCGGTGGTTCTGCACACTTGTAACAGCAGACTGATGAAGATTATCACTGATAATGCATATCTCAGCTGGAAACAACAGCGATACCGAAGATATGGCAGTTTCCGCATATCAAACGCACTGTGGAGTGCTGAAAACACCAGAAAACGAGTTTTTCGCATTCAATAGCACGAAAACAGCGATTGCGGTGATTCTGCACACTTGTCACAGAAGAAACTCGAAGATTATCGTAGAAAATGCATATCTAAGTAGGAAACATCAACGATACCGAAGATATGGCAGTTTACTCATATCAAACGCACTGTGGAGTGCTGAAAACACCAGAAAACGTGTTTTTCGCATTCAATAGCACGAAAACAGCGATTTCGGTGGTTCTGCACACTTGTAACAGCAGAATCATGAAGATTATCACTGAAAATGCATATCTCAGCTGGAAACAACAACGATACCGAAGATATCGCAGTTTCCGCATGTCAAACGCTCTGTGGCGTGCTGAAAACACCAGAAAACGTGTTTTTCGAATCCAATAGCACGAAAACAGCGACTTCGGTGATTCTGCATACTTGTAACAGCAGAATCATGAAGATTATCACTGAAAATGCATATCTCAGCTGGAAACATCAACGATACCGAAGATATGGCAGTTTCCTCATATCAAACGCACTGTGGAGTGCTGAAAACACCAGAAAACGTGTTTTTCGCATTCAATAGCACGAAAACAGCGATTTCGGTGGTTCTGCACACTTGTAACAGCAGAATCATGAAGATTATCACTGATAATGCATATCTCAGCTGGAAACAACAACGATACCGAAGATATGGCAGCTTCCGCATATCAAACGCACTGTGGAGTGCTGAAAACACCAGAAAACGTGTTTTTCGCATTCAATAGCACGAAAACAGCGATTTCGGTGATTCTGCACACTTGTAACAGCAGAATGATGAAGATTATCACTGAAAATGCATATCTCAGCTGGAAACAACAACGATACCGAAGATATCGCAGTTTCCGCATCTCAATCGCTCTGTGGCGTGCTGAAAACACCAGAAAACGTGTTTTTCGCATTCAATAGCACGAAAACAGCGATTACGGTGATTCTGCACATTTGTAACAGCAGAATTATGAAGATTATCTCTGAAAATGCATATCTCAGCTGGAAACAACAACGATACCGAAGATATCGCAGTTTCCGCATATCAAACGCACTGTGGAGTGCTGAAAACACCAGAAAACGTGTTTTTCGCATCCAATAGCACGAAAACAGCGATTTCGGTGATTCTGCACACTTGTCACAGAAGAAACTCGAAGATTATCGTAGAAAATGCATATCTCAGCTGGAAACAACAACGACACCGAAGTTATCGCAGTTTCCGCATATCAAACGCACTGTGGAGTGCTGAAAACACCAGAAAACGTTTTTTTCGCATTCAAAAGCACGAAAACAGCGATTTCGGTGATTCTGCACACTTGTAACAGCAGAATGATGAAGATTATCACTGAAAATGCATATCTCAGCTGGAAACAACAACGATACCGAAGATATCGCAGTTTCCGCATCTCAATCGCTCTGTGGCGTGCTGAAAACACCAGAAAACGTGTTTTTCGCATTCAATAGCACGAAAACAGCGATTACGGTGATTCTGCACATTTGTAACAGCAGAATCATGAAGATTATCACTGAAAATGCATATCTCAGCTGGAAACAACAACGATACCGAAGATATCGCAGTTTCCGCAAGTCAATCGCTCTGTGGCGTGCTGAAAACACCAGAAAACGTGTTTTTCGCATTCAAAAGCACGAAAACAGCGATTTCGGTGATTCTGCACATTTGTAACAGCAGAATCATAAAGATTATCACTGAAAATGCATATCTCAGCTGGAAACAACAACGATACCGAAGATATGGCAGTTTCCGCATATCAAACGCACTGTGGAGTGCTGAAAACACCAGAAAACGTTTTTTTCGCATTCAAAAGCACGAAAACAGCGATTTCGGTGATTCAGCACATTTGTGACAGCAGAATCATTAAGATTATCACTGAAAATGCATATCTCAGCTGGAAACAGACACGATACCGAAGATATCGCAGTATCCGCATGTCAAACGCTCTGTGGCGTGCTGAAAACACCAGAAAACGTGTTTTTCGCATTCAAAAGCACGAAAACAGCGATTACGGTGATTCTGCACATTTGTAACAGCAGAATAATGAAGATTATCTCTGAAAATGCATATCTCAGCTGGAAACAACAACGATACCGAAGATATCGCAGTTTCCGCATGTCAAACGCTCTGTGGCGTGCTGAAAACACCAGAAAACGTGTTTTTCGCATTCAATAGCACGAAAACAGCGATTTCGGTGATTCTGCACACTTGTAACAGCAGAATCATGAAGATTATCACTGAAAATGCATATCTCAGCTGGAAACAACAACGATACCGAAGATATCGCAGTTTCCGCATGTCAAACGCTCTGTGGCGTGCTGAAAAGACCAGAAAACGTGTTTTTCGCATCCAATAGCACGAAAACAGCGATTTCGGTGATTCTGCATACTTGTAACAGCAGAATCATGAAGATTATCACTGAAAATGCATATCTCAGCTGGAAACATCAACGATACCGAAGATATCGCAGTTTCCGCATGTCAAACGCTCTGTGGCGTGCTGAAAACACCAGAAAACGTGTTTTTCGCATCCAATAGCACGAAAACAGCGATTTCGGTGATTCTGCATACTTGTAACAGCAGAATCATGAAGATTATCACTGAAAATGCATATCTCAGCTGGAAACATCAACGATACCGAAGATATGGCAGTTTCCTCATATCAAACGCACTGTGGAGTGCTGAAAACACCAGAAAACGTGTTTTTCGCATTCAATAGCACGAAAACAGCGATTTCGGTGGTTCTGCACACTTGTAACAGCAGACTGATGAAGATTATCACTGATAATGCATATCTCAGCTGGAAACAACAGCGATACCGAAGATATGGCAGTTTCCGCATATCAAACGCACTGTGGAGTGCTGAAAACACCAGAAAACGAGTTTTTCGCATTCAATAGCACGAAAACAGCGATTGCGGTGATTCTGCACACTTGTCACAGAAGAAACTCGAAGATTATCGTAGAAAATGCATATCTAAGTAGGAAACATCAACGATACCGAAGATATGGCAGTTTACTCATATCAAACGCACTGTGGAGTGCCGAAAACACCAGAAAACGTGTTTTTCGCATTCAATAGCACGAAAACAGCGATTTCGGTGGTTCTGCACACTTGTAACAGCAGAATCATGAAGATTATCACTGAAAATGCATATCTCAGCTGGAAACAACAACGATACCGAAGATATCGCAGTTTCCGCATGTCAAACGCTCTGTGGCGTGCTGAAAACACCAGAAAACGTGTTTTTCGCATCCAATAGCACGAAAACAGCGATTTCGGTGATTCTGCATACTTGTAACAGCAGAATCATGAAGATTATCACTGAAAATGCATATCTCAGCTGGAAACATCAACGATACCGAAGATATGGCAGTTTCCTCATATCAAACGCACTGTGGAGTGCTGAAAACACCAGAAAACGTGTTTTTCGCATTCAATAGCACGAAAACAGCGATTTCGGTGGTTCTGCACACTTGTAACAGCAGAATCATGAAGATTATCACTGATAATGCATATCTCAGCTGGAAACAACAACGATACCGAAGATATGGCAGTTTCCGCATATCAAACGCACTGTGGAGTGCTGAAAACACCAGAAAACGTGTTTTTCGCATTCAATAGCACGAAAACAGCGATTTCGGTGATTCTGCACACTTGTAACAGCAGAATGATGAAGATTATCACTGAAAATGCATATCTCAGCTGGAAACAACAACGATACCGAAGATATCGCAGTTTCCGCATCTCAATCGCTCTGTGGCGTGCTGAAAACACCAGAAAACGTGTTTTTCGCATTCAAAAGCACGAAAACAGCGATTACGGTGATTCTGCACATTTGTAACAGCAGACTGATGAAGATTATCACTGATAATGCATATCTCAGCTGGAAACAACAGCGATACCGAAGATATGGCAGTTTCCGCATATCAAACGCACTGTGGAGTGCTGAAAACACCAGAAAACGAGTTTTTCGCATTCAATAGCACGAAAACAGCGATTGCGGTGATTCTGCACACTTGTCACAGAAGAAACTCGAAGATTATCGTAGAAAATGCATATCTAAGTAGGAAACATCAACGATACCGAAGATATGGCAGTTTACTCATATCAAACGCACTGTGGAGTGCTGAAAACACCAGAAAACGTGTTTTTCGCCTTCAATAGCACGAAAACAGCGATTTCGGTGGTTCTGCACACTTGTAACAGCAGAATCATGAAGATTATCACTGAAAATGCATATCTCAGCTGGAAACAACAACGATACCGAAGATATCGCAGTTTCCGCATGTCAAACGCTCTGTGGCGGGCTGAAAACACCAGAAAACGTGTTTTTCGCATCCAATAGCACGAAAACAGCGATTTCGGTGGTTCTGCACACTTGTAACAGCAGAATCATGAAGATTATCACTGAAAATGCATATCTCAGCTCGAAACAACAACGATACCGAAGATATCGCAGTTTCCGCATGTCAAACGCTCTGTGGCGTGCTGAAAACACCAGAAAACGTGTTTTTCGCATTCAAAAGCACGAAAACAGCGATTACGGTGATTCTGCACATTTGTAACAGCAGAATTATGAAGATTATCACTGAAAATGCATATCTCAGCTGGAAACAACAACGATACCGAAGATATCGCAGTTTCCGCATATCAAACGCACTGTGGAGTGCTGAAAACACCGGAAAACGTTTTTTTCGCATTCAAAAGCACGAAAACAGCGATTTCGGTGATTCTGCACACTTGTAACAGCAGAATCATGAAGATTATCATTGAAAATGCATATCTCAGCTGGAAACATCAACGATACCGAAGATATGGCAGTTTCCGCATATCAAACGCACTGTGGAGTGATGAAAACACCAGAAAACGTGTTTTTCGCATTCAATAGCACGAAAACAGCGATTGCGGTGATTCTGCACACTTGTCACAGAAGAAACTCGAAGATAATCGTAGAAAATGCATATCTCAGCTGGAAACAACAACGATACCGAAGATATCGCAGTTTCCGCATGTCAAACGCACTGTGGAGTGCTGAAAACACCAGAAAACGTGTTTTTCGCATTCAATAGCACGAAAACAGCGATTACGGTGATTCTGCACATTTGTAACAGCAGAATTATGAAGATTATCTCTGAAAATGCATATCTCAGCTGGAAACAGCAACGATACCGAAGATATCGCAGTTTCCGCATGTCAAACGCTCTGTGGCGTGCTGAAAACACCAGAAAACGTGTTTTTCGCATTCAATAGCACGAAAACAGCGATTACGGTGATTCTGCACATTTGTAACAGCAGAATTATGAAGATTATCTCTGAAAATGCATATCTCAGCTGGAAACAACAACGATACCGAAGATATCGCAGTTTCCGCATGTCAAACGCTCTGTGGCGTGCTGAAAACACCAGAAAACGTGTTTTTCGCAACCAATAGCACGAAAACAGCGATTTCGGTGATTCTGCATACTTGTAACAGCAGAATCATAAAGATTATCACTGAAAATGCATATCTCAGCTGGAAACATCAACGATACCGAAGATATGGCAGTTTCCTCATATCAAACGCACTGTGGAGTGCTGAAAACACCAGAAAACGTGTTTTTCGCATTCAATAGCACGAAAACAGCGATTTCGGTGGTTCTGCACACTTGTAACAGCAGACTGATGAAGATTATCACTGATAATGCATATCTCAGCTGGAAACAACAGCGATACCGAAGATATGGCAGTTTCCGCATATCAAACGCACTGTGGAGTGCTGAAAACACCAGAAAACGAGTTTTTCGCATTCAATAGCACGAAAACAGCGATTGCGGTGATTCTGCACACTTGTCACAGAAGAAACTCGAAGATTATCGTAGAAAATGCATATCTAAGTAGGAAACATCAACGATACCGAAGATATGGCAGTTTACTCATATCAAACGCACTGTGGAGTGCTGAATACACCAGAAAACGTGTTTTTCGCATTCAATAGCACGAAAACAGCGATTTCGGTGGTTCTGCACACTTGTAACAGCAGAATCATGAAGATTATCACTGAAAATGCATATCTCAGCTGGAAACAACAACGATACCGAAGATATCGCAGTTTCCGCATGTCAAACGCTCTGTGGCGTGCTGAAAACACCAGAAAACGTGTTTTTCGCATCCAATAGCACGAAAACAGCGATTTCGGTGATTCTGCATACTTGTAACAGCAGAATCATGAAGATTATCACTGAAAATGCATATCTCAGCTGGAAACAACAACGATACCGAAGATATCGCAGTTTCCGCATGTCAAACGCTCTGTGGCGTGCTGAAAACACCAGAAAACGTGTTTTTCGCATCCAATAGCACGAAAACAGCGATTTCGGTGATTCTGCATACTTGTAACAGCAGAATCATGAAGATTATCACTGAAAATGCATATCTCAGCTGGAAACATCAACGATACCGAAGATATGGCAGTTTCCTCATATCAAACGCACTGTGGAGTGCTGAAAACACCAGAAAACGTGTTTTTCGCATTCAATAGCACGAAAACAGCGATTTCGGTGGTTCTGCACACTTGTAACAGCAGAATCATGAAGATTATCACTGATAATGCATATCTCAGCTGGAAACAACAACGATACCGAAGATATGGCAGCTTCCGCATATCAAACGCACTGTGGAGTGCTGAAAACACCAGAAAACGTGTTTTTCGCATTCAATAGCACGAAAACAGCGATTTCGGTGATTCTGCACACTTGTAACAGCAGAATGATGAAGATTATCACTGAAAATGCATATCTCAGCTGGAAACAACAACGATACCGAAGATATCGCAGTTTCCGCATCTCAATCGCTCTGTGGCGTGCTGAAAACACCAGAAAACGTGTTTTTCGCATTCAATAGCACGAAAACAGCGATTTCGGTGATTCTGCACACTTGTAACAGCAGAATCATGAAGATTATCACTGAAAATGCATATCTCAGCTGGAAACAACAACGATACCGAAGATATCGCAGTTTCCGCATGTCAAACGCTCTGTGGCGGGCTGAAAACACCAGAAAACGTGTTTTTCGCATCCAATAGCACGAAAACAGCGATTTCGGTGGTTCTGCACACTTGTAACAGCAGAATCATGAAGATTATCACTGAAAATGCATATCTCAGCTCGAAACAACAACGATACCGAAGATATCGCAGTTTCCGCATGTCAAACGCTCTGTGGCGTGCTGAAAACACCAGAAAACGTGTTTTTCGCATTCAAAAGCACGAAAACAGCGATTACGGTGATTCTGCACATTTGTAACAGCAGAATTATGAAGATTATCACTGAAAATGCATATCTCAGCTGGAAACAACAACGATACCGAAGATATCGCAGTTTCCGCATATCAAACGCACTGTGGAGTGCTGAAAACACCGGAAAACGTTTTTTTCGCATTCAAAAGCACGAAAACAGCGATTTCGGTGATTCTGCACACTTGTAACAGCAGAATCATGAAGATTATCATTGAAAATGCATATCTCAGCTGGAAACATCAACGATACCGAAGATATGGCAGTTTCCGCATATCAAACGCACTGTGGAGTGATGAAAACACCAGAAAACGTGTTTTTCGCATTCAATAGCACGAAAACAGCGATTGCGGTGATTCTGCACACTTGTCACAGAAGAAACTCGAAGATAATCGTAGAAAATGCATATCTCAGCTGGAAACAACAACGATACCGAAGATATCGCAGTTTCCGCATGTCAAACGCACTGTGGAGTGCTGAAAACACCAGAAAACGTGTTTTTCGCATTCAATAGCACGAAAACAGCGATTACGGTGATTCTGCACATTTGTAACAGCAGAATTATGAAGATTATCTCTGAAAATGCATATCTCAGCTGGAAACAGCAACGATACCGAAGATATCGCAGTTTCCGCATGTCAAACGCTCTGTGGCGTGCTGAAAACACCAGAAAACGTGTTTTTCGCATTCAATAGCACGAAAACAGCGATTACGGTGATTCTGCACATTTGTAACAGCAGAATTATGAAGATTATCTCTGAAAATGCATATCTCAGCTGGAAACAACAACGATACCGAAGATATCGCAGTTTCCGCATGTCAAACGCTCTGTGGCGTGCTGAAAACACCAGAAAACGTGTTTTTCGCAACCAATAGCACGAAAACAGCGATTTCGGTGATTCTGCATACTTGTAACAGCAGAATCATAAAGATTATCACTGAAAATGCATATCTCAGCTGGAAACATCAACGATACCGAAGATATGGCAGTTTCCTCATATCAAACGCACTGTGGAGTGCTGAAAACACCAGAAAACGTGTTTTTCGCATTCAATAGCACGAAAACAGCGATTTCGGTGGTTCTGCACACTTGTAACAGCAGACTGATGAAGATTATCACTGATAATGCATATCTCAGCTGGAAACAACAGCGATACCGAAGATATGGCAGTTTCCGCATATCAAACGCACTGTGGAGTGCTGAAAACACCAGAAAACGAGTTTTTCGCATTCAATAGCACGAAAACAGCGATTGCGGTGATTCTGCACACTTGTCACAGAAGAAACTCGAAGATTATCGTAGAAAATGCATATCTAAGTAGGAAACATCAACGATACCGAAGATATGGCAGTTTACTCATATCAAACGCACTGTGGAGTGCTGAATACACCAGAAAACGTGTTTTTCGCATTCAATAGCACGAAAACAGCGATTTCGGTGGTTCTGCACACTTGTAACAGCAGAATCATGAAGATTATCACTGAAAATGCATATCTCAGCTGGAAACAACAACGATACCGAAGATATCGCAGTTTCCGCATGTCAAACGCTCTGTGGCGTGCTGAAAACACCAGAAAACGTGTTTTTCGCATCCAATAGCACGAAAACAGCGATTTCGGTGATTCTGCATACTTGTAACAGCAGAATCATGAAGATTATCACTGAAAATGCATATCTCAGCTGGAAACATCAACGATACCGAAGATATGGCAGTTTCCTCATATCAAACGCACTGTGGAGTGCTGAAAACACCAGAAAACGTGTTTTTCGCATTCAATAGCACGAAAACAGCGATTTCGGTGGTTCTGCACACTTGTAACAGCAGAATCATGAAGATTATCACTGATAATGCATATCTCAGCTGGAAACAACAACGATACCGAAGATATGGCAGTTTCCGCATATCAAACGCACTGTGGAGTGCTGAAAACACCAGAAAACGTGTTTTTCGCATTCAATAGCACGAAAACAGCGATTTCGGTGATTCTGCACACTTGTAACAGCAGAATGATGAAGATTATCACTGAAAATGCATATCTCAGCTGGAAACAACAACGATACCGAAGATATCGCAGTTTCCGCATCTCAATCGCTCTGTGGCGTGCTGAAAACACCAGAAAACGTGTTTTTCGCATTCAATAGCACGAAAACAGCGATTTCGGTGATTCTGCACACTTGTAACAGCAGAATCATGAAGATTATCACTGAAAATGCATATCTCAGATGGAAACAACAACGATACCGAAGATATCGCAGTTTCCGCATGTCAAACGCTCTGTGGCGGGCTGAAAACACCAGAAAACGTGTTTTTCGCATCCAATAGCACGAAAACAGCGATTTCGGTGATTCTGCATACTTGTAACAGCAGAATCATGAAGATTATCACTGAAAATGCATATCTCAGCTGGAAACATCAACGATACCGAAGATATGGCAGTTTCCTCATATCAAACGCACTGTGGAGTGCTGAAAACACCAGAAAACGTGTTTTTCGCATTCAATAGCACGAAAACAGCGATTTCGGTGGTTCTGCACACTTGTAACAGCAGAATGATGAAGATTATCACTGATAATGCACATCTCAGCTGGAAACAACAGCGATACCGAAGATATGGCAGTTTCCGCATATCAAACGCACTGTGGAGTGCTGAAAACACCAGAAAACGTGTTTTTCGCATCCAATAGCACGAAAACAGCGATTTCGGTGATTCTGCACACTTTTCACAGAAGAAACTCGAAGATTATCGTAGAAAATGCATATCTCAGCTGGAAACAAACAACGATACCGAAGATATCGCAGTTTCCGCATATCAAACGCACTGTGGAGTGCTGAAAACACCATAAAACGTGTTTTTCGCATTCAATAGCACGAAAACAGCGATTTCGGTGATTCTGCACACTTGTAACAGCAGAATCATGAAGATTATCACTGAAAATGCATATCTCAGCTGGAAACAACAGCGATACCGAAGATATGGCAGTTTCCGCATATCAAACGCACTGTGGAGTGCTGAAAACACCAGAAAACGTGTTTTTCGCATCCAATAGCACGAAAACAGCGATTTCGGTGATTCTGCACACTTTTCACAGAAGAAACTCGAAGATTATCGTAGAAAATGCATATCTCAGCTGGAAACAAACAACGATACCGAAGATATCGCAGTTTCCGCATATCAAACGCACTGTGGAGTGCTGAAAACACCATAAAACGTGTTTTTCGCATTCAATAGCACGAAAACAGCGATTTCGGTGATTCTGCACACTTGTAACAGCAGAATCATGAAGATTATCACTGAAAATGCACATCTCAGCTGGAAACAACAACGATACCGAAGATATCGCAGTTTCCGCATGTCAAACGCTCTGTGGCGTGCTGAAAACACCAGAAAACGTGTTTTTCGCATTCAATAGCACGAAAACAGCGATTTCGGTGATTCTGCACACTTGTAACAGCAAAATCATGAAGATTATCACTGAAAATGCATATCTCAGCTCGAAACAACAACGATACCGAAGATATCGCAGTTTCCGCATGTCAAACGCTCTGTGGCGTGCTGAAAACACCAGAAAACGTGTTTTTCGCATTCAAAAGCACGAAAACAGCGATTACGGTGATTCTGCACATTTGTAACAGCAGAATTATGAAGATTATCACTGAAAATGCATATCTCAGCTGGAAACATCAACGATACCGAAGATATCGCAGTTTCCGCATATCAAACGCACTGTGGAGTGCTGAAAACACCAGAAAACGTGTTTCTCGCATTCAATAGCACGAAAACAGCGATTTCGGTGATTCTGCACATTTGTAACAGCAGAATCATAAAGATTATCACTGAAAATGCATATCTCAGCTGGAAACAACAACGATACCGAAGATATGGCAGTTTCCACATATCAAACGCACTGTGGAGTGCTGAAAACACCAGAAAACGTTTTTTTCGCATTCAAAAGCACGAAAACAGCGATTTTGGTGATTATGCACACTTGTAGCAGCAGAATCATGAAGATTATCATTGAAAATGCATATCTCAGCTGGAAACATCAACGATACCGAAGATATGGCAGTTTCCGCATATCAAACGCACTGTGGAGTGATGAAAACACCAGAAAACGTGTTTTTCGCATTCAATAGCACGAAAACAGCGATTGCGGTGATTCTGCACACTTGTCACAGAAGAAACTCGAAGATTATCGTAGAAAATGCATATCTCAGCTGGAAACAACAACGATACCGAAGATATCGCAGTTTCCGCATGTCAAACGCACTGTGGAGTGCTGAAAACACCAGAAAACGTGTTTTTCGCATTCAATAGCACGAAAACAGCGATTTCGGTGATTCTGCACACTTGTAACAGCAGAATCATGAAGATTATCACTGAAAATGCATATCTCAGCTGGAAACAACAACGATACCGAAGATATCGCAGTTTCCGCATGTCAAACGCACTGTGGAGTGCTGAAAACACCAGAAAACGTGTTTTTCGCATTCAATAGCACGAAAACAGCGATTACGGTGATTCTGCACATTTGTAACAGCAGAATTATGAAGATTATCTCTGAAAATGCATATCTCAGCTGGAAACAGCAACGATACCGAAGATATCGCAGTTTCCGCATGTCAAACGCTCTGTGGCGTGCTGAAAACACCAGAAAACGTGTTTTTCGCATTCAATAGCACGAAAACCGCGATTACGGTGATT
The DNA here is from genome assembly GCA_951804975.1 of Anthophora plumipes. Lineage (NCBI taxonomy): Eukaryota > Metazoa > Arthropoda > Insecta > Hymenoptera > Apidae > Anthophora > Anthophora plumipes. The sequence continues at coordinate 3,808,568 of CATORF010000583.1, forward strand.
CTGCACATTTGTAACAGCAGAATTATGAAGATTATCTCTGAAAATGCATATCTCAGCTGGAAACATCAACGATACCGAAGATATGGCAGTTTCCGCATATCAAACGCACTGTGGAGTGATGAAAACACCAGAAAACGTGTTTTTCGCATTCAATAGCACGAAAACAGCGATTTCGGTGATTCTGCACACTTGTAACAGTAGAATCATGAAGATTATCACTGAAAATGCATATCTCAGCTGGATACAACAACGATACCGAAGATATCGCAGTTTCCGCATGTCAAACGCTCTGTGGCGTGCTGAAAACACCAGAAAACGTGTTTTTCGCATTCAATAGCACGAAAACAGCGATTGCGGTGATTCTGCACATTTGTAACAGCAGAATCATGAAGATTATCACTGATAATGCATATCTCAGCTGGAAACAACAACGATACCGAAGATATGGCAGTTTCCGCATATCAAACGCACTGTGGCGTGCTGAAAACACCAGAAAACGTTTTTTTCGCATTCAAAAGCACGAAAACAGCGATTTCGGTGATTCTGCACACTTGTAACAGCAGAATCATGAAGATTATCACTGATAATGCATATCTCAGCTGGAAACAACAACGATACCGAAGATATGGCAGTTTCCGCATATCAAACGCACTGTGGAGTGCTGAAAACACCAGAAAACGTTTTTTTCGCATTCAAAAGCACGAAAACAGCGATTTCGGTGATTCTGCACACTTGTAACAGCAGAATCATGAAGATTATCACTGATAATGCATATCTCAGCTGGAAACATCAACGATACCGAAGATATGGCAGTTTCCGCATATCAAACGCACTGTGGAGTGCTGAAATCACCAGAAAACGTGTTTTTCGCATTCAAAAGCACGAAAACAGCGATTTCGGTGATTCTGCACACTTGTAACAGCAGAATCATGAAGATTATCACTGAAAATGCATATCTCAGCTGGAAACAACAACGATACCGAAGATATCGCTTTTTCCGCATGTCAAACGTTCTGTGACGTGCTGAAAACACCAGAAAACATGTTTTTCGCATTCAAAAGCACGAAAACAGCGATTTCGGTGATTCTGCACATTTGTAACAGCAGAATGATGAAGATTATCACTGAAAATACATATCTCAGCTGGAAACATCAACGATACCGAAGATATGGCAGTTTCCGCATATCAAACGCACTGTGGAGTGATGAAAACACCAGAAAACGTGTTTTTCGCATTCAATAGCACGAAAACAGCGATTTCGGTGATTCTGCACACTTGTTACAGCAGAATCATGAAGATTATCACTGAAAATGCATATCTCAGCTGGATACAACAACGATACCGAAGATATCGCAGTTTCCGCATGTCAAACGCTCTGTGGCGTGCTGAATACACCAGAAAACGTGTTTTTAGCATTCAATAGCACGAAAACAGCGATTGCGGTGATTCTGCACATTTGTAACAGCAGAATCATGAAGATTATCACTGATAATGCATATCTCAGCTGGAAACAACAACGATACCGAAGATATGGCAGTTTCCGCATATCAAACGCACTGTGGAGTGCTGAAAACACCAGAAAACGTTTTTTTCGCATTCAAAAGCACGAAAACAGCGATTTCGGTGGTTCTGCACACTTGTAACAGCAGAATCATGAAGATTATCACTGATAATGCATATCTCAGCTGGAAACAACAACGATACCGAAGATATGGCAGTTTCCGCATATCAAACCCACTGTGGAGTGCTGAAAACACCAGAAAACGTTTTTTTCGCATTCAATAGCACGAAAACAGCGATTTCGGTGATTCTGCACACTTGTAACAGCAGAATGATGAAGATTATCACTGAAAATGCATATCTCAGCTGGAAACAACAACGATACCGAAGATATCGCAGTTTCCGCATATCAAACGCTCTGTGGCGTGCTGATAACACCAGAAAACGTGTTTTTCGCATTCAAAAGCACGAAAACAGCGATTACGGTGATTCTGCACATTTGTAACAGCAGAATTATGAAGATTATCTCTGAAAATGCATATCTCAGCTGGAAACAACAACGATACCGAAGATATCGCAGTTTCCGCATATCAAACGCACTGTGGAGTGCTGAAAACACCAGAAAACGTGTTTTTCGCATCCAATAGCACGAAAACAGCGCTTTCGGTGATTCTGCACACTTTTCAGAGAAGAAACTCGAAGATTATCGTAGAAAATGCATATCTCAGCTGGAAACAAACAACGATACCGAAGATATCGCAGTTTCCGCATATCAAACGCACTGTGGAGTGCTGAAAACACCATGAAACGTGTTTTTCGCATCCAATAGCACGAAAACAGCGATTTCGGTGATTCTGCACACTTGTCACAGAAGAAACTCGAAGATTATCGTAGAAAATGCATATCTCAGCCGGAAACAACAACGATACCGAAGATATCGCAGTTTCCGCATATCAAACGCACTGTGGAGTGCTGAAAACACCAGAAAACGTGTTTTTCGCATCCAATAGCACGAAAACAGCGATTTCGGTGATTCTGCACACTTTTCAGAGAAGAAACTCGAAGATTATCGTAGAAAATGCATATCTCAGCTGGAAACAAACAACGATACCGAAGATATCGCAGTTTCCGCATATCAAACGCACTGTGGAGTGCTGAAAACACCATGAAACGTGTTTTTCGCATCCAATAGCACGAAAACAGCGATTTCGGTGATTCTGCACACTTGTCACAGAAGAAACTCGAAGATTATCGTAGAAAATGCATATCTCAGCCGGAAACAACAACGATACCGAAGATATGGCAGTTTCCGCATATCAAACGCACTGTGGAGTGCTGAAAACACCAGAAAACGTTTTTTTCGCATTCAAAAGCACGAAAACAGCGATTTCGGTGATTCTGCACACTTGTAACAGCAGAATCATGAAGATTATCACTGATAATGCATATCTCAGCTGGAAACAACAACGATACCGAAGATATGGCAGTTTCCGCATATCAAACGCACTGTGGAGTGCTGAAAACACCAGAAAACGTTTTTTTCGCATTCAAAAGCACGAAAACAGCGATTTCGGTGATTCTGCACACTTGTAACAGCAGAATCATGAAGATTATCACTGAAAATGCATATCTCAGCTGGAAACAACAACGATACCGAAGATATCGCTTTTTCCGCATGTCAAACGTTCTGTGACGTGCTGAAAACACCAGAAAACGTGTTTTTCGCATTCAAAAGCACGAAAACAGCGATTTCGGTGATTCTGCACATTTGTAACAGCAGAATGATGAAGATTATCACTGAAAATACATATCTCAGCTGGAAACATCAACGATACCGAAGATATGGCAGTTTCCGCATATCAAACGCACTGTGGAGTGATGAAAACACCAGAAAACGTGTTTTTCGCATTCAATAGCACGAAAACAGCGATTTCGGTGATTCTGCACACTTGTTACAGCAGAATCATGAAGATTATCACTGAAAATGCATATCTCAGCTGGATACAACAACGATACCGAAGATATCGCAGTTTCCGCATGTCAAACGCTCTGTGGCGTGCTGAATACACCAGAAAACGTGTTTTTAGCATTCAATAGCACGAAAACAGCGATTGCGGTGATTCTGCACATTTGTAACAGCAGAATCATGAAGATTATCACTGATAATGCATATCTCAGCTGGAAACAACAACGATACCGAAGATATGGCAGTTTCCGCATATCAAACGCACTGTGGAGTGCTGAAAACACCAGAAAACGTTTTTTTCGCATTCAAAAGCACGAAAACAGCGATTTCGGTGGTTCTGCACACTTGTAACAGCAGAATCATGAAGATTATCACTGATAATGCATATCTCAGCTGGAAACAACAACGATACCGAAGATATGGCAGTTTCCGCATATCAAACGCACTGTGGAGTGCTGAAAACACCAGAAAACGTTTTTTTCGCATTCAATAGCACGAAAACAGCGATTTCGGTGATTCTGCACACTTGTAACAGCAGAATGATGAAGATTATCACTGAAAATGCATATCTCAGCTGGAAACAACAACGATACCGAAGATATCGCAGTTTCCGCATATCAAACGCTCTGTGGCGTGCTGATAACACCAGAAAACGTGTTTTTCGCATTCAAAAGCACGAAAACAGCGATTACGGTGATTCTGCACATTTGTAACAGCAGAATTATGAAGATTATCTCTGAAAATGCATATCTCAGCTGGAAACAACAACGATACCGAACATATCGCAGTTTCCGCATATCAAACGCACTGTGGAGTGCTGAAAACACCAGAAAACGTGTTTTTCGCATCCAATAGCACGAAAACAGCGCTTTCGGTGATTCTGCACACTTTTCAGAGAAGAAACTCGAAGATTATCGTAGAAAATGCATATCTCAGCTGGAAACAAACAACGATACCGAAGATATCGCAGTTTCCGCATATCAAACGCACTGTGGAGTGCTGAAAACACCATGAAACGTGTTTTTCGCATCCAATAGCACGAAAACAGCGATTTCGGTGATTCTGCACACTTGTCACAGAAGAAACTCGAAGATTATCGTAGAAAATGCATATCTCAGCCGGAAACAACAACGATACCGAAGATATCGCAGTTTCCGCATATCAAACGCACTGTGGAGTGCTGAAAACACCAGAAAACGTGTTTTTCGCATCCAATAGCACGAAAACAGCGATTTCGGTGATTCTGCACACTTTTCAGAGAAGAAACTCGAAGATTATCGTAGAAAATGCATATCTCAGCTGGAAACAAACAACGATACCGAAGATATCGCAGTTTCCGCATATCAAACGCACTGTGGAGTGCTGAAAACACCATGAAACGTGTTTTTCGCATCCAATAGCACGAAAACAGCGATTTCGGTGATTCTGCACACTTGTCACAGAAGAAACTCGAAGATTATCGTAGAAAATGCATATCTCAGCCGGAAACAACAACGATACCGAAGTTATCGCAGTTTCCGCATATCAAACGCACTGTGGAGTGCTGAAAACACCAGAAAACGTGTTTTTCGCATTCAAAAGCACGAAAACAGCGATTTCGGTGATTCTGCACACTTGTAACAGCAGAATCATGAAGATTATCACTGAAAATGCATATCTCAGCTGGAAACAACAACGATACCGAAGATATCGCAGTTTCCGCATATCAAACGCACTGTGGAGTGCTGAAAACACCAGAAAACGTGTTTTTCGCATCCAATAGCACGAAAACAGCGATTTCGGTGATTCTGCATACTTCTAACAGAAGTCTCACCAAGATTATCGCAGAAAATGCATATCTCAGCTGGAAACACCACGCAAATCAAGATATCGCCTGTTCTGCATATCAAACGGACTGAGGAGTGGTGAAAACAACCAGAGAACGTGTTTCTCGCATTAAGTAGCTCGAAAAGAGCGTTCTTGAAGATTCTGCATACTTCTGACAGAAGTCTCACCAATATTATCGCAGAAAATGCATATCTCATCTCGAAACCTCACGAAAATCAAGATGTTGCCGGTTCTGCATATCAAACGCACTGTGGAGTGGTGAAAACAACCAGAGAACGTGTTTATCGCATTAAATAGCTCGAATAGTGCGATCTCGAAGATCCTGCATACTTCTGACAAAAGTCCCACCAAGATTATCGCAGAAAATGCATATCTCAGCTGGAAACACCACGAAAACCGAGTTACCTCCGGTTCTGCACTTCAAACGTACCGTGGAGTGGTGAAAACACCAGAAAACGAGTTTCTCGCATTAAATAGTTCGAAAAGAGCGCTCTCGATGTTTCTGCATACTTCGGACAGATGTTTCACCAAGATTATCGTAGAAAATGCATATCTCAGCTTGAAACCCGACCGAAACCAAGATATCTCCGGTTCTGCATGTCAAACGTACTGTGGAGTGGTGAAACCACCAGAAAACGTGTTTCGTGCATTAAGTAGCTCGAAAGGAGCGCTCTCGATGTTTCTCCATACTTCGGGCAGAAGTCTCACCAAGATTATCGTAAAAAATGCATATCTCAGCTTGAAACCCCACGAAAACAAAGATATCGCTGGTTCTGTATATCAAACATACTGTGGGGTGCTGAAAACACCAGAGAACGTGTTTGTCGCATTAAATAGCTCGAATAGAGCGATCTCGATGATTCTGCATACATCGGACTGAAGTCTCACCAAGATTATCGTAAAAAATGCATATCTCAGCATGAAACGCCACGAAAACCAAGATTTCGCTGGTACTGCATATCAAACGCACTGTGGAGTGGTGAAAACACCAGATAACGTGTTTCTCGCATTAAATAGCTCGAAAAGTGCGATCTCGAAGATTCTGCATACTTCTGACAGAAGTCTCACCAGGATTTTCGTAGAAAATGCATATCTCAGCTTGAAACCCGACCGACACCAAGATATCTCCGGTTCTGCATGTCAAACGTACTGTGGAGTGGTGAAAACACCAGAAAACGTGTTTCCTGCATTAAGTAGCTCGAAAAGAGCGATCTAGATGATTCTGCATACTTCTGACTGAAGTCTCACCAATATTATCGCAGAAAATGCATATCTCAGCTTGAAACCCCACGAAAACCAAGATATCGTTGGTTCTGCATATCAAACGCACTGTGGAATGATGAAAACACCAGATAACGTGTTTCTCGCATTAAATAGCTCGAATAGAGCGATCTAGATGATTCAGCATACTTCGGACAGTAGTCTCACCAAGATTATCGCAGGAAATGCATATCTCAGCTTGAAACCCGACGAAAACCGAGTTATCTCCGGTTCTGCACATCAAACGTACCGTGGAGTGGTGAAAACACCAGAAAACGTGTTTCGCGCATTAAGTAGCTCGAAAAGAGCGCTCTCGGTGATTCTGCATACTTCTAACAGAAGTCTCACCAAGATTATCGCAGAAAATGCATATCTCAGCTGGAAACACCACGCAAATCAAGATATCGCCTGTTCTGCATATCAAACGGACTGTGGAGTGGTGAAAACAACCAGAGAACGTGTTTCTCGCATTAAGTAGCTCGAAAAGAGCGTTCTTGAAGATTCTGCATACTTCTGACAGAAGTCTCACCAATATTATCGCAGAAAATGCATATCTCATCTCGAAACCTCACGAAAATCAAGATGTTGCCGGTTCTGCATATCAAACGCACTGTGGAGTGGTGAAAACAACCAGAGAACGTGTTTATCGCATTAAATAGCTCGAATAGTGCGATCTCGAAGATCCTGCATACTTCTGACAAAAGTCCCACCAAGATTATCGCAGAAAATGCATATCTCAGCTGGAAACACCACGAAAACCGAGTTACCTCCGGTTCTGCACTTCAAACGTACCGTGGAGTGGTGAAAACACCAGAAAACGAGTTTCTCGCATTAAATAGCTCGAAAAGAGCGCTCTCGATGTTTCTGCATACTTCGGACAGATGTTTCACCAAGATTATCGTAGAAAATGCATATCTCAGCTTGAAACCCGACCGAAACCAAGATATCTCCGGTTCTGCATGTCAAACGTACTGTGGAGTGGTGAAACCACCAGAAAACGTGTTTCGTGCATTAAGTAGCTCGAAAGGAGCGCTCTCGATGTTTCTCCATACTTCGGGCAGAAGTCTCACCAAGATTATCGTAAAAAATGCATATCTCAGCTTGAAACCCCACGAAAACCAAGATATCGCTGGTTCTGTATATCAAACATACTGTGGGGTGCTGAAAACACCAGAGAACGTGTTTGTCGCATTAAATAGCTCGAATAGAGCGATCTCGATGATTCTGCATACATCGGACTGAAGTCTCACCAAGATTATCGTAAAAAATGCATATCTCAGCATGAAACGCCACGAAAACCAAGATTTCGCTGGTACTGCATATCAAACGCACTGTGGAGTGGTGAAAACACCAGATAACGTGTTTCTCGCATTAAATAGCTCGAAAAGTGCGATCTCGAAGATTCTGCATACTTCTGACAGAAGTCTCACCAGGATTTTCGTAGAAAATGCATATCTCAGCTTGAAACCCGACCGACACCAAGATATCTCCGGTTCTGCATGTCAAACGTACTGTGGAGTGGTGAAAACACCAGAAAACGTGTTTCCTGCATTAAGTAGCTCGAAAAGAGCGATCTAGATGATTCTGCATACTTCTGACTGAAGTCTCACCAATATTATCGCAGAAAATGCATATCTCAGCTTGAAACCCCACGAAAACCAAGATATCGTTGGTTCTGCATATCAAACGCACTGTGGAATGATGAAAACACCAGATAACGTGTTTCTCGCATTAAATAGCTCGAATAGAGCGATCTAGATGATTCAGCATACTTCGGACAGTAGTCTCACCAAGATTATCGCAGGAAATGCATATCTCAGCTTGAAACCCGACGAAAACCGAGTTATCTCCGGTTCTGCACATCAAACGTACCGTGGAGTGGTGAAAACACCAGAAAACGTGTTTCGCGCATTAAGTAGCTCGAAAAGAGCGTTCTCGAAGATTCTGCATACGTCTGACAGAAGTCTCACCAACATTATCGTAGAAAATGCATATCTCAGCTGGAAACACCCCGAAAATCAAAGTATCGGCGGTTCTGCATATCAAACCAACTGTGGAGTGGTGAAAACACCAGATAACGTGTTTCTCGCATTAAATAGCTCGAAAAGCGCGATCTCGATGATTCTGCATACTTCGGACAGAAGTCTCACCAAGAGTATCGTAAAACATGCATATCTCAGCTTGATACCCCACGAAAACCAAGATATTGCCGGTTCTGCATATCAAACGCACTGTGGAGTGGTGAAAACACCAGATAACGTGTTTCTCGCATTAAATAGCTCGAAAAGTGCGATATCGAAGATTCTGCATCCTTCTGACAGAAGTCTCACCAGGATTACCGTAGAAAATGCATATCTCAGCTTGAAACCCGACCGAAACCAAGATATCTCGGGTTCTGCATGTCAAACGTACTGTGGAGTGGTGAAAACACCAGAAAACGTGTTTCGTGCATTAAGTAGCTCGAAAAGAGCGATCTAGATGATTCTGCATACTTCTGACTAAAGTCTCACCAATATTATCGCAGAAAATGCATATCTCAGCTTGAAACCCCACGAAAACCAAGATATCGTTGGTTCTGCATATCAAACGCGCTGTGGAGTGGTGAAAACACCAGATAACGCGTTTCTCGCATTAAATAGCTCGAAAAGAGCGTTCTCGAAGATCCTGAATACTTCTGACAGAAGTCTCACCAAGATTATCGTACAAAATGCATATCTCAGCTTGAAACCCGACGAAAACCGAGTTATCTCCGGTTCTGCACATCAAACGTACCGTGGAGTGGTGAAAACACCAGAAAACGTGTTTCGCGCATTATGTAGCTCGAAAAGAGCGTTCTCGAAGATTCTGCATACTTCTGACAGAAGTCTCACCAACATTATCGTAGAAAATGCATATCTCAGCTGGAAACACCACGAAAATCAAGGTATCGCCGGTTCTGCATATCAAACCAACTGTGGAGTGGTGAAAACACCAGAAAACGTGTTTCCTGCATTAAGTTGCTCGAAAAGAGCGATCTAGATGATTCTGCATACTTCTGACTGAAGTCTCACCAATATTATCGCAGAAAATGCATATCTCAGCTTGAAACCCCACGAAAACCAAGATATCGTTGGTTCTGCATATCAAACGCACTGTGGAGTGGTGAAAACACCAGATAACGTGTTTCTCGCATTAAATAGCTCGAAAAGAGCGATCTAGATGATTCAGCATACTTCGGACGGAAGTCTCACCAAGATTATCGCAGGAAATGCATATCTCAGCTTGAAACCCGACGAAAACCGAGTTATCTCCGGTTCTGCACATCAAACGTACCGTGGAGTGGTGAAAACACCAGAAAACGTGTTTCGCGCATTAAGTAGCTCGAAAAGAGCGTTCTCGATGATTCTGCATACTTCTGACAGAAGTCTCACCAACATTATCGTAGAAAATGCATATCTCAGCTGGAAACACCACGAAAATCAAAGTATCGCCGGTTCTGCATATCAAACCAACTGTGGAGTGGTGAAAACACCAGATAACGTGTTTCTCGTATTAAATAGCTCGAAAAGCGCGATCTCGATGATTCTGCATACTTCGGACAGAAGTCTCACCACGATTATCGCAGAAAATGCATATCTGAGCTTGAAACCCCACGAAAACCAAGATATCGCAGGTTCTGCATATCAAACGCACTGTGGAGTGGTGAAAACACCAGATAACTTGTTTCTCGCATTAAATAGCACGAAAAGAGCGATCTCGATGATTCTGCATACTTCGGACAGAAGTCTCACCAAGATTAGCGCAGAAAATGCATATCTCAGCTCGAAACCCCACGAAAACCAAGATATCTCCGGTTCTGCATATCAAACCAACTGTGGAGTGGTGTAAACACCAGATAACGTGTTTCTCGCATTAAATAGCTCGAAAAGCGCGATCTCGATGATTTTGCATACTTCTAACAGAAGTCTCACTAAGATTATCGCAGAAAATGCATATCTCAGCTTGAAACCCGACCGAAACCAAGATATCTCCGGTTGTGCATGTCAAACGTACTGTGGAGTGGTGAAAACACCAGAAAACGTGTTTCGTGCATTAAGTAGCTCGAAAAGAGCGATCTAGATGATTCTGCATACTTCTGACTAAAGTCTCACCAATATTATCGCAGAAAATGCATATCTCAGCTTGAAACCCCACGAATACCAAGATATCGCCGGTTTTGCATATCAAACGCACTGTGGAGTGGTGAAAACACCGGATAAGGTTTTTCTCGCATTAAATAGCTCGAAAAGCGCCATCTCGATGATTCTGCATACTTCGGACAGAAGTCTCACCAAGAGTATCGTAAAACATGCATATCTCAGCTTGATACCCCACGAAAACCAAGATATTGCCGGTTCTGCATATCAAACGCACTGTGGAGTGGTGAAAACACCAGATAACGTGTTTCTCGCATTAAATAGCTCGAAAAGTGCGATATCGAAGATTCTGCATCCTTCTGACAGAAGTCTCACCAGGATTACCGTAGAAAATGCATATCTCAGCTTGAAACCCGACCGAAACCAAGATATCTCCGGTTCTGCATGTCAAACGTACTGTGGAGTGGTGAAAACACCAGAAAACGTGTTTCGTGCATTAAGTAGCTCGAAAAGAGCGATCTAGATGATTCTGCATACTTCGGACAGAAGTCTCACCAAGATTATCGTAAAAAATGCATATCTCAGCTTGAAACCCCTCGAAAACCAAGATATCTCCGGTTCTGCATATCAAACCAACTGTGGAGTGGTGTAAACACCAGATAACGTGTTTCTCACATTAAATAGCTCGAAAAGCGCGATCTCGATGATTTTGCATACTTCTAACAGAAGTCTCACTAAGATTATCGCAGAAAATGCATATCTCAGCTTGAAACCCGACCGAAACCAAGATATCTCCGGTTGTGCATGTCAAACGTACTGTGGAGTGGTGAAAACACCAGAAAACGTGTTTCGTGCATTAAGTAGCTCGAAAAGAGCGATCTAGATGATTCTGCATACTTCTGACTAAAGTCTCACCAATATTATCGCAGAAAATGCATATCTCAGCTTGAAACCCCACGAATACCAAGATATCGCCGGTTTTGCATATCAAACGCACTGTGGAGTGGTGAAAACACCGGATAAGGTTTTTCTCGCATTAAATAGCTCGAAAAGCGCCATCTCGATGATTCTGCATACTTCGGACAGAAGTCTCACTAAGAGTATCGTAAAACATGCATATCTCAGCTTGATACCCCACGAAAACCAAGATATTGCCGGTTCTGCATATCAAACGCACTGTGGAGTGGTGAAAACACCAGATAACGTGTTTCTCGCATTAAATAGCTCGAAAAGTGCGATATCGAAGATTCTGCATCCTTCTGACAGAAGTCTCACCAGGATTACCGTAGAAAATGCATATCTCAGCTTGAAAACCGACCGAAACCAAGATATCTCCGGTTGTGCATGTCAAACGTACTGTGGAGTGGTGAAAACACCAGAAAACGTGTTTCGTGCATTAAGTAGCTCGAAAAGAGCGATCTAGATGATTCTGCATACTTCTGACTAAAGTCTCACCAATATTATCGCAGAAAATGCATATCTCAGCTTGAAACCCCACGAATACCAAGATATCGCCGGTTTTGCATATCAAACGCACTGTGGAGTGGTGAAAACACCGGATAAGGTTTTTCTCGCATTAAATAGCTCGAAAAGCGCCATCTCGATGATTCTGCATACTTCGGACAGAAGTCTCACCAAGAGTATCGTAAAACATGCATATCTCAGCTTGATACCCCACGAAAACCAAGATATTGCCGGTTCTGCATATCAAACGCACTGTGGAGTGGTGAAAACACCAGATAACGTGTTTCTCGCATTAAATAGCTCGAAAAGTGCGATATCGAAGATTCTGCATCCTTCTGACAGAAGTCTCACCAGGATTACCGTAGAAAATGCATATCTCAGCTTGAAACCCGACCGAAACCAAGATATCTCCGGTTCTGCATGTCAAACGTACTGTGGAGTGGTGAAAACACCAGAAAACGTGTTTCGTGCATTAAGTAGCTCGAAAAGAGCGATCTAGATGATTCTGCATACTTCGGACAGAAGTCTCACCAAGATTATCGTAAAAAATGCATATCTCAGCTTGAAACCCCTCGAAAACCAAGATATCTCCGGTTCTGCATATCAAACCAACTGTGGAGTGGTGTAAACACCAGATAACGTGTTTCTCACATTAAATAGCTCGAAAAGCGCGATCTCGATGATTTTGCATACTTCTAACAGAAGTCTCACTAAGATTATCGCAGAAAATGCATATCTCAGCTTGAAACCCGACCGAAACCAAGATATCTCCGGTTGTGCATGTCAAACGTACTGTGGAGTGGTGAAAACACCAGAAAACGTGTTTCGTGCATTAAGTAGCTCGAAAAGAGCGATCTAGATGATTCTGCATACTTCTGACTAAAGTCTCACCAATATTATCGCAGAAAATGCATATCTCAGCTTGAAACCCCACGAAAACCAAGATATCGCCGGTTTTGCATATCAAACGCACTGTGGAGTGGTGAAAACACCGGATAAGGTTTTTCTCGCATTATCTAGCTCGAAAAGAGCGATATCGATGTTTCAGCATACTTCGGACAGAAGTCTCACCAGGATTATCGTAGAAAATGCATATCTCAGATTGAAACCCGACCGAAACCAAGATATCTCCGGTTCTGCATGTCAAACGTACTGTGGAGTGGTGAAAACACCAGAAAACGAGTTCGTGCATTAAGTAGCTCGAAAAGAGCGATCTAGATGATTCTGCATGCTTCTGACTGAAGCCTCACCAATATTATCGCAGAAAATGCATATCACAGCTCGAAACCTCACGAAAATCAAGATGTTGCCGGTTTTGCATATCAAACGCACTGTGGAGTGGTGAAAACAACCAGAGAACGTGTTTCTCACATTAAATAGCTCGAATAGTGCGATCTCGATGATTCTGCATACATCGGACAGAAGTCTCACCAAGATTATCGTATAAAATGCATATCGCAGCTTGAAACCCCACGTAAACCAAGATATCGCTGGTACTGCATATCAAACGCACTGTGGAGTGGTGAAAACACCAGATAACGTGTTTCTCGCATTAAATAGCTCGATAAGAGCGTTCTCGAAGATCCTGCATACTTCTGACAGAAGTCTCACCAAGATTATCGTAGAAAATGCATATCTCAGCTAGAAACCCGACGAAAACCGAGTTATCTCCGGTTCTGCACATCAAACGTACCGTGGAGTGGTGAAAACACCAGAAAACGTGTTTCGCGCATTAAGTAGCTCGAAAAGAGCGATCTAGATGATTCTGCATACTTCTGACTAAAGTCTCACCAATATTATCGCAGAAAATGCATATCTCAGCTTGAAACCCCACGAAAACCAAGATATCGTTGGTTCTGCATATCAAACGCGCTGTGGAGTGGTGAAAACACCAGATAACGCGTTTCTCGCATTAAATAGCTCGAAAAGAGCGTTCTCGAAGATCCTGAATACTTCTGACAGAAGTCTCACCAAGATTATCGTACAAAATGCATATCTCAGCTTGAAACCCGACGAAAACCGAGTTATCTCCGGTTCTGCACATCAAACGTACCGTGGAGTGGTGAAAACACCAGAAAACGTGTTTCGCGCATTAAGTAGCTCGAAAAGAGCGTTCTCGAAGATTCTGCATACTTCTGACAGAAGTCTCACCAACATTATCGTAGAAAATGCATATCTCAGCTGGAAACACCACGAAAATCAAGGTATCGCCGGTTCTGCATATCAAACCAACTGTGGAGTGGTGAAAACACCAGAAAACGTGTTTCCTGCATTAAGTAGCTCGAAAAGAGCGATCTAGATGATTCTGCATACTTCTGACTGAAGTCTCACCAATATTATCGCAGAAAATGCATATCTCAGCTTGAAACCCCACGAAAACCAAGATATCGTTGGTTCTGCATATCAAACGCACTGTGGAGTGGTGAAAACACCAGATAACGTGTTTCTCGCATTAAATAGCTCGAAAAGAGCGATCTAGATGATTCAGCATACTTCGGACGGAAGTCTCACCAAGATTATCGCAGGAAATGCATATCTCAGCTTGAAACCCGACGAAAACCGAGTTATCTCCGGTTCTGCACATCAAACGTACCGTGGAGTGGTGAAAACACCAGAAAACGTGTTTCGCGCATTAAGTAGCTCGAAAAGAGCGTTCTCGAAGATTCTGCATACTTCTGACAGAAGTCTCACCAACATTATCGTAGAAAATGCATATCTCAGCTGGAAACACCACGAAAATCAAAGTATCGCCGGTTCTGCATATCAAACCAACTGTGGAGTGGTGAAAACACCAGATAACGTGTTTCTCGTATTAAATAGCTCGAAAAGCGCGATCTCGATGATTCTGCATACTTCGGACAGAAGTCTCACCAATATTATCGCAGAAAATGCATATCTCATCTCGAAACCTCACGAAAATCAAGATGTTGCCGGTTCTGCATATCAAACGCACTGTGGAGTGGTGAAAACAACCAGAGAACGTGTTTATCGCATTAAATAGCTCGAATAGTGCGATCTCGAAGATCCTGCATACTTCTGACAAAAGTCCCACCAAGATTATCGCAGAAAATGCATATCTCAGCTCGAAACCCCACGAAAACCAAGATATCTCCGGTTCTGCATATCAAACCAACTGTGGAGTGGTGTAAACACCAGATAACGTGTTTCTCGCATTAAATAGCACGAAAAGCGCGATCTCGATGATTTTGCATACTTCTAACAGAAGTCTCACTAAGATTATCGCAGAAAATGCATATCTCAGCTGAAACCCGACCGAAACCAAGATATCTCCGGTTGTGCATGTCAAACGTACTGTGGAGTGGTGAAAACACCAGAAAACGTGTTTCGTGCATTAAGTAGCTCGAAAAGAGCGATCTAGATGATTCTGCATACTTCTGACTAAAGTCTCACCAATATTATCGCAGAAAATGCATATCTCAGCTTGAAACCCCACGAAAACCAAGATATCGCTGGTACTGCATATCAAACGCACTGTGGAGTGGTGAAAACACCAGATAACGTGTTTCTCGCATTAAATAGCTCGATAAGAGCGTTCTCGAAGATCCTGCATACTTCTGACAGAAGTCTCACCAAGATTATCGTAGAAAATGCATATCTCAGCTAGAAACCCGACGAAAACCGAGTTATCTCCGGTTCTGCACATCAAACGTACCGTGGAGTGGTGAAAACACCAGAAAACGTGTTTCGCGCATTAAGTAGCTCGAAAAGAGCGTTCTCGAAGATTCTGCATACTTCTGACAGAAGCCTCACCAGGATAATCGTAGAAAATGCATATCTCAGATTGAAACCCGACCGAAACCAAGATATCTCCGGTTCTGCATGTCAAACGTACTGTGGAGAGGTGAAAACACCAGAAAACGTGTTTCGTGCATTAAGTAGCTCGAAAAGAGCGATCTAGATGATTCTGCATACTTCTGACAAAAGACCCACCAAGATTATCGCAGAAAATGGATATCTCAGCTGGAAACACCACGAAAACCGAGTTATCTCCGGTTCTGCACATCAAACGTACCGTGGAGTGGTGAAAACACCAGAAAACGTGTTTCGTGCATTAAGTAGCTCGAAAAGAGCGCTCTCGATGTTTCTGCATACTTCGGACAGATGTTTCACCAAGATTATCGTAGAAAATGCATATCTCAGCTTGAAACCCGACGAAAACCAAAATATCGCCTGTTCTGCATATCAAACCAACTGTGGAGTGGAGAAAACACCAGATAACGTGTTTCTCGCATTAAATAGCTCGAATAGACCGATCTCGATGATAAAGCATACTTCGGACAGAAGTCTCACCAAGATTATCGTAAAAAATGCATAACTCAGCTTGAAACCCCACAAATACCAAGATATCGCCGGTTCTGCATATCAAACGCACTGTGGAGTGGTGAAAACACCAGATAACGTGTTTCTCGCATTAAATAGCTCGAAAATTGCGATCTCGATGATTCTGCATACTTCGGACAGAAGTCTCACCAAGATTATCGCAGAAAATGCATATCTGAGCTTGAAACCCCACGAAAACCAAGATATCGCAGGTTCTGCATATCAAACGCACTGTGGAGTGGTGAAAACACCAGATAACTTGTTTCTCGCATTAAATAGCTCGAAAAGAGCGATCTCGATGATTCTGCATACTTCGGACAGAAGTCTCACCAAGATTATCGCAGAAAATGCACACCTCAGGATGAAAACCGACGAAAACCAAGATATCTCCGGTTCTGCATATCCAACGAACTGTGGAGTGGTGAAAACCCCAGAAAACGAGTTTCTCGCATTAAATACCTCGAATAGAGCGCTCTCGATGTTTCTGCACACTTCGGACAGATGTCTCACCAGGATTATCGTAGAAAATGCATATCTCAGCTTGAAACCCGACCGAAACCAAGATATCTCCGGTTCTGCATGTCAAACATACTGTGGAGTGGTGAAAACACCAGAAAACGTGTTTCGTGCATTAAGTAGCTCGAAAAGAGCGATCAAGATGATTCAGCATATTTCGGACAGGAGTCTCACCAAGATTATCGCAGGAAATGCATATCTCAGCTTGAAACCCCACGAAAACCAAGGTATCTCCGGTTCTGCATATCCAACGAACTGTGGAGTGGTGAAAACCCCAGAAAACGAGTTTCTCGCATTAAATAGCTCGAAAAGAGCGCTCTCGATGTTTCTGCATACTTCGGACAGATGTTTCACCAAGATTATCGTAGAAAATGCATATCTCAGCTTGAAACCCGACGAAAACCAAAATATCGCCGGTTCTGCATATCAAACCAACTGTGGAGTGGTGAAAACACCAGATAACGTGTTTCTCGCATTAAATAACTCGAAAAGAGCGATCTCGATGACTAAGCATACTTCGGACAGAAGTCTCACCATGATTATCGCAGAAAATGCATATCTCTGCTTGAAACGCCACGAAAACCAAGATATCTCCGGTTCTGCATATCCAACTAACTGTGGAGTGGTGAAAACCCCAGAAAACGTGTTTCTCGCATTAAATAGCTCGAAAAGAGCGCTCTCGATGTTTCTGCATACTTCGGACAGATGTTTCACCAAGCTTATCGCAGAAAATGCATATCTCAGCTTGAAACCCCACGAAAACCAAGATATCTACTGTTCTGCATATCAAACGCACTGTGGTGTGGTGAAAACACCAGAAAACGTGTTTCTCGCATTAGCTAGCTCGAAAAGAGCGTTCTCGATGATTCTGCATACTTCTGACAGAAGTCTCACCAAGATTATCGTAGAAAATGCATATCTCAGCTAGAAACCCGACGAAAACCGAGTTATCTCCGGTTCTGCACATCAAACGTACCGTGGAGTGGTGAAAACACCAGAAAACGTGTTTCGTGTATTAAGTAGCTCGAAACGAGCGTTCTCGAAGATTCTGCATACTTCTAACAGAAGTCTCAACATGATTATCGCAGAAAATGCATATCTCTGCTAGAAACCCCACGAAAACCATGATATCTCCTGTTCTGCATATCCAACGAACTGTGGAGTGGTGAAAACCCCAGATAACGTGTTTATCGCATTAAATAGCTCGAAAAGAGCGATCTCGATGACTAAGCATACTTCGGACAGAAGTCTCACCATGATTATCGCAGAAAATACATATCTCAGCTTGAAACCCGACGAAAACCAAGATATCGTCGGTTCTGCATAACATACGCACTGTGGAGTGGTGAAAACACCAGATAACGTGTTTCTCGCATTAAATAACTCGAAACGTGCGATCTCGATGATTAAGCATACTTCGGACAGAGGTATCACCAAGATTATCGCAGAAATTGCATATCTCATCTTGAATCCCCACGAAAACCAGGATATCGCTGGTTCTGCATATCAAACCAACTGTGGAGTGGTGAAAACACCAGATAACGTGTTTCTCGCATTACATAGCTCGGAAAGCGCGATCTCGATGATTCTGCATACTTCGGGCAGAAGTCTCACCAAGATTATCGTAAAACATGCATATCTCAGCTTGATACCCCAAGAAAACCAAGATATCGCGGGTTCTGCATATCAAACGCACTGTGGAGTGGTGAAAACACCAGATAACCTGTTTCTCGCATTAAATAGCTCGAAAAGAGCGATCTAGATGATTCTGCATACTTCTGACTGAAGTCTCACCAATATTATCGCAGAAAATGCATATCTCAGCTTGAAACCCCACGAAAACCAAGATATGGTTGGTTCTGCATATCAAACGCACTGTGGAGTGGTGAAAACACCAGATAACGTGATTCTCGCATTAAATAGCTCGAAAAGAGCGATCTAGATGATTCAGCATACTTCGGACAGAAGTCTCACCAAGATTATCGCAGGATATGCATATCTCAGCTTGACACGCCACGAAAACCAAGATATCTCCGGTTCTGCATATCCAACTAACTGTGGAGTGGTGAAAACCCCAGAAAACGTGTTTCTCGCATTAAATAGCTCGAAAAGAGCGCTCTCAATGTTTCTGCATACTTCGGACAGATGTTTCACCAAGCTTATCGTAGAAAATCCATATCTCCGTTTGAAACCCCACGAAAACCAAGATATCTACTGTTCTGCATATCAAACGCACTGTGGCGTGGTGAAAACACCAGAAAACGTGTTTCTCGCATTAGCTAGCTCGAAAAGAGCGTTCTCGATGATTCTGCATACTTCTCATAGATGAAACATCAAGATTATCGCAGAAAATGCATATTTCATCTGGAAACCCCACGAAAACCAAGTTATCGGCGTCTCTACATATCAAACGCACTGTGGAGTTGTCAAAACACCAGATAACGTGTTTCTCGCATTAAATAGCTCGAAAAGTGCGATCTCGAAGATTCTGCATACTTCTGACAGAAGTCTCACAAGGATTATCGTAGAAAATGCATATCTCAGCTTGAAACCCGACCGAAACCAAGATATTTTCCGGTTCTGCATATCCAACGAACTGTGGAGTGGTGAAAACCCCAGATAACGTGTTTCTCGCTTTAAATAGCTCGAAAAGAGCGATCTCGATGATTAAGCATACTTCGGACAGAAGTCTCACCATGATTATCGCAGAAAATGCATATCTCAGCTCGAAACCTCACGAAAATCAAGATGTTGCCGGTTCTGCATATCAAACGCACTGTGGAGTGGTGAAAACACCAGATAACGTGTTTCTCGCATTAAATAGCTCGATAAGAGCGTTCTCGAAGATCCTGCATACTTCTGACAGAAGTCTCACCAAGATTATCGTAGAAAATGCATATCTCAGCTAGAAACCTGACGAAAACCGAGTTATCTCCGGTTCTGCACATCAAACGTACCGTGGAGTGGTGAAAACACCAGAAAACCTGTTTCGCGCATTAAGTAGCTCGAAAAGAGCGTTCTCGAAGATTCTGCATACTTCTGACAGAAGTCTCACCAGGATTATCGTAGAAAATGCATATCTCAGCTTGAAACCCGACCGAAACCAAGATATCTCCGGTTCTGCATGTCAAAAGTACTGTGGAGTGGTGAAAACACCAGAAAACGTGTTTCGTGCATTAGGTAGCTCGAAAAGAGCGATCTAGATGATTCTGCATACTTCTGACAAAAGACCCACCAAGATTATCGCAGAAAATGCATATCTCAGCTGGAAACCCCACGAAAACCAAGTTATCGGCGTCTCTACATATCAAACGCACTGTGGAGTGGTCAAAACACCAGATAACGTGTTTCTCGCATTAAATAGCTCGAAAAGTGCGATCTCGAAGATTCTGCATACTTCTGACTGAAGTCTCACCAATATTATCGTAGAAAATGCATATCTCAGCTTGAAACCCCACGAAAACCAAGATATGGTTGGTTCTGCATATCAAACGCACTGTGGAGTGGTGAAAACACCAGATAACGTGTTTCTCGCATTAAATAGCTCGAAAAGAGCGATCAAGATGATTCTGCATACTTCTAACAGAAGTCTCACCATGATTATCGCAGAAAATGCATATCTCTGCTAGAAACCCCACGAAAACCAAGATATCTCCTGTTCTGCATATCCAACGAACTGTGGAGTGGTGAAAACCCCAGATAACGTGTTTCTCGCATTAAATAGCTCGAAAAGAGCGATCTCGATGATTCTGCATACTTCGGACAGAAGTCTCACCAAGATTATCGCAGAAAATGCACACCTCAGGATGAAAACCGACGAAAACCAAGATATCTCAGGTTCTGCATATCCAACGAACTGTGGAGTGGTGAAAACCCCAGAAAACGAGTTTCTCGCATTAAATAGCTCGAATAGAGCGCTCTCGATGTTTCTGCACACTTCGGACAGATGTCTCACCAGGATTATCGTAGAAAATGCATATCTCAGCTTGAAACCCGACCGAAACCAAGATATCTCCGGTTCTGCATGTCAAACGTACTGTGGAGTGGTGAAAACACCAGAAAACGTGTTTCGTGCATTAAGTAGCTCGAAAAGAGCGATCTCGTTGATTCAGCATATTTCGGACAGGAGTCTCACCAAGATTATCGCAGGAAATGCATATCTCAGCTTGAAACCCCACGGAAAGCAAGGTATCTCCGGTTCTGCATATCCAACGAACTGTGGAGTGGTGAAAACCCCAGAAAACGAGTTTCTCGCATTAAATAGCTCGAAAAGAGCGCTCTCGATGTTTCTGCATACTTCGGACAGATGTTTCACCAAGATTATCGTAGAAAATGCATATCTCAGCTTGAAACCCGACGAAAACCAAAATATCGCCGGTTCTGCATATCAAACCAACTGTGGAGTGGTGAAAACACCAGATAACGTGTTTCTCGCATTAAATAACTCGAAACAAGCGATCTCGATGATTAAGCATACTTCGGACAGAGGTCTCACCAAGATTATCGCAGAAATTGCATATCTCAGCTTGTATCCCCACGAAAACCAGGATATCGCTGGTTCGGCATATCAAACGCACTGTGGAGTGCTGAAAACACCAGATAACGTGTTTCTCGCATTAAATAGCTCGAATAGAGCGATCTCGATGATAAAGCATACTTCGGACAGAAGTCTCACCAAGATTATCGTAAAAAATGCATAACTCAGCTTGAAACACCACAAATACCAAGATATCGCCGGTTCTGCATATCAAACGCACTGTGGAGTGGTGAAAACACCAGATAACGTGTTTCTCGCATTAAATAGCTCGATAAGAGCGTTCTCGAAGATCCTGCATACTTCTGACAGAAGTCTCACCAAGATTATCGTAGAAAATGCATATCTCAGCTAGAAACCCGACGAAAACCGAGTTATCTCCGGTTCTGCACATCAAACGTACCGTGGAGTGGTGAAAACACCAGAAAACGTGTTTCGCGCATGAAGTAGCTCGAAAAGAGCGTTCTCGAAGATTCTGCATACTTCTGACAGAAGTCTCACCAGGATTATCGTAGAAAATGCATATCTCAGCTTGAAACCCGACCGAAACCAAGATATCTCCGGTTCTGCATGTCAAACGTACTGTGGAGTGGTGAAAACACCAGAAAACGTGTTTCGTGCATTAAGTAGCTCGAAAAGAGCGATCTAGATGATTCTGCATACTTCTGACAAAAGACCCACCAAGATTATCGCAGAAAATGCATATCTCAGCTGGAAACACCACGAAAACCGAGTTATCTCCGGTTCTGCACATCAAACGTACCGTGGAGTGGTGAAAACACCAGAAAACGTGTTTCGTGCATTAAGTAGCTCGAAAAGAGCGCTCTCGATGTTTCTGCATACTTCGGACAGATGTTTCACCAAGATTATCGTAGAAAATGCATATCTCAGCTTGAAACCCGACGAAAACCAAAATATCGCCGGTTCTGCATATCAAACCAACTGTGGAGTGGAGAAAACACCAGATAACGTGTTTCTCGCATTAAATAGCTCGAATAGACCGATCTCGATGATAAAGCATACTTCGGACAGAAGTCTCACCAAGATTATCGTAAAAAATGCATAACTCAGCTTGAAACCCCACAAATACCAAGATATCGCCGGTTCTGCATATCAAACGCACTGTGGAGTGGTGAAAACACCAGATAACGTGTTTCTCGCATTAAATAGCTCGAAAATTGCGATCTCGATGATTCTGCATACTTCGGACAGAAGTCTCACCAAGATTATCGCAGAAAATGCATATCTGAGCTTGAAACCCCACGAAAACCAAGATATCGCAGGTTCTGCATATCAAACGCACTGTGGAGTGGTGAAAACACCAGATAACTTGTTTCTCGCATTAAATAGCTCGAAAAGAGCGATCTCGATGATTCTGCATACTTCGGACAGAAGTCTCACCAAGATTATCGCAGAAAATGCACACCTCAGGATGAAAACCGACGAAAACCAAGATATCTCCGGTTCTGCATATCCAACGAACTGTGGAGTGGTGAAAACCCCAGAAAACGAGTTTCTCGCATTAAATACCTCGAATAGAGCGCTCTCGATGTTTCTGCACACTTCGGACAGATGTCTCACCAGGATTATCGTAGAAAATGCATATCTCAGCTTGAAACCCGACCGAAACCAAGATATCTCCGGTTCTGCATGTCAAACATACTGTGGAGTGGTGAAAACACCAGAAAACGTGTTTCGTGCATTAAGTAGCTCGAAAAGAGCGATCAAGATGATTCAGCATATTTCGGACAGGAGTCTCACCAAGATTATCGCAGGAAATGCATATCTCAGCTTGAAACCCCACGAAAACCAAGGTATCTCCGGTTCTGCATATCCAACGAACTGTGGAGTGGTGAAAACCCCAGAAAACGAGTTTCTCGCATTAAATAGCTCGAAAAGAGCGCTCTCGATGTTTCTGCATACTTCTGACTGAAGTCTCACCAATATTATCGCAGAAAATGCATATCTCAGCTTGAAACCCCACGAAAACCAAGATATGGTTGGTTCTGCATATCAAACGCACTGTGGAGTGGTGAAAACACCAGATAACGTGATTCTCGCATTAAATAGCTCGAAAAGAGCGATCTAGATGATTCAGCATACTTCGGACAGAAGTCTCACCAAGATTATCGCAGGATATGCATATCTCAGCTTGACACGCCACGAAAACCAAGATATCTCCGGTTCTGCATATCCAACTAACTGTGGAGTGGTGAAAACCCCAGAAAACGTGTTTCTCGCATAAAATAGCTCGAAAAGAGCGCTCTCAATGTTTCTGCATACTTCGGACAGATGTTTCACCAAGCTTATCGCAGAAAATCCATATCTCCGTTTGAAACCCCACGAAAACCAAGATATCTACTGTTCTGCATATCAAACGCACTGTGGCGTGGTGAAAACACCAGAAAACGTGTTTCTCGCATTAGCTAGCTCGAAAAGAGCGTTCTCGATGATTCTGCATACTTCTCATAGATGAAACATCAAGATTATCGCAGAAAATGCATATTTCATCTGGAAACCCCACGAAAACCAAGTTATCGGCGTCTCTACATATCAAACGCACTGTGGAGTTGTCAAAACACCAGATAACGTGTTTCTCGC
The DNA here is from genome assembly GCA_951804975.1 of Anthophora plumipes. Classification (NCBI taxonomy): domain Eukaryota; kingdom Metazoa; phylum Arthropoda; class Insecta; order Hymenoptera; family Apidae; genus Anthophora; species Anthophora plumipes. The sequence continues at coordinate 3,832,692 of CATORF010000583.1, forward strand.
ATTAAATAGCTCGAAAAGTGCGATCTCGAAGATTCTGCATACTTCTGACAGAAGTCTCACAAGGATTATCGTAGAAAATGCATATCTCAGCTTGAAACCCGACCGAAACCAAGATATTTTCCGGTTCTGCATATCCAACGAACTGTGGAGTGGTGAAAACCCCAGATAACGTGTTTCTCGCTTTAAATAGCTCGAAAAGAGCGATCTCGATGATTAAGCATACTTCGGACAGAAGTCTCACCATGATTATCGCAGAAAATGCATATCTCAGTTCGAAACCTCACGAAAATCAAGATGTTGCCGGTTCTGCATATCAAACGCACTGTGGAGTGGTGAAAACACCAGATAACGTGTTTCTCGCATTAAATAGCTCGATAAGAGCGTTCTCGAAGATCCTGCATACTTCTGACAGAAGTCTCACCAAGATTATCGTAGAAAATGCATATCTCAGCTAGAAACCTGACGAAAACCGAGTTATCTCCGGTTCTGCACATCAAACGTACCGTGGAGTGGTGAAAACACCAGAAAACCTGTTTCGCGCATTAAGTAGCTCGAAAAGAGCGTTCTCGAAGATTCTGCATACTTCTGACAGAAGTCTCACCAGGATTATCGTAGAAAATGCATATCTCAGCTTGAAACCCGACCGAAACCAAGATATCTCCGGTTCTGCATGTCAAACGTACTGTGGAGTGGTGAAAACACCAGAAAACGTGTTTCGTGCATTAGGTAGCTCGAAAAGAGCGATCTAGATGATTCTGCATACTTCTGACAAAAGACCCACCAAGATTATCGCTGAAAATGCATATCTCAGCTGGAAACCCCACGAAAACCAAGTTATCGGCGTCTCTACATATCAAACGCACTGTGGAGTGGTCAAAACACCAGATAACGTGTTTCTCGCATTAAATAGCTCGAAAAGTGCGATCTCGAAGATTCTGCATACTTCTGACTGAAGTCTCACCAATATTATCGTAGAAAATGCATATCTCAGCTTGAAACCCCACGAAAACCAAGATATGGTTGGTTCTGCATATCAAACGCACTGTGGAGTGGTGAAAACACCAGATAACGTGTTTCTCGCATTAAATAGCTCGAAAAGAGCGATCAAGATGATTCTGCATACTTCTAACAGAAGTCTCACCATGATTATCGCAGAAAATGCATATCTCTGCTAGAAACCCCACGAAAACCAAGATATCTCTTGTTCTGCATATCCAACGAACTGTGGAGTGGTGAAAACACCAGAAAACGTGTTTCGTGCATTAAGTAGCTCGAAAAGAGCGATCTAGATGATTCTGCATACTTCTGACAAAAGACCCACCAAGATTATCGCAGAAAATGCATATCTCAGCTGGAAACACCACGAAAACCGAGTTATCTCCGGTTCTGCACATCAAACGTACCGTGGAGTGGTGAAAACACCAGAAAACGTGTTTCGTGCATTAAGTAGCTCGAAAAGAGCGCTCTCGATGTTTCTGCATACTTCGGACAGATGTTTCACCAAGATTATCGTAGAAAATGCATATCTCAGCTTGAAACCCGACGAAAACCAAAATATCGCCGGTTCTGCATATCAAACCAACTGTGGGGTGGAGAAAACACCAGATAACGTGTTTCTCGCATTAAATAGCTCGAAAAGTGCGATCTCGATGATTCTGCATACTTCTAAGAGAAGTCACACCAAGATTAACGCAGAAAATGCATATCTCTGCTTGAAACGCCACGAAAACCAAGATATCTCCGGTTCTGCATATCCAACTAACTGTGGAGTGGTGAAAACCCCAGAAAACGTGTTTCTCGCATTAAATAGCTCGAAAAGAGCGCTCTCGATGTTTCTGCATACTTCGGACAGATGTTTCACCAAGCTTATCGCAGAAAATGCATATCTCAGCTTGAAACCCCACGAAAACCAAGATATCTGCTGTTCTGCATATCAAACGCACTGTGGAGTGGTGAAAACACCAGATAACGTGTTTCTCGCATTAAATAGCTCGAAAAGAGCGATCTAGATGATTCAGCATACTTCGGACAGAAGTCACACCAAGATTAACGCAGAAAATGCATATCTCTGCTTGAAACGCCACGAAAACCAAGATATCTCCGGTTCTGCATATCCAACTAACTGTGGAGTGGTGAAAACACCAGAAAACGTGTTTCGTGCATTAAGTAGCTCGAAAAGAGCGATCTAGATGATTCTGCATACTTCTGACAAAAGACCCACCATGATTATCGCAGAAAATGCATATCTCAGCTCGAAACCTCACGAAAATCAAGATGTTGCCGGTTCTGCATATCAAACGCACTGTGGAGTGGTGAAAACACCAGATAACGTGTTTCTCGCATTAAATAGCTCGATAAGAGCGTTCTCGAAGATCCTGCATACTTCTGACAGAAGTCTCACCAAGATTATCGTAGAAAATGCATATCTCAGCTAGAAACCCGACGAAAACCGAGTTATCTCCGGTTCTGCACATCAAACGTACCGTGGAGTGGTGAAAACACCAGAAAACCTGTTTCGCGCATTAAGTAGCTCGAAAAGAGCGTTCTCGAAGATTCTGCATACTTCTGACAGAAGTCTCACCAGGATTATCGTAGAAAATGCATATCTCAGCTTGAAACCCGACCGAAACCAAGATATCTCCGGGTCTGCATGTCAACCGTACTGTGGAGTGGTGAAAACACCAGAAAACGTGTTTCGTGCATTAAGTAGCTCGAAAAGAGCGATCTAGATGATTCTGCATACTTCTGACAAAAGACCCACCAAGATTATCGCAGAAAATGCATATCTCAGCTGGAAACACCACGAAAACCGAGTTATCTCCGGTTCTGCACATCAAACGTACCGTGGAGTGGTGAAAACACCAGAAAACGTGTTTCGTGCATTAAGTAGCTCGAAAAGAGCGCTCTCGATGTTTCTGCATACTTCGGACAGATGTTTCACCAAGATTATCGTAGAAAATGCATATCTCAGCTTGAAACCCGACGAAAACCAAAATATCGCCGGTTCTGCATATCAAACCAACTGTGGGGTGGAGAAAACACCAGATAACGTGTTTCTCGCATTAAATAGCTCGAAAAGTGCGATCTCGATGATTCTGCATACTTCTAAGAGAAGTCACACCAAGATTAACGCAGAAAATGCATATCTCTGCTTGAAACGCCACGAAAACCAAGATATCTCCGGTTCTGCATATCCAACTAACTGTGGAGTGGTGAAAACCCCAGAAAACGTGTTTCTCGCATTAAATAGCTCGAAAAGAGCGCTCTCGATGTTTCTGCATACTTCGGACAGATGTTTCACCAAGCTTATCGCAGAAAATGCATATCTCAGCTTGAAACCCCACGAAAACCAAGATATCTACTGTTCTGCATATCAAACGCACTGTGGAGTGGTGAAAACACCAGATAACGTGTTTCTCGCATTAAATAGCTCGAAAAGAGCGATCTAGATGATTCAGCATACTTCGGACAGAAGTCACACCAAGATTAACGCAGAAAATGCATATCTCTGCTTGAAACGCCACGAAAACCAAGATATCTCCGGTTCTGCATATCCAACTAACTGTGGAGTGGTGAAAACACCAGAAAACGTGTTTCGTGCATTAAGTAGCTCGAAAAGAGCGATCTAGATGATTCTGCATACTTCTGACAAAAGACCCACCATGATTATCGCAGAAAATGCATATCTCAGCTCGAAACCTCACGAAAATCAAGATGTTGCCGGTTCTGCATATCAAACGCACTGTGGAGTGGTGAAAACACCAGATAACGTGTTTCTCGCATTAAATAGCTCGATAAGAGCGTTCTCGAAGATCCTGCATACTTCTGACAGAAGTCTCACCAAGATTATCGTAGAAAATGCATATCTCAGCTAGAAACCCGACGAAAACCGAGTTATCTCCGGTTCTGCACATCAAACGTACCGTGGAGTGGTGAAAACACCAGAAAACCTGTTTCGCGCATTAAGTAGCTCGAAAAGAGCGTTCTCGAAGATTCTGCATACTTCTGACAGAAGTCTCACCAGGATTATCGTAGAAAATGCATATCTCAGCTTGAAACCCGACCGAAACCAAGATATCTCCGGTTCTGCATGTCAAACGTACTGTGGAGTGGTGAAAACACCAGAAAACGTGTTTCGTGCATTAAGTAGCTCGAAAAGAGCGATCTAGATGATTCTGCATACTTCTGACAAAAGACCCACCAAGATTATCGCAGAAAATGCATATCTCAGCTGGAAACCCCACGAAAACCAAGTTATCGGCGTCTCTACATATCAAACGCACTGTGGAGTGGTCAAAACACCAGATAACGTGTTTCTCGCATTAAATAGCTCGAAAAGTGCGATCTCGAAGATTCTGCATACTTCTGACAGAAGTCTCACCAGGATTATCGTAGAAAATGCATATCTCAGCTTGAAACCCGACCGAAACCAAGATATTTTCCGGTTCTGCATGTCAAACGTACTGTGGAGTCGTGAAAACACCAGAAAACGTGTTTCGTGTATTGAGTAGCTCGAAACGAGCGTTCTCGAAGATTCTGCATACTTCTAACAGAAGTCTCACCATGATTATCGCAGAAAATGCATATCTCAGCTTGATACCCCACGAAAACCAAGATATCGCCGGTTCTGCATATCAAACGCACTGTGGAGTGGTGAAAACACCAGATAACGTGTTTCTCGCATTAAATAGCTCGAAAAGAGCGATTAAGATGATTCTGCATACTTCTGACTGAAGTCTCACCAATATTATCGCAGAAAATGCATATCTCAGCTTGAAACCCCACGAAAACCAAGATATGGTTGGTTCTGCATATCAAACGCACTGTGGACTGGTGAAAACACCAGATAACGTGTTTCTCGCATTAAATAGCTCGAAAAGAGCGATCTAGATGATTCAGCATACTTCGGACAGAAGTCTCACCAAGATTATCGCAGGATATGCATATCTCAGCTTGAAACGCCACGAAAACCAAGATATCGCTGGTACTGCATATCAAACGCACTGTGGAGTGGTGAAAACACCAGATAACGTGTTTCTCGCATTAAATAGCTCGATAAGAGCGTTCTCGAAGATCCTGCATACTTCTGACAGAAGTCTCACCAAGATTATCGTAGAAAATGCATATCTCAGCTAGAAACCCGACGAAAACCGAGTTATCTCCGGTTCTGCACATCAAACGTACCGTGGAGTGGTGAAAACACCAGAAAACGTGTTTCGCGCATTAAGTAGCTCGAAAAGAGCGATCTAGATGATTCTGCATACTTCTAACAGAAGTCACACCAAGCTTAACGCAGAAAATGCATATCTCTGCTGGAAACCCCACGAAAACCAAGATGTTGCCGGTTCAGCATATCAAACGCACTGTGGAGTGGTGAAAACAACCAGAGAACGTGTTCCTCACATTAAATAGCTCGAATAGTGCGATCTCGATGATTCTGCATACTTCGGACAGAAGTCTCACCAAGATTATCGTATAAAATGCATATCTCAGCTTGAAACCCGACGAAAACCAAAATATCGCCGGTTCTGCATATCAAACCAACTGTGGAGTGGAGAAAACACCAGATAACGTGTTTCTCGCATTAAATAGCTCGAAAAGTGCGATCTCGATGATTCTGCATACTTCTAACAGAAGTCACACCAAGATTAACGCAGGAAATGCATATCTCTACTGGAAACCCCACGAAAACCAAGATATCTACTGTTCTGCATATCCAACGAACTGTGGAGTGGTGAAAACCCCAGAAAACGTGTTTCTCGCACTAACTAGCTCGAAAAGAGCGATCTCGATGATTCAGCTTACTTCGGACAGAAGTCTCACCAAGATAATCGCAGGATATGCATATCTCAGCTTGAAACGCCACGAAAACCAAGATATCTCCGGTTCTGCATATCCAACTAACTGTGGAGTGGTGAAAACCCCAGAAAACGTGTTTCTCGCATTAAATAGCTCGAAAAGAGCGATCTCGATGATTCAGCTTACTTCGGACAGAAGTCTCACCAAGATAATCGCAGGATATGCATATCTCAGCTTGAAACCCCACGAAAACCAAGATATCTACTGTTCTGCATATCAAACGCACTGTGGCGTCGTGAAAACACCAGAAAACGTGTTTCTCGCATTAGCTAGCTCGAAAAGAGCGTTCTCGATGATTCTGCATACTTCTCATAGATGAAACACCAAGATTATCGCAGAAAATGCATATTTCAGCTGGAAACCCCACGAAAACCAAGTTATCGGCGTCTCTACATATCAAACGCACTGTGGAGTGGTCAAAACACCAGATAACGTGTTTCTCGCATTAAATAGCTCGAAAAGTGCGATCTCGAAGATTCTGCATAATTCTGACAGAAGTCTCACCAGGATTATCGTAGAAAATGCATATCTCAGCTTGAAACCCGACCGAAACCAAGATATTTTCCGGTTCTGCATGTCAAACGTACTGTGGAGTGGAGAAAACACCAGAAAACGTGTTTCGTGTATTAAGTAGCTCGAAACGAGCGTTCTCGAAGATTCTGCATACTTCTAACAGAAGTCTCACCATGATTATCGCAGAAAATGCATTTCTCAGCTTGAAACCCGGCGAAAACCAAGATATCGTCGGTTCTGCATAACATACGCACTGTGGAGTGGTGAAAACACCAGATAACATGTTTCTCGCATTAAATAACTCGAAACGAGCGATCTCGATGATTAAGCATACTTCGGACAGAGGTCTCACCAAGATTATCGCAGAAATTGCATATCTCATCTTGAATCCCCACGAAAACCAGGATATCGCTGGTTCTGCATATCAAACCAACTGTGGAGTGGTGAAAACACCAGATAACGTGTTTCTCGCATTACATAGCTCGAAAAGCGCGATCTCGATGATTCTGCATACTTCGGACAGAAGTCTCACCAATATTATCGCAGAAAATGCATATCTCAGCTTGAAACCCCACGAAAACCAAGATATGGTTGGTTCTGCATATCAAACCAACTGTGGAGTGGTGAAAACACCAGATAACGTGTTTCTCGCATTACATAGCTCGGAAAGCGCGATCTCGATGATTCTGCATACTTCGGGCAGAAGTCTCACCAAGATTATCGTAAAACATGCATATCTCAGCTTGATACCCCAAGAAAACCAAGATATCGCCGGTTCTGCATATCAAACGCACTGTGGAGTGGTGAAAACACCAGATAACCTGTTTCTAGCATTAAATAGCTCGAAAAGAGCGATCTAGATGATTCTGCATACTTCTGACTGAAGTCTCACCAATATTATCGCAGAAAATGCATATCTCAGCTTGAAACCCCACGAAAACCAAGATATGGTTGGTTCTGCATATCAAACGCACTGTGGAGTGGTGAAAACACCAGATAACGTGATTCTCGCATTAAATAGCTCGAAAAGAGCGATCTAGATGATTCAGCATACTTCGGACAGAAGTCTCACCAAGATTATCGCAGGATATGCATATCTCAGCTTGACACGCCACGAAAACCAAGATATCTCCGGTTCTGCATATCCAACTAACTGTGGAGTGGTGAAAACCCCAGAAAACGTGTTTCTCGCATTAAATAGCTCGAAAAGAGCGCTCTCAATGTTTCTGCATACTTCGGACAGATGTTTCACCAAGCTTATCGCAGAAAATCCATATCTCCGCTTGAAACCCCACGAAAACCAAGATATCTACTGTTCTGCATATCAAACGCACTGTGGCGTGGTGAAAACACCAGAAAACGTGTTTCTCGCATTAGCTAGCTCGAAAAGAGCGTTCTCGATGATTCTGCATACTTCTCATAGATGAAACATCAAGATTATCGCAGAAAATGCATATTTCATCTGGAAACCCCACGAAAACCAAGTTATCGGCTTCTCTACATATCAAACGCACTGTGGAGTTATCAAAACACCAGATAACGTGTTTCTCGCATTAAATAGCTCGAAAAGTGCGATCTCGAAGATTCTGCATACTTCTGACAGAAGTCTCACAAGGATTATCGTAGAAAATGCATATCTCAGCTTGAAACCCGACCGAAACCAAGATATTTTCCGGTTCTGCATATCCAACGAACTGTGGAGTGGTGAAAACCCCAGATAACGTGTTTCTCGCTTTAAATAGCTCGAAAAGAGCGATCTCGATGATTAAGCATACTTCGGACAGAAGTCTCACCATGATTATCGCAGAAAATGCATATCTCAGCTCGAAACCTCACGAAAATCAAGATGTTGCCGGTTCTGCATATCAAACGCACTGTGGAGTGGTGAAAACACCAGATAACGTGTTTCTCGCATTAAATAGCTCGATAAGAGCGTTCTCGAAGATCCTGCATACTTCTGACAGAAGTCTCACCAAGATTATCGTAGAAAATGCATATCTCAGCTAGAAACCCGACGAAAACCGAGTTATCTCCGGTTCTGCACATCAAACGTACCGTGGAGTGGTGAAAACACCAGAAAACCTGTTTCGCGCATTAAGTAGCTCGAAAAGAGCGTTCTCGAAGATTCTGCATACTTCTGACAGAAGTCTCACCAGGATTATCGTAGAAAATGCATATCTCAGCTTGAAACCCGACCGAAACCAAGATATCTCCGGTTCTGCATGTCAAACGTACTGTGGAGTGGTGAAAACACCAGAAAACGTGTTTCGTGCATTAAGTAGCTCGAAAAGAGCGATCTAGATGATTCTGCATACTTCTGACAAAAGACCCACCAAGATTATCGCAGAAAATGCATATCTCAGCTGGAAACCCCACGAAAACCAAGTTATCGGCGTCTCTACATATCAAACGCACTGTGGAGTGGTCAAAACACCAGATAACGTGTTTCTCGCATTAAATAGCTCGAAAAGTGCGATCTCGAAGATTCTGCATACTTCTGACAGAAGTCTCACCAGGATTATCGTAGAAAATGCATATCTCAGCTTGAAACCCGACCGAAACCAAGATATTTTCCGGTTCTGCATGTCAAACGTACTGTGGAGTCGTGAAAACACCAGAAAACGTGTTTCGTGTATTGAGTAGCTCGAAACGAGCGTTCTCGAAGATTCTGCATACTTCTAACAGAAGTCTCACCATGATTATCGCAGAAAATGCATATCTCAGCTTGATACCCCACGAAAACCAAGATATCGCCGGTTCTGCATATCAAACGCACTGTGGAGTGGTGAAAACACCAGATAACGTGTTTCTCGCATTAAATAGCTCGAAAAGAGCGATCAAGATGATTCTGCATACTTCTGACTGAAGTCTCACCAATATTATCGCAGAAAATGCATATCTCAGCTTGAAACCCCACGAAAACCAAGATATGGTTGGTTCTGCATATCAAACGCACTGTGGACTGGTGAAAACACCAGATAACGTGTTTCTCGCATTAAATAGCTCGAAAAGAGCGATCTAGATGATTCAGCATACTTCGGACAGAAGTCTCACCAAGATTATCGCAGGATATGCATATCTCAGCTTGAAACGCCACGAAAACCAAGATATCGCTGGTACTGCATATCAAACGCACTGTGGAGTGGTGAAAACACCAGATAACGTGTTTCTCGCATTAAATAGCTCGATAAGAGCGTTCTCGAAGATCCTGCATACTTCTGACAGAAGTCTCACCAAGATTATCGTAGAAAATGCATATCTCAGCTAGAAACCCGACGAAAACCGAGTTATCTCCGGTTCTGCACATCAAACGTACCGTGGAGTGGTGAAAACACCAGAAAACGTGTTTCGTGCATTATGTAGCTCGAAAAGAGCGATCTAGATGATTCTGCATACTTCTAACAGAAGTCACACCAAGCTTAACGCAGAAAATGCATATCTCTGCTGGAAACCCCACGAAAACCAAGATATCTACTGTTCTGCATATCCAACGAACTGTGGAGTGGTGAAAACCCCAGAAAACGTGTTTCTCGCACTAACTAGCTCGAAAAGAGCGATCTCGATGATTCAGCTTACTTCGGACAGAAGTCTCACCAAGATAATCGCAGGATATGCATATCTCAGCTTGAAACCCACCGAAAACCGAGTTATCTCCGGTTCTGCATATCAAACGTACCGTGGAGTGGTGAAAACACCAGAAAACGTATTTCGCGCATTAAGTAGCTCGAAAAGAGCGTTCTCGAAGATTCTGCATACATCTGACAGAAGCCTCACCAGGATTATCGTAGAAAATGCATATCTCAGATTGAAACCCGACCGAAACCAAGATATCTCCGGTTCTGCATGTCAAACGTACTGTGGAGTGGTGAAAACACCAGAAAACGTGTTTCGTGCATTAAGTAGCTCGAAAAGAGCGATCTAGATGATTCTGCATGCTTCTGACTGAAGTCTCACCAATATTATCGCAGAAAATGCATATCTCAGCTCGAAACCTCACGAAAATCAAGATGTTGCCGGTTCAGCATATCAAACGCACTGTGGAGTGGTGAAAACAACCAGAGAACGTGTTCCTCACATTAAATAGCTCGAATAGTGCGATCTCGATGATTCTGCATACTTCGGACAGAAGTCTCACCAAGATTATCGTATAAAATGCATATCTCAGCTTGAAACCCGACGAAAACCAAAATATCGCCGGTTCTGCATATCAAACCAACTGTGGAGTGGAGAAAACACCAGATAACGTGTTTCTCGCATTAAATAGCTCGAAAAGTGCGATCTCGATGATTCTGCATACTTCTAACAGAAGTCACACCAAGATTAACGCAGAAAATGCATATCTCTACTGGAAACCCCACGAAAACCAAGATATCTACTGTTCTGCATATCCAACGAACTGTGGAGTGGTGAAAACCCCAGAAAACGTGTTTCTCGCACTAACTAGCTCGAAAAGAGCGATCTCGATGATTCAGCTTACTTCGGACAGAAGTCTCACCAAGATAATCGCAGGATATGCATATCTCAGCTTGAAACGCCACGAAAACCAAGATATCTCCGGTTCTGCATATCCAACTAACTGTGGAGTGGTGAAAACCCCAGAAAACGTGTTTCTCGCATTAAATAGCTCGAAAAGAGCGCTCTCGATGTTTCTGCATACTTCGGACAGATGTTTCACCAAGCTTATCGCAGAAAATGCATATCTCAGCTTGAAACCCCACGAAAACCAAGATATCTACTGTTCTGCATATCAAACGCACTGTGGCGTCGTGAAAACACCAGAAAACGTGTTTCTCGCATTAGCTAGCTCGAAAAGAGCGTTCTCGATGATTCTGCATACTTCTCATAGATGAAACACCAAGATTATCGCAGAAAATGCATATTTCAGCTGGAAACCCCACGAAAACCAAGTTATCGGCGTCTCTACATATCAAACGCACTGTGGAGTGGTCAAAACACCAGATAACGTGTTTCTCGCATTAAATAGCTCGAAAAGTGCGATCTCGAAGATTCTGCATAATTCTGACAGAAGTCTCACCAGGATTATCGTAGAAAATGCATATCTCAGCTTGAAACCCGACCGAAACCAAGATATTTTCCGGTTCTGCATGTCAAACGTACTGTGGAGTGGAGAAAACACCAGAAAACGTGTTTCGTGTATTAAGTAGCTCGAAACGAGCGTTCTCGAAGATTCTGCATACTTCTAACAGAAGTCTCACCATGATTATCGCAGAAATTGCATATCTCATCTTGAATCCCCACGAAAACCAGGATATCGCTGGTTCTGCATATCAAACCAACTGTGGAGTGGTGAAAACACCAGATAACGTGTTTCTCGCATTACATAGCTCGAAAAGCGCGATCTCGATGATTCTGCATACTTCGGACAGAAGTCTCACCAATATTATCGCAGAAAATGCATATCTCAGCTTGAAACCCCACGAAAACCAAGATATGGTTGGTTCTGCATATCAAACGCACTGTGGAGTGGTGAAAACACCAGATAACGTGTTTCTCGCATTAAATAGCTCGAAAATAGCGATCTAGATGATTCAGCATACTTCGGACAGAAGTCTCACCAAGATTATCGCAGAAAATGCATATCTCTGCTAGAAACCCCACGAAAACCAAGATATCTCCTGTTCTGCATATCCAACGAACTGTGGAGTGGTGAAAACCCCAGATAACGTGTTTCTCGCATTAAATAGCTCGAAAAGTGCGATCTCGAAGATTCTGCATACTTCTGACAGAAGTCTCACCAGGATTATCGTAGAAAATGCATATCTCAGCTTGAAACCCGACCGAAACCAAGATATCTCCTGTTCTGCATATCCAACGAACTGTGGAGTGGTGAAAACCCCAGATAACGTGTTTCTCGCATTAAATAGCTCGAAAAGTGCGATCTCGAAGATTCTGCATACTTCTGACAGAAGTCTCACCAGGATTATCGTAGAAAATGCATATCTCAGCTTGAAACCCGACCGAAACCAAGATATTTTCCGGTTCTGCATAACATACGCACTGTGGAGTGGTGAAAACACCAGATAACGTGTTTCTCGCATTAAATAACTCGAAACGAGCGATCTCGATGATTAAGCATACTTCGGACAGAGGTCTCACAAAGATTATCGCAGAAATTGCATATCTCAGCTTGAATCCCCACGAAAACCAGGATATCGCTGGTTCTGCATATCAAACGCACTGTGGAGTGCTGAAAACACCAGATAACGTGTTTCTCGCATTAAATAGCTGGAATAGAGCGATCTCGATGATAAAGCATACTTCGGACAGAAGTCTCACCAAGATTATCGTAAAAAATGCATAACTCAGCTTGAAACCCCACAAATACCAAGATATCGCCGGTTCTGCATATCAAACGCACTGTGGAGTGGTGAAAACACCAGATAACGTGTTTCTCGCATTAAATAGCTCGAAAAGTGCGATCTCGATGATTCTGCATACTTCGGACAGAAGTCTCACCAAGATTATCGCAGAAAATGCATATCTGAGCTTGAATCCCCACGAAAACCAAGATATCGCAGGTTCTGCATATCAAACGCACTGTGGAGTGGTGAAAACACCAGAAAACGAGTTTCTCGCAATAAATAGCTCGAATAGAGCGCTCTCGATGTTTCTGCACACTTCGGACAGATGTATCACCAAGCTTATCGTACGAAATGCATATCTCAGCTTGAAACCCGACGAAAACCAAAATATCTCCGGTTCTTCATATCCAACGCACTGTGGAGTGGTGAAAACCCCAGAAATCGAGTTTCTCGCATTAAATAGCTCGAAAAGAGCGCTCTCGATGTTTCTGCATACTTCGGACAGAAGTCTCACCAAGCTTATCGCAGAAAATGCATATCTGAGCTTGAACCCCACGAAAACCAAGATATCGCAGGTTCTGCATATCAAACGCACTGTGGAGTTGTGAAAACACCAGAAAACGAGTTGCTCGCATTAAATAGCTCGAAAACAGCGCTCTCGATGTTTCTGCACACTTCGGACAGATGTCTCACCAAGCTTATCGTAGGAAATGCATATCTCAGCTTGAAACCCGACGAAAACCAAAATATCTCCGGTTCTTCATATCCAACGCACTGTGGTGTGGTGAAAACCCCAGAAATCGAGTTTCTCGCATTAAATAGCACGAAAAGAGCGCTCTCGATGTTTCTGCATACTTCGGACAGATGTCTCACAAAGCTTATCGTAAAAAATGCATAACTCAGCTTGAAACCCCACAAAAACCAAGATATCGCCGGTTCTGCATGTCAAAAGCACTGTGGAGTGGTGAAAACACCAGATAACGTGTTTCTCGCATTAAATAGCTCGAAAAGTGCGATCTCGATGATTAAGCATACTTCGGACAGAAGTCTCACCATGATTATCGCAGAAAATGCATATCTGTGCTAGAAACCCCACGAAAACCAAGATATCTCCTGTTCTGCATATCCAACGAACTGTGGAGTGGTGAAAACCACAGAAAACGTGTTTCTCGCATTAAATAGCTCGAAAAGTACGATCTCGATGACTCTGCATACTTCGGACAGAAATCTCACCAAGATTATCGCAGAAAATGCATATCTGAGCTTGAAACCCCACGAAAACCAAGATATCGTCGGTTCTGCATAACATAAGCACTGTGGAGTGGTGAAAACACCAGATAACGTGTTTCTCGCATTAAATAGCTCGAAAAGTGCGATCTCGATGATTCTGCATACTTCTGACAAAAGACCCACCAAGATTATCGCAGAAAATGCATATCTCAGCTGGAAACACCACGAAAACCAAGATATCGCTGGTACTGCATATCAAACGCACTGTGGAGTGGTGAAAACACCAGATAACGTGTTTCTCGCATTAAATAGCTCGATAAGAGCGTTCTCGAAGATCCTGCATACTTCTGACAGAAGTCTCACCAAGATTATCGCAGAAATTGCATATCTCATCTTGAATCCCCACGAAAACCAGGATATCGCTGGTTCTGCATATCAAACCAACTGTGGAGTGGTGAAAACACCAGATAACGTGTTTCTCGCATTACATAGCTCGAAAAGCGCGATCTCGATGATTCTGCATACTTCGGACAGAAGTCTCACCAAGATTATCGTAAAACATGCATATCTCAGCTTGAAACCCCACGAAAACCAAGATATGGTTGGTTCTGCATATCAAACGCACTGTGGAGTGGTGAAAACACCAGATAACGTGTTTCTCGCATTAAATAGCTCGAAAAGAGCGATCTAGATGATTCAGCATACTTCGGACAGAAGTCTCACCAAGATTATCGCAGAAAATGCATATCTCTGCTAGAAACCCCACCAAAACCAAGATATCTCCTGTTCTGCATATCCAACGAACTGTGGAGTGGTGAAAACCCCAGATAACGTGTTTCTCGCATTAAATAGCTCGAAAAGTGCGATCTCGAAGATTCTGCATACTTCTGTCAGAAGTCTCACCAGGATTATCGTAGAAAATGCATATCTCAGCTTGAAACCCGACCGAAACCAAGATATTTTCCGGTTCTGCATGTCAAACGTACTGTGGAGTGGTGAAAACACCAGAAAACGTGTTTCGTGTATTAAATATCTCGAAAAGTGCGATCTCGAAGATTCTGCATACTTCTGACAGAAGTCTCACCAGGATTATCGTAGAAAATGCATATCTCAGCTTGAAACCCGACCGAAACCAAGATATTTTCCGGTTCTGCATAACATACGCACTGTGGAGTGGTGAAAACACCAGATAACGTGTTTCTCGCATTAAATAACTCGAAACGAGCGATCTCGATGATTAAGCATACTTCGGACAGAGGTCTCACAAAGATTATCGCAGAAATTGCATATCTCAGCTTGAATCCCCACGAAAAGCAGGATATCGCTGGTTCTGCATATCAAACGCACTGTGGAGTGCTGAAAACACCAGATAACGTGTTTCTCGCATTAAATAGCTGGAATAGAGCGATCTCGATGATAAAGCATACTTCGGACAGAAGTCTCACCAAGATTATCGTAAAAAATGCATAACTCAGCTTGAAACCCCACAAATACCAAGATATCGCCGGTTCTGCATATCAAACGCACTGTGGAGTGGTGAAAACACCAGATAACGTGTTTCTCGCATTAAATAGCTCGAAAAGTGCGATCTCGATGATTCTGCATACTTCGGACAGAAGTCTCACCAGGATTATCGCAGAAAATGCATATCTGAGCTTGAATCCCCACGAAAACCAAGATATCGCAGGTTCTGCATATCAAACGCACTGTGGAGTGGTGAAAACACCAGATAACTTGTTTCTCGCATTAAATAGCTCGAAAAGAGCGATCTCGATGATTCTGCATACTTCGGACAGAAGTCTCACCAAGATTATCGCAGAAAATGTATATCTCAGCTTGAAACCCCACGAAAACCAAGATATCTCCGGTTCTGCATATCCAACGAACTGTGGTGTGGTGAAAACCCCAGAAAACGAGTTTCTCGCATTAAATAGCTCGAATAGAGCGCTCTCGATGTTTCTGCACACTTCGGACAGATGTCTCACCAAGCTTATCGTAGGAAATGCATATCTCAGCTTGAAACCCGACGAAAACCAAAATATCTCCGGTTCTTCATATCCAACGCACTGTGGAGTGGTGAAAACCCCAGAAATCGAGTTTCTCGCATTAAATAGCTCGAAAAGAGCGCTCTCGATGTTTCTGCATACTTCGGACAGAAGTCTCACCAAGCTTATCGCAGAAAATGCATATCTGAGCTTGAACCCCACGAAAACCAAGATATCGCAGGTTCTGCATATCAAACGCACTGTGGAGTGGTGAAAACACCAGATAACTTGTTTCTCGCATTAAATAGCTCGAAAAGAGCGATCTCGATGATTCTGCATACTTCGGACAGAAGTCTCACCAAGATTATCGCAGAAAATGCATATCTCAGCTTGAAACCCCACGAAAACCAAGATATCTCCGGTTCTGCATATCCAACGAACTGTGGAGTGGTGAAAACCCCAGAAAACGAGTTTCTCGCATTAAATAGCACGAAAACAGCGCTCTCGATGTTTCTGCACACTTCGGACAGATGTCTCAC
Organism: Anthophora plumipes; assembly: GCA_951804975.1. NCBI lineage: Eukaryota > Metazoa > Arthropoda > Insecta > Hymenoptera > Apidae > Anthophora > Anthophora plumipes. The sequence goes on from CATORF010000583.1 coordinate 3,849,141, forward strand.
CAAGCTTATCGTAGGAAATGCATATCTCAGCTTGAAACCCGACGAAAACCAAAATATCTCCGGTTCTTCATATCCAACGCACTGTGGTGTGGTGAAAACCCCAGAAATCGAGTTTCTCGCATTAAGTAGCACGAAAAGAGCGCTCTCGATGTTTCTGCATACTTCGGACAGATGTCTCACAAAGCTTATCGTGAAAAATGCATAACTCAGCTTGAAACCCCACAAAAACCAAGATGTCGCCGGTTCTGCATGTCAAAAGCACTGTGGAGTGGTGAAAACACCAGATAACGTGTTTCTCGCATTAAATAGCTCGATAAGAGCGTTCTCGAAGATCCTGCATACTTCTGACAGAAGTCTCACCAAGATTATCGTAGAAAATGCATATCTCATCTAGAAACCCGACGAAAACCGAGTTATCTCCGGTTCTGCACATCAAACGTACCGTGGAGTGGTGAAAACACCAGAAAACGTGTTTCGCGCATTAAGTAGCTCGAAAAGAGCGTTCTCGAAGATTCTGCATACTTGTAACAGAAGTCTCACCATGATTATCGCAGAAAATGCATATCTCTGCTAGAAACCCCACGAAAACCAAGATATCTCCTGTTCTGCATATCCAACGAACTGTGGAGTGGTGAAAACCCCAGATAACGTGTTTCTCGCATTAAATAGCTCGAAAAGAGCGATCTCGATGACTAAGCATACTTCGGACAGAAGTCTCACCATGATTATCGCAGAAAATGCATATCTCAGCTTGAAACCCGACGAAAACCAAGATATCGTCGGTTCTGCATAACATACGCACTGTAGAGTGGTGAAAACACCAGATAACGTGTTTCTCGCATTAAATAACTCGAAACGAGCGATCTCGATGATTAAGCATACTTCGGACGGAGGTCTCACCAAGATTATCGCAGAAATTGCATATCTCATCTTGAATCCCCACGAAAACCAGGATATCGCTGGTTCTGCATATCAAACCAACTGTGGAGTGGTGAAAACACCAGATAACGTGTTTCTCGCATTACATAGCTCGAAAAGCGCGATCTCGATGATTCTGCATACTTCCGGCAGAAGTCTCACCAAGATTATCGTAAAACATGCATATCTCAGCTTGATACCCCACGAAAACCAAGATATCGCCGGTTCTGCATATCAAACGCACTGTGGAGTGGTGAAAACCACAGAAAACGTGTTTCTCGCATTAAATAGCTCGAAAAGTACGATCTCGATGACTCTGCATACTTCGGACAGAAATCTCACCAAGATTATCGCAGAAAATGCATATCTGAGCTTGAAACCCCACGAAAACCAAGATATCGTCGGTTCTGCATAACATAAGCACTGTGGAGTGGTGAAAACACCAGATAACGTGTTTCTCGCATTAAATAGCTCGAAAAGTGCGATCTCGATGATTCTGCATACTTCTGACAAAAGACCCACCAAGATTATCGCAGAAAATGCATATCTCAGCTGGAAACACCACGAAAACCAAGATATCGCTGGTACTGCATATCAAACGCACTGTGGAGTGGTGAAAACACCAGATAACGTGTTTCTCGCATTAAATAGCTCGATAAGAGCATTCTCGAAGATCCTGCATACTTCTGACAGAAGTCTCACCAAGATTATCGCAGAAATTGCATATCTCATCTTGAATCCCCACGAAAACCAGGATATCGCTGGTTCTGCATATCAAACCAACTGTGGAGTGGTGAAAACACCAGATAACGTGTTTCTCGCATTACATAGCTCGAAAAGCGCGATCACGATGATTCTGCATACTTCGGACAGAAGTCTCACCAAGATTATCGTAAAACATGCATATCTCAGCTTGATACCCCACGAAAACCAAGATATCGCCGGTTCTGCATATCAAACGCACTGTGGAGTGGTGAAAACACCAGATAACGTGTTTCTCGCATTAAATAGCTCGAAAAGAGCGATCTAGATGATTCTGCATACTTCTGACTGAAGTCTCACCAATATTATCGCAGAAAATGCATATCTCATCTTGAAACCCCACGAAAACCAAGATATGGTTGGTTCTGCATATCAAACGCACTGTGGAGTGGTGAAAACACCAGATAACGTGTTTCTCGCATTAAATAGCTCGAAAAGAGCGATCTAGATGATTCAGCATACTTCGGACAGAAGTCTCACCAAGATTACCGCAGGATATGCATATCTCAGCTTGAAACGCCACGAAAACCAAGATATCTCCGGTTCTGCATATCCAACTAACTGTGGAGTGGTGAAAACCCCAGAAAACGTGTTTCTCGCATTAAATAGCTCGAAAAGAGCGCTCTCAATGTTTCTGCATACTTCGGACAGATGTTTCACCAAGCTTATCGCAGAAAATGCATATCTCAGCTTGAAACCCCACGAAAACCAAGATATCTACTGTTCTGCATATCAAACGCACTGTGGCGTGGTGAAAACACCAGAAAACGTGTTTCTCGCATTAGCTAGCTCGAAAAGAGCGTTCTCGATGATTCTGCATACTTCTCATAGATGAAACATCAAGATTATCGCAGAAAATGCATATTTCATCTGGAAACCCCACGAAAACCAAGTTATCGGCGTCTCTACATATCAAACGCAGTGTGGAGTGGGCAAAACACCAGATAACGAGTTTCTCGCATTAAATAGCTCGAAAACAGCGCTCTCGATGTTTCTGCACACTTCGGACAGATGTCTCACCAAGCTTATCGTAGGAAATGCATATCTCAGCTTGAAACCCGACGAAAACAAAAATATCTCCGGTTCTTCATATCCAACGCACTGTGGTGTGTTGAAAACCCCAGAAATCGAGTTTCTCGCATTAAATAGCTCGAACAGAGCGCTCTCGATGTTTCTGCATACTTCGGACAGATGTCTCACCAAGCTTATCGTAAAAAATGCATAACTCAGCTTGAAACCCCACAAAAACCAAGATATCGCCGGTTCTGCATGTCAAAAGCACTGTGGAGTGGTGAAAACACCAGATAACGTGTTTCTCGCATTAAATAGCTCGAAAAGTGCGATCTCGATGATTAAGCATACTTCGGACAGAAGTCTCACCATGATTATCGCAGAAAATGCATATCTCTGCTAGAAACCCCACGAAAACCAAGATATCTCCTGTTCTGCATGTCAAACTTACTGTGGAGTGGTGAAAACACCAGAAAACGTGTTTCGTGCATTAAGTAGTTCGAAAAGAGCGATCTAGATGATTCTGCATACTTCTGACAAAAGACCCACCAAGATTATCGCAGAAAATGCATATCTCAACTGGAAACACCACGAAAACCAAGATATCGCTGGTACTGCATATCAAACGCACTGTGGAGTGGTGAAAACACCAGATAACGTGTTTCTCGCATTAAATAGCTCGATAAGAGCGTTCTCGAAGATCCTGCATACTTCTGACAGAAGTCTCACCAAGATTATTGTAGAAAATGCATATCTCAGCTAGAAACCCGACGAAAACCGAGTTATCTCCGGTTCTGCACATCAAACGTACCGTGGAGTGGTGAAAACACCAGAAAACGTGTTTCGCGCATTAAGTAGCTCGAAAAGAGCGTTCTGGAAGATTCTGCATACTTCTGACAGAAGTCTCACCAGGATTATCGTAGAAAATGCATATCTCAGCTTGAAACCCGACCGAAACCAAGATATTTTCCGGTTCTGCATAACATACGCACTGTGGAGTGGTGAAAACACCAGAAAACGTGTTTCTCGCATTAAATAGCTCGAATAGAGCGATCTCGATGATAAAGCATACTTCGGACAGAAGTCTCACCAAGATTATCGTAAAAAATGCATAACTCAGCTTGAAACCCCACAAATACCAAGATATCGCCGGTTCTGCATATCAAACGCACTGTGGAGTGGTGAAAATACCAGATAACGTGTTTCTCGCATTAAATAGCTCGAAAAGTGCGATCTCGATGATTCAGCATACTTCGGACAGAAGTCTCACCAAGATTATCGCAGGATATGCATATCTCAGCTTGAAACGCCACGAAAACCAAGATATCTCCGGTTCTGCATATCCAACTAACTGTGGAGTGGTGAAAACCCCAGAAAACGTGTTTCTCGCATTAAATAGCTCGAAAAGAGCGCTCTCAATGTTTCTGCATACTTCGGACAGATGTTTCACCAAGCTTACCGCAGAAAATGCATATCTCAGCTTGAAACCCCACGAAAACCAAGATATCTACTGTTCTGCATATCAAACGCACTGTGGCGTGGTGAAAACACCAGAAAACGTGTTTCTCGCATTAGCTAGCTCGAAAAGAGCGTTCTCGATGATTCTGCATACTTCTCATAGATGAAACATCAAGATTATCGCAGAAAATGCATATTTCATCTGGAAACCCCACGAAAACCAAGATATCGCCGGTTCTGCATATCAAACGCACTGTGGAGTGGTGAAAACACCAGATAACGTGTTTCTCACATTAAATAGCTCGAAAAGTGCGATCTCGATGATTCTGCATACTTCGGACAGAAGTCTCACCAAGATTATCGCAGAAAATGCATATCTGAGCTTGAATCCCCACGAAAACCAAGATATCGCAGGTTCTGCATATCAAACGCACTGTGGAGTGGTGAAAACACCAGATAACTTGTTTCTCGCATTAAATAGCTCGAAAAGAGCGATCTCGATGATTCTGCATACTTCGGACAGAAGTCTCACCAAGATTATCGCAGAAAATGCATATCTCAGCTTGAAACCCCACGAAAACCAAGATATCTCCGGTTCTGCATATCCAACGAACTGTGGAGTGGTGAAAACCCCAGAAAACGAGTTTCTCGCATTAAATAGCTCGAATAGAGCGCTCTCGATGTTTCTGCACACTTCGGACAGATGTCTCACCAAGCTTATCGTAGGAAATGCATATCTCAGCTTGAAACCCGACGAAAACCAAAATATCTCCGGTTCTTCATATCCAACGCACTGTGGAGTGGTGAAAACCCCAGAAATCGAGTTTCTCGCATTAAATAGCTCGAAAAGAGCGCTCTCGATGTTTCTGCATACTTCGGACAGAAGTCTCACCAAGCTTATCGCAGAAAATGCATATCTGAGCTTGAACCCCACGAAAACCAAGATATCGCAGGTTCTGCATATCAAACGCACTGTGGAGTGGTGAAAACACCAGATAACTTGTTTCTCGCATTAAATAGCTCGAAAAGAGCGATCTCGATGATTCTGCATACTTCGGACAGAAGTCTCACCAAGATTATCGCAGAAAATGCATATCTCAGCTTGAAACCCCACGAAAACCAAGATATCTCCGGTTCTGCATATCCAACGAACTGTGGAGTGGTGAAAACCCCAGAAAACGAGTTTCTCGCATTAAATAGCTCGAAAACAGCGCTCTCGATGTTTCTGCACACTTCGGACAGATGTCTCACAAAGCTTATCGTAAAAAATGCATAACTCAGCTTGAAACCCCACAAAAACCAAGATATCGCCGGTTCTGCATGTCAAAAGCACTGTGGAGTGGTGAAAACACCAGATAACGTGTTTCTCGCATTAAATAGCTCGAAAAGTGCGATCTCGATGATTAAGCATACTTCGGACAGAAGTCTCACCATGATTATCGCAGAAAATGCATATCTGTGCTAGAAACCCCACGAAAACCAAGATATCTCCTGTTCTGCATATCCAACGAACTGTGGAGTGGTGAATACCACAGAAAACGTGTTTCTCGCATTAAATAGCTCGAAAAGTACGATCTCGATGACTCTGCATACTTCGGACAGAAATCTCACCAAGATTATCGCAGAAAATGCATATCTGAGCTTGAAACCCCACGAAAACCAAGATATCGTCGGTTCTGCATAACATAAGCACTGTGGAGTCGTGAAAACACCAGATAACGTGTTTCTCGCATTAAATAGCTCGAAAAGTGCGATCTCGATGATTCTGCATACTTCTGACAAAAGACCCACCAAGATTATCGCAGAAAATGCATATCTCAGCTGGAAACACCACGAAAACCAAGATATCGCTGGTACTGCATATCAAACGCACTGTGGAGTGGTGAAAACACCAGATAACGTGTTTCTCGCATTAAATAGCTCGATAACAGCGTTCTCGAAGATCCTGCATACTTCTGACAGAAGTCTCACCATGATTATCGCAGAAAATGCATATCTCTGCTAGAAACCCCACGAAAACCAAGATATCTCCTGTTCTGCATATCCAACGAACTGTGGAGTGGTGAAAACCCCAGATAACGTGTTTCTCGCATTAAATAGCTCGAAAAGAGCGATCTCGATGACTAAGCATACTTCGGACAGAAGTCTCACCATGATTATCGCAGAAAATGCATATCTCAGCTTGAAACCCGACGAAAACCAAGATATCGTCGGTTCTGCATAACATACGCACTGTGGAGTGGTGAAAACACCAGATAACGTGTTTCTCGCATTAAATAACTCGAAACGAGCGATCTCGATGATTAAGCATACTTCGGACGGAGGTCTCACCAAGATTATCGCAGAAATTGCATATCTCATCTTGAATCCCCACGAAAACCAGGATATCGCTGGTTCTGCATATCAAACCAACTGTGGAGTGGTGAAAACACCAGATAACGTGTTTCTCGCATTACATAGCTCGAAAAGCGCGATCTCGATGATTCTGCATACTTCCGGCAGAAGTCTCACCAAGATTATCGCAGAAAATGCATATCTCAGCTGGAAACACCACGAAAAACAAGATATCGCTGGTACTGCATATCAAACGCACTGTGGAGTGGTGAAAACCCCAGATAACGTGTTTCTCGCATTAAATAGCTCGAAAAGAGCGATCTCGATGACTAAGCATACTTCGGACAGAAGTCTCACCATGATTATCGCAGAAAATGCATATCTCAGCTTGAAACCCGACGAAAACCACGATATCGTCGGTTCTGCATAACATACGCACTGTGGAGTGGTGAAAACACCAGATAACGTGTTTCTCGCATTAAATAACTCGAAACGAGCGATCTCGATGATTAAGCATACTTCGGACGGAGGTCTCACCAAGATTATCGCAGAAATTGCATATCTCATCTTGAATCCCCACGAAAACCAGGATATCGCTGGTTCTGCATATCAAACCAACTGTGGAGTGGTGAAAATACCAGATAACGTGTTTCTCGCATTACATAGCTCGAAAAGCGCGATCTCGATGATTCTGCATACTCCGGACAGAAGTCTCACCAAGATTATCGTAAAACATGCATATCTCAGCTTGATACCCCACGAAAACCAAGATATCGCCGGTTCTGCATATCAAACGCACTGTGGAGTGGTGAAAACACCAGATAACGTGTTTCTCGCATTAAATAGCTCGAAAAGAGCGATCTAGATGATTCAGCATACTTCGGACAGATGTTTCACCAAGCTTATCGCAGAAAATGCATATCTCAGCTTGAAACCCCACGAAAACCAAGATATCTACTGTTCTGCATATCAAACGCACTGTGGCGTGGTGAAAACACCAGAAAACGTGTTTCTCGCATTAGCTAGCTCGAAAAGAGCGTTCTCGATGATTCTGCATACTTCTCATAGATGAAACATCAAGATTATCGCAGAAAATGCATATTTCATCTGGAAACCCCACGAAAACCAAGTTATCGGCGTCTCTACATATCAAACGCAGTGTGGAGTGGGCAAAACACCAGATAACGAGTTTCTCGCATTAAATAGCTCGAAAACAGCGCTCTCGATGTTTCTGCACACTTCGGACAGATGTCTCACCAAGCTTATCGTAGGAAATGCATATCTCAGCTTGAAACCCGACGAAAACAAAAATATCTCCGGTTCTTCATATCCAACGCACTGTGGTGTGGTGAAAACCCCAGAAATCGAGTTTCTCGCATTAAATAGCTCGAAAAGAGCGCTCTCGATGTTTCTGCATACTTCGGACAGATGTCTCACAAAGCTTATCGTAAAAAATGCATAACTCAGCTTGAAACCCCACAAAAACCAAGATATCGCCGGTTCTGCATGTCAAAAGCACTGTGGAGTGGTGAAAACACCAGATAACGTGTTTCTCGCATTAAATAGCTCGAAAAGTGCGATCTCGATGATTAAGCATACTTCGGACAGAAGTCTCACCATGATTATCGCAGAAAATGCATATCTCTGCTAGAAACCCCACGAAAACCAAGATATCTCCTGTTCTGCATGTCAAACTTACTGTGGAGTGGTGAAAACACCAGAAAACGTGTTTCGTGCATTAAGTAGTTCGAAAAGAGCGATCTAGATGATTCTGCATACTTCTGACAAAAGACCCACCAAGATTATCGCAGAAAATGCATATCTCAGCTGGAAACACCACGAAAACCAAGATATCGCTGGTACTGCATATCAAACGCACTGTGGAGTGGTGAAAACACCAGATAACGTGTTTCTCGCATTAAATAGCTCGATAAGAGCGTTCTCGAAGATCCTGCATACTTCTGACAGAAGTCTCACCAAGATTATTGTAGAAAATGCATATCTCAGCTAGAAACCCGACGAAAACCGAGTTATCTCCGGTTCTGCACATCAAACGTACCGTGGAGTGGTGAAAACACCAGAAAACGTGTTTCGCGCATTAAGTAGCTCGAAAAGAGCGTTCTCGAAGATTCTGCATACTTCTGACAGAAGTCTCACCAGGATTATCGTAGAAAATGCATATCTCAGCTTGAAACCCGACCGAAACCAAGATATTTTCCGGTTCTGCATAACATACGCACTGTGGAGTGGTGAAAACACCAGATAACGTGTTTCTCGCATTAAATAACTCGAAACGAGCGATCTCGATGATTAAGCATACTTCGGACAGAGGTCTCACAAAGATTATCGCAGAAATTGCATATCTCAGCTTGAATCCCCACGAAAACCAGGATATCGCTCGTTCTGCATATCAAACGCACTGTGGAGTGCTGAAAACACCAGATAACGTGTTTCTCGCATTAAATAGCTCGAATAGAGCGATCTCGATGATAAAGCATACTTCGGACAGAAGTCTCACCAAGACTATCGTAAAAAATGCATACCTCAGCTTGAAACCCCACAAATACCAAGATATCGCCGGTTCTGCATATCAAACGCACTGTGGAGTGGTGAAAATACCAGATAACGTGTTTCTCGCATTAAATAGCTCGAAAAGTGCGATCTCGATGATTCAGCATACTTCGGACAGAAGTCTCACCAAGATTATCGCAGGATATGCATATCTCAGCTTGAAACGCCACGAAAACCAAGATATCTCCGGTTCTGCATATCCAACTAACTGTGGAGTGGTGAAAACCCCAGAAAACGTGTTTCTCGCATTAAATAGCTCGAAAAGAGCGCTCTCAATGTTTCTGCATACTTCGGACAGATGTTTCACCAAGCTTATCGCAGAAAATGCATATCTCAGCTTGAAACCCCACGAAAACCAAGATATCTACTGTTCTGCATATCAAACGCACTGTGGCGTGGTGAAAACAGCAGAAAACGTGTTTCTCGCATTAGCTAGCTCGAAAAGAGCGTTCTCGATGATTCTGCATACTTCTCATAGATGAAACATCAAGATTATCGCAGAAAATGCATATTTCATCTGGAAACCCCACGAAAACCAAGTTATCGGCGTCTCTACATATCAATCGCAGTGTGGAGTGGGCAAAACACCAGATAACGAGTTTCTCGCATTAAATAGCTCGAAAACAGCGCTCTCGATGTTTCTGCACACTTCGGACAGATGTCTCACCAAGCTTATCGTAGGAAATGCATATCTCAGCTTGAAACCCGACGAAAACCAAAATATCTCCGGTTCTTCATATCCAACGCACTGTGGTGTGGTGAAAACCCCAGAAATCGAGTTTCTCGCATTAAATAGCTCGAAAAGAGCGCTCTCGATGTTTCTGCATACTTCGGACAGATGTCTCACCAAGCTTATCGTAAAAAATGCATAACTCAGCTTGAAACCCCACAAAAACCAAGATATCGCCGGTTCTGCATGTCAAAAGCACTGTGGAGTGGTGAAAACACCAGATAACGTGTTTCTCGCATTAAATAGCTCGAAAAGTGCGATCTAGATGATTCTGCATACTTCTGACAAAAGACCCACCAAGATTATCGCAGAAAATGCATATCTCAGCTGGAAACACCACGAAAACCAAGATATAGCTGGTACTGCATATCAAACGCACTGTGGAGTGGTGAAAACACCAGATAACGTGTTTCTCGCATTAAATAGCTCGATAAGAGCGTTCTCGAAGATCCTGCATACTTCTGACAGAAGTCTCACCAAGATTATTGTAGAAAATGCATATCTCAGCTAGAAACCCGACGAAAACCGAGTTATCTCCGGTTCTGCACATCAAACGTACCGTGGAGTGGTGAAAACACCAGAAAACGTGTTTCGCGCATTAAGTAGCTCGAAAAGAGCGTTCTCGAAGATTCTGCATACTTCTGACAGAAGTCTCACCAGGATTATCGTAGAAAATGCATATCTCAGCTTGAAACCCGACCGAAACCAAGATATTTTCCGGTTCTGCATAACATACGCACTGTGGAGTGGTGAAAACACCAGATAACGTGTTTCTCGCATTAAATAACTCGAAACGAGCGATCTCGATGATTAAGCATACTTCGGACAGAGGTCTCACAAAGATTATCGCAGAAATTGCATATCTCAGCTTGAATCCCCACGAAAACCAGGATATCGCTGGTTCTGCATATCAAACGCACTGTGGAGTGCTGAAAACACCAGATAACGTGTTTCTCGCATTAAATAGCTCGAATAGAGCGATCTCGATGATAAAGCATACTTCGGACAGAAGTCTCACCAAGATTATCGTAAAAAATGCATAACTCAGCTTGAAACCCCACAAATACCAAGATATCGCCGGTTCTGCATATCAAACGCACTGTGGAGTGGTGAAAATACCAGATAACGTGTTTCTCGCATTAAATAGCTCGAAAAGTGCGATCTCGATGATTCTGCATACTTCGGACAGAAGTCTCACCAAGATTATCGCAGAAAATGCATATCTGTGCTTGAATCCCCACGAAAACCAAGATATCGCAGGTTCTGCATATCAAACGCACTGTGGAGTGGTGAAAACACCAGATAACTTGTTTCTCGCATTAAATAGCTCGAAAAGAGCGATCTCGATGATTCTGCATACTTCGGACAGAAGTCTCACCAAGATTATCGCAGAAAATGCATATCTCAGCTTGAAACCCCACGAAAACCAAGATATCTCCGGTTCTGCATATCCAACGAACTGTGGAGTGGTGAAAACCCCAGAAAACGAGTTTCTCGCATTAAATAGCTCGAATAGAGCGCTCTCGATGTTTCTGCACACTTCGGAGAGATGTCTCACCAAGCTTATCGTAGGAAATGCATATCTCAGCTTGAAACCCGACGAAAACCAAAATATCTCCGGTTCTTCATATCCAACGCACTGTGGAGTGGTGAAAACCCCAGAAATCGAGTTTCTCGCATTAAATAGCTCGAAAAGAGCGCTCTCGATGTTTCTGCATACTTCGGACAGAAGTCTCACCAAGATTATCGCAGAAAATGCATATCTGAGCTTGAACCCCACGAAAACCAAGATATCGCAGGTTCTGCATATCAAACGCACTGTGGAGTGGTGAAAACACCAGATAACTTGTTTCTCGCATTAAATGGCTCGAAAAGAGCGATCTCGATGATTCTGCATACTTCGGACAGAAGTCTCACCAAGATTATCGCAGAAAATGCATATCTCAGCTTGAAACCCCACGAAAACCAAGATATCTCCGGTTCTTCATATCCAACGCACTGTGGAGTGGTGAAAACCCCAGAAAACGAGTTTCTCGCATTAAATAGCTCGAAAACAGCGCTCTCGATGTTTCTGCACACTTCGGACAGATGTCTCACCAAGCTTATCGTAGAAAATGCATATCTCAGCTAGAAACCCGACGAAAACCGAGTTATCTCCGGTTCTGCACATCAAACGTACCGTGGAGTGGTGAAAACACCAGAAAACGTGTTTCGCGCATTAAGTAGCTCGAAAAGAGCGTTCTCGGTGATTCTGCATACTTCGGACAGAAGTCTCACCAAGATTATCGCAGAAAATGCATATCTCAGCTAGAAACCCGACGAAAACCGAGTTATCTCCGGTTCTGCACATCAAACGTACCGTGGAGTGGTGAAAACACCAGAAAACGTGTTTCGCGCATTAAGTAGCTCGAAAAGAGCGTTCTCGAAGATTCTGCATACTTCTGACAGAAGTCTCACCAGGATTATCGTAGAAAATGCATATCTCAGCTTGAAACCCGACCGAAACCAAGATATCTCCGGTTCTGCATGTCAAACGTACTGTGGAGTGGTGAAAACACCAGAAAACGTGTTTCGTGCATTAAGTAGCTCGAAAAGAGCGATCTAGATGATTCTGCATACTTCTGACAAAAGACCCACCAAGATTATCGCAGAAAATGCATATCTCAGCTGGAAACACCACGAAAACCGAGTTATCTCCGGTTCTGCACATCAAACGTACCGTGGAGTGGTGAAAACACCAGAAAACGTGTTTCGTGCATTAAGTAGCTCGAAAAGAGCGCTCTCGATGTTTCTGCATACTTCGGACAGAAGTCTCACCAAGATTATCGCAGAAAATGCAAATCTGAGCTTGAACCCCACGAAAACCAAGATATCGCAGGTTCTGCATATCAAACGCACTGTGGAGTGGTGAAAACACCAGATAACTTGTTTCTCGCATTAAATAGCTCGAAAAGTGCGATCTCGGTGATTCTGCATACTTCGGACAGAAGTCTCACCAAGATTATCGCAGAAAATGCATATCTCAGCTTGAAACCCCACGAAAACCAAGATATCTCCGGTTCTGCATATCCAACGAACTGTGGAGTGGTGAAAACCCCAGAAAACGAGTTTCTCGCATTAAATAGCTCGAATAGAGCGCTCTCGATGATTCTGCATACTTCGGACAGAAGTCTCACCAAGATTATCGCAGAAAATGCATATCTCAGCTTGAAACCCCACGAAAACCAAGATATCTCCGGTTCTGCATATCCAACGAACTGTGGAGTGGTGAAAACCCCAGAAAACGAGTTTCTCGCATTAAATAGCTCGAAACGAGCGATCTCGATGATTAAGCATACTTCGGACAGAAGTCTCACCAAGATTATCGCAGAAAATGCATATCTCAGCTTGAAACCCCACGAAAACCAAGATATCTCCGGTTCTGCATATCCAACGAACTGTGGAGTGGTGAAAACCCCAGAAAACGAGTTTCTCGCATTAAATAGCTCGAATAGAGCGCTCTCGATGATTCTGCATACTTCGGACAGAAGTCTCACCAAGATTATCGCAGAAAATGCATATCTCAGCTTGAAACCCCACGAAAACCAAGATATCTCCGGTTCTGCATATCCAACGAACTGTGGAGTGGTGAAAACCCCAGAAAACGAGTTTCTCGCATTAAATAGCTCGAATAGAGCGCTCTCGATGTTTCTGCACACTTCGGAGAGATGTCTCACCAAGCTTATCGTAGGAAATGCATATCTCAGCTTGAAACCCGACGAAAACCAAAATATCTCCGGTTCTTCATATCCAACGCACTGTGGAGTGGTGAAAACCCCAGAAATCGAGTTTCTCGCATTAAATAGCTCGAAAAGAGCGCTCTCGATGTTTCTGCATACTTCGGACAGAAGTCTCACCAAGATTATCGCAGAAAATGCATATCTGAGCTTGAACCCCACGAAAACCAAGATATCGCAGGTTCTGCATATCAAACGCACTGTGGAGTGGTGAAAACACCAGATAACTTGTTTCTCGCATTAAATGGCTCGAAAAGAGCGATCTCGATGATTCTGCATACTTCGGACAGAAGTCTCACCAAGATTATCGCAGAAAATGCATATCTCAGCTTGAAACCCCACGAAAACCAAGATATCTCCGGTTCTTCATATCCAACGCACTGTGGAGTGGTGAAAACCCCAGAAAACGAGTTTCTCGCATTAAATAGCTCGAAAACAGCGCTCTCGATGTTTCTGCACACTTCGGACAGATGTCTCACCAAGCTTATCGTAGAAAATGCATATCTCAGCTAGAAACCCGACGAAAACCGAGTTATCTCCGGTTCTGCACATCAAACGTACCGTGGAGTGGTGAAAACACCAGAAAACGTGTTTCGCGCATTAAGTAGCTCGAAAAGAGCGTTCTCGGTGATTCTGCATACTTCGGACAGAAGTCTCACCAAGATTATCGCAGAAAATGCATATCTCAGCTAGAAACCCGACGAAAACCGAGTTATCTCCGGTTCTGCACATCAAACGTACCGTGGAGTGGTGAAAACACCAGAAAACGTGTTTCGCGCATTAAGTAGCTCGAAAAGAGCGTTCTCGAAGATTCTGCATACTTCTGACAGAAGTCTCACCAGGATTATCGTAGAAAATGCATATCTCAGCTTGAAACCCGACCGAAACCAAGATATCTCCGGTTCTGCATGTCAAACGTACTGTGGAGTGGTGAAAACACCAGAAAACGTGTTTCGTGCATTAAGTAGCTCGAAAAGAGCGATCTAGATGATTCTGCATACTTCTGACAAAAGACCCACCAAGATTATCGCAGAAAATGCATATCTCAGCTGGAAACACCACGAAAACCGAGTTATCTCCGGTTCTGCACATCAAACGTACCGTGGAGTGGTGAAAACACCAGAAAACGTGTTTCGTGCATTAAGTAGCTCGAAAAGAGCGCTCTCGATGTTTCTGCATACTTCGGACAGAAGTCTCACCAAGATTATCGCAGAAAATGCAAATCTGAGCTTGAACCCCACGAAAACCAAGATATCGCAGGTTCTGCATATCAAACGCACTGTGGAGTGGTGAAAACACCAGATAACTTGTTTCTCGCATTAAATAGCTCGAAAAGTGCGATCTCGGTGATTCTGCATACTTCGGACAGAAGTCTCACCAAGATTATCGCAGAAAATGCATATCTCAGCTTGAAACCCCACGAAAACCAAGATATCTCCGGTTCTGCATATCCAACGAACTGTGGAGTGGTGAAAACCCCAGAAAACGAGTTTCTCGCATTAAATAGCTCGAATAGAGCGCTCTCGATGATTCTGCATACTTCGGACAGAAGTCTCACCAAGATTATCGCAGAAAATGCATATCTCAGCTTGAAACCCCACGAAAACCAAGATATCTCCGGTTCTGCATATCCAACGAACTGTGGAGTGGTGAAAACCCCAGAAAACGAGTTTCTCGCATTAAATAGCTCGAAACGAGCGATCTCGATGATTAAGCATACTTCGGACAGAAGTCTCACCAAGATTATCGCAGAAAATGCATATCTCAGCTTGAAACCCCACGAAAACCAAGATATCTCCGGTTCTTCATATCCAACGCACTGTGGAGTGGTGAAAACACCAGATAACTTGTTTCTCGCATTAAATAGCTCGAAAAGAGCGATCTCGATGATTCTGCATACTTCGGACAGAAGTCTCACCAAGATTATCGCAGAAAATGCATATCTCAGCTTGAAACCCCACGAAAACCAAGATATCTCCGGTTCTTCATATCCAACGCACTGTGGAGTGGTGAAAACACCAGATAACTTGTTTCTCGCATTAAATAGCTCGAAAAGAGCGATCTCGATGATTCTGCATACTTCGGACAGAAGTCTCACCAAGATTATCGCAGAAAATGCATATCTCAGCTTGAAACCCCACGAAAACCAAGATATCGTCGGTTCTGCATATCAAACGCACTGTGGAGTGGTGAAAACACCAGATAACGTGTTTCTCGCATTAAATAGCTCGAAAAGTGCGATCTCGATGATTAAGCATACTTCGGACAGAAATCTCACCAAGATTATCGCAGAAAATGCATATCTGAGCTTGAAACCCCACGAAAACCAAGATATCGTCGGTTCTGCATAACATAAGCACTGTGGAGTGGTGAAAACACCAGATAACGTGTTTCTCGCATTAAATAGCTCGAAACGAGCGATCTCGATGATTAAGCATACTTCGGACAGAAGTCTCACCAAGATTATCGCAGAAAATGCATATCTCAGCTTGAAACCCCACGAAAACCAAGATATCTCCGGTTCTTCATATCCAACGCACTGTGGAGTGGTGAAAACACCAGATAACTTGTTTCTCGCATTAAATAGCTCGAAAAGAGCGATCTCGATGATTCTGCATACTTCGGACAGAAGTCTCACCAAGATTATCGCAGAAAATGCATATCTCAGCTTGAAACCCCACGAAAACCAAGATATCTCCGGTTCTTCATATCCAACGCACTGTGGAGTGGTGAAAACCCCAGAAAACGAGTTTCTCGCATTAAATAGCTCGAAAGCAGCGCTCTCGATGTTTCTGCACACTTCGGACAGATGTCTCACCAAGCTTATCGTAGGAAATGCATATCTCATCTTGAAACCCGACGAAAACCAAAATATCTCCGGTTCTTCATATCCAACGCACTGTGGTGTGGTGAAAACCCCAGAAATCGAGTTTCTCGCATTAAATAGCTCGATAAGAGCGTTCTCGAAGATCCTGCATACTTCTGACAGAAGTCTCACCAAGATTATCGTAGAAAATGCATATCTCAGCTTGAAACCCCACGAAAACCAAGATATCTCCGGTTCTGCATATCCAACGAACTGTGGAGTGGTGAAAACCCCAGAAAACGAGTTTCTCGCATTAAATAGCTCGAAAAGAGCGATCTCGGTGATTCTGCATACTTCGGACAGAAGTCTCACCAAGATTATCGCAGAAAATGCATATCTCAGCTAGAAACCCGACGAAAACCGAGTTATCTCCGGTTCTGCACATCAAACGTACCGTGGAGTGGTGAAAACACCAGAAAACGTGTTTCGCGCATTAAGTAGCTCGAAAAGAGCGTTCTCGAAGATTCTGCATACTTCTGACAGAAGTCTCACCAGGATTATCGTAGAAAATGCATATCTCAGCTTGAAACCCGACCGAAACCAAGATATCTCCGGTTCTGCATGTCAAACGTACTGTGGAGTGGTGAAAACACCAGAAAACGTGTTTCGTGCATTAAGTAGCTCGAAAAGAGCGATCTAAATGATTCTGCATACTTCTGACAAAAGACCCACCAAGATTATCGCAGAAAATGCATATCTCAGCTGGAAACACCACGAAAACCGAGTTATCTCCGGTTCTGCACATCAAACGTACCGTGGAGTGGTGAAAACACCAGAAAACGTGTTTCGTGCATTAAGTAGTTCGAAAAGAGCGCTCTCGATGTTTCTGCATACTTCGGACAGAAGTCTCACCAAGATTATCATAGAAAATGCATATCTGAGCTTGAACCCCACGAAAACCAAGATATCGCAGGTTCTGCATATCAAACGCACTGTGGAGTGGTGAAAACACCAGATAACTTGTTTCTCGCATTAAATAGCTCGAAAAGAGCGATCTCGGTGATTCTGCATACTTCGGATAGATGTCTCACCAAGATTATCGCAGAAAATGCATATCTCAGCTTGAAACCCCACGAAAACCAAGATATCTCCGGTTCTTCATATCCAACGCACTGTGGTGTGGTGAAAACCCCAGAAATGGAGTTTCTCGCATTAAATAGCTCGAAAAGAGCGCTCTCGATGTTTCTGCATACTTCGGACAGATGTCTCACCAAGCTTATCGTAGAAAATGCATATCTCAGCTTGAAACCCGACCGAAACCAAGATATTTTCCGGTTCTGCATAACATACGCACTGTGGAGTGGTGAAAACACCAGATAACGTGTTTCTCGCATTAAATAACTCGAAACGAGCGATCTCGATGATTAAGCATACTTCGGACAGAGGTCTCACAAAGATTATCGCAGAAATTGCATATCTCAGCTTGAATCCCCACGAAAACCAGGATATCGCTGGTTCTGCATATCAAACGCACTGTGGAGTGCTGAAAACACCAGATAACGTGTTTCTCGCATTAAATAGCTCGAATAGAGCGATCTCGATGATAAAGCATACTTCGGACAGAAGTCTCACCAAGATTATCGTAAAAAATGCATAACTCAGCTTGAAACCCCACAAATACCAAGATATCGCCGGTTCTGCATATCAAACGCACTGTGGAGTGGTGAAAATACCAGATAACGTGTTTCTCGCATTAAATAGCTCGAAAAGTGCGAACTCGATGATTCTGCATACTTCGGACAGAAGTCTCACCAAGATTATCGCAGAAAATGCATATCTGTGCTTGAATCCCCACGAAAACCAAGATATCGCAGGTTCTGCGTATCAAACGCACTGTGGAGTGGTGAAAACACCAGATAACTTGTTTCTCGCATTAAATAGCTCGGAAAGAGCGATCTCGATGATTCTGCATACTTCGGACAGAAGTCTCACCAAGATTATCGCAGAAAATGCATATCTCAGCTTGAAACCCCACGAAAACCAAGATATCTCCGGTTCTGCATATCCAACGAACTGTGGAGTGGTGAAAACCCCAGAAAACGAGTTTCTCGCATTAAATAGCTCGAATAGAGCGCTCTCGATGTTTCTGCACACTTGTCACAGAAGAAACTCGAAGATTATCGTAGAAAATGCATATCTCAGCTGGAAACAGCAACGACACCGAAGTTATCGCAGTTTCCGCATATCAAACGCACTGTGGAGTGCTGAAAACACCAGAAAACGTGTTTTTCGCATTCAATAGCACGAAAACAGCGATTTCGGTTATTCTGCACACTTGTAACAGCAGAATCATGAAGATTATCAGTGAAAATGCATATCTCAGCTGGAAACAGCAACGATACCGAAGATATCGCAGTTTCCGCATATCAAACGCACTGTGGAGTGCTGAAAACACCAGAAAACGTGTTTTTCGCATTCAATAGCACGAAAACAGCGATTTCGGTGATTCTGCACACTTGTAACTGCAGAATCATGAAGATTATCACTGAAAATGCATATCTCAGCTGGAAACAACAACGATACCGAAGATATCGTAGTTTCCGCATATCAAACGCACTGTGGAGTGCTGAAAACACCAGAAAACGTGTTTTTCGCATTCAAAAGCACGAAAACAGCGATTTCGGTGATTCTGCACATTTGTAACAGCAGAATCATGAAGATTATCGTAGAAAATGCATATCTCAGCTGGAAACAACAACGTTACCGAAGTTATCGCAGTTTCCGCATATCAAACGCACTGTGGAGTGCTGAAAACACCAGAAAACGTGTTTTTCGCATCCAATAGCACGAAAACAGCGATTTCGGTGATTCTGCACACTTGTAACAGCAGAATCATGAAGATTATCACTGAAAATGCATATCTCAGCTGGAAACATCAACGATACCGAAGATATGGCAGTTCCCGCATATCAAACGCATTGTGGAGTGCTGAAAACACCAGAAAACGTGTTTTTCGCATTCAATAGCACGAAAACAGCGATTTCGGTGATTGTGCACACTTGTAACAGCAGAATCATGAAGATTATCGTAGAAAATGCATATCTCAGCTGGAAACAACAACGTTACCGAAGTTATCGTAGTTTCCGCATATCAAACGCACTGTGGAGTGCTGAAAACACCAGAAAACGTGTTTTTCGCATTCAAAAGCACGAAAACAGCGATTTCGGTGATTCTGCACATTTGTAACAGCAGAATCATGAAGATTATCGTAGAAAATGCATATCTCAGCTGGAAACAACAACGTTACCGAAGTTATCGCAGTTTCCGCATATCAAACGCACTGTGGAGTGCTGAAAACACCAGAAAACGTGTTTTTCGCATCCAATAGCACGAAAACAGCGATTTCGGTGATTCTGCACACTTGTAACAGCAGAATCATGAAGATTATCACTGAAAATGCATATCTCAGCTGGAAACATCAACGATACCGAAGATATGGCAGTTCCCGCATATCAAACGCATTGTGGAGTGCTGAAAACACCAGAAAACGTGTTTTTCGCATTCAATAGCACGAAAACAGCGATTTCGGTGATTGTGCACACTTGTAACAGCAGAATCATGAAGATTATCACTGAAAATGCATATCTCAGCTGGTAACAGCAACGATACCGAAGATATCGCAGTTTCCGCATATCAAACGCACTGTGGAGTGCTGAAAACACCAGAAAACGTGTTTTTCGCATTCAAAAGCACGAAAACAGCGATTTCGGTGATTCTGCACATTTGTAACAGCAGAATCATGAAGATTATCACTGAAAATGCATATCTCACTGGAAACAACAACGATACCGAAGATATGGGAGTTTCCGCATATCAAACGCACTGTGGAGTGCTGAAAACACCAGAAAACGTGTTTTTCGCATCCAATAGCACGAAAACAGCGATTTCGGTGATTCTGCACACTTGTAACAGCAGAATCATGAAGATTATCACTGAAAATGCATATCTCAGCTGGAAACATCAACGATACCGAAGATATGGCAGTTTCCGCATATCAAACGCATTGTGGAGTGCTGAAAACACCAGAAAACGTGTTTTTCGCATTCAATAGCACGAAAACAGCGATTTCGGTGATTGTGCACACTTGTAACAGCAGAATCATGAAGATTATCACTGAAAATGCATATCTCAGCTGGTAACAGCAACGACACCGAAGTTATCGCAGTTTCCGCATATCAAACGCACTGTGGAGTGCTGAAAACACCAGAAAACGTGTTTTTCGCATTCAATAGCACGAAAACAGCGATTGCGGTGATTCTGCACACTTGTCACAGAAGAAACTCGAAGATTAGCGTAGAAAATGCATATCTAAGCAGGAAACAACAACGATTCCGAAGTTATCCTAGTTTCCGCATATCAAACGCACTGTGGAGTGCTGAAAACACCAGAAAACGTGTTTTTCGCATTCAATAGCACGAAAACAGCGATTTCGGTGATTCTGCACACTTGTCACAGAAGAAACTCGAAGATTATCGTAGAAAATGCATATCTCAGCTGGAAACAGCAACGACACCGAAGTTATCGCAGTTTCCGCATATCAAACGCACTGTGGAGTGCTGAAAACACCAGAAAACGTGTTTTTCGCATTCAATAGCACGAAAACAGCGATTTCGGTTATTCTGCACACTTGTAACAGCAGAATCATGAAGATTATCAGTGAAAATGCATATCTCAGCTGGAAACAGCAACGATACCGAAGATATCGCAGTTTCCGCATATCAAACGCACTGTGGAGTGCTGAAAACACCAGAAAACGTGTTTTTCGCATTCAATAGCACGAAAACAGCGATTTCGGTGATTCTGCACACTTGTAACTGCAGAATCATGAAGATTATCGTAGAAAATGCATATCTCAGCTGGAAACGACAACGTTACCGAAGTTATCGCAGTTTCCGCATATCAAACGCACTGTGGAGTGCTGAAAACACCAGAAAACGTGTTTTTCGCATCCAATAGCACGAAAACAGCGATTTCGGTGATTCTGCACACTTGTAACAGCAGAATCATGAAGATTATCACTGAAAATGCATATCTCAGCTGGAAACATCAACGATACCGAAGATATGGCAGTTTCCGCATATCAAACGCATTGTGGAGTGCTGAAAACACCAGAAAACGTGTTTTTCGCATTCAATAGCACGAAAACAGCGATTTCGGTGATGCTGCACACTTGTAACAGCAGAATCATGAAGATTATCACTGAGAATGCATATCTCAGCTGGAAACAACAACGATACCGAAGTTATCGCAGTTTCCGCATTTCAAACGCACTGTGGAGTGCTGAAAACACCAGAAAACGTGTTTTTCGCATCCAATAGCACGAAAACAGCGATTTCGGTGTTTCTGCATACTTGTAACAGCAGAATCACGAAGATTATCACTGAAAATGCATATCTCAGCTGGAAACATCAACGATACCGTAGATATGGCAGTTTCCGCAATATCAAACGCACTGTGGAGTGCTGAAAACACCAGAAAACGTGTTTTTCGCATTCAATAGCACGAAAACAGCGATTTCGGTGATGCTGCACACTTGTAACAGCAGAATCATGAAGATTATCACTGAGAATGCATATCTCAGCTGGCAACAACAACGATACCGAAGATATCGCAGTTTCCGCATGTCAAACGCACTGTGGAGTGCTGAAAACACCAGAAAACGTGTTTTTCGCATTCAATAGCACGAAAACAGCGATTTCGGTGATTCTGCACACTTGTCACAAAAGAAACTCGAAGATTATCGTAGAAAATGCATATCTCAGCTGGAAACAACAACGACACCGAAGTTATCGCAGTTTCCGCATATCAAACGAACTGTGGAGTGCTGAAAACACCAGAAAACGTGTTTTTCGCATTCAATAGCACGAAAACAGCGATTTCGGTGATTCTGCACACTTGTAACAGCAGAATCATGAAGATTATCACTGAAAATGCATATCTCAGTTGGAAACATCAACGATACCGAAGATATGGCAGTTTCCGCATATCAAACGCACTGTGGAGTGCTGAAAACACCAGAAAACGTGTTTTTCGCATTCAATAGCACGAAAACAGCGATTTCGGTGATTCGGCACACTTGTAACAGCAGAATCATGAATATTATCACTGAAAATGCATATCTCAGCTGGAAACAACAACGATACCGAAGATATCGCAGTGTCCGCATGTCAAACGCTCTGTGGCGTGCTAAAAACACCAGAAAACGTGTTTTTCGCATTCAAAAGCACGAAAACAGCGATTTTGGTGATTCTGCATACTTGTAACAGCAGAATCACGAAGATTATCACTGAAAATGCATATCTCAGATGGAAACAACAACGATACCGAAGATATCGCAGTTACCGCATGTCAAACGCTCTGTGGCGTGCTGAAAACACCAGAAAACGTGTTTTTCGCATTCAAAAGCACGAAAACAGCGATTTCGGTGATTCTGCACACTTGTAACAGCAGAATCATGAAGATTATCACTGAAAATGCATATCTCAGCTGGAAACATCAACGATACCGAAGATATGGCAGTTTCCGCATATCAAACGCACTGTGGAGTGATGAAAACACCTGAAAACGTGTTTTTCGCATTCAAAAGCACGAAAACAGCGATTTCAGTGATTCTGCATACTTGTAACAGCAGAATCATGAAGATTATCACTGAAAATGCATATCTCAGCTTCAAACAACAACGATACCAAAGATATCGCAGTTTCCGCATGTCAAACGCACTGTGGAGTGCTGAAAACACAGGAAAACGTGTTTTTCGCATTCAATAGCACGAAAACGGCGATTTCGGTGATTCTGCACACTTGTCACAGAAGAAACTCGAAGATTATCGTAGAAAATGCATATCTCAGCTGGAAACAACAACGACACCGAAGTTATCGCAGTTTCCGCATATCAAACGCACTGTGGAGTGCTGAAAACACCAGAAAACGTGTTTTTCGCATTCAATAGCACGAAAACAGCGATTGCGGTGATTCTGCACACTTGTCACAGAAGAAACTCGAAGATTAGCGTAGAAAATGCATATCTAAGCAGGAAACAACAACGATTCCGAAGTTATCCTAGTTTCCGCATATCAAACGCACTGTGGAGTACTGAATACACCAGAAAACGTGTTTTTCGCATTCAATAGCACGAAAACAGCGATTTCGGTGATTCTGCACATTTGTAACAGCAGAATGATGAAGATTATCACTGAAAATGCATATCTCAGCTTCAAACAACAACGATACCAAAGATATCGCAGTTTCCGCATGTCAAACGCACTGTGGAGTGCTGAAAACACCAGAAAACGTGTTTTTCGCATTCAATAGCACGAAAACGGCGATTTCGGTGATTCTGCACACTTGTAACAGCAGAATCATGAAGATTATCACTGAAAATGCATATCTCAGCTGGAAACAACAACGATACCGAAGATATCGCAGTTTCCGCATGTCAAACGCTCTGTGGCGTGCTGAAAACACCAGAAAACGTGTTTTCCGCATTCAAAAGCACGAAAACAGCGATTTCGGTGATTCTGCATACTTGTAACAGCAGAATGATGAAGATTATCACTGAAAATGCATGTTTCAGCTGGAAACATCAACGATACCGAAGATATCGCAGTTTCCGCATGTCAAACGCTCTGTGGCGTGCTGAAAACACCAGAAAACGTGTTTTTCGCATTCAAAAGCACGAAAACAGCGATTTCGGTGATTCTGCATACTTGTAACAGCAGAATCATGAAGATTATCACTGAGAATGCATATCTCAGCTGGCAACAACAACGATACCGAAGATATCGCAGTTTCCGCATGTCAAACGCACTGTGGAGTGCTGAAAACACCAGAAAACGTGTTTTTCGCATTCAATAGCACGAAAACAGCGATTTCGGTGATTCTGCACACTTGTCACAAAAGAAACTCGAAGATTATCGTAGAAAATGCATATCTCAGCTGGAAACAACAACGACACCGAAGTTATCGCAGTTTCCGCATATCAAACGCACTGTGGAGTGCTGAAAACACCAGAAAACGTGTTTTTCGCATTCAATAGCACGAAAACAGCGATTTCGGTGATTCTGCACATTTGTAACAGCAGAATCATGAAGATTATCACTGAAAATGCATATCTCAGCTGGAAACATCAACGATACCGAAGATATGGCAGTTTCCGCATATCAAACGCACTGTGGAGTGCTGAAAACACCAGAAAACGTGTTTTTCGCATTCAATAGCACGAAAACAGCGATTTCGGTGATTCGGCACACTTGTAACAGCAGAATCATGAATATTATCACTGAAAATGCATATCTCAGCTGGAAACAACAACGATACCGAAGATATCGCAGTTTCCGCATGTCAAACGCTCTGTGGCGTGCTGAAAACACCAGAAAACGTGTTTTTCGCATTCAAAAGCACGAAAACAGCGATTTTGGTGATTCTGCATACTTGTAACAGCAGAATCACGAAGATTATCACTGAAAATGCATATCTCAGCTGGAAACAACAACGATACCGAAGATATCGCAGTTTCCGCATGTCAAACGCTCTGTGGCGTGCTGAAAACACCAGAAAACGTGTTTTTCGCATTCAAAAGCACGAAAACAGCGATTTCGGTGATTCTGCACACTTGTAACAGCAGAATCATGAAGATTATCACTGAAAATGCATATCTCAGCTGGAAACATCAACGATACCGAAGATATGGCAGTTTCCGCATATCAAACGCACTGTGGAGTGATGAAAACACCTGAAAACGTGTTTTTCGCATTCAAAAGCACGAAAACAGCGATTTCGGTGATTCTGCATACTAGTAACAGCAGAATCATGAAGATTATCACTGAAAATGCATATCTCAGCTTCAAACAACAACGATACCAAAGATATCGCAGTTTCCGCATGTCAAACGCACTGTGGAGTGCTGAAAACACCAGAAAACGTGTTTTTCGCATTCAATAGCACGAAAACGGCGATTTCGGTGATTCTGCACACTTGTCACAGAAGAAACTCGAAGATTATCGTAGAAAATGCATATCTCAGCTGGAAACAACAACGACACCGAAGTTATCGCAGTTTCCGCATATCAAACGCACTGTGGAGTGCTGAAAACACCAGAAAACGTGTTTTTCGCATTCAAAAGCACGAAAACAGCGATTTCGGTGATTCTGCACACTTGTCACAGACGAAACTCGAAGATTATCGTAGAAAATGCATATCTCAGCTGGAAACAACAACGATACCGAGGATATGGCAGTTTCCGCATATCAAACGCACTGTGGAGTGCTGAAAACACCAGAAAACGTGTTTTTCGCATTCAATAGCACGAAAACAGCGATTTCGGTGATTCTGCATACTTGTAACAGCAGAATCATGAAGATTATCACTGAAAATGCATATCTCAGCTTGAAACAACAACGATACCGAAGATATCGCAGTTTCCGCATGTCAAACGCACTGTGGAGTGCTGAAAACACCAGAAAACGTGTTTTTCGCATTCAATAGCACGAAAACAGCGATTTCGGTCATTCGGCACACTTGTAACAGCAGAATCATGAAGATTATCACTGAAAATGCATATCTCAGCTGGAAACAACAACGATACCGCAGATATCGCAGTTTCCGCATGTCAAACGATCTGTGGCGTGCTGAAAACACCAGAAAACGTGTTTTTCGCATTCAAAAGCACGAAAACAGCGATTTCGGTGATTCTGCACATTTGTAACAGCAGAATCATGAAGATTATCACTGAAAATGCATATCTCAGCTGGAAACATCAACGATACCGAAGATATGGCAGTTTCCGCATATCAAACGCACTGTGGAGTGCTGAAATCACCAGAAAACGTGTTTTTCGCATTCAATAGCACGAAAACAGCGATTTCGGTGATTCTGCACACTTGTAACAGCAGAATCATGAAGATTATCACTGAAAATGCATATCTCAGCTGGAAACAACAACGATACCGAAGATATCGCAGTTTCCGCATATCAAACGCACTGTGGAGTGATGAAAACACCTGAAAACGTGTTTTTCGCATTCAAAAGCACGAAAACAGCGATTTCGGTGATTCTGCATACTTGTAACATAAGAATCATGAAGATTATCACTGAAAATGCATATCTCAGCTTCAAACAACAACGATACCAAAGATATCGCAGTTTCCGCATGTCAAACGCACTGTGGAGTGCTGAAAACACCAGAAAACGTGTTTTTCGCATTCAATAGCACGAAAACGGCGATTTCGGTGATTCTGCACACTTGTCACAGAAGAAACTCGAAGATTATCGTAGAAAATGCATATCTCAGCTGGAAACAACAACGACACCGAAGTTATCGCAGTTTCCGCATATCACACGCACTGTGGAGTGCTGAAAACACCAGAAAACGTGTTTTTCGCATTCAAAAGCACGAAAACAGCGATTTCGGTGATTCTGCTCACTTGTCACAGACGAAACTCGAAGATTATCGTAGAAAATGCATATCTAAGCAGGAAACAACAACGATACCGAAGATATGGCAGTTTCCGCATATCAAACGCACTGTGGAGTGCTGAAATCACCAGAAAACGTGTTTTTCGCATTCAATAGCACGAAAACAGCGATTTCGGTGATTCTGCACACTTGTAACAGCAGAATCATGAAGATTATCACTGAAAATGCATATCTCAGCTGGAAACAACAACGATACCGAAGATATGGCAGTTTCCGCATATCAAACGCATTGTGGAGTGCTGAAAACACCAGAAAACGTGTTTTTCGCATTCAATAGCACGAAAACAGCGATTTCGGTGATTCTGCATACTTGTAACAGCAGAATAATGAAGATTATCGTAGAAAATGCATATCTCAGCTGGAAACAACAACGACACCGAAGTTATCGCAGTTTCCGCATATCAAACGCACTGTGGAGTGCTGAAAACACCAGAAAACGTGTTTTTCGCATTCAAAAGCACGAAAACAGCGATTTCGGTGATTCTGCACATTTGTAACAGCAGAATGATGAAGATTATCACTGAAAATGCATATCTCAGCTGGAAACATCAACGATACCGAAGATAGCGCAGTTTCCGCATGTCAAACGCACTGTGGAGTGCTGAAAACACCAGAAAACGTGTTTTTCGCATTCAATAGCACGAAAACAGCGATTGCGGTGATTCTGCACACTTGTCACAGAAGAAACTCGAAGATTATCGTAGAAAATGCATATCTAAGCAGGAAACAACAACGATACCGAAGTTATCCTAGTTTCCGCATATCAAACGCACTGTGGAGTACTGAATACACCAGAAAACGTGTTTTTCGCATTCAATAGCACGAAAACAGCGATTTCGGTGATTCTGCACACTTTTCACAGAAGAAACTCGAAGATTATCGTAGAAAATGCATATCTCAGCTGGAAACAACAACGATACCGAGGATATGGCAGTTTCCGCATATCAAACGCACTGTGGAGTGCTGAAAACACCAGAAAACGTGTTTTTCGCATTCAATAGCACGAAAACAGCGATTTCGGTGATTCTGCATACTTGTAACAGCAGAATCATGAAGATTATCACTGAAAATGCATATCTCAGCTTGAAACAACAACGATACCGCAGATATCGCAGTTTCCGCATGTCAAACGATCTGTGGCGTGCTGAAAACACCAGAAAACGTGTTTTTCGCATTCAAAAGCACGAAAACAGCGATTTCGGTGATTCTGCACACTTGTAACAGCAGAATCATGAAGATTATCACTGAAAATGCATATCTAAGCAGGAAACAACAACGATACCGAAGATATCGTAGTTTCCGTATATCAAACGCACTGTGGAGTGCTGAAAACACCAGAAAACGTGTTTTTCGCATTCAATAGCACGAAAACAGCGATTTCGGTGATTCTGCACACTTGTAACAGCAGAATCATGAAGATTATCACTGAAAATGCATATCTCAGCTGGAAACAACAACGATACCGAAGATATCGCAGTTTCCGCATATCAAACGCACTGTGGAGTGCTGAAAACACCAGAAAACGTGTTTTTCGCATCCAATAGCACGAAAACAGCGATTTCGGTGATTCTGCACACTTGTAACAGCAGAATCATGAAGATTATCACTGAAAATGCATATCTCAGCTGGAAACATCAACGATACCGAAGATATGGCAGTTTCCGCATATCAAATGCATTGTGGAGTGCTGAAAACACCAGAAAACGTGTTTTTCGCATTCAATAGCACGAAAACAGCGATTTCGGTGATTCTGCACACTTGTAACAGCAGAATCATGAAGATTATCACTGAAAATGCATATCTCAGCTGGAAACAGCAACGATACCGAAGATATCGCAGTTTCCGCATGTCAAACGCACTGTGGAGTGCTGAAAACAACAGAACACGTGTTTTTCGCATTCAATAGCACGAAAACAGCGATTTCGGTGATTCTGCACATTTGTAACAGCAGAATCATGAAGATTATCACTGAAAATGCATATCTCAGCTGGAAACATCAACGATACCGAAGATATGGCAGTTTCCGCATATCAAACGCACTGTGGAGTGCTGAAAACACCAGAAAACGTGTTTTTCGCATTCAATAGCACGAAAACAGCGATTTCGGTGATTCTGCACACTTGTAACAGCAGAATCATGAAGATTATCACTGAAAATGCATATCTCAGCTGGAAACATCAACGATACCGAAGATATGGCAGTTTCCGCATATCAAACGCACTGTGGAGTGCTGAAAACACCAGAAAACGTGTTTTTCGCATTCAATAGCACGAAAACAGCGATTGCGGTGATTCTGCACACTTGTCACAGAAGAAACTCGAAGATTATCGTAGAAAATGCATATCTAAGCAGGAAACAACAACGATACCGAAGTTATCCTAGTTTCCGCATATCAAACGCACTGTGGAGTACTGAATACACCAGAAAACGTGTTTTTCGCATTCAATAGCACGAAAACAGCGATTTCGGTGATTCTGCACACTTTTCACAGAAGAAACTCGAAGATTATCGTAGAAAATGCATATCTCAGCTGGAAACAACAACGATACCGAGGATATGGCAGTTTCCGCATATCAAACGCACTGTGGAGTGCTGAAAACACCAGAAAACGTGTTTTTCGCATTCAATAGCACGAAAACAGCGATTTCGGTGATTCTGCATACTTGTAACAGCAGAATCATGAAGATTATCACTGAAAATGCATATCTCAGCTTGAAACAACAACGATACCGAAGATATCGCAGTTTCCGCATGTCAAACGCACTGTTGAGTGCTGAAAACACCAGAAAACGTGTTTTTCGCATTCAATAGCACGAAAACAGCGATTTCGGTCATTCGGCACACTTGTAACAGCAGAATCATGAAGATTATCACTGAAAATGCATATCTCAGCTGGAAACAACAACGATACCGCAGATATCGCAGTTTCCGCATGTCAAACGATCTGTGGCGTGCTGAAAACACCAGAAAACGTGTTTTTCGCATTCAAAAGCACGAAAACAGCGATTTCGGTGATTCTGCACATTTGTAACAGCAGAATCATGAAGATTATCACTGAAAATGCATATCTCAGCTGGAAACATCAACGATACCGAAGATATGGCAGTTTCCGCATATCAAACGCACTGTGGAGTGCTGAAATCACCAGAAAACGTGTTTTTCGCATTCAATAGCACGAAAACAGCGATTTCGGTGATTCTGCACACTTGTAACAGCAGAATCATGAAGATTATCACTGAAAATGCATATCTCAGCTGGAAACAACAACGATACCGAAGATATCGCAGTTTCCGCATATCAAACGCACTGTGGAGTGCTGAAAACACCAGAAAACGTGTTTTTCGCATCCAATAGCACGAAAACAGCGATTTCGGTGATTCTGCACACTTGTAACAGCAGAATCATGAAGATTATCACTGAAAATGCATATCTCAGCTGGAAACATCAACGATACCGAAGATATGGCAGTTTCCGCATATCAAATGCATTGTGGAGTGCTGAAAACACCAGAAAACGTGTTTTTCGCATTCAATAGCACGAAAACAGCGATTTCGGTGATTCTGCACACTTGTAACAGCAGAATCATGAAGATTATCACTGAAAATGCATATCTCAGCTGGAAACAGCAACGATACCGAAGATATCGCAGTTTCCGCATGTCAAACGCACTGTGGAGTGCTGAAAACAACAGAACACGTGTTTTTCGCATTCAATAGCACGAAAACAGCGATTTCGGTGATTCTGCACACTTGTCACAGAAGAAACTCGAAGATTATCGTAGAAAATGCATATCTCAGCTGGAAACAACAACGACACCGAAGTTATCGCAGTTTCCGCATATCAAACGCACTGTGGAGTGCTGAAAACACCAGAAAACGTGTTTTTCGCATTCAATAGCACGAAAACAGCGATTTCGGTGATTCTGCACACTTGTAACAGCAGAATCATGAAGATTATCACTGAAAATGCATATCTCAGCTGGAAACAACAACGATACCGAAGATATCGCAGTTTCCGCATGTCAAACGTTCTGTGGCGTGCTGAAAACACCAGAAAACGTGTTTTTCGCATTCAAAAGCACGAAAACAGCGATTTCGGTGATTCTGCACACTTGTCACAGACGAAACTCGAAGATTATCGTAGAAAATGCATATCTAAGCAGGAAACAACAACGATACCGAAGATATGGCAGTTTCCGCATATCAAACGCACTGTGGAGTGCTGAAATCACCAGAAAACGTGTTTTTCGCATTCAATAGCACGAAAACAGCGATTTCGGTGATTCTGCACACTTGTAACAGCAGAATCATGAAGATTATCACTGAAAATGCATATCTCAGCTGGAAACAACAACGATACCGAAGATATGGCAGTTTCCGCATATCAAACGCATTGTGGAGTGCTGAAAACACCAGAAAACGTGTTTTTCGCATTCAATAGCACGAAAACAGCGATTTCGGTGATTCTGCATACTTGTAACAGCAGAATGATGAAGATTATCGTAGAAAATGCATATCTCAGCTGGAAACAACAACGACACCGAAGTTATCGCAGTTTCCGCATATCAAACGCACTGTGGAGTACTGAATACACCAGAATACGTGTTTTTCGCATTCAATAGCACGAAAACAGCGATTTCGGTGATTCTGCACACTTTTCACAGAAGAAACTCGAAGATTATCGTAGAAAATGCATATCTCAGCTGGAAACAACAACGATACCGAGGATATGGCAGTTTCCGCATATCAAACGCACTGTGGAGTGCTGAAAACACCAGAAAACGTGTTTTTCGCATTCAATAGCACGAAAACAGCGATTTCGGTGATTCTGCACACTTGTAACAGCAGAATCATGAAGATTATCACTGAAAATGCATATCTCAGCTGGAAACAACAACGATACCGAAGATATCGCAGTTTCCGCATGTCAAACGTTCTGTGGCGTGCTGAAAACACCAGAAAACGTGTTTTTCGCATTCAATAGCACGAAAACAGCGATTTCGGTGATTCTGCACACTTGTAACAGCAGAATCATGAAGATTATCACTGAAAATGCATATCTCAGCTGGAAACAACAACGATACCGAAGATATGGCAGTTTCCGCATATCAAACGCATTGTGGAGTGCTGAAAACACCAGAAAACGTGTTTTTCGCATTCAATAGCACGAAAACAGCGATTTCGGTGATTCTGCACACTTGTAACAGCAGAATCATGAAGATTATCACTGAAAATGCATATCTCAGCTGGAAACAACAACGATACCGAAGATATCGTAGTTTCCGTATATCAAACGCACTGTGGAGTGCTGAAAACACCAGAAAACGTGTTTTTCGCATTCAATAGCACGAAAACAGCGATTTCGGTGATTCTGCACACTTGTAACAGCAGAATCATGAAGATTATCACTGAAAATGCATATCTAAGCAGGAAACAACAACGATACCGAAGATATCGTAGTTTCCGTATATCAAACGCACTGTGGAGTGCTGAAAACACCAGAAAACGTGTTCTTCGCATTCAATAGCACGAAAACAGCGATTTCGGTGATTCTGCACACTTGTAACTGCAGAATCATGAAGATTATCACTGAAAATGCATATCTCAGCTGGAAACAACAACGATACCGAAGATATCGTAGTTTCCGCATATCAAACGCACTGTGGAGTGCTGAAAA
This sequence comes from Anthophora plumipes, assembly GCA_951804975.1. Lineage (NCBI taxonomy): Eukaryota > Metazoa > Arthropoda > Insecta > Hymenoptera > Apidae > Anthophora > Anthophora plumipes. The sequence goes on from CATORF010000583.1 coordinate 3,881,715, forward strand.
CACCAGAAAACGTGTTTTTCGCATTCAAAAGCACGAAAACAGCGATTTCGGTGATTCTGCACATTTGTAACAGCAGAATCATGAAGATTATCACTGAAAATGCATATCTCAGCTGGAAACATCAACGATACCGAAGATATGGCAGTTTCCGCATATCAAACGCACTGTGGAGTGCTGAAAACACCAGAAAACGTGTTTTTCGCATTCAATAGCACGAAAACAGCGATTTCGGTGATTCTGCACACTTGTCACAGAAGAAACTCGAAGATTATCGTCGAAAATGCATATCTCAGCTGGAAACAACAACGATACCGAAGTTATCGCAGTTTCCGCATATCAAACGCACTGTGGAGTGCTGAAAACACCAGAAAACGTGTTTTTCGCATCCAATAGCACGAAAACAGCGATTTCGGTGATTCTGCACACTTGTAACAGCAGAATCATGAAGATTATCACTGAAAATGCATATCTCAGCTGGAAACATCAACGATACCGAAGATATGGCAGTTTCCGCATATCAAACGCATTGTGGAGTGCTGAAAACACCAGAAAACGTGTTTTTCGCATTCAATAGCACGAAAACAGCGATTTCGGTGATTCTGCACACTTGTAACAGCAGAATCATGAAGATTATCACTGAAAATGCATATCTCAGCTGGAAACAGCAACGATACCGAAGATATCGCAGTTTCCGCATATCAAACGCACTGTGGAGTGCTGAAAACACCAGAAAACGTGTTTTTCGCATTCAATAGCACGAAAACAGCGATTTCGGTGATTCTGCACACTTGTAACAGCAGAATCATGAAGATTATCACTGAAAATGCATATCTCAGCTGGAAACAACAACGATACCGAAGATATCGTAGTTTCCGTATATCAAACGCACTGTGGAGGGCTGAAAACACCAGAAAACGTGTTTTTCGCATTCAATAGCACGAAAACAGCGATTTCGGTGATTCTGCACACTTGTAACAGCAGAATCATGAAGATTATCACTGAAAATGCATATCTAAGCAGGAAACAACAACGATACCGAAGATATCGTAGTTTCCGTATATCAAACGCACTGTGGAGTGCTGAAAACACCAGAAAACGTGTTTTTCGCATTCAATAGCACGAAAACAGCGATTTCGGTGATTCTGCACACTTGTAACAGCAGAATCATGAAGATTATCACTGAAAATGCATATCTCAGCTGGAAACAACAACGATACCGAAGATATCGCAGTTTCCGCATGTCAAACGCTCTGTGGCGTGCTGAAAACACCAGAAATCGTGTTTTTCGCATTCAAAAGCACGAAAACAGCGATTTCGGTGATTCTGCATACTTGTAACAGCAGAATGATGAAGATTATCACTGAAAATGCATATCTCAGCTGGAAACATCAACGATACCGAAGATATCGCAGTTTCCGCATGTCAAACGCTCTGTGGCGTGCTGAAAACACCAGAAAACGTGTTTTTCGCATTCAAAAGCACGAAAACAGCGATTTCGGAGATTCTGCATACTTGTAACAGCAGAATCATGAAGATTATCACTGAAAATGCATATCTCAGCTTGAAACAACAACGATACCCAAGATATCGCAGTTTCCGCATGTCAAACGCACTGTGGAGTGCTGAAAACAACAGAACACGTGTTTTTCGCATTCAATACCACGAAAACAGCGATTTCGGTGATTCTGCACACTTGTCACAGCAGAATCATGAAGATTATCACTGAAAATGCATATCTCAGCTGGAAACAACAACGATACCGAAGATATGGCAGTTTCCGCATATCAAACGCATTGTGGAGTGCTGAAAACACCAGAAAACGTGTTTTTCGCATTCAATAGCACGAAAACAGCGATTTCGGTGATTCTGCACACTTGTAACAGCAGAATCATGAAGATTATCACTGAAAAAACATATCTCAGCTGGAAACAACAACGATACCGAAGATATCGTAGTTTCCGTATATCAAACGCACTGTGGAGTGCTGAAAACACCAGAAAACGTGTTTTTCGCATTCAATAGCACGAAAACAGCGATTTCGGTGATTCTGCACACTTGTAACAGCAGAATCATGAAGATTATCACTGAAAATGCATATCTAAGCAGGAAACAACAACGATACCGAAGATATCGTAGTTTCCGTATATCAAACGCACTGTGGAGTGCTGAAAACACCAGAAAACGTGTTTTTCGCATTCAATAGCACGAAAACAGCGATTTCGGTGATTCTGCACACTTGTAACTGCAGAATCATGAAGATTATCACTGAAAATGCATATCTCAGCTGGAAACAACAACGATACCGAAGATATCGTAGTTTCCGCATATCAAACGCACTGTGGAGTGCTGAAAACACCAGAAAACGTGTTTTTCGCATTCAAAAGCACGAAAACAGCGATTTCGGTGATTCTGCACATTTGTAACAGCAGAATCATGAAGATTATCACTGAAAATGCATATCTCAGCTGGAAACATCAACGATACCGAAGATATGGCAGTTTCCGCATATCAAACGCACTGTGGAGTGCTGAAAACACCAGAAAACGTGTTTTTCGCATTCAATAGCACGAAAACAGCGATTTCGGTGATTCTGCACACTTGTCACAGAAGAAACTCGAAGATTATCGTCGAAAATGCATATCTCAGCTGGAAACAACAACGATACCGAAGTTATCGCAGTTTCCGCATATCAAACGCACTGTGGAGTGCTGAAAACACCAGAAAACGTGTTTTTCGCATCCAATAGCACGAAAACAGCGATATCGGTGATTCTGCACACTTGTAACAGCAGAATCATGAAGATTATCACTGAAAATGCATATCTCAGCTGGAAACATCAACGATACCGAAGATATGGCAGTTTCCGCATATCAAACGCATTGTGGAGTGCTGAAAACACCAGAAAACGTGTTTTTCGCATTCAATAGCACGAAAACAGCGATTTCGGTGATTCTGCACACTTGTAACAGCAGAATCATGAAGATTATCACTGAAAATGCATATCTCAGCTGGAAACAGCAACGATACCGAAGATATCGCAGTTTCCGCATATCAAACGCACTGTGGAGTGCTGAAAACACCAGAAAACGTGTTTTTCGCATTCAATAGCACGAAAACAGCGATTTCGGTGATTCTGCACACTTGTAACAGCAGAATCATGAAGATTATCACTGAAAATGCATATCTCAGCTGGAAACAACAACGATACCGAAGATATCGTAGTTTCCGTATATCAAACGCACTGTGGAGGGCTGAAAACACCAGAAAACGTGTTTTTCGCATTCAATAGCACGAAAACAGCGATTTCGGTGATTCTGCACACTTGTAACAGCAGAATCATGAAGATTATCACTGAAAATGCATATCTAAGCAGGAAACAACAACGATACCGAAGATATCGTAGTTTCCGTATATCAAACGCACTGTGGAGTGCTGAAAACACCAGAAAACGTGTTTTTCGCATTCAATAGCACGAAAACAGCGATTTCGGTGATTCTGCACACTTGTAACAGCAGAATCATGAAGATTATCACTGAAAATGCATATCTCAGCTGGAAACAACAACGATACCGAAGATATCGCAGTTTCCGCATGTCAAACGCTCTGTGGCGTGCTGAAAACACCAGAAATCGTGTTTTTCGCATTCAAAAGCACGAAAACAGCGATTTCGGTGATTCTGCATACTTGTAACAGCAGAATGATGAAGATTATCACTGAAAATGCATATCTCAGCTGGAAACATCAACGATACCGAAGATATCGCAGTTTCCGCATGTCAAACGCTCTGTGGCGTGCTGAAAACACCAGAAAACGTGTTTTTCGCATTCAAAAGCACGAAAACAGCGATTTCGGAGATTCTGCATACTTGTAACAGCAGAATCATGAAGATTATCACTGAAAATGCATATCTCAGCTTGAAACAACAACGATACCGAAGATATCGCAGTTTCCGCATGTCAAACGCACTGTGGAGTGCTGAAAACAACAGAACACGTGTTTTTCGCATTCAATACCACGAAAACAGCGATTTCGGTGATTCTGCACACTTGTCACAGAAGAAACTCGAAGATTATCGTAGAAAATGCATATCTCAGCTGGAAACAACAACGACACCGAAGTTATCGCAGTTTCCGCATATCAAACGCACTGTGGAGTGCTGAAAACACCAGAAAACGTGTTTTTCGCATTCAATAGCACGAAAACAGCGATTTCGGTGATTCTGCACACTTGTAACAGCAGAATCATGAAGATTATCACTGAAAATGCATATCTCAGCTGGAAACAACAACGATACCGAAGATATCGCAGTTTCCGCATGTCAAACGTTCTGTGGCGTGCTGAAAACACCAGAAAACGTGTTTTTCGCATTCAAAAGCACGAAAACAGCGATTTCGGTGATTCTGCACACTTGTCACAGACGAAACTCGAAGATTATCGTAGAAAATGCATATCTAAGCAGGAAACAACAACGATACCGAAGATATGGCAGTTTCCGCATATCAAACGCACTGTGGAGTGCTGAAATCACCAGAAAACGTGTTTTTCGCATTCAATAGCACGAAAACAGCGATTTCGGTGATTCTGCACACTTGTAACAGCAGAATCATGAAGATTATCACTGAAAATGCGTATCTCAGCTGGAAACAACAACGATACCGAAGATATGGCAGTTTGCGCATATCAAACGCATTGTGGAGTGCTGAAAACACCAGAAAACGTGTTTTTCGCATTCAATAGCACGAAAACAGCGATTTCGGTGATTCTGCATACTTGTAACAGCAGAATCATGAAGATTATCACTGAAAATGCGTATCTCAGCTGGAAACAACAACGATACCGAAGATATGGCAGTTTCCGCATATCAAACGCATTGTGGAGTGCTGAAAACACCAGAAAACGTGTTTTTCGCATTCAATAGCACGAAAACAGCGATTTCGGTGATTCTGCATACTTGTAACAGCAGAATAATGAAGATTATCGTAGAAAATGCATATCTCAGCTGGAAACAACAACGACACCGAAGTTATCGCAGTTTCCGCATATCAAACGCACTGTGGAGTGCTGAAAACACCAGAAAACGTGTTTTTCGCATTCAAAAGCACGAAAACAGCGATTTCGGTGATTCTGCACATTTGTAACAGCAGAATGATGAAGATTATCACTGAAAATGCATATCTCAGCTGGAAACATCAACGATACCGAAGATAGCGCAGTTTCCGCATGTCAAACGCACTGTGGAGTGCTGAAAACACCAGAAAACGTGTTTTTCGCATTCAATAGCACGAAAACAGCGATTGCGGTGATTCTGCACACTTGTCACAGAAGAAACTCGAAGATTATCGTAGAAAATGCATATCTAAGCAGGAAACAACAACGATACCGAAGTTATCCTAGTTTCCGCATATCAAACGAACTGTGGAGTACTGAATACACCAGAAAACGTGTTTTTCGCATTCAATAGCACGAAAACTGCGATTTCGGTGATTCTGCACACTTTTCACAGAAGAAACTCGAAGATTATCGTAGAAAATGCATATCTCAGCTGGAAACAACAACGATACCGAGGATATGGCAGTTTCCGCATATCAAACGCACTGTGGAGTGCTGAACACACCAGAAAACGTGTTTTTCGCATTCAATAGCACGAAAACAGCGATTTCGGTGATTCTGCACACTTGTAACAGCAGAATCATGAAGATTATCACTGAAAATGCATATCTCAGCTGGAAACAACAACGATACCGAAGATATCGTAGTTTCCGTATATCAAACGCACTGTGGAGTGCTGAAAACACCAGAAAACGTGTTTTTCGCATTCAATAGCACGAAAACAGCGATTTCGGTGATTCTGCACACTTGTAACAGCAGAATCATGAAGATTATCACTGAAAATGCATATCTAAGCAGGAAACAACAACGATACCGAAGATATCGTAGTTTCCGTATATCAAACGCACTGTGGAGTGCTGAAAACACCAGAAAACGTGTTTTTCGCATTCAATAGCACGAAAACAGCGATTTCGGTGATTCTGCACACTTGTAACAGCAGAATCATGAAGATTATCACTGAAAATGCATATCTCAGCTGGAAACAACAACGATACCGAAGATATCGCAGTTTCCGCATGTCAAACGCTCTGTGGCGTGCTGAAAACACCAGAAAACGTGTTTTTCGCATTCAAAAGCACGAAAACAGCGATTTCGGTGATTCTGCATACTTGTAACAGCAGAATCATGAAGATTATCACTGAAAATGCATATCTCAGCTGGAAACAACAACGATACCGAAGATATCGCAGTTTCCGCATGTCAAACGCTCTGTGGCGTGCTGAAAACACCAGAAAACGTGTTTTTCGCATTCAAAAGCACGAAAACAGCGATTTCGGTGATTCTGCATACTTGTAACAGCAGAATCATGAAGATTATCACTGAAAATGCATATCTCAGCTTGAAACAACAACGATACCGAAGATATCGCAGTTTCCGCATGTCAAACGCACTGTGGAGTGCTGAAAACAACAGAACACGTGTTTTTCGCATTCAATAGCACGAAAACAGCGATTTCGGTGATTCTGCACACTTGTCACAGACGAAACTCGAAGATTATCGTAGAAAATGCATATCTAAGCAGGAAACAACAACGATACCGAAGATATGGCAGTTTCCGCATATCAAACGCACTGTGGAGTGCTGAAATCACCAGAACACGTGTTTTTCGCATTCAATAGCACGAAAACAGCGATTTCGGTGATTCTGCACACTTGTAACAGCAGAATCATGAAGATTATCACTGAAAATGCATATCTCAGCTGGAAACAACAACGATACCGAAGATATGGCAGTTTCCGCATATCAAACGCATTGTGGAGTGCTGAAAACAACAGAACACGTGTTTTTCGCATTCAATAGCACGAAAACAGCGATTTCGGTGATTCTGCACACTTGTCACAGAAGAAACTCGAAGATTATCGTAGAAAATGCATATCTCAGCTGGAAACAACAACGACACCGAAGTTATCGCAGTTTCCGCATATCAAACGCACTGTGGAGTGCTGAAAACACCAGAAAACGTGTTTTTCGCATTCAATAGCACGAAAACAGCGATTTCGGTGATTCTGCACACTTGTAACAGCAGAATCATGAAGATTATCACTGAAAATGCATATCTCAGCTGGAAACAACAACGATACCGAAGATATCGCAGTTTCCGCATGTCAAACGTTCTGTGGCGTGCTGAAAACACCAGAAAACGTGTTTTTCGCATTCAAAAGCACGAAAACAGCGATTTCGGTGATTCTGCACACTTGTCACAGACGAAACTCGAAGATTATCGTAGAAAATGCATATCTAAGCAGGAAACAACAACGATACCGAAGATATGGCAGTTTCCGCATATCAAACGAACTGTGGAGTGCTGAAATCACCAGAAAACGTGTTTTTCGCATTCAATAGCACGAAAACAGCGATTTCGGTGATTCTGCACACTTGTAACAGCAGAATCATGAAGATTATCACTGAAAATGCGTATCTCAGCTGGAAACAACAACGATACCGAAGATATGGCAGTTTCCGCATATCAAACGCATTGTGGAGTGCTGAAAACACCAGAAAACGTGTTTTTCGCATTCAATAGCACGAAAACAGCGATTTCGGTGATTCTGCATACTTGTAACAGCAGAATAATGAAGATTATCGTAGAAAATGCATATCTCAGCTGGAAACAACAACGACACCGAAGTTATCGCAGTTTCCGCATATCAAACGCACTGTGGAGTGCTGAAAACACCAGAAAACGTGTTTTTCGCATTCAAAAGCACGAAAACAGCGATTTCGGTGATTCTGCACATTTGTAACAGCAGAATGATGAAGATTATCACTGAAAATGCATATCTCAGCTGGAAACATCAACGATACCGAAGATAGCGCAGTTTCCGCATGTCAAACGCACTGTGGAGTGCTGAAAACACCAGAAAACGTGTTTTTCGCATTCAATAGCACGAAAACAGCGATTGCGGTGATTCTGCACACTTGTCACAGAAGAAACTCGAAGATTATCGTAGAAAATGCATATCTAAGCAGGAAACAACAACGATACCGAAGTTATCCTAGTTTCCGCATATCAAACGAACTGTGGAGTACTGAATACACCAGAAAACGTGTTTTTCGCATTCAATAGCACGAAAACTGCGATTTCGGTGATTCTGCACACTTTTCACAGAAGAAACTCGAAGATTATCGTAGAAAATGCATATCTCAGCTGGAAACAACAACGATACCGAGGATATGGCAGTTTCCGCATATCAAACGCACTGTGGAGTGCTGAACACACCAGAAAACGTGTTTTTCGCATTCAATAGCACGAAAACAGCGATTTCGGTGATTCTGCACACTTGTAACAGCAGAATCATGAAGATTATCACTGAAAATGCATATCTCAGCTGGAAACAACAACGATACCGAAGATATCGTAGTTTCCGTATATCAAACGCACTGTGGAGTGCTGAAAACACCAGAAAACGTGTTTTTCGCATTCAATAGCACGAAAACAGCGATTTCGGTGATTCTGCACACTTGTAACAGCAGAATCATGAAGATTATCACTGAAAATGCATATCTAAGCAGGAAACAACAACGATACCGAAGATATCGTAGTTTCCGTATATCAAACGCACTGTGGAGTGCTGAAAACACCAGAAAACGTGTTTTTCGCATTCAATAGCACGAAAACAGCGATTGCGGTGATTCTGCACACTTGTCACAGATGAAACTCGAAGATTATCGTAGAAAATGCATATCTAAGCAGGAAACAACAACGATACCGAAGTTATCCTAGTTTCCGCATATCAAACGAACTGTGGAGTACTGAATACACCAGAAAACGTGTTTTTCGCATTCAATAGCACGAAAACTGCGATTTCGGTGATTCTGCACACTTTTCACAGAAGAAACTCGAAGATTATCGTAGAAAATGCATATCTCAGCTGGAAACAACAACGATACCGAGGATATGGCAGTTTCCGCATATCAAACGCACTGTGGAGTGCTGAACACACCAGAAAACGTGTTTTTCGCATTCAATAGCACGAAAACAGCGATTTCGGTGATTCTGCACACTTGTAACAGCAGAATCATGAAGATTCTCACTGAAAATGCATATCTCAGCTGGAAACAACAACGATACCGAAGATATCGTAGTTTCCGTATATCAAACGCACTGTGGAGTGCTGAAAACACCAGAAAACGTGTTTTTCGCATTCAATAGCACGAAAACAGCGATTTCGGTGATTCTGCACACTTGTCACAGAAGAAACTCGAAGATTATCGTAGAAAATGCATATCTCAGCTGGAAACAACAACGACACCGAAGTTATCGCAGTTTCCGCATATCAATCGCACTGTGGAGTGCTGAAAACACCAGAAAACGTGTTTTTCGCATTCAATAGCACGAAAACAGCGATTTCGGTGATTCTGCACACTTGTAACAGCAGAATCATGAAGATTATCACTGAAAATGCATATCTCAGCTGGAAACAACAACGATACCGAAGATATCGCAGTTTCCGCATGTCAAACGTTCTGTGGCGTGCTGAAAACACCAGAAAACGTGTTTTTCGCATTCAAAAGCACGAAAACAGCGATTTCGGTGATTCTGCACACTTGTCACAGACGAAACTCGAAGATTATCGTAGAAAATGCATATCTAAGCAGGAAACAACAACGATACCGAAGATATGGCAGTTTCCGCATATCAAACGCACTGTGGAGTGCTGAAAACACCAGAAAACGTGTTTTTCGCATTCAATAGCACGAACACAGCGATTGCGGTGATTCTGCACACTTGTAACAGCAGAATCATGAAGATTATCGTAGAAAATGCATATCTAAGCAGGAAACAACAACGATACCGAAGATATCGCAGTTTCCGCATGTCAAACGCTCTGTGGCGTGCTGAAAACACCAGAAAACGTGTTTTTCGCATTCAATAGCACGAAAACAGCGATTTCGGTGATTCGGCACGCTTGTAACAGCAGAATCATGAAGATTATCACTGAAAATGCATATCTCAGCTGGAAACAACAACGATACCGAAGATATCGCAGTTTCCGCATGTCAAACGCACTGTGGAGTGCTGAAAACACCAGAAAACGTGTTTTTCGCATTCAAAAGCACGAAAACAGCGATTTCGGTGATTCTGCACACTTGTCACAGACGAAACTCGAAGATTATCGTAGAAAATGTATATCTCAGCTGGAAACAACAACGACACCGAAGTTATCGCAGTTTCCGCATATCAAACGCACTGTGGAGTGCTGAAAACACCAGAAAACGTGTTTTTCGCATTGAATAGCACGAAAACAGCGATTTCGGTGATTCTGCACATTTGTAACAGCAAAATGATGAAGATTATCACTGAAAATGCATATCTCAGCTGGAAACATCAACGATACCGAAGATAGCGCAGTTTCCGCATGTCAAACGCACTGTGGAGTGCTGAAAACACCAGAAAACGTGTTTCTCGCATTCAAAAGCACGAAAACAGCGATTTCGGTGATTCTGCACACTTGTCACAGACGAAACTCGAAGATTATCGTAGAAAATGCATATCTAAGCAGGAAACAACAACGATACCGAAGTTATCGCAGTTTCCGCATATCAAACGCACTGTGGAGTGCTGAAATCACCAGAAAACGTGTTTTTCGCATTCAATAGCACGAAAACAGCGATTTCGGTGATTCTGCACACTTGTAACAGCAGAATCATGAAGATTATCACTGAAAATGCATACCTCAGCTGGAAACAACAACGATACCGAAGATATCGCAGTTTCCGCATATCAAACGCACTGTGGAGTGCTGAAAACACCAGAAAACGTGTTTTTCGCATTCAAAAGCACGAAAACAGCGATTTCGGTGATTCTGCATACTTGTAACAGCAGAATCACGAAGATTATCACTGAAAATGCATATCTCAGCTGGAAACATCAACGATACCGAAGATATGGCAGTTTCCGCATATCAAACGCACTGTGGAGTGGTGAAAACACCAGAAAACGTGTTTTTCGCATTCAATAGCACGAAAACAGCGATTGCGGTGATTCTGCACACTTGTCACAGAAGAAACTCGAAGATTATCGTAGAAAAAGCATATCTAAGCAGGAAACAACAACGATACCGAAGTTATCGCAGTTTCCGCATATCAAACGCACTGTGGAGTGCAGAAAACACCAGAAAACGTGTTTTTCGCATCCAATAGCACGAAAACAGCGATTTCGGTGATTCTGCATACTTGTAACAGCAGAATCATGAAGATTATCACTGAAAATGCATATCTCAGCTGGAAACAACAACCATACCGAAGATATCGCAGTTTCCGCATGTCAAACGCACTGTGGAGTGCTGAAAACACCAGAAAACGTGTTTTTCGCATTCAATAGCACGAAAACAGCGATTGCGGTGATTCTGCACACTTGTCACAGAAGAAACTCGAAGATTATCGTAGAAAATGCATATCTAAGCAGGAAACAACAACGATACCGAAGTTATCGCAGTTTCCGCATATCAAACGCACTGTGGAGTGCTGAAAACACCAGAAAACGTGTTTTTCGCATCCAATAGCACGAAAACAGCGATTTCGGTGATTCTGCATACTTGTAACAGCAGAATCATGAAGATTATCACTGAAAATGCATATCTCAGCTGGAAACAACAACGATACCGAAGATATCGCAGTTACCGCATGTCAAACGCACTGTGGAGTGCTGAAAACACCAGAAAACGTGGTTTTCGCATTCAATAGCACGAAAACAGCGATTGCGGTGATTCTGCACACTTGTCACAGTAGAAACTCGAAGATTATCGTAGAAAATGCATATCTCAGCTGGAAACAACAACGATACCGAAGTTATCGCAGTTTCCGCATGTCAAACGCACTGTGGAGTGCTGAAAACACCAGAAAACGTGTTTTTCGCATCCAATAGCACGAAAACAGCGATTTCGGTGATTCTGCACACTTGTAACAGCAGAATCATGAAGATTATCACTGAAAATGCATATCTAAGCAGGAAACAACAACGATACCGAAGTTATCGCAGTTTCCGCATATCAAACGCACTGTGGAGTGCTGAAAACACCAGAAAACGTGTTTTTCGCATCCAATAGCACGAAAACAGCGATTTCGGTGATTCTGCATACTTGTAACAGCAGAATCATGAAGATTATCACTGAAAATGCATATCTCAGCTGGAAACAACAACGATACCGAAGATATCGCAGTTTCCGCATGTCAAACGCACTGTGGAGTGCTGAAAACACCAGAAAACGTGTTTTTCGCATTCAATAGCACGAAAACAGCGATTGCGGTGATTCTGCACACTTGTCACAGTAGAAACTCGAAGATTATCGTAGAAAATGCATATCTCAGCTGGAAACAACAACGATACCGAAGTTATCGCAGTTTCCGCATGTCAAACGCACTGTGGAGTGCTGAAAACACCAGAAAACGTGTTTTTCGCATCCAATAGCACGAAAACAGCGATTTCGGTGATTCTGCACATTTGTAACAGCAGAATGATGAAGATTATCACTGAAAATGCATATCTCAGCTGGAAACATCAACGATACCGAAGTTATCGCAGTTTCCGCATATCAAACGCACTGTGGAGTGCTGAAAACACCAGAAAACGTGTTTTTCGCATTCAAAAGCACGAAAACAGCGATTTCGGTGTTTCTGCACATTTGTAACAGCAGAATGAAGAAGATTATCACTGAAAATGCATATCTCAGCTGGAAACATCAACGATACCGAAGATAGCGCAGTTTCCGCATGTCAAACGCACTGTGGAGTGCTGAAAACACCAGAAAACGTGTTTTTCGCATTCAATAGCACGAAAACAGCGATTGCGGTGATTCTGCACACTTGTCACAGAAGAAACTCGAAGATTATCGTAGAAAATGCATATCTAAGCAGGAAACAACAACGATACCGAAGTTATCCTAGTTTCCGCATATCAAACGCACTGTGGAGTACTGAATACACCAGAAAACGTGTTTTTCGCATTCAATAGCACGAAAACAGCGATTTCGGTGATTCTGCACACTTTTCACAGAAGCAACTCGAAGATTATCGTAGAAAATGCATATCTCAGCTGGAAACAACAACGATACCGAGGATATGGCAGTTTCCGCATATCAAACGCACTGTGGAGTGCTGAACACACCAGAAAACGTGTTTTTCGCATTCAATAGCACGAAAACAGCGATTTCGGTGATTCTGCACACTTGTAACAGCAGAATCATGAAGATTATCACTGAAAATGCATATCTCAGCTGGAAACAACAACGATACCGAAGATATCGTAGTTTCCGTATATCAAACGCACTGTGGAGTGCTGAAAACACCAGAAAACGTGTTTTTCGCATTCAATAGCACGAAAACAGTGATTTCGGTGATTCTGCACACTTGTAACAGCAGAATCATGAAGATTATCACTGAAAATGCATATCTAAGCAGGAAACAACAACGATACCGAAGATATCGTAGTTTCCGTATATCAAACGCACTGTGGAGTGCTGAAAACACCAGAAAACGTGTTTTTCGCATTCAATAGCACGAAAACAGCGATTGCGGTGATTCTGCACACTTGTCACAGAAGAAACTCGAAGATTATCGTAGAAAATGTATATCTAAGCAGGAAACAACAACGATACCGAAGATATCGCAGTTTCCGCATGTCAAACGCACTGTGGAGTGCTGAAAACACCAGAAAACGTGTTTTTCGCATTCAATAGCACGAAAACTGCGATTTCGGTGATTCGGCACACTTGTAACAGCAGAATCATGAAAATCATCACTGAAAATGCATATCTCAGCTGGAAACAACAACGATACCGAAGATATCGCAGTTTCCGCATATCAAACGCACTGTGGAGTGCTGAAAACACCAGAAAACGTGTTTTTCGCATTCAATAGCACGAAAACAGCGGTTTCGGTGATTCTGCACACTTGTAACAGCAGAATCATGAAGATTATCACTGAAAATGCATATCTCAGCTGGAAACAACAACGATACCGAAGATATCGCAGTTTCCGCATGTCAAACGCTCTGTGGCGTGCTGAAAACACCAGAGAACGTGTTTTTCGCATTCAAAAGCACGAAAACAGCGATTTCGGTGATTCTGCACATTTGTAACAGCAGAATGATGAAGATTATCACTGAAAATGCATATCTCAGCTGGAAACAACAACGATACCGAAGATATCGCAGTTTCCGCATGTCAAACGCTCTGTGGCGTGCTGAAAACACCAGAGAACGTGTTTTTCGTATTCAAAAGCACGAAAACAGCGATTTCGGTGATTCTGCACATTTGTAACAGCAGAATGATGAAGATTATCACTGAAAATGCATATCTCAGCTGGAAACAACAACGATACCGAAGATATCGCAGTTTCCGCATGTCAAACGCTCTGTGGCGTGCTGAAAACACCAGAAAACGTGTTTTTCGCATTCAATAGCACGAAAACAGCGGTTTCGGTGATTCTGCACACTTGTCACAAGAAGAAACTCGAAGATTATCGTAGAAAATGCATATCTAAGTCGGAAACAACAACGATACCGAAGTTATCGCAGTTTCCGCATGTCAAACGCACTGTGGAGTGCTGAAAACACCAGAAAACGTGTTTTTCGCATTCAATAGCACGAAAACAGCGATTTCGGTGATTCTGCACACTTGTAACAGCAGAATCATGAAGATTATCACTGAAAATGCATATCTCAGCTGGAAACAACAACGATACCGAAGATATCGCAGTTTCCGCATGTCAAACGCTCTGTGGCGTGCTGAAAACACCAGAGAACGTGTTTTTCGTATTCAAAAGCACGAAAACAGCGATTTCGGTGATTCTGCACATTTGTAACAGCAGAATGATGAAGATTATCACTGAAAATGCATATCTCAGCTGGAAACAACAACGATACCGAAGATATCGCAGTTTCCGCATGTCAAACGCTCTGTGGCGTGCTGAAAACACCAGAAAACGTGTTTTTCGCATTCAAAAGCACGAAAACAGCGATTTCGGTGATTCTGCACATTTGTAACAGCAGAATGATGAAGATTATCACTGAAAATGCATATCTCAGCTGGAAACATCAACGATACCGAAGATATGGCAGTTTCCGCATGTCAAACGCACTGTGGAGTGATGAAAACACCAGAAAACGTGTTTTTCGCATTTGTTACGTCCCGGATCGCGCTGTTATGGCGAACGCGAGACAGAGCACAATAAAATACCGTTCTTTACGTCCACGCAGCACGTACGTCTGCGTCTAACGGGGACTTTCGCCAATTTGATAGATCGTAAATTGTTACTCACCGAATGCTCCTTGTTGGTTGACGACGACGTTGTAGTTGGTTGTCGTATGAACACGCACTTTCAATGTAAAATGAATATAATATAACGTCTTAATACTCTTTATGATTTATGGGAATAGGAATATATAACACTGAATTGATAATTAAATATAATATATTATAAGGTATACAAATATGCTAACACTAGAACTAGAAGACTTAGAAATAGTAACGCTGGATATAGAATAACTGGAAATAGAAACACTTGAGATAGTAACGCTTGAGATAGTAACGCTTGAGATAGTAACGCGATGTGTAATCCGGGAGTTCCGAAGTGGGACTGACGTACTCTGGGGAATCCAGAGGGAAACTGACGCTGAGGCTGGGCGCTTGCTTGTTTTATAGTAGTGGAGTGTACAGTAGTGTGTGTTGGTGAATGGAGATTAGATATGAGGAGCGTGAGACCGGGGTAGATTAGGTAGGCGGATGTTTGGGAGATAGGAGAGGAATTCGTATGTTACTGGATCAGGTGTTTATGAGATAAGATAAGGAGTTGGAGTCGAGGAGGATGTTTATAAGATAAGAGAAGAATTCGTATGTTACTGGATCTGGTGTATATGTGATAAGATAAGGAGTTGGAGTCGAGGAGGATGTTTATATGATTAGATATAGGAGAAGTGTGATGTGATGTCGGAGGAATGTGTTTATAGATAAGAGTTGGTCGTGAGAGCGGATGTCGATAGTCGAGGTTTAGTCTGGAGATAATGAAGGAATGTGTTTATAGATAAGAATATGTCGTGAGAGCGGATGTCGGTAATAGGATATGGTAGTGGCTTAGTATCTATGTTATGGTTAATTCGGTCTTAAGATTATTGGTTACGTGCTTACTTGCTATCTTAATATACTAGAAGGTTCTACGCTATCTTACATTCTAATAGCGTTCGTTCCTTCTCACTCTCACTGTCGCAGGCGAGTGTCTATGTCAAACGTCGCTAGACGTAACACATTCAATAGCACGAAAACAGCGATTGCGGTGATTCTGCACACTTGTCACAGAAGAAACTCGAAGATTATCGTAGAAAATGCATATCTAAGCAGGAAACAACAACGATACCGAAGTTATCGCAGTTTCCGCATATCAAACGCACTGTGGAGTGCTGAAAACACCAGAAAACGTGTTTTTCGCATCCAATAGCACGAAAACAGCGATTGCGGTGATTCTGCACACTTGTCACAGAAGAAACTCGAAGATTATCGTAGAAAATGCATATCTAAGCAGGAAACAACAACGATACCGAAGTTATCGCAGTTTCCGCATATCAAACGCACTGTGGAGTGCTGAAAACACCAGAAAACGTGTTTTTCGCATCCAATAGCACGAAAACAGGGATTTCGGTGATTCTGCATACTTGTAACAGCAGAATCACGAAGATTATCACTGAAAATGCATATCTCAGCTGGAAACATCAACGATACCGAAGATATGGCAGTTTCCGCATATCAAACGCACTGTGGAGTGCTGAAAACACCAGAAAACGTGTTTTTCGCATTCAATAGCACGAAAACAGCGATTTCGGTGATGCTGCACACTTGTAACAGCAGAAGCATGAAGATTATCACTGAGAATGCATATCTCAGCTGGAAACAACAACGATACCGAAGATATCGCAGTTTCCGCATGTCAAACGCACTGTGGAGTGCTGAAAACACCAGAAAACGTGTTTTTCGCATTCAATAGCACGAAAACAGCGATTTCGGTGATTCTGCACACTTGTAACAGCAGAATCATGAAGATTATCACTGAAAATGCATATCTCAGCTGGAAACAACAACGATACCGAAGATATCGCAGTTTCCGCATGTCAAACGCTCTGTGGCGTGCTGAAAACACCAGAAAACGTGTTTTTCGCATTCAAAAGCACGAAAACAGCGATTTCGGTGATTCTGCACATTTGTAACAGCAGAATGATGAAGATTATCACTGAAAATGCATATCTCAGCTGGAAACATCAACGATACCGTAGATATGGCAGTTTCCGCATATCAAACGCACTGTGGAGTGATCAAAACACCAGCAAACGTGTTTTTCGCATTCAATAGCACGAAAACAGCGATTGCGGTGATTCTGCACACTTGTCACAGAAGAAACTCGAAGATTATCGTAGAAGATGCATATCTCAGCTGGAAACAACAACGATACCGAAGTTATCGCAGTTTCCGCATATCCAACGCACTGTGGAGTGCTGAAAACACCAGAAAACGTGTTTTTCGCATTCAATAGCACGAAAACAGCGAATTCGGTGATTCTGCACACTTGTAACAGCAGAATCATGAAGATTATCACTGAAAATGCATTTCTCAGCTGGAAACAACAACGATACCGAAGATATCGCAGTTTCCGCATGTCAAACGCTCTGTGGCGTGCTGAAAACACCAGAAAACGTGTTTTTCGCATTCAATAGCACGAAAACAGCGATTTCGGTGATTCTGCACACTTGTAACAGTAGAAACTCGAAGATTATCGTAGAAAATGCATATCTCAGCTGGAAACAACAACGATACCGAAGTTATCGCAGTTTCCGCATGTCAAACGCACTGTGGAGTGCTGAAAACACCAGAAAACGTGTTTTTCGCATCCAATAGCACGAAAACAGCGATTTCGGTGATTCTGCACACTTGTAACAGCAGAATCATGAAGATTATCACTGAAAATGCATATCTAAGCAGGAAACAACAACGATACCGAAGTTATCGCAGTTTCCGCATATCAAACGCACTGTGGAGTGCTGAAAACACCAGAAAACGTGTTTTTCGCATCCAATAGCACGAAAACAGCGATTTCGGTGATTCTGCATACTTGTAACAGCAGAATCATGAAGATTATCACTGAAAATGCATATCTCAGCTGGAAACAACAACGATACCGAAGATATCGCAGTTTCCGCATGTCAAACGCACTGTGGAGTGCTGAAAACACCAGAAAACGTGTTTTTCGCATTCAATAGCACGAAAACAGCGATTGCGGTGATTCTGCACACTTGTCACAGTAGAAACTCGAAGATTATCGTAGAAAATGCATATCTCAGCTGGAAACAACAACGATACCGAAGTTATCGCAGTTTCCGCATGTCAAACGCACTGTGGAGTGCTGAAAACACCAGAAAACGTGTTTTTCGCATCCAATAGCACGAAAACAGCGATTTCGGTGATTCTGCACATTTGTAACAGCAGAATGATGAAGATTATCACTGAAAATGCATATCTCAGCTGGAAACATCAACGATACCGAAGTTATCGCAGTTTCCGCATATCAAACGCACTGTGGAGTGCTGAAAACACCAGAAAACGTGTTTTTCGCATTCAAAAGCACGAAAACAGCGATTTCGGTGATTCTGCACATTTGTAACAGCAGAATGAAGAAGATTATCACTGAAAATGCATATCTCAGCTGGAAACATCAACGATACCGAAGATAGCGCAGTTTCCGCATGTCAAACGCACTGTGGAGTGCTGAAAACACCAGAAAACGTGTTTTTCGCATTCAATAGCACGAAAACAGCGATTGCGGTGATTCTGCACACTTGTCACAGAAGAAACTCGAAGATTATCGTAGAAAATGCATATCTAAGCAGGAAACAACAACGATACCGAAGTTATCCTAGTTTCCGCATATCAAACGCACTGTGGAGTACTGAATACACCAGAAAACGTGTTTTTCGCATTCAATAGCACGAAAACAGCGATTTCGGTGATTCTGCACACTTTTCACAGAAGAAACTCGAAGATTATCGTAGAAAATGCATATCTCAGCTGGAAACAACAACGATACCGAGGATATGGCAGTTTCCGCATATCAAACGCACTGTGGAGTGCTGAACACAGCAGAAAACGTGTTTTTCGCATTCAATAGCACGAAAACAGCGATTTCGGTGATTCTGCACACTTGTAACAGCAGAATCATGAAGATTATCACTGAAAATGCATATCTAAGCAGGAAACAACAACGATACCGAAGATATCGTAGTTTCCGTATATCAAACGCACTGTGGAGTGCTGAAAACACCAGAAAACGTGTTTTTCGCATTCAATAGCACGAAAACAGCGATTGCGGTGATTCTGCACACTTGTCACAGAAGAAACTCGAAGATTATCGTAGAAAATGTATATCTAAGCAGGAAACAACAACGATACCGAAGATATCGCAGTTTCCGCATGTCAAACGCACTGTGGAGTGCTGAAAACACCAGAAAACGTGTTTTTCGCATTCAATAGCACGAAAACTGCGATTTCGGTGATTCGGCACACTTGTAACAGCAGAATCATGAAAATCATCACTGAAAATGCATATCTCAGCTGGAAACAACAACGATACCGAAGATATCGCAGTTTCCGCATATCAAACGCACTGTGGAGTGCTGAAAACACCAGAAAACGTGTTTTTCGCATTCAATAGCACGAAAACAGCGGTTTCGGTGATTCTGCACACTTGTAACAGCAGAATCATGAAGATTATCACTGAAAATGCATATCTCAGCTGGAAACAACAACGATACCGAAGATATCGCAGTTTCCGCATGTCAAACGCTCTGTGGCGTGCTGAAAACACCAGAGAACGTGTTTTTCGCATTCAAAAGCACGAAAACAGCGATTTCGGTGATTCTGCACATTTGTAACAGCAGAATGATGAAGATTATCACTGAAAATGCATATCTCAGGTGGAAACAACAACGATACCGAAGATATCGCAGTTTCCGCATGTCAAACGCTCTGTGGCGTGCTGAAAACACCAGAAAACGTGTTTTTCGCATTCAATAGCACGAAAACAGCGGTTTCGGTGATTCTGCACACTTGTCACAAGAAGAAACTCGAAGATTATCGTAGAAAATGCATATCTAAGTCGGAAACAACAACGATACCGAAGTTATCGCAGTTTCCGCATGTCAAACGCACTGTGGAGTGCTGAAAACACCAGAAAACGTGTTTTTCGCATTCAATAGCACGAAAACAGCGATTTCGGTGATTCTGCACACTTGTAACAGCAGAATCATGAAGATTATCACTGAAAATGCATATCTCAGCTGGAAACAACAACGATACCGAAGATATCGCAGTTTCCGCATGTCAAACGCTCTGTGGCGTGCTGAAAACACCAGAGAACGTGTTTTTCGTATTCAAAAGCACGAAAACAGCGATTTCGGTGATTCTGCACATTTGTAACAGCAGAATGATGAAGATTATCACTGAAAATGCATATCTCAGCTGGAAACAACAACGATACCGAAGATATCGCAGTTTCCGCATGTCAAACGCTCTGTGGCGTGCTGAAAACACCAGAAAACGTGTTTTTCGCATTCAAAAGCACGAAAACAGCGATTTCGGTGATTCTGCACATTTGTAACAGCAGAATGATGAAGATTATCACTGAAAATGCATATCTCAGCTGGAAACATCAACGATACCGAAGATATGGCAGTTTCCGCATGTCAAACGCACTGTGGAGTGATGAAAACACCAGAAAACGTGTTTTTCGCATTTGTTACGTCCCGGATCGCGCTGTTATGGCGAACGCGAGACAGAGCACAATAAAATACCGTTCTTTACGTCCACGCAGCACGTACGTCTGCGTCTAACGGGGACTTTCGCTAATTTGATAGATCGTAAATTGTTACTCACCGAATGTTCCTTGTTGGTTGACGACGACGTTGTAGTTGGTTGTCGTATGAACACGCACTTTCAATGTAAAATGAATATAATATAACGTCTTAATACTCTTTATGATTTATGGGAATAGGAATATATAACACTGAATTGATAATTAAATATAATATATTATAAGGTATACAAATATGCTAACACTAGAACTAGAAGACTTAGAAATAGTAACGCTGGATATAGAATAACTGGAAATAGAAACACTTGAGATAGTAACGCTTGAGATAGTAACGCTTGAGATAGTAACGCGATGTGTAATCCGGGAGTTCCGAAGTGGGACTGACGTACTCTGGGGAATCCAGAGGGAAACTGACGCTGAGGCTGGGCGCTTGCTTGTTTTATAGTAGTGGAGTGTACAGTAGTGTGTGTTGGTGAATGGAGATTAGATATGAGGAGCGTGAGACCGGGGTAGATTAGGTAGGCGGATGTTTGGGAGATAGGAGAGGAATTCGTATGTTACTGGATCAGGTGTTTATGAGATAAGATAAGGAGTTGGAGTCGAGGAGGATGTTTATAAGATAAGAGAAGAATTCGTATGTTACTGGATCTGGTGTATATGTGATAAGATAAGGAGTTGGAGTCGAGGAGGATGTTTATATGATTAGATATAGGAGAAGTGTGATGTGATGTCGGAGGAATGTGTTTATAGATAAGAGTTGGTCGTGAGAGCGGATGTCGATAGTCGAGGTTTAGTCTGGAGATAATGAAGGAATGTGTTTATAGATAAGAATATGTCGTGAGAGCGGATGTCGGTAATAGGATATGGTAGTGGCTTAGTATCTATGTTATGGTTAATTCGGTCTTAAGATTATTGGTTACGTGCTTACTTGCCATCTTAATATACTAGAAGGTTCTACGCTATCTTACATTCTAATAGCGTTCGTTCCTTCTCACTCTCACTGTCGCAGGCGAGTGTCTATGTCAAACGTCGCTAGACGTAACACATTCAATAGCACGAAAACAGCGATTGCGGTGATTCTGCACACTTGTCACAGAAGAAACTCGAAGATTATCGTAGAAAATGCATATCTAAGCAGGAAACAACAACGATACCGAAGTTATCGCAGTTTCCGCATATCAAACGCACTGTGGAGTGCTGAAAACACCAGAAAACGTGTTTTTCGCATCCAATAGCACGAAAACAGCGATTGCGGTGATTCTGCACACTTGTCACAGAAGAAACTCGAAGATTATCGTAGAAAATGCATATCTAAGCAGGAAACAACAACGATACCGAAGTTATCGCAGTTTCCGCATATCAAACGCACTGTGGAGTGCTGAAAACACCAGAAAACGTGTTTTTCGCATCCAATAGCACGAAAACAGGGATTTCGGTGATTCTGCATACTTGTAACAGCAGAATCACGAAGATTATCACTGAAAATGCATATCTCAGCTGGAAACATCAACGATACCGAAGATATGGCAGTTTCCGCATATCAAACGCACTGTGGAGTGCTGAAAACACCAGAAAACGTGTTTTTCGCATTCAATAGCACGAAAACAGCGATTTCGGTGATGCTGCACACTTGTAACAGCAGAAGCATGAAGATTATCACTGAGAATGCATATCTCAGCTGGAAACAACAACGATACCGAAGATATCGCAGTTTCCGCATGTCAAACGCACTGTGGAGTGCTGAAAACACCAGAAAACGTGTTTTTCGCATTCAATAGCACGAAAACAGCGATTTCGGTGATTCTGCACACTTGTAACAGCAGAATCATGAAGATTATCACTGAAAATGCATATCTCAGCTGGAAACAACAACGATACCGAAGATATCGCAGTTTCCGCATGTCAAACGCTCTGTGGCGTGCTGAAAACACCAGAAAACGTGTTTTTCGCATTCAAAAGCACGAAAACAGCGATTTCGGTGATTCTGCACATTTGTAACAGCAGAATGATGAAGATTATCACTGAAAATGCATATCTCAGCTGGAAACATCAACGATACCGTAGATATGGCAGTTTCCGCATATCAAACGCACTGTGGAGTGATCAAAACACCAGCAAACGTGTTTTTCGCATTCAATAGCACGAAAACAGCGATTGCGGTGATTCTGCACACTTGTCACAGAAGAAACTCGAAGATTATCGTAGAAGATGCATATCTCAGCTGGAAACAACAACGATACCGAAGTTATCGCAGTTTCCGCATATCCAACGCACTGTGGAGTGCTGAAAACACCAGAAAACGTGTTTTTCGCATTCAATAGCACGAAAACAGCGAATTCGGTGATTCTGCACACTTGTAACAGCAGAATCATGAAGATTATCACTGAAAATGCATTTCTCAGCTGGAAACAACAACGATACCGAAGATATCGCAGTTTCCGCATGTCAAACGCTCTGTGGCGTGCTGAAAACACCAGAAAACGTGTTTTTCGCATTCAATAGCACGAAAACAGCGATTTCGGTGATTCTGCACACTTGTAACAGCAGAATCATGAAGATTATCACTGAAAATGCATATCTCAGCTGGAAACAACAACGATACCGAAGATATCGCAGTTTCCGCATGTCAAACGCTCTGTGGCGTGCTGAAAACAACAGAAAACGTGTTTTTCGCATTCAAAAGCACGAAAACAGCGATTTCGGTGATTCTGCACATTTGTAACAGCAGAATGATGAAGATTATCACTGAAAATGCATATCTCAGCTGGAAACATCAACGATACCGTAGATATGGCAGTTTCCGCATATCAAACGCACTGTGGAGTGATCAAAACACCAGCAAACGTGTTTTTCGCATTCAATAGCACGAAAACAGCGATTGCGGTGATTCTGCACACTTGTCACAGAAGAAACTCGAAGATTATCGTAGAAGATGCATATCTCAGCTGGAAACAACAACGATACCGAAGTTATCGCAGTTTCCGCATATCCAACGCACTGTGGAGTGCTGAAAACACCAGAAAACGTGTTTTTCGCATTCAATAGCACGAAAACAGCGATTTCGGTGATGCTGCACACTTGTAACAGCAGAAGCATGAAGATTATCACTGAGAATGCATATCTCAGCTGGAAACAACAACGATACCGAAGATATCGCAGTTTCCGCATGTCAAACGCACTGTGGAGTGCTGAAAACACCAGAAAACGTGTTTTTCGCATTCAATAGCACGAAAACAGCGATTTCGGTGATTCTGCACACTTGTAACAGCAGAATCATGAAGATTATCACTGAAAATGCATATCTCAGCTGGAAACAACAACGATACCGAAGATATCGCAGTTTCCGCATGTCAAACGCTCTGTGGCGTGCTGAAAACACCAGAAAACGTGTTTTTCGCATTCAAAAGCACGAAAACAGCGATTTCGGTGATTCTGCACATTTGTAACAGCAGAATGATGAAGATTATCACTGAAAATGCATATCTCAGTTGGAAACATCAACGATACCGTAGATATGGCAGTTTCCGCATATCAAACGCACTGTGGAGTGATCAAAACACCAGCAAACGTGTTTTTCGCATTCAATAGCACGAAAACAGCGATTGCGGTGATTCTGCACACTTGTCACAGAAGAAACTCGAAGATTATCGTAGAAGATGCATATCTCAGCTGGAAACAACAACGATACCGAAGATATGGCAGTTTCCGCATATCAAACGCACTGTGGAGTGCTGAAAACACCAGAAAACGTGTTTTTCGCATTCAATAGCACCAAAACAGCAATTTCGGTGATTCTGCACACTTGTAACAGCAGAATCATGAAGATTATCACTGAAAATGCATATCTCAGCTGGAAACAACAACGATACCGAAGATATCGCAGTTTCCGCATATCAAACGCACTGTGGAGTGCTGAAAACACCAGAAAACGTGTTTTTCGCATTCAATAGCACGAAAACAGCGATTTCGGTGATTCTGCACACTTGTAACAGCAGAATCATGAAGATTATCACTGAAAATGCATATCTCAGCTGGAAACAACAACGATACCGAAGATATCGCAGTTTCCGCATATGAAACGCACTGTGGAGTGCTGAAAACACCAGAAAACGTGTTGTTCGCATTCAATAGCACGAAAACAGCGATTTCGGTGATTCTGCAGACTTGTAACAGCAGAATCATGAAGATTATCACTGAAAATGCATATCTCAGCCGGAAACAACAACGATACCAAAGGTATCGCAGTTTCCGCAAGTCAAACGCTCTGTGGCGTGCTGAAAACACCAGAAAACGTGTTTTTCGCATTCAAAAGCACGAAAACAGCGATTTCGGAGATTCTGCACATTTGTAACAGCAGAATCATGAAGATTATCACTGAAAATGCGTATCTAAACAGGAAACAACAACGATACCGAAGTTATCGCAGTGTCCGCATATCAAACGCACTGTGGAGTGCTGAAAACACCAGAAAACGTGTTTGTCGCATCCAATAGCACGAAAACATCGATTTCGGTGATTCTGCATACTTGTAACAGCAGAATCATGAAGATTATCACTGAAAATGCATATCTCAGCTGGAAACAACAACGATACCGAAGATATCGCAGTTTCCGCATATGAAACGCACTGTGGAGTGCTGAAAACACCAGAAAACGTGTTGTTCGCATTCAATAGCACGAAAACAGCGATTTCGGTGATTCTGCAGACTTGTAACAGCAGAATCATGAAGATTATCACTGAAAATGCATATCTCAGCCGGAAACAACAACGATACCAAAGGTATCGCAGTTTCCGCAAGTCAAACGCTCTGTGGCGTGCTGAAAACACCAGAAAACGTGTTTTTCGTATTCAGAAGCACGAAAACAGCGATTTCGGTGATTCTGCACATTTGTAACAGCAGAATCATGAAGATTATCACTGAAAATGCATATCTAAGCAGGAAACAACAACGATACCGAAGTTATCGCAGTGTCCGCATATCAAACGCACTGTGGAGTGCTGAAAACACCAGAAAACGTGTTTGTCGCATCCAATAGCACGAAAACAGCGATTTCGGTGATTCTGCATACTTGTAACAGCAGAATCATGAAGATTATCACTGAAAATGTATATCTCAGCTGGAAACATCAACGATACCGAAGATATGGCAGTTTCCTCATATCAAACGCACTGTGGAGTGCTGAAAACACCAGAAAACGTGTTTTTCGCATTCAATAGCACGAAAACAGCGATTTCGGTGATTCTGCACATTTGTGACAGCAGAATTATGAAGATTATCAGTGAAAATGCATATCTCAGCTGGAAACAACAACGATACCGTAGATATCGCAGTTTCCGCATGTCAAACGCTCTGTGGCGTGCTGAAAACACCAGAAAACGTGTTTTTCGCATTCAAAAGCACGAAAACAGCGATTTCGGTGATTCTGCACATTTGTAACAGCAGAATCATGAAGACTATCACTGAAAATGCATATCTCAGCTGGAAACATCAACGATACCGAAGATATGGCAGTTTCCGCATATCAAACGCACTGTGGAGTGCTGAAAACACCAGAAAACGTGTTTTTCGCATTCAATAGCACGAAAACAGCGATTTCGGTGATTCTGCACACTTGTAACAGCAGAATCATGAAGATTATCACTGAAAATGCATATCTATGCAGGAAACAACAACGATGCCGAAGTTATCGCAGTGTCCGCATATCAAACGCACTGTGGAGTGCTGAAAACACCAGAAAACGTGTTTTTCGCATTCAATAGCACGAAAACAGCGATTTCGGTGATTCTGCACACTTGTAACAGCAGAATCATGATGATTATCACTGTAAATGCATATCTCAGCTGGAAACAACAACGATACCGAAGATATCGCAGTTTCCGCATGTCAAACGCTCTGTGGCGTGCTGAAAACACCAGAAAACGTGTTTTTCGCATTCAAAAGCACGAAAACAGCGATTTCGGTGATTCTGCACATTTGTAACAGCAGAATGATGAAGATTATCACTGAAAATGCATATCTCAGCTGGAAACATCAACGATACCGTAGATATGGCAGTTTCCGCATATCAAACGCACTGTGGAGTGATCAAAACACCAGCAAACGTGTTTTTCGCATTCAATAGCACGAAAACAGCGATTGCGGTGATTCTGCACACTTGTCACAGAAGAAACTCGAAGATTATCGTAGAAGATGCATATCTCAGCTGGAAACAACAACGATACCGAAGTTATCGCAGTTTCCGCATATCCAACGCACTGTGGAGTGCTGAAAACTCCAGAAAACGTGTTTTTCGCATTCAATAGCACGAAAACAGCGATATCGGTGATGCTGCACACTTGTAACAGCAGAAGCATGAAGATTATCACTGAGAATGCATATCTCAGCTGGAAACAACAACGATACCGAAGATATCGCAGTTTCCGCATGTCAAACGCACTGTGGAGTGCTGAAAACACCAGAAAACGTGTTTTTCGCATTCAAAAGCACGAAAACAGCGATTTCGGTGATTCTGCACATTTGTATCAGCAGAATGATGAAGATTATCACTGAAAATGCATATCTCAGCTGGAAACATCAACGATACCGTAGATATGGCAGTTTCCGCATATCAAACGCACTGTGGAGTGATCAAAACACCAGCAAACGTGTTTTTCGCATTCAATAGCACGAAAACAGCGATTGTGGTGATTCTGCACACTTGTCACAGAAGAAACTCGAAGATTATCACTGAAAATGCATATCTCAGCTGGAAACATCAACGATACCGTAGATATGGCAGTTTCCGCATATCAAACGCACTGTGGAGTGATCAAAACACCAGCAAACGTGTTTTTCGCATTCAATAGCACGAAAACAGCGATTGCGGTGATTCTGCACACTTGTCACAGAAGAAACTCGAAGATTATCGTAGAAGATGCATATCTCAGCTGGAAACATCAACGATACCGTAGATATGGCAGTTTCCGCATATCAAACGCACTGTGGAGTGATCAAAACACCAGCAAACGTGTTTTTCGCATTCAATAGCACGAAAACAGCGATTGCGGTGATTCTGCACACTTGTCACAGAAGAAACTCGAAGATTATCGTAGAAGATGCATATCTCAGCTGGAAACAACAACGATACTGTTACGTCTAGCGACGTTGGACTTAGACACTTACCTGTGACAGTGAGAGTGAGAAGCAACGAACGCTATTAGCATGTAAGATAGCGTAGAACATTCTAGAATATTAAGATAGCAAGTAAGCACGTAACCAATAACCTTAAGACCGCATTAACCACAACATAGATATTAAGCACTACCATATCCTATTACCGACATACGCTCTCACGACATATTCTTATCTATAAACACATTCCTTCATTATCTCCAGACTAAACCTCGACTATCGACATCCGCTCTCACGACCAACTCTTATCTATAAACACATTCCTCCAATATCTCCAGACGAAACGTCAACTACCGACATCCGCTCTCACGACCAACTCCTTATCTTATCTCATAAACACCAGATCCTGTAACATACGAATTCCTCTCCTATCTTATAAACATCCTCCTCGACTCCAACTCCTTATCTTATCGCATAAACACCGGATCCAGTAACATACGAATTCTTCTCCTATCTTATAAACATCCACCTACCTAATCTACCCCGGTCTCACGCTCCTCATATCTTATCTCCATACTCCACTAGTATAAAACAAGCAAGCGCCCAGGCCTCAAGACAGTTCCACTCCGGAACTCCCGGAGTGTACATCGCGTTTCTACATCAAGTGTTTCTATTTCCAAGCGTTACTATTTCTAAGTGTTTCTATTTCTAAGCGTTACTATTTCTAAGTGTTTCTATATCCAAGTGTTACTATTTCATTGTATTCCTATATCTTATATTATATTACTATTACCATATTCAATTGTATTCCATATCTTATATAACCTACATCGTGAAGTATATTAAATAGATTATTCATATTATAATTCCATATTCAATTATTATAACCAATTATCAAAGTGCGCGATACACATATCAACTGCTACGCTATTATTATCCAGCCTGCAGTTAACAAGGAGTCTAGGTAAGTACCATTTACAATCGACTGAATTAGCGAAAGTCCCCGTTAGACGCAGACGTACGCGCTGCGTGAACGCAAAGAACAGTATATTATTGTGCTCCGTCTCGATTTTGCCAAAATAGCGCGATCCGGGACGTAACAATTGGTGACAGCGGTGGGATAGCTGTTCACTTTCGCGAATTATTTGGTTAGATCAAACATTGGTGATCCTTACCATCTCCTTTCCACATTTCCAGTTCTTGCATTTGCTTATTGACGCAAGCGCTGACGCTAGTGCTACTGTTCTTGATCTGATGGAATCTCGCAGTTACCTTGCGACTGATCCGGATGTCTTGCACAGAGTCAAGAAGGTGAGTGTCTAGAACTACTTTCCAAAAAAATTTTTTTTTTTTACTCATACATACCATAACCAATCTCAACCCGACCAGACTCGAAAACGAGGACGCCGTGGTGGTAGAAAGGTGCAAGTGAGGAGGCTTGCAGCTATTCAGCGGGAGTTGAAGGAAATCCAAGCGCAGCAGCCTGCGCCGGAAATCCTGAAACCCTGCGAAAGCGCAGGAGCCGAGCGAAACATCGAGACGATCACCATCGGCGACTCTGACGACGAAACGGTCGATATTCCAATTCCCCCGCCGCCAATAGAGATCATCGACACAAATACGGCGCTTAAGGTGCGGCACCACCGCGAAATTCCAAGGAAGGTGTTACTGTCCTTCATTCGTGACTTTTCAAAGGAGGATCTACCGAACTTACCGAAAGAAATCGCCGATTGGTGTACCTTCCAATTCATATACCAATAAATTATATCTCATCTACATACATAGATTCAATTTCCCTCCTAAAAATGGATACGCGATCAAAGAAACTCGCGGAAAACGGCGAGGTAAACCGCGCGGAGCACGATTGTACTACCTTGCGGCAG
Organism: Anthophora plumipes; assembly: GCA_951804975.1. NCBI lineage: Eukaryota > Metazoa > Arthropoda > Insecta > Hymenoptera > Apidae > Anthophora > Anthophora plumipes. The sequence continues at coordinate 3,911,667 of CATORF010000583.1, forward strand.
GAGCGCGACGCTGCGCTGGCGGAGATAGACGCAATCAGGAGAGAATACAAAGTACATCGCCCCGTTAGCGACATAATTCAAACAGATTCATTCACGCTCAAAGAAGCGCTAGCGTTAGTACCTACCTTTAATGGGTTGCAACCACCGGTACTTACGTTTACTCGCGCATGCAACCGTGCACGCGATCTTCTACCTCCCAGTGCCGAAAGCACTCTTACTCGGTTAATATTAACGCGGTTAAGCGGACGCGCGGCAACCGCAGTCGAAGACGAACGATACCTGAGCATTTCGGACCTCTGTAACCGATTAAAAAGGGTATTCGGCCCTCAGAAAACGGTGGATCACTACCGCGGCGATCTAGCCAACATTTACATGCGCGGTGACGAACATATACTAGATTTCATTACGCGCGTCAAGGATATCCGCAACGCCATTATAGATTGCGATACAAACCCAATTAGTGAGATTGACAATCTCACAGCCGATTGTTTCATCCGCGGCGTCAACCCACAAATACGAACAGAACTCCGTCACCTTCGTAGAAGTCCGCTCTCCAGTATATTCAACGAGGCTATAGAAATCCACAAGGAGCTGGAACGCGATAGCCTCCGCTACGGGCGCACAGTGGAGCAAAAACATGTGCAATTCCGCGACCAAACGCCGGAAAGAAAACCATACCAAACCAACTTTCAATCGCGGTCGTCATGGAGAGACGTGTCACCCAGACCGACGTATAACAACCAATACAGGGAAACACGCGCCCCGCCGCGTGAGAATTACCGCGATAACCGCTCCTACCGCGACGTGGCAGAACCGCCGCGTAGACCCTCAAGTCCCGGCAGACTAACCAAACACTGTTCATATTGCAAATTCACTGGACACGATATCCACGAGTGCCGCAAACGCGAATTCAATAACAAACGCAGCCAGGGAAACGAGCACGGCCTCCCGTCCAACCAGGACCGAAGGCGGGAGGCTTCGCCAAAGGCGGTCCGCGCAATCATAACGAACGAGGACGAATCGCAAAATGCGAATTAAACCAAAAGGGTAGAGCTCCTCACGTGGAGGTCCTATCGCCAGGACTTCCACGACAAACGACCCTGATGATCGACACGGGGTCAGAACCGAACCTGATCAAAAGATCAGCACTTCATCCCCGATATCGGATAGGGGATGAAGAGATACTACAGCTATATGGCATCACGGAGGAAGCGGTGGCTACAATGGGTTCCGTCGGCATCCCTCTATATGGAACGATAATCAAGTTCCATGTAGTTCCCTCCAACTTCCCTATCCTCACAGACGGAATCCTGGGTGCCCACTTCCTCGAGGAAGGGGCCGAGATATCCTTCCTAAAGAGGAAAATATTGTGGAAAGGGATAGAAATTCCCTTCGCGAACCCCCCGCATAATGAGCGGAATCGCGAAAGAAACCCCAACTCCCAAAAACCCAAACATAACATGCCCACTAACACCCCACCTCCTACTAATGCCACCCCTACTAATTCGGGCGAACCAAGCCCAAAGCGTACCAAATCAAATGCGACGACGCATAATTATTCTAGTTCTTCCAAATCAAATGCGACGACGCATAATAATTCCAGTCCTTCCAAATCAAATGCGACGACGCATAATCATTCTAGTTCTTCCAAATCGAATGCGACGACGCATAATAATTCTAGTTCTTCCAAATCAAATGCGACGACGCATAACCATTCTAGTTCTTCCAAATCAAATGCGACGACGCATAACCATTCTAGTTCTACCAAATCAAAAGCGACATCGCAAAACTATTCCAGTTCTACTAAATCAAAGACGGCAACGACAAAATCGCCAACATCTGTATCTTGCGGATCTGCTGTCGCGCCCAAGACAGGAGGGCACGAGCACCGAACACGCACGGTCGAGGGCCGAACGGCCAAAGTCATTCAAATTATGACGACTGGGCCAGAAGTAGGTTATCTCCCTCGACAAGAATTGGCACCGGGAGTGCTCGTGTTCGACTCCCTCGTCAAGTCGGCCCACGACAGAACTCACGTACGCGTCGTCAACACGACTAACGGCACAGTTTCACTCGCCCTACCCAGTGTAAAGGTGGAAGAAATCGCCGAACTCAGCGACGAGCCAAAAACAACGAAGCCTTACCACATCTTCCCAATTCAAAACCCCCGATCGCATCGGGAACGCGAAAAAGAAATTACCGATACAATAAATCTCGACCATCTAAACGACGAAGAACGCGAGCATGTCGAAAGTCTCATACAGGAGAACGGCGACATCTTTCACCTACAGGGCGAGAAACTGTGTAAAACGAGAATAGTCGAACATACGATCCCCACAAAGGACGACAAGCCGATCCACGTGAAGCAATACAGGTATCCACCGATCCACAAGGAAGAAATCAACAACCAAATGAAGGAGTTGTTGGGTAGCGACATTGTGAGTCCCTCAACATCTCCTTATAACTCCCCCTTGTGGATTGTTCCCAAAAAGCCGGATGCAGACGGGAACAAGAGGTGGAGAATGGTGATCGATTTCAGGCAATTAAATGAAAAAACCGAGCCAGACGCGTATCCGTTGCCCAGTATCGTAGAAATACTAGACCAACTGGGCTCAGCAAAGTACTTCTCCACTTTCGACCTCGCGTCCGGTTTCCATCAAATAGGGATGGGCGCTGAAGACGCGCGGAAAACAGCATTCTCAACCCCATATGGGCATTACGAATTCAACCGCATGCCGTTCGGGCTGCGGAACGCACCAGCAACCTTTCAGCGCCTAATGGATTCTGTGCTGAGCGGTCTGCAAGGTACAGAAATGTTCGTCTACCTGGACGACATAGTCATTTACGCTTCGTCTCTTTCGGAACACAAATCCAAATTCACCAAGCTAGCGAAACGCCTCCGCAAGGCAAACTTAAAATTACAACCGTCCAAGTGCACGTTCCTCCGCCGGGAAGTCGCCTATTTAGGGCATATAATAAGCGACGAAGGTGTCAAACCATGCCCGAATAAAATAAGTGCCGTTAAAGAGTTCCCTACGCCTAAAAATTCCAAACAGGTCCGGGAATTCCTTGGTCTGGCAGGCTACTATAGACGGTTCATATGCAAATTCTCACACATTTCTAAACCACTAACGTCACTATTGCGCAAAGACGCCAAGTTCGAGTGGAATCTTCCACAGGAGAAAGCATTCGAAACGTTGCGAACAGCATTGTGCACTGAACCGGTGCTCCGTTATCCTGATTTTACCAAACCGTTTCATATCACAACCGACGCGTCCAATTACGCAATAGGTGCCATACTAAGTCAGGGCGAGATCAACCGAGATCAGCCGATCGCTTACGCGTCGCGCCTACTCCACGGTGCAGAATTAAACTACGCCACGATAGAGAAAGAATGCTTAGCCATCATTTACGCCGTCCAGCACTTCAGATCCTATATCTACGGGAAGCAATTTAATCTCATCACAGACCACCAGCCGCTGGTCTGGATGAATTCCGTAAAGGATCCGTCATCGCGATTACTCCGCTGGCGATTAAAACTAGCCGAGTACGAATACCAAATCATATACAAAGCAGGAAAGATCAACACTAACGCAGACGCTCTTTCCCGAAACCCCATCCAAACTCCTATATATCCACTAACATCAGACTCCACCACATCTCCATTACTATTCCAATCCCAACCTTCCACCTCTTCTTCTACATCACCAGCCGCCGACGACGAAATCGATATATCAAGTCCAACAATAACACCGACAAACGTACGATACACACGAGACAGACTGATAATGAAGAACGACAATCTGGCATGTTTTATGTCCCTCGCGAACGACCCATTAGACGAAGGCGCGATAGACCTATTCAAACACGGAAAACTACCCAATCTGACAAACGCGACTATTGGCAGAGCAAAAGTTCACTCGGGAAAATTCACTCTGATACAGCTACCGATAAAACAATCATTGACACACACCGCAAAGCACGAAGACGTAATCGAATCACTCAGAGCCCTACGCGACGCAATCATAGAATTAAACCTGCAAACAATAACGATATCTCGAGCCTCGTTAGACGACATCCACTGGACAATTATACGCGACGCATTGATAGAACTTTTAGAAGACACGAACGTCACAGTTACAATTTGCACAAACGAAATCATTATACCCACGGAAGACGTTAGACAAGACATAATTTTCGAAAATCATACATCCGCTTACGCCGGACACAAAGGTGTCACAAAAACTTATAGACGAATTCGCGAGAAATACTTCTGGCCACAAATGAAACTAGAGATTACAAAATTCGTAACAACATGCAAAGATTGCCAAACACGAAAATTAACTAGAGTCAAAACCAGAAATCCGATGATATTAACAGATACGCCGGGACAGGCGTTCGATAAAATCGCACTCGATGTCGTCGGTCCTCTCCCCACCACCCCCACAGGCTTCCAATACATCCTCACTATGCAGGATCTCCTTACCAAATACTCCATCGCCGTCCCCCTCAAAACCACGTCCGCAGTAGAAACAGCCGACGCCTTAGTTGACCACCTAATCTGTAGATTTGGCACGCCGAAAGCAATACTCACAGACCAGGGCACGAACTTCGTTAACGCCCTCATGCGCGCAGTAACTCGTAGATTCAGAATCCAACACATTAAGACCACAGCGTTCCATCCGCAGACAAACGGCTCGCTCGAGCGATCCCATCTCGTTCTGACGGAGTACCTAAAACAATTCATAAACAATAAAAATGACTGGAATAATTGGCTTCAGTGCGCAATGTTCAGTTACAACACAAGTATGCACGAAGGCACACTCCATACCCCCCATGAGCTAATATTTGGCAGCAAGGCCAGAGTGCCATCCGCATTCTCATACGAAACGCCTGTGGAAGATGAAACTTACACTGCGTATCTTAAGAAACTCGAAACCAGACTCGCGCAATCTAGAGCGATAGCAGCCGCCAATCTAAACATCGCAAAGCAAAAATCTAAACGGTATTATGACCGTAAACTAAACCCACAGGAATTCTCGGAAGGAGATTTGGTGTACCTCTTAAAGGAACCAACCAAGGGCAAATTCGACACCCAGTACACCGGACCACACAGGGTATCCCGCGTAATGGAGAACAACAACGTTCGTTTGACACTCGACACCGGTCGAGAGAGGATCGTGCACAAAAATAAACTAAAGCGCGCGAAAACTACGACTCCCTCAATGTCACCCTCACCCAATCTCGCATGACTAGTATATAAGGGGCGGAGAAGAGCCGAAGAAACCAGTATTCGACGAATCGCCACCACCATGCACATCAGGGCAGCCATTCTGATCATCACAGCATCTTCAGCTACGGGCCTCATCGGCTACGACTGTAGCGGACCTACTCTGAACCTTACAACTTACTCCATTACCGACCCGATACGATGCGGAGCAGACACCGCAAAACCAACAGTCACCTCTAAACCTATTCAATTACTCCAACTGTCGGACTTCCACGCGACACCAGTGATCCAGTGCCAAGTCGAAGTCGACAGAACCTTATACCACTGCGGCATGCACTCCCATGTTTCGGCGGTGGAAAACGGGAGACAGATCTACCTCCTCAACACCCCGAGGGACATATGTCGTATGCTACACAACACAGGCACGCTCTTCATTACGCCTGCATCGCAAGTCACAGGTATACAACCAAACTCAACTGCATCGCGTAGCCTGACACTTTCGGGTAAACTCGAAAACGACGGGACATGCCACGGGTCCACCTTCAGCGACCCATTCGGCACCTGGACAGACGTCGTGGTCCAAGCCGTGATTAGGATAAAGATCACGGATTACACGGCATCGATCAAGCTATCCACCGACGAAATCATTCTGCACTCCGGACAGCGGTGCCCCGTACAACGAGGATCCTGCCTCGACGCGGAAAACGGTTACTCCTTCTGGCAGACTTCGCCAATGGATAGCTGTAACTTCGAGAAATACGACGTGCTATACCAAGGACAAGCGACGATCCTCCAACAAGAAAAGGGACTAACCTTATATTCGGTGACCTCCCAGGATACCACATTCGCTTTGGCACGGACCACAGAATCGAAAATCTGCGGCTACATCTTGATTCACACCGAGCACCCAAAATTGTTCATACTCGAGACAGCAGCCGGAGAGCAACCTAGAACACGGAAGCCAATATCAGTAAACAATCTCGACATTTTCACATACGTCAACTCTAAATTTATATACGTAGAAAAACATTTCAAAACGCAAATCACGCAACTATACGACGACGTAGTAAAACAGCGCTGCGCGCTCGAGAAGCAGATACTCCACAACGCGCTCACACTCATACATCTCGCACCCGCAGAAGTCGCCACCATGGTAACAAGAGAACCGGGCTACATGGCCATCCCAACGGGAGAAACGATCCACATCATCAAGTGCATCCCCGTCATATGCCAGCTAAGGCAGACAACCCACTGCTATGACGAACTCCCGGTTACCTACAAAAATAATTCCTTATTTCTAACGCCAATCCACAGAATTTTAACCACCACCGGAACCAGGAGGGAATGTAGCGACCTCCTGCCCACCATGTACAAAATTCACGGACAATGGTATAAACTATCTCCAAAACCGATAGAAACATTACCACCAACCCAGCTCAAACCCTTGGCACAGTCAACATGGAAATACATAGACCCTCACAACCTCGCAGACGGAGGCATCTACTCGCACGATGATGTCCAGAAACTCAAGGACCGCATCATGTTTCCTATAGAACGCCCAACTATCATCAACACACTAGCCCAAGGAGCCACCGGACGACAATACGAAACCAGCGACGTGAACCTGTACAACCTCCTGGACGACAGGACCCTGGACCACATTGCCGCTTCGACCGCCAAACGGATCTGGTCAGGCTTCGTAACCTTCGGATCCTTCACAGCCGGGTTCATCGGCATCTACCTAGCAATCCGTGCCGTGAAAGCAGCCATCAGCGTGGTGATAAACGGCATCGCGCTGCATTCCATCTACGGGTGGAGCTTGAAACTCCTCGGAGCTGCATGGAGCTCCGTCACAAACTTCCTGCTGTACCTAAACCAGAGGAAGACCCCCAACATCGTGGAACTTCAGGGAACCGGAACAGCCCCTACTGAGGACACCGCACCCCTGAACCCGAACCCCAAACCAGACTCCAACACAGACGGAGAAACGTCCGTCACACCTCATAGAGCTAGCAAGCTCTACCCCCAGTGCCATCTCTCAGACCCCTATGAACATTGAGGAAAATTCTCTACAAGAATTTTCTCCCCAGGGAGGGAGGTGTTACGTCTAGCGACGTTGGACTTAGACACTTACCTGTGACAGTGAGAGTGAGAAGCAACGAACGCTATTAGCATGTAAGATAGCGTAGAACATTCTAGAATATTAAGATAGCAAGTAAGCACGTAACCAATAACCTTAAGACCGCATTAACCACAACATAGATATTAAGCACTACCATATCCTATTACCGACATACGCTCTCACGACATATTCTTATCTATAAACACATTCCTTCATTATCTCCAGACTAAACCTCGACTATCGACATCCGCTCTCACGACCAACTCTTATCTATAAACACATTCCTCCAATATCTCCAGACGAAACGTCAACTACCGACATCCGCTCTCACGACCAACTCCTTATCTTATCTCATAAACACCAGATCCTGTAACATACGAATTCCTCTCCTATCTTATAAACATCCTCCTCGACTCCAACTCCTTATCTTATCGCATAAACACCGGATCCAGTAACATACGAATTCTTCTCCTATCTTATAAACATCCACCTACCTAATCTACCCCGGTCTCACGCTCCTCATATCTTATCTCCATACTCCACTAGTATAAAACAAGCAAGCGCCCAGGCCTCAAGACAGTTCCACTCCGGAACTCCCGGAGTGTACATCGCGTTTCTACATCAAGTGTTTCTATTTCCAAGCGTTACTATTTCTAAGTGTTTCTATTTCTAAGCGTTACTATTTCTAAGTGTTTCTATATCCAAGTGTTACTATTTCATTGTATTCCTATATCTTATATTATATTACTATTACCATATTCAATTGTATTCCATATCTTATATAACCTACATCGTGAAGTATATTAAATAGATTATTCATATTATAATTCCATATTCAATTATTATAACCAATTATCAAAGTGCGCGATACACATATCAACTGCTACGCTATTATTATCCAGCCTGCAGTTAACAAGGAGTCTAGGTAAGTACCATTTACAATCGACTGAATTAGCGAAAGTCCCCGTTAGACGCAGACGTACGCGCTGCGTGAACGCAAAGAACAGTATATTATTGTGCTCCGTCTCGATTTTGCCAAAATAGCGCGATCCGGGACGTAACAATACCGAAGTTATCGCAGTTTCCGCATATCCAACGCACTGTGGAGTGCTGAAAACACCAGAAAACGTGTTTTTCGCATTCAATAGCACGAAAACAGCGATTTCGGTGATTCTGCACACTTGTAACAGCAGAATCATGAAGATTATCACTGAAAATGCATTTCTCAGCTGGAAACAACAACGATACCGAAGATATCGCAGTTTCCGCATGTCAAACGCTCTGTGGCGTGCTGAAAACACCAGAAAACGTGTTTTTCGCATTCAAAAGCACGAAAACAGCGATTTCGGTGATTCTGCACATTTGTAACAGCAGAATCATGAAGATTATCACTGAAAATGCATATCTAAGCTGGAAACATCGACGATACCGAAGACATGGCAGTTTCCGCATATTAAACGCACTGTGGAGTGCTGAAAACACCAGAAAACGTGTTTTTCGCATTCAATAGCACCAAAACAGCAATTTCGGTGATTCTGCACACTTGTAACAGCAGAATCATGAAGATTATCACTGAAAATGCATATCTCAGCTGGAAACAACAACGATACCGAAGATATCGCAGTTTCCGCATATCAAACGCACTGTGGAGTGCTGAAAACACCAGAAAACGTGTTTTTCGCATTCAATAGCACGAAAACAGCGATTTCGGTGATTCTGCACACTTGTAACAGCAGAATCATGAAGATTATCACTGAAAATGCATATCTCAGCTGGAAACATCAACGATACCGTAGATATGGCAGTTTCCGCATATCAAACGCACTGTGGAGTGATCAAAACACCAGCAAACGTGTTTTTCGCATTCAATAGCACGAAAACAGCGATTGCGGTGATTCTGCACACTTGTCACAGAAGAAACTCGAAGATTATCGTAGAAGATGCATATCTCAGCTGGAAACAACAACGATACCGAAGTTATCGCAGTTTCCGCATATCCAACGCACTGTGGAGTGCTGAAAACACCAGAAAACGTGTTTTTCGCATTCAATAGCACGAAAACAGCGATTTCGGTGATGCTGCACACTTGTAACAGCAGAAGCATGAAGATTATCACTGAGAATGCATATCTCAGCTGGAAACAACAACGATACCGAAGATATCGCAGTTTCCGCATGTCAAACGCTCTGTGGCGTGCTGAAAACACCAGAAAACGTGTTTTTCGCATTCAAAAGCACGAAAACAGCGATTTCGGTGATTCTGCACATTTGTAACAGCAGAATCATGAAGATTATCACTGAAAATGCATATCTCAGCTGGAAACATCAACGATACCGTAGATATGGCAGTTTCCGCATATCAAACGCACTGTGGAGTGATCAAAACACCAGCAAACGTGTTTTTCGCATTCAATAGCACGAAAACAGCGATTGCGGTGATTCTGCACACTTGTCACAGAAGAAACTCGAAGATTATCGTAGAAGATGCATATCTCAGCTGGAAACAACAACGATACCGAAGTTATCGCAGTTTCCGCATATCCAACGCACTGTGGAGTGCTGAAAACACCAGAAAACGTGTTTTTCGCATTCAATAGCACGAAAACAGCGATTTCGGTGATTCTGCACACTTGTAACAGCAGAATCATGAAGATTATCACTGAAAATGCATTTCTCAGCTGGAAACAACAACGATACCGAAGATATCGCAGTTTCCGCATGTCAAACGCTCTGTGGCGTGCTGAAAACACCAGAAAACGTGTTTTTCGCATTCAAAAGCACGAAAACAGCGATTTCGGTGATTCTGCACATTTGTAACAGCAGAATCATGAAGATTATCACTGAAAATGCATATCTAAGCTGGAAACATCAACGATACCGAAGATATGGCAGTTTCCGCATATCAAACGCACTGTGGAGTGCTGAAAACACCAGAAAACGTGTTTTTCGCATTCAATAGCACCAAAACAGCAATTTCGGTGATTCTGCACACTTGTAACAGCAGAATCATGAAGATTATCACTGAAAATGCATATCTCAGCTGGAAACAACAACGATACCGAAGATATCGCAGTTTCCGCATATCAAACGCACTGTGGAGTGCTGAAAACACCAGAAAACGTGTTTTTCGCATTCAATAGCACGAAAACAGCGATTTCGGTGATTCTGCACACTTGTAACAGCAGAATCATGAAGATTATCACTGAAAATGCATATCTCAGCTGGAAACAACAACGATACTGAAGATATCGCAGTTTCCGCATATGAAACGCACTGTGGAGTGCTGAAAACACCAGAAAACGTGTTGTTCGCATTCAATAGCACGAAAACAGCGATTTCGGTGTTTCTGCAGACTTGTAACAGCAGAATCATGAAGATTATCACTGAAAATGCATATCTCAGCCGGAAACAACAACGATACCAAAGGTATCGCAGTTTCCGCAAGTCAAACGCTCTGTGGCGTGCTGAAAACACCAGAAAACGTGTTTTTCGCATTCAAAAGCACGAAAACAGCAATTTCGGTGATTCTGCACATTTGTAACAGCAGAATCATGAAGATTATCACTGAAAATGCATATCTAAGCAGGAAACAACAACGATACCGAAGTTATCGCAGTGTCCGCATATCAAACGCACTGTGGAGTGCTGAAAACACCAGAAAACGTGTTTGTCGCATCCAATAGCACGAAAACAGCGATTTCGGTGATTCTGCATACTTGAAACAGCAGAATCATGAAGATTATCACTGTAAATGCATATCTCAGCTGGAAACAACAACGATACCGAAGATATCGCAGTTTCCGCATATGAAACGCACTGTGGAGTGCTGACAACACCAGAAAACGTGTTGTTCGCATTCAATAGCACGAAAACAGCGATTTCGGTGATTCTGCAGACTTGTAACAGCAGAATCATGAAGATTATCACTGAAAATGCATATCTCAGCCGGAAACAACAACGATACCAAAGGTATCGCAGTTTCCGCAAGTCAAACGCTCTGTGGCGTGCTGAAAACACCAGAAAACGTGTTTTTCGCATTCAAAAGCACGAAAACAGCGATTTCGGTGATTCTGCACATTTGTAACAGCAGAATCATGAAGATTATCACTGAAAATGCATATCTAAGCAGGAAACAACAACGATACCGAAGTTATCGCAGTGTCCGCATATCAAACGCACAATGGAGTGCTGAAAACACCAGAAAACGTGTTTGTCGCATCCAATAGCACGAAAACAGCGATTTCGGTGATTCTGCATACTTGTAACAGCAGAATCATGAAGATTATCACTGAAAATGCATATCTCAGCTGGAAACATCAACGATACCGAAGATATGGCAATTTCCTCATATCAAACGCACTGTGGAGTGCTGAAAACACCAGAAAACGTGTTTTTAGCATTCAATAGCACGAAAACAGCGATTTCGGTGATTCTGCACATTTGTGACAGCAGAATTATGAAGATTATCAGTGAAAATGCATATCTCAGCTGGAAACAACAACGATACCGTAGATATCGCAGTTTCCGCATGTCAAACGCTCTGTGGCGTGCTGAAAACACCAGAAAACGTGTTTTTCGCATTCAAAAGCACGAAAACAGCGATTTCGGTGATTCTGCACATTTGTAACAGCAGAATCATGAAGACTATCACTGAAAATGCATATCTCAGCTGGAAACATCAACGATACCGAAGATATGGCAGTTTCCGCATATCAAACGCACTGTGGAGTGCTGAAAACACCAGAAAACGTGTTTTTCGCATTCAATAGCACGAAAACAGCGATTTCGGTGATTCTGCACACTTGTAACAGCAGAATCATGAAGATTATCACTGAAAATGCATATCTAAGCAGGAAACAACAACGATACCGAAGTTATCGCAGTGTCCGCATATCAAACGCACTGTGGAGTGCTGAAAACACCAGAAAACGTGTTTTTCGCATCCAATAGCACGAAAACAGCGATTTCGGTGATTCTGCATACTTGTAACAGCAGAATCATGAAGATTATCACTGAAAATGCATATCTCAGCTGGAAACATCAACGATACCGAAGATATGGCAGTTTCCTCATATCAAACGCACTGTGGAGTGCTGAAAACACCAGAAAACGCGTTTTTCGCATTCAATAGCACGAAAACAGCGATTTCGGTGATTCTGCACATTTGTAACAGCAGAATCATGAAGACTATCACTGAAAATGCATATCTCAGCTGGAAACATCAACGATACCGAAGATATGGCAGTTTCCGCATATCAAACGCACTGTGGAGTGCTGAAAACACCAGAAAACGTGTTTTTCGCATTCAATAGCACGAAAACAGCGATTTCGGTGATTCTGCACACTTGTAACAGCAGACTCATGAAGATTATCACTGAAAATGCATATCTAAGCAGGAAACAACAACGATACCGAAGTTATCGCAGTGTCCGCATACCAAACGCACTGTGGAGTGCTGAAAACACCAGAAAACGTGTTTTTCGCATCCAATAGCACGAAAACAGCGATTTCGGTGATTCTGCATACTTGTAACAGCAGAATCATGAAGATTATCACTGAAAATGCATATCTCAGCTGGAAACATCAACGATACCGAAGATATGGCAGTTTCCTCATATCAAACGCACTGTGGAGTGCTGAAAACACCAGAAAACGTGTTTTTCGCATTCAATAGCACGAAAACAGCGATTTCGGTGATTCTGCACATTTGTGACAGCAGAATCATGAAGATTATCAGTGAAAATGCATATCTCGGCTGGAAACAACAACGATAGCGAAGATATCGCAGTTTCCGCATATGAAACGCACTGTGGAGTGCTGAAAAAACAAGAAAACGTGTTGTTCGCATTCAATAGCACGAAAACAGCGATTTTGGTGATTCTGCACACTTGTAACAGCAGACTCATGAAGATTATCACTGAAAATGCATATCTAAGCAGGAAACAACAACGATACCGAAGTTATCGCAGTTTCCGCAAGTCAAACGCTCTGTGGCGTGCTGAAAACACCAGAAAACGTGTTTTTCGCATTCAAAAGCACGAAAACAGCGATTTCGGTGATTCTGCACATTTGTAACAGCAGAATCATGAAGATTATCACTGAAAATGAATATCTCAGCTGGAAACAACAACGAAACCGAAGATATCGCAGTTTCCGCAATTCAAACGCACTGTGGAGTGCTGAAAACACCAGAAAACGTGTTTTTCGCATTCAATAGCACGAAAACAGCGATTTCGGTGATTCTGCACACTTGTAACAGCAGAATCATGAAGATTATCACTGAAAATGCATATCTCAGCCGGAAACAACAACGATACCGAAGATATCGCAGTTTCCGCAAGTCAAACGCTCTGTGGCGTGCTGAAAACACCAGAAAACGTGTTTTTCGCATTCAATAGCACGAAAACAGCGATTTCGGTGATTCTGCACACTTGTAACAGCAGAATCATGAAGATTATCACTGAAAATGCATATCTAAGCAGGAAACAACAACGATACCGAAGTTATCGCAGTGTCCGCATATCAAACGCACTGTGGTGTGCTGAAAACACCAGAAAACGTGTTTTTCGCATCCAATAGCACGAAAACAGCGATTTCGGTGATTCTGCATACTTGTAACAGCAGAATCATGAAGATTATCACTGAAAATGCATATCTCAGCTGGAAACATCAACGATACCGAAGATATGGCAGTTTCCTCATATCAATCGCACTGTGGAGTGCTGAAAACACCAGAAAACGTGTTTTTCGCATTCAATAGCATGAAAACAGCGATTTCGGTGATTCTGCACATTTGTGACAGCAGAATTATGAAGATTATCAGTGAAAATGCATATCTCAGCTGGAAACAACAACGATACCGTAGATATCGCAGTTTCCGCATGTCAAAGGCTCTGTGGCGTGCTGAAAACACCAGAAAACGTGTTTTTCGCATACAAAAGCACGAAAACAGCGATTTCGGTGATTCTGCACATTTGTAACAGCAGAATCATGAAGATTATCACTGAAAATGCATATCTCAGCTGGAAACATCAACGATACCGAAGGTATGGCAGTTTCCGCATATCAAACGCACTGTGGAGTGATGAAAACACCAGAAAACGTGTTTTTCGCATCCAATAGCACGAAAACAGCGATTTCGGTGATTCTGCATACTTGTAACAGCAGAATCATGAAGATTATCACTGAAAATGCATATCTCAGCTGGAAACATCAACGATACCGAAGATATGGCAGTTTCTTCATATCAATCGCACTGTGGAGTGCTGAAAACACCAGAAAACGTGTTTTTCGCATTCAATAGCATGAAAACAGCGATTTCGGTGATTCTGCACATTTGTGACAGCAGAATTATGAAGATTATCAGTGAAAATGCATATCTCAGCTGGAAACAACAACGATACCGAAGATATCGCAGTTTCCGCATGTCAAACGCTCTGTGGCGTGCTGAAAACACCAGAAAACGTGTTTTTCGCATTCAAAAGCACGAAAACAGCGATTTCGGTGATTCTGCACATTTGTAACAGCAGAATCATGAAGATTATCACTGAAAATGCATATCTCAGCTGGAAACATCAACGATACCGAAGATATGGCAGTTTCCGCATATCAAACGCACTGTGGAGTGCTGAAATCACCAGAAAACGTGTTTTTCGCATTCAATAGCACGAAAACAGCGATTTCGGTGATTCTGCACACTTGTAACAGCAGAATCATGAAGATTATCACTGAAAATGCATATCTCAGCTGGAAACATCAACGATACCGAAGGTATGGCAGTTTCCGCATATCAAACGCACTGTGGAGTGATGAAAACACCAGAAAACGTGTTTTTCGCATTCAAAAGCACGAAAACAGCGATTTCGGTGATTCTGCACATTTGTAACAGCAGAATCATGAAGATTATCACTGAAAATGCATATCTCAGCTGGAAACAACAACGATACCGAAGATATCGCAGTTTCCGCATATCAAACGCACTGTGGAGTGCTGAAAACACCAGAAAACGTGTTTTTCGCATTCAATAGCACGAAAACAGCGATTTCGGTGGTTCTGCACACTTGTAACAGCAGAATCATGAAGATTATCACTGATAATGCATATCTCAGCTGGAAACAACAACGATACCGAAGATATCGCAGTTTCCGCATACCAAACGCACTGTGGAGTGCTGAAAACACCAGAAAACGTGTTTTTCGCATTCAAAAGCACGAAAACAGCGAATTCGGTGATTCTGCACATTTGTAACAGCAGAATCATGAAGATTATCACTGAAAATGCATATCTCAGCTGGAAACATCAACGATACCGAAGGTATGGCAGTTTCCGCATATCAAACGCACTGTGGAGTGATGAAAACACCAGAAAACGTGTTTTTCGCATTCAATAGCACGAAAACAGCGATTTCGGTGATTCGGCACACTTGTAACAGCAGAATCATGAAGATTATCACTGAAAATGCATATCTCAGCGGGAAACAACAACGATACCGAAGATATCGCAGTTTCCGCATGTCAAACGCTCTGTGGCGTGCTGAAAACACCAGAAAACGTGTTTTTCGCATTCAAAAGCACGAAAACAGCGATTTCGGTGATTCTGCACATTTGTAACAGCAGAATCATGAAGATTATCACTGAAAATGCATATCTCAGCTGGAAACATCAACGATACCGAAGATATGGCAGTTTCCGCATATCAAACGCACTGTGCAGTGCTGAAATCACCAGAAAACGTGTTTTTCGCATTCAATAGCACGAAAACAGCGATTTCGGTGATTCTGCACACTTGTAACAGCAGAATCATGAAGATTATCACTGAAAATGCATATCTCAGCTGGAAACATCAACGATACCGAAGGTATGGCAGTTTCCGCATATCAAACGCACTGTGGAGTGATGAAAACACCACAAAACGTGTTTTTCGCATTCAATAGCACGAAAACAGCGATTGCGGTGATTCTGCACACTTGTCACAGAAGAAACTCGAAGATTATCGTAGAAAATGCATATCTAAGTAGGAAACAACAACGATACCGAAGTTATCGCAGTTTCAGCATATCAAACGCACTGTGGAGTGCTGAAAACACCAGAAAACGTGTTTTTCGCATCCAATAGCACGAAAACAGCGATTTCGGTGATTCTGCAGACTTGTAACAGCAGAATCATGAAGATTATCACTGAAAATGCATATCTCAGCCGGAAACAACAACGATACCGAAGATATCGCAGTTTCCGTAAGTCAAACGCTCTGTGGCGTGCTGAAAACACCAGAAAACGTGTTTTTCGCATTCAATAGCACGAAAACAGCGATTTCGGTGGTTCTGCACACTTGTAACAGCAGAATCATGAAGATTATCACTGAAAATGCATATCTCAGCTGGAAACATCAACGATACCGAAGATATGGCAGTTTCCGCATATCAAACGCACTGTGGAGTGCTGAAAACACCAGAAAACGTGTTTTTCGCATTCAATAGCACGAAAACAGCGATTTCGGTGGTTCTGCACACTTGTAACAGCAGAATCATGAAGATTATCACTGATAATGCATATCTCAGCTGGAAACAACAACGATACCGAAGATATGGCAGTTTCCGCATATCAAACGCACTGTGGAGTGCTGAAAACACCAGAAAACGTGTTTTTCGCATTCAAAAGCACGAAAACAGCGATTTCGGTGATTCTGCACATTTGTAACAGCAGAATCATGAAGATTATCACTGAAAATGCATATCTCAGCTGGAAACATCAACGATACCGAAGATATGGCAGTTTCCGCATATCAAACGCACTGTGGAGTGCTGAAAACACCAGAAAACGTGTTTTTCGCATTCAATAGCACGAAAACAGCGATTTCGGTGATTCTGCACACTTGTAACAGCAGAATCATGAAGATTATCACTGAAAATGCATATCTAAGCAGGAAACAACAACGATACCGAAGTTATCGCAGTGTCCGCATATCAAACGCACTGTGGAGTGCTGAAAACACCAGAAAACGTGTTTTTCGCATCCAATAGCACGAAAACAGCGATTTCGGTGATTCTGCATACTTGTAACAGCAGAATCATGAAGATTATCACTGAAAATGCATATCTCAGCTGGAAACATCAACGATACCGAAGATATGGCAGTTTCCTCATATCAAACGCACTGTGGAGTGCTGAAAACACCAGAAAACGTGTTTTTTGCATTCAATAGCACGAAAACAGCGATTTCGGTGATTCTGCACACTTGTAACAGCAGAATCATGAAGATTATCACTGAAAATGCATATCTCAGCCGGAAACAACAACGATACCGATGATATCGCAGTTTCCGCAAGTCAAACGCTCTGTGGCCTGCTGAAAACACCAGAAAACGTGTTTTTCGCATTCAAAAGCACGAAAACAGCGATTTCGGTGATTCTGCACATTTGTAACAGCAGAATCATGAAGATTATCACTGAAAATGCATATCTCAGCTGGAAACATCAACGATACCGAAGATATGGCAGTTTCCGCATATCAAACGCACTGTGGAGTGCTGAAAACACCAGAAAACGTGTTTTTCGCATCCAATAGCACGAAAACAGCGATTTCGGTGATTCTGCATACTTGTAACAGCAGAATCATGAAGATTATCACTGAAAATGCATATCTCAGCTGGAAACATCAACGATACCGAAGATATGGCAGTTTCCTCATATCAAACGCACTGTGGAGTGCTGAAAACACCAGAAAACGTGTTTTTCGCATTCAATAGCATGAAAACAGCGATTTCGGTGATTCTGCATATTTGTGACAGCAGAATTATGAAGATTATCAGTGAAAATGCATATCTCAGCTGGAAACAACAACGATACCGTAGATATCGCAGTTTCCGCATGTCAAAGGCTCTGTGGCGTGCTAAAAACACCAGAAAACGTGTTTTTCGCATTCAAAAGCACGAAAACAGCGATTTCGGTGATTCTGCACATTTGTAACAGCAGAATCATGAAGATTATCACTGAAAATGCATATCTCAGCTGGAAACATCAACGATACCGAAGATATGGCAGTTTCCGCATATCAAACGCACTGTGGAGTGCTGAAAACACCAGAAAACGTGTTTTTCGCATTCAATAGCACGAAAACAGCGATTTCGGTGATTCTGCACACTTGTAACAGCAGAATCATGAAGATTATCACTGAAAATGCATATCTCAGCTGGAAACATCAACGATACCGAAGATATGGCAGTTTCCGCATATCAAACGCACTGTGGAGTGCTGAAAACACCAGAAAACGTGTTTTTCGCATTCAATAGCACGAAAACAGCGATTTCGGTGGTTCTGCACACTTGTAACAGCAGAATCATGAAGATTATCACTGATAATGCATATCTCAGCTGGAAACAACAACGATACCGAAGATATGGCAGTTTCCGCATATCAAACGCACTGTGGAGTGCTGAAAACACCAGAAAACGTGTTTTTCGCATTCAAAAGCACGAAAACAGCGATTTCGGTGATTCTGCACATTTGTAACAGCAGAATCATGAAGATTATCTCTGAAAATGCATATCTCAGCTGGAAACATCAACGATACCGAAGATATGGCAGTTTCCGCATTTCAAACGCACTGTGGAGTGCTGAAAACACCAGAAAACGTGTTTTTCGCATTCAATAGCACGAAAACAGCGATTTCGGTGATTCTGCACACTTGTAACAGCAGAATCATGAAGATTATCACTGAAAATGCATATCTCAGCTGGAAACAACAACGAAACCGAAGATATCGCAGTTTCCGCATATCAAACGCACTGTGGAGTGCTGAAAACACCAGAAAACGTGTTTTTCGCATTCAATAGCACGAAAACAGCGATTTCGGTGATTCTGCACACTTGTAACAGCAGAATCATGAAGATTATCACTGAAAATGCATATCTAAGCAGGAAACAACAACGATACCGAAGCTATCGCAGTGTCCGCATATCAAACGCACTGTGGAGTGCTGAAAACACCAGAAAACGTGTTTTTCGCATCCAATAGCACGAAAACAGCGATTTCGGTGATTCTGCATACTTGTAACAGCAGAATCATGAAGATTATCACTGAAAATGCATATCTCAGCTGGAAACATCAACGATACCGAAGATATCGCAGTTTCCGCAAGTCAAACGCTCTGTGGCGTGCTGAAAACACCAGAAAACGTGTTTTTCGCATTCAAAAGCACGAAAACAGCGATTTCGGTGATTCTGCACATTTGTAACAGCAGAATCATGAAGATTATCACTGAAAATGCATATCTCAGCTGGAAACATCAACGATACCGAAGATATGGCAGTTTCCGCATATCAAACGCACTGTGGAGTGCTGAAAACACCAGAAAACGTGTTTTTCGCATTCAATAGCACGAAAACAGCGATTTCGGTGATTCTGCACATTTGTAACAGCAGAATCATGAAGATTATCACTGAAAATGCATATCTCAGCTGGAAACATCAACGATACCGAAGATATGGCAGTTTCCTCATATCAAACGCACTGTGGAGTGCTGAAAACACCAGAAAACGTGTTTTTCGCATTCAATAGCACGAAAACAGCGAATGCGGTGATTCTGCACACTTGTCACAGAAGAAACTCGAAGATTATCGTAGAAAATGCATATCTAAGTAGGAAACAACAACGATACCGAAGTTATCGCAGTTTCAGCATATCAAACGCACTGTGGAGTGCTGAAAACACCAGAAAACGTGTTTTTCGCATCCAATAGCACGAAAACAGCGATTTCGGTGATTCTGCAGGCTTGTAACAGCAGAATCATGAAGATTATCACTGAAAATGCATATCTCAGCCGGAAACAACAACGATACCGAAGATATCGCAGTTTCCGTAAGTCAAACGCTCTGTGGCGTGCTGAAAACACCAGAAAACGTGTTTTTCGCATTCAAAGGCACGAAAACAGCGATTTCGGTGATTGTGCACATTTGTAACAGCAGAATCATGAAGATTATCACTGAAAATGCATATCTCAGCTGGAAACATCAACGATACCGAAGATATGGCAGTTTCCGCATATCAAACGCACTGTGGAGTGCTGAAAACACCAGAAAACGTGTTTTTCGCATTCAATAGCACGAAAACAGCGATTTCGGTGATTCTGCACACTTGTAACAGCAGAATCATGAAGATTATCACTGATAATGCATATCTCAGCTGGAAACAACAACGATACCGAAGATATGGCAGTTTCCGCATATCAAACGCACTGTGGAGTGCTGAAAACACCAGAAAACGTGTTTTTCGCATTCAAAAGCACGAAAACAGCGATTTCGGTGATTCTGCACATTTGTAACAGCAGAATCATGAAGATTATCTCTGAGAATGCATATCTCAGCTGGAAACATCAACGATTCCGAAGATATGGCAGTTTCCGCATATCAAACGCACTGTGGAGTGCTGAAAACACCAGAAAACGTGTTTTTCGCATTCAATAGCACGAAAACAGCGATTTCGGTGATTCTGCACACTTGTAACAGCAGAATCATGAAGATTATCACTGAAAATGCATATCTCAGCTGGAAACAACAACGAAACCGAAGATATCGCAGTTTCCGCATATCAAACGCACTGTGGAGTGCTGAAAACACCAGAAAACGTGTTTTTTGCATTCAATAGCACGAAAACAGCGATTTCGGTGATTCTGCACACTTGTAACAGCAGAATCATGAAGATTATCACTGAAAATGCATATCTCAGCCGGAAACAACAACGATACCGAAGATATCGCAGTTTCCGCAAGTCAAACGCTCTGTGGCGTGCTGAAAACACCAGAAAACGTGTTTTTCGCATTCAAAAGCACGAAAACAGCGATTTCGGTGATTCTGCACATTTGTAACAGCAGAATCATGAAGATTATCACTGAAAATGCATATCTCAGCTGGAAACATCAACGATACCGAAGATATGGCAGTTTCGGCATATCAAACGCACTGTGGAGTGCTGAAAACACCAGAAAACGTGTTTTTCGCATTCAATAGCACGAAAACAGCGATTTCGGTGATTCTGCACACTTGTAACAGCAGAATCATGAAGATTATCACTGAAAATGCATTTCTAAGCAGGAAGCAACAACGATACCGAAGTTATCGCAGTGTCCGCATATCAAACGCACTGTGGAGTGCTGAAAACACCAGAAAACGTGTTTTTCGCATCCAATAGCACGAAAACAGCGATTTCGGTGATTCTGCATACTTGTAACAGCAGAATCATGAAGATTATCACTGAAAATGCATTTCTAAGCAGGAAGCAACAACGATACCGAAGTTATCGCAGTGTCCGCATATCAAACGGACTGTGGAGTGCTGAAAACACCAGAAAACGTGTTTTTCGCATCCAATAGCACGAAAACAGCGATTTCGGTGATTCTGCATACTTGTAACAGCAGAATCATGAAGATTATCACTGAAAATGCATATCTCAGCTGGAAACATCAACGATACCGAAGATATGGCAGTTTCCTCATATCAAACGCACTGTGGAGTGCTGAAAACACCAGAAAACGTGTTTTTCGCATTCAATAGCATGAAAACAGCGATTTCGGTGATTCTGCATATTTGTGACAGCAGAATTATGAAGATTATCAGTGAAAATGCATATCTCAGCTGGAAACAACAACGATACCGTAGATATCGCAGTTTCCGCATGTCAAAGGCTCTGTGGCGTGCTGAAAACACCAGAAAACGTGTTTTTCGCATCCAATAGCACGAAAACAGCGATTTCGGTGATTCTGCACATTTGTAACAGCAGAATCATGAAGATTATCACTGAAAATGCATATCTCAGCTGGAAACATCAACGATACCGAAGATATGGCAGTTTCCTCATATCAAACGCACTGTGGAGTGCTGAAAACACCAGAAAACGTGTTTTTCGCATTCAATAGCATGAAAACAGCGATTTCGTGATTCTGCACATTTGTGACAGCAGAATTATGAAGATTATCAGTGAAAATGCATATCTCAGCTGGAAACAACAACGATACCGTAGATATCGCAGTTTCCGCATGTCAAAGGCTCTGTGGCGTGCTAAAAACACCAGAAAACGTGTTTTTCGCATCCAATAGCACGAAAACAGCGATTTCGGTGATTCTGCACATTTGTAACAGCAGAATCATGAAGATTATCACTGAAAATGCATATCTCAGCTGGAAACATCAACGATACCGAAGATATGGCAGTTTCCTCATATCAAACGCACTGTGGAGTGCTGAAAACACCAGAAAACGCGTTTTTCGCATTCAATAGCATGAAAACAGCGATTTCGGTGATTCTGCACATTTGTGACAGCAGAATTATGAAGATTATCAGTGAAAATGCATATCTCAGCTGGAAACAACAACGATACCGATGTTATCGCAGTGTCCGCATATCAAACGCACTGTGGAGTGCTGAAAACACCAGAAAACGTGTTTTTCGCATCCAATAGCACGAAAACAGCGATTTCGGTGATTCTGCATACTTGTAACAGCAGAATCATGAAGATTATCACTGAAAATGCATATCTCAGCTGGAAACATCAACGATACCGAAGATATGGCAGTTTCCTCATATCAAACGCACTGTGGAGTGCTGAAAACACCAGAAAACGTGTTTTTCGCATTCAATAGCATGAAAACAGCGATTTCGGTGATTCTGCACATTTGTGACAGCTGAATTATGAAGATTATCAGTGAAAATGCATATCTCAGCTGGAAACAACAACGATACCGTAGATATCGCAGTTTCCGCATGTCAAAGGCTCTGTGGCGTGCTGAAAACACCAGAAAACGTGTTTTTCGCATCCAATAGCACGAAAACAGCGATTTCGGTGATTCTGCACATTTGTAACAGCAGAATCATGAAGATTATCACTGAAAATGCATATCTCAGCTGGAAACATCAACGATACCGAAGATATGGCAGTTTCCTCATATCAAACGCACTGTGGAGTGCTGAAAACACCAGAAAACGTGTTTTTCGCATTCAATAGCATGAAAACAGCGATTTCGGTGATTCTGCACATTTGTGACAGCAGAATTATGAAGATTATCAGTGAAAATGCATATCTCAGCTGGAAACAACAACGATACCGTAGATATCGCAGTTTCCGCATGTCAAAGGCTCTGTGGCGTGCTGAAAACACCAGAAAACGTGTTTTTCGCATCCAATAGCACGAAAACAGCGATTTCGGTGATTCTGCACATTTGTAACAGCAGAATCATGAAGATTATCACTGAAAATGCGTATCTCAGCTGGAAACATCAACGATACCGAAGATATGGCAGTTTCCTCATATCAAACGCACTGTGGAGTGCTGAAAACACCAGAAAACGTGTTTTTCGCATTCAATAGCATGAAAACAGCGATTTCGGTGATTCTGCACATTTGTGACAGCAGAATTATGAAGATTATCAGTGAAAATGCATATCTCAGCTGGAAACAACAACGATACCGTAGATATCGCAGTTTCCGCATGTCAAAGGCTCTGTGGCGTGCTGAAAACACCAGAAAACGTGTTTTTCGCATCCAATAGCACGAAAACAGCGATTTCGGTGATTCTGCACATTTGTAACAGCAGAATCATGAAGATTATCACTGAAAATGCATATCTCAGCTGGAAACATCAACGATACCGAAGATATGGCAGTTTCCGCATATCAAACGCACTGTGGAGTGCTGAAAACACCAGAAAAGGTGTTTTTCGCATTCAATAGCACGAAAACAGCGATTTCGGTGATTCTGCACACTTGTAACAGCAGAATCATGAAGATTATCACTGAAAATGCATATCTAAGCAGGAAACAACAACGATACCGAAGTTATGGCAGTTTCCTCATATCAAATGCACTGTGGAGTGCTGAAAACACGAGAAAACGTGTTTTTTGCATTCAATAGCACGAAAACAGCGATTTCGGTGATTCTGCACACTTGTAACAGCAGAATCATGAACATTATCACTGAAAATGTATATCTCAGCCGGAAACAACAACGATACCGAAGATATCGCAGTTTCCGCAAGTCAAACGCCCTGTGGCGTGCTGAAAACACCAGAAAACGTGTTTTTCGCATTCAAAAGCACGAAAACAGCGATTTCGGTGATTCTGCACACTTGTAACAGCAGAATCATGAAGATTATCACTGAAAATGCATATCTAAGCAGGAAACAACAACGATACCGAAGTTATCGCAGTGTCCGCATATCAAACGCACTGTGGAGTGCTGAAAACACCAGAAAACGTGTTTTTCGCATCCAATAGCACGAAAACAGCGATTTCGGTGATTCTGCATACATGTAACAGCAGAATCATGAAGATTATCACTGAAAATGCATATCTCAGCTGGAAACATCAACGATACCGAAGATATGGCAGTTTCCTCATATCAAACGCACTGTGGAGTGCTGAAAACACCAGAAAACGTGTTTTTCGCATTCAATAGCATGAAAACAGCGATTTCGGTGATTCTGCACATTTGTGACAGCAGAATTATGAAGATTATCAGTGAAAATGCATATCTCCGCTGGAAACAACAACGATACCGTAGATATCGCAGTTTCCGCATGTCAAAGGCTCTGTGGCGTGCTGAAAACACCAGAAAACGTGTTTTTCGCATTCAATAGCACGAAAACAGCGATTCCGGTGATTTTGCACACTTGTAACAGCAGAATCATGAAGATTATCACTGAAAATGCATATCTCAGCTGGAAACATCAACGATACCGAAGATATGGCAGTTTCCGCATATCAAATGCACTGTGGAGTGACGAAAACACCAGAAAACGTGTTTTTCGCATTCAATAGCACGAAAACAGCGATTGCGGTGATTCTGCACACTTGTCACAGAAGAAACTCGAAGATTATCGTAGAAAATGCATATCTATGCAGGAAACAACAACGATACCGAAGTTATCGCAGTTTCCGCATGTCAAACGCTCTGTGGCGTGCTGAAAACACCAGAAAACGTGACTTTCGCATTCAATAGCACGAAAACAGCGATTTCTGTGATTCTGCACACATGTCACAGAAGAAACTCGAAGATTATCGTAGAAAATGCATATCTAAGCAGGAAACAACAACGATACCGAAGTTATCGCAGTGTCCGCATATCAAACGCACTGTGGAGTGCTGAAAACACCAGAAAACGTGTTTTTCGCATCCAATAGCACGAAAACAGCGATTTCGGTGATTCTGCATACTTGTAACAGCAGAATCATGAAGATTATCACTGAAAATGCGTATCTCAGCTGGAAACATCAACGATACCGAAGATATGGCAGTTTCCTCATATCAAACGCACTGTGGAGTGCTGAAAACACCAGAAAACGTGTTTTTCGCATTCAATAGCATGAAAACAGCGATTTCGGTGATTCTGCACATTTGTGACAGCAGAATTATGAAGATTATCAGTGAAAATGCATATCTCAGCTGGAAACAACAACGATACCGTAGATATCGCAGTTTCCGCATGTCAAAGGCTCTGTGGCGTGCTGAAAACACCAGAAAACGTGTTTTTCGCATCCAATAGCACGAAAACAGCGATTTCGGTGATTCTGCACACTTGTAACAGCAGAATCATGAAGATTATCACTGGAAATGCATATCTCAGCCGGAAACAACAACGGAACCGAAGATATCGCAGTTTCCGCAAGTCAAACGCTCTGTGGCGTGCTGAAAACACCAGAAAACGTGTTTTTAGCATTCAAAAGCACGAAAACAGCGATTTCGGTGATTCTGCACATTTGTAACAGCAGAATCATGAAGATTATCACTGAAAATGCATATCTCAGCTGGAAACATCAACGATACCGAAGATATGGCAGTTTCCGCATATCAAACGCACTGTGGAGTGCTGAAAACACCAGAAAACGTGTTTTTCGCATTCAATAGCACGAAAACAGCGATTTCGGTGATTCTGCACATTTGTAACAGCAGAATCATGAAGATTATCACTGAAAATGCGTATCTCAGCTGGAAACATCAACGATACCGAAGATATGGCAGTTTCCGCATATCAAACGCACTGTGGAGTGCTGAAAACACCAGAAAACGTGATTTTCGCATTCAATAGCACGAAAACAGCGATTTCGGTGATTCTGCACACTTGTCACAGAAGAAACTCGAAGATTATCGTAGAATATGCATATCTAAGCAGGAAACAACAACGATACCGAAGTTATCGCAGTTTCCGCATGTCAAACGCTCTGTGGCGTGCTGAAAACACCAGAAAACGTGATTTTCGCATTCAATAGCACGAAAACAGCGGTTTCGGTGATTCTGCACACTTGTCACAGAAGAAACTCGAAGATTATCGTAGAAAATGCATATCTAAGCAGGAAACAACAACGATACCGAAGTTATCGCAGTTTCCGCATGTCAAACGCTCTGTGGCGTGCTGAAAACACCAGAAAACGTGATTTTCGCATTCAATAGCACGAAAACAGCGATTTCGGTGATTCTGCACACTTGTCACAGAAGAAACTCGAAGATTATTGTAGAAAATGCATATCTAAGCAGGAAACAACAACGATACCGAAGTTATCGCAGTTTCCGCATGTCAAACGCTCTGTGGCGTGCTGAAAACACCAGAAAACGTGATTTTCGCATTCAATAGCACGAAAACAGCGATTTCGGTGATTCTGCACACTTGTCACAGAAGAAACTCGAAGATTATTGTAGAAAATGCATATCTAAGCAGGAAACAACAACGATACCGAAGTTATCGCAGTGTCCGCATATCAAACGCACTGTGGAGTGCTGAAAACACCAGAAAACGTGTTTTTCGCATTCAATAGCACGAAAACAGCGATTTCGGTGATTCTGCACATTTGTGACAGCAGAATCATGAAGATTATCACTGAAAATGCATATCTCAACTGGAAACAATAACGATACCTATGATATCGCAGTTTCCGCATGTCAAACGCTCTGTGGCGTGCTGAAAACACCAGTAAACGTGTTTTTCGCATTCAATAGCACGAAAACAGCGATTTCGGTGATTCTGCACACTTGTAACAGCAGAATCATGAAGATTATCACTGAAAATGCATATCTCAGCTGGAAACAACAACGATACCGAAGTTATCGCAGTTTCCGCATGTCAAACGCTCTGTGGCGTGCTGAAGACACCAGAAAACGTGTTTTTCGCATTCAAAAGCACGAAAACAGCGATTTCGGTGATTCTGCACACTTGTCACAGAAGAAACTCGAAGATTATCGTAGAAAATGCATATCTAAGCAGGAAACAACAACGATACCGAAGTTATCGCAGTTTCCGCATGTCAAACGCTCTGTGGCGTGCTGAAAACACCAGAAAACGTGATTTTCGCATTCAATAGCACGAAAACAGCGGTTTCGGTGATTCTGCACACTTGTCACAGAAGAAACTCGAAGATTATCGTAGAAAATGCATATCTAAGCAGGAAACAACAACGATACCGAAGTTATCGCAGTTTCCGCATGTCAAACGCTCTGTGGCGTGCTGAAGACACCAGAAAACGTGTTTTTCGCATTCAAAAGCACGAAAACAGCGATTTCGGTGATTCTGCACATTTGTAACAGCAGAATCATGAAGATTATCACTGAAAATGCATATCTAAGCAGGAAACAACAACGATACCGAAGTTATCGCAGTGTCCGCATATCAAACGCACTGTGGAGTGCTGAAAACACCAGAAAACGTGTTTGTCGCATCCAATAGCACGAAAACAGCGATTTCGGTGATTCTGCATACTTGTAACAGCAGAATCATGAAGATTATCACTGAAAATGCATATGTCAGCTGGAAAAAACAACGATACCGAAGATATCGCAGTTTCCGCATATGAAACGCACTGTGGAGTGCTGAAAACACCAGAAAACGTGTTGTTCGCATTCAATAGCACGAAAACAGCGATTTCGGTGATTCTGCAGACTTGTAACAGCAGAATCATGAAGATTATCACTGAAAATGCATATCTCAGCTGGAAACAACAACGATACCGAAGATATCGCAGTTTCCGCATGTCAAACGCTCTGTGGCGTGCTGAAAACACCAGAAAACGTGTTTTTCGCATTCAAAAGCACGAAAACAGCGATTTCGGTGATTCTGCACATTTGTAACAGCAGAATGATGAAGATTATCACTGAAAATGCATATCTCAGCTGGAAACATCAACGATACCGTAGATATGGCAGTTTCCGCATATCAAACGCACTGTGGAGTGATCAAAACACCAGCAAACGTGTTTTTCGCATTCAATAGCACGAAAACAGCGATTGCGGTGATTCTGCACACTTGTCACAGAAGAAACTCGAAGATTATCGTAGAAGATGCATATCTCAGCTGGAAACAACAACGATACCGAAGTTATCGCAGTTTCCGCATATCCAACGCACTGTGGAGTGCTGAAAACACCAGAAAACGTGTTTTTCGCATTCAATAGCACGAAAACAGCGATTTCGGTGATGCTGCACACTTGTAACAGCAGAAGCATGAAGATTATCACTGAGAATGCATATCTCAGCTGGAAACAACAACGATACCGAAGATATCGCAGTTTCCGCATGTCAAACGCACTGTGGAGTGCTGAAAACACCAGAAAACGTGTTTTTCGCATTCAATAGCACGAAAACAGCGATTTCGGTGATTCTGCACACTTGTAACAGCAGAATCATGAAGATTATCACTGAAAATGCATATCTCAGCTGGAAACAACAACGATACCGAAGATATCGCAGTTTCCGCATGTCAAACGCTCTGTGGCGTGCTGAAAACACCAGAAAACGTGTTTTTCGCATTCAAAAGCACGAAAACAGCGATTTCGGTGATTCTGCACATTTGTAACAGCAGAATGATGAAGATTATCACTGAAAATGCATATCTCAGCTAGAAACATCAACGATACCGTAGATATGGCAGTTTCCGCATATCAAACGCACTGTGGAGTGATCAAAACACCAGCAAACGTGTTTTTCGCATTCAATAGCACGAAAACAGCGATTGCGGGGATTCTGCACACTTGTCACAGAAGAAACTCGAAGATTATCGTAGAAGATGCATATCTCAGCTGGAAACAACAACGATACCGAAGTTATCGCAGTTTCCGCATATCCAACGCACTGTGGAGTGCTGAAAACACCAGAAAACGTGTTTTTCGCATTCAATAGCACGAAAACAGCGATTTCGGTGATTCTGCACACTTGTAACAGCAGAATCATGAAGATTATCACTGAAAATGCATTTCTCAGCTGGAAACAACAACGATACCGAAGATATCGCAGTTTCCGCATGTCAAACGCTCTGTGGCGTGCTGAAAACACCAGAAAACGTGTTTTTCGCATTCAAAAGCACGAAAACAGCGATTTCGGTGATTCTGCACATTTGTAACAGCAGAATCATGAAGATTATCACTGAAAATGCATATCTAAGCTGGAAACATCAACGATACCGAAGATATGGCAGTTTCCACATATCAAACGCACTGTGGAGTGCTGAAAACACCAGAAAACGTGTTTTTCGCATTCAATAGCACCAAAACAGCAATTTCGGTGATTCTGCACACTTGTAGCAGCAGAATCATGAAGATTATCACTGAAAATGCATATCTCAGCTGGAAACAACAACGATACCGAAGATATCGCAGTTTCCGCATATCAAACGCACTGTGGAGTGCTGAAAACACCAGAAAACGTGTTTTTCGCATTCAATAGCACGAAAACAGCGATTTCGGTGATTCTGCACACTTGTAACAGCAGAATCATGAAGATTATCACTGAAAATGCATATCTCAGCTGGAAACAACAACGATACCGAAGATATCGCAGTTTCCGCATATGAAACGCACTGTGGAGTGCTGAAAACACCAGAAAACGTGTTGTTCGCATTCAATAGCACGAAAACAGCGATTTCGGTGTTTCTGCAGACTTGTAACAGCAGAATCATGGAGATTATCACTGAAAATGCATATCTCAGCCGGAAACAACAACGATACCAAAGGTATCGCAGTTTCCGCAAGTCAAACGCTCTGTGGCGTGCTGAAAACACCAGAAAACGTGTTTTTCGCATTCAAAAGCACGAAAACAGCGATTTCGGTGATTCTGCACATTTGTAACAGCAGAATCATGAAGATTATCACTGAAAATGCATATCTAAGCAGGAAACAACAACGATACCGAAGTTATCGCAGTGTCCGCATATCAAACGCACTGTGGAGTGCTGAAAACACCAGAAAACGTGTTTTTCGCATCCAATAGCACGAAAACAGCGATTTCGGTGATTCTGCATACTTGTAACAGCAGAATCATGAAGATTATCACTGAAAATGCATATCTCAGCTGGAAACATCAACGATACCGAAGATATGGCAGTTTCCTCATATCAAACGCACTGTGGAGTGCTGAAAACACCAGAAAACGTGTTTTTCGCATTCAAAAGCACGAAAACAGCGATTTCGGTGATTCTGCACATTTGTAACAGCAGAATCATGAAGATTATCTCTGAAAATGCATATCTCAGCTGGAAACATCAACGATACCGAAGATATGGCAGTTTCCGCATATCAAACGCACTGTGGAGTGCTGAAAACACCAGAAAACGTGTTTTTCGCATTCAAAAGCACGAAAACAGCGATTTCGGTGATTCTGCACATTTGTAACAGCAGAATCATGAAGATTATCACTGAAAATGCATATCTAAGCAGGAAACAACAACGATACCGAAGTTATCGCAGTGTCCGCATATCAAACGCACTGTGGAGTGCTGAAAACACCAGAAAACGTGTTTTTCGCATCCAATAGCACGAAAACAGCGGTTTCGGTGATTCTGCATACTTGTAACAGCAGAATCATGAAGATTATCACTGAAAATGCATATCTCAGCTGGAAACATCAACGATACCGAAGATATGGCAGTTTCCTCATATCAAACGCACTGTGGAGTGCTGAAAACACCAGAAAACGCGTTTTTCGCATTCAATAGCACGAAAACAGCGATTTCGGTGATTCTGCAGACTTGTAACAGCAGAATCATGAAGATTATCACTGAAAATGCATATCTCAGCCGGAAACAACAACGATACCGAAGATATCGCAGTTTCCGCAAGTCAAACGCTCTGTGGCGTGCTGAAAACACCAGAAAACGTGTTTTTCGCATTCAAAAGCACGAAAACAGCGATTTCGGTGATTCTGCACATTTGTAACAGCAGAATCATGAAGATTATCACTGAAAATGAATATCTCAGCTGGAAACAACAACGAAAAACCGAAGATATCGCAGTTTCCGCAATTCAAACGCACTGTGGAGTGCTGAAAACACCAGAAAACGTGTTTTTCGCATTCAATAGCACGAAAACAGCGATTTCGGTGGTTCTGCACACTTGTAACAGCAGAATCATGAAGATTATCACTGATAATGCATATCTCAGCTGGAAACAACAACGATACCGAAGATATCGCAGTTTCCGCATACCAAACGCACTGTGGAGTGCTGAAAACACCAGAAAACGTGTTTTTCGCATTCAATAGCACGAAAACAGCGATTGCGGTGATTCTGCACACTTGTCACAGAAGAAACTCGAAGATTATCGTAGAAAATGCATATCTAAGTAGGAAACAACAACGATACCGAAGTTATCGCAGTTTCAGCATATCAAACGCACTGTGGAGTGCTGAAAACACCAGAAAACGTGTTTTTCGCATCCAATAGCACGAAAACAGCGATTTCGGTGATTCTGCAGACTTGTAACAGCAGAATCATGAAGATTATCACTGAAAATGCATATCTCAGCCGGAAACAACAACGATACCGAAGATATCGCAGTTTCCGTAAGTCAAACGCTCTGTGGCGTGCTGAAAACACCAGAAAACGTGTTTTTCGCATTCAAAGGCACGAAAACAGCGATTTCGGTGATTCTGCACATTTGTAACAGCAGAATCATGAAGATTATCACTGAAAATGCATATCTCAGCTGGAAACATCAACGATACCGAAGATATGGCAGTTTCCGCATATCAAACGCACTGTGGAGTGCTGAAAACACCAGAAAACGTGTTTTTCGCATTCAATAGCACGAAAACAGCGATTTCGGTGGTTCTGCACACTTGTAACAGCAGAATCATGAAGATTATCACTGATAATGCATATCTCAGCTGGAAACAACAACGATACCGAAGATATGGCAGTTTCCGCATATCAAACGCACTGTGGAGTGCTGAAAACACCAGAAAACGTGTTTTTCGCATTCAAAAGCACGAAAACAGCGATTTCGGTGATTCTGCACATTTGTAACAGCAGAATCATGAAGATTATCTCTGAAAATGCATATCTCAGCTGGAAACATCAACGATACCGAAGATATGGCAGTTTCCGCATATCAAACGCACTGTGGAGTGCTGAAAACACCAGAAAACGTGTTTTTCGCATTCAATAGCACGAAAACAGCGATTTCGGTGATTCTGCACACTTGTAACAGCAGAATCATGAAGATTATCACTGAAAATGCATATCTCAGCTGGAAACAAAAACGAAACCGAAGATATCGCAGTTTCCGCATATCATACGCACTGTGGAGTGCTGAAAACACCGGAAAACGTGTTTTTCGCATTCAATAGCACGAAAACAGCGATTTCGGTGATTCTGCACACTTGTAACAGCAGAATCATGAAGATTATCACTGAAAATGCATATCTCAGCCGGAAACAACAACGATACCGAAGATATCGCAGTTTCCGCAAGTCAAACGCTCTGTGGCGTGCTGAAAACACCAGAAAACGTGTTTTTCGCATTCAAAAGCACGAAAACAGCGATTTCGGTGATTCTGCACATTTGTAACAGCAGAATCATGAAGATTATCACTGAAAATGCATATCTCAGCTGGAAACATCAACGATACCGAAGATATGGCAGTTTCCGCATATCAAACGCACTGTGGCGTGCTGAAAACACCAGAAAACGTGATTTTCGCATTCAATAGCACGAAAACAGCGATTTCGGTGATTCTGCACACTTGTCACAGAAGAAACTCGAAGATTATTGTAGAAAATGCATATCTAAGCAGGAAACAACAACGATACCGAAGTTATCGCAGTGTCCGCATATCAAACGCACTGTGGAGTGCTGAAAACACCAGAAAACGTGTTTTTCGCATCCAATAGCACGAAAACAGCGATTTCGGTGATTCTGCATACTTGTAACAGCAGAATCATGAAGATTATCACTGAAAATGCATATCTCAGCTGGAAACATCAACGATACCGAAGATATGGCAGTTTCCGCATATCAAACGCACTGTGGAGTGCTGAAAACACCAGAAAACGTGTTTTTCGCATTCAATAGCACGAAAACAGCGATTTCGGTGATTCTGCACATTTGTGACAGCAGAATCATGAAGATTATCACTGAAAATGCATATCTCAACTGGAAACAATAACGATACCTATGATATCGCAGTTTCCGCATGTCAAACGCTCTGTGGCGTGCTGAAAACACCAGTAAACGTGTTTTTCGCATTCAATAGCACGAAAACAGCGATTTCGGTGATTCTGCACACTTGTAACAGCAGAATCATGAAGATTATCACTGAAAATGCATATCTCAGCTGGAAACAACAACGATACCGAAGTTATCGCAGTTTCCGCATGTCAAACGCTCTGTGGCGTGCTGAAGACACCAGAAAACGTGTTTTTCGCATTCAAAAGCACGAAAACAGCGATTTCGGTGATTCTGCACACTTGTCACAGAAGAAACTCGAAGATTATCGTAGAAAATGCATATCTAAGCAGGAAACAACAACGATACCGAAGTTATCGCAGTTTCCGCATGTCAAACGCTCTGTGGCGTGCTGAAAACACCAGAAAACGTGATTTTCGCATTCAATAGCACGAAAACAGCGGTTTCGGTGATTCTGCACACTTGTCACAGAAGAAACTCGAAGATTATCGTAGAAAATGCATATCTAAGCAGGAAACAACAACGATACCGAAGTTATCGCAGTTTCCGCATGTCAAACGCTCTGTGGCGTGCTGAAGACACCAGAAAACGTGTTTTTCGCATTCAAAAGCACGAAAACAGCGATTTCGGTGATTCTGCACATTTGTAACAGCAGAATCATGAAGATTATCACTGAAAATGCATATCTAAGCAGGAAACAACAACGATACCGAAGTTATCGCAGTGTCCGCATATCAAACGCACTGTGGAGTGCTGAAAACACCAGAAAACGTGTTTGTCGCATCCAATAGCACGAAAACAGCGATTTCGGTGATTCTGCATACTTGTAACAGCAGAATCATGAAGATTATCACTGAAAATGCATATGTCAGCTGGAAAAAACAACGATACCGAAGATATCGCAGTTTCCGCATATGAAACGCACTGTGGAGTGCTGAAAACACCAGAAAACGTGTTGTTCGCATTCAATAGCACGAAAACAGCGATTTCGGTGATTCTGCAGACTTGTAACAGCAGAATCATGAAGATTATCACTGAAAATGCATATCTCTGCTGGAAACAACAACGATACCGAAGATATCGCAGTTTCCGCATGTCAAACGCTCTGTGGCGTGCTGAAAACACCAGAAAACGTGTTTTTCGCATTCAAAAGCACGAAAACAGCGATTTCGGTGATTCTGCACATTTGTAACAGCAGAATGATGAAGATTATCACTGAAAATGCATATCTCAGCTGGAAACATCAACGATACCGTAGATATGGCAGTTTCCGCATATCAAACGCACTGTGGAGTGATCAAAACACCAGCAAACGTGTTTTTCGCATTCAATAGCACGAAAACAGCGATTGCGGTGATTCTGCACACTTGTCACAGAAGAAACTCGAAGATTATCGTAGAAGATGCATATCTCAGCTGGAAACAACAACGATACCGAAGTTATCGCAGTTTCCGCATATCCAACGCACTGTGGAGTGCTGAAAACACCAGAAAACGTGTTTTTCGCATTCAATAGCACGAAAACAGCGATTTCGGTGATGCTGCACACTTGTAACAGCAGAAGCATGAAGATTATCACTGAGAATGCATATCTCAGCTGGAAACAACAACGATACCGAAGATATCGCAGTTTCCGCATGTCAAACGCACTGTGGAGTGCTGAAAACACCAGAAAACGTGTTTTTCGCATTCAATAGCACGAAAACAGCGATTTCGGTGATTCTGCACACTTGTAACAGCAGAATCATGAAGATTATCACTGAAAATGCATATCTCAGCTGGAAACAACAACGATACCGAAGATATCGCAGTTTCCGCATGTCAAACGCTCTGTGGCGTGCTGAAAACACCAGAAAACGTGTTTTTCGCATTCAAAAGCACGAAAACAGTGTTACGTCCCGGATCGCGCTATTTTGGCAAAATCGAGACGGAGCACAATAATATACTGTTCTCTGCGTTCACGCAGCGCGTACGTCTGCGTCTAACGGGGACTTTCGCTAATTCAGTCGATTGTAAATGGTACTTACCTAGACTCCTTGTTAACTGCAGGCTGGATGATAATAGCGTAACAGTTGATATGTGTATCGCGCACTTTGATAATTGGTTATAATAATTGAATATGGAATTATAATATGAATAATCTATTTAATATACTTCACGATGTAGGTTATATAAGATATGGAATACAATTGAATATGGTAATAGTAATATAATATAAGATATAGGAATACAATGAAATAGTAACACTTGGATATAGAAACACTTAGAAATAGTAACGCTTAGAAATAGAAACACTTAGAAATAGTAACGCTTGGAAATAGAAACACTTGATGTAGAAACGCGATGTACACTCCGGGAGTTCCGGAGTGGAACTGTCTTTGAGGCCTGGGCGCTTGCTTGTTTTATACTAGTGGAGTATGGAGATAAGATATGAGGAGCGTGAGACCGGGGTAGATTAGGTAGGTGGATGTTTATAAGATAGGAGAAGAATTCGTATGTTACTGGATCCGGTGTTTATGAGATAAGGTAAGGAGTTGGAGTCGAGGAGGATGTTTATAAGATAGGAGAGGAATTCGTATGTTACAGGATCTGGTGTTTATGAGATAAGATAAGGAGTTGGTCGTGAGAGCGGATGTCGGTAGTTGACGTTTCGTCTGGAGATATTGGAGGAATGTGTTTATAGATAAGAGTTGGTCGTGAGAGCGGATGTCGATAGTCGAGGTTTAGTCTGGAGATAATGAAGGAATGTGTTTATAGATAAGAATATGTCGTGAGAGCGTATGTCGGTAATAGGATATGGTAGTGCTTAATATCTATGTTGTGGTTAATGCGGTCTTAAGGTTAATGGTTACGTGCTTACTTGCTATCTTAATATTCTAGAATGTTCTACGCTATCTTACATGCTAATAGCGTTCGTTGCTTCTCACTCTCACTGTCACAGGTAAGTGTCTAAGTCCAACGTCGCTAGACGTAACACCTCCCTCCCTGGGGAGAAAATTCTTGTAGAGAATTTTCCTCAATGTTCATAGGGGTCTGAGAGATGGCACTGGGGGTAGAGCTTGCTAGCTCTATGAGGTGTGACGGACGTTTCTCCGTCTGTGTTGGGGTCTGGTTTGGGGTTCGGGTTCAGGGGTGCGGTGTCCTCAGTAGGGGCTGTTCCGGTTCCCTGAAGTTCCACGATGTTGGGGGTCTTCCTCTGGTTTAGGTACAGCAGGAAGTTTGTGACGGAGCTCCATGCAGCTCCGAGGAGTTTCAAGCTCCACCCGTAGATGGAATGCAGCGCGATGCCGTTTATCACCACGCTGATGGCTGCTTTCACGGCACGGATTGCCAGGTAGATGCCGATGAACCCGGCTGTGAAGGATCCGAAGGTTACGAAGCCTGACCAGATCCGTTTGGCGGTCGAAGCGGCAATGTGGTCCAGGGTCCTGTCGTCCAGGAGGTTGTACAGGTTCACGTCGCTGGTTTCGTATTGTCGTCCGGTGGCTCCTTGGGCTAGTGTGTTGATGATAGTTGGGCGTTCTATAGGAAACATGATGCGGTCCTTGAGTTTCTGGACATCATCGTGCGAGTAGATGCCTCCGTCTGCGAGGTTGTGAGGGTCTATGTATTTCCATGTTGACTGTGCCAAGGGTTTGAGCTGGGTTGGTGGTAATGTTTCTATCGGTTTTGGAGATAGTTTATACCATTGTCCGTGAATTTTGTACATGGTGGGCAGGAGGTCGCTACATTCCCTCCTGGTTCCGGTGGTGGTTAAAATTCTGTGGATTGGCGTTAGAAATAAGGAATTATTTTTATAGGTAACCGGGAGTTCGTCGTAGCAGTTGTTTGTCTGCCTTAGCTGGCATATGACGGGGATGCACTTGATGATGTGGATCGTTTCTCCCGTTGGGATGGCCATGTAGCCCGGTTCTCTTGTTACCATGGTGGCGACTTCTGCGGGTGCGAGATGTATGAGTGTGAGCGCGTTGTGGAGTATCTGCTTCTCGAGCGCGCAGCGCTGTTTTACGACGTCGTCGTATAGTTGCGTGATTTGCGTTTTGAAATGTTTTTCTACGTATATAAATTTAGAGTTGACGTATGTGAAAATGTCGAGATTGTTTACTGATATTGGCTTCCGTGTTCTAGGTTGCTCTCCGGCTGCTGTCTCGAGTATGAACAATTTTGGGTGCTCGGTGTGGATCAAGATGTAGCCGCAAATTTTCGATTCTGTGGTCCGTGCCAAAGCGAATGTGGTATCCTGGGAGGTCACCGAATATAAGGTTAGTCCCTTTTCTTGTTGGAGGATCGTCGCTTGTCCTTGGTATAGCACGTCGTATTTCTCGAAGTTACAGTTATCCATTGGCGAAGTCTGCCAGCAGGAGTAACCGTTTTCCGCGTCGAGGCAGGATCCTCGTTGTACGGGGCACCGCTGTCCGGAGTGCAGAATGATTTCGTCGGTGGATAGCTTGATCGATGCCGTGTAATCCGTGATCTTTATCCTAATCACGGCTTGGACCACGACGTCTGTCCAGGTGCCGAATGGGTCGCTGAAGGTGGACCCGTGGCATGTCCCGTCGTTTTCGAGTTTACCCGAAAGTGTCAGGCTACGCGATGCAGTTGAGTTTGGTTGTATACCTGTGACTTGCGATGCAGGCGTAATGAAGAGCGTGCCTGTGTTGTGTAGCATACGACATATGTCCCTCGGGGTGTTGAGGAGGTAGATCTGTCTCCCGTTTTCCACCGCCGAAACATGGGAGTGCATGCCGCAGTGGTATATGGTTCTGTCGACTTCGACCTGGCACTGGATCACTGGTGTCGCGTGGAAGTCCGACAGTTGGAGTAATTGGATAGGCTTAGAGGTGACTGTTGGCTTTGCGGTGTCTGCTCCGCATCGTATCGGGTCGGCAATGGAGTAAGTTGTAAGGTTCAGTGTAGGTCCGCTACAGTCGTAGCCGATGAGGCCCGTAGCTGAGGATGCTGTGATGAATAGAATGGCTGCCCTGATGTGCATGGTGGTGGCGGTTCGTCGAATACTGGTTTCTTCGGCTCTTCTCCGCCCCTTATATACTAGTCATGCGAGATTGGGTGAGGGTGACATTGAGGGAGTCGTAGTTTTCGCGCGCTTTAGTTTATTTTTGTGCACGATCCTCTCTCGACCGGTGACGAGTGTCAAACGAACGTTGTTGTTCTCCATTACGCGGGATACCCTGTGTGGTCCGGTGTACTGGGTGTCGAATTTGCCCTTGGTTGGTTCCTTTAAGAGGTACACCAAATCTCCTTCCGAGAATTCCTGTGGGTTTAGCTTACGGTCATAATACCGTTTAGATTTTTGCTTTGCGATGTTTAGATTGGCGGCTGCTATCGCTCTAGATTGCGCGAGTCTGGTTTCGAGTTTCTTAAGATACGCAGTGTACGTTTCATCTTCCACAGGCGTTTCGTATGAGAATGCGGATGGCACTCTGGCCTTGCTGCCAAATATTAGCTCATGGGGGGTATGGAGTGTGCCTTCGTGCATACTTGTGTTGTAACTGAACATTGCGCACTGAAGCCAATTATTCCAGTCATTTTTATTGTTTATGAATTGTTTTAGGTACTCCGTCAGAACGAGATGGGATCGCTCGAGCGAGCCGTTTGTCTGCGGATGGAACGCTGTGGTCTTAATGTGTTGGATTCTGAATCTACGAGTTACTGCGCGCATGAGGGCGTTAACGAAGTTCGTGCCCTGGTCTGTGAGTATTGCTTTCGGGGTGCCAAATCTACAGATTAGGTGGTCAACTAAGGCGTCGGCTGTTTCTACTGCGGACGTGGTTTTGAGGGGGACGGCGATGGAGTATTTGGTAAGGAGATCCTGCATAGTGAGGATGTATTGGAAGCCTGTGGGGGTGGTGGGGAGAGGACCGACGACATCGAGTGCGATTTTATCGAACGCCTGTCCCGGCGTATCTGTTAATATCATCGGATTTCTGGTTTTGACTCTAGTTAATTTTCGTGTTTGGCAATCTTTGCATGTTGTTACGAATTTTGTAATCTCTAGTTTCATTTGTGGCCAGAAGTATTTCTCGCGAATTCGTCTATAAGTTTTTGTGACACCTTTGTGTCCGGCGTAAGCGGATGTATGATTTTCGAAAATTATGTCTTGTCTAACGTCTTCCGTGGGTATAATGATTTCGTTTGTGCAAATTGTAACTGTGACGTTCGTGTCTTCTAAAAGTTCTATCAATGCGTCGCGTATAATTGTCCAGTGGATGTCGTCTAACGAGGCTCGAGATATCGTTATTGTTTGCAGGTTTAATTCTATGATTGCGTCGCGTAGGGCTCTGAGTGATTCGATAACGTCTTCGTGCGTTGCTGTGTGTGTCAATGATTGTTTTATCGGTAGCTGTATCAGAGTGAATTTTCCCGAGTGAACTTTTGCTCTGCCAATAGTCGCGTTTGTCAGATTGGGTAGTTTTCCGTGTTTGAATAGGTCTATCGCGCCTTCGTCTAATGGGTCGTTTGCGAGGGACATAAAACATGCCAGATTGTCGTTCTTCATTATCAGTCTGTCTCGTGTGTATCGTACGTTTGTCGGTGTTATTGTTGGACTTGATATATCGATTTCGTCGTCGGCGGCTGGTGATGTAGAAGAAGAGGTGGAAGGTTGGGATTGGAATAGTAATGGAGATGTAGTGGAGTCTGATGTTAGTGGATATATAGGAGTTTGGATTGGGTTCCGGGAAAGAGCGTCTGCGTTAGTGTTGATCTTTCCTGCTTTGTATATGATTTGGTATTCGTACTCGGCTAGTTTTAATCGCCAGCGGAGTAATCGCGATGACGGATCCTTTACGGAATTCATCCAGACCAGCGGCTGGTGGTCTGTGATGAGATTAAACTGCTTCCCGTAGATATAGGATCTGAAGTGCTGGACGGCGTAAATGATGGCTAAGCATTCTTTCTCTATCGTGGCGTAGTTTAATTCTGCACCGTGGAGTAGGCGCGACGCGTAAGCGATCGGCTGATCTCGGTTGATCTCGCCCTGACTTAGTATGGCACCTATTGCGTAATTGGACGCGTCGGTTGTGATATGAAACGGTTTGGTAAAATCAGGATAACGGAGCACCGGTTCAGTGCACAATGCTGTTCGCAACGTTTCGAATGCTTTCTCCTGTGGAAGATTCCACTCGAACTTGGCGTCTTTGCGCAATAGTGACGTTAGTGGTTTAGAAATGTGTGAGAATTTGTATATGAACCGTCTATAGTAGCCTGCCAGACCGAGGAATTCCCGGACCTGTTTGGAATTTTTAGGCTTAGGGAACTCTTTAACGGCGCTGATTTTATTCGGGCATGGTTTGACACCTTCGTCGCTTATTATATGGCCTAAATAGGCGACTTCCCGGCGGAGGAACGTGCACTTGGACGGTTGTAACCTTAAGTTTGCCTTGCGGAGGCGTTTCGCTAGCTTGGTGAATTTGGATTTGTGTTCCGAAAGAGACGAAGCATAAATGACTATGTCGTCCAAGTAGACGAACATTTCTGTACCTTGCAGACCGCTCAGTACAGAATCCATTAGGCGCTGAAAGGTTGCCGGTGCGTTCCGCAGCCCGAACGGCATGCGGTTGAATTCGTAATGCCCATATGGGGTTGAGAATGCTGTTTTCCGCGCGTCTTCAGCGCCCATCCCTATTTGATGGAAACCGGACGCGAGATCGAAAGTGGAGAAGTACTTTGCTGAGCCCAGTTGGTCTAGTATTTCTACGATACTGGGCAACGGATACGCGTCTGGCTCGGTTTTTTCGTTTAATTGCCTGAAATCGATCACCATTCTCCACCTCTTGTTCCCGTCTGCATCTGGCTTTTTGGGAACAATCCACAAGGGGG
This sequence comes from Anthophora plumipes, assembly GCA_951804975.1. Classification (NCBI taxonomy): domain Eukaryota; kingdom Metazoa; phylum Arthropoda; class Insecta; order Hymenoptera; family Apidae; genus Anthophora; species Anthophora plumipes. The sequence continues at coordinate 3,953,279 of CATORF010000583.1, forward strand.
AGTTATAAGGAGATGTTGAGGGACTCACAATGTCGCTACCCAACAACTCCTTCATTTGGTTGTTGATTTCTTCCTTGTGGATCGGTGGATACCTGTATTGCTTCACGTGGATCGGCTTGTCGTCCTTTGTGGGGATCGTATGTTCGACTATTCTCGTTTTACACAGTTTCTCGCCCTGTAGGTGAAAGATGTCGCCGTTCTCCTGTATGAGACTTTCGACATGCTCGCGTTCTTCGTCGTTTAGATGGTCGAGATTTATTGTATCGGTAATTTCTTTTTCGCGTTCCCGATGCGGTCGGGGGTTTTGAATTGGGAAGATGTGGTAAGGCTTCGTTGTTTTTGGCTCGTCGCTGAGTTCGGCGATTTCTTCCACCTTTACAGTGGGTAGGACGAATGAAACTGTGCCGTTAGTCGTGTTGACGACGCGTACGTGAGTTCTGCCGTGGGCCGACTTGACGAGGGAGTCGAACACGAGCACTCCCGGTGCCAATTCTTGTCGAGGGAGATAACCTACTTCTGGCCCAGTTGTCATAATTTGAATGACTTTGGCCGTTCGGCCCTCGACCGTGCGTGTTCGGTGCTCGTGCTCTCCTGTCTTGGGCGCGACAGCAGATCCGCAAGATACAGATGTTGGCGATTTTGTCGTTGCCGTCTTTGATTTAGTAGAACTGGAATAGTTTTGCGATGTCGCTTTTGATTTGGTAGAACTAGAATTGTTATGCGTCGTCGCATTTGATTTGGAAGAACTAGAATGGTTATGCGTCGTCGCATTTGATTTGGAAGGACTGGAATTATTATGCGTCGTCGCATTTGATTTGGAAGAACTAGAATGGTTATGCGTCGTCGCATTTGATTTGGAAGAACTAGAATAATTATGCGTCGTCGCATTTGATTTGGAAGAACTAGAATAATTATGCGTCGTCGCATTTGATTTGGTACGCTTTGGGCTTGGTTCGCCCGAATTAGTAGGGGTGGCATTAGTAGGAGGTGGGGTGTTAGTGGGCATGTTATATTTGGGTTTTTGGGAGTTGGGGTTTCTTTCGCGATTCCGCTCATTATGCGGGGGGTTCGCGAAGGGAATTTCTATCCCTTTCCACAATATTTTCCTCTTTAGGAAGGATATCTCGGCCCCTTCCTCGGGGAAGTGGGCACCCAGGATTCCGTCTGTGAGGATAGGGAAGTTGGAGGGAACTACATGGAACTTGATTATCGTTCCATATAGAGGGATTCCGACGGAACCCATTGTAGCCACCGCTTCCTCCGTGATGCCATATAGCTGTAGTATCTCTTCATCCCCTATCCGATATCGGGGATGAAGTGCTGATCTTTTGATCAGGTTCGGTTCTGACCCCGTGTCGATCATCAGGGTCGTTTGTCGTGGAAGTCCTGGCGATAGGACCTCCACGTGAGGAGCTCTACCCTTTTGGTTTAATTCGCATTTTGCGATTCGTCCTCGTTCGTTATGATTGCGCGGACCGCCTTTGGCGAAGCCTCCCGCCTTCGGTCCTGGTTGGACGGGAGGCCGTGCTCGTTTCCCTGGCTGCGTTTGTTATTGAATTCGCGTTTGCGGCACTCGTGGATATCGTGCCCAGTGAATTTGCAATATGAACAGAGTTTGGTAGGTCTGCCGGGACTTGTGGGTCTACGCGACGGTTCTACCACGTCGCGGTAAGAGCGGTTATCGCGGTAGTTCTCACGCGGCGCGACGCGTGTTTCCCTGTATTGGTTGTTATACGTCGGTCTGGGTGACACGTCTCTCCATGACGACCGCGATTGAAAGTTGGTTTGGTATGGTTTTCTTTCCGGCGTTTGGTCGCGGAATTGCACATGTTTTTGCTCCACTGTGCGCCCGTAGCGGAGGCTATCGCGTTCCAGCTCCTTGTGGATTTCTATAGCCTCGTTGAATATACTGGAGAGCGGACTTCTATGAAGGTGACGGAGTTCTGTTCGTATTTGTGGGTTGACGCCGCGGATGAAACAATCGGCTGTGAGATTGTCAATCTCACTAATTGGGTTTGTATCGCAATCTATAATGGCGTTGCGGATATCCTTGACGCGCGTAATGAAATCTAGTATATGTTCGTCACCGCGCATGTATATGTTGGCCAGATCGCCGCGGTAGTGATCCACCGTTTTCTGAGGGCCGAATACCCTTTTTAATCGGTTACAGAGGTCCGAAATGCTCAGGTATCGTTCGTCTTCGACTGCGGTTGCCGCGCGTCCGCTTAACCGTGTTAATATTAACCGAGTAAGAGTGCTTTCGGCACTGGGAGGTAGAAGATCGCGTGCACGGTTGCATGCGCGAGTAAACGTAAGTACCGGTGGTTGCAACCCATTAAAGGTAGGTACTAACGCTAGCGCTTCTTTGAGCGTGAATGAATCTGTTTGAATTATGTCGCTCACGGGGCGATGTACTTTGTATTCTCTCCTGATTGCGTCTATCTCCGCCAGCGCAGCGTCGCGCTCCTGTCGCAAGGTAGTACAATCGTGCTCCGCGCGGCTTGCCTCGCCGTTTTCCGCGAGTTTCTTTGAGCGCGTATCCATTTTAGGAGGGAAATTGAATGTATGTATGTAGGTAAATTTTAATTTATTGGTATATGAATTGGAAGGTACACCAATCGGTGATTTCTTTCGGTAAGTTCGGTAGATCCTCTTTTGAAAAGTCACGAATGAAGGACAGTAACACCTTCCTTGGAATTTCGCGGTGGTGCCGCACCTTAAGCGCCGTATTTGTGTCGATGATCTCTATTGGCGGCGGGGGAATTGGAATATCGACCGTTTCGTCGTCAGAGTCGCCGATGGTGATCGTCTCGATGATTCGCTCGGCTCCTGCGCTTTCGCAAGGTTTCAGGATTTCCGGCGCAGGCTGCTGCGCTTGGATTTCCTTCAACTCCCGCTGAATAGCTGCAAGCCTCCTCACTTGCACCTTTCTACCACCACGGCGTCCTCGTTTCCGATTGTGGTCGGGTTGAGATAGGTTATGGTATGTTTGAATAAAAAAAAATTTTTGGAAAGTAGCTCTAGACACTCACCTTCTTGACTCTGTGCAAGACATCCGGATCAGTCGCAAGGTAACTGCGAGATTCCATCAGATCAAGAACAGTAGCACTAGCGTCAGCGCTTGCGTCAATAAGCAAATGCAAGAACTAGAAATGTGGAAAAGGAGATGGTAAGGATCACCAATGTTTGATCTAACCAAATAATACGCGAAAGTGAACAGCTATCCCACCGCTGTCACCAATTGTTACGTCCCGGATCGCGCTATTTTGGCAAAATCGAGACGGAGCACAATAATATACTGTTCTCTGCGTTCACGCAGCGCGTACGTCTGCGTCTAACGGGGACTTTCGCTAATTCAGTCGATTGTAAATGGTACTTACCTAGACTCCTTGTTAACTGCAGGCTGGATGATAATAGCGTAACAGTTGATATGTGTATCGCGCACTTTGATAATTGGTTATAATAATTGAATATGGAATTATAATATGAATAATCTATTTAATATACTTCACGATGTAGGTTATATAAGATATGGAATACAATTGAATATGGTAATAGTAATATAATATAAGATATAGGAATACAATGAAATAGTAACACTTGGATATAGAAACACTTAGAAATAGTAACGCTTAGAAATAGAAACACTTAGAAATAGTAACGCTTGGAAATAGAAACACTTGATGTAGAAACGCGATGTACACTCCGGGAGTTCCGGAGTGGAACTGTCTTTGAGGCCTGGGCGCTTGCTTGTTTTATACTAGTGGAGTATGGAGATAAGATATGAGGAGCGTGAGACCAGGGTAGATTAGGTAGGTGGATGTTTATAAGATAGGAGAAGAATTCGTATGTTACTGGATCCGGTGTTTATGAGATAAGGTAAGGAGTTGGAGTCGAGGAGGATGTTTATAAGATAGGAGAGGAATTCGTATGTTACAGGATCTGGTGTTTATGAGATAAGATAAGGAGTTGGTCGTGAGAGCGGATGTCGGTAGTTGACGTTTCGTCTGGAGATATTGGAGGAATGTGTTTATAGATAAGAGTTGGTCGTGAGAGCGGATGTCGATAGTCGAGGTTTAGTCTGGAGATAATGAAGGAATGTGTTTATAGATAAGAATATGTCGTGAGAGCGTATGTCGGTAATAGGATATGGTAGTGCTTAATATCTATGTTGTGGTTAATGCGGTCTTAAGGTTAATGGTTACGTGCTTACTTGCTATCTTAATATTCTAGAATGTTCTACGCTATCTTACATGCTAATAGCGTTCGTTGCTTCTCACTCTCACTGTCACAGGTAAGTGTCTAAGTCCAACGTCGCTAGACGTAACAACAGCGATTTCGGTGATTCTGCACATTTGTAACAGCAGAATGATGAAGATTATCACTGAAAATGCATATCTCAGCTAGAAACATCAACGATACCGTAGATATGGCAGTTTCCGCATATCAAACGCACTGTGGAGTGATCAAAACACCAGCAAACGTGTTTTTCGCATTCAATAGCACGAAAACAGCGATTGCGGGGATTCTGCACACTTGTCACAGAAGAAACTCGAAGATTATCGTAGAAGATGCATATCTCAGCTGGAAACAACAACAATACCGAAGTTATCGCAGTTTCCGCATATCCAACGCACTGTGGAGTGCTGAAAACACCAGAAAACGTGTTTTTCGCATTCAATAGCACGAAAACAGCGATTTCGGTGATTCTGCACACTTGTAACAGCAGAATCATGAAGATTATCACTGAAAATGCATTTCTCAGCTGGAAACAACAACGATACCGAAGATATCGCAGTTTCCGCATGTCAAACGCTCTGTGGCGTGCTGAAAACACCAGAAAACGTGTTTTTCGCATTCAAAAGCACGAAAACAGCGATTTCGGTGATTCTGGACATTTGTAACAGCAGAATCATGAAGATTATCACTGAAAATGCATATCTAAGCTGGAAACATCAACGATACCGATGTTACGTCTAGCGACGTTGGACTTAGACACTTACCTGTGACAGTGAGAGTGAGAAGCAACGAACGCTATTAGCATGTAAGATAGCGTAGAACATTCTAGAATATTAAGATAGCAAGTAAGCACGTAACCATTAACCTTAAGACCGCATTAACCACAACATAGATATTAAGCACTACCATATCCTATTACCGACATACGCTCTCACGACATATTCTTATCTATAAACACATTCCTTCATTATCTCCAGACTAAACCTCGACTATCGACATCCGCTCTCACGACCAACTCTTATCTATAAACACATTCCTCCAATATCTCCAGACGAAACGTCAACTACCGACATCCGCTCTCACGACCAACTCCTTATCTTATCTCATAAACACCAGATCCTGTAACATACGAATTCCTCTCCTATCTTATAAACATCCTCCTCGACTCCAACTCCTTACCTTATCTCATAAACACCGGATCCAGTAACATACGAATTCTTCTCCTATCTTATAAACATCCACCTACCTAATCTACCCCGGTCTCACGCTCCTCATATCTTATCTCCATACTCCACTAGTATAAAACAAGCAAGCGCCCAGGCCTCAAAGACAGTTCCACTCCGGAACTCCCGGAGTGTACATCGCGTTTCTACATCAAGTGTTTCTATTTCCAAGCGTTACTATTTCTAAGTGTTTCTATTTCTAAGCGTTACTATTTCTAAGTGTTTCTATATCCAAGTGTTACTATTTCATTGTATTCCTATATCTTATATTATATTACTATTACCATATTCAATTGTATTCCATATCTTATATAACCTACATCGTGAAGTATATTAAATAGATTATTCATATTATAATTCCATATTCAATTATTATAACCAATTATCAAAGTGCGCGATACACATATCAACTGCTACGCTATTATCATCCAGCCTGCAGTTAACAAGGAGTCTAGGTAAGTACCATTTACAATCGACTGAATTAGCGAAAGTCCCCGTTAGACGCAGACGTACGCGCTGCGTGAACGCAAAGAACAGTATATTATTGTGCTCCGTCTCGATTTTGCCAAAATAGCGCGATCCGGGACGTAACAATTGGTGACAGCGGTGGGATAGCTGTTCACTTTCGCGAATTATTTGGTTAGATCAAACATTGGTGATCCTTACCATCTCCTTTCCACATTTCCAGTTCTTGCATTTGCTTATTGACGCAAGCGCTGACGCTAGTGCTACTGTTCTTGATCTGATGGAATCTCGCAGTTACCTTGCGACTGATCCGGATGTCTTGCACAGAGTCAAGAAGGTGAGTGTCTAGAGCTACTTTCCAAAATTTTTTTTTTTATTCAAACATACCATAACCAATCTCAACCCGACCAGAATCGGAAACGAGGACGCCGTGGTGGTAGAAAGGTGCAAGTGAGGAGGCTTGCAGCTATTCAGCGGGAGTTGAAGGAAATCCAAGCGCAGCAGCCTGCGCCGGAAATCCTGAAACCTTGCGAAAGCGCAGGAGCCGAGCGAATCATCGAGACGATCACCATCGGCGACTCTGACGACGAAACGGTCGATATTCCAATTCCCCCGCCGCCAATAGAGATCATCGACACAAATACGGCGCTTAAGGTGCGGCACCACCGCGAAATCCCAAGGAAGGTGTTACTGTCCTTCATTCGTGATTTTTCAAAGGAGGATCTACCGAACTTACCGAAAGAAATCGCCGATTGGTGTACCTTCCAATTCATATACCAATAAATTAAAATTTACCTACATACATACATTCAATTTCCCTCCTAAAATGGATACGCGCTCAAAGAAACTCGCGGAAAACGGCGAGGCAAGCCGCGCGGAGCACGATTGTACTACCTTGCGACAGGAGCGCGACGCTGCGCTGGCGGAGATCGACGCAATCAGGAGAGAATACAAAGTACATCGCCCCGTTAGCGACATAATTCAAACAGATTCATTCACGCTCAAAGAAGCGCTAGCGTTAGTACCTACCTTTAATGGGTTGCAACCACCGGTACTTACGTTTACTCGCGCATGCAACCGTGCACGCGATCTTCTACCTCCTAGTGCCGAAAGCACTCTTACTCGGTTAATATTAACGCGGTTAAGCGGACGCGCGGCAACCGCAGTCGAAGACGAACGATACCTGAGCATTTCGGACCTCTGTAACCGATTAAAAAGGGTATTCGGCCCTCAGAAAACGGTGGATCACTACCGCGGCGATCTAGCGAACATATACATGCGCGGTGACGAACATATACTAGATTTCATTACGCGCGTCAAGGATATCCGCAACGCCATTATAGATTGCGATACAAACCCAATTAGTGAGATTGACAATCTCACAGCCGATTGTTTCATCCGCGGCGTCAACCCACAAATACGAACAGAACTCCGTCACCTTCATAGAAGTCCGCTCTCCAGTATATTCAACGAGGCTATAGAAATCCACAAGGAGCTGGAACGCGATAGCCTCCGCTACGGGCGCACAGTGGAGCAAAAACATGTGCAATTCCGCGACCAAACGCCGGAAAGAAAACCATACCAAACCAACTTTCAATCGCGGTCGTCATGGAGAGACGTGTCACCCAGACCGACGTATAACAACCAATACAGGGAAACACGCGTCGCGCCGCGTGAGAACTACCGCGATAACCGCTCTTACCGCGACGTGGTAGAACCGTCGCGTAGACCCACAAGTCCCGGCAGACCTACCAAACTCTGTTCATATTGCAAATTCACTGGGCACGATATCCACGAGTGCCGCAAACGCGAATTCAATAACAAACGCAGCCAGGGAAACGAGCACGGCCTCCCGTCCAACCAGGACCGAAGGCGGGAGGCTTCGCCAAAGGCGGTCCGCGCAATCATAACGAACGAGGACGAATCGCAAAATGCGAATTAAACCAAAAGGGTAGAGCTCCTCACGTGGAGGTCCTATCACCAGGACTTCCACGACAAACGACTCTGATGATCGACACGGGGTCAGAACCGAACCTGATCAAAAGATCAGCACTTCATCCCCGATATCGGATAGGGGATGAAGAGATACTACAGCTATATGGCATCACGGAGGAAGCGGTGGCTACAATGGGTTCCGTCGGAATCCCTCTATATGGAACGATAATCAAGTTCCATGTAGTTCCCTCCAACTTCCCTATCCTCACAGACGGAATCCTGGGTGCCCACTTCCTCGAGGAAGGGGCCGAGATATCCTTCCTAAAGAGGAAAATATTGTGGAAAGGGATAGAAATTCCCTTCGCGAACCCCCCGCATAATGAGCGGAATCGCGAAAGAAACCCCAACTCCCAAAAACCCAAACATAACATGCCCACTAACACCCCACCTCCTACTAATGCCACCCCTACTAATTCGGGCGAACCAAGCCCAAAGCGTACCAAATCAAATGCGACGACGCATAATTATTCTAGTTCTTCCAAATCAAATGCGACGACGCATAATAATTCCAGTCCTTCCAAATCAAATGCGACGACGCATAATCATTCTAGTTCTTCCAAATCGAATGCGACGACGCATAATAATTCCAGTCCTTCCAAATCAAATGCGACGACGCATAATCATTCTAGTTCTTCCAAATCGAATGCGACGACGCATAATAATTCTAGTTCTTCCAAATCAAATGCGACGACGCATAACCATTCTAGTTCTTCCAAATCAAATGCGACGACGCATAACCATTCTAGTTCTACCAAATCAAAAGCGACATCGCAAAACTATTCCAGTTCTACTAAATCAAAGACGGCAACGACAAAATCGCCAACATCTGTATCTTGCGGATCTGCTGTCGCGCCCAAGACAGGAGGGCACGAGCACCGAACACGCACGGTCGAGGGCCGAACGGCCAAAGTCATTCAAATTATGACGACTGGGCCAGAAGTAGGTTATCTCCCTCGACAAGAATTGGCACCGGGAGTGCTCGTGTTCGACTCCCTCGTCAAGTCGGCCCACGGCAGAACTCACGTACGCGTCGTCAACACGACTAACGGCACAGTTTCATTCGTCCTACCCACTGTAAAGGTGGAAGAAATCGCCGAACTCAGCGACGAGCCAAAAACAACGAAGCCTTACCACATCTTCCCAATTCAAAACCCCCGATCGCATCGGGAACGCGAAAAAGAAATTACCGATACAATAAATCTCGACCATCTAAACGACGAAGAACGCGAGCATGTCGAAAGTCTCATACAGGAGAACGGCGACATCTTTCACCTACAGGGCGAGAAACTGTGTAAAACGAGAATAGTCGAACATACGATCCCCACAAAGGACGACAAGCCGATCCACGTGAAGCAATACAGGTATCCACCGATCCACAAGGAAGAAATCAACAACCAAATGAAGGAGTTGTTGGGTAGCGACATTGTCAGTCCCTCAACATCTCCTTATAACTCCCCCTTGTGGATTGTTCCCAAAAAGCCGGATGCAGACGGGAACAAGAGGTGGAGAATGGTGATCGATTTCAGGCAATTAAATGAAAAAACCGAGCCAGACGCGTATCCGTTGCCCAGTATCGTAGAAATACTAGACCAACTGGGCTCAGCAAAGTACTTCTCCACTTTCGACCTCGCGTCCGGTTTCCATCAAATAGGGATGGGCGCTGAAGACGCGCGGAAAACAGCATTCTCAACCCCATATGGGCATTACGAATTCAACCGCATGCCGTTCGGGCTGCGGAACGCACCGGCAACCTTTCAGCGCCTAATGGATTCTGTGCTGAGCGGTCTGCAAGGTACAGAAATGTTCGTCTACTTGGACGACATAGTCATTTATGCTTCGTCTCTTTCGGAACACAAATCCAAATTCACCAAGCTAGCGAAACGCCTCCGCAAGGCAAACTTAAAATTACAACCGTCCAAGTGCACGTTCCTCCGCCGGGAAGTCGCCTATTTAGGGCATATAATAAGCGACGAAGGTGTCAAACCATGCCCGAATAAAATAAGTGCCGTTAAAGAGTTCCCTAAGCCTAAAAATTCCAAACAGGTCCGGGAATTCCTCGGTCTGGCAGGCTACTATAGACGGTTCATATGCAAATTCTCACACATTTCTAAACCACTAACGTCACTATTGCGCAAAGACGCCAAGTTCGAGTGGAATCTTCCACAGGAGAAAGCATTCGAAACGTTGCGAACAGCATTGTGCACTGAACCGGTGCTCCGTTATCCTGATTTTACCAAACCGTTCCATATCACAACCGACGCGTCCAATTACGCAATAGGTGCCATACTAAGTCAGGGCGAGATCAACCGAGATCAGCCGATCGCTTACGCGTCGCGCCTACTCCACGGTGCAGAATTAAACTACGCCACGATAGAGAAAGAATGCTTAGCCATTATTTACGCCGTCCAGCACTTCAGATCCTATATCTACGGGAAGCAGTTTAATCTCATCACAGACCACCAGCCGCTGGTCTGGATGAATTCCGTAAAGGATCCGTCATCGCGATTACTCCGCTGGCGATTAAAACTAGCCGAGTACGAATACCAAATCATATACAAAGCAGGAAAGATCAACACTAACGCAGACGCTCTTTCCCGAAACCCAATCCAAACTCCTATATATCCACTAACATCAGACTCCACTGCATCTCCATTACTATTCCAATCCCAACCTTCCACCTCCTCTTCTACATCACCAGCTGCCGACGACGAAATCGATATATCAAGTCCAACAATAACACCGACAAACGTACGATACACACGAGACAGACTGATAATGAAGAACGACAATCTGGCATGTTTTATGTCCCTCGCAAACGACCCATTAGACGAAGGCGCGATAGACCTATTCAAACACGGAAAACTACCCAATCTGACAAACGCGACTATTGGCAGAGCAAAAGTTCACTCGGGAAAATTCACTCTGATACAGCTACCGATAAAACAATCATTGACACACACAGCAACGCACGAAGACGTTATCGAATCACTCAGAGCCCTACGCGACGCAATCATAGAATTAAACCTGCAAACAATAACGATATCTCGAGCCTCGTTAGACGACATCCACTGGACAATTATACGCGACGCATTGATAGAACTTTTTGAAGACACGAACGTCACAGTTACAATTTGCACAAACGAAATCATTATACCCACGGAAGACGTTAGACAAGACATAATTTTCGAAAATCATACATCCGCTTACGCCGGACACAAAGGTGTCACAAAAACTTATAGACGAATTCGCGAGAAATACTTCTGGCCACAAATGAAATTAGAGATTACAAAATTCGTAACAACATGCAAAGATTGCCAAACACGAAAATTAACTAGAGTCAAAACCAGAAACCCCATGATATTAACAGATACGCCGGGACAGGCGTTCGATAAAATCGCACTCGATGTCGTCGGTCCTCTCCCCACCACCCCCACAGGCTTCCAATACATCCTCACTATGCAGGATCTCCTTACCAAATACTCCATCGCCGTCCCCCTCAAAACCACGTCCGCAGTAGAAACAGCCGACGCCTTGGTTGACCACCTAATCTGTAGATTTGGCACCCCGAAAGCAATACTCACAGACCAGGGCACGAACTTCGTTAACGCCCTCATGCGCGCAGTAACTCGTAGATTCAGAATCCAACACATTAAGACCACAGCGTTCCATCCGCAGACAAACGGCTCGCTCGAGCGATCCCATCTCGTTCTGACGGAGTACCTAAAACAATTCGTAAACAATAAAAATGACTGGAACAATTGGCTTCAGTGCGCAATGTTCAGTTATATCACAAGTATGCACGAAGGCACACTCCATACCCCCCATGAGCTAATATTTGGCAGCAAGGCTAGAGTGCCATCTGCATTTTCATACGAAACGCCTGTGGAAGATGAAACTTACACCGCGTATCTTAAGAAACTCGAAACCAGACTCGCGGAATCTAGAGCGATAGCAGCCGCCAATCTAAACATCGCAAAGCAAAAATCTAAACGGTATTATGACCGTAAGCTAAACCCACAGGAATTCTCGGAAGGAGATTTGGTGTACCTCTTAAAGGAACCAACCAAGGGCAAATTCGACACCCAGTACACCGGACCACACAGGGTATCCCGCGTAATGGAGAACAACAACGTTCGTTTGACACTCGACACCGGTCGAGAGAGGATCGTGCACAAAAATAAACTAAAGCGCGCGAAAACTACGACTCCCTCAATGTCACCCTCACCCAATCTCGCATGACTAGTATATAAGGGGCGGAGAAGAGCCGAAGAAACCAGTATTCGACGAACCGCCACCACCATGCACATCAGGGCAGCCATTCTATTCATCACAGCATCCTCAGCTACGGGCCTCATCGGCTACGACTGTAGCGGACCTACACTGAACCTTACAACTTACTCCATTGCCGACCCGATACGATGCGGAGCAGACACCGCAAAGCCAACAGTCACCTCTAAGCCTATCCAATTACTCCAACTGTCGGACTTCCACGCGACACCAGTGATCCAGTGCCAGGTCGAAGTCGACAGAACCATATACCACTGCGGCATGCACTCCCATGTTTCGGCGGTGGAAAACGGGAGACAGATCTACCTCCTCAACACCCCGAGGGACATATGTCGTATGCTACACAACACAGGCACGCTCTTCATAACGCCTGCATCGCAAGTCTCAGGTATACAACCAAACTCAACTGCATCGCGTAGCCTGACACTTTCGGGTAAACTCGAAAACGACGGGACATGCCACGGGTCCACCTTCAGCGACCCATTCGGCACCTGGACAGAAGTCGTGGTCCAAGCCGTGATTAGGATAAAGATCACGGATTACACGGCATCGATCAAGCTATCCACCGACGAAATCATTCTGCACTCCGGACAGCGGTGCCCCGTACAACGAGGATCCTGCCTCGACGCGGAAAACGGTTACTCCTTCTGGCAGACTTCGCCAATGGATAGCTGTAACTTCGAGAAATACGACGTGCTGTACCAAGGACAAGCAACGATCCTCCAACAAGAAAAGGGACTAACCTTATATTCGGTGACCTCCCAGGATACCACATTCGCTTTGGCACGGACCACAGAATCGAAAATTTGCGGCTACATCTTGATTCACACCGAGCACCCAAAATTGTTCATACTCGAGACAGCAGCCGGAGAGCAACCTAGAACACGGAAGCCAATATCAGTAAACAATCTCGACATTTTCACATACGTCAACTCGAAATTTATATACGTAGAAAAACATTTCAAAACGCAAATCACGCAACTATACGACGACGTCGTAAAACAGCGCTGCGCGCTCGAGAAGCAGATACTCCACAACGCGCTCACACTCATACATCTCGCACCCGCAGAAGTCGCCACCATGGTAACAAGAGAACCGGGCTACATGGCCATCCCAACGGGAGAAACGATCCACATCATCAAGTGCATCCCCGTCATATGCCAGCTAAGGCAGACAACCCACTGCTATGACGAACTCCCGGTTACCTACAAAAATAATTCCTTATTTCTAACGCCAATCCACAGAATTTTAACCACCACCGGAACCAGGAGGGAATGTAGCGACCTCCTGCCCACCATGTACAAAATTCACGGACAATGGTATAAACTATCTCCAAAACCGATAGAAACATTACCACCAACCCAGCTCAAACCCTTGGCACAGTCAACATGGAAATACATAGACCCTCACAACCTCGCAGACGGAGGCATCTACTCGCACGATGATGTCCAGAAACTCAAGGACCGCATCATGTTTCCTATAGAACGCCCAACTATCATCAACACACTAGCCCAAGGAGCCACCGGACGACAATACGAAACCAGCGACGTGAACCTGTACAACCTCCTGGACGACAGGACCCTGGACCACATTGCCTCTTCGACCGCCAAACGGATCTGGTCAGGCTTCGTAACCTTCGGTTCCTTCACAGCCGGGTTCATCGGCATCTACCTAGCAATCCGTGCCGTGAAAGCAGCCATCAGCGTGGTGATAAACGGCATCGCGCTGCATTCCATCTACGGGTGGAGCTTGAAACTCCTCGGAGCTGCATGGAGCTCCGTCACAAACTTCCTGCTGTACCTAAACCAGAGGAAGACCCCCAACATCGTGGAACTTCAGGGAACCGGAACAGCCCCTACTGAGGACACCGCACCCCTGAACCCTAACCCCAAACCAGACCCCAACACAGACGGAGAAACGTCCGTCACACCTCATAGAGCTAACAAGCTCTACCCCCAGTGCCATCTCTCAGACCCCTATGAACATTGAGGAAAATTCTCTACAAGAATTTTCTCCCCAGGGAGGGAGGTGTTACGTCTAGCGACGTTGGACTTAGACACTTACCTGTGACAGTGAGAGTGAGAAGCAACGAACGCTATTAGCATGTAAGATAGCGTAGAACATTCTAGAATATTAAGATAGCAAGTAAGCACGTAACCATTAACCTTAAGACCGCATTAACCACAACATAGATATTAAGCACTACCATATCCTATTACCGACATACGCTCTCACGACATATTCTTATCTATAAACACATTCCTTCATTATCTCCAGACTAAACCTCGACTATCGACATCCGCTCTCACGACCAACTCTTATCTATAAAAACATTCCTCCAATATCTCCAGACGAAACGTCAACTACCGACATCCGCTCTCACGACCAACTCCTTATCTTATCTCATAAACACCAGATCCTGTAACATACGAATTCCTCTCCTATCTTATAAACATCCACCTCGACTCCAACTCCTTACCTTATCTCATAAACACCGGATCCAGTAACATACGAATTCTTCTCCTATCTTATAAACATCCACCTACCTAATCTACCCCGGTCTCACGCTCCTCATATCTTATCTCCATACTCCACTAGTATAAAACAAGCAAGCGCCCAGGCCTCAAAGACAGTTCCACTCCGGAACTCCCGGAGTGTACATCGCGTTTCTACATCAAGTGTTTCTATTTCCAAGCGTTACTATTTCTAAGTGTTTCTATTTCTAAGCGTTACTATTTCTAAGTGTTTCTATATCCAAGTGTTACTATTTCATTGTATTCCTATATCTTATATTATATTACTATTACCATATTCAATTGTATTCCATATCTTATATAACCTACATCGTGAAGTATATTAAATAGATTATTCATATTATAATTCCATATTCAATTATTATAACCAATTATCAAAGTGCGCGATACACATATCAACTGCTACGCTATTATCATCCAGCCTGCAGTTAACAAGGAGTCTAGGTAAGTACCATTTACAATCGACTGAATTAGCGAAAGTCCCCGTTAGACGCAGACGTACGCGCTGCGTGAACGCAAAGAACAGTATATTATTGTGCTCCGTCTCGATTTTGCCAAAATAGCGCGATCCGGGACGTAACACCGAAGATATGGCAGTTTCCGCATATCAAACGCACTGTGGAGTGCTGAAAACACCAGAAAACGTGTTTTTCGCATTCAATAGCACCAAAACAGCAATTTCGGTGATTCTGCACACTTGTAACAGCAGAATCATGAAGATTATCACTGAAAATGCATATCTCAGCTGGAAACAACAACGATACCGAAGATATCGCAGTTTCCGCATATCAAACGCACTGTGGAGTGCTGAAAACACCAGAAAACGTGTTTTTCGCATTCAATAGCACGAAAACAGCGATTTCGGTGATTCTGCACACTTGTAACAGCAGAATCATGAAGATTATCACTGAAAATGCATATCTCAGCTGGAAACAACAACGATACCGAAGATATCGCAGTTTCCGCATATGAAACGCACTGTGGAGTGCTGAAAACACCAGAAAACGTGTTGTTCGCATTCAATAGCACGAAAACAGCGATTTCGGTGTTTCTGCAGACTTGTAACAGCAGAATCATGGAGATTATCACTGAAAATGCATATCTCAGCCGGAAACAACAACGATACCAAAGGTATCGCAGTTTCCGCAAGTCAAACGCTCTGTGGCGTGCTGAAAACACCAGAAAACGTGTTTTTCGCATTCAAAAGCACGAAAACAGCGATTTCGGTGATTCTGCACATTTGTAACAGCAGAATCATGAAGATTATCACTGAAAATGCATATCTAAGCAGGAAACAACAACGATACCGAAGTTATCGCAGTGTCCGCATATCAAACGCACTGTGGAGTGCTGAAAACACCAGAAAACGTGTTTTTCGCATCCAATAGCACGAAAACAGCGATTTCGGTGATTCTGCAGACTTGTAACAGCAGAATCATGAAGATTATCACTGAAAATGCATATCTCAGCCGGAAACAACAACGATACCGAAGATATCGCAGTTTCCGCAAGTCAAACGCTCTGTGGCGTGCTGAAAACACCAGAAAACGTGTTTTTCGCATTCAAAAGCACGAAAACAGCGATTTCGGTGATTCTGCACATTTGTAACAGCAGAATCATGAAGATTATCACTGAAAATGAATATCTCAGCTGGAAACAACAACGAAAAACCGAAGATATCGCAGTTTCCGCAATTCAAACGCACTGTGGAGTGCTGAAAACACCAGAAAACGTGTTTTTCGCATTCAATAGCACGAAAACAGCGATTTCGGTGGTTCTGCACACTTGTAACAGCAGAATCATGAAGATTATCACTGATAATGCATATCTCAGCTGGAAACAACAACGATACCGAAGATATCGCAGTTTCCGCATACCAAACGCACTGTGGAGTGCTGAAAACACCAGAAAACGTGTTTTTCGCATTCAATAGCACGAAAACAGCGATTGCGGTGATTCTGCACACTTGTCACAGAAGAAACTCGAAGATTATCGTAGAAAATGCATATCTAAGTAGGAAACAACAACGATACCGAAGTTATCGCAGTTTCAGCATATCAAACGCACTGTGGAGTGCTGAAAACACCAGAAAACGTGTTTTTCGCATCCAATAGCACGAAAACAGCGATTTCGGTGATTCTGCAGACTTGTAACAGCAGAATCATGAAGATTATCACTGAAAATGCATATCTCAGCCGGAAACAACAACGATACCGAAGATATCGCAGTTTCCGTAAGTCAAACGCTCTGTGGCGTGCTGAAAACACCAGAAAACGTGTTTTTCGCATTCAAAAGCACGAAAACAGCGATTTCGGTGATTCTGCACATTTGTAACAGCAGAATCATGAAGATTATCTCTGAAAATGCATATCTCAGCTGGAAACATCAACGATACCGAAGATATGGCAGTTTCCGCATATCAAACGCACTGTGGAGTGCTGAAAACACCAGAAAACGTGTTTTTCGCATTCAATAGCACGAAAACAGCGATTTCGGTGATTCTGCACACTTGTAACAGCAGAATCATGAAGATTATCACTGAAAATGCATATCTCAGCTGGAAACAAAAACGAAACCGAAGATATCGCAGTTTCCGCATATCAAACGCACTGTGGAGTGCTGAAAACACCAGAAAACGTGTTTTTCGCATTCAATAGCACGAACTACAGCGATTTCGGTGATTCTGCACACTTGTAACAGCAGAATCATGAAGATTATCACTGAAAATGCATATCTCAGCCGGAAACAACAACGATACCGAAGATATCGCAGTTTCCGCAAGTCAAACGCTCTGTGGCGTGCTGAAAACACCAGAAAACGTGTTTTTCGCATTCAAAAGCACGAAAACAGCGATTTCGGTGATTCTGCACATTTGTAACAGCAGAATCATGAAGATTATCACTGAAAATGCATATCTAAGCTGGAAACATCAACGATACCGAAGATATGGCAGTTTCCGCATATCAAACGCACTGTGGAGTGCTGAAAACACCAGAAAACGTGTTTTTCGCATTCAATAGCACCACAACAGCAATTTCGGTGATTCTGCACATTTGTAACAGCAGAATCATGAAGATTATCACTGAAAATGCATATCTCAGCTGGAAACATCAACGATACCGAAGATATGGCAGTTTCCGCATATCAAACGCACTGTGGAGTGCTGAAAACACCAGAAAACGTGTTTTTCGCATTCAATAGCACGAAAACAGCGATTTCGGTGATTCTGCACACTTGTAACAGCAGAATCATGAAGATTATCACTGAAAATGCATATCTAAGCAGGAAACAACAACGATACCGAAGTTATCGCAGTGTCCGCATATCAAACGCACTGTGGAGTGCTGAAAACACCAGAAAACGTGTTTTTCGCATCCAATAGCACGAAAACAGCGATTTCGGTGATTCTGCATACTTGTAACAGCAGAATCATGAAGATTATCACTGAAAATGCATATCTCAGCTGGAAACATCAACGATACCGAAGATATGGCAGTTTCCTCATATCAAACGCACTGTGGAGTGCTGAAAACACCAGAAAACGTGTTTTTTGCATTCAATAGCACGAAAACAGCGATTTCGGTGATTCTGCACACTTGTAACAGCAGAATCATGAAGATTATCACTGAAAATGCATATCTCAGCCGGAAACAACAACGATACCGAAGATATCGCAGTTTCCGCAAGTCAAACGCTCTGTGGCGTGCTGAAAACACCAGAAAACGTGTTTTTCGCATTCAATAGCACGAAAACAGCGATTTCGGTGATTCTGCAGACTTGTAACAGCAGAATCATGAAGATTATCACTGAAAATGCATATCTCAGCTGGAAACATCAACGATACCGAAGATATGGCAGTTTCCGCATATCAAACGCACAGTGGAGTGCTGAAAACACCAGAAAACGTGTTTTTCGCATTCAATAGCACGAAAACAGCGATTTCGGTGATTCTGCACACTTGTAACAGCAGAATCATGAAGATTATCACTGAAAATGCATATCTCAGCTGGAAACAAAAACGATACCGTAGATATCGCAGTTTCCGCATGTCAAAGGCTCTGTGGCGTGCTGAAAACACCAGAAAACGTGTTTTTCGCATCCAATAGCACGAAAACAGCGATTTCGGTGATTCTGCACATTTGTAACAGCAGAATCATGAAGATTATCACTGAAAATGCATATCTCAGCTGGAAACATCAACGATACCGAAGATATGGCAGTTTCCGCATATCAAACGCACTGTGGAGTGCTGAAAACACCAGAAAACGTGTTTTTCGCATTCAATAGCACGAAAACAGCGATTTCGGTGATTCTGCACATTTGTGACAGCAGAATCATGAAGATTATCACTGAAAATGCATATCTCAGCTGGAAACAATAACGATACCTATGATATCCTAGTTTCCGCATGTCAAACGCTCTGTGGCGTGCTGAAAACACCAGAAAACGTGTTTTTCGCATTCAATAGCACGAAAACAGCGATTTCGGTGATTTTGCACACTTGTAACAGCAGAATCATGAAGATTATCACTGAAAATGCATATCTCAGCTGGAAACAACAACGATACCGAAGATATCGCAGTTTCCGCATATCAAACGCACTGTGGAGTGCTGAAAACACCAGAAAACATGTTTTTCGCATTCAATAGCATGAAAACAGCGATTTCGGTGGTTCTGCACACTTGTAACAGCAGAATCATGAAGATTATCACTGATAATGCATATCTCAGCTGGAAACAACAACGATACCGAAGATATGGCAGTTTCCGCATATCAAACGCACTGTGGAGTGCTGAAAACACCAGAAAACGTGTTTTTCGCATTCAAAAGCACGAAAACAGCGATTTCGGTGATTCTGCACATTTGTAACAGCAGAATCATGAAGATTATCTCTGAAAATGCATATCTCAGCTGGAATCATCAACGATTCCGAAGATATGGCAGTTTCCGCATATCAAACGCACTGTGGAGTGCTGAAAACACCAGAAAACGTGTTTTTCGCATTCAATAGCACGAAAACAGCGATTTCGGTGATTCTGCACACTTGTAACAGCAGAATCATGAAGATTATCACTGAAAATGCATATCTCAGCTGGAAACAACAACGAAACCGAAGATATCGCAGTTTCCGCATATCAAACGCACTGTGGAGTGCTGAAAACACCAGAAAACGTGTTTTTTGCATTCAATAGCACGAAAACAGCGATTTCGGTGATTCTGCACACTTGTAACAGCAGAATCATGAAGATTATCACTGAAAATGCATATCTCAGCCGGAAACAACAACGATACCGAAGATATCGCAGTTTCCGCAAGTCAAACGCTCTGTGGCGTGCTGAAAACACCAGAAAACGTGTTTTTCGCATCCAATAGCACGAAAACAGCGATTTCGGTGATTCTGCATACTTGTAACAGCAGAATCATGAAGATTATCGTAGAAAATGCATATCTAAGTAGGAAACAACAACGATACCGAAGTTATCGCAGTTTCAGCATATCAAACGCACTGTGGAGTGCTGAAAACACCAGAAAACGTGTTTTTCGCATCCAATAGCTCGAAAACAGCGATTTCGGTGATTCTGCAGACTTGTAACAGCAGAATCATGAAGATTATCACTGAAGATGCATATCTCAGCTGGAAACAACAACGATACCGAAGATATCGCAGTTTCCGCAAGTCAAACGCTCTGTGGCGTGCTGAAAACACCAGAAAACGTGTTTTTCGCATCCAATAGCACGAAAACAGCGATTTCGGTGATTCTGCATACTTGTAACAGCAGAATCATGAAGATTATCGTAGAAAATGCATATCTAAGTAGGAAACAACAACGATACCGAAGTTATCGCAGTTTCAGCATATCAAACGCACTGTGGAGTGCTGAAAACACCAGAAAACGTGTTTTTCGCATTCAAAAGCACGAAAACAGCGATTTCGGTGATTCTGCACATTTGTAACAGCAGAATCATGAAGATTATCACTGAAAATGAATATCTCAGCTGGAAACAACAACGAAAAACCGAAGATATCGCAGTTTCCGCAATTCAAACGCACTGTGGAGTGCTGAAAACACCAGAAAACGTGTTTTTCGCATTCAATAGCACGAAAACAGCGATTTCGGTGGTTCTGCACACTTGTAACAGCAGAATCATGAAGATTATCACTGATAATGCATATCTCAGCTGGAAACAACAACGATACCGAAGATATCGCAGTTTCCGCATACCAAACGCACTGTGGAGTGCTGAAAACACCAGAAAACGTGTTTTTCGCATTCAATAGCACGAAAACAGCGATTGCGGTGATTCTGCACACTTGTCACAGAAGAAACTCGAAGATTATCGTAGAAAATGCATATCTAAGTAGGAAACAACAACGATACCGAAGTTATCGCAGTTTCAGCATATCAAACGCACTGTGGAGTGCTGAAAACACCAGAAAACGTGTTTTTCGCATCCAATAGCACGAAAACAGCGATTTCGGTGATTCTGCAGACTTGTAACAGCAGAATCATGAAGATTATCACTGAAAATGCATATCTCAGCCGGAAACAACAACGATACCGAAGATATCGCAGTTTCCGTAAGTCAAACGCTCTGTGGCGTGCTGAAAACACCAGAAAACGTGTTTTTCGCATTCAAAGGCACGAAAACAGCGATTTCGGTGATTCTGCACATTTGTAACAGCAGAATCATGAAGATTATCACTGAAAATGCATATCTCAGCTGGAAACATCAACGATACCGAAGATATGGCAGTTTCCGCATATCAAACGCACTGTGGAGTGCTGAAAACACCAGAAAACGTGTTTTTCGCATTCAATAGCACGATAACAGCGATTTCGGTGGTTCTGCACACTTGTAACAGCAGAATCATGAAGATTATCACTGATAATGCATATCTCAGCTGGAAACAACAACGATACCGAAGATATGGCAGTTTCCGCATATCAAACGCACTGTGGAGTGCTGAAAACACCAGAAAACGTGTTTTTCGCATTCAAAAGCACGAAAACAGCGATTTCGGTGATTCTGCACATTTGTAACAGCAGAATCATGAAGATTATCTCTGAAAATGCATATCTCAGCTGGAAACATCAACGATACCGAAGATATGGCAGTTTCCGCATATCAAACGCACTGTGGAGTGCTGAAAACACCAGAAAACGTGTTTTTCGCATTCAATAGCACGAAAACAGCGATTTCGGTGATTCTGCACACTTGTAACAGCAGAATCATGAAGATTATCACTGAAAATGCATATCTCAGCTGGAAACAAAAACGAAACCGAAGATATCGCAGTTTCCGCATATCAAACGCACTGTGGAGTGCTGAAAACACCAGAAAACGTGTTTTTCGCATTCAATAGCACGAACTACAGCGATTTCGGTGATTCTGCACACTTGTAACAGCAGAATCATGAAGATTATCACTGAAAATGCATATCTCAGCCGGAAACAACAACGATACCGAAGATATCGCAGTTTCCGCAAGTCAAACGCTCTGTGGCGTGCTGAAAACACCAGAAAACGTGTTTTTCGCATTCAAAAGCACGAAAACAGCGATTTCGGTGATTCTGCACATTTGTAACAGCAGAATCATGAAGATTATCACTGAAAATGCATATCTAAGCTGGAAACATCAACGATACCGAAGATATGGCAGTTTCCGCATATCAAACGCACTGTGGAGTGCTGAAAACACCAGAAAACGTGTTTTTCGCATTCAATAGCACCACAACAGCAATTTCGGTGATTCTGCACATTTGTAACAGCAGAATCATGAAGATTATCACTGAAAATGCATATCTCAGCTGGAAACATCAACGATACCGAAGATATGGCAGTTTCCGCATATCAAACGCACTGTGGAGTGCTGAAAACACCAGAAAACGTGTTTTTCGCATTCAATAGCACGAAAACAGCGATTTCGGTGATTCTGCACACTTGTAACAGCAGAATCATGAAGATTATCACTGAAAATGCATATCTAAGCAGGAAACAACAACGATACCGAAGTTATCGCAGTGTCCGCATATCAAACGCACTGTGGAGTGCTGAAAACACCAGAAAACGTGTTTTTCGCATCCAATAGCACGAAAACAGCGATTTCGGTGATTCTGCATACTTGTAACAGCAGAATCATGAAGATTATCACTGAAAATGCATATCTCAGCTGGAAACATCAACGATACCGAAGATATGGCAGTTTCCTCATATCAAACGCACTGTGGAGTGCTGAAAACACCAGAAAACGTGTTTTTTGCATTCAATAGCACGAAAACAGCGATTTCGGTGATTCTGCACACTTGTAACAGCAGAATCATGAAGATTATCACTGAAAATGCATATCTCAGCCGGAAACAACAACGATACCGAAGATATCGCAGTTTCCGCAAGTCAAACGCTCTGTGGCGTGCTGAAAACACCAGAAAACGTGTTTTTCGCATTCAATAGCACGAAAACAGCGATTTCGGTGATTCTGCAGACTTGTAACAGCAGAATCATGAAGATTATCACTGAAAATGCATATCTCAGCTGGAAACATCAACGATACCGAAGATATGGCAGTTTCCGCATATCAAACGCACAGTGGAGTGCTGAAAACACCAGAAAACGTGTTTTTCGCATTCAATAGCACGAAAACAGCGATTTCGGTGATTCTGCACACTTGTAACAGCAGAATCATGAAGATTATCACTGAAAATGCATATCTCAGCTGGAAACAAAAACGATACCGTAGATATCGCAGTTTCCGCATGTCAAAGGCTCTGTGGCGTGCTGAAAACACCAGAAAACGTGTTTTTCGCATCCAATAGCACGAAAACAGCGATTTCGGTGATTCTGCACATTTGTAACAGCAGAATCATGAAGATTATCACTGAAAATGCATATCTCAGCTGGAAACATCAACGATACCGAAGATATGGCAGTTTCCGCATATCAAACGCACTGTGGAGTGCTGAAAACACCAGAAAACGTGTTTTTCGCATTCAATAGCACGAAAACAGCGATTTCGGTGATTCTGCACATTTGTGACAGCAGAATCATGAAGATTATCACTGAAAATGCATATCTCAGCTGGAAACAATAACGATACCTATGATATCCTAGTTTCCGCATGTCAAACGCTCTGTGGCGTGCTGAAAACACCAGAAAACGTGTTTTTCGCATTCAATAGCACGAAAACAGCGATTTCGGTGATTTTGCACACTTGTAACAGCAGAATCATGAAGATTATCACTGAAAATGCATATCTCAGCTGGAAACAACAACGATACCGAAGATATCGCAGTTTCCGCATATCAAACGCACTGTGGAGTGCTGAAAACACCAGAAAACATGTTTTTCGCATTCAATAGCATGAAAACAGCGATTTCGGTGGTTCTGCACACTTGTAACAGCAGAATCATGAAGATTATCACTGATAATGCATATCTCAGCTGGAAACAACAACGATACCGAAGATATGGCAGTTTCCGCATATCAAACGCACTGTGGAGTGCTGAAAACACCAGAAAACGTGTTTTTCGCATTCAAAAGCACGAAAACAGCGATTTCGGTGATTCTGCACATTTGTAACAGCAGAATCATGAAGATTATCTCTGAAAATGCATATCTCAGCTGGAATCATCAACGATTCCGAAGATATGGCAGTTTCCGCATATCAAACGCACTGTGGAGTGCTGAAAACACCAGAAAACGTGTTTTTCGCATTCAATAGCACGAAAACAGCGATTTCGGTGATTCTGCACACTTGTAACAGCAGAATCATGAAGATTATCACTGAAAATGCATATCTCAGCTGGAAACAACAACGAAACCGAAGATATCGCAGTTTCCGCATATCAAACGCACTGTGGAGTGCTGAAAACACCAGAAAACGTGTTTTTTGCATTCAATAGCACGAAAACAGCGATTTCGGTGATTCTGCACACTTGTAACAGCAGAATCATGAAGATTATCACTGAAAATGCATATCTCAGCCGGAAACAACAACGATACCGAAGATATCGCAGTTTCCGCAAGTCAAACGCTCTGTGGCGTGCTGAAAACACCAGAAAACGTGTTTTTCGCATCCAATAGCACGAAAACAGCGATTTCGGTGATTCTGCATACTTGTAACAGCAGAATCATGAAGATTATCGTAGAAAATGCATATCTAAGTAGGAAACAACAACGATACCGAAGTTATCGCAGTTTCAGCATATCAAACGCACTGTGGAGTGCTGAAAACACCAGAAAACGTGTTTTTCGCATCCAATAGCTCGAAAACAGCGATTTCGGTGATTCTGCAGACTTGTAACAGCAGAATCATGAAGATTATCACTGAAAATGCATATCTCAGCCGGAAACAACAACGATACCGAAGATATCGCAGTTTCCGTAAGTCAAACGCTCTGTGGCGTGCTGAAAACACCAGAAAACGTGTTTTTCGCATTCAAAGGCACGAAAACAGCGATTTCGGTGATTCTGCACATTTGTAACAGCAGAATCATGAAGATTATCACTGAAAATGCATATCTCAGCTGGAAACATCAACGATACCGAAGATATGGCAGTTTCCGCATATCAAACGCACTGTGGAGTGCTGAAAACACCAGAAAACGTGTTTTTCGCATTCAATAGCACGAAAACAGCGATTTCGGTGATTCTGCACATTTGTGACAGCAGAATCATGAAGATTATCACTGAAAATGCATATCTCAGCTGGAAACAATAACGATACCTATGATATCGCAGTTTCCGCATGTCAAACGCTCTGTGGCGTGCTGAAAACACCAGAAAACGTGTTTTTCGCATTCAATAGCACGAAAACAGCGATTTCGGTGATTTTGCACACTTGTAACAGCAGAATCATGAAGATTATCACTGAAAATGCATATCTCAGCCGGAAACAACAACGATACCGAAGATATCGCAGTTTCCGTAAGTCAAACGCTCTGTGGCGTGCTGAAAACACCAGAAAACGTGTTTTTCGCATTCAAAGGCACGAAAACAGCGATTTCGGTGATTCTGCACATTTGTAACAGCAGAATCATGAAGATTATCACTGAAAATGCATATCTCAGCTGGAAACATCAACGATACCGAAGATATGGCAGTTTCCGCATATCAAACGCACTGTGGAGTGCTGAAAACACCAGAAAACGTGTTTTTCGCATTCAATAGCACGAAAACAGCGATTTCGGTGATTCTGCACATTTGTGACAGCAGAATCATGAAGATTATCACTGAAAATGCATATCTCAGCTGGAAACAATAACGATACCTATGATATCGCAGTTTACGCATGTCAAACGCTCTGTGGCGTGCTGAAAACACCAGAAAACGTGTTTTTCGCATTCAATAGCACGAAAACAGCGATTTCGGTGATTTTGCACACTTGTAACAGCAGAATCATGAAGATTATCACTGAAAATGCATATCTCAGCTGGAAACAACAACGATACCGAAGATATCGCAGTTTCCGCATATCAAACGCACTGTGGAGTGCTGAAAACACCAGAAAACATGTTTTTCGCATTCAATAGCATGAAAACAGCGATTTCGGAGGTTCTGCACACTTGTAACAGCAGAATCATGAAGATTATCACTGATAATGCATATCTCAGCTGGAAACAACAACGATACCGAAGATATGGCAGTTTCCGCATATCAAACGCACTGTGGAGTGCTGAAAACACCAGAAAACGTGTTTTTCGCATTCAAAAGCACGAAAACAGCGATTTCGGTGATTCTGCACATTTGTAACAGCAGAATCATGAAGATTATCTCTGAAAATGCATATCTCAGCTGGAAACATCAACGATTCCGAAGATATGGCAGTTTCCGCATATCAAACGCACTGTGGAGTGCTGAAAACACCAGAAAACGTGTTTTTCGCATTCAATAGCACGAAAACAGCGATTTCGGTGATTCTGCACACTTGTAACAGCAGAATCATGAAGATTATCACTGAAAATGCATATCTCAGCTGGAAACAACAACGAAACCGAAGATATCGCAGTTTCCGCATATCAAACGCACTGTGGAGTGCTGAAAACACCAGAAAACGTGTTTTTTGCATTCAATAGCACGAAAACAGCGATTTCGGTGATTCTGCACACTTGTAACAGCAGAATCATGAAGATTATCACTGAAAATGCATATCTCAGCCGGAAACAACAACGATACCGAAGATATCGCAGTTTCCGCAAGTCAAACGCTCTGTGGCGTGCTGAAAACACCAGAAAACGTGTTTTTCGCATCCAATAGCACGAAAACAGCGATTTCGGTGATTCTGCATACTTGTAACAGCAGAATCATGAAGATTATCACTGAAAATGCATATCTCAGCTGGAAACATCAACGATACCGAAGATATGGCAGTTTCCTCATATCAAACGCACTGTGGAGTGCTGAAAACACCAGAAAACGTGTTTTTCGCATTCAATAGCATGAAAACAGCGATTTCGGTGATTCTGCATATTTGTGACAGCAGAATTATGAAGATTATCAGTGAAAATGCATATCTCAGCTGGAAACAACAACGATACCGTAGATATCGCAGTTTCCGCATGTCAAAGGCTCTGTGGCGTGCTGAAAACACCAGAAAACGTGTTTTTCGCATCCAATAGCACGAAAACAGCGATTTCGGTGATTCTGCACATTTGTAACAGCAGAATCATGAAGATTATCACTGAAAATGCATATCTCAGCTGGAAACATCAACGATACCGAAGATATGGCAGTTTCCTCATATCAAACGCACTGTGGAGTGCTGAAAACACCAGAAAACGTGTTTTTCGCATTCAATAGCATGAAAACAGCGATTTCGGTGATTCTGCACATTTGTGACAGCAGAATTATGAAGATTATCAGTGAAAATGCATATCTCAGCTGGAAACAACAACGATACCGTAGATATCGCAGTTTCCGCATGTCAAAGGCTCTGTGGCGCGCTGAAAACACCAGAAAACGTGTTTTTCGCATCCAATAGCACGAAAACAGCGATTTCGGTGATTATGCACATTTGTAACAGCAGAATCATGAAGATTATCACTGAAAATGCATATCTCAGCTGGAAACATCAACGATACCGAAGATATGGCAGTTTCCTCATATCAAACGCACTGTGGAGTGCTGAAAACACCAGAAAACGTGTTTTTCGCATTCAATAGCATGAAAACAGCGATTTCGGTGAATCTGCACATTTGTGACAGCAGAATTATGAAGATTATCAGTGAAAATGCATATCTCAGCTGGAAACAACAACGATACCGTAGATATCGCAGTTTCCGCATGTCAAAGGCTCTGTGGCGTGCTGAAAACACCAGAAAACGTGTTTTTCGCATCCAATAGCACGAAAACAGCGATTTCGGTGATTCTGCACATTTGTAACAGCAGAATCATGAAGATTATCACTGAAAATGCATATCTCAGCTGGAAACATCAACGATACCGAAGATATGGAAGTTTCCTCATATCAAACGCACTGTGGAGTGCTGAAAACACCAGAAAACGTGTTTTTCGCATTCAATAGCATGAAAACAGCGATTTCGGTGATTCTGCACATTTGTGACAGCAGAATTATGAAGATTATCAGTGAAAATGCATATCTCAGCTGGAAACAACAACGATACCGTAGATATCGCAGTTTCCGCATGTCAAAGGCTCTGTGGCGTGCTGAAAACACCAGAAAACGTGTTTTTCGCATCCAATAGCACGAAAACAGCGATTTCGGTGATTCTGCACATTTGTAACAGCAGAATCATGAAGATTATCACTGAAAATGCATATCTCAGCTGGAAACATCAACGATACCGAAGATATGGCAGTTTCCGCATATCAAACGCACTGTGGAGTGCTGAAAACACCAGAAAACGTGTTTTTCGCATTCAATAGCTCGAAAACAGCGATTTCGGTGATACTGCACACTTGTAACAGCAGAATCATGAAGATTATCACTGAAAATGCATATCTAAGCAGGAAACAACAACGATACCGAAGTTATGGCAGTTTCCTCATATCAAACGCACTGTGGAGTGCTGAAAACACCAGAAAACGTGTTTTTTGCATTCAATAGCACGAAAACAGCGATTTCGGTGATTCTGCACACTTGTAACAGCAGAATCATGAACATTATCACTGAAAATGCATATCTCAGCCGGAAACAACAACGATACCGAAGATATCGCAGTTTCCGCAAGTCAAACGCCCTGTGGCGTGCTGAAAACACCAGAAAACGTGTTTTTCGCATTCAAAAGCACGAAAACAGCGATTTCGGTGATTCTGCACACTTGTAACAGCAGAATCATGAAGATTATCACTGAAAATGCATATCTAAGCAGGAAACAACAACGATACCGAAGTTATCGCAGTGTCCGCATATCAAACGCACTGTGGAGTGCTGAAAACACCAGAAAACGTGTTTTTCGCATCCAATAGCACGAAAACAGCGATTTCGGTGATTCTGCATACTTGTAACAGCAGAATCATGAAGATTATCACTGAAAATGCATATCTCAGCTGGAAACATCAACGATACCGAAGATATAGCAGTTTCCTCATATCAAACGCACTGTGGAGTGCTGAAAACACCAGAAAACGTGTTTTTCGCATTCAATAGCATGAAAACAGCGATTTCGGTGATTCTGCACATTTGTGACAGCAGAATTATGAAGATTATCAGTGAAAATGCATATCTCAGCTGGAAACAACAACGATACCGTAGATATCGCAGTTTCCGCATGTCAAAGGCTCTGTGGCGTGCTGAAAACACCAGAAAACGTGTTTTTCGCATTCAATAGCACGAAAACAGCGATTCCGGTGATTTTGCACACTTGTAACAGCAGAATCATGAAGATTATCACTGAAAATGCATATCTCAGCTGGAAACAACAACGATACCTATGATATCGCAGTTTCCGCATGTCAAACGCTCTGTGGCGTGCTGAAAACACCAGAAAACGTGTTTTTCGCATTCAATAGCACGAAAACAGCGATTTCGGTGATTCTGCACACTTGTAACAGCAGAATCATGAACATTATCACTGAAAATGCATATCTCAGCCGGAAACAACAACGATACCGAAGATATCGCAGTTTCCGCAAGTCAAACGCCCTGTGGCGTGCTGAAAACACCAGAAAACGTGTTTTTCGCATTCAAAAGCACGAAAACAGCGATTTCGGTGATTCTGCACACTTGTAACAGCAGAATCATGAAGATTATCACTGAAAATGCATATCTAAGCAGGAAACAACAACGATACCGAAGTTATCGCAGTGTCCGCATATCAAACGCACTGTGGAGTGCTGAAAACACCAGAAAACGTGTTTTTCGCATCCAATAGCACGAAAACAGCGATTTCGGTGATTCTGCATACTTGTAACAGCAGAATCATGAAGATTATCACTGAAAATGCATATCTCAGCTGGAAACATCAACGATACCGAAGATATAGCAGTTTCCTCATATCAAACGCACTGTGGAGTGCTGAAAACACCAGAAAACGTGTTTTTCGCATTCAATAGCATGAAAACAGCGATTTCGGTGATTCTGCACATTTGTGACAGCAGAATTATGAAGATTATCAGTGAAAATGCATATCTCAGCTGGAAACAACAACGATACCGTAGATATCGCAGTTTCCGCATTTCAAAGGCTCTGTGGCGTGCTGAAAACACCAGAAAACGTGTTTTTCGCATTCAATAGCACGAAAACAGCGATTCCGGTGATTTTGCACACTTATAACAGCAGAATCATGAAGATTATCACTGAAAATGCATATCTCAGCTGGAAACAACAACGATACCTATGATATCGCAGTTTCCGCATGTCAAACGCTCTGTGGCGTGCTGAAAACACCAGAAAACGTGTTTTTCGCATTCAATAGCACGAAAACAGCGATTTCGGTGATTCTGCACACTTGTAACAGCAGAATCATGAAGATTATCACTGAAAATGCATATCTCAGCTGGAAACAACAACGATACCGTAGAAATCGCAGTTTCCGCATGTCAAACGCTCTGTGGCGTGCTGAAAACACCAGAAAACGTGTTTTTCGCATTCAAAAGCACGAAAACAGCGATTTCGGTGATTCTGCACATTTGTAACAGCAGAATCATGAAGATTATCACTGAAAATGCATATCTCAGCTGGAAACATCAACGATACCGAAGATATGGCAGTTTCCGCATATCAAATGCACTGTGGAGTGATGAAAACACCAGAAAACGTGTTTTTCGCATTCAATAGCACGAAAACAGCGATTGCGGTGATTCTGCACACTTGTCACAGAAGAAACTCGAAGATTATCGTAGAAAATGCATATCTATGCAGGAAACAACAACGATACCGAAGTTATCGCAGTTTCCGCATGTCAAACGCTCTGTGGCGTGCTGAAAACACCAGAAAACGTGATTTTCGCATTCAATAGCACGAAAACAGCGATTTCTGTGATTCTGCACACTTGTCACAGAAGAAACTCGAAGATTATCGTAGAAAATGCATATCTAAGCAGGAAACAACAACGATACCGAAGTTATCGCAGTGTCCGCATATCAAACGCACTGTGGAGTGCTGAAAACACCAGAAAACGTGTTTTTCGCATCCAATAGCACGAAAACAGCGATTTCGGTGATTCTGCATACTTGTAACAGCAGAATCATGAAGATTATCACTGAAAATGCGTATCTCAGCTGGAAACATCAACGATACCGTAGATATCGCAGTTTCCGCATGTCAAAGGCTCTGTGGCGTGCTGAAAACACCAGAAAACGTGTTTCTCGCATCCAATAGCACGAAAACAGCGATTTCGGTGATTCTGCACACTTGTAACAGCAGAATCATGAAGATTATCACTGAAAATGCATATCTCAGCCGGAAACAACAACGGTACCGAAGATATCGCAGTTTCCGCAAGTCAAACGCTCTGTGGCGTGCTGAAAACACCAGAAAACGTGTTTTTAGCATTCAAAAGCACGAAAACAGCGATTTCGGTGATTCTGCACATTTGTAACAGCAGAATCATGAAGATTATCACTGAAAATGCATATCTCAGCTGGAAACATCAACGATACCGAAGATATGGCAGTTTCCGCATATCAAACGCACTGTGGAGTGCTGAAAACACCAGAAAACGTGTTTTTCGCATTCAATAGCACGAAAACAGCGATTTCGGTGATTCTGCACATTTGTAACAGCAGAATCATGAAGATTATCACTGAAAATGCGTATCTCAGCTGGAAACATCAACGATACCGAAGATATGGCAGTTTCCGCATATCAAACGCACTGTGGAGTGCTGAAAACACCAGAAAACGTGATTTTCGCATTCAATAGCACGAAAACAGCGATTTCGGTGATTCTGCACACTTGTCACAGAAGAAACTCGAAGATTATCGAAGAATATGCATATCTAAGCAGGAAACAACAACGATACCGAAGTTATCGCAGTTTCCGCATGTCAAACGCTCTGTGGCGTGCTGAAAACACCAGAAAACGTGATTTTCGCATTCAATAGCACGAAAACAGCGGTTTCGGTGATTCTGCACACTTGTCACAGAAGAAACTCGAAGATTATCGTAGAAAATGCATATCTAAGCAGGAAACAACAACGATACCGAAGTTATCGCAGTTTCCGCATGTCAAACGCTCTGTGGCGTGCTGAAAACACCAGAAAACGTGATTTTCGCATTCAATAGCACGAAAACAGCGATTTCGGTGATTCTGCACACTTGTCACAGAAGAAACTCGAAGATTATCGTACAAAATGCATATCTAAGCAGGAAACAACAACGATACCGAAGTTATCGCAGTGTCCGCATATCAAACGCACTGTGGAGTGCTGAAAACACCAGAAAACGTGTTTTTCGCATCCAATAGCACGAAAACAGCGATTTCGGTGATTCTGCATACTTGTAACAGCAGAATCATGAAGATTATCACTGAAAATGCATATCTCAGCTGGAAACATCAACGATATCGAAGATATGGCAGTTTCCGCATATCAAACGCACTGTGGAGTGCTGAAAACACCAGAAAACGTGTTTTTCGCATTCAATAGCACGAAAACAGCGATTTCGGTGATTCTGCACATTTGTGACAGCAGAATCATGAAGATTATCACTGAAAATGCATATCTCAACTGGAAACAATAACGATACCTATGATATCGCAGTTTCCGCATGTCAAACGCTCTGTGGCGTGCTGAAAACACCAGTAAACGTGTTTTTCGCATTCAATAGCACGAAAACAGCGATTTCGGTGATTCTGCACACTTGTAACAGCAGAATCATGAAGATTATCACTGAAAATGCATATCTCAGCTGGAAACAACAACGATACCGTAGAAATCGCAGTTTCCGCATGTCAAACGCTCTGTGGCGTGCAGAAGACACCAGAAAACGTGTTTTTCGCATTCAAAAGCACGAAAACAGCGATTTCGGTGATTCTGCACATTTGTAACAGCAGAATCATGAAGATTATCACTGAAAATGCATATCTCAGCTGGAAACATCAACGATACCGAAGATATGGCAGTTTCCGCATATCAAATGCACTGTGGAGTGATGAAAACACCAGAAAACGTGTTTTTCGCATTCAATAGCACGAAAACAGCGATTGCGGTGATTCTGCACACTTGTCACAGAAGAAACTCGAAGATTATCGTAGAAAATGCATATCTAAGCAGGAAACAACAACGATACCGAAGATATCGCAGTTTCCGCATGTCAAACGCTCTGTGGCGTGCTGAAAACACCAGAAAACGTGATTTTCGCATTCAATAGTACGAAAACAGCGATTTCGGTGATTCTGCACACTTGTCACAGAAGAAACTCGAAGATTATCGTAGAAAATGCATATCTATGCAGGAAACAACAACGATACCGAAGTTATCGCAGTTTCCGCATGTCAAACGGTCTGTGGCGTGCTGAAAACACCAGAAAACGTGATTTTCGCATTCAATAGCACGAAAACAGCGATTTCTGTGATTCTGCACACTTGTCACAGAAGAAACTCGAAGATTATCGTAGAAAATGCATATCTAAGCAGGAAACAACAACGATACCGAAGTTATCGCAGTGTCCGCATATCAAACGCACTGTGGAGTGCTGAAAACACCAGAAAACGTGTTTTTCGCATCCAATAGCACGAAAACAGCGATTTCGGTGATTCTGCATACTTGTAACAGCAGAATCATGAAGATTATCACTGAAAATGCGTATCTCAGCTGGAAACATCAACGATACCGAAGATATGGCAGTTTCCGCATATCAAACGCACTGTGGAGTGATGAAAACACCAGAAAACGTGTTTTTCGCATTCAATAGCACGAAAACAGCGATTGCGGTGATTCTGCACACTTGTCACAGAAGAAACTCGAAGATTATCGTAGAAAATGCATATCTACGCAGGAAACAACAACAATACCGAAGTTATCGCAGTTACCGCATATCAAACGCACTGTGGAGTGCTGAAAACACCAGAAAACGTGTTTTTCGCATCCAATAGCACGAAAACAGCGATTTCGGTGATTCTGCACACTTGTAACAGCAGAATCATGAAGATTATCACTGAAAATGCATATCTCAGCTGGAAACATCAACGATACCGAAGATATGGAAGTTTCCGCATATCAAACGCACTGTGGAGTGCTGAAAACACCAGAAAACGTGTTTTTCGCATTCAATAGCAAGAAAACAGTGAGTTCGGTGATTCTGCACACTTGTCACAGAAGAAACTCGAAGATTATCGTAGAAAATGCTTATCTCTGCAGGAAACAACAACGATACCGAAGTTATCGCAGTTTCCGCAAGTCAAACGCTCTGTGGCGTGCTGAAAACACCAGAAAACGTGTTTTTCGCATTCAAAAGCACGAAAACAGCGATTTCGGTGATTCTGCACATTTGTAACAGCAGAATCATGAAGATTATCACTGAAAATGCGTATCTCAGCTGGAAACATCAACGATACCGAAGATATGGCAGTTTCCGCATATCAAACGCACTGTGGAGTGCTGAAAACACCAGAAAACGTGTTTTTCGCATTCAATAGCACGAAAACAGCGATTGCGGTGATTCTGCACACTTGTCACAGAAGAAACTCGAAGATTATCGTAGAAAATGCATATCTACGCAGGAAACAACAACAATACCGAAGTTATCGCAGTTACCGCATATCAAACGCACTGTGGAGTGCTGAAAACACCAGAAAACGTGTTTTTCGCATCCAATAGCACGAAAACAGCGATTTCGGTGATTCTGCACACTTGTAACAGCAGAATCATGAAGATTATCACTGAAAATGCATATCTCAGCTGGAAACATCAACGATACCGAAGATATGGAAGTTTCCGCATATCAAACGCACTGTGGAGTGCTGAAAACACCAGAAAACGTGTTTTTCGCATTCAATAGCAAGAAAACAGTGAGTTCGGTGATTCTGCACACTTGTCACAGAAGAAACTCGAAGATTATCGTAGAAAATGCTTATCTCTGCAGGAAACAACAACGATACCGAAGTTATCGCAGTTTCCGCAAGTCAAACGCTCTGTGGCGTGCTGAAAACACCAGAAAACGTGTTTTTCGCATTCAAAAGCACGAAAACAGCGATTTCGGTGATTCTGCACATTTGTAACAGCAGAATCATGAAGATTATCACTGAAAATGCGTATCTCAGCTGGAAACATCAACGATACCGAAGATATGGCAGTTTCCGCATATCAAACGCACTGTGGAGTGCTGAAAACACCAGAAAACGTGTTTTTCGCATTCAATAGCACGAAAACAGCGATTTCGGTGATTCTGCACACTTGTCACAGAAGAAACTCGAAGATTATCGTAGAAAATGCATATCTAAGCAGGAAACAACAACGACACCGAAGTTATCGCAGTTTCCGCATGTCAAACGCTCTGTGGCGTGCTGAAAACACCAGAAAACGTGATTTTCGCATTCAATAGCACGAAAACAGCGATTTCGGAGATTCTGCAGACTTGTAACAGCAGAATTATGAAGATTATCAGTGAAAATGCATATCTCAGCTGGAAACAACAACGATACCGTAGATATCGCAGTTTCCGCATGTCAAACGCTCTGTGGCGTGCTGAAAACACCAGAAAACGTGTTTTTCGCATTCAAAAGCACGAAAACAGCGATTTCGGTGATTCTGCACATTTGTAACAGCAGAATCATGAAGATTATCACTGAAAATGCATATCTCAGCTGGAAACAATAACGATACCTATGATATCGCAGTTTCCGCATGTCAAACGCTCTGTGGCGTGCTGAAAACACCAAAAAACGTGTTTTTCGCATTCAATAGCACGAAAACAGCGATTTCGGTGATTTTGCACACTTGTAACAGCAGAATCATGAAGATTATCACTGAAAATGCATATCTCAGCTGGAAACAACAACGATACCGAAGATATCGCAGTTTCCGCATATCAAACGCACTGTGGAGTGCTGAAAACACCAGAAAACGTGTTTTTCGCATTCAATAGCACGAAAACAGCGATTTCGGTGGTTCTGCACACTTGTAACAGCAGAATCATGAAGATTATCACTGATAATGCATATCTTAGCTGGAAACAACAACGATACCGAAGTTATCGCAGTTTCCGTATGTCAAACGCTCTGTGGCGTGCTGAAAACACCTGAAAACGTGTTTTTGGCATTCAAAAGCACGAAAACAGCGATTTCGGTGATTCTGCACATTTGTAACAGCAGAATCATGAAGATTATCACTGAAAATGCATATCTCAGCTGGAAACATCAACGATACCGAAGATATGGCAGTTTCCGCATATCAAACGCACTGTGGAGTGCTGAAAACACCAGAAAACGTGTTTTTCGCATTCAATAGCACGAAAACAGCGATTTCGGTGATTCTGCACATTTGTGACAGCAGAATCATGAAGATTATTACCGAAAATGCATATCTCAGCTGGAAACAATAACGATACCTATGATATCGCAGTTTCCGCATGTCAAACGCTCTGTGGCGTGCTGAAAACACCAGAAAACGTGTTTTTCGCATTCAATAGCACGAAAACAGCGATTTCGGTGATTCTGCACACTTGTAACAGCAGAATCATGAAGATTATCACTGAAAATGCATATCTCAGCTGGAAACAACAACGAAACCGAAGATATCGCAGTTTCCGCATATCAAACGCCCTGTGGAGTGCTGAAAATACCAGAAAACGTGTTTTTCGCATTCAATAGCACGAAAACAGCGATTTCGGTGATTCTGCACACTTGTAACAGCAGAATCATGAAGATTATCACTGAAAATGCATATCTCAGCTGGAAACAACACCGATACCGTAGATATCGCAGTTTCCGCATGTCAAACGCTCTGTTGCGTGCTGAAAACACCAGAAAACGTGTTTTTCGCATTCAAAAGCACGAAAACAGCGATTTCGGTGATTCTGCACATTTGTAACAGCAGAATCATGAAGGTTATCACTGAAAATGCATATCTCAGCTGGAAACATCAACGATACCGAAGATATGGCAGTTTCCGCATATCAAACGCACTGTGGAGTGATGAAAACACCAGAAAACGTGTTTTTCGCATTCAATAGCACGAAAACAGCGATTGCGGTGATTCTGCACACTTGTCACAGAAGAAACTCGAAGATTATCGTAGAAAATGCATATCTACGCAGGAAACAACAACGATACCGAAGTTATCGCAGTTTCCGCATATCAAACGCACTGTGGAGTGCTGAAAACACCAGAAAACGTGTTTTTCGCATCCAATAGCACGAAAACAGCGATTTCGGTGATTCTGCACACTTGTAACAGCAGAATCATGAAGATTATCACTGAAAATGCATATCTCAGCTGGAAACATCAACGATACCGAAGATATGGCAGTTTCCGCATATCAAACGCACTGTGGAGTGCTGAAAACACCAGAAAACGTGTTTTTCGCATTCAATAGCAAGAAAACAGTGAGTTCGGTGATTCTGCACACTTGTCACAGAAGAAACTCGAAGATTATCGTAGAAAATGCATATCTCAGCAGGAAACAACAACGATACCGAAGTTATCGCAGTTTCCGCAAGTCAAACGCTCTGTGGCGTGCTGAAAACACCAGAAAACGTGTTTTTCGCATTCAAAAGCACGAAAACAGCGATTTCGGTGATTCTGCACATTTGTAACAGCAGAATCATGAAGATTATCACTGAAAATGCGTATCTCAGCTGGAAACATCAACGATACCGAAGATATGGCAGTTTCCGCATGTCAAACGCTCTGTGGCGTGCTGAAAACACCAGAAAACGTGTTTTTCGCATTCAATAGCACGAAAACAGCGATTTCGGTGATTTTGCACACTTGTAACAGCAGAATCATGAAGATTATCACTGAAAATGCATATCTCAGCTGGAAACAACAACGATACCGAAGATATCGCAGTTTCCGCATATCAAACGCACTGTGGAGTGCTGAAAACACCAGAAAACGTGTTTTTCGCATTCAATAGCACGAAAACAGCGATTTCGGTGGTTCTGCACACTTGTAACAGCAGAATCATGAAGATTATCACTGATAATGCATATCTTAGCTGGAAACAACAACGATACCTATGATATCGCAGTTTCCGCATGTCAAACGCACTGTGGCGTGCTGAAAACGCCAGAAAACGTGATTTTCGCATTCAATAGCACGAAAACAGCGATTTCGGTGATTCTGCACACTTGTCACAGAAGAAACTCGAAGATTATCGTAGAAAATGCATATCTAAGCAGGAAACAACAACGATACCGAAGTTATCGCAGTTTCCGCATGTCAAACGCTCTGTGGCGTGCTGAAAACACCTGAAAACGTGTTTTTCGCATTCAAAAGCACGAAAACAGCGATTTCGGTGATTCTGCACATTTGTAACAGCAGAATCATGAAGATTATCACTGATAATGCATATCTTAGCTGGAAACAACAACGATACCTATGATATCGCAGTTTCCGCATGTCAAACGCACTGTGGCGTGCTGAAAACGCCAGAAAACGTGATTTTCCCATTCAATAGCACGAAAACAGCGATTTCGGTGATTCTGCACACTTGTCACAGAAGAAACTCGAAGATTATCGTAGAAAATGCATATCTAAGCAGGAAACAACAACGATACCGAAGTTATCGCAGTTTCCGTATGTCAAACGCTCTGTGGCGTGCTGAAAACACCTGAAAACGTGTTTTTGGCATTCAAAAGCACGAATACAGCGATTTCGGTGATTCTGCACATTTGTAACAGCAGAATCATGAAGATTATCACTGAAAATGCATATCTCAGCTGGAAACATCAACGATACCGAAGATATGGCAGTTTCCGCATATCAAACGCACTGTGGAGTGCTGAAAACACCAGAAAACGTGTTTTTCGCATTCAATAGCACGAAAACAGCGATTTCGGTGATTCTGCACATTTGTGACAGCAGAATCATGAAGATTATTACCGAAAATGCATATCTCAGCTGGAAACAATAACGATACCTATGATATCGCAGTTTCCGCATGTCAAACGCTCTGTGGCGTGCTGAAAACACCAGAAAACGTGTTTTTCGCATTCAATAGCACGAAAACAGCGATTTCGGTGATTCTGCACACTTGTAACAGCAGAATCATGAAGATTATCACTGAAAATGCATATCTCAGCTGGAAACAACAACGAAACCGAAGATATCGCAGTTTCCGCATATCAAACGCCCTGTGGAGTGCTGAAAATACCAGAAAACGTGTTTTTCGCATTCAATAGCACGAAAACAGCGATTTCGGTGATTCTGCACACTTGTAACAGCAGAATCATGAAGATTATCACTGAAAATGCATATCTCAGCTGGAAACAACACCGATACCGTAGATATCGCAGTTTCCGCATGTCAAACGCTCTGTTGCGTGCTGAAAACACCAGAAAACGTGTTTTTCGCATTCAAAAGCACGAAAACAGCGATTTCGGTGATTCTGCACATTTGTAACAGCAGAATCATGAAGGTTATCACTGAAAATGCATATCTCAGCTGGAAACATCAACGATACCGAAGATATGGCAGTTTCCGCATATCAAACGCACTGTGGAGTGATGAAAACACCAGAAAACGTGTTTTTCGCATTCAATAGCACGAAAACAGCGATTGCGGTGATTCTGCACACTTGTCACAGAAGAAACTCGAAGATTATCGTAGAAAATGCATATCTACGCAGGAAACAACAACGATACCGAAGTTATCGCAGTTTCCGCATATCAAACGCACTGTGGAGTGCTGAAAACACCAGAAAACGTGTTTTTCGCATCCAATAGCACGAAAACAGCGATTTCGGTGATTCTGCACACTTGTAACAGCAGAATCATGAAGATTATCACTGAAAATGCATATCTCAGCTGGAAACATCAACGATACCGAAGATATGGCAGTTTCCGCATATCAAACGCACTGTGGAGTGCTGAAAA
Organism: Anthophora plumipes; assembly: GCA_951804975.1. NCBI lineage: Eukaryota > Metazoa > Arthropoda > Insecta > Hymenoptera > Apidae > Anthophora > Anthophora plumipes. Next base: position 3,993,458 of record CATORF010000583.1, read on the forward strand.
CACCAGAAAACGTGTTTTTCGCATTCAATAGCAAGAAAACAGTGAGTTCGGTGATTCTGCACACTTGTCACAGAAGAAACTCGAAGATTATCGTAGAAAATGCATATCTCAGCAGGAAACAACAACGATACCGAAGTTATCGCAGTTTCCGCAAGTCAAACGCTCTGTGGCGTGCTGAAAACACCAGAAAACGTGTTTTTCGCATTCAAAAGCACGAAAACAGCGATTTCGGTGATTCTGCACATTTGTAACAGCAGAATCATGAAGATTATCACTGAAAATGCGTATCTCAGCTGGAAACATCAACGATACCGAAGATATGGCAGTTTCCGCATGTCAAACGCTCTGTGGCGTGCTGAAAACACCAGAAAACGTGTTTTTCGCATTCAATAGCACGAAAACAGCGATTTCGGTGATTTTGCACACTTGTAACAGCAGAATCATGAAGATTATCACTGAAAATGCATATCTCAGCTGGAAACAACAACGATACCGAAGATATCGCAGTTTCCGCATATCAAACGCACTGTGGAGTGCTGAAAACACCAGAAAACGTGTTTTTCGCATTCAATAGCACGAAAACAGCGATTTCGGTGGTTCTGCACACTTGTAACAGCAGAATCATGAAGATAATCACTGAAAATGCATATCTCAGCTGGAAACAACAACGAAACCGAAGATATCGCAGTTTCCGCATATCAAACGCCCTGTGGAGTGCTGAAAACACCAGCAAACGTGTTTTTCGCATTCAATAGCACGAAAACAGCGATTTCGGTGATTCTGCACACTTGTAACAGCAGAATCATGAAGATTATCACTGAAAATGCATATCTCAGCTGGAAACAACACCGATACCGTAGATATCGCAGTTTCCGCATGTCAAACGCTCTGTTGCGTGCTGAAAACATCAGAAAACGTGTTTTTCGCATTCAAAAGCACGAAAACAGCGATTTCGGTGATTCTGCACATTTGTAACAGCAGAATCATGAAGATTATCACTGAAAATGCATATCTCAGCTGGAAACATCAACGATACCGAAGAAATGGCAGTTTCCGCATATCAAACGCACTGTGGAGTGATGAAAACACCAGAAAACGTGTTTTTCGCATTCAATAGCACGAAAACAGCGATTGCGGTGATTCTGCACACTTGTCACAGAAGAAACTCGAAGATTATCGTAGAAAATGCATATCTACGCAGGAAACAACAACGATACCGAAGTTATCGCAGTTTCCGCATATCAAACGCACTGTGGAGTGCTGAAAACACCAGAAAACGTGTTTTTCGCATCCAATAGCACGAAAACAGCGATTTCGGTGATTCTGCACACTAGTAACAGCAGAATCATGAAGATTATCACTGAAAATGCATATCTCAGCTGGAAACATCAACGATACCGAAGATATGGCAGTTTCCGCATATCAAACGCACTGTGGAGTGCTGAAAACACCAGAAAACGTGTTTTTCGCATTCAATAGCAAGAAAACAGTGAGTTCGGTGATTCTGCACACTTGTCACAGAAGAAACTCGAAGATTATCGTAGAAAATGCATATCTCAGCAGGAAACAACAACGATACCGAAGTTATCGCAGTTTCCGCAAGTCAAACGCTCTGTGGCGTGCTGAAAACACCAGAAAACGTGTTTTTCGCATTCAAAAGCACGAAAACAGCGATTTCGGTGATTCTGCACATTTGTAACAGCAGAATCATGAAGATTATCACTGAAAATGCGTATCTCAGCTGGAAACATCAACGATACCGAAGATATGGCAGTTTCCGCATATCAAACGCACTGTGGAGTGCTGAAAACACCAGAAAACGTGATTTTCGCATTCAATAGCACGAAAACAGCGATTTTGGTGATTCTGCACACTTGTCACAGAAGAAACTCGAAGATTATCGTAGAAAATGCATATCTAAGCAGGAAACAACAACGATACCGAAGTTATCGCAGTGTCCGCATATCAAACGCACTGTGGAGTGCCGAAAACACCAGAAAACGTGTTGTTCGCATCCAATAGCACGAAAACAGCGATTTCGGTGATTCTGCACATTTGTGACAGCAGAATCATGAAGATTATCACTGAAAATGCATATCTCAGCTGGAAACAATAACGATACCGAAGATATCGCAGTTTCCGCATGTCAAACGCTCTGTGGCGTGCTGAAAACACCAGAAAACATGTTTTTCGCAGTCAATAGCACGAAAACAGCGATTTCGGTGATTCTGCACACTTGTAACAGCAGAATCATGAAGATTATCACTGAAAATGCATATCTCAGCAGGAAACAACAACGATACCGAAGATATCGCAGTTACCGCATATCAAACGCACTGTGGAGTGCTGAAAACACCAGAAAACGAGTTTTTCGCATTCAATAGCACGAAAACAGCGATTTCGGTGATTCTGCACACTTGTAACAGCAGAATCATGAAGATTATCACTGAAAATGCATATCTCAGCCGGAAACAACAACGATACCGAAGATATCGCAGTTTCCGCAAGTCAAACGCTCTGTGGCGTGCTGAAAACACCAGAAAACGTGTTTTTCGCATTCAAAAGCACGAAAACAGCGATTTCGGTGATTCAACACATTCGTAACAGCAGAATCATGAATATTATCACTGAAAATGCATATCTCAGCTGGAAACATCAACGATACCGAAGATATGGCAGTATCCGCATATCAACCGCACTGTGGAGTGCTGAAAACACCAGAAAACGTGTTTTTCGCATTCAATAGCACGAAAACAGCGATTTCGGTGATTCTGCACACTTGTAACAGCAGAATCATGAAGATTATCACTGAAAGTGCATATCTCAGCCGGAAACAACAACGATACCGAAGATACCGCAGTTTCCGCAAGTCAAACGCTCTGTGGCGTGCTGAAAACACCAGAAAACGTGTTTTTCGCATTCAAAGGCACGAAAACAGCGATTTCGGTGATTCTGCACATTTGTAACAGCAGAATCATGAAGATTATCACTGAAAATGCATATCTCAGCTTGGAAACAATAACGATACCGAAGATATCGCAGTTTCCGCATGTCAAACGCTCTGTGGCGTGCTGAAAACACCAGAACACGTGTTTTTCGCATTCAATAGCACGAAAACAGCGATTTCGGTGATTCTGCACATTTGTAACAGCAGAATCATGAAGATTATCACTGAAAATGCATATCTCAGCTGGAAACATCAACGATACCGAAGATATGGCAGTTTCCGCATATCAAATGCACTGTGGAGTGATGAAAACACCAGAAAACGCGTTTTTCGCATTCAATATCACGAAAACAGCGATTGCTGTGATTCTGCACACTTGTCACAGAAGAAACTCGAAGATTATCGTAGAAAATGCATATCTACGCAGGAAACAACAACGATACCGAAGTTATCGCAGTTTCCGCATATCAAACGCACTGTGGAGTGCTGAAAACACCAGAAAACGTGTTTTTCGCATCCAATAGCACGAAAACAGCGATTTCGGTGATTCTGCACACTTGTAACAGCAGAATCATGAAGATTATCACTGAAAGTGCATATCTCAGCCGGAAACAACAACGATACCGAAGATATCGCAGTTTCCGCATGTCAAACGCTCTGTGGCGTGCTGAAAACACCAGAAAACATGTTTTTCGCAGTCAATAGCACGAAAACAGCGATTTCGGTGATTCTGCACACTTGTAACAGCAGAATCATGAAGATTATCACTGAAAATGCATATCTCAGCAGGAAACAACAACGATACCGAAGATATCGCAGTTACCGCATATCAAACGCACTGTGGAGTGCTGAAAACACCAGAAAACGAGTTTTTCGCATTCAATAGCACGAAAACAGCGATTTCGGTGATTCTGCACACTTGTAACAGCAGAATCATGAAGATTATCACTGAAAATGCATATCTCAGCCGGAAACAACAACGATACCGAAGATATCGCAGTTTCCGCAAGTCAAACGCTCTGTGGCGTGCTGAAAACACCAGAAAACGTGTTTTTCGCATTCAAAAGCACGAAAACAGCGATTTCGGTGATTCAACACATTCGTAACAGCAGAATCATGAATATTATCACTGAAAATGCATATCTCAGCTGGAAACATCAACGATACCGAAGATATGGCAGTATCCGCATATCAACCGCACTGTGGAGTGCTGAAAACACCAGAAAACGTGTTTTTCGCATTCAATAGCACGAAAACAGCGATTTCGGTGATTCTGCACACTTGTAACAGCAGAATCATGAAGATTATCACTGAAAGTGCATATCTCAGCCGGAAACAACAACGATACCGAAGATACCGCAGTTTCCGCAAGTCAAACGCTCTGTGGCGTGCTGAAAACACCAGAAAACGTGTTTTTCGCATTCAAAGGCACGAAAACAGCGATTTCGGTGATTCTGCACATTTGTAACAGCAGAATCATGAAGATTATCACTGAAAATGCATATCTCAGCTTGGAAACAATAACGATACCGAAGATATCGCAGTTTCCGCATGTCAAACGCTCTGTGGCGTGCTGAAAACACCAGAACACGTGTTTTTCGCATTCAATAGCACGAAAACAGCGATTTCGGTGATTCTGCACATTTGTAACAGCAGAATCATGAAGATTATCACTGAAAATGCATATCTCAGCTGGAAACATCAACGATACCGAAGATATGGCAGTTTCCGCATATCAAATGCACTGTGGAGTGATGAAAACACCAGAAAACGCGTTTTTCGCATTCAATATCACGAAAACAGCGATTGCTGTGATTCTGCACACTTGTCACAGAAGAAACTCGAAGATTATCGTAGAAAATGCATATCTACGCAGGAAACAACAACGATACCGAAGTTATCGCAGTTTCCGCATATCAAACGCACTGTGGAGTGCTGAAAACACCAGAAAACGTGTTTTTCGCATCCAATAGCACGAAAACAGCGATTTCGGTGATTCTGCACACTTGTAACAGCAGAATCATGAAGATTATCACTGAAAGTGCATATCTCAGCCGGAAACAACAACGATACCGAAGATATCGCAGTTTCCGCAAGTCAAACGCTCTGTGGCGTGCTGAAAACACCAGAAAACGTGTTTTTCGCATTCAAAGGCACGAAAACAGCGATTTCGGTGATTCTGCACATTTGTAACAGCAGAATCATGAAGATTATCACTGAAAATGCATATCTCAGCTGGAAACATCAACGATACCGAAGATATGGCAGTTTCCGCATATCAAACGCACTGTGGAGTGCTGAAAACACCAGAAAACGTGTTTTTCGCATTCAATAGCACGAAAACAGCGATTTCGGTGATTCTGCACATTTGTGACAGCAGAATCATGAAGATTATCACTGAAAATGCATATCTCAGCTGGAAACAATAACGATACCTATGATATCGCAGTTTCCGCATGTCAAACGCTCTGTGGCGTGCTGAAAACACCAGAAAACGTGTTTTTCGCATTCAATAGCACGAAAACAGCGATTTCAGTGATTCTGCACACTTGTAACTGCAGAATCATGAAGATTATCACTGAAAATGCATATCTCAGCTGGAAACAACAACGAAACCGAAGATATCGCAGTTTCCGCATATCAAACGCACTGTGGAGTGCTGAAAACACCAGAAAACGTGTTTTTCGCATTCAATAGCACGAAAACAGCGATTTCGGTGATTCTGCACACTTGTAACAGCAGAATCATGAAGATTATCACTGAAAATGCATATCTCAGCTGGAAACATCAACGATACCGAAGATATGGCAGTTTCCGCATATCAAACGCACTGTGGAGTGATGAAAACTCCAGAAAACGTGTTTTTCGCATTCAATAGCACGAAAACAGCGATTGCGGTGATTCTGCACACTTGTCACAGAAGAAACTCGAAGATTATCGTAGAAAATGCATATCTACGCAGGAAACAACAACGATACCGAAGTTATCGCAGTTTCCGCATATCAAACGCACTGTGGAGTGCTGAAAACACCAGAAAACGTGTTTTTCGCATCCAATAGCACGAAAACAGCGATTTCGGTGATTCTGCACACTTGTAACAGCAGAATCATGAAGATTATCACTGAAAATGCATATCTCAGCTGGAAACATCAACGATACCGAAGATATGGCAGTTTCCGCATATCAAACGCACTGTGGAGTGCTGAAAACACCAGAAAACGTGTTTTTCGCATTCAATAGCAAGAAAACAGTGAGTTCGGTGATTCTGCACACTTGTCACAGAAGAAACTCGAAGATTATCGTAGAAAATGCATATCTCAGCAGGAAACAACAACGATACCGAAGTTATCGCAGTTTCCGCAAGTCAACCGCTCTGTGGCGTGCTGAAAACACCAGAAAACGTGTTTTTCGCATTCAAAAGCACGAAAACAGCGATTTCGGTGATTCTGCACATTTGTAACAGCAGAATCATGAAGATTATCACTGAAAATGCGTATCTCAGCTGGAAACATCAACGATACCGAAGATATGGCAGTTTCCGCATATCAAACGCACTGTGGAGTGCTGAAAACACCAGAAAACGTGATTTTCGCATTCAATAGCACGAAAACAGCGATTTCGGTGATTCTGCACACTTGTCACAGAAGAAACTCGAAGATTATCGTAGAAAATGCATATCTAAGCAGGAAACAACAACGACACCGAAGATATGGCAGTTTCCGCATATCAAACGCACTGTGGAGTGCTGAAAACACCAGAAAACGTGATTTTCGCATTCAATAGCACGAAAACAGCGATTTCGGTGATTCTGCACACTTGTCACAGAAGAAACTCGAAGATTATCGTAGAAAATGCATATCTAAGCAGGAAACAACAACGATACCGAAGTTATCGCAGTGTCCGCATATCAAACGCACTGTGGAGTGCCGAAAACACCAGAAAACGTGTTGTTCGCATCCAATAGCACGAAAACAGCGATTTCGGTGATTCTGCACATTTGTAACAGCAGAATCATGAAGATTATCACTGAAAATGCATATCTCAGCTGGAAACATCAACGATACCGAAGATATGGCAGTTTCCGCATATCAAACGCACTGTGGAGTGATGAAAACTCCAGAAAACGTGTTTTTCGCATTCAATAGCACGAAAACAGCGATTGCGGTGATTCTGCACACTTGTCACAGAAGAAACTCGAAGATTATCGTAGAAAATGCATATCTACGCAGGAAACAACAACGATACCGAAGTTATCGCAGTTTCCGCATATCAAACACACTGTGGAGTGCTGAAAACACCAGAAAACGTGTTTTTCGCATCCAATAGCACGAAAACAGCGATTTCGGTGATTCTGCACACTTGTAACAGCAGAATCATGAAGATTATCACTGAAAATGCATATCTCAGCTGGAAACATCAACGATACCGAAGTTATCGCAGTTTCCGCAAGTCAACCGCTCTGTGGCGTGCTGAAAACACCAGAAAACGTGTTTTTCGCATTCAAAAGCACGAAAACAGCGATTTCGGTGATTCTGCACATTTGTAACAGCAGAATCATGAAGATTATCACTGAAAATGCGTATCTCAGCTGGAAACATCAACGATACCGAAGATATGGCAGTTTCCGCATATCAAACGCACTGTGGAGTGCTGAAAACACCAGAAAACGTGATTTTCGCATTCAATAGCACGAAAATAGCGATTTCGGTGATTCTGCACACTTGTCACAGAAGAAACTCGAAGATTATAGTAGAAAATGCATATCTAAGCAGGAAACAACAACGACACCGAAGATATGGCAGTTTCCGCATATCAAACGCACTGTGGAGTGCTGAAAACACCAGAAAACGTGATTTTCGCATTCAATAGCACGAAAACAGCGATTTCGGTGATTCTGCAGACTTGTCACAGAAGAAACTCGAAGATTATCGTAGAAAATGCATATCTAAGCAGGAAACAACAACGATACCGAAGTTATCGCAGTGTCCGCATATCAAACGCACTGTGGAGTGCCGAAAACACCAGAAAACGTGTTGTTCGCATCCAATAGCACGAAAACAGCGATTTCGGTGATTCTGCACATTTGTGACAGCAGAATCATGAAGATTATCACTGAAAATGCATATCTCAGCTGGAAACAATAACGATACCGAAGATATCGCAGTTTCCGCATGTCAAACGCTCTGTGGCGTGCTGAAAACACCAGAAAACATGTTTTTCGCAGTCAATAGCACGAAAACAGCGATTTCGGTGATTCTGCACACTTGTAACAGCAGAATCATGAAGATTATCACTGAAAATGCATATCTCAGCTGGAAACAACAACGATACCGAAGATATCGCAGTTACCGCATATCAAACGCACTGTGGAGTGCTGAAAACACCAGAAAACGAGTTTTTCGCATTCAATAGCACGAAAACAGCGATTTCGGTGATTCTGCACACTTGTAACAGCAGAATCATGAAGATTATCACTGAAAATGCATATCTCAGCCGGAAACAACAACGATACCGAAGATATCGCAGTTTCCGCAAGTCAAACGCTCTGTGGCGTGCTGAAAACACCAGAAAACGTGTTTTTCGCATTCAAAAGCACGAAAACAGCGATTTCGGTGATTCAACACATTCGTAACAGCAGAATCATGAATATTATCACTGAAAATGCATATCTCAGCTGGAAACATCAACGATACCGAAGATATGGCAGTTTCCGCATATCAACCGCACTGTGGAGTGCTGAAAACACCAGAAAACGTGTTTTTCGCATTCAATAGCACGAAAACAGCGATTTCGGTGATTCTGCACACTTGTAACTGCAGAATCATGAAGATTATCACTGAAAATGCATATCTACGCAGGAAACAACAACGGTACCGAAGTTATCGCAGTGTCCGCATATCAGACGCACTGTGGAGTGCTGAAAACACCAGAAAACGTGTTTTTCGCATTCAATAGCACGAAAACAGCGATTTCGGTGATTCTGCACATTTGTGACAGCTGAATCATGAAGATTATCACTGAAAATGCACATCTCAGCTTGGAAACAACAACGATACCGAAGATATCGCCTTTCCGCATGTCAAACGCACTGTGGAGTGCTGAAAACACCAGAAAACGTGTTTCTCGCATTCAATAGCACGAAAACAGCGATTTCGGTGGTTCTGCACACTTGTAACAGCAGAATCATGAAGATTATCACTGATAATGCATATCTCAGCTGGAAACAACAACGATACCGAAGATATGGCAGTTTCCGCATATCAAACGCGCTGTGGAGTGCTGAAAACACCAGAAAACGTGTTTTTGGCATTCAATAGCACGAAAACAGCGATTTCGGTGATTCTGCACACTTGTAACAGCAGAATCATGAAGATTATCACTGAAAATGCATATCTCAGCTGGAAACAACAACGATACCGAAGATATCGCAGTTTCCGCATGTCAAACGCTCTGTGGCGTGCTGAAAACACCAGAAAACGTGTTTTTCGCATCCAATAGCACGAAAACAGCGATTTCGGTGATTCTGCATACTTGTAACAGCAGAATCATGAAGATTATCACTGAAAATGCATATCTCAGCTGGAAACATCAACGATACCGAAGATATGGCAGTTTCCTCATATCAAACGCACTGTGGAGTGCTGAAAACACCAGAAAACGTGTTTTTCGCATTCAATAGCACGAAAACAGCGATTTCGGTGGTTCTGCACACTTGTAACAGCAGAATCATGAAGATTATCACTGATAATGCATATCTCAGCTGGAAACAACAACGATACCGAAGATATGGCAGTTTCCGCATATCAAACGCACTGTGGAGTGCTGAAAACACCAGAAAACGTGTTTTTCGCATTCAAAAGCACGAAAACAGCGATTACGGTGATTCTGCACATTTGTAACAGCAGAATTATGAAGATTATCTCTGAAAATGCATATCTCAGCTGGAAACAACAACGATACCGAAGATATCGCAGTTTCCGCATATCAAACGCACTGTGGAGTGCTGAAAACACCAGAAAACGTGTTTTTCGCATTCAAAAGCACGAAAACAGCGATTACGGTGATTCTGCACATTTGTAACAGCAGAATTATGAAGATTATCTCTGAAAATGCATATCTCAGCTGGAAACAACAACGATACCGAAGATATCGCAGTTTCCGCATATCAAACGCTCTGTGGAGTGATGAAAACTCCAGAAAACGTGTTTTTCGCATTCAATAGCACGAAAACAGCGATTGCGGTGATTCTGCACACTTGTCACAGAAGAAACTCGAAGATTATCGTAGAAAATGCATATCTACGCAGGAAACAACAACGATACCGAAGTTATCGCAGTTTCCGCATATCAAACGCACTGTGGAGTGCTGAAAACACCAGAAAACGTGTTTTTCGCATCCAATAGCACGAAAACAGCGATTTCGGTGATTCTGCACACTTGTAACAGCAGAATCATGAAGATTATCACTGAAAATGCATATCTCAGCTGGAAACATCAACGATACCGAAGTTATCGCAGTTTCCGCAAGTCAACCGCTCTGTGGCGTGCTGAAAACACCAGAAAACGTGTTTTTCGCATTCAAAAGCACGAAAACAGCGATTTCGGTGATTCTGCACATTTGTAACAGCAGAATCATGAAGATTATCACTGAAAATGCGTATCTCAGCTGGAAACATCAACGATACCGAAGATATGGCAGTTTCCGCATATCAAACGCACTGTGGAGTGCTGAAAACACCAGAAAACGTGATTTTCGCATTCAATAGCACGAAAATAGCGATTTCGGTGATTCTGCACACTTGTCACAGAAGAAACTCGAAGATTATCGTAGAAAATGCATATCTAAGCAGGAAACAACAACGACACCGAAGATATGGCAGTTTCCGCATATCAAACGCACTGTGGAGTGCTGAAAACACCAGAAAACGTGATTTTCGCATTCAATAGCACGAAAACAGCGATTTCGGTGATTCTGCAGACTTGTCACAGAAGAAACTCGAAGATTATCGTAGAAAATGCATATCTAAGCAGGAAACAACAACGATACCGAAGTTATCGCAGTGTCCGCATATCAAACGCACTGTGGAGTGCCGAAAACACCAGAAAACGTGCTGTTCGCATCCAATAGCACGAAAACAGCGATTTCGGTGATTCTGCACATTTGTGACAGCAGAATCATGAAGATTATCACTGAAAATGCATATCTCAGCTGGAAACAATAACGATACCGAAGATATCGCAGTTTCCGCATGTCAAACGCTCTGTGGCGTGCTGAAAACACCAGAAAACGTGTTTTTCGCATTCAAAAGCACGAAAACAGCGATTTCGGTGATTCAACACATTCGTAACAGCAGAATCATGAATATTATCACTGAAAATGCATATCTCAGCTGGAAACATCAACGATACCGAAGATATGGCAGTTTCCGCATATCAACCGCACTGTGGAGTGCTGAAAACACCAGAAAACGTGTTTTTCGCATTCAATAGCACGAAAACAGCGATTTCGGTGATTCTGCACACTTGTAACTGCAGAATCATGAAGATTATCACTGAAAATGCATATCTACGCAGGAAACAACAACGGTACCGAAGTTATCGCAGTGTCCGCATATCAGACGCACTGTGGAGTGCTGAAAACACCAGAAAACGTGTTTTTCGCATTCAATAGCACGAAAACAGCGATTACGGTGATTCTGCACATTTGTAACAGCAGAATTATGAAGATTATCTCTGAAAATGCATATCTCAGCTGGAAACAACAACGATACCGAAGATATCGCAGTTTCCGCATATCAAACGCACTGTGGAGTGCTGAAAACACCAGAAAACGTGTTTTTCGCATTCAAAAGCACGAAAACAGCGATTACGGTGATTCTGCACATTTGTAACAGCAGAATTATGAAGATTATCTCTGAAAATGCATATCTCAGCTGGAAACAACAACGATACCGAAGATATCGCAGTTTCCGCATATCAAACGCTCTGTGGCGTGCTGATAACACCGGAAAACGTGTTTTTCGCATTCAAAAGCACGAAAACAGCGATTACGGTGATTCTGCACATTTGTAACAGCAGAATTATGAAGATTATCTCTGAAAATGCATATCTCAGCTGGAAACAACAACGATACCGAAGATATCGCAGTTTCCGCATATCAAACGCACTGTGGAGTGCTGAAAACACCAGAAAACGTGTTTTTCGCATCCAATAGCACGAAAACAGCGATTTCGGTGATTCTGCACACTTGTCACAGAAGAAACTCGAAGATTATCGTAGAAAATGCATATCTCAGCTGGAAACAACAACGACACCGAAGTTATCGCAGTTTCCGCATATCAAACGCACTGTGGAGTGCTGAAAACACCAGAAAACGTGTTTTTCGCATTCAATAGCACGAAAACAGCGATTTCGGTGATTCTGCACACTTGTAACAGCAGAATCATGAAGATTATCACTGAAAATGCATATCTCAGCTGGAAACAACAACGATACCGAAGATATCGCAGTTTCCGCATGTCAAACGCTCTGTGGCGTGCTGAAAACACCATAAAACGTGTTTTTCGCATTCAATAGCACGAAAACAGCAATTTCGGTGATTCTGCACACTTGTAACAGCAGAATCATGAAGATTATCACTGAAAATGCATATCTCAGCTGGAAACAACAACGATACCGAAGATATCGCAGTTTCCGCAAGTCAATCGCTCTGTGGCGTGCTGAAAACACCAGAAAACGTGTTTTTCGCATTCAAAAGCACGAAAACAGCGATTTCGGTGATTCAGCACATTTGTGACAGCAGAATCATTAAGATTATCACTGAAAATGCATATCTCAGCTGGAAACAGCAACGATACCGAAGATATCGCAGTATCCGCATGTCAAACGCTCTGTGGCGTGCTGAAAACACCAGAAAACGTGTTTTTCGCATTCAATAGCACGAAAACAGCGATTTCGGTGGTTCTGCACACTTGTAACAGCAGAATCATGAAGATTATCACTGATAATGCATATCTCAGCTGGAAACAACAACGATACCGAAGATATGGCAGCTTCCGCATATCAAACGCACTGTGGAGTGCTGAAAACACCAGAAAACGTGTTTTTCGCATTCAATAGCACGAAAACAGCGATTTCGGTGATTCTGCACACTTGTAACAGCAGAATGATGAAGATTATCACTGAAAATGCATATCTCAGCTGGAAACAACAACGATACCGAAGATATCGCAGTTTCCGCATCTCAATCGCTCTGTGGCGTGCTGAAAACACCAGAAAACGTGTTTTTCGCATTCCTTAGCACGAAAACAGCGATTTCGGTGATTCTGCACACTTGTAACAGCAGAATCATGAAGATTATCACTGAAAATGCATATCTCAGCTGGAAACAACAACGATACCGAAGATATCGCAGTTTCCGCATGTCAAACGCTCTGTGGCGGGCTGAAAACACCAGAAAACGTGTTTTTCGCATCCAATAGCACGAAAACAGCGATTTCGGTGATTCTGCATACTTGTAACAGCAGAATCATGAAGATTATCACTGAAAATGCATATCTCAGCTGGAAACATCAACGATACCGAAGATATGGCAGTTTCCGCATATCAAACGCACTGTGGAGTGCTGAAAACACCAGAAAACGTGTTTTTCGCATTCAATAGCACGAAAACAGCGATTTCGGTGATTCTGCAAACTTGTAACAGCAGAATCATGAAGATTATCACTGAAAATGCATATCTCAGCTCGAAACAACAACGATACCGAAGATATCGCAGTTTCCGCATGTCAAACGCTCTGTGGCGTGCTGAAAACTCCAGAAAACGTGTTTTTCGCATTCAAAAGCACGAAAACAGCGATTACGGTGATTCTGCACATTTGTAACAGCAGAATTATGAAGATTATCACTGAAAATGCATATCTCAGCTGGAAACAACAACGATACCGAAGATATCGCAGTTTCCGCATATCAAACGCACTGTGGAGTGCTGAAAACACCAGAAAACGTGTTTTTCGCATTCAATAGCACGAAAACAGCGATTTCGGTGATTCTGCACATTTGTAACAGCAGAATCATAAAGATTATCACTGAAAATGCATATCTCAGCTGGAAACAACAACGATACCGAAGATATGGCAGTTTCCACATATCAAACGCACTGTGGAGTGCTGAAAACACCAGAAAACGTTTTTTTCGCATTCAAAAGCACGAAAACAGCGATTTCGGTGATTCTGCACACTTGTAACAGCAGAATCATGAAGATTATCATTGAAAATGCATATCTCAGCTGGAAACATCAACGATACCGAAGATATGGCAGTTTCCGCATATCAAACGCACTGTGGAGTGATGAAAACACCAGAAAACGTGTTTTTCGCATTCAATAGCACGAAAACAGCGATTGCGGTGATTCTGCACACTTGTCACAGAAGAAACTCGAAGATAATCGTAGAAAATGCATATCTCAGCTGGAAACAACAACGATACCGAAGATATCGCAGTTTCCGCATGTCAAACGCACTGTGGAGTGCTGAAAACACCAGAAAACGTGTTTTTCGCATTCAATAGCACGAAAACAGCGATTACGGTGATTCTGCACATTTGTAACAGCAGAATTATGAAGATTATCTCTGAAAATGCATATCTCAGCTGGAAACAGCAACGATACCGAAGATATCGCAGTTTCCGCATGTCAAACGCTCTGTGGCGTGCTGAAAACACCAGAAAACGTGTTTTTCGCATTCAATAGCACGAAAACAGCGATTACGGTGATTCTGCACATTTGTAACAGCAGAATTATGAAGATTATCTCTGAAAATGCATATCTCAGCTGGAAACAACAACGATACCGAAGATATCGCAGTTTCCGCATGTCAAACGCTCTGTGGCGTGCTGAAAACACCAGAAAACGTGTTTTTCGCAACCAATAGCACGAAAACAGCGATTTCGGTGATTCTGCATACTTGTAACAGCAGAATCATGAAGATTATCACTGAAAATGCATATCTCAGCTGGAAACATCAACGATACCGAAGATATGGCAGTTTCCGCATATCAAACGCACTGTGGAGTGCTGAAAACACCAGAAAACGTGTTTTTCGCATTCAATAGCACGAAAACAGCGATTTCGGTGATTCTGCAAACTTGTAACAGCAGAATTATGAAGATTATCACTGAAAATGCATATCTCAGCTGGAAACAACAACGATACCGAAGATATCGCAGTTTCCGCATATCAAACGCACTGTGGAGTGCTGAAAACACCAGAAAACGTGTTTTTCGCATTCAATAGCACGAAAACAGCGATTTCGGTGATTCTGCACATTTGTAACAGCAGAATCATGAAGATTATCACTGAAAATGCATATCTCAGCTGGAAACATCTACGATACCGAAGATATGGCAGTTTCCGCATATCAAACGCACTGTGGAGTGCTGAAAACACCAGAAAACGTGTTTTTCGCATCCAATAGCACGAAAACAGCGATTTCGGTGATTCTGCATACTTGTAACAGCAGAATCATGAAGATTATCACTGAAAATGCATATCTCAGCTGGAAACATCAACGATACCGAAGATATGGCAGTTTCCGCATATCAAACGCACTGTGGAGTGCTGAAAACACCAGAAAACGTGTTTTTCGCATTCAATAGCACGAAAACAGCGATTTCGGTGATTCTGCAAACTTGTAACAGCAGAATCATGAAGATTATCACTGAAAATGCATATCTCAGCTGGAAACAACAACGATACCGAAGATATGGCAGTTTCCACATATCAAACGCACTGTGGAGTGCTGAAAACACCAGAAAACGTTTTTTTCGCATTCAAAAGCACGAAAACAGCGATTTCGGTGATTCTGCACACTTGTAACAGCAGAATCATGAAGATTATCATTGAAAATGCATATCTCAGCTGGAAACATCAACGATACCGAAGATATGGCAGTTTCCGCATATCAAACGCACTGTGGAGTGATGAAAACACCAGAAAACGTGTTTTTCGCATTCAATAGCACGAAAACAGCGATTGCGGTGATTCTGCACACTTGTCACAGAAGAAACTCGAAGATAATCGTAGAAAATGCATATCTCAGCTGGAAACAACAACGATACCGAAGATATCGCAGTTTCCGCATATCAAACGCACTGTGGAGTGCTGAAAACACCAGAAAACGTGTTTTTCGCATTCAATAGCACGAAAACAGCGATTTCGGTGGTTCTGCACACTTGTAACAGCAGAATCATGAAGATTATCACTGATAATGCATATCTCAGCTGGAAACAACAACGATACCGAAGATATGGCAGTTTCCGCATATCAAACGCACTGTGGAGTGCTGAAAACACCAGAAAACGTGTTTTTCGCATTCAATAGCACGAAAACAGCGATTTCGGTGATTCTGCACACTTGTAACAGCAGAATGATGAAGATTATCACTGAAAATGCATATCTCAGCTGGAAACAACAACGATACCGAAGATATCGCAGTTTCCGCATCTCAATCGCTCTGTGGCGTGCTGAAAACACCAGAAAACGTGTTTTTCGCATTCAATAGCACGAAAACAGCGATTTCGGTGATTCTGCACACTTGTAACAGCAGAATCATGAAGATTATCACTGAAAATGCATATCTCAGCTGGAAACAACAACGATACCGAAGATATCGCAGTTTCCGCATGTCATACGCTCTGTGGCGGGCTGAAAACACCAGAAAACGTGTTTTTCGCATCCAATAGCACGAAAACAGCGATTTCGGTGATTCTGCATACTTGTAACAGCAGAATCATGAAGATTATCACTGAAAATGCATATCTCAGCTGGAAACATCAACGATACCGAAGATATGGCAGTTTCCTCATATCAAACGCACTGTGGAGTGCTGAAAACACCAGAAAACGTGTTTTTCGCATTCAATAGCACGAAAACAGCGATTTCGGTGGTTCTGCACACTTGTAACAGCAGAATGATGAAGATTATCACTGATAATGCACATCTCAGCTGGAAACAACAGCGATACCGAAGATATGGCAGTTTCCGCATATCAAACGCACTGTGGAGTGCTGAAAACACCAGAAAACGTGTTTTTCGCATTCAATAGCACGAAAACAGCGATTTCGGTGATTCTGCACACTTGTAACAGCAGAATCATGAAGATTATCACTGAAAATGCATATCTCAGCTGGAAACAACAACGATACCGAAGATATCGCAGTTTCCGCATGTCAAACGCTCTGTGGCGTGCTGAAAACACCAGAAAACGTGTTTTTCGCATTCAATAGCACGAAAACAGCGATTTCGGTGATTCTGCACACTTGTCACAGAAGAAACTCGAAGATTATCGTAGAAAATGCATATCTCAGCTGGAAACAACAACGATACCGAAGTTATCGCAGTTTCCGCATATCAAACGCACTGTGGAGTGCTGAAAACACCAGAAAACGTGTTTTTCGCATCCAATAGCACGAAAACAGCGATTTCGGTGATTCTGCACACTTGTCACAGAAGAAACTCGAAGATTATCGTAGAAAATGCATATCTCAGCTGGAAACAACAACGATACCGAAGATATCGCAGTTTCCGCATGTCAAACGCTCTGTGGCGTGCTGAAAACACCAGAAAACGTGTTTTTCGCATTCAAAAGCACGAAAACAGCGATTACGGTGATTCTGCACATTTGTAACAGCAGAATCATGAAGATTATCACTGATAATGCACATCTCAGCTGGAAACAACAGCGATACCGAAGATATGGCAGTTTCCGCATATCAAACGCACTGTGGAGTGCTGAAAACACCAGAAAACGTGTTTTTCGCATCCAATAGCACGAAAACAGCGATTTCGGTGATTCTGCACACTTTTCACAGAAGAAACTCGAAGATTATCGTAGAAAATGCATATCTCAGCTGGAAACAAACAACGATACCGAAGATATCGCAGTTTCCGCATATCAAACGCACTGTGGAGTGCTGAAAACACCATAAAACGTGTTTTTCGCATTCAATAGCACGAAAACAGCGATTTCGGTGATTCTGCACACTTGTAACAGCAGAATCATGAAGATTATCACTGAAAATGCATATCTCAGCTGGAAACAACAACGATACCGAAGATATCGCAGTTTCCGCATGTCAAACGCTCTGTGGCGTGCTGAAAACACCAGAAAACGTGTTTTTCGCATTCAATAGCACGAAAACAGCGATTTCGGTGATTCTGCACACTTGTAACAGCAGAATCATGAAGATTATCACTGAAAATGCATATCTCAGCTCGAAACAACAACGATACCGAAGATATCGCAGTTTCCGCATGTCAAACGCTCTGTGGCGTGCTGAAAACACCAGAAAACGTGTTTTTCGCATTCAAAAGCACGAAAACAGCGATTACGGTGATTCTGCACATTTGTAACAGCAGAATTATGAAGATTATCACTGAAAATGCATATCTCAGCTGGAAACATCAACGATACCGAAGATATCGCAGTTTCCGCATATCAAACGCACTGTGGAGTGCTGAAAACACCAGAAAACGTGTTTTTCGCATTCAATAGCACGAAAACAGCGATTTCGGTGATTCTGCACATTTGTAACAGCAGAATCATAAAGATTATCACTGAAAATGCATATCTCAGCTGGAAACAACAACGATACCGAAGATATGGCAGTTTCCACATATCAAACGCACTGTGGAGTGCTGAAAACACCAGAAAACGTTTTTTTCGCATTCAAAAGCACGAAAACAGCGATTTTGGTGATTATGCACACTTGTAACAGCAGAATCATGAAGATTATCATTGAAAATGCATATCTCAGCTGGAAACATCAACGATACCGAAGATATGGCAGTTTCCGCATATCAAACGCACTGTGGAGTGATGAAAACACCAGAAAACGTGTTTTTCGCATTCAAAAGCACGAAAACAGCGATTTCGGTGATTCTGCACACTTGTAACAGCAGAATCATGAAGATTATCACTGAAAATGCATATCTCAGCTGGAAACAACAACGATACCGAAGATATCGCTTTTTCCGCATGTCAAACGTTCTGTGACGTGCTGAAAACACCAGAAAACGTGTTTTTCGCATTCAAAAGCACGAAAACAGCGATTTCGGTGATTCTGCACATTTGTAACAGCAGAATGATGAAGATTATCACTGAAAATACATATCTCAGCTGGAAACATCAACGATACCGAAGATATGGCAGTTTCCGCATATCAAACGCACTGTGGAGTGATGAAAACACCAGAAAACGTGTTTTTCGCATTCAATAGCACGAAAACAGCGATTTCGGTGATTCTGCACACTTGTTACAGCAGAATCATGAAGATTATCACTGAAAATGCATATCTCAGCTGGATACAACAACGATACCGAAGATATCGCAGTTTCCGCATGTCAAACGCTCTGTGGCGTGCTGAATACACCAGAAAACGTGTTTTTAGCATTCAATAGCACGAAAACAGCGATTGCGGTGATTCTGCACATTTGTAACAGCAGAATCATGAAGATTATCACTGATAATGCATATCTCAGGTGGAAACAACAACGATACCGAAGATATGGCAGTTTCCGCATATCAAACGCACTGTGGAGTGCTGAAAACACCAGAAAACGTTTTTTTCGCATTCAAAAGCACGAAAACAGCGATTTCGGTGGTTCTGCACACTTGTAACAGCAGAATCATGAAGATTATCACTGATAATGCATATCTCAGCTGGAAACAACAACGATACCGAAGATATGGCAGTTTCCGCATATCAAACGCACTGTGGAGTGCTGAAAACACCAGAAAACGTTTTTTTCGCATTCAATAGCACGAAAACAGCGATTTCGGTGATTTTGCACACTTGTAACAGCAGAATGATGAAGATTATCACTGAAAATGCATATCTCAGCTGGAAACAACAACGATACCGAAGATATCGCAGTTTCCGCATATCAAACGCTCTGTGGCGTGCTGATAACACCAGAAAACGTGTTTTTCGCATTCAAAAGCACGAAAACAGCGATTACGGTGATTCTGCACATTTGTAACAGCAGAATTATGAAGATTATCTCTGAAAATGCATATCTCAGCTGGAAACAACAACGATACCGAAGATATCGCAGTTTCCGCATATCAAACGCACTGTGGAGTGCTGAAAACACCAGAAAACGTGTTTTTCGCATCCAATAGCACGAAAACAGCGCTTTCGGTGATTCTGCACACTTTTCAGAGAAGAAACTCGAAGATTATCGTAGAAAATGCATATCTCAGCTGGAAACAAACAACGATACCGAAGATATCGCACTTTCCGCACATCAAACGCACTGTGGAGTGCTGAAAACACCATGAAACGTGTTTTTCGCATCCAATAGCACGAAAACAGCGATTTCGGTGATTCTGCACACTTGTCACAGAAGAAACTCGAAGATTATCGTAGAAAATGCATATCTCAGCCGGAAACAACAACGATACCGAAGATATCGCAGTTTCCGCATATCAAACGCACTGTGGAGTGCTGAAAACACCAGAAAACGTGTTTTTCGCATCCAATAGCACGAAAACAGCGATTTCGGTGATTCTGCATACTTCTAACAGAAGTCTCACCAAGATTATCGCAGAAAATGCATATCTCAGCTGGAAACACCACGCAAATCAAGATATCGCCTGTTCTGCATATCAAACGGACTGTGGAGTGGTGAAAACAACCAGAGAACGTGTTTCTCGCATTAAGTAGCTCGAAAAGAGCGTTCTTGAAGATTCTGCATACTTCTGACAGAAGTCTCACCAATATTATCGCAGAAAATGCATATCTCATCTCGAAACCTCACGAAAATCAAGATGTTGCCGGTTCTGCATATCAAACGCACTGTGGAGTGGTGAAAACAACCAGAGAACGTGTTTATCGCATTAAATAGCTCGAATAGTGCGATCTCGAAGATCCTGCATACTTCTGACAAAAGTCCCACCAAGATTATCGCAGAAAATGCATATCTCAGCTGGAAACACCACGAAAACCGAGTTACCTCCGGTTCTGCACTTCAAACGTACCGTGGAGTGGTGAAAACACCAGAAAACGAGTTTCTCGCATTAAATAGCTCGAAAAGAGCGCTCTCGATGTTTCTGCATACTTCGGACAGATGTTTCACCAAGATTATCGTAGAAAATGCATATCTCAGCTTGAAACCCGACCGAAACCAAGATATCTCCGGTTCTGCATGTCAAACGTACTGTGGAGTGGTGAAACCACCAGAAAACGTGTTTCGTGCATTAAGTAGCTCGAAAGGAGCGCTCTCGATGTTTCTCCATACTTCGGGCAGAAGTCTCACCAAGATTATCGTAAAAAATGCATATCTCAGCTTGAAACCCCACGAAAACAAAGATATCGCTGGTTCTGTATATCAAACATACTGTGGGGTGCTGAAAACACCAGAGAACGTGTTTGTCGCATTAAATAGCTCGAATAGAGCGATCTCGATGATTCTGCATACATCGGACTGAAGTCTCACCAAGATTATCGTAAAAAATGCATATCTCAGCATGAAACGCCACGAAAACCAAGATTTCGCTGGTACTGCATATCAAACGCACTGTGGAGTGGTGAAAACACCAGATAACGTGTTTCTCGCATTAAATAGCTCGAAAAGTGCGATCTCGAAGATTCTGCATACTTCTGACAGAAGTCTCACCAGGATTTTCGTAGAAAATGCATATCTCAGCTTGAAACCCGACCGACACCAAGATATCTCCGGTTCTGCATGTCAAACGTACTGTGGAGTGGTGAAAACACCAGAAAACGTGTTTCCTGCATTAAGTAGCTCGAAAAGAGCGATCTAGATGATTCTGCATACTTCTGACTGAAGTCTCACCAATATTATCGCAGAAAATGCATATCTCAGCTTGAAACCCCACGAAAACCAAGATATCGTTGGTTCTGCATATCAAACGCACTGTGGAATGATGAAAACACCAGATAACGTGTTTCTCGCATTAAATAGCTCGAATAGAGCGATCTAGATGATTCAGCATACTTCGGACAGTAGTCTCACCAAGATTATCGCAGGAAATGCATATCTCAGCTTGAAACCCGACGAAAACCGAGTTATCTCCGGTTCTGCACATCAAACGTACCGTGGAGTGGTGAAAACACCAGAAAACGTGTTTCGCGCATTAAGTAGCTCGAAAAGAGCGCTCTCGGTGATTCTGCATACTTCTAACAGAAGTCTCACCAAGATTATCGCAGAAAATGCATATCTCAGCTGGAAACACCACGCAAATCAAGATATCGCCTGTTCTGCATATCAAACGGACTGTGGAGTGGTGAAAACAACCAGAGAACGTGTTTCTCGCATTAAGTAGCTCGAAAAGAGCGTTCTTGAAGATTCTGCATACTTCTGACAGAAGTCTCACCAATATTATCGCAGAAAATGCATATCTCATCTCGAAACCTCACGAAAATCAAGATGTTGCCGGTTCTGCATATCAAACGCACTGTGGAGTGGTGAAAACAACCAGAGAACGTGTTTATCGCATTAAATAGCTCGAATAGTGCGATCTCGAAGATCCTGCATACTTCTGACAAAAGTCCCACCAAGATTATCGCAGAAAATGCATATCTCAGCTGGAAACACCACGAAAACCGAGTTACCTCCGGTTCTGCACTTCAAACGTACCGTGGAGTGGTGAAAACACCAGAAAACGAGTTTCTCGCATTAAATAGCTCGAAAAGAGCGCTCTCGATGTTTCTGCATACTTCGGACAGATGTTTCACCAAGATTATCGTAGAAAATGCATATCTCAGCTTGAAACCCGACCGAAACCAAGATATCTCCGGTTCTGCATGTCAAACGTACTGTGGAGTGGTGAAACCACCAGAAAACGTGTTTCGTGCATTAAGTAGCTCGAAAGGAGCGCTCTCGATGTTTCTCCATACTTCGGGCAGAAGTCTCACCAAGATTATCGTAAAAAATGCATATCTCAGCTTGAAACCCCACGAAAACCAAGATATCGCTGGTTCTGTATATCAAACATACTGTGGGGTGCTGAAAACACCAGAGAACGTGTTTGTCGCATTAAATAGCTCGAATAGAGCGATCTCGATGATTCTGCATACATCGGACTGAAGTCTCAACAAGATTATCGTAAAAAATGCATATCTCAGCATGAAACGCCACGAAAACCAAGATTTCGCTGGTACTGCATATCAAACGCACTGTGGAGTGGTGAAAACACCAGATAACGTGTTTCTCGCATTAAATTGCTCGAAAAGTGCGATCTCGAAGATTCTGCATACTTCTGACAGAAGTCTCACCAGGATTTTCGTAGAAAATGCATATCTCAGCTTGAAACCCGACCGACACCAAGATATCTCCGGTTCTGCATGTCAAACGTACTGTGGAGTGGTGAAAACACCAGAAAACGTGTTTCCTGCATTAAGTAGCTCGAAAAGAGCGATCTAGATGATTCTGCATACTTCTGACTGAAGTCTCACCAATATTATCGCAGAAAATGCATATCTCAGCTTGAAACCCCACGAAAACCAAGATATCGTTGGTTCTGCATATCAAACGCACTGTGGAATCATGAAAACACCAGATAACGTGTTTCTCGCATTAAATAGCTCGAATAGAGCGATCTAGATGATTCAGCATACTTCGGACAGTAGTCTCACCAAGATTATCGCAGGAAATGCATATCTCAGCTTGAAACCCGACGAAAACCGAGTTATCTCCGGTTCTGCACATCAAACGTACCGTGGAGTGGTGAAAACACCAGAAAACGTGTTTTGCGCATTAAGTAGCTCGAAAAGAGCGTTCTCGAAGATTCTGCATACGTCTGACAGAAGTCTCACCAACATTATCGTAGAAAATGCATATCTCAGCTGGAAACACCCCGAAAATCAAAGTATCGGCGGTTCTGCATATCAAACCAACTGTGGAGTGGTGAAAACACCAGATAACGTGTTTCTCGCATTAAATAGCTCGAAAAGCGCGATCTCGATGATTCTGCATACTTCGGACAGAAGTCTCACCAAGAGTATCGTAAAACATGCATATCTCAGCTTGATACCCCACGAAAACCAAGATATTGCCGGTTCTGCATATCAAACGCACTGTGGAGTGGTGAAAACACCAGATAACGTGTTTCTCGCATTAAATAGCTCGAAAAGTGCGATATCGAAGATTCTGCATCCTTCTGACAGAAGTCTCACCAGGATTACCGTAGAAAATGCATATCTCAGCTTGAAACCCGACCGAAACCAAGATATCTCGGGTTCTGCATGTCAAACGTACTGTGGAGTGGTGAAAACACCAGAAAACGTGTTTCGTGCATTAAGTAGCTCGAAAAGAGCGATCTAGATGATTCTGCATACTTCTGACTAAAGTCTCACCAATATTATCGCAGAAAATGCATATCTCAGCTTGAAACCCCACGAAAACCAAGATATCGTTGGTTCTGCATATCAAACGCGCTGTGGAGTGGTGAAAACACCAGATAACGCGTTTCTCGCATTAAATAGCTCGAAAAGAGCGTTCTCGAAGATCCTGAATACTTCTGACAGAAGTCTCACCAAGATTATCGTACAAAATGCATATCTCAGCTTGAAACCCGACGAAAACCGAGTTATCTCCGGTTCTGCACATCAAACGTACCGTGGAGTGGTGAAAACACCAGAAAACGTGTTTCGCGCATTATGTAGCTCGAAAAGAGCGTTTTCGAAGATTCTGCATACTTCTGACAGAAGTCTCACCAACATTATCGTAGAAAATGCATATCTCAGCTGGAAACACCACGAAAATCAAGGTATCGCCGGTTCTGCATATCAAACCAACTGTGGAGTGGTGAAAACACCAGAAAACGTGTTTCCTGCATTAAGTTGCTCGAAAAGAGCGATCTAGATGATTCTGCATACTTCTGACTGTAGTCTCACCAATATTATCGCAGAAAATGCATATCTCAGCTTGAAACCCCACGAAAACCAAGATATCGTTGGTTCAGCATATCAAACGCACTGTGGAGTGGTGAAAACACCAGATAACGTGTTTCTCGCATTAAATAGCTCGAAAAGAGCGATCTAGATGATTCAGCATACTTCGGACGGAAGTCTCACCAAGATTATCGCAGGAAATGCATATCTCAGCTTGAAACCCGACGAAAACCGAGTTATCTCCGGTTCTGCACATCAAACGTACCGTGGAGTGGTGAAAACACCAGAAAACGTGTTTCGCGCATTAAGTAGCTCGAAAAGAGCGTTCTCGATGATTCTGCATACTTCTGACAGAAGTCTCACCAACATTATCGTAGAAAATGCATATCTCAGCTGGAAACACCACGAAAATCAAAGTATCGCCGGTTCTGCATATCAAACCAACTGTGGAGTGGTGAAAACACCAGATAACGTGTTTCTCGCATTAAATAACTCGAAAAGAGCGATCTCGATGACTAAGCATACTTCGGACAGAAGTCTCACCATGATTATCGCAGAAAATGCATATCTCTGCTTGAAACGCCACGAAAACCAAGATATCTCCGGTTCTGCATATCCAACTAACTGTGGAGTGGTGAAAACCCCAGAAAACGTGTTTCTCGCATTAAATAGCTCGAAAAGAGCGCTCTCGATGTTTCTGCATACTTCGGACAGATGTTTCACCAAGCTTATCGCAGAAAATGCATATCTCAGCTTGAAACCCCACGAAAACCAAGATATCTACTGTTCTGCATATCAAACGCACTGTGGTGTGGTGAAAACACCAGAAAACGTGTTTCTCGCATTAGCTAGCTCGAAAAGAGCGTTCTCGATGATTCTGCATACTTCTGACAGAAGTCTCACCAAGATTATCGTAGAAAATGCATATCTCAGCTAGAAACCCGACGAAAACCGAGTTATCTCCGGTTCTGCACATCAAACGTACCGTGGAGTGGTGAAAACACCAGAAAACGTGTTTCGTGTATTAAGTAGCTCGAAACGAGCGTTCTCGAAGATTCTGCATACTTCTAACAGAAGTCTCAACATGATTATCGCAGAAAATGCATATCTCTGCTAGAAACCCCACGAAAACCATGATATCTCCTGTTCTGCATATCCAACGAACTGTGGAGTGGTGAAAACCCCAGATAACGTGTTTATCGCTTTAAATAGCTCGAAAAGAGCGATCTCGATGACTAAGCATACTTCGGACAGAAGTCTCACCATGATTATCGCAGAAAATACATATCTCAGCTTGAAACCCGACGAAAACCAAGATATCGTCGGTTCTGCATAACATACGCACTGTGGAGTGGTGAAAACACCAGATAACGTGTTTCTCGCATTAAATAACTCGAAACGTGCGATCTCGATGATTAAGCATACTTCGGACAGAGGTATCACCAAGATTATCGCAGAAATTGCATATCTCATCTTGAATCCCCACGAAAACCAGGATATCGCTGGTTCTGCATATCAAACCAACTGTGGAGTGGTGAAAACACCAGATAACGTGTTTCTCGCATTACATAGCTCGGAAAGCGCGATCTCGATGATTCTGCATACTTCGGGCAGAAGTCTCACCAAGATTATCGTAAAACATGCATATCTCAGCTTGATACCCCAAGAAAACCAAGATATCGCGGGTTCTGCATATCAAACGCACTGTGGAGTGGTGAAAACACCAGATAACCTGTTTCTCGCATTAAATAGCTCGAAAAGAGCGATCTAGATGATTCTGCATACTTCTGACTGAAGTCTCACCAATATTATCGCAGAAAATGCATATCTCAGCTTGAAACCCCACGAAAACCAAGATATGGTTGGTTCTGCATATCAAACGCACTGTGGAGTGGTGAAAACACCAGATAACGTGATTCTCGCATTAAATAGCTCGAAAAGAGCGATCTAGATGATTCAGCATACTTCGGACAGAAGTCTCACCAAGATTATCGCAGGATATGCATATCTCAGCTTGACACGCCACGAAAACCAAGATATCTCCGGTTCTGCATATCCAACTAACTGTGGAGTGGTGAAAACCCCAGAAAACGTGTTTCTCGCATTAAATAGCTCGAAAAGAGCGCTCTCAATGTTTCTGCATACTTCGGACAGATGTTTCACCAAGCTTATCGTAGAAAATCCATATCTCCGTTTGAAACCCCACGAAAACCAAGATATCTACTGTTCTGCATATCAAACGCACTGTGGCGTGGTGAAAACACCAGAAAACGTGTTTCTCGCATTAGCTAGCTCGAAAAGAGCGTTCTCGATGATTCTGCATACTTCTCATAGATGAAACATCAAGATTATCGCAGAAAATGCATATTTCATCTGGAAACCCCACGAAAACCAAGTTATCGGCGTCTCTACATATCAAACGCACTGTGGAGTTGTCAAAACACCAGATAACGTGTTTCTCGCATTAAATAGCTCGAAAAGTGCGATCTCGAAGATTCTGCATACTTCTGACAGAAGTCTCACAAGGATTATCGTAGAAAATGCATATCTCAGCTTGAAACCCGACCGAAACCAAGATATTTTCCGGTTCTGCATATCCAACGAACTGTGGAGTGGTGAAAACCCCAGATAACGTGTTTCTCGCTTTAAATAGCTCGAAAAGAGCGATCTCGATGATTAAGCATACTTCGGACAGAAGTCTCACCATGATTATCGCAGAAAATGCATATCTCAGCTCGAAACCTCACGAAAATCAAGATGTTGCCGGTTCTGCATATCAAACGCACTGTGGAGTGGTGAAACCACCAGATAACGTGTTTCTCGCATTAAATAGCTCGATAAGAGCGTTCTCGAAGATCCTGCATACTTCTGACAGAAGTCTCACCAAGATTATCGTAGAAAATGCATATCTCAGCTAGAAACCTGACGAAAACCGAGTTATCTCCGGTTCTGCACATCAAACGTACCGTGGAGTGGTGAAAACACCAGAAAACCTGTTTCGCGCATTAAGTAGCTCGAAAAGAGCGTTCTCGAAGATTCTGCATACTTCTGACAGAAGTCTCACCAGGATTATCGTAGAAAATGCATATCTCAGCTTGAAACCCGACCGAAACCAAGATATCTCCGGTTCTGCATGTCAAACGTACTGTGGAGTGGTGAAAACACCAGAAAACGTGTTTCGTGCATTAGGTAGCTCGAAAAGAGCGATCTAGATGATTCTGCATACTTCTGACAAAAGACCCACCAAGATTATCGCAGAAAATGCATATCTCAGCTGGAAACCCCACGAAAACCAAGTTATCGGCGTCTCTACATATCAAACGCACTGTGGAGTGGTCAAAACACCAGATAACGTGTTTCTCGCATTAAATAGCTCGAAAAGTGCGATCTCGAAGATTCTGCATACTTCTGACTGAAGTCTCACCAATATTATCGTAGAAAATGCATATCTCAGCTTGAAACCCCACGAAAACCAAGATATGGTTGGTTCTGCATATCAAACGCACTGTGGAGTGGTGAAAACACCAGATAACGTGTTTCTCGCATTAAATAGCTCGAAAAGAGCGATCAAGATGATTCTGCATACTTCTAACAGAAGTCTCACCATGATTATCGCAGAAAATGCATATCTCTGCTAGAAACCCCACGAAAACCAAGATATCTCCTGTTCTGCATATCCAACGAACTGTGGAGTGGTGAAAACACCAGAAAACGTGTTTCGTGCATTAAGTAGCTCGAAAAGAGCGATCTAGATGATTCTGCATACTTCTGACAAAAGACCCACCAAGATTATCGCAGAAAATGCATATCTCAGCTGGAAACACCACGAAAACCGAGTTATCTCCGGTTCTGCACATCAAACGTACCGTGGAGTGGTGAAAACACCACAAAACGTGTTTCGTGCATTAAGTAGCTCGAAAAGAGCGCTCTCGATGTTTCTGCATACTTCGGACAGATGTTTCACCAAGATTATCGTAGAAAATGGATATCTCAGCTTGAAACCCGACGAAAACCAAAATATCGCCGGTTCTGCATATCAAACCAACTGTGGGGTGGAGAAAACACCAGATAACGTGTTTCTCGCATTAAATAGCTCGAAAAGTGCGATCTCGATGATTCTGCATACTTCTAAGAGAAGTCACACCAAGATTAACGCAGAAAATGCATATCTCTGCTTGAAACGCCACGAAAACCAAGATATCTCCGGTTCTGCATATCCAACTAACTGTGGAGTGGTGAAAACCCCAGAAAACGTGTTTCTCGCATTAAATAGCTCGAAAAGAGCGCTCTCGATGTTTCTGCATACTTCGGACAGATGTTTCACCAAGCTTATCGCAGAAAATGCATATCTCAGCTTGAAACCCCACGAAAACCAAGATATCTACTGTTCTGCATATCAAACGCACTGTGGAGTGGTGAAAACACCAATTAACGTGTTTCTCGCATTAAATAGCTCGAAAAGAGCGATCTAGATGATTCAGCATACTTCGGACAGAAGTCACACCAAGATTAACGCAGAAAATGCATATCTCTGCTTGAAACGCCACGAAAACCAAGATATCTCCGGTTCTGCATATCCAACTAACTGTGGAGTGGTGAAAACACCAGAAAACGTGTTTCGTGCATTAAGTAGCTCGAAAAGAGCGATCTAGATGATTCTGCATACTTCTGACAAAAGACCCACCATGATTATCGCAGAAAATGCATATCTCAGCTGGAAACCCCACGAAAACCAAGTTATCGGCGTCTCTACATATCAAACGCACTGTGGAGTGGTCAAAACACCAGATAACGTGTTTCTCGCATTAAATAGCTCGAAAAGTGCGATCTCGAAGATTCTGCATACTTCTGACAGAAGTCTCACCAGGATTATCGTAGAAAATGCATATCTCAGCTAGAAACCCGACGAAAACCGAGTTATCTCCGGTTCTGCACATCAAACGTACCGTGGAGTGGTGAAAACACCAGAAAACCTGTTTCGCGCATTAAGTAGCTCGAAAAGAGCGTTCTCGAAGATTCTGCATACTTCTGACAGAAGTCTCACCAGGATTATCGTAGAAAATGCATATCTCAGCTTGAAACCCGACCGAAACCAAGATATCTCCGGTTCTGCATGTCAAACGTACTGTGGAGCGGTGAAAACACCAGAAAACGTGTTTCGTGCATTAAGTAGCTCGAAAAGAGCGATCTAGATGATTCTGCATACTTCTGACAAAAGACCCACCAAGATTATCGCAGAAAATGCATATCTCAGCTGGAAACCCCACGAAAACCAAGTTATCGGCGTCTCTACATATCAAACGCACTGTGGAGTGGTCAAAACACCAGATAACGTGTTTCTCGCATTAAATAGCTCGAAAAGTGCGATCTCGAAGATTCTGCATACTTCTGACAGAAGTCTCACCAGGATTATCGTAGAAAATGCATATCTCAGCTTGAAACCCGACCGAAACCAAGATATTTTCCGGTTCTGCATGTCAAACGTACTGTGGAGTCGTGAAAACACCAGAAAACGTGTTTCGTGTATTGAGTAGCTCGAAACGAGCGTTCTCGAAGATTCTGCATACTTCTAACAGAAGTCTCACCATGATTATCGCAGAAAATGCATATCTCAGCTTGATACCCCACGAAAACCAAGATATCGCCGGTTCTGCATATCAAACGCACTGTGGAGTGGTGAAAACACCAGATAACGTGTTTCTCGCATTAAATAGCTCGAAAAGAGCGATTAAGATGATTCTGCATACTTCTGACTGAAGTCTCACCAATATTATCGCAGAAAATGCATATCTCAGCTTGAAACCCCACGAAAACCAAGATATGGTTGGTTCTGCATATCAAACGCACTGTGGACTGGTGAAAACACCAGATAACGTGTTTCTCGCATTAAATAGCTCGAAAAGAGCGATCTAGATGATTCAGCATACTTCGGACAGAAGTCTCACCAAGATTATCGCAGGATATGCATATCTCAGCTTGAAACGCCACGAAAACCAAGATATCGCTGGTACTGCATATCAAACGCACTGTGGAGTGGTGAAAACACCAGATAACGTGTTTCTCGCATTAAATAGCTCGATAAGAGCGTTCTCGAAGATCCTGCATACTTCTGACAGAAGTCTCACCAAGATTATCGTAGAAAATGCATATCTCAGCTAGAAACCCGACGAAAACCGAGTTATCTCCGGTTCTGCACATCAAACGTACCGTGGAGTGGTGAAAACACCAGAAAACGTGTTTCGCGCATTAAGTAGCTCGAAAAGAGCGTTCTCGAAGATTCTGCATACTTCTGACAGAAGTCTCACCAGGATTATCGTAGAAAATGCATATCTCAGCTTGAAACCCGACCGAAACCAAGATATCTCCGGTTCTGCATGTCAAACGTACTGTGGAGTGGTGAAAACACCAGAAAACGTGTTTCGTGCATTAAGTAGCTCGAAAAGAGCGATCTAGATGATGCTGCATACTTCTAACAGAAGTCACACCAAGCTTAACGCAGAAAATGCATATCTCTGCTGGAAACCCCACGAAAACCAAGATGTTGCCGGTTCAGCATATCAAACGCACTGTGGAGTGGTGAAAACAACCAGAGAACGTGTTCCTCACATTAAATAGCTCGAATAGTGCGATCTCGATGATTCTGCATACTTCGGACAGAAGTCTCACCAAGATTATCGTATAAAATGCATATCTCAGCTTGAAACCCGACGAAAACCAAAATATCGCCGGTTCTGCATATCAAACCAACTGTGGAGTGGAGAAAACACCAGATAACGTGTTTCTCGCATTAAATAGCTCGAAAAGTGCGATCTCGATGATTCTGCATACTTCTAACAGAAGTCACACCAAGATTAACGCAGAAAATGCATATCTCTACTGGAAACCCCACGAAAACCAAGATATCTACTGTTCTGCATATCCAACGAACTGTGGAGTGGTGAAAACCCCAGAAAACGTGTTTCTCGCACTAACTAGCTCGAAAAGAGCGATCTCGATGATTCAGCTTACTTCGGACAGAAGTCTCACCAAGATAATCGCAGGATATGCATATCTCAGCTTGAAACGCCACGAAAACCAAGATATCTCCGGTTCTGCATATCCAACTAACTGTGGAGTGGTGAAAACCCCAGAAAACGTGTTTCTCGCATTAAATAGC
The DNA here is from genome assembly GCA_951804975.1 of Anthophora plumipes. Lineage (NCBI taxonomy): Eukaryota > Metazoa > Arthropoda > Insecta > Hymenoptera > Apidae > Anthophora > Anthophora plumipes. The sequence continues at coordinate 4,025,474 of CATORF010000583.1, forward strand.
TCGAAAAGAGCGATCTCGATGATTCAGCTTACTTCGGACAGAAGTCTCACCAAGATAATCGCAGGATATGCATATCTCAGCTTGAAACCCCACGAAAACCAAGATATCTACTGTTCTGCATATCAAACGCACTGTGGCGTCGTGAAAACACCAGAAAACGTGTTTCTCGCATTAGCTAGCTCGAAAAGAGCGTTCTCGATGATTCTGCATACTTCTCATAGATGAAACACCAAGATTATCGCAGAAAATGCATATTTCAGCTGGAAACCCCACGAAAACCAAGTTATCGGCGTCTCTACATATCAAACGCACTGTGGAGTGGTCAAAACACCAGATAACGTGTTTCTCGCATTAAATAGCTCGAAAAGTGCGATCTCGAAGATTCTGCATAATTCTGACAGAAGTCTCACCAGGATTATCGTAGAAAATGCATATCTCAGCTTGAAACCCGACCGAAACCAAGATATTTTCCGGTTCTGCATGTCAAACGTACTGTGGAGTGGAGAAAACACCAGAAAACGTGTTTCGTGTATTAAGTAGCTCGAAACGAGCGTTCTCGAAGATTCTGCATACTTCTAACAGAAGTCTCACCATGATTATCGCAGAAAATGCATTTCTCAGCTTGAAACCCGGCGAAAACCAAGATATCGTCGGTTCTGCATAACATACGCACTGTGGAGTGGTGAAAACACCAGATAACATGTTTCTCGCATTAAATAACTCGAAACGAGCGATCTCGATGATTAAGCATACTTCGGACAGAGGTCTCACCAAGATTATCGCAGAAATTGCATATCTCATCTTGAATCCCCACGAAAACCAGGATATCGCTGGTTCTGCATATCAAACCAACTGTGGAGTGGTGAAAACACCAGATAACGTGTTTCTCGCATTACATAGCTCGAAAAGCGCGATCTCGATGATTCTGCATACTTCGGACAGAAGTCTCACCAATATTATCGCAGAAAATGCATATCTCAGCTTGAAACCCCACGAAAACCAAGATATGGTTGGTTCTGCATATCAAACCAACTGTGGAGTGGTGAAAACACCAGATAACGTGTTTCTCGCATTACATAGCTCGGAAAGCGCGATCTCGATGATTCTGCATACTTCGGGCAGAAGTCTCACCAAGATTATCGTAAAACATGCATATCTCAGCTTGATACCCCAAGAAAACCAAGATATCGCCGGTTCTGCATATCAAACGCACTGTGGAGTGGTGAAAACACCAGATAACCTGTTTCTAGCATTAAATAGCTCGAAAAGAGCGATCTAGATGATTCTGCATACTTCTGACTGAAGTCTCACCAATATTATCGCAGAAAATGCATATCTCAGCTTGAAACCCCACGAAAACCAAGATATGGTTGGTTCTGCATATCAAACGCACTGTGGAGTGGTGAAAACACCAGATAACGTGATTCTCGCATTAAATAGCTCGAAAAGAGCGATCTAGATGATTCAGCATACTTCGGACAGAAGTCTCACCAAGATTATCGCAGGATATGCATATCTCAGCTTGACACGCCACGAAAACCAAGATATCTCCGGTTCTGCATATCCAACTAACTGTGGAGTGGTGAAAACCCCAGAAAACGTGTTTCTCGCATTAAATAGCTCGAAAAGAGCGCTCTCAATGTTTCTGCATACTTCGGACAGATGTTTCACCAAGCTTATCGCAGAAAATCCATATCTCCGCTTGAAACCCCACGAAAACCAAGATATCTACTGTTCTGCATATCAAACGCACTGTGGCGTGGTGAAAACACCAGAAAACGTGTTTCTCGCATTAGCTAGCTCGAAAAGAGCGTTCTCGATGATTCTGCATACTTCTCATAGATGAAACATCAAGATTATCGCAGAAAATGCATATTTCATCTGGAAACCCCACGAAAACCAAGTTATCGGCTTCTCTACATATCAAACGCACTGTGGAGTTATCAAAACACCAGATAACGTGTTTCTCGCATTAAATAGCTCGAAAAGTGCGATCTCGAAGATTCTGCATACTTCTGACAGAAGTCTCACAAGGATTATCGTAGAAAATGCATATCTCAGCTTGAAACCCGACCGAAACCAAGATATTTTCCGGTTCTGCATATCCAACGAACTGTGGAGTGGTGAAAACCCCAGATAACGTGTTTCTCGCTTTAAATAGCTCGAAAAGAGCGATCTCGATGATTAAGCATACTTCGGACAGAAGTCTCACCATGATTATCGCAGAAAATGCATATCTCAGCTCGAAACCTCACGAAAATCAAGATGTTGCCGGTTCTGCATATCAAACGCACTGTGGAGTGGTGAAAACACCAGATAACGTGTTTCTCGCATTAAATAGCTCGATAAGAGCGTTCTCGAAGATCCTGCATACTTCTGACAGAAGTCTCACCAAGATTATCGTAGAAAATGCATATCTCAGCTAGAAACCCGACGAAAACCGAGTTATCTCCGGTTCTGCACATCAAACGTACCGTGGAGTGGTGAAAACACCAGAAAACCTGTTTCGCGCATTAAGTAGCTCGAAAAGAGCGTTCTCGAAGATTCTGCATACTTCTGACAGAAGTCTCACCAGGATTATCGTAGAAAATGCATATCTCAGCTTGAAACCCGACCGAAACCAAGATATCTCCGGTTCTGCATGTCAAACGTACTGTGGAGTGGTGAAAACACCAAAAAACGTGTTCCGTGCATTAAGTAGCTCGAAAAGAGCGATCTAGATGATTCTGCATACTTCTGACAAAAGACCCACCAAGATTATCGCAGAAAATGCATATCTCAGCTGGAAACCCCACGAAAACCAAGTTATCGGCGTCTCTACATATCAAACGCACTGTGGAGTGGTCAAAACACCAGATAACGTGTTTCTCGCATTAAATAGCTCGAAAAGTGCGATCTCGAAGATTCTGCATACTTCTGACAGAAGTCTCCCCAGGATTATCGTAGAAAATGCATATCTCAGCTTGAAACCCGACCGAAACCAAGATATTTTCCGGTTCTGCATGTCAAACGTACTGTGGAGTCGTGAAAACACCAGAAAACGTGTTTCGTGTATTGAGTAGCTCGAAACGAGCGTTCTCGAAGATTCTGCATACTTCTAACAGAAGTCTCACCATGATTATCGCAGAAAATGCATATCTCAGCTTGATACCCCACGAAAACCAAGATATCGCCGGTTCTGCATATCAAACGCACTGTGGAGTGGTGAAAACACCAGATAACGTGTTTCTCGCATTAAATAGCTCGAAAAGAGCGATCAAGATGATTCTGCATACTTCTGACTGAAGTCTCACCAATATTATCGCAGAAAATGCATATCTCAGCTTGAAACCCCACGAAAACCAAGATATGGTTGGTTCTGCATATCAAACGCACTGTGGACTGGTGAAAACACCAGATAACGTGTTTCTCGCATTAAATAGCTCGAAAAGAGCGATCTAGATGATTCAGCATACTTCGGACAGAAGTCTCACCAAGATTATCGCAGGATATGCATATCTCAGCTTGAAACGCCACGAAAACCAAGATATCGCTGGTACTGCATATCAAACGCACTGTGGAGTGGTGAAAACACCAGATAACGTGTTTCTCGCATTAAATAGCTCGATAAGAGCGTTCTCGAAGATCCTGCATACTTCTGACAGAAGTCTCACCAAGATTATCGTAGAAAATGCATATCTCAGCTAGAAACCCGACGAAAACCGAGTTATCTCCGGTTCTGCACATCAAACGTACCGTGGAGTGGTGAAAACACCAGAAAACGTGTTTCGCGCATTAAGTAGCTCGAAAAGAGCGTTCTCGAAGATTCTGCATACTTCTGACAGAAGTCTCACCTGGATTATCGTAGAAAATGCATATCTTAGCTTGAAACCCGACCGAAACCAAGATATCTCCGGTTCTGCATGTCAAACGTACTGTGGAGTGGTGAAAACACCAGAAAACGTGTTTCGTGCATTAAGTAGCTCGAAAAGAGCGATCTAGATGATTCTGCATACTTCTAACAGAAGTCACACCAAGCTTAACGCAGAAAATGCATATCTCTGCTGGAAACCCCACGAAAACCAAGATATCTACTGTTCTGCATATCCAACGAACTGTGGAGTGGTGAAAACCCCAGAAAACGTGTTTCTCGCACTAACTAGCTCGAAAAGAGCGATCTCGATGATTCAGCTTACTTCGGACAGAAGTCTCACCAAGATAATCGCAGGATATGCATATCTCAGCTTGAAACCCACCGAAAACCGAGTTATCTCCGGTTCTGCATATCAAACGTACCGTGGAGTGGTGAAAACACCAGAAAACGTATTTCGCGCATTAAGTAGCTCGAAAAGAGCGTTCTCGAAGATTCTGCATACATCTGACAGAAGCCTCACCAGGATTATCGTAGAAAATGCATATCTCAGATTGAAACCCGACCGAAACCAAGATATCTCCGGTTCTGCATGTCAAACGTACTGTGGAGTGGTGAAAACACCAGAAAACGTGTTTCGTGCATTAAGTAGCTCGAAAAGAGCGATCTAGATGATTCTGCATGCTTCTGACTGAAGTCTCACCAATATTATCGCAGAAAATGCATATCTCAGCTCGAAACCTCACGAAAATCAAGATGTTGCCGGTTCAGCATATCAAACGCACTGTGGAGTGGTGAAAACAACCAGAGAACGTGTTCCTCACATTAAATAGCTCGAATAGTGCGATCTCGATGATTCTGCATACTTCGGACAGAAGTCTCACCAAGATTATCGTATAAAATGCATATCTCAGCTTGAAACCCGACGAAAACCAAAATATCGCCGGTTCTGCATATCAAACCAACTGTGGAGTGGAGAAAACACCAGATAACGTGTTTCTCGCATTAAATAGCTCGAAAAGTGCGATCTCGATGATTCTGCATACTTCTAACAGAAGTCACACCAAGATTAACGCAGAAAATGCATATCTCTACTGGAAACCCCACGAAAACCAAGATATCTACTGTTCTGCATATCCAACGAACTGTGGAGTGGTGAAAACCCCAGAAAACGTGTTTCTCGCACTAACTAGCTCGAAAAGAGCGATCTCGATGATTCAGCTTACTTCGGACAGAAGTCTCACCAAGATAATCGCAGGATATGCATATCTCAGCTTGAAACGCCACGAAAACCAAGATATCTCCGGTTCTGCATATCCAACTAACTGTGGAGTGGTGAAAACCCCAGAAAACGTGTTTCTCGCATTAAATAGCTCGAAAAGAGCGCTCTCGATGTTTCTGCATACTTCGGACAGATGTTTCACCAAGCTTATCGCAGAAAATGCATATCTCAGCTTGAAACCCCACGAAAACCAAGATATCTACTGTTCTGCATATCAAACGCACTGTGGCGTCGTGAAAACACCAGAAAACGTGTTTCTCGCATTAGCTAGCTCGAAAAGAGCGTTCTCGATGATTCTGCATACTTCTCATAGATGAAACACCAAGATTATCGCAGAAAATGCATATTTCAGCTGGAAACCCCACGAAAACCAAGTTATCGGCGTCTCTACATATCAAACGCACTGTGGAGTGGTCAAAACACCAGATAACGTGTTTCTCGCATTAAATAGCTCGAAAAGTGCGATCTCGAAGATTCTGCATAATTCTGACAGAAGTCTCACCAGGATTATCGTAGAAAATGCATATCTCAGCTTGAAACCCGACCGAAACCAAGATATTTTCCGGTTCTGCATGTCAAACGTACTGTGGAGTGGAGAAAACACCAGAAAACGTGTTTCGTGTATTAAGTAGCTCGAAACGAGCGTTCTCGAAGATTCTGCATACTTCTAACAGAAGTCTCACCATGATTATCGCAGAAATTGCATATCTCATCTTGAATCCCCACGAAAACCAGGATATCGCTGGTTCTGCATATCAAACCAACTGTGGAGTGGTGAAAACACCAGATAACGTGTTTCTCGCATTACATAGCTCGAAAAGCGCGATCTCGATGATTCTGCATACTTCGGACAGAAGTCTCACCAATATTATCGCAGAAAATGCATATCTCAGCTTGAAACCCCACGAAAACCAAGATATGGTTGGTTCTGCATATCAAACGCACTGTGGAGTGGTGAAAACACCAGATAACGTGTTTCTCGCATTAAATAGCTCGAAAATAGCGATCTAGATGATTCAGCATACTTCGGACAGAAGTCTCACCAAGATTATCGCAGAAAATGCATATCTCTGCTAGAAACCCCACGAAAACCAAGATATCTCCTGTTCTGCATATCCAACGAACTGTGGAGTGGTGAAAACCCCAGATAACGTGTTTCTCGCATTAAATAGCTCGAAAAGTGCGATCTCGAAGATTCTGCATACTTCTGACAGAAGTCTCACCAGGATTATCGTAGAAAATGCATATCTCAGCTTGAAACCCGACCGAAACCAAGATATTTTCCGGTTCTGCATGTCAAACGTACTGTGGAGTGGTGAAAACACCAGAAAACGTGTTTCGTGTATTAAATATCTCGAAAAGTGCGATCTCGAAGATTCTGCATACTTCTGACAGAAGTCTCACCAGGATTATCGTAGAAAATGCATATCTCAGCTTGAAACCCGACCGAAACCAAGATATTTTCCGGTTCTGCATAACATACGCACTGTGGAGTGGTGAAAACACCAGATAACGTGTTTCTCGCATTAAATAACTCGAAACGAGCGATCTCGATGATTAAGCATACTTCGGACAGAGGTCTCACAAAGATTATCGCAGAAATTGCATATCTCAGCTTGAATCCCCACGAAAACCAGGATATCGCTGGTTCTGCATATCAAACGCACTGTGGAGTGCTGAAAACACCAGATAACGTGTTTCTCGCATTAAATAGCTGGAATAGAGCGATCTCGATGATAAAGCATACTTCGGACAGAAGTCTCACCAAGATTATCGTAAAAAATGCATAACTCAGCTTGAAACCCCACAAATACCAAGATATCGCCGGTTCTGCATATCAAACGCACTGTGGAGTGGTGAAAACACCAGATAACGTGTTTCTCGCATTAAATAGCTCGAAAAGTGCGATCTCGATGATTCTGCATACTTCGGACAGAAGTCTCACCAAGATTATCGCAGAAAATGCATATCTGAGCTTGAATCCCCACGAAAACCAAGATATCGCAGGTTCTGCATATCAAACGCACTGTGGAGTGGTGAAAACACCAGAAAACGAGTTTCTCGCAATAAATAGCTCGAATAGAGCGCTCTCGATGTTTCTGCACACTTCGGACAGATGTATCACCAAGCTTATCGTACGAAATGCATATCTCAGCTTGAAACCCGACGAAAACCAAAATATCTCCGGTTCTTCATATCCAACGCACTGTGGAGTGGTGAAAACCCCAGAAATCGAGTTTCTCGCATTAAATAGCTCGAAAAGAGCGCTCTCGATGTTTCTGCATACTTCGGACAGAAGTCTCACCAAGCTTATCGCAGAAAATGCATATCTGAGCTTGAACCCCACGAAAACCAAGATATCGCAGGTTCTGCATATCAAACGCACTGTGGAGTTGTGAAAACACCAGATAACTTGTTTCTCGCATTAAATAGCTCGAAAAGAGCGATCTCGATGATTCTGCATACTTCGGACAGAAGTCTCACCAAGATTATCGCAGAAAATGCATATCTCAGCTTGAAACCCCACGAAAACCAAGATATCTCCGGTTCTGCATATCCAACGAACTGTGGAGTGGTGAAAACCCCAGAAAACGAGTTGCTCGCATTAAATAGCTCGAAAACAGCGCTCTCGATGTTTCTGCACACTTCGGACAGATGTCTCACCAAGCTTATCGTAGGAAATGCATATCTCAGCTTGAAACCCGACGAAAACCAAAATATCTCCGGTTCTTCATATCCAACGCACTGTGGTGTGGTGAAAACCCCAGAAATCGAGTTTCTCGCATTAAATAGCACGAAAAGAGCGCTCTCGATGTTTCTGTATACTTCGGACAGATGTCTCACAAAGCTTATCGTAAAAAATGCATAACTCAGCTTGAAACCCCACAAAAACCAAGATATCGCCGGTTCTGCATGTCAAAAGCACTGTGGAGTGGTGAAAACACCAGATAACGTGTTTCTCGCATTAAATAGCTCGAAAAGTGCGATCTCGATGATTAAGCATACTTCGGACAGAAGTCTCACCATGATTATCGCAGAAAATGCATATCTGTGCTAGAAACCCCACGAAAACCAAGATATCTCCTGTTCTGCATATCCAACGAACTGTGGAGTGGTGAAAACCACAGAAAACGTGTTTCTCGCATTAAATAGCTCGAAAAGTACGATCTCGATGACTCTGCATACTTCGGACAGAAATCTCACCAAGATTATCGCAGAAAATGCATATCTGAGCTTGAAACCCCACGAAAACCAAGATATCGTCGGTTCTGCATAACATAAGCACTGTGGAGTGGTGAAAACACCAGATAACGTGTTTCTCGCATTAAATAGCTCGAAAAGTGCGATCTCGATGATTCTGCATACTTCTGACAAAAGACCCACCAAGATTATCGCAGAAAATGCATATCTCAGCTGGAAACACCACGAAAACCAAGATATCGCTGGTACTGCATATCAAACGCACTGTGGAGTGGTGAAAACACCAGATAACGTGTTTCTCGCATTAAATAGCTCGATAAGAGCGTTCTCGAAGATCCTGCATACTTCTGACAGAAGTCTCACCAAGATTATCGTAGAAAATGCATATGTCATCTAGAAACCCGACGAATACCGAGTTATCTCCGGTTCTGCACATCAAACGTACCGTGGAGTGGTGAAAACACCAGAAAACGTGTTTCGCGCATTAAGTAGCTCGAAAAGAGCGTTCTCGAAGATTCTGCATACTTGTAACAGAAGTCTCACCATGATTATCGCAGAAAATGCATATCTCTGCTAGAAACCCCACGAAAACCAAGATATCTCCTGTTCTGCATATCCAACGAACTGTGGAGTGGTGAAAACCCCAGATAACGTGTTTCTCGCATTAAATAGCTCGAAAAGAGCGATCTCGATGACTAAGCATACTTCGGACAGAAGTCTCACCATGATTATCGCAGAAAATGCATATCTCAGCTTGAAACCCGACGAAAACCAAGATATCGTCGGTTCTGCATAACACACGCACTGTGGAGTGGTGAAAACACCAGATAACGTGTTTCTCGCATTACATAGCTCGAAAAGCGCGATCTCGATGATTCTGCATACTTCGGACAGAAGTCTCACCAAGATTATCGTAAAACATGCATATCTCAGCTTGATACCCCACGAAAACCAAGATATCGCCGGTTCTGCATATCCAACTAACTGTGGAGTGGTGAAAACCCCAGAAAACGTGTTTCTCGCATTAAATAGCTCGAAAAGAGCGCTCTCGATGTTTCTGCATACTTCGGACAGATGTTTCACCAAGCTTATCGCAGAAAATGCATATCTCAGCTTGAAACCCCACGAAAACCAAGATATCTACTGTTCTGCATATCAAACGCACTGTGGCGTCGTGAAAACACCAGAAAACGTGTTTCTCGCATTAGCTATCTCGAAAAGAGCGTTCTCGATGATTCTGCATACTTCTCATAGATGAAACACCAAGATTATCGCAGAAAATGCATATTTCACCTGGAAACCCCACGAAAACCAAGTTATCGGCGTCTCTACATATCAAACGCACTGTGGAGTGGTCAAAACACCAGATAACGTGTTTCTCGCATTAAATAGCTCGAAAAGTGCGATCTCGAAGATTCTGCATAATTCTGACAGAAGTCTCACCAGGATTATCGTAGAAAATGCATATCTCAGCTTGAAACCCGACCGAAACCAAGATATTTTCCGGTTCTGCATGTCAAACGTACTGTGGAGTGGAGAAAACACCAGAAAACGTGTTTCGTGTATTAAGTAGCTCGAAACGAGCGTTCTCGAAGATTCTGCATACTTCTAACAGAAGTCTCACCATGATTATCGCAGAAAATGCATTTCTCAGCTTGAAACCCGGCGAAAACCAAGATATCGTCGGTTCTGCATAACATACGCACTGAGGAGTGGTGAAAACACCAGATAACATGTTTCTCGCATTAAATAACTCGAAACGAGCGATCTCGATGATTAAGCATACTTCGGACAGAGGCCTCACCAAGATTATCGCAGAAATTGCATATCTCATCTTGAATCCCCACGAAAACCAGGATATCGCTGGTTCTGCATATCAAACCAACTGTGGAGTGGTGAAAACACCAGATAACGTGTTTCTCGCATTACATAGCTCGAAAAGCGCGATCTCGATGATTCTGCATACTTCGGACAGAAGTCTCACCAATATTATCGCAGAAAATGCATATCTCAGCTTGAAACCCCACGAAAACCAAGATATGGTTGGTTCTGCATATCAAACGCACTGTGGAGTGGTGAAAACACCAGATAACGTGTTTCTCGCATTAAATAGCTCGAAAATAGCGATCTAGATGATTCAGCATACTTCGGACAGAAGTCTCACCAAGATTATCGTAGAAAATGCATATCTCAGCTTGAAACCCGACCGAAACCAAGATATTTTCCGGTTCTGCATGTCAAACGTACTGTGGAGTGGAGAAAACACCAGAAAACGTGTTTCGTGTATTAAGTAGCTCGAAACGAGCGTTCTCGAAGATTCTGCATACTTCTAACAGAAGTCTCACCATGATTATCGCAGAAATTGCATATCTCATCTTGAATCCCCACGAAAACCAGGATATCGCTGGTTCTGCATATCAAACCAACTGTGGAGTGGTGAAAACACCAGATAACGTGTTTCTCGCATTACATAGCTCGAAAAGCGCGATCTCGATGATTCTGCATACTTCGGACAGAAGTCTCACCAATATTATCGCAGAAAATGCATATCTCAGCTTGAAACCCCACGAAAACCAAGATATGGTTGGTTCTGCATATCAAACGCACTGTGGAGTGGTGAAAACACCAGATAACGTGTTTCTCGCATTAAATAGCTCGAAAATAGCGATCTAGATGATTCAGCATACTTCGGACAGAAGTCTCACCAAGATTATCGCAGAAAATGCATATCTCTGCTAGAAACCCCACGAAAACCAAGATATCTCCTGTTCTGCATATCCAACGAACTGTGGAGTGGTGAAAACCCCAGATAACGTGTTTCTCGCATTAAATAGCTCGAAAAGTGCGATCTCGAAGATTCTGCATACTTCTGACAGAAGTCTCACCAGGATTATCGTAGAAAATGCATATCTCAGCTTGAAACCCGACCGAAACCAAGATATTTTCCGGTTCTGCATGTCAAACGTACTGTGGAGTGGTGAAAACACCAGAAAACGTGTTTCGTGTATTAAATATCTCGAAAAGTGCGATCTCGAAGATTCTGCATACTTCTGACAGAAGTCTCACCAGGATTATCGTAGAAAATGCATATCTCAGCTTGAAACCCGACCGAAACCAAGATATTTTCCGGTTCTGCATAACATACGCACTGTGGAGTGGTGAAAACACCAGATAACGTGTTTCTCGCATTAAAT